>OZ020507.1:43934202-45184202 GCA_963971375.1 Platycheirus rosarum
TTGACATTCGACATTCGAGTTGGGGATAATACCAATATGTCGATCTCACATGAAAACTTACTCGACTCGTATTCAAGAATAGTGCTCTAGGTGAAGTCTTAGTCTAGACAAACTTTGCTCATCTGAAATTGATCCAAAAATATACGATGATACAAACATTGATTTTTTTTCAGAGAAATGCAGGTTTCGTCAAAAAGGGCAATATTGGCCATTTTATGTTTCCCACAGCAAGAGTTATAAGCAAGCATCAAAATCCTTTCAACAAGAGAACGCAGTTCTCAAAAAAAACCAAATCAAGGCAATACTTCTAAATTCTAACAATGGACCAAAGAACATCATTTAATTGGGCCAATGACAAAGCAAAACTCCTGGGTAAGTGTTGAAAATTCAGAACTAATCACTATCGACTATGATTGCCCTCACTTAGAATAGGAAGACAGTTTGGTGGAGGAATTCCTCCGAAAATATAACCTTCATTATTATATATATTTAATATAAAACAATATTAAAGTTCCTTCGATTGCAAATGTTGGTGCAGGCTGAGGTTAGTTGTAAACCATTTTGTGGAAGTCGGACAACTTAAACATCTCCATGTCGTCAGGATCTACTCCAATTATGTCGTTATCGCGACGTTCACGTTTCTTTTCTTCCAATTTTATGGAAATACCACGAACTTGCGAATTTGGTAACTTAACCAGGAATCTTTTTTTTTTTTTTTTTATATAATTAACGCGCGCACAAGGGATTATGTGTTTCCCTTTTAATGTAGAACACACTGCGCGGGCATTACGAAGATAGGGAGGGGAGAGATAGGAGGTGCCGATTAACATTGGTTTTGAATGTTTGCAGATCAAAATGGCAAGGGAAAATCCCGCCGGGTAAACTATTCCAAATTCGTGTCGTTCGGCTAAAAAAAGAATCCCTATATTTGTTCCTAAAAGGTTTAACGCGGGTGTAGTATTATTCAATAATGACCTTAGCGGCCTTCTTAATCGTTTTTGTTCTGACACGACCCATGGCGGACATACAGATAAGTTGGATATCGAACTTTGATTTAATTTTTTTTAGGTCAGCACAACAAGTTATGGAATTTAAACCCATGATTATTTTGGAACTAAATAAAAAAAAACTAAAGGAGAAAGCTGCCCAAAGATATTTCTACGACAAGTAATCAATGGATAGTACCTATTCTAAGAAACATAAAATTGATCGACTGATCCTATGCTTCATTTACATTCCGCTAATAAACAAATGAAATATTTCATTAATTACTTAAGAAAACACTCACGTACCTACCTAGGTATAGATACGAAGCTTGGATCCTTCAATCTATAGTAATCATAGAACACCCTACAATCAAGTATACCTTTCGTCGACCCACCGAACTGAACTCCAAGATATTCTGTCAAAATATTCTGTATCGAAAAAGTTTTCCAAGAAAAACTAATTTTCTTCAAGAAAGAGCTTCTGCGCCCTGCTGTGCCACATAATTTATATCTTTTTCAGCCAAGCAAATACAAACACAATTAAAAAATAAAAAAAAAAACAGGAAAAACTGTTGTTTGATCAAAGCCAATTCAATTTCACTATTTTTCAATGATGACAGAAACGTATTAAAAATGTCTTCACACATAGATTACCATTCAAAAGCACTTAACATACAACACATGAATCAAAAACGCACTAATTTTCCTAAACTGAAGACATTCCTCAGACTAGTCATCAAAACACTTGGAATTCTTCGTTTTTATTGATTCCCACTTAATTTTTCTCTAGGAAATCATTAAAAGGCTACAGTTTAACGACTCCAAACAAACGTACCAGCAGCAATGACACTAACTGCATTCACATCCAATCCAGATAGTAGGCAGGCACCTAGGTAGCTATTCCAAGAATATCACACAACACTTGAGTTTCACAACATAATCCCTGCTTTGGGTATATTTTGAATTTAGGATGGAAAATTAATGAAAAATAAAATATCAATAAAAACTCATATGCAGAACACTTCAATTAGGTAGGTAGACAGATACTCCCAGAGATGGAAGTTTTCCGCGAAAACGTTACAATTGAATGGAAAGATTCAGGACAAAAAAAAAGGAACTAGAATAACATTTAAAGTAATTTTATTTTTTTTTTTCTAAAAATATTCAAACGAACGAAAAAAGGGGCGCGTTCCTCGTATCCGCTCTCTGCATTAGATTTAGACAGAGTGAACTCCGTTTTGTATACTTACTATGTACCTAGGCGATACAGAAATGTGACACAGCGCGACGAGAACACGACAAGAACGACACGTTGACGACGACGACGACGCGCCGCATGTGAGAGATTACTTTGAAAATAGACGGCCGACAACAAGGAGCAGAAATTATTCCTATTCCTATCACAATCGGCATTGTGAGTGAGTTCAAAGCCACCCCTAAAAATCCGCCATCATCATCCAGAAGAGGTTGATTCCAGATCCAGCATCAGCAGGCCAGAAACAGAAACGGCTAAGGCAGCAGCAGCACCACCAAAACAACAACAACAACAACAACTTCTACTGTAAACCAATGTAATCCACAAAAACTGCTGCTGCTTCTGCTGCTGCTTATGCTTACTGTTACTGCCTGAGAATATTGAGAAAATTACAATCAAACTCGGCGGCGGGTCCCGGGTGGGTTGCTCTTACTCCGGTATTCCAGTTTAACGTCTACAAAAGGTTCTATTATTCCATATTCCCAATCCCAAATACAAAAAGGGCCAGGAACAGGGAATAAGAGAGACAGAGGAGAGCAAGTCTCAATGTGTGTGTGGTTTGTGTATTTTATCGGCCTTCTTCAGTGTTCGCAGAGTTCAACGTACCACTGTGATGTAGAGTCGATTTGGTTCGGTGCAACATTTCTGGATTTTCTATTACTTTTGTTGCTCTCCCCCTACACTAGTCGTCCCCGAGGAGTGTCTTCTTCCTATTTCTGCCTATTTTATCTAGAGAATGTACGAGCTATCTATTTTATCCCAAGTGTGTGTAGCAGCGCGCACCTTCCTTCCTTCATCGATTACGGCATTTTCTCACTTTTCTTTCTCGGTTCTCGCCCTTTTGAATTATAAAACACAACAGGAACAACACTAACACCACCAAAGCGACTATGTGTGGATGGCAACTACAGAGACACCTTGGTCTATGATTTCCCTAATTTGGTTTTAGAGAAAAGGTAGAGGAGCAAGCTGGCATCTGCGGGATCTGGAAAAACGTGACGTGACTGTGACTTTACTCGCATCGCGCGTTTTGGAGGTTTCATTGCTCGCTGTGTGTCGTCGTCTTCGATTTATGACAGCTCGACCAGACAGTTGGGAAATGAGGTGGTGGAAATGAATTTGGGTGTAATTCCTTTTTTTATATATTTGGCGCAGAGATAAAAACAATAGCTATATAAAAAAAAAAAAAAAACTATTTGAAAATTGTGTGTTTGAAACTGGGAAACGAGCGTCTAACTTGGATGAAATTTCAACTAAAAAAACGACATTGCTGTTTTCACAGAGGGAAATCAGAGAAATGAATTTTCCATGAATTTACAAGTCAAAGGGGTGGTATACAATAGGGTACGGAACTGGACCGAAGGAATATTTTCTGATCCTAAGTTAGTTGTACACCCATACATAGGTGCAGATTATTATATGAAAAACAACTGCAAAGATTTTGACAAAACTTAAACGCTACTACTTTATTTTATAACATAAGATATTAAATCCATGTCAATTCAAGCACAATATTAACTTCGAATTTTCAAAATTATAATCAAATTCAATAGAAAAGAAATGAGATAAATAAAAAGATGTGGTGTTACAATGTCAACAAAATTCTTTTTTCGAAATTAATCCAGTTAAGTGAAATATTGCAAATTTTCTAAATTTCGTCGCATTTTCAAAACCATATACAGTACATATGATAGGAAATCTAGCTTTTTTGTATTTCTTTTAAGGAAAGAAATTGTAAATAAGGTAAGAGAAAAACAAATTCTAAGAGGACATTGTTTTCGAACGATTATTTCGAATTTTCGAAATTACTTAAGTAAAGTATTTTTTTTAGAATAAAGTAAGACTGGTACTTTATTCTAAGAAAAAAAATGTAGTTTGGACAATTTAATTTGTAGTTAACGGAAAGATTACTTCGAATTTTCGAAATTATTAATTATTTAACTAAAACCTATTGAATACAATTTTTTTTAAAACTAAACAAATAATATGAAGTCGTTACTGTTTGTAGTTTTTTTAAGAATGGGTTTTTACTAACTCTGAGATTAAAAAGACATTTTTCAAACGCTTTTTTCGAATTTTCGAAATTACCTAAGTAAAGAAAGTTTTTCTTTTTAAGAATGATAAAATTATTATTTGATTTTGAGGAAAGAAATGATTGTGGCTTAAACATTTTATAGTAAACCTAAATGTTTTCTTCGAATTTTCGAAGTTATTCAATTTAACTACGATTTTTTAAATAATTTTTTTTTGCGAAAAATGTAATGGCTTTTAGTATACTCTGATATAAAGCTCGAATTTAATAAGGAAATAAGTTTTGATGTAAATGTCAAACAATTCTTACGTAGTAAAATTTTCAAAATAACTAAAGTTAAGTCATATATACGAATTTTCTAATTCTTTTTTCGAAGATTCGAAGCTATATAAATAAAGTGGAATTTGTGTATAGAGAAAAGTAAGTGATCTAATACAATATTGACAGGACATTCTTTTCTAATGCTTATTTCGAATTTTCAAAACTAACTTTAATTTATTTAAAAAAAAAATATTGTTCCTGGTTATAAATATGTTTTCTTTGAAATTATTAATTTTAAGTACTTTTTTTTACTATTTGTACTATTATTTTGTCGCTATTTTTTAGGAGAAGAATAAGTGTTATTACCAGTTTCTAGATACAATTAATTACGGGACATTGTTTTTAAATGCTTATTTCGAATTTTCGAATTTTCTATTTTATCGAAACGGCTTATTGTATTTCTATAAAATTTTATATTTGAGCAGATCTAGGTAGCCAAATTAACTGTGCCTACCAAAATTTTGAAAAACATTTTTTTTATTTATTATAATTTTTTTTTTGAAAATTCAATATTTTAAAAAAATAATCAATAAATTTAATTTTTGAATTTTAACATCAAATGTATATTAGTTAGACAATATTAATTTTTATAATTTTATTTTAATCTGCGATAAAAAAAAAGGTTAGCAGAATATTATGTTGTTAAATCTCAAGCAAATTTTTACTTCGAATTTTCGAAATTATTTAAGAGTGATGTATGTATGTAAAATGAATAATGTCACAATTTTACTTAACTCTGAGATTCAGTTCGATTTTTTAATATTTAAATTTGTTCGTCAATTTTTATATTTATATTTTTTTATTATTTTTATTTATTTATATTTATATGATACAAAAAAAATGTAAACAGAAAAAACTAACTTTTTCGAATTTTCGAAATGATTTAATTAAAGAAAATTAAAAGTAATTACTATAACTTCATTTTGAGGAAAATAGTTTTTGTTTCGACATTTAGTAAACGCAAATTATTACTTCGAATTTTCGAAAATCACTCAAGAAATGATTTCACTATGCTAAATCTCATTGAAATTAAATAAAAAAGGTTTCTAGCCTGGACTTGTTTCTAAAAATTGGTACCCATCCTCGGTATCAAACTCACGATCTGTGTCAACTTCGAATTTTTGACTTTGTAAAATTCAAATACTAAGGCAAACAGATTATATGGAATTAAATTATATTAATTTTTTTAAAGCTATGAGTGTGATATGTCAAGCATATGTTTTCTTCGAATTTTCGAACTAATTCGAGCAATTTCTTGGGAAGAAAAATTGTTGTTTGGACATTTATTAGGTAACTTGAATATTTACCTCTAACTTTCGAAGTTATTTCATTTAAATACGATATGGAAGATTTCGTCATTTAATTTGACTGAGACAGCTCAAATTAAAAAGGAATAATATACATAATTGTGATGTCTAAATATAGGCAAATGCTTACTTCAAATTTTCGAAATTACTAAAGTAAAGTGAGATTTTATTTCAAGCGAATACTTACTGAGCTGCTTTTACTTAACTCGGAAAAAAATAATTCTTGACAGGATGTTGTGTTGTAAAATGCCAGGAAAATAATTTCTTTGAACTATCGAAATTACTTAGTTTTATTTATTCATTTCACTTTACTTTTCAAATGAAGAAAAAATATTAGCAGATCAGATATGTTAATTACTGTTTTTATTAATGCCAAGTAAAAATTTCATATTTTCGAGTAAATTCTAAGGGAATTTACCTAACTAAGAGATTACTCGATATTAAAAATAAATAAATTGAACAACTTTTGTAGGACAATGAGTCTTTTATGCCAACTTCGAATTTTCGAAATTATTCATTAACTTTAGATAATTCACGCAAACACGTGAATTCGAAATATCTCAAATGTAGTGAAATCAAATTCATGTATTATTTCAAGGGAACGCTGAGTTCTTAAATTCCACTCCGAGAAGAATGAAATGAAAGCAGATATATAAAATACTGTTGTAATTTCTAAAACAATACGATGATTCGAATTTTCGAAGAAATACTAAGAGTTATAGCCAAATTTATGATAACTCGAAATTAAACAGAATAAGGCTATGTGTCTCCTATGTCACCCAAGTCAATTTCGAATTTTCGAAATTGTTTAAACATTCTTGATAAATCTTTTATTTTTGAGAAACACAAAGTATAAAGTAAAACAATAATAAAAAGTAGAGCTTGGAATTTTCCAAATAACTCAAGTAATATATATCATATATCATTTCAAGGGAAAGTTGAGTGCTTAAATTTGACTGCGAGAAAAAATAAATTGCACGACTGGATCGCACTTGCTCATATGTGCGGTCACATTGTAGAATAAAATTTAAGAAAATTAAAGTGAACATCAAAGCATTTATTCGATTTTTGTGACTTTTGATTGCTCGAATAAACTACGTTAAATTGTATTGAGTGAAATAATTTAAACGCCATTTTATTTCTTTTAAGAAATGTAAAAAAGTGCGAATTTTTTTTTTCAAAATCATAGGAGCGGTTTTTAAATAAAACGGTTTTTTCTTAACAAATTTTTTGAAAAATAAAAAAAAAATAATCCAAGAATACAAACTTAAGCACAAACTTAACGTTCATTAAAAAACAAAATTTAAAAAAAATTCACTTACCCGATTTCAAAATATTGATTTTTCAAAAAAAAAAAAAATTTTAAATTATTAAAAATACAAAAAAAAGTTTTCGAAAAAATGTATGCGGAATTACTTAGACCTATGTACATCTTCTTGAATATCAATTTTGATAGTAATCGGATTACCAGTTTTCGAGAAAGTCGAAGAAAAAATAAGCGGTCCTATGGGAGGTACCGTTCTTAGCCCACCATATTAAATTTTTTGTTCACCAAAATATAATGCTTACATAAAGTAGTACACTGATTTTTTTTCATAAAAATTCTTGCAGCCGTTTTCGAGAAAAATAAGCTTTTACATAACGGTTATACGACAGGTACAGTTAATTTTTGAGCTAAAAAAATTAAAAAAACTCCTCTGAAGAATGTCAAAATAACCTTAAGTTCTAAATTTGAAGACGATTAACCATACCGTTTTGGGCTTAGTCCAAAATACATCCGTACAGACAGACAAATAGACAAACAGACAGACAGACAGACGCACAGATTTTTGCCAGTAACTCAAATATGTTTCTCTATCATCGTAATGTCATGTTTGATTGTTATCTCATTTTTTTTAATCTGGACGAATGCAAAGCTTTCATTATAGTACCTATAATCGCAAGTAAAAATGACAGCAGGTATGTAAATTACTGTTTTTGTTTCTAAAGCCAAGTAGATGATTAGAATTGTTGAGGGAATGCTTAGAGAGTTAGCCAATTTTATAAGATAAAGATAAACTATTTTTGTAAAGCTAGGGGTGCTTTATGTGAAGCATACGCAAACTTCGAATTTTCGAAATTGATTAATTAGACCTAATTATTATTCCTTATTTAAACAGAATTTTTTTACTGTAAAGGAGAAAAGAAACTTCGAATTTTTCGAAATTACTAATCCAATTCAAGGTTACGTTGAGTGCTTATTCGAATGACAAGATAAGACAAATAATTCTTATGCTTATTACTTAAAAGTAATAATATATCTTCAGCATTAAGTACCTCTATATTGGGTTCATAATTATTATATTTTCGAATTCATTTTAAGTGCCGATAGCTGCGACAAAAAGTATGGAATAGAGTGGGTAATGTGAAGGTCTTCCAGAAATATATCAAACACAAACACTTACACTAAGCAGTTTCTTAAATATAATTGTTTACCATTTGGAGGGCGGCGTTAAAAGATAAAACCAAAACACGTGTCGATGTCAGACACTTGCACACATTTCCTAAAACCGTTAAGTAAACAAATAGAAACCCAATTTAAATCGTGAGTTCAACTCATTCGTGAGTTCCACTGTAAGTTCTTATATGAAAACATGCATAGGTTTTCAATAACCTGAGAGACAAGAAACACATTTTATTAAGGTTCATTCACCGCACACACCGATCGGCCGGTCGTTGGTCGTAAGGATGACCGTCATCAGCAGCACTTACATAAGTGGAAGCAGCAGGTCATGCAAAGGTGAGTCTCATTTCATTCGGAATTTGACATCAATTTATTGCTTTTTGGGAAAATTTTATTTTCAAACCATAATGTTCAGTTTTGGTTTGAAAAAACGTATTTTTTGGGATGAAGATTGTGTCTTGTGGTGTTAAACACTTTCCCCGGATTGTAATACCTTCGTTCTTTAGAAAGAAAGAAGAACAAAATGCATGTTAGTGATACACATCATAGCAGCCTGCTTTCCAAAATGTTGTGGATGATGAGGTGAGTCACTGTGATATAATGACAGGCCAATCAAACATCAATGAAAAAAGAATAATTTGTTTGTTTTTTTTTTGAAAAGGTATACCTTAAGATGATACCTGGTCACCAGGGCTGTATTTGTTAACAATTAAGGTACTAGTACTAAGTTGCGGAGAATTGGAGGACGATTTCGGAGAAGATACAATCATTAATTGATGAAGAAGATTTTGTGGACAAAATAAAGCCCGACAGACTCCGGTGGGATGGGTACCTAGATCGTACGAGCAAAGAGGAACCCTATCGGAATCTTCTGCAGTTCATTTTTTCATGATAGACTAGCGTACCTACTCGGCGTTGCTCGGGTGTACCATATACAGGGTTGGCCAAAAGAAGTCATCCATCCGATGTTGTTTGGCTCTCTTTTTTTTTTTAAATGAAAAACTTCGATTCTGTTTTTTGATTATGTTTATTTGAACCTTTCGAATTGTATTGGTCAAGTCGAGAAGATGATATTGAGCAAATGGGCGCCGTCACAATTGATTGCCATACGGGCTCGTTTTATGGCATTTTTTATCACTTCAGCGAGAACTTCGGGCGACAGATTCTCGCACTCCTGTCGAATGTTTTCTTTGAGGGCTTCCAGAGTCTCGGCCTTGTTCACGTAAACACGGGACTTCAAAAAACCCCACAAAAAGTCTGAAACGGTTAAATCGGGCGATCTTGCGGGCCAGTGCAAATCGCCAAAACGAGAGATGAGGCGACCCGGAAACGCCGTCTTCAGAAGGCCACTCGCAAAAATCTTCCAATAGGGTCATTTCTTTTTGTCCACTTTGTATTTTCCAACAAAAAAAAACTAACCCGGCATGGCGCAATGTACGTATCAAAACAGCCTTAGTTACTTCTTACAAAATAAGCTATCTGCTTGGAAACGACCCCAGCGGCACAACGCACAATGGGGCAAAACGCAAAAAAGCTAGCATTTAATCAAATTATGAAGATGAGCTTTGTTTAAAATACCCGTTATATTTCTCTTGCATTGCAGATAATTAAAAATGAGAGAGAATTAGTTAATTCGCATCACGTAATCTAATAGAGATTGTCACAATTGAAAAGTAAGTCAGTAAGTTCAAGTTTTGCGTCGAGTGCAGACCTCTTTTTACCACTTTGCGTTGATTTAGTAAATTGTGTACTATTTTTTATTTATTTCGTGTATCAAATTAAATCTTTTTGCTATGGAATCAGTAAGCTTAAGTGCGTTTTCATATGTTAACGTTTTTGAGAAAATATGTTCTTGTTATTTTTTTAATTTATAGTTAAAAATGGGAAAAAAGGAAAAAAATTATGTTTTCTTTCCATTTTTCTGAAATCCTTATGAGATTAGTTGTGTTTCCCGTAAAATCCCAATATGGCTTATACGTCATTTTGTTCAGTGGTTTGTCTTCTTTCAGAATATGTTTAGTTTTCTTGCTAAAATTTGCTCCACTGTGTGTAGCGTACGTCATTTTTTTAAAATATAAGTTTATGGTCAAAGCTATAGATTTTTGAAAATTCTTAGGCCGAACAACATCCAAAACGTTATCAGTAACCAAGCAAGACCTTTACAATACAATGAAGACGTCAGGTTGTCAAGGATTGAATAGCCAGATAAACTTTTTTAAAGTAAGAAGTTGTTAGGTGGCTTCAATGCTCTGGTATCTTTGAAAACGATATAAATATAAAAAATTACAAATTCAAATGGCAATTCAAAACGCGTTGGGAAAACGCTAGTCGTGTAGAGCCAAGATTTTTAAAAACCAATAGAATTTGGCTTAACACTCCCATTCTCTTTACATATAAATGTCCCTTAAAATCTAAACGTGGTTGTCCGTCTGTGTCTTTTGAAGAAGGATCAGAAAGAACAAAACGACAAAAACCTGAAGAGCTCAGCAAATCAACGTCTCTTTCTGAAGTAACATTTGCGAGTTAAAAAAAAAATGAGTGCGAGTATCTGGGCAGTCGGGAGTTGCGAAACTAATTCACGATGTAACCACCAGTCCTGGCAATGTTGAAGCGTGTAGGAAAGTTGGTTCTTTAAAATTCAGAATTTTTTCCCATGAAACAGCAAAATATTTTGTTCCAAAATATCCCTGGTAATATTTTGTTCCAAAATATACCTGGTACTGTATGCCACCTACCGTCCATAAATATTAAATTCATGGGAACGAGATAATTTCATATGCTTCATTCATTACCTATTGGGCAACTCAGTGAAGAAGCGCAAGAAGCACGGAATAAAGATTTTGAAAAATATAGAAATCATCATTCAAGGAAAAATAGCAGAGAAAACACTAATGCGGACATATTTAATTTTTGTATTATCATCAGATCCAGTTTTGACAAGTATGGAAAAGCTCCCTAAAAAAACTGCAATATCTGCCCCAGGAAGCCGTTGAATTATTAATATCTCCCTCACCAAATGAAGATGAAATGTTGGAAAGTGATGAAGAAATCTAAGTTCAGTCTATAATAATTGTATGTTTGTTATTATAAATGTGTTTTAGAATTTATTTATTTAAACATTTTTTTCAAAATTAAAATAAAATAAAAATAAGAGTAAAATGTAAAAAAATTGGTCATCGAATTAGTAGAGCGTTCGAACTACCGAGTGTTTAATCTACCGAGGTCCTACTGTAATAATAAAAATAAAAAAAATATCAAAAGTGGCAACACTTTTTTAATTTTTTTATAAATGATTGCCATACAATCAATTAGAAAACACCTAGAATAATAATCACTTATGAAACACAAAGTTTTATTAACATTTACATACATGAGAAATTTCGAAATCTTACAAATTTTTGTACAGGTGATAACCCCAAAAATGGGCGTGGCCATTAGAAACTTTGACTATGCATTGACATTGGTGTCAGTAGAATTTTTTCCAAATTTCAGGTTCCTAGCCCTGTTGGTTGATTTAATACCAACTGTTCGCCTTGGTTGCACCTTACAACATTAACTATATGCCTGTGAAAGTTCCGCCAAAATCGTGGCATAAATAAGAATTTAAAAAAAATGCCTTTAGAGCAACCTAGGGGCAATTAAAATTGTCTTTCTTAATCCTAACAATATCAGCTTTCTGTCTGTGAAAATCCCATCAAAATCGGTCCATTAAAAAGAATTTCAAAAAAACACCCTAGTGGGTAATTTAAATAGCCTAAGTTACTCCCTAAAACATCATCATTCTCCCAGTGAATTTCCCGTCAAAGTCGGTGTAGCCGTTCCCGAGTTTACCCGGAACAAACAGACAGGCAGATAGATAGACAGACAAAAATTGTGTTTTTGTTATAAGTACTGTATATACTTTTATATGCATTTTGTAAAAGGATCATAACCTAGCCCCGCACTAAACTTCACCCTTGTGTTGTAAAATTCTAAAATTAATCAAGAATTTAAATCTGCTTTAATCCAAGTTTTTGTGGTCGCCCACTTGTCCAATTGACGGGCCTTCTTTTCAAATTGTTTGCGAGTACGCTACTGGTGCCAGTTGCTTTGCGCCATAGACAAATCCCCAAATGTCCTTCCCAAGCACGTATCCCGTTTTCTTCGCATCGCTCACTTTGTTTTGCTTCCCTGGTTCCCTTTTTTTTCTCTCTTCCTGTAGGCAGACATCTCATTGCTCTGCTTCTGCTCCTCCTTGGTGCTGTGTGGTGTTTGCGCTCTAGGACGAATGGTGTACGTGTGCCGACGTCGGACGAAAATGGAATCCTTCGGTAGACACAAAAAACAAGATTTTTTTTACTTTTATTTTTTATATACAAATTTTAATTCATTTGTCTGGGCTTTTTGAACATTTTCAACCAAAAACCGAAAGAAGGAGCAAATAATTTGGTTTGTCCTTTTTCAAAACAACCAAAACAACTTGAAGAGAAACCCTGGCAACAAAATAGCTAACGTCAGTCGGTCGTCCCTCTTGGGAGGGCTACAGCTACAGTTGCTATAATTTGCTGATTGATGTGAATAATTTAGTTCAGACAGAGGGTAAGGATGAAGAAGTGATGCAGGGGGTTGATTTAATAGCCCCCACAAAACCTACCCTTAGGGTGAATTTTATTTACTTTTGTTGGGGATCTGATCTTTGTTTTTTTTTTTATTCTATAGAATATACAGCTAATTGTGTTAGTTTAAGTGTGTGCATACTGAGACATTATGTTACTGTTATAAATAAATATATATGTGTGTATGTGTGAATACTTTGGAACCCAAAACCCAACCCAAAGAATAATAATTAAGTTTTCTTTGTATTGTTTAAATGGGGAGGCTTTTATACAATCTTTTTTTTATAAAAAAGGTGAATGGACTTTTTCTACACTGGGTTTTTGGGACTAGATGGATAGGTGGTAGGTATTTTGAGTCCTTCCCAAGGAAGAAAAAGTTATGTTTACAAATTAAATAAAATGCTAAATTGAACAGAATTTTATGGGATGATGATGACTTCCACGTGGCACAACCTAAAGGACCGAATTTTTTTGTTAGCAGGTTATTGTACCTACTTTCTTGTTGGGGAATTTGATAATTTCAAGGTCGAAGTTTGGGAGTTACTTTTGAGGGAAATATTTTAATATTCATTGATGAATTTCTTCGAAACACCTTTTTGGTTGTCAAAAAGTGTGTTTGTGAGAATTTCCAAAGAAAAAATGGAATAATCATTTAATCATTCATCATAAGAAAGTGCCAAAATATGATGCATCATAGAGTAGGTAGACAGTTGGGTGCAGAAAAAGATGTATCTCCTGAACCTGATGATAGATTTTAAAGAGTCTTCAACTTCCAGTTCAACATCTTAATGGATGATTGTAGAATTGCGACTCCGCAAAAAGTTTTGCTAAGACGTTCAAAGACTGCAGGTAAAATAATACTAAAAATCTATGCAAATGCCTCACAACCATCAAACTTTTAGTTATAAGCAGGAGGTGGATTTTTAAGCTGCTGAGCTTTTTCAAGCAACAGGCTATAATTTGGCAAGAATATTTATCGACCCCGGGTAAGCGTTTCACATACGTGTAGTGCGGCTAAAGAATGAATCTCTATACTTAACAGTACTCCCGAAATTTGGCTAAATGGTAAATTGATGGGCTTTCCTAGCAATTAATTATGCCCAACTAACAGTCTAGTTTGTATAAGGTCCAATGTTTAGAATTTGGTATGCCATAGTTTGTATAGAGCTTGTATAAGGCAAACTTTCACAAGCCACATACTTTAAACTTTAAGACAATTCCAAAAATAGCTGCTATTGGTTCAAATAAAGATTCAAAACAAGATTGTTTATCAAACAACTTATGTAAGGCTTGCTAATAAAGGTCTTACACAAACAAAATAATTGTTCGGTTGCCGATAAACGCAAAACCTACTTTTTAAAAATTTGTATAAGAGACTACAGGTCATACCATTAAAATGTAAGTATATATATGGTTTCAAGTGATTCTATTTTTTTTAACTCAATTTTTGGAAAGCCAAACAATTTAAACTTTGACAATAAAAAACTTAAAAGTGATTTATACAAGGACAGATAAAGGTTCAAAATAGTCTTTATTAGGACTTCGAAGGAAAAAATCAAAAAAATCAATTATAGCTAATATAAGGCTCTTTTCGACAAGTCAATGCAAACAACTTGTGTAAGGCTTGCGTTTTAAATCCTTATAGAAACAAAATTAATATTGGTTTGGTCGATGTTACATGCTATTTTTCTCAACCGCGTATTGGTGTAGCGATAGAATGCTGGAGTGGAACTAAAAGTACTCGAGTTCAAAACCCAGGTGGTTTCGGGAAACTAATTTAGAAGAATAAAAATTCAAGATTGCAGAACGTAAAGCTGTTAGGTTTTCTCGGTGCAAGTGCCACTCATGGACAGTGGCAAAGGAGCAATAAATTCTATCCAGATGAGTATTAATTGAACAATTCTAATACCAAGACCGGATTTAATGAGTTAATCATGCGGTGCCGTTTCATTTCCACATCCGAAGAACAGGGTTGTGTATTTGAAAAGGTAGTAGTTGTAGGTACAATTGCCAGCAAAAAAACGGCTCAAACGATTTTGATGACATTTTTTTTGTTGGTCTTTTGACGGTACCTTTCATATAACGGTTTTTTAATTGTTGGCTTCCTCGGTAACAGCTCTGGTAAAGATATGGGTAGTCAAATTAATTCTGCATATCAAAATTTTGAATAACTTTTTTTACTGAAATTAATTTTTGAATTTTTTTTTTGAAAAATCAAATTTTAAAAACTAATTAAAAAAATTATTTTAAATTTTATAATTGCATGTATATTAAAGATAAAACTGCATACCAAAATTAAAAAAAAAATAAAAAACAAAAATTAAAAAGAGGATTTTATCAAAATCCGTCCTACAATTTTCGAAATACTTTTTTTCATAAATTCGTTATTATACAAGACGAGTGATGGCGTACTCCATTTTTACTAAAAACCATAAGTGTTGTGGTGTTCGCACTTTTTTTAAGTTCAGATAGTGTTATTTATGTTAATGTTACTTATTTTTCAAATTTTATTCGACGATTTGATCGCACATATGAGCAAGTACGTGCGATCCAGTTGTGCATTTATTTTAAAGCAACGCTAAGATTGATTCCACTGTTCTCTCCACCTCCTCATGGTTTTCAGGGGAAACGATGAAGTGTGAACAGTTGAAGTCAAACCAATAGTGAGCTGTGTTAATTGGTGTGACCGATGCCTAAGTTCTTCCGCGGCTAAGAAAAAGAGAACATAGAATTGTTTTGGTTTAACTGGCTAAGTGACGGGATAAGCCAGGCGGCACTATTTTTTTCTACTAATTCGGTAGTCATCAGCTAACATTTGTACGTCAAACGAACGCAAGTCTGGTCAAGAACATTGCCGCGGTCCGTGAAAGTGGACAGCAGAACCCGAGGTATCCGATTACGTTGTTTTCGAATCGATACCGAATCGGCCTTTTGCAGACTTAAACTTGGTAAATTTTTCTTGGGCTTACACCCGTACAAGATCCAACTGATAAGGAGCTAAAAGCTTATGACTATAGACAACGCTGCGCCGTTTGTTCGCTGATTTGACTGCAGCGTTTGGAAGAGAACCACAATAGTAGTAAGTTAGTAAGTAAGTAATGTTGTTAGTTTCAATTTTAACTGTATACATTTGATTAAATTCAATTCAAATAAATTATCAACATGTTGCTCAAGGGTTGACAAATAAATGTGATTTATTTTAACATTAAACAAAATTCCAAGAATGACTGTCGTCTTCTGTTGTGATAAAATAATGTTAGTATACTACCCTAAACTTTAGTTACAGATAAATTATACACATAAATTATTTTAAAATCAATAATTGAACTACTCAATAAGTTGTTTTCTTTAGTTCAGCGCACACTTCAAGTATTTGAGAAGGGCATTCCAGTCTTTGCTGATCTTCTTGTTCCGTTAAGCATAATTAGTCCTGCTCTAGCCTTCAAAATCCCTCGAATGCTTGCCACACTCCATTCATCCGACATGTAGTTTTTCCCAGTGCTATAATCCAGAGTATGATAAAGACTGTGAGATCCCGTTTGCTGAGCCATCTGTAGAGCCTCTTCTTTATCGCTCGCAATTATGTTCCTCGTAACAATGATTAAATATGTATAAGTTTCTATTAGACAGTATATCATCCAAGTGCCTAAGGTCTTCACCACTGAGCACATTTTCCAAATTTTCATACCCTTACATTCTGTGTTGGATTAAAGTTGAGCTAAGAGCTTTTACAACCTGTTAATCCCGTACGAGTTAGACTCTTCCTATGAAGCTCATATGACATCTCATTGAGTAGTCAAAAATAGGCCTCACTTGGCATTCTATAGTAAGTATGTAGTTGGATGTTACTTTCGCAAACCCAGCATTTTCTTATAGAAGTACCTTTACAGTTTTTCTGCCTCATCATGTTGTGTGAGGTACCAGAATGGACCTTGTAACCGTTCTTTGAAATGCTTCGTCATCCTCAATCCAAAAGTAAGCCAAACCCCCAAATACTTATACTTGTTGACCACTTTAATGGGATCACCTCTTCTAAAGACCACTGGATTTTTCCAGATTTATAAACTAAGTTCTAACGTTAAGAATAACCATCCCAAAATCTTCGCATGCTCCCAATTTCCAACCACAATTTTTTTGCCGAAATATCATGTTTATTGACGAGGCGCATTTTTTGGATGAATGGCCCTATGTGGCGCGGCGCGCTAAGAGCCACACAGCGGACGCCTCAATTGACATTCTCATCATCTACCCGCCCTTATTGAAATACCCCATAGAAGGGGGATTTGATAACCTTCGACATAAGTTTTAGACTACGAAATCGACGTAAACTAATATTCCCATTTATAGTTAGGAATTTTCAGGAAATGCCAACCGGAGAGTAAAAAAAAACTAAGTAACGAATATCCTATCGTGAGTCGAATCCATGAACTTCCTATCTTTGAATTCGCGTCATGCTGCATTCATTAAAATCGTTTCAAGTGAAGCTTGGAAAACGATTGGTGATAGAAACATCGTGTTGTAGAACAACCGTGGAACAAACCATTGGAATCGAATCTGAAGTAGACATACCCCCTGCTCCAAAAGAACAATACAAATCTCAACATAACCACCGTCATTATGGAACCACAATGAGTACTCCAACCCCCCATCAAACCAACCAAACTTAACACAAAAAAAACTGTCAAAATAAAAGTCTAAACGAACAGCGACAAAAACCTCATAACGCATTCAGCCGCGTAATGGATAATCGTTTACTGCGTTTCGTTTTGCATAAATCACAAATCGCATAAAACTCATGCTTTAACCTCACAACACAAGCCTATTGATGTGTCCTTTTTTTTAATTTTCTTGTCGACTTTGCACAACCAATGCAACAATTTAGGCAAAAAAAGGAGTTAAGATTGCCAAAGGAGTGCTTCAGCTTTTGCGGATTCATTTGGAGTTGTTATGGCGGTGGCGGTGACGGCGACGACCATGATTGAGGTCAAAGACGTTACTAATTCTAGACTTGTTCTTATTTTTTTTTTAAGTGACTCTTCTTTTGTTCGTCTATACGGAACCTTCTTGGCAAAGCCACCAAATCCAAAAAAAAAAACACTTATGTCCGAGGATGCTCCGCTCATGCTGAATTGCTGAGTTGTGGTGGCTTTATTCCAAAGATTATTAAATGCAAAAAAAATCACCGGTCCACACACCAAAACTTATAACATTTAACGAATTAAGGCCGGAGAGAGAGCAGCCGGATGATATTATGTCGGCAGGCCGCAATCCGTCGCGTCGTCGTCTTCCATCGTCGCGTCGGTCGTAGAGATGTTAATCATTGCAAATGGAACGAAAATGATTTACGACTAATTAGGAGTGAAGGATCTGTGGACGTAGGGAAATGGAGACGTATTGGGACTTGAGGTCTTAAGATATACCATTTTAAACGCATTTGTTGAAGTTTTGGTGCCGCTTATAGAAGCGCTCTGTCCGACCATCATTTTGTTCTATAATTCTTGTTTGTGGGGAACAAATTTTATGGACTATATTAAATGTCCAGACTAAATCACAACAATATAATTTAATGACAAAGGATGTGTGTTAATTTTTATTGCTTCTTAAATGATTTTCGTGACACGGTTAATAAAGGCTCAGATGGTTACACGGAAAATGAGGTTAAGAGCCCTTGAAAGTGGTCTCGAGAAGTTAATCGTCTGGGACCAGATATTTAATTAAGGATGTTTCTAATATTTGGCTATGGATACTTGAGTTTTATGGGTTTCTTAGGATCGAAGTATAATTATTTAACACGAGTTAATCATTTATATTATTAAGCCCAATTAAATTTAGACTAATTGATCGGATAATTTAGATTTAAAGAACCTTGGAATTTTCAGGATGCAAAAATGTAGATAATTTGTTAACACTAAACGTGTGACGTGTAAGTGATCACGAACTTATATCTGTATTGGAAAAAATGGACACAACAGGAAGAGGAATGTTATCATTAAAAGGCATCAACGGTGATTCATATTTCATACTAATAATCTTTACCGCGGGGCGATATATTGCTATAGCGCGAGTACGCAATTCCCAAACAAGAACATTTCTAAAAGCCATGGAAATCTCCTGGCGAAGGTATGACCCCGGATATCCCGAACAACGCCAAGAAGAGGTAGTATTATGGGGGGAAGTTTGACTTCGGACGGCTATTCATATCCAGGTCCTTTCCGGTCAAGTCTAAGATAAACTCCAAAAAAATCCTTTACCACCAGAATCAAGTACATATTCCAAACCGGTGACAAAGCATTTCCAAAATGTCATCATTGGGGCCGCCCCTGAATTTCTGGGTTTATGACGGTCATATCATAAGTGATAAGTCCCGGTAGGCACATGCAGCTAAACAACCGGTAGCATACAAGACGGCAAGGTGCGGCGCTGCACATAGAACCAGAACTGTTTGCAGAATCTACGAGCAGAAGTGGAAAGAATACCGGCAGAATGTATTGAATGTTATGGCCGCCATTTGGCCGATATATTCATAATGATGAAACGTTTTATTATTAAGATCCATCGAAGTATCATAATTCAGATGTGGGGCTTCGGATCATTTATTAATTGTCATAAATCGCTGCAATGCGATGGTTACTTCTTGAAAAATGTGTTTTAATAAACAAAACCTTCGGCTCTATCTCTTGGTTCAGTCTTTATCCACCTTTGTAGCCAAGTTTCTGATATAGATAGCAACTCTTTGAAAATTTGTACAGGTGCTAACAAATCAATACTTTTTGATTGATAACTATATTATTCATAAATTTTTTCAAACAACCACCTTTTTGTGTTTTTAGAAAATCATCGATAGAAAATACTGAAACCATAACACGTTTACCACACACGTTCCAGCATTACATGACATCTGTCCAACACCCATTACAGTATCTTGGCATCTAGATTCTAGAGAATGATCTCATTAGCTATGATTTGCCCACCGACAAGTCCATGTCAAAGCCGTCAAAGCGTTTTCATGATTTGAATAAAAATGTTTGCATTTCAAAACTGCACTGAATTAATTCAAAAGCGTCTAGTTTTAAATAACAATGACTAAATTGATCATCAGACTAAATCAAAAAAAAAAAAAAAAAAAAAAAAAAAAAACATCAAGAAACCGGCTGAAGGTGTGAAAAATTATGTCAACTCCAATTAAATTATCCCCGCATTGCCAACACTGCAAGCCCAACATAATGCCAAATGACATTTTTCTTCAATATATGGGTTCCATATCACCACCGATTACCATTAACTCAGATGATACTTTATGACCATCGATGAGCGTCAAGCAACAATCAACAGAAAAAAAATACCCCTTAAGGTAGAATTTCATTTTCAATAAAAAAAAATAGCCTGATTTGCATCCACAAAATTCATCAATGATGTCTGCGGCGCGAGGTAGCAACTCAGCACGATCCTCTACGTCTACCTACACAGCTGAGAGAGATTCAAGATTTTACCTTCATATTCGGATGCATCCTATAGATGCACAGCACATGCGGAGGTAACCAAAGAGTAAAATGCCAGAAACTACTTACTTTGAAGTTTTGTAAAGGTGCACGGTGCTGTGTCGATTAAAGCTAGTTGCAGATGTTTCAGCGATGACTTATATTCGCCATTCACTTTGAACATAAATCCAAGACGCAGGTGAGCTTCATTGGCACGTGGATAGTCCGGATTCAGATAAAGCAATTCTCGAAATGCTCTTATCGCGCTGGAATGAGAAGAAAAAGGGGGAACAAATTATTAAAAATAAAACAAAACAGGAACTAGTAGGTATAGTGTTGTAATTGAAGCAAAAAAAAATTTTATCGCAAATTGTAACAAAGGAAAACATATCGGCAACCTTATTTGTTCTATTGCAGAGGAGAATATACCCTATTTTGAAACCATAAAAATATGAATTGTGGTGTCGATTCAAGATTTGCTTGGTTGTCTGTATCATATTAGCAAAATATTAAAAATAAGTGTGTAATTGGGTTTGTTTCTTAAAAAAAAAAATTACATTGGGAACGAAAGGGTCTTCCAATATTGACTTCCAAACATTGATAACTCTTTAAATTAAGCGAATTCGAGGGAACAATGCAAGGACGATGATTTCGACCAATGGACAAATCTTCGGGCCCTACACTCCAAAATGGAAATTTGGGAACACACAATTTTACCTTAGGGTTGCCAAACTCACGTAATTCAAATAATTTTTTTTTTATTATTTTTATTTTTTTTTATAAGACAATAATTGTCAAAAATGCATTTCAACCTTTTTTTTTTTAATTCTATAAAGTAGTCTCAAAAGAATTAAACTATATTACATAATCCTACTTATATTATAAATGTGAATGTTTGGATGTTTGTTTCCTAATTACGCATCAACGACTTAAAGGATTTGGATGAAATTTGGTAGATAGATGGATAATGTGCTGGATTGAGACATAGGTTACTTTTTATTCAGAAAAAAGCACGGTTCCTGTGGGAGAGGCTTAAATGTGAAATACTGCATTTCTGGAAGGTTGTTTAATATGCGTCTGCACAAATTTGTGAAATTTGGTTAACGGAGGAGTTACAGGATGCACTATACCTATTTTTTTTTACTGTATATAATTAACGCGTGCACAAGCGCACAGGGGACTATTTGTGTCCTTTTTAATATAGAACACACTGCGCGGGCATTAGGAAGATAGGGAAGGGAGAGGTAGGAGGTGTCGATTAACATTGGTTTTGAATGTTTGCAGATTAAAATGGCAAGGGAAAATCTCGCCGGGTAACTATTTAAAATTCGTGTTGTTCGGCTAAAAAAAAAATATCCCTATATTTCACGGTACGTCCGAAAATGGGCTCAAGGGTGAACTGATGAGCATTCCTTGCGAGACAAGTATTACGAAAGAAACTTTTAAGGGGAGGAACGCAGCTGGCTACTTCGAGTGAACATTGTTTATAAAAGAAACGATAAAATAAGGAAAGACATGAAACATTGCGTCGGTATTCGAGAGGGGCAATTGTTGTTTTAGTGGCAGTTCTATTTATTATCAATCTTAACGCTCAATTTTGTAGCGATGTTTGCGAAGCACCTGCCCAGAGGTGGGAGTTATACTCGAGTTTAGGTCGTATAAACGTTTTATAAATTGTAGCCAGATCAGAAGGGGAAAAATACTTTTTACACCGATACAGAAAACGTAAGCTTAGCAGCATTTTTAGCGATCTCAAATATATGGCCGTTCCAACGGAGGTCGTCATTGACACACATACCGAGTACTGAGAGCTTTTCGATTTCTTCGATGCAAGTGCCACTCATGGACAATGGCGTTGGGGGTATGTTTAGCTTTAACGACAGAAGATAGCAATGAGTTTTCGAAGCATTAAACTCCACACGATTCCTATTACCCCATTTGACAATGCTGTATAAATCGGAGTTTAATGAGCTTGACATACGGTACCGTTGCAATTGTACGTCCGAAGAAGAAGGACGAACGAATATGAAATGCTGAGGGTAGAGTCGTCAGCAAAACAGTTAAGTGGATTAGAAGTAACAGACAGAAGATCATTTATAAAAATGAGGAAAAGAGTCGGAGACAGAACAGAGCCCTGGGGAACACCAGCATTTATTTTGTGGGACTCAGACTTGAAGATAGCTTCTAATCCAACGAACAAGAGTATCATCGATCCCAAAAGCACGCATTTTCGATATAAGAGCTTCATGCCAAACTCTATCAAATGCCTTGGATATAACAAGAGCAATAATCATACTTTCACCGAAGCGATATTAAGATTTGTTCACCTGTTCGGTGAGATATGCCATCAGATCACCAGTAGAACGGTTGCTGCGGAAGCCATACTGACGGTCATGGATAAGCTTTCGATCTTGGAGATATTAAGCTGACGGTTAACCAGCGTTTCCATGACCTTAGAAAGAAGGGATGTTAGTGCTATGGGTGGATAGGAGGAGAGGGAGGATGGGTCACCTCTCTTGGGGACAGGCTGGACAAATGCTGTTTTCCATCTTCTAGGAAAGATTCCAGAAGAGTAGGAGCGATGGAAAAGCTTACGCAGTGGCTTTGCCAGTGTGGAAGAACACCTCTTCAGAAGAATCGGGTGTATACCATCCGGGCCAGCAGATTTGTGTATATCGAAATCTTTGAGAACTCTTGCTACTGTACGACTGCGGAAAAAAATGTGTCCCATGGACAAATCTACATTCTCAATTGCAGGAGGGGAAACGTTGCTGGGAGGCAATGTAGAGCAGGCAGCGAAATGGGCTGCAAGCAATTTTGCCTTCTCTGAAGAGTAGACAATAAGTTTGTCATTAGCGATGAGCGTTGGAGTCGAAGATGTTGAGTTGTTAATATTTTTTACAAATGACCAAATATTTTTTATAAGACAATAATTGTCAAAAATGCATTTCAACCTTTTTTTTTTAATTCTATAAAGTAGTCTCAAAAGAATTAAACTATATTACATAATCCTACTTATATTATAAATGTGAATGTTTGGATGTTTGTTTCCTAATTACGCATCAACGACTTAAAGGATTTGGATGAAATTTGGTAGATAGATGGATAATGTGCTGGATTGAGACATAGGTTACTTTTTATTCAGAAAAAAGCACGGTTCCTGTGGGAGAGGCTTAAATGTGAAATACTGCATTTCTGGAAGGTTGTTTAATATGCGTCTGCACAAATTTGTGAAATTTGGTTAACGGAGGAGTTACAGGATGCACTATACCTATTTTTTTTTACTGTATATAATTAACGCGTGCACAAGCGCACAGGGGACTATTTGTGTCCTTTTTAATATAGAACACACTGCGCGGGCATTAGGAAGATAGGGAAGGGAGAGGTAGGAGGTGTCGATTAACATTGGTTTTGAATGTTTGCAGATTAAAATGGCAAGGGAAAATCTCGCCGGGTAACTATTTAAAATTCGTGTTGTTCGGCTAAAAAAAAAATATCCCTATATTTCACGGTACGTCCGAAAATGGGCTCAAGGGTGAACTGATGAGCATTCCTTGCGAGACAAGTATTACGAAAGAAACTTTTAAGGGGAGGAACGCAGCTGGCTACTTCGAGTGAACATTGTTTATAAAAGAAACGATAAAATAAGGAAAGACATGAAACATTGCGTCGGTATTCGAGAGGGGCAATTGTTGTTTTAGTGGCAGTTCTATTTATTATCAATCTTAACGCTCAATTTTGTAGCGATGTTTGCGAAGCACCTGCCCAGAGGTGGGAGTTATACTCGAGTTTAGGTCGTATAAACGTTTTATAAATTGTAGCCAGATCAGAAGGGGAAAAATACTTTTTACACCGATACAGAAAACGTAAGCTTAGCAGCATTTTTAGCGATCTCAAATATATGGCCGTTCCAACGGAGGTCGTCATTGACACACATACCGAGTACTGAGAGCTTTTCGATTTCTTCGATGCAAGTGCCACTCATGGACAATGGCGTTGGGGGTATGTTTAGCTTTAACGACAGAAGATAGCAATGAGTTTTCGAAGCATTAAACTCCACACGATTCCTATTACCCCATTTGACAATGCTGTATAAATCGGAGTTTAATGAGCTTGACATACGGTACCGTTGCAATTGTACGTCCGAAGAAGAAGGACGAACGAATATGAAATGCTGAGGGTAGAGTCGTCAGCAAAACAGTTAAGTGGATTAGAAGTAACAGACAGAAGATCATTTATAAAAATGAGGAAAAGAGTCGGAGACAGAACAGAGCCCTGGGGAACACCAGCATTTATTTTGTGGGACTCAGACTTGAAGATAGCTTCTAATCCAACGAACAAGAGTATCATCGATCCCAAAAGCACGCATTTTCGATATAAGAGCTTCATGCCAAACTCTATCAAATGCCTTGGATATAACAAGAGCAATAATCATACTTTCACCGAAGCGATATTAAGATTTGTTCACCTGTTCGGTGAGATATGCCATCAGATCACCAGTAGAACGGTTGCTGCGGAAGCCATACTGACGGTCATGGATAAGCTTTCGATCTTGGAGATATTAAGCTGACGGTTAACCAGCGTTTCCATGACCTTAGAAAGAAGGGATGTTAGTGCTATGGGTGGATAGGAGGAGAGGGAGGATGGGTCACCTCTCTTGGGGACAGGCTGGACAAATGCTGTTTTCCATCTTCTAGGAAAGATTCCAGAAGAGTAGGAGCGATGGAAAAGCTTACGCAGTGGCTTTGCCAGTGTGGAAGAACCGGGTGTATACCATCCGGGCCAGCAGATTTGTGTATATCGAAATCTTTGAGAACTCTTGCTACTGTACGACTGCGGAAAAAAATGTGTCCCATGGACAAATCTACATTCTCAATTGCAGGAGGGGAAACGTTGCTGGGAGGCAATGTAGAGCAGGCAGCGAAATGGGCTGCAAGCAATTTTGCCTTCTCTGAAGAGTAGACAATAAGTTTGTCATTAGCGATGAGCGTTGGAGTCGAAGATGTTGAGTTGTTAATATTTTTTACAAATGACCAAATATTTGTACTGCCTTTGGGACATTGCAGAATTTTTTGACGTAATTTTTGGTCATGCAAAGATTTGGTTCTTTCAATAACGAAGTTGCATTAGCTCCTTGCTTGCTTTTTCCGATTTTCCTCTGTAGGGTTGGCTTTATAAGATCGGAAACTTATTTCTTTAAGCCTAATAGCTTCTTTACACTCAGAATTAAACCAGGACTTTTCTTTAGGCTTGATACTTTTAACTCTGTTAGGAATAAAAGCACGCATCCCTAGAAGAATCACATTTGTGATCATTTCAGCACTGGAATCAATGTCACTATCGAGGAAGCATAGTGACCAGTTAAAGTTTCGGAAAAAATATTCAAGCCCTCCAATTAGGCTTTCTCGTATTGCCAAACGGTCCTGGTTGGGAGTTTTTCTTTAACTCGATGCGAGACGTGGGTAAATGAGTAAATACCGTTTTTTCTTCACTTATTTCGCTCCTAGACTTTCTATAACATGAACTTCATACTTGGGGATTCAATATCTTTTACGCCTCAAACAAAATAGCTGGAGCCGATGGAAGGCGTGAGTCAATGAGTTAAATGTGTTTTTTTTCATTAATTTCGCTCCTTTTTATTTGTGGGTCGTAACTGTGGATTCAGTGACTATATGCCAGTGAAAGAATCAGTAAGTTAGAACTCAAACAAAAACTAGAACCGGAAGAAGATGTGAGTCACTTTGACTCACTCTGAGATTATTCCAATTACTTCGCTTCTAATATCCTTGTACATGCTTTTTGTATATATGTAAATCGCTTTTGTGAATTCAATACTAATATGACAGTTTAAAACACATTTAAATGGTACCCCAAAAAAAGCGATGGAAGACGTGAGCCAATGAGTAAACTCTGAGTTATTCCAGTTATTTCGCTCCTGGTAGCATTTTTTTCGTTTTCCTTATCGTTCTAAAAAATTATTTTTTTTTTTTAAGATAAATTCAATGAAACATCTAGTGGTTTTGACAACCTTTGGGTTATAGGCTCAAACTGAAACAAAGCTAAGAACGTTCCAAATCTTTCCTCTTCTAAACGTCTAATGAGACTCGCCGAATTTGTTTCTCCAACTCTGCGATTAAATATGCTGCACCCTATTTGAACATCTGACAACGTAAACTTACATTGAACTTTCAACAATACGTAGCAGGACAACTTCTGTAATTTTCTCCAAAAAGGGAGCCGCCCTGAACATAACTGCGGATCGATGAATAACACATGAGAAGACTCAGCACAGGAATGAAGATATATCCTCTAGCGCGTGTGTCTGTGTTCTCTGTGCTGTTTTAACAAAAATAACAGGTGGTTGCTCCGGGCTGCTGTAACATTATCCACAAACCATTTTGAAATTCCAATGCAAGAAACAGGTGATTGAATGATGGTTAAGTGAAGCTGAATTATAAAGTTGAAAACCCCCAGACATAACCCTTATATGCTGGCCGAGTATAATTATTATTCATGAAGCAAATTTGCATCATTTTGACAACAAAACCAGAGGGGGCACAGAGACCCCTATGGAAATGCAGTGCACAAGTTTGTCGAGGGATACTCACTCTCATTTGATGATTTAAGGAAATGAACCGTTTAAGCGACAACAAATCAGTTATTCTAAGCGGGCACTCATGTGTGCCCTGGGAAGAGTGCTAAACTGCTTTTGTGCACATAAAACAACCCCTTTTCGTGTAGCAGCGTCTAAACACGCACGCCATTTTTTTTAAAATGCACCACCACCGATCAACCGACCGGAAGACAGACAGAGTCACATAAATTTTTTTATTCCGGCCGGGCTTTAATTTTGTAAAACAGAAACCAGCCGTCATAATTCCTTATCATGAAAACTAAATCGACTTCCAAAGCAACCATGATGGAATGGAGTGGAGTTAAGGACTGGGAAATCTAGCGAAATGGTTTTAATTTTATGGCGTAGAGTGTAGAGACATTCAGTCTTCATATTGCGCAAAAAATTAAAATTATGCAAAACAATTATAATAAATAAAAACAACAACAAAAATTAATTCGGTGTTGATGGACTGATAAATGCTGACAGCACAAGGCAGACATCCAGCCAGTTTGTGGAACTGGACAGGAACAAGGAGGTGGGACACAAACACTTGTGGAGAAGTACGCGCGCACGTTATGGAATTTTAAAACCAAGCCGCATTTCGAAATGCGTTTTCGTGTGCCTGTTCCAAAGGGGAAATAACTCGTACCTACATTTTTGTTAATAACGTGGACGAGTGTTAATTCAACGGATGTAATTATAGGGCGGTGATTGGTGGCGACGACAAGGATAGGGATGCCTATGTGCTGTGAAAGGCAGAACGCGGGAGTGGATTGGGTCAATGGACTTGGGCGCTAGATTGATTGACAGGGATATGAGTGCTTGATGATGATATATTCGGTATAAATTTATAACGAATTAGTTATGGAAAGGAATCAGATAGACGCTGGGTTTTGGAATTCAATGGTGGTTCTGACTTGCGCAGCAATGTGACATTAAACGATTAAAAATAAACACGAATATTCCATGTTCTCTTCAAGAAGTATCTTCTCTTTAGTTACCCTTAAAACTAAGTTACAATTGAGTTAGTTGTCTATGGAGATGTCACTTGACAGATTTCTCCACGCGGTGGAAATGTGGAAGCGAATTTCAAATGATTTAAATTTAAATGGAAAGTTTTCAAATGTTTAATTTTGTTTTAAGCATGTGAACGAGGGTGGTGATTATAGTTAGACTAGGTATTGTCAGTAAAGGACTTTACTTTTTAGGTCTAAAAATAACGGTACCTGCCATATAACCTTTTTTTAAATTTTCCGCGTTCTCGGTAACGGCTCATTGGATTTCAATAAAATGTTATATTTGAAAAGATCTAATTAGCCAAATTAATTATATATACCAATATTTTGAATAATTTAATTTTTTATTTTAAATATTTTTTTTTTAAATACAATATTTTTAAGTGTTAAGAAAAAATTATTTTAAATTTTATGATAAGCTGTATAATAAATAATAAACTCCAAAAAAGTATGCAGTTTCAAAAAACTAAAAATAAAAAACAAGATTTTATTAAAATCCTTCCTATAATTATCGAAATACTTTTTTGAAAAATTCAAAAATATTTAAGACGTGTGATGGCGTACTCCGTTTTGACTAAAAACCGTACATTTTTTTATATCTTTGGCACTTTTTATAGGTTTAGACAAGTGATTTTTCTATGTAAATGTTACTTGTTTCTGTTAAATATCTTGCCTTCCAATGTAATTAGAGCAATTACGTGCGACCCAGTCGTGCCCGTTTTTTATAAATAAAGAACAGTCTGATTTTTTTTAATCATATATTTTTGGCGTTGTGGCGTAATTAATCTCAACGAAATGTTAAGGTGTATAGAACATTAAGTTGGCCACACTATTTTCATTGACAGCCATTTTGACGTCTGCCATGTGATTTATTACTTGCGATTATATGTACTATAAGGCATATGGATTCGTGCAAAAAAAAATTCTAACAATTCGACATGACATTACGATGATAGAGAAGTCGAAAAAAGTGGGTCCGGAAATTCCGTCCGTCTGTTTGTCTATCTGTTCGCACCTCTACAGCCTAAACGGATGGGCCGATTTGCTTCAAACTTGGTATTTAGTATTTATTTGGTAGCATCTGGGGTGATTTTTTATTTTTGCTCTAGGTCGAAAAATAACGGTACGGCAGATACAATCTTAAACAAAAAGTTTGATTTTCTCGAAAACGGCTCTAACGATTTTGATAAAACTTTCAGCGTGTTACTTTTTACAACACATCTTTCAGTTACAATATTTTTTTCGAAATTATTTCTATAACGGTCCCTCTCATAGAACCGGTTTTTTCAAATGCGGTTTTATCGTAAACCATTATCCCGATTAGTAGATAATCTTCAAGCCATTGTTGAGACGCCGTTACATCCAGAAAAAACTGGCAGTTTGCTGTGCTTTATGAGCCGGTAGAATCAGGATAAGGATACCATTTCGGCCCTTTTTTATTTTAAGTTACATAGTGGTCTCGATCATTATCTTATCTATATGGATGACGCAAAATTGATCAAAGAACTAATCCAATGATTTTTAACTTTCAGGAAAAGATCGAGCATGGTAAATCGAGGTCAAGTCAAAGAAGTTTTTTCTGAACAATGAATTTAATGAACCTCTCATCGCATAGAAAAGATAAATAATATTTTCAGTTCTGTTTTTATGTCTGATATAATCCACGGTTCGGTAATATAAAATAGAGAAGATTCAAAATATCTCTTAATAGAGGTCAGGTATCAGGTTTCCAATGAAATCTTGAAGAAGTAGAGGCAGATTTTAGTGCTCGTAGTATACAAAAAGAATTCGTCATACCACATAAATTGACACGACTTTGGCCAACATTACAAGTCGACTAAAAGTAGCTGGTTTGCTCTCCAGACCAATCAATATCTTTAATGGACTCCAATAAGGGGATGGTCTGACTTGTATCGTCTTCAAGCTGGCGTTGGAAAAAACAATTCGTGACTCTGCCACTTCTACAATTCCAGTCGGATAGGGAGTTACGCAGACGACATCGAAATTATAGGCAAAAGTCAACAAGCTGTTACAAGACTCTTTCGTTTAAACACAAAACCTGGGGGCGGGGAATGGCTCGCCGTGTGCGAAGGACGAAGATTCCGCAGAAAATACGGTCATAAATTGTATGAAAACTACCTTGAAGATCGTTAGACCCAGGTGGTCTGGGCACCTAGCTCGTATGAGCGAAGAAAAATCAGCTCGGAGTCTTGTGCGGTTCTTTTTAGAGTAAAAGTTAACGTGCAGTCTCTGCAGACTTTGCCTATGTTGAAAGGATGCCGTAGACCAGGACATCCAAAGCCTTGGGGTGCGGAATTGGATGGCGTCGTCGTCGTCTAGCAATCGGGATGTATGGAAGAACTTTTTGGGATGAGACTCGGACCGGATACCGTTTATTGCGCCGACAATGATGATGATGAATTTATTGATGATGATGATGATAATGATGATGATTGTATAAAAATCCAAAATCAGTAGACCTGCCCACATTGACTTATATTATAAGATAAAACAGTTTTTCAAAGATTTAATTTCCATAAAGATAATTCTTTAGGAATTTAGCACAGAGTTAAATATTTTGCTAAGCGGATTAATGCAACCCCTTAATATGCATTACAAGGGCAAGTTTACCACAATATTTGTGTTAGCGGTGCATGCAAACGTCTGGTCGTCACAATATTCAAACCTTTTTTGTGTTCTCCGTCCACAACATCTAACTATTTAAACCATGTTCCATATGATGTTGTCAGCCTATGGTTCTTCTTCGGCGCATTATACACCTCCTTAAACATAGGTACCAACCGAAAGAACGTGTGTTATAAAAATTTGTTTAAAATTTGTTGATATTTAAAATCAACAAATATTTTTTCCGTTTATAAGAAGATAATATTTCATTTATCTTATACCACTTAACCCCATTTAAGACTGCATAACACCTATACCCCAGAAGTAATTGACATACAAAAGGCATTTCAAAGATTTATCCTTAAAACCCGGATCTACTACAAAAATCTTAAACCTCGCCCCTATCGCAAATACAATCAACACGAACAACTTTTGCAACATTAAACCCAAACAAAATAAAGTAAATATTATTTCATAATAATCCTATCCAAAGAAAAAAGTTCAACAAAAAAAAAAATACCATCATCAACCTCCACCCACTGAACCCACAAAGTACACATAAACGCGGTAGTAAAGATACATGTATCTGTGATGGTAAAAGTATTATAAGAATTGTGAAATATTATGACTACGACGACGATGCCGATTGCCGATACTGACCTAAGTTAAGTTAATTGTCCGTAACGTATCTTTTCTTTTTCATTTTTTTTGTTGATTTGGTTCCTTTACTCTTGCCTTTGAATTTATTACTTTTATTTATCCAGATTTGTTTCTTTTTTTTTCTTGAGTTATCCGTAAAAATGTCGGATTGAATGAATGTTTTACAAGGCGAGTTATGCAAAAAAAAAAAAAAAAAAAAACAAAAAAAAAACAAGAAAACTGACTAGTTTTTGAACTGTGCCTTGTACTATGTGTACACTTCTGGTAGTTTGTCCAGTCTTTCAACTGATATTTATCCCCAAATGTCTGCTTTGAGGCATAAGATACAATGCACTCTTTAGTATGACTAATAGGCACTCGGGCTTTATTTATATTTCGCCGTGATGCATAATGTTGCAAAATAATGTAGTTAAATAGGGTAACCTCGGAGGATTTGTGCATTTGAGTTAAAAAGAATTGTAGTTGCCGCTGTGAGTTAACTCATAACAGACTTCATAAAATGGTTATATCTTTGTTACTTAATATCAACGATTAACCAAATCCGGCAACTCGTTACATAAAAAGCTTGTCACAAATCTCAATACTTTTAGCTGGATTTAAGATTCAGAGAACTACTATAAGTTAAAACTTTGTAGATATGACTTACTGACTTCGGAGTTAACTTATTAAAAAAAATTATTGAAGAGTACAAAAATGAGGGCGACAATTTTCTATTGTCAATGAATTGACTTTTTCAGTTTGATTTTTTCATAAGCACCAAAACATTGAGTTATCCGTAATTGAGTTAACTCATCCGTTTTTGAAAAAAACACGTTTCATAAAATAATCTAGCTTTTAGATTCAGCAAGCTGGGATAATTTAAAACTTTGTTGAAATTAATTATTGACTACCGAGTTAACTCTTTAAAAAAAGATATTGTCGAACTAACTGGTCTAACTGATGAGGCCTTCGTTCATGATTGGGTGAAATTAATACGGAGTGAAAGAACATTTAACCTTTTCATTCGAATTAATATTTACCTATAAGCTTGCTATATTAAAACAAAACATTAATTTTTTTTTAATTGTTGGTCATTTTTACAAACAACATCTTCAACATATTCGTTTCCAACGCTAATCGACAACAACAAACCAATTGTTTACTTTTCAGAGAAGTCAAACTTGCTCGCCGGAACTCGTACAGTAGCAAGAGTCCTCAAAGATCTCGATATACACAAATCTTCTGGCCCGGATGGTATACCCCCAATTCTTTTGAAGAGGTGTTCTTCCTCACTGGCAAAGACACTGCGTAAGTTTTTCCATCGTTTCTACTCTTCTGAAATCTTTCCTAGAAGATCGAAAACAGCATTTGTCCAGCTTGTCTCTAAGAAAGGTGACTCATCTTCCCCCTCCTAATACCGACCCATAGCACTAACATCCCTTCTTTCTAAGGTCATGGAAACGCTGATTAACCGTCAGCTTAAGGAATATCTCGAAGATCGAAAGCTTCACCATGACCATGACACCACTGGTGATCTGATGGCAAAAGCTTTCAGTACTCGGTATGTGTGTCAACGACGACCTCCCTTGGAACGACCATGTATTTGAGATTGCCAAAAATGCTGCTAAGTGCTTAAGTTTTCTGTATCGATGCAAGAAGTTTGTTTCCCCTTCCGATCTGGCTACAATTTTTAAAGCGTTCATACGCCCAAAACTTGAGTATAACTCACACCTCTGGACAGGTGCTTCGCAAACATCTCTTCACCTGCGTGATAGAATACAAAATCGAGCGTTAAGATTGATAGGAAATAGAACTGCCGCTGAAACAATTACCCCTCCAGAACACCAGACGGAATGTTTCATGTCTTTCCTTATTTTATCGTTTCTTTTATAAAAAATTGTTCACTCGAAGTAGCCAGCTGCATTTCTCCCCTTAACAGTTTCTCCCGTAATACTCGTCTCGCAAGGAATGCTCATCAGTTCACCATTGAGCCCAATTTCGGATGTATCGTGAAATGTAGGGATTTTTTTGCCGAACAACACGAATTTGGAATAGTTTACCCGGCGAGATTTTCCCTTGCCATTTTGATCTGCAAGCATTCAAAACCAATATTAATCGACATCTTCTATCCTTCCCCTCTAGACAAGTGTTTTAACCCTCAGTATTTATATATGGAACCTAGGTTAAACCTTCGAAATAAAAAAACTCACTCTGATCGCGATGAATTTAGACCTAAATTAAAAGTTACTGTTACTGGTAAGACTAATATTATAATTTGAGTGTACAACAGCTTTTACAACCCTGACAATATAAACCTCATTGAAACCTTAAATTTTACGAACAATAAACTATGTAAGGATAAACCTTAAATGTATGTATAATAAATATGTATGTCGTATGTGTGTATAACAAATATATAAAATAATATATACATATATAATATAATATATAATAAAATAATAAAATAATATAAAATAACCATAAGCGAATGAATTATTTATATGTGAGTAAACACAACTGAGTTGACTCCTATTGCAACCAGTTTTAAGAAAATTATGTTTGTTAAACTACTAAACTCATTCTTGAAAAAACAATACAAACAATTTTAGGATGGTGGATTAACGCTTGACTCAGTTTGTCTCATTTATTGAGCCAGGTTCAACTTTAGAAATTTGGAAAATCACTCAAATCCAGCCATAAAGCTAAATAGAACTTCACAATTTTCAAACACTAAGCTTTGCAAAGAAAAATATTAAAACTTGTGTACAAAATAACCGTTATCGGATGAGTTATTCGCATATGAATTAGCACGATTGAGTTGATTTTCTTTTTTTAAGAAAATAATATTTACAAGAACACTAAACTTATTTTTAGATGATCTAATAAAAAAAACGAAAAGATTAGTAACTCAACGCTTAATCCAAGTTTGTTTCTTATTTTAAACATTTATGTGATTGTAAGCTTTAGGAATAAGGAAACTCTTTGATCCTGACAGCAGTTCTCAATGAAGACAACATTTTTTTTTTAAAAACTAAGCTTTTTAAAGAAAATCTTAAAATGTTTTTTATATAGTAACCGTTAGTGAGTGATTTAATAACATGTGAGTTGACACCACAGAATTAATACTCTTTTTTTAATCATACACGCACTATTAAGCCATCGTCTTGAAAATAATGTTTCCAAATCACTGAACTCATCCTTCTCCTAATTAAAAAAAAAAAAAAAACAGCAGCAAATCCACTTCGCTTCATGCAATACACCTCTAATGTTTGTATATAATAACCGTTGGCGAATGAGTTACCCTACTTATATTATAAATGTGAATGTTTGCAGGTTTGGAAGTTTGTATGTTTGTTCCCTAATCACGCCTCAACGGCTTAACGGATTTGGATTAAATTTGGTAGGTAGATGGATATTGTGCTGGACTGAAACATTAGCTGGAAAAATGCACGGCTCCTGCAGGAGAGGCTTAAATGTGAAATACTGCATTTCAGGAAATTTGTTTGATATACTTATGTGCGTTAACGAAAGGATGAATTTGTGAAGTTTGGTAGACGGAAAAGTTACAGGATTCACTATACTATTAAGAGATATAGAGACATAGGAAAATAAGAGTTGTAAAGATATAGAGACATAAACATATATGTATACATAAAGACAAAGACTAAAAAAGAACAGAGATATATAGATAAGTATATAAGGAAACAGAGATATGGAGATATAGAGATTTAGATTATAGAGATATAAAAAATATAAAATTATAAAAATTTGGAGATATGTATATAGAGACAGAGATAGAAATAGTCAGTTATAGCGGAATATCACTTCGATTAGAAAAACGGTATTCAATATCTTAATAAAAAAAAATATATTATAATTTGACGAAAAATCTAATTTAACCAAAATGCTTAATCTTAAGTCCACGCAGGCAGACAAAGTCGCGGATAGAAGCTAGTTAACATATAAGTTAACACTGCTGAATTAACTCTTTTTATTAATAGACACAAAAAACCCTCAACTTTTTTTTTAACTAACTAAATAAAAAATGTAGAGCAAAAGTTAAACGCTTAAATCGGTTTCTTTCTGTTCTGATCCTGATGACTGACTGTAGTAGATTCTCTCAAAATTTTACAAAAATCAAGCTATTTAAGCGATTTTAAGCTCACTTCATTAATTTTAGGTTTTACAATCTTTAAACCCTTAGAAGCACATTCTACTTATTTGTTATTATTAAGTAGGCATTGTTGTATTAGCCAAAAACTTTATTTCCAGGAAATCAGATTCCATACAAAACTCAGATTAAAATTGTCAATGCAATTATTAGTTTAGTATACGCAATAATTTAGTATTTTTGATAACTCTGGTTCAATATTTTTTGATTTATACCGTACAAGTTTAATTTTAATATTTTCCGGTTAACATCACAGCGATTAAACAGATTTGTTTAAGTTATACTGCCCTCTAAATCTGGATCAGTTAAGCTAGATCCTGTAAACCTTACACTTTATACTGGGAACTTTAAAATTTTTTTTTTTTGCATTTCAAATCGTAAGTTGTCTAAATGTTTTACTACTAAAACAAAATTGTTTTAAGGCTTCATTTGACATTGTTATTTATTATTCCGGTTTGAGTTAACTCAGTTGAGTGAGTACAATATTTGTTCCTATTATTTTAAAACTTCTTTTTAATGGTTTGGTATTTGAATTTGGAGGTTTTTGCTTTTTGTAATTGTTCAATCAAAAAACAAGTTATTCAAAACACTGAGTTAACTCACATTAAAGAAGTTATTTACAAAAAGCTTTGTTATTCATGGAGCAATTATGTAAGATAATTGCTTATAATTTCACTTTATATTTTAGAATTTCTAAACATGAATTCTCTAAATACATGTTTCGCTCATAAAACCATTTTTTGTCGACTGAGTTGACACTGTGTTAACACAATTTATCAGGTAACATTACTCTCATGGCGAAATTATAATTAGTTAGACTATGCTATAATAACAGCTTTCCCAAATTGCACTAGTTTAATATGATCATTTGACAATTATTGTTGGCGCAATTGAGTTATGTAAATCACTGACTTTAGGGTTTTGTAAGAGAATACCTGAAAAAAAAGTTAATACCATGTCATTTTGGTAATTTAGATCAATATTGTATAGTCGAAACGACAAACACAACAAACATACACTATTATTGAAAAGCCAAATGCAAAACTCCACATCTGATGGATATTTTTGTTTGGTCACCACCTGGTGCCAGTGAAATGGTAATTTGTATCTAAGCGTGTGTCTGATAGGGAATGATTTAGATTTTCTTGAGGCGGACAACCTGAAAGGTGTATTGATTACGCATTCAGCATACCTGAAGAAACAACAAACGTTGTACGTTCAAAATCAGAGCAAGGATACCTCAAAAATCTCATAACGGGTAAAAAAAAATATACCAACCGGCATAGATACGATACACAAAACCAAAAATGATGTTTGGTCTAATGTCTGGATATTGAATTACACCTGGACGGTTCTTGGTTTGGAGATTATTAAAGCGTTAAAGAAAAGACACATCATTTCACATGAGGGCGATGAGATGGATTTCTCATCAAGAACTCGATGTAGATTAATTCTTAGTTCCGAAGAATTGCCCATGTGGAGGAAGGATTAGGCACTGACAAAGGACAGAAAATATAATCTTATCTACACCATGTAAATGGAATGCCAACAGGTAGAATATCTTCTCGACAGGTTAGATGTGCTCCTTCTAGGGCGTGTATGCCTTTGTGGTGACTTTCTCGAAGCAGTATATATAAAATGTCTTTTGCTAACATCTTTAGTTTTCTAAGCAGGTGGTTAGGCCAGCATCAGCCAGTTCTGCAATAATAGAACACAAATCGATACCAAAACATTTCATTTTGTGGTCCTTGTTGTCTTGTGGTTGTTTTTTTTTTTTTTTTTTTAGATTATTTTATTCCTTCATCTTGTCGGTCTTCTATAAGACGACGGAACAATAAGACGACGTGTGCAACAAAGAGGCATTATTAACCATCGGATGCGAGAGTAGGTACCCGGGTACATGTTTCCGCAGATGGTAGTTTGTCTACTTTGAGACTTGTTTTTAAGGTTTTATTTTTTGGTCCTCCTACCGATCGGTCCTTGTGAGGAGAGAGTAAAGTGATCTTTTTTTTAACCGAAAAAAATTCACATCCTCTTTATCTTGATGAAGCTATAGTGCATGAGGGCCATTCAATTACATGTCCTGTGTACACATGACAACAATCGCCTTGTGGAGTATGCATAAGGCGGCTGTGTTGTTTTATAATGACCTGTGGCACAGTAAAGTTATGTCTTTTTAAATTTGTCCATGACAGTTTTTTTTTATTGTATGGAATTTAAATTAGTTTACAAAACAATGTTTGATTTTGATTGACATGGGAATTTCAATTAAGCGCAAACAAGTTTATCAGGACCTTTAATTCATGATGGTATACCGCAAGGCTCTATTGTGACACCGATTATCTTTCTATTGTTTATAACAATTTACTTGTTTATGCTTTAACAACGTAGAATGGACTCATCCGGTGGATGTTGGCCATTCAGCCAATACAAAAATTCATTGATGAAAATAAACAGAGGCGTAAATAAATTGTAGCCTTGAGGTGCTCTTGCTTGTCCATGTTTCCCTTATTTCCATTTTCTTCGATTTAGCAAAAAATTTATTTGAAGACATTTAATGCGGGGTTGAATGAATCATTATAACAACACATTTACTAGTCATTTAGCATTCATTTGCCACCCAGGTTTAACCAAGGAACAAACCTTGCAACAATGAATCTTTTTTACTTCCACATATTTCTTAAAAAAAATTAACTCAATTCTTTGGAAAAATGAATGAATGAACGAAATAAGAAAAACTGAAAAAAAAACAATATTTCACCTAATTACCAATTCAAGCAGAAGTAAAGCAAATGTAGCCACGTTAAGGCAATCCGTGTCTGTCTTCCCGGAGGGGTCTGTCATCCTTGTTTCCTCGAAAAAAAACTCAGCTTATAGGTAGGTCTTGGAGTGTCTCGAAGGATAACAACAGCAACAACAACAACAAAAATATTTCGTGTAATATATTTCATGCTGTGTAGGTTGTGGGTGTAGTACACCGACCTTATGTTTTGCTATGACTTACTTTGATTTCTCAATTCCTTTTGTGGTTGCAACATTGCAAGACACAATAAACAAAGAAGATAAACAATAAGACGGAGGAAATGCAATCCCATCTTGCATGGAGAAGATGCAACACATTGTTTGGCAAATAAAAAATTATATAGTTTCAAAAGAAGAAGAATAAATAAACAACAAGACATTATAGGGTAAGACTTCAAACAAAATATGATGAAAATGATGGTTTATAAACTTGTTTCCAATAGCTTTGAGAAAAAAAATAAACCTTTCACCAATCACGGGAACAGTTTCCATATTGCCCAATTTTTTTTTTTTTTTTTTTTTTATAATTAACGCGCGCACAAGGGACTATTTGTTTCCCTTTTAATGTAACACACTGCGCGGGCATTAGGAAGATAGGGAGGGGAGAGATAGGAGGTGTCGATTAACATTGGTTTTGAATGTTTGCAAATTGAAATGGCAAGGGATAATCTCGCCGGGTAACTATTTTAAATTCGTGTTGTACGGCTAAAAAAAGAATCCCTATATTTCACGGTACGTCCGAAATTGGGCTCAAGGGTGAACTGATGGGCATTCCTAGCAAGACGAGTATTACGGGCGAAACTTTTAAGGGGAGGAATGCAGCTGGCTACCTCGAGTGAACATTTTTTATAAAAGAAACGATAAAATAAGGAAAGACATGAAACATTGCGTCGGTGTTCGAGAGGGGCAATTGTTTCAGCGGCAGTTCAATTTCCTATCAATCTTAACGCTCGATTTTGTATTCTATCAAGCAGGTGAAGCGATGTTTGTGAAGCACCTGCCCACAGGTGGGAGTTATACTCGAGTTTAGGGCGTATAAACGCTTTATAAATTGTAGCCAGATCAGATGGGGAAAAATACTTCTTACACCGATACAGAAAACCTAAGCACTTAGCAGCATTCTTAGCGATTTCAAATATATGGTCGTTCCAACGGAGGTCGTCGTTAACACACATACCGAGTACTGAGAGCTTTTCGGTTTCTTCGATGTAAGTGCCATTCATGGACAATGGCATTGGGGGAATGTTAAGCTTAAACGACAGAAGACAGCATTGAGTTTTCGAAGCATTAAACTCCACACGATTTCTATTACCCCATTTGACAATGCTGTATAAATCGGAGTTTAATGAGCTTGACATACGGTACCGTTGCAATTGTACGTCCGAAGGCGAAGGACGTGAATTATCGAACGAATATGAAAAGCTGAGGGTAGATTCGTCAGCAAAACAGTAAAGTGGATTAGAAGTAACAGATAGAAGATCATTTATAAAAATGAGGAAAAGAGTCGGAGATAGAACAGAGCCCTGGGGCACACCAGCATTTATTTTATGGGAATCAGACTTGAATCCGTCCAATACAACTTGTATTGAACGGTCCAGAAGATAGCTTCTAATCCAACGAACAAGAGTATTATCGATCCCAAAAGCACGCATTTTCGATAAGAGAGCTTCATGCCAAACTCTATCAAATGCCTTGGAGATATCAAGAGCAATAATCTTACTTTCACCAAAGCGATGTAAAGATTTGTTCCACTGTTCGGTGAGATATGCCATCAGATCACCAGTGGAACGGTTGCTGCGGAAGCCATACTGACGGTCATGGAGAAGCTTACGATCTTCGAGATATTCCTTAAGCTGACAGTTAATCAGTGTTTCCATGACCTTAGAAAGAAGGGATGTCAGTGTTATGGGTCGGTAGGAGGAGGGGGAGGATGGGTCACCTTTCTTAGGGACAGGCTGGACAAATGCTGTTTTCCATCTTCTAGGAAAGATTCCAGAAGAGTAGGAGCGATGGAAAAGCTTACGCAGTGGCTTTGCCAGTGTGGAAGAACACCTCTTCAGAAGAATCGGGGGTATACCATCCGGGCCAGCGGATTTGTGTATATCGAGATCTTTGAGAACTCTTGCTACTGTACGAGTGCGGAAAAAATCTGTCCCATGGAAAAATTTACATTCTCAAGTACAGGAGGGGCAACGTTCATGTGAGGCAGCGTGGAGCTGGCAGCGAAATGGGCAGTGAGCAAGTTTGCCTTCTCTGAAAAGTAAACAATTGGTTTGTTATTGTCGATGAGCGTTGGAACCGAAGATGTTGAGGAGTTTTTAATATTTTTTACAAATGACCAAAAATGTTGACTGCCTTTGGGACATTGCAGAATTTTGTGCTGTAATTTTTGCTCATGCAAAAATTTGGTTGATTCAAAAACAAAGTTGTATGAGTTCCTTGCTTGCTTGTGCTTTTTCCAATTTTCCTCTAAGTTGATCGGAAGCTTATTTCGTTGAGCCTGATAGCTTCTTTGCACTCAGAATTAAACCAGGACTTTTCTTTAGGTTTCATGATTTTTACTACTTTTCTTTAGGTTTGATGCTTTTTGAGTTTATTTGCATTATTTTTAAGGTACAGTTTTGTTTTCTTCAATGACACTTTTTTTTGCAATTTTTCATAAACGTCCAGTGGTAACGCTGCAATTTCGACATTAATACAGTAATACTTAAATGCAAAAAAAAGTAAGCACATCTGTTTTACAGCGCTGCATGCACAGATGCATGCTTTTGTCAGCAGAAACAAATATTAAAAAAACTCTCAGAAATAAATAGTGTGACTAAAAATATTAATTGAAAATAAGAATCTGCGAAAAAAGATAAAATATATACCAAATAATTAAACTTAATTCCCACCAAAATGAAATTTCACATTTCAAACGGTGTTCACACCGACGCGATGACGATTTGAAGATTTTACGTGTCAACATTGTGAGTATGAAAGAGAGAAAAATAATATGATTTAACTACAAGCACATCTATTTTATTGTATTCAGCGATTAAAATGAAAATAAATGTTTAAAACAAAACAGAAATTGAGAGAGGAAATTATCTTCTTCACTTTGACAGTTCTTTAAGTAATACCGTTAACGAGTAACATAATTGTGCAATATCACTGGGCTACCTAAAAGAAATAATCCATTTTTCACTTCATGTTCAGATTCCATACATTTTAAGAGATACAAAAATTGTAGTAGATTGCAATAAGTACTTTGTTTGTCTTCCATATTTTATCAGACTCAAAGTCATAACTCCATTTTTTTGTTTAATAATTTAATCATTATCACTCTAGTGCCTAAAAATAGAACTAAAATATTTAAAGGTTATCACGTGTCAAAACACGAAAAAAAACTATATATTAAATGACAGATGACACATTGTAAACAATTCCCGAAACATATCGCAACTATTCGTGTAGTTATGACGAAGAAAAAAAGAATTTTTTTTGTTTTGGATTCCTAATCTCATTCAAACAGCCCCAAGGCAGCACCAGCAGCAACAGCAAAGAAACACCAAGCAGTCTAAGAAATACGAATATAACTGTCGCTCGTGTCGATGATTTGCGTGAAGTCTATTAATAACAGATAAACGTCATAATAAAAAAACAAACCAAAGTACCTACTCTTATGGAAATGATTCATTGGACCTTGAGTAAGCGGTTTTTGTTTGTTCAAAGAAACAGTTTGAGATTTTGTAGGTATGTTTGTTTATGATAAAAAGTTGGCACACTTTACTTGTTTTTTTTTTTTTATCTGACAAATATGTTTGCAAAAAATGTGTGGCAAAATGACAGCTCTAAGTAATCTTGACATTTTTGCAGCGTATCCACAAGTAAAACGTCGGCTTTCAACTTTCATCGGAAATAGACGTCATTCCCTGAGACATGGTGAACTATTAAATTTTTTTTTTGTGGAATTGCATTAATTCGAGCATTGAATTTAAATTGTCAATTAAGCAGCACGAGAGTGTTGCAACACAACATATAAAATTTTATAGGTCGGATTATGTGCTTTCGTTGTTGTCCATTTCCGCTGAGAATTCTTGACATGGTTTGGACTCGGAAAATGACAATTACTTCGGTAAAAAAGCAAACTTTGTTCACTTCCTGCGGAAGCAAATGCTTCTTCAAATTTTGAGAACATAATTAAGTTTACTTTGAAATCTTAAACATCGATTTGGCATGAATAGCGGTGTAAGTGTGAACGACCATATCCCAGAAGTGTTTGGAGCTGTGTAATTCAAGAACATATTGTTAAATGCCCGAATGTGTCGAATTTCAAGTGTTCCAGTTACAGATACTTGAAAATATGAGAGTATCGTTCTTTCTTATTTGCTAAGGAGGGTGACAATTAAATGGACCGGAACCGGTCATTTCTTAATGAGTTAAACATGTGTTCCATTTTTTTCGAGGTAGGTATGTATATGTATGAAACATTTTCGGAAATTTCTTTTTTCATGTTAAGTGTTTTTTTTGTTGTAAGATCATCATGTGTGCATGCCAGCGCCAGTGCACTTGAACCTGGGAAAATGTACGGTAGTAGTTAAGGTTCGTGTTGCGGGAGGCAATCCCATATGAATTATGAACCGGAAAAAGCCTTCGTTACGCATCTGTGTCTTTGATTCACGAGCTATTGTTTTTAACAAAAAGAAAACCTAGACAGCCCAATAAAATCTGAAAATCTGGTAGATCGCCCTGCACACGACTAGATTGTAAGTGGGTTTCATTCTGAAAAGAAAACCCGATGGATCGATGTAGACTTGTGACGAAAGGATTTTTCCAAAGGTGCATTAAGCTTAACTGAAACTTTATCACCTATCGTTTCGACTTATAGGTTAGTTTGACCAATTGCCGTGCAACATGAGCTTTAGCTACACAAGTTTCCATCTACAAAGGTTAACGTTAGGTCATTCCCGTACGGTGGCTGCAGTGACGACGAATAAAATTTGAAAAATACTGAGGGAATCAATGTTTTTATTCGATTTTACTTGCGATTATAGGTACCATATATAACAATCAAACATGACATTACGATGATAGAGAAACATATTTGAGTTAATTGCAAAATTCTGTCCGTCTGTCTGTACGGATGTGTTTTAGGCTGTAGCCTAAACGGTTGGACCAATCGTCCTCAAATTTAGAACTTAAGGTTATTCTGACATTCTACATTCTATGTTTTAGCTCAAAAGTTAGCGGTACCTATATCAAATAACCCTTATGTAAAAGCTTATTTTTCTCGAAATCGGCTCCAAGAATTTTTATGAAAAAAATTTGTGTACTTACTGTAGGTAGTAAGCATTAAATTTGGGTGAAAAAAAAATTTATTTGGTGGGTAAAAAACGGTACCTCCCATAGTTTTCGAAAAAAAATTTTTTTGGATTTTTGATAATTTTTTTTTTTTTTTTTTTGAAAATCAATATTTTGTGTTTAAATGTAATGTTATTTTTGTGCTTAAGTTTGTATTCTTGAAATATTTTTTTAATTTAAAAAAAAAAAAAATTGTTAAAAAACCCGTTTTATTTAAACGCTCCTACGATTTTGAAAAAAAATCACACGTTTTTACATTTCTTAAAGAAATAATATGGCGTTTAAATTATTTCATTCAATACAATTTAACGTACTTTATTCGAACAATCAAGTCACAAAAATCGAATAATTGCTTAGATGTTCACTTTAGTTTTCTTAAATTTTATTCTACAATTTGAGCGCACATATGAGCAAGTACGTGCGATCCAGTTGTGCAATTTATTTTAACTTTTAACTGTTTGAAAAAAGTACGTAAAATAGTTTACAGCGAAAAAATTTAAACGCCATTTTATTTCTTTAAAAAAATGTAGTGTGATTTTTTTTTCAAAATCGTAGGAACGGTTTTCAAAAAAACCGTTTTTATTTAACAACTTTTTTCAAAAATCAAAAAAAAAATATCGGGAAGGTTTTGGAAAATCAGGACAGAACTAAATGGGTTGAGGATATGAAAGTCAATGATTTCAGTCTAATTATTATCATGTAACGGGTTTTCCAATAGACTTTTTTTTAATAAAACGCAAGCCATTTGATATATTTCAAAAACTTTATTATCGGCTTGAAGTACAATCAAAAACGCATGGAACTCGACTCATATGCCACCGCGGGCACGTTTGCAGCAGTCGATTCCTTGGGTCCACCGATGATGATGACTCGGCCACACATTTCGGCCGAAACGATCGCTACTTCTCGTTCTATGTTGGCTCTGAGCTCTTCCAACATAGTCGGGTTTTTGGCATAAACCAATGACTTAACGTAACCCCAAAGAAAATAGTCTAGAGGCGTTAAATCGCACGATGAGGCGGCCAATCGACTGATAACAAGCCGAGATAACAAGCTCATCAAACTTACTCTTCAATAAATCGATTGTAAGGTGTGCTGTGTGGCTTGTGGCATCATCCTGTTGAAACCACATGTCGGGCAAGTCCATATCTTCCCGGGCCAAAAATAATCGGTAATCATGGCGCGATAACGCTGGCCATTGTTATCGTCGACGAAAAAGTATGGCTCAATAACGCCGCCGGCATGCACACCGCACCAAATAGTTATTTTTTGTGGATGAAGTGGTAATTCATGAAACAAATGTGGATTTTCACGCGACCAATAACGCATATTTTGCTTATTGCCGAACCAATTGAGCCAAAAATGAGATTCGACACTAACGATGATTTTGCGATTATCTTGGCTCATCTTCCTCAGAGCCCAATCGGAGAACGTACATCGCTTCAAATGGTTCTTCTATTCTTGAGTCAGCTTGATCTTTTATGGGTATAAACTAAGATCCTTACGCGAAATACGCAATAGTGTGGTCTGAGCGATGCCCAATTCTTGAGAACGCCGTGGAATTGACTGATTTGGATCATTTGCTACGGACGCCTGAACGGCAGCGATATTTTCGTCACTCCGACCAACCCGTTGTCTCACTGACGCAACATTACAAAACAAATATGTAGACTCAAATTTGTTCACTAAAATTGTTTTGCCTGTCTACTACGGTGAGAATTACGACCGAAAATTGGAGTTAACGCTCTTAAAGTTGCGGTCAACGACTCCGAATTTCGGTAGAATTTTTTTATCATTTGCAGACGTTGCTCGCTCGTGCACTTTATCATGATGAAAATGTTGAGTTTAGCGAATAAATTGACAATGACAGTTCGATGATTAGTGAAAGGTTGCGTTCACAAATTAAATTCATAGTTGTCAAGTCCCCTAATGGAAAACACGATTTATGAAACTACAGACATTTCAACAGAAAAATGCCTTGTAAATACAACTAGACTTATGTCCGTAAAATTTTGGATAGTTTTTTTTTGGTTTTTTGAGCCCGGACATACGAGTCCGCTGCAAGGCTTAGAAAAGTCATGTCAAAGGTGCACACTGTTCCAGCTTTCCTGCAGAGATCAACAATTCTTGGTCTGACTCCTGCACGAAAGCCTTAGTGCGATTGAGTAGCAAAGCCCTCTCCTCTTAGGGCAACTAAATTGTCCTTTTATAAGACCCTCATCATCCCAGTCCTGTTCTATATGGTGCAGACGTATGGACGTTGTAAAAAGTGGAGATGAGGACACTTTAGGTTGCTTCAAGAGATTTTTGGTCCCGTATGTAATAACCGCGACACAGAAGTAATCAAAAGAGTAAAAGTCAAAGATCTTAAATGGTTGGGTCATATTGAGCGGATGGACATCAATGCTCTTGCCTGGAAAATCATCTTTTCCACACCGGGGAACAACGCAGTAGATGAAGATCGAGACTTAGGTAGCGCTCGCAAGTGGAAGTGGACCTCGAACAACTTAACATGCAAAATTGGAGACAGCCAGCTGGCTGGAGAAGTTTGCTTAGCAGTTTTAACAAGACCCGACTAAAACCATTCGATTCTCCCAATGCAATGTCGAGACACATTGTAAACATCTGGGAGCCTTGAATTCTCGATGTAAAACTCTTCTACGGCGCTATATCAACTGATGCCTTAAATGGGTTTGTGAACTTGGACTGAAGAGGAAGTACATATAAAAGGAGGTCCTACATCAGCTTATCTCAATTCCACCGGCTTAATCTTCAGTTTGGAAGTCGAAGAAGCAGCTGGCTGTTGCTTTAAGTATCACAGATGTTAAATAAATGGCCTTCTGTCAAGCTAGCAAAGAAACTTGAAGTTTAAGTTGATTTAAACAAAACACGTGAATTAAGTGCAGACAGAAAAAATAAGGAGAGGAAAATCCTCTGGTTAAATTTGTTTCGGGCTAAACTGTACAAAAAAATCGATAAAACTTTCTAAAGTGGTAAACATTTTAATAGTTTACCCACCACAAGGTGCGAAATAGTTTGGAGCAACAGATAGACGGTAGACGTAACTTTGTCAAGTTGTTTCCAGGGGATAAATTTATATAATTTGTAACCCCAGACCGAAAACTCATAAGAACTTTTTTTATAATCCATTCCTTTTCAAGAAAAAAGGATCCACAAACAAGGTATAACCATAGGCTTTGTAAAACGGTCAAAGCAAAAAAATTCCAGAACAGCCGGAGGCGTCCATATTCGAAACACTCACCACATTTAAACATGGTAAATTAGTTAAAGTTTATTTAAACATACACACATTTTTCTCACCCTCCAATACCAAAACCGGAATTAATTACCAAGCAAAATCATTACACACAATGGGATAAACTTAATCCTAAGGGATTTTGAAATCCCCCTTCTCTTATTTTACACACACACACACCTGCGTAAATGTGAAGCTACCCCAAGTTATTCTCTATTAACTTACCACCGTAAGCCGTAAACCTACATCTGTTTTTTTTTAGTGTTATGGTTGGCTATAGTTTGGAAGCATATGGATGCATCTAGGACCACCAGACACACCGGCATTAGGTGTATATGGAAAGTGCAATATCGATCCAGACATCACACTCATACAGACTTAATGTCGACAGAATGCACACTTATGCATGTTCACAACTTTATTCAACAGCAGCCATGAGCCATCAACAGATCATCAGAAGAGTCTTCAAATCATTGTTTCTCCAATTTCACAACCAATTCCATTCCTATTGTCTGAGATAACTTTTTGAATCCCGGAACACTTGGCAGGACAAAACTAAATTGGAAACAAAATCATCATCATCATCATCGTCATCTTCATCTATTTTAAAGGAGAAACAGCCCGTAGGAACTCATCCCAACAACAATATGGATATAGCCATGTGCGCCTAGCGCTAGAATATGATGAGTGCATGTGCAGTGAGTACATGCTGCATGGAGCAATACCCACTCGCTCATTAAATGGCATAACAGTTGTTGCAAAAGCAACAGCAAAAAGTATACACATAATGTGCAGGACAAGAGAGGAGCCACTATTCCTGCCCAAACGATTTGGAATGGGTTGCCTTTCCATATTCCCTTTCTTTGCACAGGTCTCCTGCTTCTTTTCTTCCGTTGTTTGTGTATAGTTTAAGATAGAATCATGAAGGAGTAAAAATAAATCGAGTTTGAGAATCCAAATCCAAGCAGCAGCCAGCCAGCCAGACGGTAATATATTATGTCAACATGGTGAGAGTGCAAGGACCGGCTTCGCATTCGCATCCGCTTTCGGCACCAAACCCGGCATGACGATGACGACGATGATGATGATGCGGATCGATGTCGGTGTGCTCGTAGCTTCTGTGTGTTGGAAGAGTTCACAGAAATCCTGATACATATATACAGTAAAAAAGAATAATAATGACGACGATTCCAGTCAAAATATCCGAGTAGATACGGCAGAAGTTTTAAAGCAAAACAACAAACAAAATATAAAAAAAAAAAAAAAAAATACATGTAACAGTCTGCGACAGGTTTATAGACACACTTTTATCAAACTTTATTTCTCAAAGTTAATATAGAAGAAGAATTCCTTTATTGAGAAAATGAAAGAAGTCCTTCACTGGCCTAAATGTTGAAATCCTACACACAAGTAAAAAAATGCGGGTTCCATGTGCATTCCAAATAAGTTGAGATCAATTAGGATTGTTTTTTTCTACAGTTGGATGCAAAATTCCTTAAAAGCGCCACTGAATTCCGAGCACCCTCGACGCTCTACTAAATTAATTTTACAGTGTTGAATGTTAGACTTTTTTCTCTTCTGGCTAAGTCTTTTCAATGGAATACCAGTTCGGTTTTCGTTACTTCCATCCGTACTCCAATTTTATACATTTATACAAGAATCTGCATTCAAAACAATCTGAAGCATCCTCATTATCTGTCCTATATAGTAGTACATGGGATGACGAGCATATAAGTGGAGCTGGCAGGAGTTCTTCTTCGTTTGATCACGTGTTGGTACTATTTCCAAATAGCAGGGAGCAGACTCTAGGTTGATAAAGCCTCCAACGATCAATCAACACCAGAACCAGAACGTTGACGAAACTCAAAGAGAGTCGATTTGGCATTGTTTATAAGAACTCGGCCTATCGCAGACTGCAACTTGGCGAATTTCGCGTCGTGACTTGGACCTACCCTGGACAAAATGCAACTGACTAAGGAGCTGAAGGTAAACGACCAAAATGACCGTAATTTTCATCGACAAATCTTCTTCATCGATGAGGCACATTTTTGAATGAATAGGTACGTCATCAAACAAAATTGTCGTAAGAGAACATTTGGTACGCTTTCATCTATGATAGGGCCGTTTTCCACTGTTTCACCATTTTGTTTCTTGGTCGGAAAATATGTCTATTCGCCTCTTTCTTCATTAGCTCTTCCAGTTCGCAGCCGACAGTCATATAGACCAATATGCAGTTTTGGCATGCCTGCCAAGCTCGCCAGCATTAGCAAAATGACGATGGAAAACGCACATTGTTCCATCAAGGTCAGTAAACACCTCACCGACACTTTTGAAGTAAAAATATTATTTAGACAAGGCGATGCATTGTCATGTGACTTCTTCAACATCATACTTGAAAGAATAGTGCAGAACGCTCACGGCAACACAGGCCCCATCTTTCAAAAGTCCGTCCAATTACTCGCATACGCCGAACCCGGAAAAAGACAGCGTGATATAAGTAGCACTTTTCTGAGTATTAAGACGAAAGCAGCAAAGATGGGTTTAGCAGTTTTTTTTTATAAATAACGCGCGCACAAGTACAAGGGGATATTGGTTTCCCTTTTAATGTATATAGGTATGTACACTGCACGATAATTAGGATAATAGGAAGGGGAATGAAAGGTGTCGATTACCATTGGTTTTGAATGCTTGCCAATCAAAATTGCAATGGAAAATATCGCCGGGTAAACTATTCCAAATTCGTGTTGTTCGGCTAAAAAAAAGAATCCCTATATTTCACGGTACGTCCGAAATTGGGCTCAAGGGTGATGAGCATTTCTTGCGACACGAGTATTACCGGAGAAACTTTTAAGGGGAGGAATGCAGCTGGCTACTTCGAGTGAATATTTGTTATAACTAAAAGAAACGATAAAATAAGGAAAGACTTTCACCAAAGCGATGTAAAGATTTGTTCCACTGCTCGGTGAGATATGCCATTGGAGGAGCGGAAGCCATACTGACGGTCATGGAGGAGCTTACGATCTTCGAGATATTCCTTAACTAAACGGTTAATCAGCGTTTCCATGACCTTAGAAAAAAGGGATGTCAGTGCAATGGGTCGGTAGGAGGAGGGGAGGATGGGTCACCTTTCTTAGGGAGATGCTGGACAAATGCTGTTTTCCATCCTCTGGGAAAGATTCCAGAAGAGTAGGAGCGATGGAAAAGCTTACGGGTCAGCGGATTTGTATATATCGAGATCTTTGAAAACTCTTGCTACTGTACGAGTGCGGAAAAAAATTTGTCCTATGGACAAATTTACTTTCTTAAGTACAGGAGGGGCAACGTTGCTGTTAGGCAGCGTGGAGCTGGCAGCGAAATAGGAGGCAAGCAAGTTTGCCTTCTCTGAAGAGTAAAAAATTGGTTTGTTATTGTCGATGAGCGTTGGAACCGAAGATTTACAAATGATCAAACATTTGTACTGCAGAGTAAAAAATTGGTTTGTTATTGTCTATAGCGTTGGAACCGAAGATCTTGAAGAGTTTTTAATATTTTCTACAAATGATCAAACATTTGTACTGCCTTTGCAACACTGGCATTAATGTCACTATCGAGGAAGCATAGTAACCAGTTAAAGTTTCGGAAAAAAATATTCAGTCTGTCCCAATTGGCTTTCTCGTATTGCCAAACGGTCCTGGTGGGAAGTTTTTCTGTAAGTGGATGGGTGCAGGACGAGAAATTAGCTGAAATGACATAATGGTATGTTTATCAGGGTGAGAAGTAAGAAACAAGTCAAGAGTATGGGCGGCTTGCCCAGCAACATACGGAAACAATTTCCGAGATGGAATCAGACAGCGCATCAAACTCGTCACAAGTCGAATAACTGTCGAGATTCGAGCTCCTGTAAATTAAACAATAATGAATTTGAGCCACAAGTTATAGTCCGTGTTGGAACATTGTCGGTATTGGGGAAGGTTCTGGCAAGCCATATCTTTCCTAACATAGACCACGAGACCATGATGGGAAGAGTAAAGGTACCAAGCTATACCTATGTACAGCAAATTCTGATAAATCAGTATTTACTCCAACCTAAGTTTCACTTAATGCCAAACGAGCTAGCCTGTATTGACCAGTGTGACATACATGTGAAAAAAATTCTTCCTTAAAAGAAGCCAAAGAATAAGCAAAGATGAGAAACTTTGTTTTGGGCATTCCTGAGGGGAAAATGATTCTGAGATCGTTCTATTTCTATAGAAGGCTTGTAGCCAAAGGTTCAAAATGGCCTGTATAAGGTCTTCCGAAGATGTTAACTGAAAACTAAACAAATAATAGCTGCTATAAGGCTTTTCACAAGTCAATGCAAACAGCCTTTGTAGGGCTTGCCTATAGAGGCCTTATACAAACTAAATCAGAGGTAAACACTGAACATTGTAAAACAAAAAAGAAGTGCCACCAGAAAAAATTAAATTAAGTGTTACAGAAATGACATAAAATGGTAACGTGAAGGCTTGTAGATAGAGGTTAAAAATAGCCTGTATAAGGCCCTCCCAAGATGTTTACTGAAAATTAAAATGCAAATAAATTATGTAAAGCTTGCATGTAAAGGCCTTTTAGAAACTATATTAACATTTGTTTTGTCGATGTTTGATGTTAATTTTCTCAACCACAAATTGGTATAGTTGAGTGGAACCAGAAGGGCTCAAATTATAAACTCAGGCATTAAAAAAACTTCACTTTTACAGTTAATATAAAATTTCAATCGTTGCAGTATGCAGTAGAAAAGGTTTCGGGCACTGACTTGAGGCGAAATATAGCTAAAAAATGCAATACAAATAATGTAATAAAAATTCAACACAATAAAAAAATAATGTATTTTTTGTTAAAGCAGTCTAAATTTAATCTAAAAATTATTTGTTTCTCTTAAAAATAAAATATTGTAGGCTAACAAGTACTTTTTGTTCGGGGCAATACAAAAAAGGCTATATAAACACATAAGCAAAAAACTGTCATTGAAAGTCTAGGATAAGGCCTTTTTATACTTGTTCAGATAAGCTGATAACATTTCATGAAAAGCTAGTTGCTATAAAACCTTTCAACAAAAGTCTTATAGCAGTTAAATAGCTTGCATAATGTAAGCCAAAATAATTTGTATATAAGGATTTTTATGTTTAGCTTTAACGACAGAAGACAGCATTACGTTTTCGAAGCATTAAACTCCACACGATTTCTATTACTCCATTTGACAATGGTGTATAAATCGGAGTTTAATGAGCTTGACATACGGTACCGTTTTAATTTTACGTCCAAAGGAGATCATTTATAAAAATGAGGAAGAGTATCGGAGACAGGACGGACCCCTGGGCACACCACCATAATGGACTACGAGCAAATCTGTCTTATATGAATAAAAAAGCAAGGGATTGGCGATGAGCGTTGCAACCGAAGGTGTTGCAGTTTTCGATATTTTTTTTTTTACAAATGACCAACATTTTTGTACTGCCTTTGGGACATTTCAGAATTTGTGCCGTAACTTTTGATCATGCAAAAATTTGGTCCTATCAAAAACGGCATGAGTTCCTAAATTTGTGTGTCTTTTTCCGATTTTCCTCTATAGGGTTAGCTTTGTAGTATCAGAAACTTATTTCTCTGGAGCCTGATAAGTGATAGCTTCTTAACAATCCGAGTTAAACAAAGATTTTTCTTTGAGTTTGATGACACTTTACTGAAACATTTAAGGATGTTTTGTCATCTGAAATTTTAGGTACTTACGGCTTTTGATATGAATTTTCTGGCAACTTACCTGAAATGAAAAGAAACAAATTAGTTTTCAGGACAGACAAAAGCATTTAAGCAAAATATATATAAATTTTAAAGTTATCTGTCTTAGATAGTAGATAAATTTGAAAAACAATGCACAATGACAGCTCTATGAGCAAATGGGTTTTTTGTAATTCATACTCTCAAAAATTCGTGTATGTACGTTAAAAACCTGTAGGTTAAATATAAGGTATACAAAAAATAAAGTGCAATTTATGCACTTTTGTTCATAATATTCCAGATGTAACTATTTTAATGGCGCTCACTGTGGATTTCCTTCACTTGCACATTTGCACTTGGAAGCTGCTACCACAAAAGCGCTAGCCGAGCCCTTTTCACAAACTGGTGGTGCTGTGTGCACGTTTTTATTGTATCCGACAGAATGTATCTGAATGGATTAAGGGGTGGATAGGATGGATGTAGGGGTTCTGCGGCCAGACGACACACAAAATGCAGGAGGACCATACGAAATCGTCGACGTCGACGTGTCGTTCTCGTTAGTTTATTGTCGTCTTATGTGTGGCCAAATGCATATTAAGGATGCGTGTGTGTGCCATCACATCGAGTTGCATTTAATTTGCAATGAATGGGTTGCTCTGTTCAGTTTTCATTTTTTTATCACAGTTTTTTGCTTATTTTATTGGCAAAGGGTAATTTAAGGAGAGCATGTGCGATTGTGCTTAACGATTGAAGGACGAACGACCTAAGCAGATGAGCAGTAGTGTTGTGCGTTTTTTTCCGATTTCTTTTTTATTTAAAAAAAAAAGTTGCTCCCACACTACGAATTTATGTTTTAAATACATAAAACAGGGTGTTTGCCTATAAAAGGATTCAAAAGTCTAAAACCCACACCAACTTTTAGGATTTCGAATTGAAAGGAATAGAACGAGAGAGAGCGAGAGACAAAAACAGAAGAAGTTAAAGTGGAATTTGATTGTATGAGTGCGGTTGCATGGGGGTCTGGTCCTGAGTATCCGTACATAGCCTTTGGTATACACATGGTTAGGGCTTCCACCATCCGCATCCATGTCCAGGATGTGAGGATTCCAGATGGAATGGCCATGCTATTGAAAATCATTAGAGTGGAAAGGGATTTCAAAAACGTATAGGTAGCTAGCTACACACATCTTCCCCTCTATTTTATTATTTTTGTTCGATTTTGTGTGTATGCCCTTCATTCTGTGCCGGTTTGAATGATATTGTTTTTCGAAACCAAATGGTGTTGTTGTTGTTTGCTTTTGAACCACCTGTCTGTTTTGTTTCATCCTTTTTATTTCACGGGCTCTAAAGGGATAAAGGTAGCTCTATATACCTGTATGTAGGTAGCGAGACATATATGAATTTTGGCAGAGAAAAAGTTTGATTTGTTTCTTTTTTTCCAGAATCCAGACTCCCGCAGCGAGAATAAAAGCGAAAAACAAAATGCAAACTGATACAAAAAAAAAATTGGAAATCAACAAAGAACCTGTGGTTTTGCACATTCAAGGTTGTGGGGGATATTTGTTTACTTTGGGATTTTTTTTTTGTACTTTGTATTAGTATTCGTTTCGGTTGCTACCGGTATCATGTATAATACAGGTGCTAGGTGGTAACCTTGAGGCATATCGTTTGAAAATGATACAAGAAATCTTATATGTTTACCGGCGATGACGATGTGAGAATTGATTGACGCAGTTAGGTATAATGAACTGAATTTAGACAACAGATGGGTTCTGTACCCACACATGTCCTTATTTTACGCAATAATGGCAAATTGCGCATTCATGCAAAAATCAAATTCACCAAAAAAGAAATGAGGTCTTTTAAAATTATTCAATGAAGATGTATTTTCTGACACTGGTTTAACTCTGTATGTAAAGAAGCTATCAGACTCAAGGAAGTTCCGATCCTACAAAGCCAACCATAGAGAGGAAAATTGGAAAAAACATAAACAAGTTATTAATACAATTTTTTGCATGACTAAAATTACCGCAATGAATTCTGCAAATTCCGAAAGGCAGAAAACTTGTTGGTCATTAAGAAAAAAATATTAAAAACTCTTCAACATCTTCGGTTCCAATGACAAACCAATTGTTTACTCTTCAGGGAAGGCAAACTTGCTAGCCGCCTATTTCGCTGCCAGCTCCACGCTGCCTCACAGCAACGTTGTCCTCCTTTACTTGAGAATGTAAATTTTTCCATGGGACAGACTTTTTTCCGAACTCGTACAGTAGCCAAAAGTCTTCAAAGATCTTGTTGTAAGCAAACCCGTTGGCCCAGGATGGTACACCTCTATACTTCTGAAGAGGTGTTCTTCAACACTGGCTAAGCCACTGCGTAAGTCTTGAAAATACTGATTAAACGTCAGCTTAAGAAATTTATCGAAGACCGAAAGCTTCTTCATTGTTCCACTAGTGATCTGATGGCTTATCTCACTGAACAGTGAAACAAATCGAAAATGCGTGCTTTTGGGATCGATTATACTCTTGTTCGTTAAATTAGAAGCTATCTTCCGAACGACCATTTAATACAAATCGTATTGAACGGTTTCAAATCTGATTCCCAAAAAATAAAAGCTGGTTTGCCCCAAGGCTCCGTCCTGTCTCCGACTCTTTTCCTTTGTTCTTATAAATGTGTTACTTCTAATCCATGGTCGATAGGAATCATGTGGAGTTTAATGCTTTGAAAACTCGATGCTGTCTTCTGCGGTTAAAGCTGAGCTTACCCTTCTTGCCATTGTTCATGAATCGCCATGGAAGAAACCGAAAAGTTTTCATTACTCGGTATGTATTTCAACGACTTTAGAATGACCATTTATTTGAGGTCGCCACAAAACGCTATCAAGTGCTTAGGTTTTCTGTATCGCTGCAAAGTTTTTGTTCTTTCTGATCTGGCTACATTTTAAAAAGCCTTTATACGCCCAAAACTTCAGTATAACTCCCACCTCTGGACAGGTGCTTCTCCAGCATCGCTACACTATCATTGGTCTCTTTCGAACACGGAAGCAATAATGTTTAATTTCTTTCTTTTACTTTACTTATTCTTTAAAAAAAATATTGACTCGAGGTAGCCAGCTGCATTCCTCGCTCCTTAAAAATTTCATCTGCAATACTCGTCACGCAAGGAATAATCATCGGTTCAGGCTTGAGCCCCATTTGAGACGTACAGTGAAATACAAAGATTCATTGTTTAGCCGAACAACACGAATTTGGAATAATCTACCTGGCGAGGTTTCCCTTGTGGAATTAAAAGCATTCAAAACCAATGTCTTCAAAGGTCTTTCACAATAATATCATGCGAAAGGTGGAACTCTAAATTATCTTCGAATCACTGAAGAAAAGGTTGTCAGCACGAGTCTATGGAATACCCAATATTGTACTAGGAATAATTCTCAAAGGCAATAGAAATTTATTTCTAAAATTCGCACTCGGTTCGCGAAAATTATACAACACTTCGTCAAGTTTATGGTGCGCATAATCGTCCATCGAAACAGCTTATAGATACGCAATAATATGGATCGATTCATGACCACATTTACTCCTTTGAATAATATTTATCCAAATCGAACCCGTACGGTGCCTGCAGAAGAAGCCATAGACGTGAGTGTGACAGAGGTCCCGAATTTCTCGATCCGACGCCGTTGTCAGCAACTCGGTCTCTGTTTTCCATTACTTGGAAAATTTTGAGAAAAGAACTTGGCCTACATCCATACAAGATCCAACTGGTGTAAGAATTAAAGCCAGCGGACCATCAATTGCGTCTTGAATTCGATGAATATGCTAAGAACCAACTGAAATTTGAACCAAATTTTTGTGGTCAAATCATCTAGAGCGATGAGTTTCATTTCTGGCTCAAAACAAGCAGAATTGTCATTTTTGGAGGGAGCACAATCCTCATGCGACTCTTGAGACCGAAAAAATCACTGTTTTGTGCATGCCGGAGGTGCCGGTGCCAACATTGCCGTGAATGGCGAACGCTACAGGCAGATGAATTGTAATTTTTGTATTCCTAATGTCATTGGAAATCTCATTTGGTGGAAAAATGGTTCCAACAAGACGAAGCAACATGCCATACAGTGCGTGTAACCATTAATTTACTGAGCGAAAAGTTTGGTGACCGAATCATCTCAAGAAATGGACCTGTGAATTGGCCACCTCGTTCGTGTGATTTCACACCTTTGGACTACTTTATGTGATGTCTCTGATTTACGCTGATAAAACAGCAACTATTGATCATTAAGAAGACAAAATTCGACGCGCTATTGGCGAAATAAGAATGGGTATGCTCGAAAAAATAACACAGTTTGAACTTATAAAAAATATCAAAACCACAATACCAGTTTTAAGTAAACAATTAAGTGTGCCATAATACGTCTTAAATAACAAGGCAAGTTTAGGATTCGTGAATATAAAAAAATAAATTGCACGACGCACGTACTTGCTCATATGTATTTATGAAGAAAGTATTTCAAATATTATAGGACCGGTTTTAATAAAATCTTGTTTTTTTATTTTTTAGATTTTTGAAAAAAAAATAAAAATTAATTATAAATAGAATTAATTTGGCTACTTAGATCTTTTTAAATAGAAAATTTTATTAAAATCCATTTGAGTCGTTACCGAGAAAGCCGAAAATTAAAAACAATGTTATGCGAAAGGTACCGTTAATAGACTTTTCCGGTAAATTTGGTTCTGATTAGATGATTTCTAGCACCAAAAATAAAATTCTCAAAAATGTTCATCAAAATCGTTGGAGCCGAGAAAAATAAGCTTTCCCTTAACCGTTGTATGGCAGGTGTCGTTATTTTTAGCCCTAAAAACTAAATTACAATTTCCCCTCTGAACAATGCCAAAAGATACACTCACACCAAATTTAAACGCAACCGCTTAACCCGTTAAGGCTGCAGCTCGTAATACACCCGGACGGACAGACAGACAGACGGACATTTTTATCAATGACTTTTTTAGGCTTCTCTATGATCGTAATGTCATGTTTGATTGTTATCTCAATTTTTTTTATTCAATCCTAAACTTGCCCTATAAAAAAAGTTTTATGCTTCTAAAAAACATCCCTAAGTAGCTGTTCGGACAGTGGTTGGTTAAATCTTGCCCTAACAAGACGGTTGTTTTATTGCAGCGGCCTTGATAGCAGAGTAAAGTTGATTCGCTACATGCCCCTCACTAGACCGATGATTTCCCTATGTGGTCCAACCCTGCACCTTGTATATATGTATAATGGAAAAGATTCGGGTCTTCGTACCTGTCTTGGACTTCCCAGAACGTTAGAGTCTGAGTACAAACGCTACTAACAAGGTCTGAATTGTTAAAAGAAACATGAAGGGTAACTTCTTAACTAAGCCGAATTTTTTTTTTGATTTGATCAGGTTTACCAGTTTCGACTGCTTTATGAAAACCGAAAGTTGCAGTCGACCTTTTATTGCCTATGTTCAGCTTACAGATGTAGTTCTACTAAGGTATACTAAGGCTAGTTAGGAAAAGTCACTTACCGCTTTCATCAAAAGTCATACGACGCAAAATTATCATTTTCTTCAAAATTGGTGCACTGGCCATTCCTGTCACGAACTCAGAGCCGGATAAAGTGAGAACAAGTTTGTCAACATCAGACTGAAAGTATTTAAACTAAGAAAACCCAGCATCCGAAAAGAATCTTCTTTGCAACCATAATAACTACATGTATAAAGGTTATGTCCTCATTTGAATATTAGTTCCTTTGTTAAAATTCATCCCAGGACATGTAAATGGAACAAGTTTGTTTGCGACTAGCCATGGGGTGACCTAAAGACATAACGTCGACCTTGAAAGGCTTTAAATAATTCTTCGGAAATATTCTCACGATTAAAGATGCCTTTTTAGAAGAATTCATGGGAACTTCTTTACAATTCAAGATGAAACAGTTAAATTTAAATGAATTCCTTCAGATATAAGACTTGCTTTCCACCAGAATTACCTTTTTCAAACGGCATGAAAGAAAAAAAACTAAAAACTCGACCTTATGTCGGAGATCTCGTATGGCCCGTTTCAAATCTTAGATGGACCAATCTGAATTTTAACGTTCCGTTATTATCCACCCATTTGTCTACTCTATAAGCCAAGCATCCCAAAAAAAGGACATTATATAAAATCACCCTATGTCCCATGTCATATAATAACTCTCATGACGACCCCGGACTTAAAAATCCTATATGGATGAATGAATTCTAATGCCATCTCGTTAAAGTTAATCATGCGTTCTTTATTGGGCAAATAGAATAATGTACCAAGAGGTGGCTATTCCTGCCACATCAGGGATCCCATTAGAACCATATTCTTGTCCTTGAATACAAATAACACCTCACAACACATAGCACACATGTTTTAATAGGAATCATTATCCTCGGCATGGGGAGTTCAGGTACTCACAGAAATGTGTATAAATAATTTGCCATTTTGACAGTTCTTGTTTGTGTTTTCAGTTTAATCTTCAACACCTTCCCCTGAGAGGAAAATTTTCAAGAAAACTGACATGTTTTTCCAGTACAAACAAAATAAAATTGAAAGATCATCTTAGGCAACCCTAGAACTTGAATCGAACATTGCAACTAAATTATATTGTACAACAATGTTTACATAAAACACATAAAACATGTAAAAATCGAATTCAACGAAAAAAGGTGAGGCGAAACCCCATAGTTGGGTCTTCTTTTTGAGGGCATCACCTCTTTTGTTTTTCTTCCATGTTTATGATCTTCTATGTTGTTATAACATTTTTCTATTCTATTTTCTTGGTTTTGTATGTACGAATAGGTAAAGAAAACTAAAAGGAAATGCAATTCGCCGCATTCAATTTAAAATTTATATATCGTAAAAAAGAGACTAAAATGAAAATGTCCGAAGAGAACCGTGTACCGCCCAAAAGAAAATCCAAAAGAGCAAAGTTGTGACGAAAACAAAAAAGCATTAGAAAATGACTAGAAAAATAAGAAAAAAAAGAGAAACAAACGAGAGAGAGAGAACCCGGGAGAAATAGTGTAACTTAACTCGTTGTCATTACTCGTTACAGAATCTAAACTTAATGTAACGAAATAAAGTACATCCAACGAAATGGCAATGAGCACAGCAAGAGAAGGGAACAAAAACGGTGTACGTGACTTGTGGCAAAAAGCAAACAATGAAATATACAGGAAAATAATAAAAAAAAGACACACACATACATACACAAAAAAATAAAAAAACATTAAAAGAACACAAGTAATGGAATATGTTAAAAGGGGGAGGAGAACTCAGCGGGCAGGAAGAAAGAATACAAATTGTTGTTTTTTTTTATAAAATTTATTTTGCTTTTTTTATTCTTTACTTTTTGATAGAAAAACCGTTAGGGCTGTATAGTAATGGGTTCGACTGAGCGAATAGAAAGATTAGGGTGTAGATATGTAGGTATTGAAGGAAAATGAAAAAAAGAGCACAAGGGCGGATTAAAATAGGGTATATTACGCTGTTGTACAATCGGTTTATTTTCTATGACCATTTGTCGTAACTGTCAGTCGAGCGGAACCTAAAATTAATTTATGACAGATTTGTCACATGGAATGCACGATTTTAAATGAATATTTTGTATGAAATAGCAACATAGTTGGGTGGTAGGTAATCCATATACTATGTGTTTATTTAGGTCAGGGGATGAAAATATAGCATGGAGGGTGTTTGTGGGCTTTTGGGCAAAGTTTCATCATTGGTAGGGTTAGGTTTTATGAATTGTTCTAAGAATCAATAAGAAACATAAAAAGGACAAAAACAGTGAGTGGTGGAACCCATTATTAATCATAAGAAAGAAAAAAAAACCTTGAAATATGAAACCGATGATAGGTATTCCCTTGGTAGTGCAATTTAACATCCACAAGGGACAAGGGATTACATATTATGTCGTTGGATTTATAGTTTTGATTGGCTATAATCGGCAGAAATGATTCAAATGTCATTTCGTGATGCTTGTTTCATTAATAAAAACCGTACAGAACATGAGAAGAAGGTGGGTACTGAAGGTACGTCAACATAATTCTTGATTTAAAACAAAACTGAAATTTATGACATTAGCCGTGTTTTATTGGTAGGTGTATACCCAGCGCAGTAAAATTTTATACGGCAAACAACAACAAACAATAAGTGTCGATAAATAATTAGGTTAGTGAAATTAGAGAATATAGTACGTTGAGATAAATCTTGGAAAAAAATGTCAACCAACTGGAATGTAGAAAAAATATGTACTTGAAGGTTGATAAGATTTTATTATTTAAGGATATGTTCGTTAAGTATCATGATACAAGATTACAAGACAGCACCTTCCTGTATTTTGAAGTCATCAGTGACCCAAATTCTAAATTAAATACAATTTTTGGAAAGGATCCAAAATGTTAGTTGACTTAAAATGTATATTAAATCAATCAGATAAGACATTAGGCAAAACCTGCATCAATTGAAACTTAAATTACTGCGGTTTTTTTTCTAAAAACGAATTTAATTGTCATCAAGGGTCACTGATAACGTCATGGTTGGATATTCTATCCGGATGTCTCTATCCACGAACTGAGTTGAATTTAGAACACACCCTTATAAATTTATTCAACAAGACGTCAGTTGTCACTTCGAGGGGTTAAATTAAAAGTGAATTATGGAGTGAATATAGCCTTTTATTGGGACTTCCAATGCGCTAGTAGTGCCCCGTGGCTTAGTGGTTAGTGTGTCGGACTGCTAAGCGAAAGAACCTGGGTTCAAATCCAGCTCATAGCCACCTTTTTTTCTGGGGTACTGCCTCTTGCGAGGAACTGACAAAACCTCCAAGAGTAAAATTTGTCTCAAAAAAGTGCATCTCATGTAGCCGTTCGGACTCGGCGGTAAACTGTAGGTCCAGTCCATTCTTGCAGAGTAACAACACACACACAGGAATGGTTGAGAGTATAAGTCACTAGGCCTTGGCTCCTTAAGGAGCTGTTGCGCTAATAAATTTATTTATTTATATAATTTATTATTCCAACGCGCTAGGTATAGATTACCAATAAAATACGGATATTAATGTTTGGGATAGAATTCGAGTGTTTGATGATAATTTGGAATGCTTCTAAATTCAAAGGTTTGCTTATATTTTTAAATCGAATGGTGAGTTCATGACCCATCAACTTGTCTTCCTTTTTATTTGGGGTAGTTAAATATCATCAAATATCCATCAGTCTTCTATGTTTAAAATTAATTAGACTAATCAACACCAGAACCAAATGCTCTATAAGCTGGTGCGTCCAATTATGTATTGTATCTATGTATTCATTAATTAGAAATGTGTTTCCAAAACAAATTATCTAATGAAATGATGGTGTGAATTAAAATAATGGAAAAACATTTTAATTTCTTAAAGTATCTGTATATTGTTTTGGTTATACAACGGCGGCGGTACTGGAGAAAGTGTAAGTATTTTTTTCTTTATAATTATCGGGCGCACAAGGAATTATTTGTTTCCCTTTTAATGTAGAGCACAATTCGCGGGCTTTAGGAAGATAGTTAGGGGAAAGACAGGAGATGTCGATTAACATTGGTTTTGAATGCTTGCAGATCAAAATGGCAAGAGAAATTATCGCCGGGTAAACTATTTCAAATTCGTGTTGTTCGGCTAAAAAAAGAATCCCTATATTTCAGGGTACGTTCGAAATTGAGCTCAATGGTGAACTGATGAGTATTCCTTGCGAGACGAGTATTACGGTATAAACTTTTAAGGGGAGGAATGCAGCTGGCTACTACATATAAAAGAAGCGATAAAATAAGGATAGATATGAAAAATTGCGTCGGTGTTCTAGAGGGTCATTTTTTTCTTATTTGTATACATAATTTATTAGTAACAAAAGTAATGCAATATTGATAAAAAAACGCCTCTAAGGGACTAAATTCTTTTGTTTTTTATTCCCACATTTTGAACTTCCATTTTTTGTTTTAAAAATAACAAATGATGACTCAAATGATTATGAATCAGTTATACTGTACAAGGCCACGATGGGGGTGTTATCTTGCCTCTTTCTTAGTGACTTCTCAAGATCTCATGAACGCACCCGCAACGAACCGTTCTCTGCTACCAGAATTACATGAACTGCACCCAGATCTTTTGCCAGATCTTGTGCTTCTTCAGCCCCTGTAGTCTCCACAATTCCACTGCGAATCCCTGCAACCCATAGAACTGGCATATTATAGGTGACATCCTTCAGGAGGTTTTGAGCCGGTAACTCAATTCAGTGCCAACAGCAGCAACTAATTTGTCCAGGGAGAATGATAGACCAGCGCCACTGACACCACTACTTGGGATGTTTACATTGAAGCTCTGCGCTTGTTTCTGGAATTCCAACAACATTGTATCATATCGTTTACCCAATACTGGCCTGGAAGAACGATTGGGTTTCAAATCGGCTATCATCTGCCACACTATGCTCTCTCAAAATTTATCGGTAGTCCAGCAGAAACATGAATTGGACATGTAACACCAAGACTCTCAGTCAGCATTACAATAGCTTCCAATTCTCTTATGGCACCATTAGCCAATGAAGACGCCTCCCCTTTGCCACGGACCAACGACTTCAAAGCTGATTCGTCGGCATTATTCCTTTGTCCGTTTACAATAAAGTCTGCCCAGTAAAAGATCAATTAATGCACTGGCACTCGTCTTGGATTTTTCCATAATGGCAGTTACTGCTGAATGGAAATGGAATTTCGACAAACGTCCTTCAATTTAATCGAGTATGTTTCCAAACAGCTCGACATACACGGACTTCAATATTAAAAAAATTCTTGCATCTCCAATGGAAACCTAAAAATCACGCAATTTTTTTGGCGACGTAGAATATGCGGTAATTCTAAAGAAGGTGATCTGTGGTGAGCATCCCAAGAAATTTGACTTGGCGAAGGGGATAGAACAGATTGATAATAGAATTTTATGCCAAATTCTTTCAAACGCTTTAAAAATATTAAGACAAATTGAGAGATTGGTTCCAATTTTCTTTAAGATATACAATCACATGACTTATTGCTTCGAAAAACGTACTGCCAGGTATATCATCCGGGTCAGCCGTTTTTTATACAAACTTAGATCTTTTAAGAACCCTGCGACTGAACGATTGCAAAAGAAGATTGATCCCATTAAATAATTAACCGTCTTCAGTACAGAAGGAGTTATAACAACTGCTGGAAGTGTAAAATTTGCTGTAAATTGGAAAAGTAATAATTTTTTTTTTTGAACTGACTGGATTAAACACTTGCGTGGTAACCAATGACGACGAACAATTCCGTATGTTTTTTAACAAATACCCAAAAATTTGTATACGGCTTTTAAGACATTGAAGGATTTTTAATCGATTTTTGTGTTCAAACGAATTTGACCATTACAGATATTTCTAGCTGGCTGAAACTTTTTGCGCGTTCTCTCTACGGAGTAGCTTTATAACAACGAAACCTAGCATCTGACAAGACAGCCTCTGTACAGCTCAATAAAGAGAGTTTTTGTTATGTCTGATACTTTTTGACATATTCTTTCTTACTCATGTACATTTCGAAGGAAACGGCCGCTCTCTCTAGTACAGTATTAGCTCTGAATTGCTCTGATGATGCCGGTTTATTGGCATATCGCTATTTTTGTAAACATGACTCCAGTGAAATGGCCAAATGCATTCCTCCACCTAACAAATTCAACTGTATTACTCGCACTGCTAGGAATGCCCATCAGTTAACCCTTGAGCCCAATTTCGGACGTACTGGTAAGTACAGATAGTCTTTCTTTAGTCGCACCACTCGAATGTGGAATGATTTGCCTGGCTCGGTTTTTCCCTATTTACATCTCCTTTCACATCCTTCCCTATTTCCGTTTGCTCACAACTAATTCTCCCCCAAATAACAAAAAAATTATAAAAAAAAGTATTTCGAAGATCGTAGGACGGATTTTAATAAAATGTTGTTTTTTCTTAAGTTTATTAATATACAAGTGATTATAAAATTTAAAATATTTTTTTTTTCGAATAGTTTTAAAAATATTGAATTTTCAAAAAAAAAATCAAAAATTAATTTTAAATACAAAAATTAAATTTTTGAAAATATTGGTATGCAGAATTAATTTTGTTTTATAAATCTTTTCAGATAAAAAAAATTGCACGACTGGATCGCACGTACTTGCTCATATGTGCGTTCACATGGTCGAATAAATATGAGCTTAAAAAGTGTCAAAACCACAACACTTAACAGTTTTTTTAATAAAAAAATTGAGTACGCCATTACACGTCTTGTATAATAACGAATTTATGAAAAAAGTATTCCGAAAATTGTAGGGCGGATGATTTTGATAAAATCCAGTTTTTATTTTTTTAGTTTTTTGAAATTTTGGTATGAGAAAATGCCGAAAATTAAAAAAAAAACCTTAAATGAAAGGTACCGTTAAAAGACTTTTCCGTAAATTTTATTTTGATAAAATGCTTTAAAAAAATCTCAAAAATTTTCATAAAATTTGTTGGAGCCGTTTTTGGAAAAAAAAAACTTTTTCTTAACTGTTCTATGACGGGTACCGTTATTTTGGGCCTACAAATAAACTTTCAATTTCCCCTCTGAGGAATGTCAACATATACCAAATTTTGTAGGTAATTAATAATAATAAGCCGTTTATTGTGTAGATCAAAATACATATAGATGGACAGACATCGGACATTTTTTGTACCTAACTTTTTAGGCTTAAGGTCATGAAGAGTAGAGCATCCAATTTCAGAATTTGAATGGCGAGGAACAGTTTGGGGATGTTTCAACGGTGCAAACATTCTTCCTAATTCATCAATGTGAAATCAAAAAAACCCATGTATACCTAGGTACCACAATTTTTAACCCCGAGTTCTTCTACCAAGAAAAAGTAATATTTTACTAATAACATGAAAGAAATAAACTTTGTTTCCCATAGTTAATTCATTAATGTGCTACTTCTCTGTCCCCAGCTATAAATATATTTCCTTCTAAAGTATTGCACTTAACTTTGTCCAACTGTACCCATGCCTTCCAAATATATTTCGTAGACGAAATAGCGCACGAAGATCATAGATACCATACCACATGTGAAGCTATCTATTGAAGATTTATAACATCCATTTCCAGTCCATTCTGATTCACGCATCCCAAATACTTTCACGCAATTCCAACAAAGCCATAACATTTCTCCCAAAGGAAACAGCTGAACGCTATCTCTCAATATTTATCTTATATACCGACAAGTAGGGTAAATTTCCAATCCATTACAGCATCTCTATATGTCTTATGTATGGTATGCATGCCTCATTCCTAGATTCTCATCGCTTTAGTCATTACAATTACAACATTGTATCGACCAACAATCTCATTATCTTATGGCATCAACATTCTTATAAATTTTTTTTGTTGCTTTTGTTTGCACCAATGCAATGACAAAACACAAAACTTTTCAGATTCTTCTTTGTCTATGCTGAAAAGTGTAGAGATAGGTATTTATAGTTTGACATTAGTTGGTGAAGGCAAGCAAGTCATTGCGCCGCGCCGCCATCGCACCAACCGATCCACAATACAAGTGTTGTTTTTTGTGCACAGCAGAACATAGAAGAAAATAGCTAAAGGTGAAGTGTGCAGTGCAACCATATGTATACAGGAGTCGAGTACACCATGATGTGTACGTGATTTCAAGTTTTCGTATAATGGATTCGATTTGTTGTTCAAAAGAACGAAGAAAAAATAGAGAAAGACCGAAAAAAACCGTTCTAATGTTGTAAATTGCCCCGAAAGTCCCCGCAGGGCGGACGGATATTGACTAATTACACCTGCGTGACGAGCGCACGAGACGAGAGAAGATTCAAAGAACTTCCTGTATGGAGAAACAACAAAAAGCTTCACAAGTTGTTTTGTAGTTTTCTTCTTCATCCTCAAAGACATACCACCATGGGTTGGGAGCATTACCTGGAACACGATGAGAAATTTATGTGGTTTGCAGGGAATCCATTGGACGACACGACACGACACCCCTGCACTCCTTCTAAACTCTTCAAAATCTTTTCTTATTTTTCTTCCGACAACAACGTTAACTTGTATGGCTCGCGAGGAGGCAAAAGTTCAATGCCCTCGTGGTCGTCGTCATCGTCGGCGGCGCAGTGGATGGTGGATTCAACTCTATGAGACGAGACGAGACTAGAGAAGATATACCTACTTTTTGATGGGGGCATGGGGGGGGCCTGCTTGTAAATGGCACTTTGCTAGGTTCTCTGGATGTTGGAGCGAAGGTAATGTGCATACGGAAGATGAGAACCGTCAAACCAAAAAGATTCAGGAAAAAACAACAAAACTGGTAAAAGTAAACCATAAACACAAAAACGTTAACGCACACACACGTATACCGGAATAGAATAGTTTCCAAAGTTGTGGTCTTTTTTTTATTTTGAGAAAAGTAGACAAAAAATGTTTGCTCATCTTCTTAAGGTTATTTCTTTTTTTTTTTATTCTTTGGTTGAATATTTCGTAGATAAATAAATGGTCTAGGTATTGAAGATCCTAAAGTATACAGTGATGGCTTGATAAAGAAGACAAAACATTACGGACAACGAAGGCAACTTTTTATCATCAATTTAATACTAGGGTTTTCGAATAAGAACTTGACAACTTTTTTACTTGCGATTATAGGGACTATAGACAAGTTCAGAATTGGTGAATATATATATTGAGATAACAATGAAACATGGCATTACGATCATAGAGAAGTCTAAAAAATTGATCGACAAAAAATGTCCGTCATTATGTATGGTGTGTGTGATTCTTTTGGCATTACCCAGAGGGGAAATTGAAATTTTATTTGTAGGCCTAAAAATAACGGCACCTGCCATATGACCATTTAGGAAAAGCTTATTTTACTCGAAAACGGCTCCAACGATTTTGATGAAATTTTTTGAGAGTTTTTTTGTTGGTATGGCTATCATTTGTACAGAACCAAATTTATTGAAAAGATCTAGGCCGCCAAATTAATTCTGTAAATCAAAATTTTAAATAACTATTTTCTAATTAAAATTAATTTTTTAATTTTATAATCATCACATGTATATTAATAAATTCTAAAAAAACTGCTTACCAATTTTTTTTAAAAACCTAAAAATAAAAAACAGGATTTTATCAAAACCGGTCCTACAATTTTCGAAATAAATTTTTCATAAATTCTTTGTTATTTAAGACGTGTGATGGCATACTTAATTTTTTTACTAAAAACCGTTAAGTATTGTGATTTTGATACTTTTTATAAGTTCAAACTGTGTTATTCTCAACGTAAATGCACATACAGAAAGTCATGGGCATTTTTTTAAATAAAACGCAAACGCTTGTAGTACAATCAAAACAGTTATGGACGGAACTCGACTTCTTTCATATGGCCACCGCGGGCACGTTTGCAGCGAACGATTCGTTTGACCCAATTTCCGATGACTCGGCCACACATTTCGGCCGAAACAGCCGGTATTTCGAGTTCAATCTTGGCTCTGAGCTCTTCCAACGTCGTCGGCTTGTTGGCATAAACCATTGACTTAACATTACCCCAAAGAAAATACTCTTCAATAAATCGATTGTAAACCACATGTCGTCCGAGTCCAAAAATAATCGGTAATCATGGCGCAATATAAGCTGGTCGACGAAAAAATAAGGCACATTAACACCGCCGGCATGCAAACCGCACCAAACTGTTATTTTTCATGGATAAGTGGTGATTCATGAAGCAAATGTGGATTTTCACCCGACCAATAACGCATATTTTGCTTATTGAGAAACACATTGAGCCAAAAATGAGCTTCGTCACTGAAGATGATTTTGGGATAAAATTCAACAATTCAACGTGCTTAAAGTTGCGGTACGAATTTCGATAGAACATTTTTATAATTTGCAGACTTTGCTCGCTTGTGTTCTTTACCATGATAAAAATGTTGAGTTTTCTGAATAAATTGAAATTAACAGTTCGATGACTAGTGAAAGGGTTTATTCACAAATTAAGTTCAAAGTTGTCAAGTCCATATTGGCAAACCCGAAATGCTCAAAACAAACCGAAATCTCTTAGTTTAGCCCAAACTGTGATTTTAAATGTAATTTTCATGCTCGTACAGCGGATTAGCTTACCTATTGAGCAGTTGTTATGTTAACCAATAAATTTTGAACAGAAGTATTCATCACCGTGATCAGATTTGTTTAATCAATTGTGAAAATATAGCAGAATGGTTCTATTGTGAATCTTTAAAAGTGAAATTCGCTGAGTGTAATTGTTTTCTTCCTAAACAACTTGACCGATTTTGATGTTCTTTTTCTAAATTGATGGGGTCACCTAGGTAGTTGGGTGTACCAAGCAAAGACAGATGGGTCCGCTAGTATAGACATTTAAAAAGCTTACAATTATTGTGAAACAGGGAAAGACAAACAATCATTTCTATATTAGTAACTTTTGCTCTGCACTGTTCGAAGAGTTTATTAGCTTGTGGATTGTATTTGGAACGCAAATATATTTGACAATATTCAAAACGATCAAAATTCTTATATACAAAAATTCTAGAAATATTCCCAGATTGTCTGACATATTTTTTTCTACAGAAATTGATTAATTATTGTTGACCCAATGAATAAATATAAATACTTGTTACGTTTAATTGATACGGATACGATCCAAAAACTTAAATGCGTTAATATATCACCGGCCCAAATATGGGAATTATACTCAAGCTTTGTAGATTGTAACCAGAGCAGCGGGTTACAAATGTTGTGCCATCTTCGTAGGAAACCTAAACATCTCTTAGCATTTTTAGCCGCGTCGTTCCACAGAAGGCAATGTTCATTGAAAGTGAGTATAGGGGTACATTTCGATTGAATAATAAAAGACGGAAGTATTACATTTTACGCGATTTCTTATTCCCCACTGGTGAATGGTGTCAAGATCATAATGAAATTAAAATATATTACAGCCGTTGCAGTTGCACATGCGAAGAACATGATTGTGAACCTGAAAACGAATATGAACAGCTAATAGTGATGTTGTCAGCTAAACAGTTCAATGGATTAGTAGTTTCAAACAAGCGGTGGTTGATGCATATAAGAAATAGTGTTGGAGACAAAACAGAGCCCTGGAGCATACCAACATTTATTTGAATATTATATTTGAATTCCTTCAACTCGACTTGTATTGAACGGTCGGAAAGGTAATTAAATTAATAATCCAACGAAAAAGAAATTCATTAAGTGAAATGCACGCTTTTCATAAAAGGGCTTGGTGCAAGCTCTATATAATAATTTAGAAAGAGGTACTAATTGCAATAATATAAGGTTCGATAAAACGATTGAGATTGGTTCCACTTTTTGGTGTAATATACCATCAGATCACCAGTGGACCAAAAGATGTTTCTCAATCTGAAGGTGAATTAGCATTTCCGTAAGACCTTCAAGAGATCATGGGACATAAGTGCAATGGGTCCATAGTTGTGGGTGAAGTAAACTCCATTTTTTTGATGATAGACTGGGCAAATGCTGTTTTCCATTGTATTGGAAAAAACACCATAAGAATAGGACATATGGAAATTGTAATGTTTTCGCAGTGGTTTTGCCAGATTTGAAGAACACCTCTTCAGAACAATAGAGGGGATACTAACGGGCGAGCGCATTTTTGAAGTCTTGCGACTAAATGAGTGCGAAATAAAATTGGTCCCATAAAATCATTTACGTTCTCAAGTACAGGAGGTTTAATGACACCTGCTGGCAGAGTTGAGTTTGCAGCAAATTTGGCTGCGAGCAACTGACAGCAGGAGTATCAAATGTTAAATTTATTCCATTTTGTGAATATAAAGGAATTGCTAAGATTTTCTTTTTTAAATTTGACTTCATCCATTAGAATAGAATATTTAGATTTAAATATGATATTTAATACCGTTTACTCAGGGAGTTGTTAAATTATTAAAGTGACCTCCTAGAATGCTTTTTTTTAACCCTTTCTTTAAAGTTCTGCTTTCTACTTTCTTTGACCTCTACGCATTCATTTTGATAAGCAAAAAAAAGTATCTTTGAATAGGGACTTACAACTTTGACAGTTGAAAGTAGTCATATTGTTGAAGCAACACCCGTCAAATTGGGTGTCATTTATTCAGTCCGTTTTGCCAAATCACAATGAACGCATATAGCGTTCAATATTACGTGCAAATGATTAAATTGTTGTATCAATTGTTTCTGTTTCTGCAACGTTCTGCGCCCTTCGCGCATTTTACGGTCGTTATAATTTTGCTACACAGAGGATTATTTACAGTATGGTGAGTAAATTTGCGTCCATTGCTTCAGTAAACAATCAACAAACACCCGTGCATCGAAGAAACGCAAGATCTACCAAAAACATAGTCGATATCCGTGAATGTGCATGGGAATCCGATGCAGTCGATTTCGGGTCGCTCACAAGAACACGGCCTTTCACCAACGATTTTAATGAAAATTTTTGAGATTTTTTTTTAGTTGGTGTTGGCTATTATTTAATTAAAACCTCATATACGGGAAAAGTCTATTAACGGGACGGTTTTTTTTATTTTTCTTCTTTCTCTGTTACGGTTCTATGGATTTCTGTCAAAATTTATGTTTGAAAAGATCTATGTAGCCGAATTAATTCTGCATACCAAAACTTTGAATAATTTTTTTTCTAATGAAAATTAATTTTTGAAATTTTTTTTTGAAAAATAAATTTTTGAAAACTAATCAAACAAAGTTCAAACTGTGTTATTTTCAACGCAAATGTTACTTGTTATTAGGCACACAAGAGCAAGCACGTGCGACCCAGTTGTGCCCATTTTTTAAAAGTATTTTGATTTTAATAATAAAAATCATTTAATCGAAGTCCACGCAGAGGAAGTCGGTTTAGATGCTAGTCTTTATATAGTTTGTTCAAGAAATTTTTAACATCCAGCCAATAAAAGTCAATGTAATCGGGACTCTACTGTATAAACTAACGAATGAATTTCACATGCACACAACACCCTTTCACCGCCATCCTTCCTCTAGATTTAATAAATCCATTTCGGAGACATTATTTTTTTTACGACAATAGAGCAGAGGGCTTTGCGGAACGAAATTGATTTTGTCATTTTGAGTTTTGGTTTTCTGCTTAAACATCTAGATACATAGCAATAGATACTTCGAGTGTGTATGATTTTTAGGTATTTATGGTTGTGTTCGAAAAACAGCTGCATGACGAGGAGCATTTTAAAATAGTTTGACATTTGAATTGAAAAATAGAAAGACCTACCTACCCTACCCTTTCCTTGAAATTCGAATTCTTTTGTTAGATTAAACAAAAACAAAATCAACAAAAAAAATACTATATTATAGCAAGTTTTAAGCATCATTGATGAGCTTACATTACTCACGTGGCACTTGTCGCTTGTTACCTTTGCGTGAAAAATTAAGAAGGTTTTTCTATTTTTTTTCATGGCATAGAACTTCTTGAGGAGTACCACACACACGGGTGTAGTTTGCTTACAATCGCCTTATCTACAGAAATAGTATTTGAAAGATACTTTGAATACTATAATAATAATAACTGTATATTGACAATGAACAAAAAAAAGTAATGAGGAAGCTTTTTTTTTGAGTGTTTATATAGAATTAATTTTGAGTGGTTTTTTTTATAGTTTTATACTTACAAGGCTTTTTTTGCTTATTTAGTAGATAGACTTACCTGAAAAGATAAGAAAAAAAATAATTAGTTTTTAATGGTTATATTTATTTTTTTATCAAATTAAAATTAAAGAACTTTAAATAAAAAAATTCAAGTTGATTTCAATCTTTCTACATAAATCGCAGAAATTAAAAAAAGAAAGTTATTGATCGGCAAAGACTTTTTAGTGAAGTCCTTCATTTTTTTTGCAATAATTAAAATTTAATGACGCTCGACACCTTTCGCTGCTTTAGACATTCTGGCAACCAAATTGGTACTACCTATATTGACCTAAAAAAAAAACGTGGTTTCCTCATCGGATATCCATATCTTCGCGTAGCTGCCTTCAAATCACTCGGTTCAGTTTCAATAAACTTTCATAGAAATGGCAGAGCAGTTCATAATATCAAAATCTTTTGGGTGCTGGGACATAGACATCCCAGGATAGTGTAAAGCCAAGAATTGAATCAGCAGGACGACGGCGCTATGTGCCACACAGCGGATGCCACGACTGACATTCTCATGATCTATCCACATTTGTTTGAAAACCCTTTGTATAATTTTCTCCGGGCATGAAATAATAAAAAATCATCTTCAAAAGCATTATTTCTCACATTTTCGAAAATTTTATGTCACGACATTGCTAGTTCTAATTGCAGAATCTTGTTCATAAAAAATGGGAACGACTGGGTCGCACGTACTTGCTCTTATGTGCCTAATTACATTTGAAAGCAAGATCTTTGGCAAAAACAAGTAATATTTGCGTTGAAAATAACACAGTTTGAACTTATAAAAAGTATTAAAAACCACAATACTTAACGGTTTTTAGTAAAAATGAAGTACGCCATCACACGTTATAAATAATAAAGAATTTATGAAAAATGTATTTTGAAAATTGTAAGACCGTTTTGATAAAATCCCGTTTTTTATTTTTATTTTTTTTTTGTTAAATTGTTTTTTGGAATTTTGGTATGCAGTTTTTAGAATTTACTAACATATCTACATGTGATTATAAAATTTTAAATAATTTTTTTTTCATTAGTTTTAAAAATATTGATTTTTCAAAAAATCAATATTACCTAGATCTTCCCAAATATAAAATTTGACAGAAATCCAAATAGCCCGAAACAAAACAGTTACCAAGAAAGCCCAAAATAAAAAAAAACCGTTATATGAAAGGTACCGTTAATAGACTTTTCCCATAAATTTGGTTCTTTACAAAAAGTAGCCAATATCAACAAAACAATTCTCAAAACTTTTCATCAAGCGTTGGAACCGTTTTTTTTTATTTTTTGGCCTAAAAATAAAATTTCAATTTTCCCTCTGGGGAATGCCAAACGAACCAAACACACCAAATTTGAAGATAATCGCTTAAGCCATTCAGGCTGCAGACAGACAGACAGACATTTTTTCTCGATCACTTGTTTAGACTTCTCTTTGATCGTAATGCCATGTTTCATTGTTATCTCAATTTGGCTTGAGAATGAATATCTATACTTGACGGTACATCCGAAGTTATTTTCAGTGATAATAATAATAATAATAATAATAATAATAATAATAATAATTATAATATTTAAGATTTTTTACTATGTGTCTGTAAGACACATTGCCTTTTAGAATGCAACATGACGTTGCACGAAACTAGTTAGAAAAATGATGGACCTGATCAATGGCTTCCTTCCGATCCCGGTCGGCCACGGCCCTACTGAACCGGAGGCGCTCTGCTTCGCTCCCAGCGACTGTCTCGTTCGTAAAGAAGCCGCCTAACGACTGTTCCGCTGCCGACTTGGTAGAGCAACGAAATCGCCGATCTATCCTGAATTAGCCCTTGACTATCAAGGTATAGGAAAGCCTCGGGCGGGATAGGACCACTGGGGTTATAAGCCCCGAGGATTGGTCATCGAGTTGAGGTCATCGCCCTTGCAATGTGTTAGCGAATGAGATTAATTAAAAAGTTGTCTATCCTGTTTGTATTGGCCCCGTTGTATAGAACCTCGTTGGAATAAAAGTGTTTGTACTTCGACTCTGGTGTTCTATAAAGTCCGAGACAAGTGCGAGGACACTGTCTCCCGAACACCCGAATCTTTTCCATTAGAGATGGTGCAACGTTGAACCACACAGGGCATCCGTAGGCAATCATCGGCCTGCTGAGGGCAATGTAGCAAATCACTTTCACCCTGCTATCAAGGCGGTTGCTATTAAACAACCGTCTTGTCAGGGCAACATCCCCTAGCCCTGGCCAGATCAGCCTCTATATGTCAATTGAAATACAGATACTGATCCAACCAGATACCAAGGTACTTTACTACATCTTTACTTGCCAGTGGATGTCCATGTGGCCCAGCGATCACTAGCTTGCGCCAGTTCTTTCTTTTATCCCTAGAGGCCCCAGCCAAAAAAAGTTTTTTAGACGTGTGCTTTTCAAGTAGAAATAAAACGCATACAATTTAATTTTATGGCAAAGAATTTAGCTTTATTATAAAGATAAGGTTTTGCCATTATGTTTTAAAAATGATTTCGGGCAATTTTCGACCACCTTGTTGCAGCATTCCATTTGGGGCCGTATGTCAGCAATAACGCGGCGAATGTTGCCAGTCTATTCATGTTGAAATACCAAACCAAACTAAACATAAATCAAGTGACAGCTGTCAAAAAACCAACTCCGAAAACAGTATTTCCAGATTGAAATCCACACGTCTAAAAAAACACCCCTCACCTCATATGACAACCGAAAAAAACTGGACTCACTTCCTGAAACTTGAACGCTTACATGACCGACATAATAAATAACGTTATGTCATCATTGCCATATCGATGTTTTCGATGGTTTGTTTTTAAGTCCTCATCGATAGCCATAAACGCCACGTTCTCAAGAAAAAAAAAACATTAGAATTCAAATTAATATTCATGCTTTATTGTCAATTATTTTCTATACTACCTTCCGAACAAAATACAGCCGTCAAATGTAAAGTAAATTCCAACAAAATTCTTCAATTAAACTCAATTATTGGTAGGGCGCCTTCTTTTGTTTATACGAAGTATAAATGTGAGGTTATCGACCAAATACGAAGAAAACTTCTTCTAGGAATGTGTTTTACTCATATTGTTTAAAGTATGTGTTTGTGTACCCACCTAGGCAGTACCACATTTGCATGTCACAATCACAAGATTCCTTCGTTGTGGGTATTTTTTTTTTTCTAATGTTCCCCCTAAAAGCTATTCATATCTGCCTATTTGATTTTATACGTTTGTACGTCTGAAGTCTGATATTTTCTGTCTGGATCTCCAACGTACTTTCCCATTCTATTACAATCAATCAAAAGACGGAGTCAACGAAAGTAACAATATTGAAAAGGAACCGAAGAAAATAGCAATCTATATACATTTCGAGATATATGTATATTATGTAAGTGCAGATGTAGATACATTTGAATTTGAATAATTTAGAATAGAAACACAATCTAAATGGACAGACGGCCATAACGTTCCTAACGTTCCTAACGTTCCACAGACGACACAAACCATTCACAATGGAAAGAAGATGGGATGAATTTCTTTTTTTAGAAACACAAGTGCGCTAACAAAGTGAGACGGTATACCTATGTCTGTATGGGTTTATAATTTGATTAATTATCCGAACATAAATTTGAAAAAAATACCCATGGTAAATATGAATGTTTTTTTTATGAATGAACTGTTAAAAAATGAGTTCCGGTCTATGTGACGTCCCAGATAGTGTAGGCTGAGCTGACAGCGTGAGATATACTGTTTTTTTTATTATTATTGTCTGTCTGGTTTGAAAAAGGGGTCAATGTGTGATTGATAATTTTTCTTTTCTTTGTAGTTTGCATTCAGTATTATATATATTGGATGCCATATAATTGCGGCAAATAGTTTTGTTTTTGCTCGAGGCACATTCAAACGAAACAGAAAAGTTACAATTTTTCAGTGTGGTTGGTTTGGAAAATTAGAACAAAATGTTTTCTTTCAGAATGATTTGAAAACCTTTTTTCCTTTTTTTTTGTGTTTCGGTTGATGTGTTTTCTCATTTGGCTACTATCTACAAAACGTACATAAATATATCCGTCCAAGACTAGAAAATAATCCCTTAAACTTACTTGAGTATTTTGGATTGTACTCAAAGGAGAGAACATTCAAAAATGATTGGAGATGATGACGTCATTAGAACATTCACGTCACTCGAAGACTGAATGTTTCTTATCTCTCGCTTTTCTGTAGTTATTTCGCTTCAACGCAAATTTAAGGAAGGGACCCATTCTTTTTCTCCTCCTACCGACTTATAGCACTTACGACCCTTCTTATTAAGAGCTTGGAAATGCTGATTAACCGGAATATCTCGAAGTATGTATGGCTTTCGAAGTAATCGTTCGACTGGTGATCTGATGGCATATCGCCGTAACAGTGGAACAAATCCTTACATCGCTTTGGTGAAAGTTAGATTATTGCGCTTGATATTTCCAAGTCATTTGATAGAGGCATGACACTTATCGAAAATGCGTGCTTTTGGGATCGATGATACTTATGATCTACTGTCTGTTACTTCTTCTTGCTGATGTCTCTAACCTCAGCTTTTCATATTCGTTCGACGATTCACGCCTTTCGCCATCGGACGTACAATCGCAGCGGTACCGTATGATAAGCTCATTAAACTCCGATTTATACAGCATTGTCAAATGGGTAACAGAATGGTGTGGAGTTTAATTCTTCAAAAACTCAATGCTGTCTTCTGTCGTAAAAGCTAATTTCATTGTCCATGAACGGCACATCGCACTGTACTCGGTTGTGTGTCAACGACGACCTCCGTTGGAACGACCATATATTTGAGATCGCTAAAACTGCGGCTAAGTGCTTAGGTTTTCTGTATCGTTGCAAGAAGAATTTTTCCCCTTCTGATCTGCCTATAATTTATAAAGCGTTTATACGCCCTAAACTCGAGTATAACTCCCACCTCTGGGCAGGTGCTTCACAAACATCGCTTCACCTGCTTGATAGAACACAAAATCGAGCGTTAAGATTGATAGGAAATAGAACTGCCGCTGAAACAATTGCCCGTCTCGAAAACCGACGCAATGTTTCATGTCTTTCCTTATTTTATCGTTCATTTTATAAAAAAATGTTCACTTGAAATAGCTAGCTGCATTCCTCCCCTTAAAAGTTTCTCCCGTAATACTCGTCTCGCAAGGAATGCTCATCAGTTCACCATTGAGCCCAATTTCGGACGTAATATAGGATTATTTTTTTTTTACCGAACGACACGAATTTGAAATACCTGGCGAGATTTTGCCTTGATATTTTGATTTGCAAGCATTAAAAACCAATGTTAATCGACACCTCCTGTCATAAGCCTTTGTAATGCTTGCGCATTGTATTTACATACATTAAAAGGAAAACAAACCTTTGTGCGCGCGTTGATTATAAAAAAATGTTATGAGCATCAGTAACGTCAACACCATCATTAACTGTATGAACTGCATCAATTGCATCAAAAGCATCAGCATCATTCAACAACATCAACTGAATCTTCTACATCAACACCATCAACTTTATGAACTGCATCATCTGCACCAACTACATCAAAAGCATCAACATCATCAACATCATCAACATCAACAGCATCAGCAGCATCAACAGCATCAACATCATTCAACAGCATCAGCAGCATCAACTGCAATAATTGCATCAACTGCATCATCTACAATCTACATTATCACCATCAACTGTATGAATTGCATCAACTGTATCAAGTATATCAACATCATCCACAGCATCAACTGCATTAATTACACCAATTGCATCCACTGCATAAACTGCATCGACTTCATCAACTGCGTCAACTGCATCAACAACATCATAAGCATTATCATCATCATCATCATAATTTATATTTTTTTTTTATTTTATAATGAGACAAAAAAATGTTGTTTAAACTAAAAATAAAAAAAAAACAGGATTTTATCAAAATCGGTACTACAATGTACGAAGTCCTTTTTTCATAAATTCATTATTATTTAAGATTTATTCAATTAATTTCAGGCTTTATTTTCACTAAAAACCATTAAGTGTTTTTGTTTGACACTTTTAAATTTTAATTCGTGTTATTTTTCAACGTACATGTTACTTGTTTTACAATCAAAGATCTTGCCATCAAATGTGATTAGTACATAAGAGCAAATACGTGCGACCCTGTTTAACTTTTTACCAAAGTTTTGTAGAGAGCATAAACCTGATTAACTTTTCTCACTTCTAATAGTTTTTGCAAACAACAATTGAAAACATTGTTATTACAAAATTCCAAAAAAAAAATATTAAGTTGCATGATACTTCGTAGCTCCTTAACTTTTTTGTACTTATTTTATGCCTCACCCTTTAGAGATCATAAACAAATAAAAACATCAACAAAATAATACCCCCATAGGGTTTAAATGCATCACAACAATGTAAACCAACTAACAAGACTCCCCGTTTGCACCTCAAAAAAAAAAAAAAAAAAAAAAAAAACGCCACAAAGTCGATGTGGTCTTTAGCAGTCAAAACAGAGCAAAAAAGAAGACTTTGGGAGCAGCAGCGGTAAAGACAAAATAAAAAAACAATCCCACTGGTTTTGGTCAATGGCCAGGCTAATGGAAGCTAGCCGTTCGGTCGTAGCCGTCCAGTCATCCAATAATCCAGCGATCCAGAAGCACAGCTTTTTTTTTCAGCTTCATAGAAGACAATTATTTATAGATTTTAGTGACAGAGTTGCCATTTTCGTTGTTCGGGCATACATTTTTTGACACTTAATTTTAGCATTTTTACATTTTTTTACAGTTAAAACTCATAAGCACGTATATATATCAAGTTTTGGCAACAAACATACATTGGAAAAATAGTGTTGCCATTTGCAAGTATTTGTCACTTAATTTTTCTAACATTTTCGAAACCTGTTGATGTCTTATTTGTCATCTTCGAAAAATGTCATTCTGTGTAAATAGAATTTAGATTTGAAATTCTATTTGTCAGTTGACCTAAGTTATTCTTCATTTTGTGCTTCATTGTGATTGCTTGATATTTAATACTGCCTACATTAGGCGTGTTTTTTTGGCAAAGCTATCCGTAGCGAAGTTGGATTTTACACACATTACAAATAGATACAACAACCAATTAATTTACCGATAAAAACGTTCAGTTGCCGATAAAAACAAATGTTGAATTCGGTTGCGGATAGATTTTCGAATTCGAAGTTATGTATATCTCTTCTTATTCACAATTGATAATTTCTGTGTATCTGGAAGGCTTCATTCGTAGAGTAGATTATGTGATTATAGGTAATCAATCAATTACGATTAAAGGAAGTAGGAGAAAGCATGACGATGTTCATTTTGATTAAATAGCATTTCGTCTGCATGATAGTTCGATTTGTTCGAGTGAGGCATTTTCTGAGTTCAGACAATTGGGATATTTTTTTTACATATAAAAGACTAAAATTATTATAAATGATTATAAAAAACAGTTGAATCACTTAAATCCATTGTTGATATAATCCTGAGATTTAACAAAGCTCATAGAATTTGAATCTCTTTAATGTGTGTGTAAACGACCACATAACTGGTTGAATCCTTTCGATATTTTTAATTTCTCCACGTGCAGGGAATTATTTGACCAATACTATGAATATTCCTTATGGCGTGAGATAGATTCATATTTTCCCCTTTCTTTTAGTAATTCAATAATTTGACATTTTCTATTGCTCAATTGCGCGTCATCTACTGGACGTTCATTTTACTATGCCTATAACCTTCCCCTAAGTGTAGGCGATAAGCTGACAAAGTTTCATTTCAATCGGGTGAACAGTATGGCAGCGAACAAACAGACAAACAAAACAACAAACAAACAAATTTAAATTTGTATACATATATGTTCAATATTGATTAAAAAACTGAAAACTATACTATAAGGCAAGTTATGGATTCGTGCAAACAAAATTCTAACAATCAAACCTAACATGACGATAATAGAGAAGTCGAAAAAAGTGGGTCAGGAAATATCGTCCGTCTGTCTCTCTGTCTGTCTGTCTGTTTGCACCTCAACAGCTTAAACGAATGAGCCGATTTGCTTCAAACTTGGTATTAATTATTTATTTGATAGTATCTCAAGGGGTTTTTCATTTTTGCTCTAGGTCGAAAAATAACGGTACCTGCCATACAATTTTTCACAAAGTTTGATTTGACTATAAAGATTTTGATATAACTTTGAGGGTGCTATTTTTTTAAAACAATACATCTTCCAGATAAAATGAATTTTTCGAAATTTGTTCTATAACGGTACTTCTCATAGAACCGGTTTTTTTAATGCGGTTTTATCGTAAACCATTATCCCGATTTCAAAATTTTCAAAAAAATTTCTTTTCGATTTTTTTAATTTTTTTCTAAAAAACAAAATTGGTTTTCGAAATATTTTGAATTCTGTCTGTGTCTGTCTGTCCGTCTGTACGGATGTTATATTTTATATGATAATCTGTGCACCAAATTGTAGGTGTAGGTTATGTTTTGTGAAAAAAATGGTGGGCTAAAAACGGTTCTCCCAAAGAACAGTTTTTTTTTTCTTCGACTTTCTCGAAAACTAGTCATCCGATTTCAATTATATTCAATATTTAGGAAGATGTTGGTAGCCTAAGTAACTTTGTTTAAAAATATTTTCAAAAAAAAAAATTTTTGTATTTATAATAATTTTCCTATTTTTTTTTTATCAATATTTTTTGATTTCTTTATATTTATTGTTTCTTTTAATTTTGGTCTTAAATGTAAGTAATTTTTGTGTTTAAGTTTGCATTCTTGAATTTTTTTTTTTAATTTAAAAAAAAAAGTTCTTGAATAAAAACCGTTCCTACGGTTAAAAAAATCAGACATTTTTGCATTGTCCAAAGAAATAAATGAGGCGTTTATTTTTTCCGCTGAAAACTATTTTACGTACTTTTTTCAAACAATCAAAAGTCAGAAAAAACGAATTAAAACTTTTAAGTTCCTTTAATATTTTTCAAATTTTGTGACCGCATATAGAGCAAGTACGTGCGATTTATTTATTTTGTATCATTTTCAGATGCTGATATGCAGATCAATGGAAAGCTTTTTTAAGAATGTAAAAGTAAAATACTTAAGACAGAGTAAATTAGTAAATAAATAAAAGCACTTTCACTACCTAGAAAAAATTTGATTTTCGAAATTTCGATTTAATTCATTCGAGGCAAGGAAAATTATTCGCAAACTTAATTCACGATAACAGAAACTACTTATATGTGAAATGTGAATACAATATTTTCACTTGAACCGTTAATTCTTCCAAAGCAATAATTTTTCGAACTGCCACTGAGTTTGTTAAAGGAATTCCCGAATAAAGAAAACTACATTGGCAATGCTGTCATTCAGAGTTTGAAGACCTTTTGAGCTCGTTAGGTGTGCAATGTATCTATATCTGTTGTTGGTTTGTGTGTGCGGCAAAGACAGTATCTTACTCCTTGGATGATCGTCATAATTATCATGACGATCGTCATCGTCGAAGCTATTGTTGTCGCTTGCACTGTTTCGCTATACTTAGAGCTTTGAAAGACTGTTGTCCTCCGAGTCTGTAATTGTTACGTTTGGTGCGGCACAGTTGCACAGATCGAGCAACAAACAGAATAAAACCTAAAATCAAAGTTATGGGAACGTTTGTTTTTTTTTTAATATTGTGCCTAACATTCCCCATGCCCCTCTTGGGGGTCGTAGAAGCTTGTGTTGTGAAATGACGCAAAAGAGCAGAAACCGTACATCTATAAGAGTTTGTGATGGATGCGATCGCGATGAATGTGAATCCGGTTTCGGTTCAGCAACCATTTTACGTTTTTAGAACTTTTTTTTTGGTTCGTTTTAGATTTGTAATTTCTGCTTTTTTTGTATCCATTTGGGTTTTTGAAGAACAGGTAGGAGATTCATTAGATTATCTTTTAGTTGTTCTTATTGTAGCGACCTTCAATAAATTCAAAGATTTCTTCTTTTTTTTGGTTGTGTTTTAATGTTGCAAAAGAGAGAAGAAGAATGAAGCAACACAAAATAGAATAAAAGATGAATGTCTGCTTCTTTGGGAATTAATTTGGTTATACAAATGTGGTCAGAAAATTTTAAATCTTAGAAGTCAATGAACGCATTTATCTTCGATTATAAATTATTTGCTTTATATTGGGTTTATTTCAAGGACTTCAGTGAAGACAGTAAGCTTGGTTTTAGGGAAACAATGGAATAGAAGATGAAGCACCTGCGTGAAAAAATCGAAATGCACACAAATAAGGAACAAAAGATTTGATTAAAGAATTTTTTGTTGACACTAAACAGCATTTCCTGTCAAAAAACCATTTTACGATCCAATCCATTGCAATTCTTAAACTTTGTAGAGAAAGGAAGATGTTAGAAGATTAATTGTTTTTTAAGAATAATCAAAAGTGAAGTTCGATATGGAGATACTGCTCTCGATACGGTTGGCCACACATTTAAGAAATCTCTCTGAGGTATTAATACCGGATGCTGTTAGAACTGACCAGCATCAGACGCAAAACTTGGCAGTTCAATGTTTCCAATCATAAAATCCATATTACCTATAGGGCGCGAACTGATTCCGAAGATTTGGAAAAGAAATTTGAGTTTTCTTACTGATTGCTTGAGCTGAGCTTGGTTCAGATAGGAAAAAACATAGATCTGCATATTACTGAAGGGAAAGCCAAGTTCATCGTGGATGCGTCTGCGAGAAGTTTTGTTCCAACAATCAGAGTACCTAATGGAGCATGAATTTGAAGTAGCGCAATCCTTGAACTATCATGTTCATGTTTAAAAAAAAACCCAAACCATTTCAGATATTTCAAAAACTTTATTATCGGCTTAAAGTACAATCAAAACATTTATGAAGGGAACTCGACTTCGTTCATATGGCCACCGCGGGTTACGTTTGCAGCGGTCGATTCGTTGGACCCCACACATTCCATGACTCGGCCACACATTCGCCGCTATTTCGCGTTCAATGTTGGCTCTGAGCACTTCCAATAACTTAACATAGCCCCAAAGAAAATAGTCTAGAGGCGTTAAATCGCACGAACAAGGCAGTCAATCGACAGGCCCATTCCTTGAGATAAGACGCTCATTAAACTTACTCTTCAATAAATCGATTGTAAGGTGTGCTGTGTGGCTTTTGGCACCATCCTGTTGAAAACACATGTCGTCCAAGTCCATATTTTTCAATTCGGGCCAAAAATAATCGGTAGTCATGGCGCGATAACACTGGCCATTTACAGTAACGTGACGATCGTTATCGTTGACGAAAAAATATGGCCCAATAACGCCGCCGGCATGCAAGCCGCAACAAACAACAAACAGTTATTTTTTGTGGATGAAATGGTGATTATGAAGCAAATTTTAATTTTCATCCAATTTCATATTTTGCTTATTGACGAACCCATTGAGCCAAAAATGAGCTTCATCACTGAAGATGATTTTGCGATAAAATTCAACAATTCAACGCTCTTACAAGTTGCGGTTACCGACTCCGAATTGCGGTAGAAATTTTTTTATAATTTGTAGACGTCACTCGCTCGTGTACTTTGCCAGGATGAAAATGTTGAGTTTACTGAATAAATTGACAATGACAGTTCGATGATTAGTGAAAGGGTGCGTTCACAAATTGAATTCAAAGTTGTCAAGTCCCTATTGGAAACCCCGATGTAATAAAATTGAGGCAGTTTTGGTCTGACCGCGCATCACGCGAGAACGACAAAATGAATGTGAACAAATGTTTTTTTAATTATTAGGAAATTTGGTCGAGAAACATATAGGACACATTTTTTTTTGAATAAATAAACTAACTAAAACTTTGTAAATTGGCCAAAAAAAAATTTGCTTACCACATCATGCAAAATAACAAAATATACGTGTATATTTTCACTTGCGATTTAGGTACTAAAATGCAAATTATGGATTCGTGAAAAAAAAAAATCTAAATCAGACATGACACCACGATAATAGAGAAGTTGAAAAAATGGATCCGGAAATTCCGTCCGTCTGTCTGTCTGTCTGCCTAAACGGATGGTCCGATTTGCTTCAAACTTTGTATTTATTATTAATTAGGTAGTATCTCAGGAGGTGTTTTTCATTTTTGCTCTAGGTCGAAAAGGAACGGTACCTGCCATATAATTTTGAACAAAGTTTGATTTTTTCGAAAACGGCTCTAAAGATTTTGATAAAACTTTCAGGGTGCTATTTTTTTTACAATAATACATCTTTCAGTTAGAATAATTTTTTCGAAATTTGTTCTATAACGGTACCTCTCATATAACGGGTTATTTCAAATGCGGTTTTATCGTAAACTATTATCCCGATTTCAATAAAATTTTGCACACAGGAAGTCATTCATAATTTAATTAATATCGCATTTCAAAATTTTCAACAACTTCTTTTTTCGATTTTTTAATTAAAAAAAAAATAGGTTTTAGAAATATTTTGAAAATGGGTTGGTTGATTGAATTTTTTTAAATAATTTTCCCAAATGAAAACTACAGATTGCCTTATAAAGACATACTAGAAAAAAAAATTAAAATATTTTTTCGAAAAGTTTTTCAAAAAAACTTTAAAAAAACTGGTCGGAACGATTTTCAAATTTTTTTTTCTTCGATAGACATTTAGTTTTCAAATTTTATTGCATACTTAGTTTTTCCAAGAAAACTCTGAAACTTATTAAAAAAAATAAAGAATTTTCTAAAAAAAAATATTTTTTATTTTAATAGACGTGTGGTTTTCATACTGGCAATACTTTTTTCGGAGTTGGTCGATCCCGATTTTCACAAAATTGGGAAAATTGGGCCTCGGCTGGAATTTATTCGAGCCAGCCAAGCCAGGGCGGCCACTACCCCGAAATCATTTTTAGAACATAATGCAAACCCTTATCTTTATAATAAAGCTAGATTCTTGGCCATAAAATTAATGCGTTTTATTTCTTCTTGAAAACCACACGTCTAAAAAAAACACCCTTTATATATATGCAGCCACTAAGCAATTATCTAGCATTAGAACTAGTTCATGCGACCCGGTCGTGCATTTTGTTTAAATTTAATTCGACGATGTGACCACACATATGAGCAAGTACGTGCGATCCAGTCGTAAAATTTATTTTGTTGTGGGATTGCCCCCACAAATGTGGAAAGCATATTCTTAATTTTATTATATCAAACCAGGACACAAAAGAAATGCCGACGCCTTCTATGCTTGCCATCTTTTTAATCATATTTTCTCGTCCTTTTTTCTTTCTTTCCTTTTTTTTTGGAACGTCAATGGTGGTAGCTGAATCCCGATATTCTGCTTAAAACGAGGTTTTTGTACCTCCATTTATGTGGTTTCTTGGGGTTATACTGCTTAAGGTGATGTCGACACTTAGTGGGAATTGTTTGTTCGTCCACTGCAAGGTGTTCTTCTTTTGGTATAAGAAGAAGTCGTTCCCTTATATTAGTTAGGAGTGCCCTGACTTTGAAAGGCTTTTAGTGTCCAGGTTGCCCAGACCCCACAAATTTATCATTATCAGCGAAATGAAGACATCTTTTTATTTCCTCCCAAGGCATGGTCTCATAAACGAAAGACTATCCTAGTTGAGAGTTCCAATACCGTCTAGTAGAAGGCAATTTGATTAGGGACATGAATAAAGAAATGCCGACAAATTGTTCCATTTCACTTCGAACTTTTGTTTTCTTGCAATGCTTTTCTGTTAGATTCCTCAACAATCATGTCAAACAGTTCTTCCGTGAAAAGAAAAGAAATCAGCAGGGGTCTCTAAAGGAGACATTTCCTCTGGAAGTTCTATGGTCCCTAAAAAACGATAATCACTTTCCTTGTATGACGCACGAGACTTGTTCCTCCATGTTACCTTTTGCTTCTTTTCGTTCTCTTTCGATTTCAAAGTAGACAATGGTTTTTTATCATCAGAATCGTAGTCGCTTTCATCGGTTTCAGGCACCTCCGTGTGTTCTCTAAAGTCCATCTCCATATCCTGCTCATTCTCCGATTCGAGGATTTCGTCCTCACTTTGAAAACCAATCGCCAGAAACAGCACAAAATCTTTTTCCGTAGAAAGAATCAGACGAGATAATTGTTTTTTTTTCACTGCAAAAATAAAGCGAAAAAAACTCGAAAATCTATTTTTTTGATAATGCACAAGCAGCCATATATGGCATCCTTTAAAAAATTTAATATTTTTTTTTGAATGGATATGGATTGTTAAAAACGCGTCGTGTCTTTAATTCCACAGACATAATTAAACATTTAATACTTAAACTTTACTTACCAATATTGAATCTCACTAAAAAAATATAACAGCCTTTAAATTAATCGCTAGCCAATAATAAATAAACTTTAGTTCCTATATTTGTTGCTTACACACTTGACTGCGGTTTTTTGCGCTTGTGCAAATAAAGAGAACATCAAATACACATAAACAAAGATCTATTCTAAACGATGAAAACGGTACTTTTCCAGTCGCAGTTGCACAATCTCAGTAGCCGGGGTTTAAAAATCAAAAGCCATATATGGCTTCTTGTGCAGTAGTGGGTTAAAACAAAGAAAAAGTGAAGTTAACTAAGAAGAGTAAATAATTTTTTAAACATGCTTCGAAAACCAGAGGATAATTTAAGGTTAAGAATACATCCCATTTTGATCTTTCTTTATAATATAAAAAAAAAATATTGATTGTCCGTATTTTTAATCAACAGTATAATTAAATTGACAGTCAGATATTAAGAATAAAGAGAAGGGACTTCTCTGAAGTTATTTTACTGCGTTCATAAACGCAGGGATTACATGCATGTGACATCCGTTTTTTTATTAGTCTCGTAAATATGAGGAGTGAGTTCAGCTTACAACCAAGAGACATTGATAAGCACAAACAGAAATAGTTCCAGACTTCAGAAATATAACAAAAATGTATGTATTTCTCAATATTTTCGTATCATGAGTTGACTGATCGCTTCAAACTCGGCGACGAGACCGCCATTAAAACAAATGCCGCTTAGAAGTTACAACTTACAAGATAAGCAAAGCCTATAACATTTTTTAGCCTTATTTTCCTAAGAAACAAAGGAAACAAGCCTACTTTTTCCAATGAATGTGTCGGTGATCTTAAAACGAACAAACACCTGATAAGATCGTATTGGCACAAGGAATGCATTCCTCTCACCATTTCCTATATACATGGCACATACACAATTCTATAAAAAAAACTGTCAAATGAACGTTTTATTGACATAATGAATGTGCGTTTTGACACATTTACACCTCGACTCCCGACGGCGGAAGAAAAAAAAAAGTTAACACAAGGAGCGGCTTTGGGTGCAAACAGACGGTCAAAAACACAATATAGAGACATCATAATGTTATCGTATCTATATATAGGTACGAACACACACGATTAAAAAAAAACATACAAACTATAAAATTTCTGTAATAAAAGTTGACTGAACTTTCGAGTTTGTTGTGGATGAGTAATCACCAGAAATCACACGCGAAAGCGAGACAAAAAAAAAACACAAACAAGGAAGACAACAAAAAATTTGATATACCAGGGAGAGAGAAGACACCAGACACGAACTGGAGAAGAGAAGCGACAATAATGCGTGCCAAGAGAATTCAATGTGTAAACAGAGAAGTCAAACTTAACTCTGAAACCAGTTGGTCTTTGGAAAGGCAAGGTGGAGTGGAACATATCAGATTAGTGTGGTGATGATGATGATGAACGCACATAAACGGTGTAAATTGCATTGTAATGGCTTTTCAAAAAAAAAAGACGCACAGACATAAAGTCGATTCAGAATAGACGGCCGGCCGACCGACCGACCGACCGGCAGACAAAAACACATGACAGGAAGAAGTGCCTTCTACAGTGTCATCAGAATAGATTCGATGCAGGGATACCAGCTGATTTTCCAAGGAAATTGAAAATTTCCACGATGCAAGAAGAATAAAAGTGCACAAAAAAGAAAAAGAAACTCCAGCAAGGTCTAGGAATGGCATTTTTCCTGGGAAAAGGTAATGCAGCAGGAGTGGCAATAAAACGATGATGACACTTTTGTGCGATGATGATCTCCGCCGGTTGGACTGGACACAAGCAGACACGTTCTCCATCTGTCGTCATTGTAAAGAGTGCAGCTGATGGGCATTTATATTTATAATCATACTAGAACCAGGGAGTAGAAGAAACTTTCATCACCACCGACAAAGCAAGGGACATGATGGTGGATTGGACATAGCTTAGTAAGTGTCACACTTGGAATGGAATTGTAGCTTCTTTAGGACAATTTTTTTTTCTTGGTCCTGCTTTAACTTCTTGTAATGATGTGCTATGGTTAGTGGGGGTCATGATTTGTTGACAAGTGCTAAATAAAATGTTGTAAGCATGGGACAGATTTAAGTGGATTCTGGAGTGATGGTTGATTTGTTTTTATCTGTCTGGCACGCTAAATGATCTTTTTATTGATTTTTTTTAATTGGATGTTGGATTTTTTTTTAAATTTTAAATTTAATTTTAAAACATCTTTTAATGATATACAAATATTTAGGATTGTTTTAAGTTTAATGACTCTGGAAGACTATACATTTATATTGTTCTTGAAAATTCTCTAGAATTCTAGATGGATTTAACTGAGACGAAATTGTTCCAAGGTGATTATGAACAAATAATTAACTTTCAGAGAAAAGAGTTTAATCATAGTCAGAGAGCTATTTTAACTTAAATTCAAGAAACTGACACCCAATAAATGTCTTTAAGGGATGTCACTTGGAAGAATTAATGCTTTTCGAAATAAGGATCTACCAAAATGATTTTTGAAAGAGCTGACTCAATAGTTGATTAAAAATTGATCTTTAGTCATAGAATTGATCACACGTTTGATCATAATGGCAGATTGTATAATCATTATGACAAAACCTTAAATTCATATTTATTTTATAACAATTGATCACACAATCAATCGAAGAGCTGACTACAGAAAAGACTGGAATTCGAGCATAAAGGTGAAAAGTGTTGATAAACTGTCTATTCAACATCCATTGATTAGACAATTGATCAAAACTATTTTTGTGATAATCTACACAAGCAAACAGCCTTATAGCAAATTACAAGCAACTTGATTGATAGATAGTTGATCACACAGTTTATCATATAGGTGAATATATACTTCAAATCCAGATGATAATTTACTTCATAAGGCTGTTGATCACAGGTGATATTCTCATCATCCAGACGAGCAGACAAGCAGATCACACATTAATGTATGCAGTTGATCACAGTATCAGCATTATCCCGAAAAAAGGTGGCTCTGACGGAGAGTCGAACCTCGACCCTTCGCTTGGCAGTCCGTTGATCATAACAATTAACCACACATTTAATGAAGAGATAAATATCATATCGCAGGATATCACAAAATACATTTATCTGCGACCATATTTATAATGAAAATTGAATTTTTTGCTTTTTACTATCACAAAAATTCATGTGTGTGATCACCTTTAACCTTACATTTTATGTAAAAAACTGATATAACAAGTGGTTGACAATTTGTGAGTTCATCGTTTTGAAATATCACATAGATAATAATAGTGTAGTTTATTAAAAAATGATCACACAATGACAGTTTATCAAACGAGTTGACCACAAATTTAATAAAGAGATAAATAAAAGGTAATTACGAGTTGATCATATATTTCATGAGGCATTATATCGTGATCATATCTATATTATTTCAATTTGTTTTATGTAGCCTATTAGACAACTTCAACCAACTAGTTGATCACAAATAAATGTATGCAATTGAACACATGGTTAACTGCACAATTGATAACAATTGGTTGATAATTGATAATTTAGTTCAACAGTATGGTTGATTAACAGTGACTTACACAGTTTGTCAAACAGATAACCATTACAAACTTAGTTAAGAGTTCAAATACACATAGATGATAAATAGTTGATCGTACGCATCATTATATATGTAGTTTATCACAAAATATACATATCAAATTATGTCGCCTCGACAATGTCAATTTTATTATTATTATTAGAACTTTATTGGAAACATAAATTTAAATATATTACATTAACAATCCTATTTATATTATAAACAAGCTGACCCGGCGAACTTCGTTTCACCCAAATTCATTTATGTATTTAAAAAAATAATTCCGAGTAATCACATGCTGCTTCTTGCAATTCGATCCACTCAAATTCTTTATTAAAAAATTATATTAGATTCAAAAGAAATAGCTAAATTATAGCGATGAATGCCCTGTCGGCCAAGATTTCACTTTTTCACTATCATCGATTTAGTTTTTTTCATTGAAGTGCTTTATGGTAAGCATTGTTTTTCGTTGTATTCTCGTTTGCAAGCAGGTACAAACTGGAAGGTTTGCCAAGACGTGAGCACGCCACATACAATTGACCATGTGAGAAACATGGTCAAGATTGATGCCGCAAACATCCAGGGATTGTTCTTGCAACTTATTAATTGGGAAATTGAAGACGATTAAATGCGAATATCAAATCGTTCGGAACAAGCTGAATCCGCGGAATAAGAACATCTTCGCCTTTGAATTTTCCCCTCAGAATTGTCGCTTGAATGACATTTGACTTGAGATTCTTCACAATAAAAAGCGTTCCGTTACAAAGTGTCGGTGCATTGAGGTTGCGCAACAAAATTATAACTGAGCCGACTTTCAATTCAATTTCAAATTTTGTGGCGGTAAGGCCGGAGCATCCAAAGAATTCAAAAATTCCGTGGGATAGTTGGTGGCTTCGTTTTCATCCCGTGATGGATGTTGACGGATTTGTATGAATGTACATAACTCTCCCTGTGGGTGCTGGGGACAAAGAAAAGGCCCACGGTATGGATATGCCTGCAGTAAAAGGCTGCTAAAATATCCTCCCCTATAGGTACGGGAAAAGAATAGGCCTAGGGAAAGCGTAGCGCCGGCAGTAAATCTGCTAAAGCTCCTCCCCTATAGGTATGCGGAGGCAGAATTGGCCTATGGTTGTGAAGGTAAGAGTCCTTTAATCTCACTGCTCTTTTCTATAGAATGGGTGTAAGAATTATTCTATGGTCGGGTTGCCGGAAGGTAAAGTCTTCCAAGATCAAGTCTATTTAAGCGCTCTACACATGATCCGTGGACGGTGTAGTAACACATAGCTGGCTAGGCTGGGTGACAAGGAGAATCCAGGTCTTCACCGCGATTGACAGGATTCAGATCTTATGCCTTTTCTGGTTGGTGGGCCAGCGACTTTATGGAGTCGATCCACAGTCTGTTTCCTCGGAAACTGGCGCGGGCTGACCTAGGTTTTAAATTTAGGAACCATGGGTTAACAACAGGCCCAGCTGATTACGTGAGCTTAGCTCGGTAGCAGATGCTTGTAAAAATTACGTTTGGCCCCCTAGTGGGAGTTTCATGGTGGTTGTGTTTGATCCAAATGCGGATGCGAAAAGTATCTTTGGTATCTGGAAATACACATTGATCAATAGTTGATCAAATGATAAAATATATAAAGTTATTAATAAAAAATTGGAAACGAGGATGCAGACATCGTCATTGGTGCGTCCGCACGAAAAAAAACTGAATTTACCTATTATGCTCTTACCGGACATTTGTGTAAATAGAACAGTTCATCCCAAGTGAGAAGAGTTTGAATATCTTGCTCGCGAAAGTGTAGGGCGGATGAAGTGGCCATTTTCTGTCATCGAAAAATGTCCCATTAACTAAAAGGAAAGATCTGCACGGCGGTTGTTAGCCCAGCGCTAACAGTTGTTGGACAATTTACAAGACGTATTAGAGCTTTGCACGTGAAATTGGTTGAGGTCCTCTTCCACTGCGTCACCTGTCTCGGTTTTTCTCACCCAAAAAATCTGTCTCTCGAAGCAACCATAAGCGTCCTCATCCACTTTTGACAATGACCACGACTGGGACGACGAGGGTTTTATAAAGGGACAATTTAGTTGCCCGAGAGAGGGCTTTACTACTCAATTGAAGAAGCAATGATTGGCAAGTTATTATTCGTTTGATCTCAGCGCTGGTGTTGTTTTCTGAGTTAATAGCGGAGCCCAGGTAGACTAAGTACCTAACTATCTCAAAGTTATAGCTGTCTTTGCTGATGTTTTGTCCAAGACGTCGATGTTGGTTGTCCCTTCTTGATGACAGCATATACTTGGTTTTGCTATCATTTACTGCTTAACTCATCTTGGCTTCTTCCGTCTCAATACTCACAAAAGAACTCCTTACATCAGGCTGTGTTCTTTCGATTATGTCAATGTCATAGACGTAGCAATGGACTTTTGAAATATCGTGCCTCTGGTGTTGGCGTGAGAGTTCTGCCCTATTCTTTCAAGTATGATGTTGAAAAAAGTCGCATCTCGCCTTGTCTAAACCATTTTTTGACTTCAAAGGTATCGGTGTGTTCTTTACCTATCTAAACGAAACAACGTTTTCCATCTTCATTTACAATTAAAATCGATAAAACGGTTTTGGGTATTGATTGGAAGGTCTTGGTCTATTTCCAAAAACTGGCCTAATGTGAATATTTGGTCGATTAGAAGACTTTTCTGGGATAAAACCGCCTTTGGTCGATGGCGGACTTTCCTGGCCTTAAACCGTCTATCTTGAGCAAAATAAAGCATTACCAAATTAGCTGGTACTGCCATGTAGAAAGAAGATGCCCCATGAAACCAGTTGAAAAGCCTTTAGTATGCCACGTTCCAAACACTATCGCGGAAGAAAGGCAGGTCCAAAAACTCTTGGATCAAAAAAATGCAACGATACCTCCATTTAGTTGATTTTGCAGTTGATTATATAGTTGGTCATACAATTGAAGTTATAGTAGATTTGCAGTTGAGTGTATAGTTGGCCCTAAAGTTGATCAAGGCATTGGTTAGGTTAATAGTTCATTATGATCGATCAACTTTATTTCTACGAAATTCACATTATGTTTTGTTTTATCCAAGTTTTTATTCATTGTCATCCAAAGAAAAAGATCTGAATACAGAAAGTATAAAACCTTCTACCATGTTATTGGCACCATAGTAATTTCACGTTGAATTCAGTGCCCTTTGGGAAACTAGAAAGATTAGCTTTCATTGTTGGGTTTACCCCTAAAATTATCGCTGATATACATCTACATCAATCCATTTTCCTACAGAAAAAACAACTTACATACCCAAAAACTTCCGATCGTGTGGCCCAATTTCACACTCGCTATCAGAAGCTTTTGTTTTAATTGCAAGGTCGCCAGATAATCTCTTCGAAATCCTCTAGACTTGTAAATGTAAACAGTTCCTTCTCACGAACCGCATTTCTTCCGCTTATAAAAAATCATTGGTGCGTGACTAACGATTAAATCGACCGCAAGCTTCCTGCTGAGCGCGGGAAATTTTATAAATACACACATTAAGAACACTAACCTACTTTATTTATAGAGCTTTACCATTGTTATTGACGTATGGGAAGTATAGGCTTTGGAGGCAGTGATGGCGTGGTTGTCGTCGTCGTCGTCGTCGTCGACGGCCACAGCAAATGTGGTGAAAACATGTGTTTTGGAGTCCATAACGATGAAAGCTACCTTAAGTCCTTCAAAGCCAGAAACAACACAACACAAAAACATTCCTATATACATGAACATAGAGAAATAACCTAAACTTGTCCTCTATACACCTATATATATCTATAGATATGTAAATATCTTTATATATTTCCTGAGGCCTCGGGTAAATACAAAACGCATGGATATACATATTTAAAGATAGAGATATGCAACAGCATTGCGAAAATGGCGAGTTTCAAAAAAGTTTTTTTTTTTATTTGCTTTTCAGTTGAGGATGTGTTAACCCATTCGATGGAAAACTAGGTCAACCATATACAACCAACTCATGGTGCAATGAATTGAATTGGCCGGAGTGGGGTGGGTAGGTGGAAGTGGAAGTGCATCTCCATGATAGCGATAGCTGGGCTTATCACTCGTGTCTCAACCACCCCACTCCACCCACTTTGAAGGAAACTCAAACTATGCCTGTGAATGCAACACCAACTTAACTAATACCATCTCAACGGCCGACAACCGACCGGCAAACTACTTTTGTTTTTAATGATTTTTCTTTTCAATTTTGTATGAGAGTGTGTATGAGTGTGTTTTGTGTTTTCCAATTCAACTTTTGGAAAATTGGAACGTAGCGGCAACAGCCTCAAGAACAGTGAATCACAACAATTGTACACACATAGCGATAGAAGAGAGAGAGAGGAAGCAAAAGCAACGGAAAAAATGTTTTTTTTAATTGCATGTGACCTACTTTTTTCAAATGGTTGCCTTCGACTTGTCGGGTGTCGTTCGCCGTCATCGTGGCGTTGCTGTCTATGTATACAGGGTGTTTTTAGCTTGACAAAGATGTGTTCAATTCAAAAAGAAAAAAAAACAATTCACTTTTATATCTACTTTAAGTTTTTAGTTTTTTTAAGTTGGTAATCCTGTTGAATGATTTAATGAATCGTCAAATAAAATTTAAAAGAAAAATATGTAACATTAACGTAATTAGTGAAAATGGAGTACGCCATGACACGTCTTGTATACTAACGAATTTATGAAAAAAGTATTTTGAAAACTGTAGGACGAATTTTGATAAAATCCTGTTTTTAATTTTTAGTTTTTTGATTTTTTTTTTTTGAAATTTTGGTATGCCATTTTTTAGAGTTTATATACATGTGATTATAAAATTTTAAATAATTTCAGTAAATTTGTCTGATCAAATTTTAATTTAATTTAATGATTTAAATGACAGCCAATACCAACAAAACAAACCTCAAAAATGTTCATCAAAGTCGTTGGAGCCATTTTCGAGAAAAATAAGCTATTCCTAAACGGTTATATGCCAGCTTCCATTATTTTAGGCCTAAAAAGAAAATTTTAATTCCTCTGACGAATGCCAAAAGAATCACACATCCCAAATTTGAAGATAATCGCTTACAGATATTGACAGACAGACAGATAGACAGACATTTTTAGCCACTAACTTTTATAGATCGTAATGTCATGTTTGATTGTTATCTAATTTTTTTTTTATATTCACGAATCCTATGATCGCTTGTATGATCCTATGATCGCTGGTAAATATTGTAATGAAATAAAAAAAATAGTTTCTATATCTAGAGCCTTAAAAAGTGAGCTTTGCAAGTTCTTTATAAGGCTCGAAGATAAAGGTTCAAAATGTCCCATATAAGGTCTTCCGAAGTTGTTTAATGAATTAAAAAAAAAGCTGCTAATAGGCTCTCTACAAGTCAATGCAATCAACTTGTGTAAGGCTTGTCTATAAAGGCCTTATACAAACAAAATTGCTAGACGTTTATCGACAATAGCAAAGCCGTAAAAGGTAACACTGAAGGATATGGTATAAGTAAGGCCTTTTTATAACATCCAAAGAAAACTATTAGCAATAGCTGTCATTAAAAGGCTTACGTACGGCCTTTTTCCAAACTCCAAAACCTGGCTTTTAGCAAAAGATGTCAATGAAAAATGTTGGTAAGAACTTTTTATAGCATCCAAAGCAAGCTATTAGCAATAGCTGTCATTACAAGGCTTGCGTAACACCTTTTTATGTAAGCTATTAAAAGGCTTCAGTAAGGGACCTTTTAATGACATCCAACAAGGTATTAGCATTTAGCTGTGATAAAATGACTTGTTGAGTCAAGCTACATTTCATGGAAAACTTTTTGCTGCTTTAACACCTGCCAACAAGTCTTATAGCATTTAAAGAGCTTGCGTAATGTGCGTGCCGAAATTACTTATCGAAGACCTTTTACTGTTTCCAAAGCAGATGGATAACGGATAGCTATTTGATTGTTAGTTGGGTGGTTAAGTTTCATAGGATTTGCGATGGGTTCTTTTTCAAAATTTATTATAAACAATCTATTTTAAATAAAAAAAAAAACAATTGCAAATAATGCGGTGATTTTGGCATGATATCTGGGTGACATTGACTGTGTGGATGAAGTCTAGGATAAAGTAACCTCCCGAGTGTTCTAAATATAACTCAACCGATAGCAACTGTCTCAGAGTTAACAATGGCCAGTTACTGCCACAATCTCGAAATCACTTTGATATACAATCTACAATGAAACCAATTTTATCGACAATCCAGGGGCCAGAAAAGCCATTTAGCAAGTTATGGCTAAATGGCATTCTAAAACTTCAATTTCTCTCATGTTTTTGAAAATTGCTGCCTACATATATATATACGTTGTCAATTAAACTAAAAATGTGTATAACAACTGAATGGAAGGGGGCTCACCCTGGAGATTAATATAATACTACATCACTTTTTTCGGTTTGGTTTTAAACAATCTGTTTTCCTCACAACCGAAAACTAGTTGGTCTAATTAGGCATCATCGGTGACAATTTCTCCGAAGACGGCTGTCGAAAATTTATTTGTAAGTTTTCCCACTGGAATCTTTCCATGCAATAGATTTAAAATTTTGAACACCAGAAAATAACTCCAGCAACATGATAACCCTTAGCGATTAGTTTTTGGATTATAAGAATAGTCTCAGAAACCCAGACAACTCCGCCAATTGTGTGGTGTGATTATGAGTCAAATCGGTTAATAAATAAGAATTCAAAAAAGCGACTCCAGCGCCACCTATGGGTAACTAAAATAGTCTTAGTAACTCCATTTAACATCTGCTTTTAAGAGTCCCGTCAAAATCGGTCCGTAAAGAGAGAATTGAACTGAAGAATGAAAATGTGCGCCTACAGCGCCTACTGTTGAGAATTTTTTGACTTTTCTTTTCTTCTCGACATTTCAAGCAAAAAGGTATCAAACTTGTTGCAGTCGTTTTGAAGTTTTAAGCATCCTAACAAACGACAATCAATTTTTATGTAAAATTCAGATTTTTTTGTTGCTGAATTCAATAAACTTACTTTTGTTTGTCTCCATCAATTTGATTGCCAACGATCTCTCCATCACATGAAAAAGCTCAACGTTTCCAATAATTAAATAAATGTGGAATGCGTCTTTATCGGATTGGATATCCGGTTTTCCAATAGGGTTTGTGAACACACCCTTTAACTAATCATCGAACTGTCATTGTCCATTTATTCAGTAAACTCAACATTTTCATCATTGTAAAGCACATGAGCGAGCAACGTCTACAAATTAAAAAAAATTTCTACCGAAATTCGGAGTCTGTGACCGCAACTTAAAGCGCGTTGAATTGTTGAATTTCATCGCAAAATCATCTTCAGTGACGAAACCAATTTTTGGATCCATGGGTTCATCAATAAGAAAAATATGCGTTATTGGTCGGGTGAAAATCCACATTTGCTTCATGAATCACCACTTCCGGTTTGCATGCCGGCCATATTTTTTTCGTCGACGATAATAATCGTAATGATTTTTGAGCTAACAAAATTGAAAAAACTACTCTGTAGAATGTCAAAATAACCTTAAGTTCTACATTTGAAGACGAATGGCCCAACCGTTAAGGCTAAAGTCCAAAATATATCCGTACTGACAGACAGACAGTCGGACAGAATTTCGCCAGTAACTCAAATGTTTCTCTACCATCGTAATGTCATGTTTGATTGTTATCTCAATTTTTTTTGCAAGCAAGTAAAAATAAGTAACATTAACGTGAAATTTAAATTCTCTGAACTTAAAAAAAGGGCACGGCTGGGTCGCACGTACTTGCTCTTATGTACCTAATTACATTGGAAAGTAAGATCAGATCTCAGATCTTGTAAGACAGAAACAAGTAACATTTACGTTGAAAATAGCACAGTTTGAACTTATAAAAAGTATCAAAACGACTATAATTAACAGTTTTTAGTAAACACGAAGTACGCCATCACACGTCTTAAATAACAAAGAACTTATGAAAAAAGTATTTCAAAAACTGTAGGACCGGTTTTGATATTTTAGTTTTTTGAAGTTTTTTTTTTTTAATTTTGGTATGCATTTTTTTAGAGTATATGTATATTAACATGTCATCATAAATTATTAATATATTTTTTTTGATTAGTTTTAAAAATATTGATTTTTCAAAAAAAATAAATCAAATATTAATTTTAATTAGAAAAAAAGTTATTCAAAATTTCGATATGCAGAATTAATTTGGCTATTTAGATCTTCTCAAATATAAAATTTGACAGAAATCTAATGAGCCTTTACCAAAAAAGGCCAAAAAATAAAAAAAAACCGTTATAGGAAAGGTAGGTACCGATAATAGACTTTTCCTGTATATTTTGTTCTGATCAAATAATAGCTAGTACCAACAAAAAAATCTGAAAAATGTTCATCAAAATCGTTGTAGCCGTTTTCCACAAGAATGAGTTTTTCCTTAGGCTGCAGCTCATTATACATACAGACAGACAGAAACACCCTGTTCCTAACTTCTGCGGCAATTTATAGGCAGTTATCTAAATGGAAATACCAGTAAACCCCGTGTAGATGTGTTGCAATTCAATATGGAGGGCGGTGGTAATGCGTACAGTGCGTATACTTATGTATAATATAGAGAATAAAAGCCAAACCCCCAGTCCAATTAAAGTATCTGTCAAGTGTCAACTAGAACTGTCAACAGAAATGTTTTTAAACCTTGAAAGGTATTTCTGTTAATATTTTTTGGCATTCCCGGTTGTTGTTTTTCTTTTTCTTTTTTTGTATTTTTCTATTAAGATATCGTATGATGTGATGATGGAGTGGCATGGTGGCGCCACATAGGAAAAATGGTGTACGTGACCCAACAGAGATGGGCTATTCAAATTGTCAGCTGCAGAATTTGCATTCATTCGCTTTTATGGAAAAAAAGAAAACGTGTTCATTTTTTTTCATTATTGAACAGAATCAAGAGTTTTATTGGATGATGAGTTGACAGAACATTAATAGAGGAAGCGGGAAATGTAAACGTCAGTTCTGTACGAAATTGTTCTAAATATCTTTATTTTATTTGATTTGTCTATTTTTTTGTAATTTAGAAATGACAAATCAGAACAAAGTGATAGTTTAAGCTGTCACTAAAATATATCATTGAAACAAATCAGTTATGGTTTGTATGTTTTGAAAGGAAAATTGAGATGAGAATAGAACATTAAAACAGTTGCATTCTAAGGTAAAGAAATAGGAATCTGCATTCCGTTAAATTGAGTTCGACTGTTCCAGGATGTATTTTAATCAAAGCTACCTACCATACCTACATAATAACTGACTTTCTAAGATCGAACAGGAAGAATTTCTTCCCACTTTGTCTGTTATGTGTACCTACATTTTAAATTGTACACAAGCATAAACTGTGTGCGACAATATGTAATAGCTTCCCCCTTCTACACTTCCACTTACCCATCAGTCGTACTCATGAATGAGTAGGGTTTTTGAACAAAGGGTATAACCATTGCTGTTTCAGGTTCTCTGTGATTTGATCATAGCAGTGAAATTCAACATTGAAAACTGTTTTTTTTTATCCACACTCACGAACTTATTTGGGTCTTAAATAGTGAAACAGTTGGTTTTTAACAGTTTGCTCGATTCCCTTCCTGTTCTATATTTTCTTTCTTTCTTCATACTCCTCATCTGTCAACCAATGCTCTGTATTTTTTACAATAGAAGACCCTTTAACGAGTCCTTAAAACCATAATATTGAGATAAATATCTCGCAGAAGCGTCTGTAAAAACGTTCACATATATGTAAAAAAAAATGCTTAGCTGAATATTTAAATAAACATGAACCATTGACACTAGGCCACTTGAAAAAAAACAACAATTAAATGAACATCCTGAACCGAATTATGAACATGTCCACTTAAATCACAACTAAAATAAAATAATAAATAGGTATGACTACCTACCTGCTTAGATTCTGGAAACATTTAGGGCTATTCTCAAGTTTGTTTTGAAAGGTTTATTACATTTCGGGTTACGGTCACATTAACTGGGACTTCTGGGACTCAACAGATGGGTAAAAAATTGAGCAGCTGTCTCGGTTTCTTTAAAAGGACAATTTTTTTTAAACATTGGAATTTTCTATAGCAAGAAATTTCAATTTTACTAACAGGCAGCTCTCACTCGACGAAAACGTAATATTAGCCGTGTTTTATTGCTAAGTGTATACCCAGCGCAGTAAAATTTTATACGGCAAACAACAACAAACAATACGTGTCGATAATTAGGTTAGTGAAATAAGTGAATAAGTTGAGATAAATCTTGGAAAGAAATGTCAACCAACTGGAATGTAGAAAAAAAGGATATGTTCGTTGAGTATCATGATACAAGATTACAAGACAGCGTCTTCCTGTATTTTGACGTCATCAGTGAACCAAATTGACTAAATTAAATAAAATTTTTGGAAAGGATCCAAAGTGTAAGTCGACTTAAAATGTATATTGAATCAATCAAATAAGACATTAGACAAAACCTGCATCAATTGAAATTTAAATTACTGCAGTTTTTTTTTCTAAAACCGAATTTAATTGTCATCGGGGTCACTAATGACGTCATGGTCATAGAAAACCAATAAAACATGGCTAATATTGTTGAAAATTATTTCCAAAATCAGTGTTCAGTTAAAAATTGGTTGCTTTCCCAAGGCATCTGGAACAGCTTTAAATTGATCCATTTTTACTTGCAGGAACTATAAGGCAAGTTCAGGATTCGTGAATTTTGATGATTTTTTTTGTTGGTATTTACGGGAAGAGTCTATAAACGGTACCTTTTATATAACGGTTTTTTTTTAATTTTTGGCTTTCTCCGTAACGGCTCCTTGGATTTCTGTCGAATTTTATATTTGAGAAGATCTAGGTAGCACATCAAAATTTTTAATAATTTTTTTCTAATACAAATTAATTTTTGATTTTTTTTTTGGAAAATAAATATTTTTAAAACTAATCAAAAAACATTATTTTAAATTTTATAATCAAATGTATATTAATTAACTCTATAAAACTGCATACCGAAATTTCAAAAAAAAAATTAAAAAACTAAAAATAAAAAACCGGATTTTATCAAAATCCGTCCTACAATTTCCGACATATTTTTTTTCATAAATACGTTATTATACAAGAAGTGTGATGGCGTACTCCATTTTTACTAAGAACCGTTGTATTTATTTTGTGTTGTTGTTGGTGGTGATTGGCAGACCACAGAATGGACTAGGTCATCATAAATTGAGTTTCAGATCCTTTCTGGTTTGTTCGTCTGCTTTCTCATTGCCTTCATGTCCAGTATGCCCAATGAAGGCAATCCCATATGAGTTTTGACGTATTTTCTCGTTAATTTAGAGATCTGTTTAAATTCTCCCGAAGGCATAGCTCTATTGCATGTATTTCAGCCTGAAAAATGGAGCTGCTTGAGTCCATGCTAGCCAATATGGATATATTTGAGCGAGATCCGTTTTTTTTTTTTTTTTTGCCACCAAAAGGGAGCCGCGTATGTTATTATGGGCCTTGTTATTGCTTGGTACATCCATAATGTCGGTAGACGGCCTCAGGCCAAGCCATTTAAAGACTTATGATATATAATTTATACAAGGAAAATTGTGAATTGTATTAAAAATATTTTTTTTGAAGTCAATAAACTAACTAACTAATGTCGGTTTTCGATTTAGTCCCCAATTTTTCCCCAGTACACTTTCGCAGCTATTGGCATTGTGTATGGTCTTTGTAAGATGAGAATTCCATGTAAGTTTTTCATCAAGGGTGACCTCTAGGTATTTATCTTCCTTCGAGAACTCTATTGTTTCACCAAAGAGTGTAGCATTTCTAAGGTTATCCCGCTTTCTTCTTTGTGAATGTAACTATTGTTCTATTTTTAGGATTGACATTTCTGGAGTCGATCTAAGATTATGTCTTTTGAACATAGAAATAATAATTACTGAGTATGTTAAGCAGTAAAGCAGTTCGTTAACTACAATGGACCATAGCAGAGGGGAGAGCATCCTTTTGTAGCTAATGCGCCTAATTTTTGTTTTTAGCTTCCTAGTGACGTTTTAATTATTTTGGCTTCTTACATGCAGTTTATCCATTTACATTTAGAATTATCTACTCCTATGTTTTGGATTACTCTGTAAATCTGAGAGAACTAAGTATTATCAAAAGCTCCTAGGAGAAACCAAACGAAAGCGCTTTTTTAGAGTTTTCTTCAATTCTTGATGTTTTTGGTGTCTAAAGTGTCTTAAAGATGAAACGAATGGATCTGATGAAATATAAAATAAATCTTCATTTTGTCGTTTGCGTAAAACTTTGCATGTATTTTGGCATCGATATCGCTGTAGTCTTTATTTCTTGCTTCCTGTGGTTCTTCTGAAAGTTCCCTTATTGGTAAAAAGTTATGGCTTATAAGTTCTCCACCATTGTCCAGAATTTTGTGAAATGTTGGGGTGAGGAATTTGTGACTGTATTTATCTTTTAAATGATCTAGTCATTTTGGTATATTCTTTGAATTTATCAACATTTACAGATTCCATAGATGACAGTGCATTTAAAATCACTTGCAGTTTCTTTAAGTTCTTCATCTAATCCGTTTATTAGTCATAGTTGACGCAACTTCTGGATTTTCGAAAAACCTTCGTGAAGTGTTTCCATTATTTGTAAAGGGTGTTTTTTTTAGACGTGTGGTTTTCAAGAAGAAATAAATTGTATATAATTGAAAGTTATGGCCAAGATTTTAGTTTCATTATAAGGGAAAGGGTTTGCCATTATGTTTTAAAAATGATATCCGGCAAGTGACCGGCCGCGCCGGCTCGAATAAATTCCAGCTCAGGCCCAATTCTCCCAATTTTCTTAAGATTGGGATCGGTGGCCATCTCGTTTTGGGTCCATTCACCGAGCGTGCGACGCTCTTGATGGTCGTTCGGCTTTAATTTTTGCACGAGTTGGATTTTGTAAGCCAGCAAACCAAGATCCTTCCGTAAAATCTTCCATAAAGTGGATGGGCGGCACAGCTACAATTGTTGCGTGTGATAGCGGATGGACTCATTCGGTTCTTCTTCGATACTCTGCTCCACCGAACCGAACCATTATTTTGGTAATAATTTGCACGATTTGCAAACGTTGTTCAGGAGCAAGCCTATTTATTATGAAATGGCAAACCAAACTGAGCATAAATCAAGTGACAGATGTCAAAAAGACTAACTCCGAAAAAAGTATTGCCAGATTGAAAGTCACACGTTAAGCCACCCTTTAATTGAAGCAACTTCTGGATTTTCGAAAAACCTTCGTGAAGTAGGTATTTCCATCATTTGTATTACTGAATCCTTCTTATGGTGTATCAATAATTAACTTGAGTTGGTCGCTAAATTGTGTTCGTATATCAACTTGTCTTCTTTTTTCGGCTTCCTTGCTGTTGATGGAATCGTCTTTTTTGTGTTTGACGGTCAACAGCCAATAGTTGATGCATTGGATGCAGTCTCTATTTTGTAAAGGAACACCTTCAGTTCTTTCACTAAAATTCTTCGCAGGGACCGGCCGGCTAATGTCCATTTGTGCGTGAAACATCGTCTGATCGATATTCCGGGTCCTCTTTGGCATCTTCTACGACAGCAGCGACATCCTCAGCAGAATGGCTGTGCCAGGGTCGTCCAACTCTGGCACCATCTCGTGTTGTCCGAGTCGATTGAAAACTGAAGAAGACCCTCTTAATTGCGGTCTGCCAAAATTGCATTTCCTTATCCCACTTAACTTAGAATCCACTTAGATAACTTGACGAAATCGATTAAAAGTTAAGGTTTTAACAATTTCCGTTAAACCTACAGAAGGGTCGAACCCCATCACTCCGAACTGTCATTTTTACTTATGACAGCCCTTCCATTCATATAAAGGAGTTGGAGTCTGGGTATCTAAACAATTACCTTTATGTGGTAAATTTATGTATGTTATGCTTTATGCTGCATACTCAAAGAGTACTGCTTCTAACACAACACCCTACAAAGTACAATGTCTAAATATTTGATTCAACAGAAAACAAAAACTGTCCACCATGTTAGACCAAACAACCGGGCTACCAATGTCCCCTTTTTTGTTTGAATTTCTATTTAAGTTTACAATTTAATAAAAATTTCAAAAAAAAAAAAAAAACGTCCAACATAACAACAAAACCGATATGTAAATAGTACAAATACAAACCTTCATATGAATTGAAACAAAAAAATCCACACGTGTTATAAGACTGCACACGAAATTATTATCATTGTGTTGTTGTTGGAGAATGGAGACTACAAAATCCAAATTCAATAAAATTAAATTTTGTCGATTTTCTTCTTCAGCTTCAGCATTTAGCTTCTGGTTCTCTTTCCTTCTCATCTACCAATTTCTCAAATAAACCCATACACACACAAGTGAAATACTCTTTGTCTTTGCTTTAATTTTTTTTCTCCCTCTTCTTATTGAATTATTTATTCCACTATTTCTATTACATAAACCCCGCTAGCCGCTAAGAAGCATGATAGCAAGCATCAACGAACAGACCCAGCATGACGATAAATCATGCACCTTGATTTATTTTTTTATTTTATTTTTTGTTGCGCTAGTGCGATGCGCATAGGCAAAACTCTACACACAAAGAACACTCTCGAACACAAAAGAATACCGTAAAACACAAATGCACTTAAGCAGAATAAACTTGACGAAACCGTATATGGACAGCGGGATATTTTGTTGACAGGCAACACACTTGTGTTGGTTTTCTCTTTATTTATCGAACACACTTTTCCCAACTGCGTTCAATACAACAACACTTTTTTTAAGCTTTGTTTTCTAATAAAACATCTAACTTCTCTTAACAGAAGAGTAGCACATAACAAATCTGTATACACTTCCCCCACAATACAGTCAAACGAGGTGGGTTAATTTGTAAACACCAAATTGTAACGATGTGTGCGTAAAGTGCAATTCGGATTCCATTTTTTTGTGTTTCCCCCCCAAGAGTAAGGTTACTTTATTTTTTACTTATCTAGTTCATTTACGAGTAAAAAACAGTGAATTTTCTTTTTGCTTCGATTCCCAATTAATTTTATTTTAATTGAACACAATTTATTTTTGTTGGCAGGCAGACTTACGAAAGTACGAGATTTTATTTATTTTTTTTTTGATTAAGTTATACGATATTTACGATATTAACATGAAATTACTTAATTTTTTTTTACGATGCGATTTGGGTATAAATATTTGTTTTTTTTTATTTTATTTCGTTATAACGGTTAAATATGTGTATATTAATTAACATGTAGACTGTGTTGGAAGTTAAAATATAAGGAGTACTACGGTATATAATTATTTGTATATTTTATAAGTCCTTAGAAAAGAGGCAGTGATTTGTTATATTTTTTTACTGGAGATTTATCTCCGTGACCGGGCGCACGTCCACTTAATGTGGCCGAATTCTGTAAACTGATGATTGAACATTGAGAAAAAAATAATGTGAGAGACGAACACGAGAATTCAATTAAATGCAAAAAATTAAAGAGAAACGACAAACGGCCCAAAGAAGCACACACCCACATTGTGCACCAACACAACCGAATTTTAATTGGATTTTAATTTTACTGTGCTGCTTCTCCTATTGCTTCTCAGTTCACACCATAGAGTAAATATATTATATAGAGGAAAAACTTTCGTACGTTCCACGCCTCAAAACCCTCAATTTTCGTTGTTGCTTTGGTATATCATTCATTGTGTTTCGTGTTCTCTTTTGTATATCATTCATTGTCGGCGTTAAAAAACAAAGAAAAAACGATGTGGTGAGTTTTGTTAATTTTGACATTTCATTTTGTTCTTGTTGACAACAACTGTCAGTGAATTGTTGACAAAAATTATTGCAAACATTTTTTTAAATAAAATTTGTTATTAGTATTTTCGAATGCTGACGCTGAGGGAAGAAGGTCCTCAAAAATGGATTTTTGACGAATGTTGTGACATCAATCAAATTCACTTTAGATTCAAGGACAAGGATTTGCCAGAGAACTTGGTGACCAGTGTGGTTGCTTCTATGCAGGTTTGCAGTTATACCCAGACACCACTATCGTTCTTTTTCATTTTAATCTTTTCAGATGTATCCGCTAGAAAAAGTTCTAACGGCGCCGTACTAAATAAATGAATGGGAACCAAAGCTAATACCTATCCTTCTGAATAAACTTGTTCCAGAAAAATGTCGCAGAAGAAGACTTCATGTATCAATAGAATTAATAATCTCCTTGTAAAGCTGTGGCTTATTTTTTTAATAAACATTTATATTGAACTTATACAACTTCACCGGACTCTTCAGGATCAAGCTTGTTTCCCCCAAACAAATTCTTATAAAAGCAACACAAAACAAAGTCTTCACAAACGGTATTAAGAAATATTTTTTTATTTTTTAAAAACTTACAAACCCTAGACTATCTAAAAAAAATCATACTATCGTACTTCATTTTTTTCTGTTTGAGTAGATGATTCCTTAGAGCCTTCTGTTTGTCCTTAAAACTCTTCTTGACCTTGCCACGTGCCTTGTGCCTCATCATAATAAAGTTCTTGCCCTTGCGTTTCTCTCTATTTGTCGTTGAACAGTTTTCATTCTTCCTGCCGTCTTTGTAGCCAAACTTATTATTCTGAAAAAAAAGTCCTCAAATTCTTGTCCGGACAACGGAGCAATTAAAAAAACAGCTGCAACAAGTCCAATGCAGGAATAAGATTCTTATTTCGAAGCAGAATCAGTGCCTTAACAAAACAGTTGCGCCTAGTAGGATCCAGAGTTGTGGCATGATTTTTCAGCAAATCGACTAAATGCTGTGGAAATTGGATGCAAACATCAGGATAGCATTGAGCGACCTACAAAACAAACATCATATTTATAAAGCATCATTAAATGCAACACTTGCTTTCTTTTTTTTTTATTACCTGCGCAATAAACATAATCAATTCATCGAGACTTTTATTTTCATTGCTGGGATTTAATTCGAAAACTTCCAAGCTGCTCAAGAAATGGCGATATTGCTGGGAGAATTCTTCCTTGTATGATTCCGGATCACGTTTTATAAGATTTTGCACTTGTGGAAGATTGTCTGGTAGCTGACCACTAATAATTAATTAATAAAACGGATAAGCAGATTAATTTTGTAAATAGGACACAATAATTCACAAAATACCATCAACGACGACGACGTGCCTGATGAGAATACTTGATACAAGATACAATTCTCATCAGGCACGTCGTCGTCGTCTTTCGATGGTGGTATTTTATGAAATTCTCACAAATTGTTCGAAGTAAAGGAACTCCGTGAATTATTGTGTCTTTTTAACAAAATTAAACTGCTTATTCGTTTTATTGATGATAATAAGATCAGTTCTTATTATCAGTACACTACACAACACAATACAATATTCACTAAACAATTTGATGTTGACGTTTTAGACACTCACCTCCACCATACTCCTACATATCGAGAAGGATGTGTTCGGAATGTATACCTTAAGGGTTAAGGTGATTTTCTTAGGTCTTAGAGCTTGTTTACATGATTCCTTTTTTCGGATGTTTCTTCATTCGTTCTTTTTGCAATTAGGTAAGGGGTGTAAAAAAGTAGGGGGAATGAACTAACGAATGGACGAATGAAAATTTTAAGGATTTTTGTGATTGAGCTTTGAAGTTTCTCGTTTGAGAAAGAAAATGCTATGCACGGACTAAAAATAAGAACTTTTGAAATTGAAAACAATTCCCAATTATGTTTTTTTAGTGGTAATGGATGGTTTTAATTGTTTTTTTTTAATTTTGCAAATTTCTTTAGAATAAAATAGTATAGTTTGTAGGAAAACATTGGTTATATTCGGGGTAATCCAAATCAGTGTACACACCAACGTACGTGCCTGTCCAAAAGAAGAATGAAGAAACAACCGAAAAGAGAAATCATGTACACAAGGTCTAATTAGTACGGATAAATATAATGTCAATTTTCTAATATAAACCAATATAATGCAGTGTTTTTCTTTTTAAGTTTGTAGGATTAATAATTTGTTGAGATTATTTTACCTTGTGTTGAGATTATTTTAACACGGCATTCTAAACACGGCGTTAGAGAACGTCAGACAGAGAGCTATCCGCAGCGCGTTTAATATTTGAATCTTGATTTTCATTTTCTCACTAAATGCCAATTAGGTTATTTTTTTCCATTTAAACAATACACTATTAAATGACACAAAATAATTTAATAAAATAAATTTCTACAATAAATTCAAAATGACTTAATTACTAAACACAAAATATGAAAACACAATTTTTTTTTGGAACGCCGCGTCAAAGTTATCTCAACGCAGCGTAAAATAATCTCTACGCCGCATTAAAAATGCGTTCTGTTTAACGAAGACTTAAAAAAAAAACAATTTGTAAATTATCACAATGCGACGTTTTGACGCCGTGTGGAACTTGACGCGGCGTTCAAAACGCGCTCTATGTGACTTGGGATATGTTTGTTTTACTGTATATTACAACGCGGCGTCAGAACGCGCTATGTTTGACTAGGTTTCTACTCCTGTGTAAACGAATACAATAGGTGTAAAGAAAGATAATTTAACTTTAAAAAAGTACACCTTTATCGCTACTTTGTATAATACGATCTTGCAAATATATATAGTACGTAATCTTCTGACCGAATGCTTGTTTAAATTCATTCTTAGAATAATCAATACACTATCATCAGTATCAGGTAAAATGTTTGAAACTCTTGGATATTGTTTAACCAGTTTTAAACGTTTATATAGAGTTTTCAAGCACACAATATGTAAAAGGCAGGGAAAAAATAATAAAGTATAACAACTTGCATTCGAGTAACTTGCTAGTGGCTCCTCATGGTACAAGAAAACAAGATAGCGACTTTCGTATTTTACGTCATTAGTGACCCTTGTTGAATAAATTTATTTCCGTTTTAGAAAAAAAACGGAAAAGTAAGTTTTAATTGATGCAGGTTTGGTCCAATGATTGATTAAATATACATTGATTGATTTAATATACATTTTAAGTCCACTAACACTTCGGATTCTTTCCAAAAATGGTAATTTAATTTAGTCAGTTTGAGTCACTGATGACGTCAAATTTCGGGATGGCGCTTTTTTTTAGCAGTATCTTCCAACACGCCCAATTTCGTGGTGAGAAACAAAAGGGAACTGAAAAGAAGAGGTCAATTATTTGACTACTACACTCTCAATCGGCGTCTATTTTTTGACAGTTCAGCACTTCTACACTCTCAATCGGCGTCTATTTTTTGACAGTTCAGCACTACTACACTCTCAATCGGCGTCGATTTTTTGACAGTTCTACACCAATACTTATTTGACCAGCTTGTAGGTCTTGTCAAATGAAGGCAGTAGATTTCCCTCTTTATAGTATAGTTACTCTATGGTTCACACTTCACTTGGCCAGAGTTCTAATAACTTCCTACAGTACCTGTTCTGTTTTAATTTTTTTATTATTTTTTTTTCTTTTACGGTATTTATTCGTTGAGTTGGGTGTTAGGATAGGAAGGGGGTTGCGAGTTCGTTTGCAGAATATTCGTTAAACGGACAAGGGGTAAGGATATAAAGAATAGTACAACCACGCACACATTTTAACATATCAGCAGTTAATCTAAACATTTTAAGAGAAACCTAGGGGCTCGACTTGTCAGAGTTGCCGTTTACGTTCTGTTAAGAAAAATAATCTATTGTACATGCATTTATTTTTAGGTTAAATTAATTAAATTAAAAGGAATCTTGGGTTCAAGTCCACTGTTATACTGCCGCATGCCGTCGCGAAGTCACGACGCGTGGTAAGAAGAAAGGGTGTATCTCCATTTTTTTATAGTTTTGAAATAAATGAATTTTAGTATTTTTTCTTAAAAAAAATTAAAATAAGGTAGTTATTGAAAAATAACTGTTGTTTTATGTTCTTCATAATTTTAAGTTGTGTATGTTATTTGTTGGAAAAAATTAAAAACACATTAGAAATGTATACTCCTTTTTACTTGCGATTATACTAGGTACTATAAATGCAAGTTGTGCATTCGTTAAGATTAAAAATTTTGAGATAACAATCAAACATGACATTAACATGGTGGAGAAACATATTTGAGTTACTGGCAAAATTCGCTCTATCTGTCTGTCTGTGCACACGTATTTTGGACTAGAGCCTGAACGGTTCCGCCAATCGTCTTCAAATTTACAATTTAACGTTATTTTTTTCACAATCTACAGAGGACTACTTTTAATTGTTTTTTTTAGCTCAAATATTAACAGACCTGCCATATAACCGTTAAGTAAAAGCTTATTTTTATCGTAAACGGCTCCAAGAATTTTAATGGAAAATAAATTAAATTGCACGACTGGATCGCACGTACATACTTGCTCATATGTGCGGTCACATCATCGAATAAAATTTAAAAAAATGCGCGACTGGGTCGCACGAACATGTTCTTTTCTTATGTTAGATAATTGCTTAGTGGCTGTATATATTAAAATAAAAACATTAAATATTTTTCGAAAATTCTTTCATTTTTTTAATTAGTTTAAGAGGTTTCACGGAAAAACTAAGTATGCAATAAAATTTGAAAACTTAATGTCTATCGAGGAAAAAAAATATTGAAAATCGTTCGACCAGTTTTTTTAAAAAGTAGTTTTTTTGAAAAACTTCGAAAAAATATTTTAAATTTTTTTTCTAGTATGTCTTTATAAGGAAATCTGTAGTTTTCATCTGGGAAAATTATTTAAAAAAAATTAATCCACCCGTTTTCAAAATATTTCGAAAACCAATTTTTTTTGGATAATTATTCGAAAAAAGTTTTTGAAAATTTTGAAATGCAATATTAATTGAATTATAAATGACTTCCTGTGTTTTTATTAAAATCGGGATAATGGTTTACGATAAAACCGCATTTGAAAAAAACCGATTCTATCATAACTGTTATAGAACAAATTTCGAAAAATCATTTTCATCAATTAAAAGATGTATTGTTATAAAGAAATAGCACCCAGAAAGTTTTATCAACATCGTTAAGCTGTTTTCGAGGAAATCAAACTTTTTGTTAAAAATAGTATGGCACATACCGTTATTTTTCGACCTAGACCAAAAATGAAAAATACCCCCGAGATACTTCTAAATAAATACTAGATACCAAGTTTGAAGCAAATCGGCCCACCCGCGAACAGACAGACGGACGAAATTTCCGGACCCACTTTTTTCGACTTCTCTATCATCGTAACTTGCCTCGTAGTACCTATAAACGCAAATAAGAATCAGTGTACACTTGAAGATAAGAATGATGTTTTGTTAAAAAAAATCAAGTTGGTGGGCTAAAATCGCTAGCGCCCATAGGACCTTTTTTTTTCTTCGACTTTCTCGAGAACTGGTTAACCGATTACAATTAAATTTGATATTGATTACACGTATTTGATAGGTAGCCAAAATAATTTAATATACAAATATTTTCGAATAACTTATTACATATATACATATAATAACTAGCTGACCTGGCAAACGTTGTACTGTCATATAAATTATTCCTATTTCAAGCTAGTGTGATACAATTCTTTATCCCTTGATTCCGAATAGGAAGATGAGCGAGATCTATCTAATAATTCACTTAAAAAAGCTTCCCTGACTACATATATAAATTGATTATTTATTTAAAAATTACAATTTTTTCACAATCGAAATAAATTATAGAGCAAAAACACACTTGTCAAACTGACTAATAAAAAATCTGGTAAAACTGGCGAAAAATCGAGACCTATCGAGACCTGAAAAATTTACTCAGATCAAAATGTTACGAAAAAACTGCATAAATCTGTGTTTTGACAGATCTATAGATCAAAAATAAATTGATTTTAGGGCAAGTTAATTGTCCCTTTACAAGATTTTTATCATCCCAGTCCTGCTCTATGGTGCAGACGCATGGAAGTTGCCCAAAGGACGCTTTAGGTTGCTTCGAGAGAAAGATTCTCCGGGTGATTTTTGGTCCCGTAACTGTACCGGCTGTACATCGACACAGACCTAGCAAGAGTAAAAATGCGGCTCAGGGGGCACGCACAAGTAGAAGAAGATATCAACCGACCTCACGTGCGAAACTGGAGGCATCTAGTTAGGGACCGAGCTGGCTGGAGAAGCTTGTTGGTTGAGGCCCAGGTCCGACCCGGACTATAGCGCCACCAAAGGTAGGTAGGGACGGTTAATTAACGTTTCGATGAACTTAGATAGAAGGGACGTAAATGTGATCGGTAGGAGGAAGAGGAGGAGAGGTCACCTTTCTAAGGGACAGGCTGGACAAATGCTGTTTTTAATTTTTAGGGAAGATTCCAAAAGAGTATGAGAGATGGAAAAGCTGACCTATTGGTTTTGTCAGTGCGGAAGAACAAATCTTTAGAAGATTCATTTGTCTTTGTCAAGATCTTTGAGAACTCTTGCTACTGTACGAGTGCGGAAAAAAATCTGTTCCATGTAAAATGTACAAGTACAGGAAGAGCAATTTTGCTGTGAGGGAACAAGCAGTTAGCGACGGAATGGCCTGCGATCTTCTCTGAGGAGTAAACAATTGGTTTGTCATTGGTTATGCGCGTTGGAACTAAAGATGTTGTAGTGTTTTCATTGTATATGAAATCTATAGTACTACTATGAGGCAGCTTCTAGTTTAGCGAAATACTGCCGTAATAGCGCTGCAGTAGTTCTTGATATACATTTGTATGGGTTTTGGAGAATAGAAACAAAAAAGGTAATGCAAGAGTAGGTTGTATGTTATATTTTCAGAAAATTATAAGTTAGAATGAATAAAGCATTTGCAGGAATAATGAATAATAAGTACGAGTGAAAGGTTCAAAAAGTGACTAGACATGGTATGGCAGAGTGAGGGAAATAAATATTAATGGATTTCCCTTTGATTTTTCGTAAACAAACCAATTTTTTTTTGGATTTTGCATTTTTGAAGAAATTTTGTTATTTCAAATCAATTTCAAATGTTGCCATATTCGAATTTGACTGTTTAAAGTTTTAATATATATGTATGTTAAATATAAAACTGGTCCCGACTGGTACTATGTTGTTGCTGCAATAGTATTTTTGGTACTAGATTTTTAATACTTAGTACTTGAATTTAGTACTATCGTAGTTTTGGTACTATATTTAGTACTATATTTAGTAGTTAGTTACTAGATTTAGTAGTTAGTAGTAGATTTAATACTATATTTAGTAGCTGGTAGTAAATTTAGTACTAGATTTTTTGACGTGATAATTGAAGATACTCTAAAGCAATAACATAAGTACAAACATCTGCAAGCAATGTGTTTTATTTGTAAAATAAGTTACTAGGTAGGTACTTCAACTCAAATTAAATTTTTGCAGACTAAAAAAATTGATTTAATTATCAACCATTCAAAATTGTACAAAAAACCAAACCAATAATCAAATTTCAGCAAAAAATCGTTTAAAACAGTATATTTCATCCTGTTGCCGTATCTATAAAAAACCCCCTACCAAAAACAATGTATTTTTAAGGCAGAAATGAAAACTCCTCACACTCCTGTCTAAATTTCAATGTTCCTTTCTCTTATTATCAGAAAATGACAAAGAAATAACACGAAAAAGTCTTGATAATTTGCTTCCTTCTGACTGCTAACACTTTATATACATCTTTTCCGTTCTGTCATTTTCTAACGTTGCATATGTGTTGAATTTATCTCCCCGACTAAAAGCCTGCACTGAGAAATAGCGAGATAACGAAACTAGATGGCGCTAGGTGAAACACCCATCTTGATAGTACTATAGATTCTATATACAATGGATTATGGATAAACTGTCCAAATTTGAGTGATACCACCATTCCGTAAAGTTCACAACTTTGACAGTTGATAGCGGCCATTGAAGCTACATCTGTCAAATTGGCTGTCATACGTCCACCAACAACAACAAATCCAAATGATTAAGAATGTTTTTATCAAAATGGGTGTTCTGTTCGGGCAACGTTCCGCGCGCTTCGCCCATTGTACGGTCGCCATAATCGTCCTACCGAGAGGACTATTCGTAGTTTGGTGGATAAATTTGAGTCCACTAGTTCAGTAAACAATCAACCAACACCCGTTTGTCGACAAAACGCAAGATCTGCCGAAAACATCACCGCGCCGCCATCCGTGAGAGTATGCAGGAGGGTCCGAGGCAGTCGATTTCGCGTCGCTCACAAGAACTCGGCTTTTCGCAGACCACAAATTGATGAATTTCAAGTCTTGAATTGGGCCTGCACCCGTACAAAATTCAACTGGCCCAGGAGATGAAGGTAAACGACCATAGACGACCAACGACGTTTGTTCGCAGGATGGGCCCTGGACCAGTTAGCAACTGAGCATAATTGTCATAGAAAAATCATCTTCAGCGCTGAGGCCCAATTCTGGATGAATGGGTACGTGAACAAACAGTATTGTCGACTTTGAGAAGATACCATTCCACATTAGATTCTGAATTGGATGATATGGACACCAACGACATCTGGTTTCAACAGGACAACTCCACGTCCCACACAGCTCATGCCATATTGGACATTTTGCACGAGCAATTTGAGGGCATGGTCATTTCACGTGGAGGTGATGTGAACTGGCCACCGAAATCGTGTGAATTGACCCTATTAGACTATTTCTTGTGGGATTTTCTAGAGCCGCTAGTCTATGCGAATAAACCACAAACCACAGCGGCCCTCAAAGCGAACATAACCAATGCTATCGGTCAAATTCATCCTGATTTATGCGCTAGTCATGGAAAATTGGACACTTCGGATGCGGGCCACCAAGAGAAGTCGCGGCGATAGGCCTTTCAAACGAATAAAAAAATTCGATGATATCTCACACTTATTTTCACTTCGGTCAACCATACCCCGCTTTAAAATTCACTCTGTACTAGAAAGGAATCAGCAATGCTTTCAAATACAAAAATATGATCTATGAAAGACAATCCTGATCTGAAACCAAATCCCGTATTCAAAAACATCGTTTAATAGACACCTAAGCGTTCAAATAAGTTAATTCGTCCCATATTTGTAAAGTTTGATAGGTATTTTGCAAAAAAATACTTTCGCCATACCCGCTAGCCTCAAAGAACTTGGCCTTTTGCCAGCCTTTTAAAGGTGCAGTAAAAGTATCATATAAAACAACGAGTATTGGTTAATTGGCTTTCGACGAACGGATTTTTCAATTAGAAATTAAGCTACGAAACCAATTGCCCTTCTAGAACACCGACGCAATGTTTCATGTCTCTCATTATTTTATCTTCTTTTATAAAAAAATGTTCACTCGAAGTATCCAGCTGCATTCCTCCCCTTAAAAGTTTCTCCCGTAATACTCGCCTCGCCAGGAATGTTCATCAGTTCAGCCTTGAGCTCAATTTCGGACGTACCGTGACATTATTAATTCTTTTTTTAGCCGAACAACACGAATTTGAAATAGTTATATGATATTTTCCCTTGCCATTTTGATTGGCAAGCATTCAAACCCAATGTTAATCGACACCTCCTGTCTACCTGAAAAAGGAAACAAATAGTCCCTTGTGCACGTGCTAATTATAAAAAAAAAATCCACGCGAATTTTGACAAGAGTGGTGCCGGTATTCTACGAAATCAACGTTGACAATACATCACCACTTTCGATCGATTCGAAAGATATATCTTTAATGATATGGATCTAAACGACATGACAGCGCGGCGACATTCCACACACTGGATACCGCTATGGAGATCCTGCAGAAGGAATGTGAGGGTTTGATTACCTTACGCAGAGGTTACATGTAGTGGCTATCAACAGTCCAATTTGACTCCATTAAACTGTTTCTAATTACGTTTAATATTTTTATAAACACAAAAAAGTATTAATAGGTCGTTTTAAGAAATAAATGACGTTTGTCACAATCACTACGAAATTGTGAAACGTGCGTACGGTTTGAAACCGAGTACCCACAAAAAACTGTCTTTCAATTGAAAAATGCATCAAACATGTACGCTTTATTTAACAATTTCCCCCTTCCTTCCCGTATCTTAAATCAAATGTATAAATGTTTAAAAATTACTCATAAGCAAATGTTTTTTTTTTTATTTCAGAAATCTTTAAACACAAAGTAACATTTCTCTTGTATAAACTTATTTATTGCGATCACTCTAACTCTAGCACGTATGCCTAGGTATTCGGATAAATTTCCATTTGTTGTTATATACTTCAGTTTTTTTTTCGTAACAATTGAATGACGTATTTACTTGAAAGAATTCTCAAATTTCGTGCGAATTTCAAGAAGTTCCACAAAGCAGCCTAAACTGTGATTAGATGAATTTTAGTGGAAAGTGCATCATGAAAGTAAACGTTTTCTTGCTACTGTGTCTCATAATTGGTGAATTTTATTATAACAAAATCGTTCACTTTCGGCCATATCAATAGGATTTTGTTTAATTTTAGTTCAAAATCTACCAGGAACTCTTAAAGCTGATGGATTCGAGGATTTAATAAACTGTTTTGGCAACGTTATAAGCCAAGATGTATTGAATAAAGCTAGATCCGAATATACTCCCATTCAAAGCGTTCAATTCTATCTGTACACTTGGTACAACCCTACAGATAGACAAACAATTCGAACAAACGACCTCGAATCGGTGAGAAGATCATACTTCGACTATCGCAATCCCACAAGGTATTTTCATGTTAAATAATCCTAACGTCGATTCCTGACAAAATACAAATTTAATTCCATTTCAGAATCATTTTACATGGTTGGAATGGTACTCCAGACCATGAGTGTAACACTCTTATTAGAGATGCCTACCTTAGTACTGGACCTTGTAACATCGTTTACGTTGACTGGTCTGAAACAAGTCTTAGCGAATATCCACAAAGCGTTTTAAATATACCGGATGTGGCCAGCAAGTTAGCAGAATTTATCGATTTTATGGCATACCAAAGATACTTGAAGCCCGAAAATTTAACTATAGTGGGTTTTAGTTTGGGTGCACATATTGCTGGGGTTGCTGGAAGGATAACTAAATGTGGACAGGTTCATACAATTGTAGGGTTGGATCCTTCCAAGATATTGCTACCGTATGATTCTGCAGAATTTCGATTGTTATCTACAGATGCATACTATGTGGAATCTATCCAAACGAATTCATTCTTGACATCGTATGAGAAACCTATTGGGAGAGCTACTTTCTATCCAAATGGTGGTGGATTTCAACCTGGTTGTGACTTATACATAGGTTGTTCGCATTTTCGATCTTTTAAATACTTCGCAGAAGCAATTCGAATAAATGGTTTTCCAAGCATCCAATGTTCTGGTTACATACAAGCAAAAGAAAACAAATGCGGAAGCAACTATTCGTTGAATGTACGAATGGGTGCACAAAGTAATGCTTATACAGCGAAAGGAGTGTTCTACGTGCCCACAAGATCCAGCCCACCTTTTGCAATAATATAAATTATATAATTAAATTAAATATAAACAAACAATGTCACAAGCTGTTTATTAAAAGAAACAAGACTTTGTTAGTTTGTATGGTATTTTTCGTAAGTAAGCTCTCAAATATTCAATCAGCAAGGTCCAGATTTTTAGTTTTCGTACTAGTTAATGTTTCTCGGATTGGACTAAGAATCTTATCCGGTTTTTCAGCAGCACAAGACAGATAAGGATTAGTGGCCAACTAAACTGAACCGTAGAATTATAAATGAATTGGCCATTGATCCATGAATAATGAAAGAGATCAAATGTAAAATCCGAAATGAGATTTTTGTATGGATAAATATTCATTCTAATGGGGATTGAAGAGACTTTCAAGTTGCATTTGGTCGTCTTCATCAAAGCGGTCGTCAGAAAATTGAGTGTTGGGCCAGTTGACACTTTTGCGACTATCATTTTCACATCTCGACAAGAGCCCAAGACTACAAAACACCAATTTGTTCACCTTGTTGATCTATCCCTCACAACAACTTATCTCTTTTGAAGAAAAATGCACAGAATTAAAGTTAGAGGACTTCCCTTTCCGTAACCCAAATATAGCAGATATGATGGCGATAACGTCTTAAATATCTTCTTAGCCTCAGACTTCCTTCCGCCTTTTGATTTGGAAAACTTATATTTTAGCTCAAGAGGGTTTGGGCTTGGGGCTGAACATATGAATGGAAACTACTACTGTGCGGTTTGAAGTTCAAGCATTTCTGTCTTTGCCTTAAAAAGAATACTAATTTCATTCACGGAGCGCTTAGCATGAAAAGAATTATTCAAGAAAAGAGTGTGGTTTATCTCTCCTACATCAATCTGCTTGAAGATATTTTAGCTCTATTTTAGGTATAAGGAATCATCAACTATCGAAATAAAATGGTAAAACTTTTCCTGTCAACTCTCTGTAGATATAATTATAAGATTTAGATCAAAACTATGAGCATTAGCTATATTGTACCATTCTTTGGTATGCAAAATCTATCTTTTTTTTGAAGGTTTGTATTGCTCCTTTTCATGACTTTGACAATGTAGTCAGCGTTAGTTAGATTTCAGATTTCTTACATATACTGGGAGAAGACCTGACACTACATGTATGGCATAATATGTTGGTGTACAGTTTGGAAGCGTTCAAAAATGACGGGTGTGTTCAAAAATCATAATTTTTTATTTTGATGTGATGATTTTTAAATTCCACAAGTCACAAAACCGTTTCAATTTGTCGATTTGTAGTTGCAAAGTGGTGGGGCTGTCCGCTAAAGTGACGAGATCGTCAGCATAAAGCAGTATTTTGATATGCAGCTTACCGTATCTTATACCTGCTGGAATATTTTCCAGAAATAACGTCAATCAACAGGGCGAACATTATTGGGCAACCTTGAGGAACACCAGTTTCAGTTTTAAAGAAGGAAGCTACAAAATCATTAGATACAACCGATGAGGTGTTGGTTATGAGTCGTTAATATCGGGTTTTCCAATAGGGACTTGACAGCTTTGAATTCAATTTGTGAACGCACCCTTTCACTAACCATCGAACTGTCATTGTCAATTTATTCAGTAAACTCAACATTTTCATCTTAAAAACATATATCTGCGACTTTAGGAAAGACTGAGGAAGTTCATCGCCATCAAGTAGTTTATTAAAGAAGGAAAGAAGAAGAATTCAGCTGGAATTCCATCTAGCCCTGCAGCTTTATTATTTTTCATTTTTTGTTAGCGTTGGTGTAATTCATCCATCAAAATAGGTTCATGAAGGACAGAGACATATGTTAGGGAGAGAGCGTATTGAAATAATTGACTTGATGCAGAGTTTAAGAGTTCCCTGAAATGGTTTGAAAGAATATCTAGATCAATTGAAGGCCTTAGCACACTGTTATCGCCATTTAATATCCTAACCTTTGTCCAAAATGATTTCGAGTTTAAAAAACTCTTACTTGTTTTTTTAGGAAACGCTTAAGAAATGAAAAAGGTTTTTGAAGTTTGATGCACTCCTAGTCATACCAATCAGAAGCAATTTTTTTTTTACCGTTTCGAATGTTAGTTGTTGTTGAGGCCTTAACAATTTTTATTATTTGTTCTCACAGGACGAGGTCTCTTGATCTTAACGAGAAAGCCTACCAACTCTGTAAACTGACTGCCTACCCATTTAAGTTTACAAACAAAGTAACAAAATGAGGAATCAATGTCCTCAAATCGAACATATGTCACAGTTGGGAGGTGAGCCGAATAGTTTTCGATGGGAACCTCAAAATTCTCAATAACATAAAGCCAATTACCCCTTGCTATGCAATAATCAATAAGGGAACAGCCTTGACTTGAAACCAATGTAAGTTCCCCTCTAGCATCACATTTAGTAATTCCGTTCAAAATCATGAATGCGAAGTCCTCAACTAATTCCATGAGACGCCTACCTACCACAATAGTTAACAATTTCGTCCATAGATCCTCAACAACTATTAAAATGGTGCGTAATGTTCGGGCATTGAGATCACCTACTATTAAAATGTGTTTATATTCAATTTCTTAACTACCTTGAGTCAAAAGAAGCCGCCGATGCGGGCGGCTGTTGAAATCCAATAGGGCCTATTATAGTCTGTCAAGGCTCTTCAAATTCAGAAATCTTAACACAGAAAATAAGCTGCTTCTGTATAAGTCTATGTTCTTACAAGTACTCACATACGTATCCGAAACTAACTCAAAGCATATGTGGTGGAAAAAAGGCTCGTTAAACTCCGGAGGGCTGGGCGCCTAGCCTGTGTGAGCGAATACGAACCAGTTGGTAGTCTTTTGCAATTCTTTTTATGGTAGAAAGGAACGTATGAGAGCATGCTTACCCTTAAAGAGCGATGTAGACCAAGCAAGTATGTTAGAACTTGATGAGGCCCATAATGTATCTCAGCTGTTGCGCCGACGCTGATGATCTTATCGGCTAGCCGTGTTATTTACATTTCTGGACTGAATATACAATGCCATTTTTTAAGGAAAAGATTTTAATGACTTTTTTGGCTGTGAAGTCGTTATTTCTTATTTTTTTCTATAAGAAAGTATCAGATTTTCCAATAAACTATGACAAATTTTTGTATAGGCTGGTAATCATAGATAATGAGTCTTATTAAGACGAGAGGTGTTAATTCACATGATTTAAGCAGCCAAACCACAACTTTATCTAATTGAAAGCTCCATAAGTCGATTGTTACATACGCTGTGTGGCTTGTGACACCATGTTGTTGAAACCTCATATCATTAATGTCACGCCTCTGCAGCTTGAATTTTTTAAAACTCTATGCGACTAGTTCTTGCTTAGTTTATTGGAGATTGAGACATGCCGCCTATTCCAATCGAAACTTGTTCTATGGCTATTCGAGCGTATGCAAACGCCTTGCACTACAAAGAGGAAGAGTTCTTACGTCAAAGCGATCGTTGACTTTGATTAACAATAAGTTACTTCAGAAAGAAGCTGCTGAGCGACTATTGACAGTGAAGCCAACAAACTCAAGGTGTAAGAAAGATGGTATAAGAAGTTGCATCACTGGGACCAAGCTTTTAAGCATTTAGATTTAGATTAACCGAAGAATCATTCAATTGGATTCCTTAGTCATAAGTCCATAGGAAGCCGTACTCTCAGGCTCACTGCAGCTGTCTTAAAAATCCTAGGTTCAGATCCACCAAAAAACCCAATAGATCCACTGCCTTTTAATCAACCACAAGTCACCTACGCATATACAAAGCATAGTACAATGTTTTCAGAGTCCATGCAGATCGACTAGACAATGGAAATAGACATCTGTTTACAGCCGAAGCAGTTGTCTCTGTATACAGGAACGAGTTAAATTCGCAATATGGATTTCATTTAACGTATTTCTCCGAAATAAGGAGGTTTTTATCCAATTTTGTACGATGATGAGTAAGATCGTGTTTATGCCCAAAACCCACAAACCCTTTAAGCTCTAGAAAGAAATTTTAGTCAAACTATGACCGAATTATTAGTCGATATGTGATTCGACATTTAAAAGTTTTTTCGCACTTAATTTGCTGTTAAAAAAAGAGCTTAATACTAGATCACCATCGTAGCAATGCAATTGTTATGCAGTAGTGGAATCGCAGTCGATGCTGATAATATGGAAAAACCATTTCTAAAGACTATAAAAATACTTCATCCACATCTGGATGAAGTAAAGCTATCTAAGCTTAAGAGCAGCATAGCCGCCAGAGTCGATGGCTTAGCTGTCGAACTCTTTAAAGCTTCAAGCGATTACTTGCAAAGTAAACCGCTAAAGATCCAGTGCTAAAGAAAGTCTATCGGCTGCTAAATGTTGGTTGGCCTGAGAACCTAGAAAAAGATGATGCAGTTTTAAAAACATTTTTTTCTCGGCGTTGTGCTTTATTCCGCCCAAATGGAGTTTTGCTCGAGCAAGGTAACCTGATGTCAAGTCATCATTCTATTGAGATTAAGAAAAAAAAGTTTCAACGATGTTGCATGCTAGTCATTGAGGGATAGTGCGGACGAAACAGTTAGCTCGTAGACGTTGTTGGTGGCCTGGAGTTGACCGTGGTACATCAATGTGAAACGTGTCAACAAACTGCTGCAAATCCTCGTAAGGAGCTTACGAGCTAGCCATCACCATCAGAACCTGTCCAGCATGTATCTCATGTGCGTAGATGCTTACTCTAATTTCCCGTATGTAGTTGAGATGTCAAATACTTCAGCTGAGTCAACGATAAAGGCACTGGAGAGCATTTTTGGAATTGAAGGCCTACCTGAGCTATTATTTTCCGATAATGGCCCGCAATTGACATCGGAACAGTTTCAGAAGTTTTGTAACGAGAGTAGTATTAAGCATCTGGCATCGGCTCCTTTTCATCCATCATCTAACGGGGAGGCCGAAGATAATAGATAATGAAGATAAGGGAGGCGCACACAAGTGGAAGAGGACCTCAACCGACTCCACGTGCGAAACTGACGACAGCTAGCTAGGGACCGAGATGGCTGGAGAAGCTTGTTGGTTGAGGCCCAGGTCCACCCCGGACTGTAGCGCCACCTAAGGTAAGGTAAGGTATAAGACACATCGTTCCATCCAATATAATTAGTCATTAATATAATTTAAAAATAAATTGTAATTAGTAAAAGAAATGATTGTCTCTTTTTACCGATATATCAGTAGCGCTCTTGGGAGTATTAAGACGGAAGCAGCGAAGATGAGTTTAGCAGGCAACGAGGGCTAAAACCAAGTATATGCTGTCATCAAGAAGGGACACACAACATCAAAGTCTTGGACAAAACATCACTATAGACAGCTATAACTATGAGGTAGTAAGGGACTTTGTAGACCTGGGATCCACTGTTAACTCAGACAACATCAGCGTTGAAATCAAACTAAGAACAATTGAGTAGTAAAGCCCTCTTTCTCTGTCCCTTTATAAAACCCTCATCATCCCAGTCCTGCTCTATGGTGCAGACGCATGGACGTTGTCAAAAGCGGATGAGGACGCTTTAGCAAGGGACCGAGCTGACTGGAGAAGCTTGTTGTTTGAAGCCCAGGTCAACCCCGGACTGTAGCCCCACCTAAGGTAATTGTTATGCAGTGAGATTTCATATTTATACTAACGTTAGATCTTATCTTCAAGCAAGTTTATCAACGTGTAAACAATGTCTCTGCAAATTAATTATGAGGTGTTAACTTAGGCCCTTTCGAAACAAACTTAACAAGTTAAGTTAACACAATACCTCCATGTATGCTCTTCCAAATAGTGCACTTTCACATTCCATTTGAAATGCCCCATAATATCATTATTTTGTTTTTTGTTTCTTTTTTTTGTCCAAGGTTTTGGATTTGAAAATATATAACTCTTCAGTCTTCACAAACAATCTTAAAATAAAAAGAAAATATAACTACTCACTTTTTATAGACGTTGAAATGAAAATACACCATTCCCAGTCCATAAAGGAATTCATGGTTTTGCCAATATTCCGATTCACATGCTGCAAAATATTTCTGGTATGCTGATAGTGCTGCAAAATATCAAAACAAAGAAATCCCATTCAAAACGCTGGTACAATTTTAAACTTATCACATATACCTTTGTCATATTCCTCCAAAAGCAGATGTAAATGTCCTAATTTACAATATGTCAACGGATTCAATTCAATTTCATCGTCATTGTATTCCTTGGAAATCAGCATTTTGCTATCCTTTTCATCTTTTTGTTCACCACCTTGTCCGTCTTCAATAACAGCTTTTGATATTGCCTCAACTTCCAAATCTTCCGGTTCTGGTTTTATAGATTTATTTTCTATAACTATTGCCGATTCTGAAGAAGTTTTATCAGTTAACGAAGAATTTTGTGTTTGTGAGTCATAGTCGTCCAATTCAAGTTTGATTTCTTTGCGCGAAACAAATTGGGAAGGCTGTATTGGTGAAGGCGGTTGTGGTGGTTGTAGGAGCTGTTGTTGCAATTCATCGGGGATTTCGATTTTCGTATCACTAACGGTGATCTCTTGTATAGCAGCAACTGATACAGCAGATTTAGCAGTACCAGCAGCTTCATCATCACTGTCATCATCATTATCGTTATTCGAATCGCGTTTCTTGATTTCTTTGCGTTCGTCTTGCTGGCATTGGGCAAGAATGAGTATATCCTGGAGGACACCTATTACTTTGCTAACGAGCTTTCTTTTTCTACCGTGTTCTGGATCTCCAAGCCGTAAGAAACCAAATTCCCGACTGAAATGATATAGAAATGTGTTATTATAATGTATGATGAATAACATTTGGGGCTTATAGATTAGAGTAAACAAATGTGTGTAGGTATGTCTGCTTGGAATAGTTCTGATATATATAGTCAATTGGCGGCTATTTGCATCGTGATGGTTAAATAAATCAACAAAATTTTATGGCGCGACAGCTTCTTAAAGAGTCAAGGCCTAGTGACTTATATTTTCAACCATGCCTGTGTGTTTTGTATATCTGCAGGAACGGATATGACTTACAATTTACCACTTGGAGGATTTGTCATTTCCTCGCAAGAGGCAATACCCCGGAAAAAAGGTTGTTCTAACTGGGATTGAACATAGCATATCAGTCCGACAAAATAACCACTAAACAACGGGGCACTACTGATGGTTAGTGTAGCGTATAATTACACCGACGACGGTTTTAGGTTCAATGCCAGTTGCGAAAGAAAGCACATCATCCAATAGTAATTTTTTTCTGAAAAGTTGCATCTCATGTCTTGCGAGTCGCGTCCTTTTCAGCTGACACGCAAATAACATCAGGATGCTGCTTCTAGATATATGTATATGTCTTTTAATGATCTCATCTAAGGGACATGGCTTCAAAAAAGCTGATACTTAACAACTAATGGACTATTGTCAAGTTTTTGAAGGTTTAACTATCTCAGATTAATCAATTGATGATTTAGCTGTCGCTTATGACAGCATATAAACAAACGAGTTATGTATATAGAGTAATGTCCAGTTTTGGCATCACTGGCAAACCTTTCCTCTGTCAGATTGACATATATGTAAGAATGCAGAGTTATTTTGTTGGTACTTTTCACAGCGAAAATGGATTAAGCTGTCTATGAGGGCAAAAGCATGTTTATTCTAGCATCAAGAACACACGCCCAACTCCGCCTTAGTTTTAGACAAGGCCGTTTTTCTTTGAAAACAAAAATATCAGCGCTGGGATCAAAAGGAATAACTCTTGCCAATGGCTTATTGATCGACTTGTGATAATCCGTCTCAAGGCTAAATTCGCCAACATTTGCCTATGCGCTCATGCCCCCACAGACGACAAAGATGACGCCACCAAGGATGACTTCTACGAGCTCCTCGACAAAACCTATGCGCAATGCCCTAAATACGACGTTAAGATCGTACTAGGCGATTTTAACGCCAAAATAGCTAAAGAGGAAATCTTTGGTAGGACTGTCGACAACGTCTGAAAACGGACTTAGGCTAATTGACTTCGCAGCGGCACATAACGTCACCATTGCAAGCACCCGGTTTCCTCATCTCGATACACACAATGGGACTTGGCGACACATAAGCAAGATACGCCTCCAGTATGTTGGATGTTCGCACCTACCGAGCAGCTAACATCGATTCGGATCACTACCTTGTTGCAGCCAAGGTAAGAATGCGAATAACCCAAACACCACAACAAAGGAGTAATACTGTGAGGAAGTATGACGTCGGAAAGCTGCATTCGCTAGAAACCGCCAGAACATATGCCGATCGAATATCCCGTAACCTCTCAAGAAATTCCGCCAAGGTGATGCGATAGCGTGCGATTTCTTCAATTGTATACCTGAAAAAACTTATAAGAAACTCGCAAGTTAATTGTGGTGGGACAATTTTTTTAAGTCTGTGCAATTGTTAGCATACGCTGACGACATAGACATCATTGGCAGAACTCTGCGAGCTGTCACTGGAACGTTTGCTAGCATTGAAGCTGAAGCGGCAAAGATGAGACTAGCAGTCAATGAGTCCAAAACGAAGTACCTGCTGTCCACAAAAAGGGACACACAACACCGGCGGATTGGACAAAACATCACAATAAATAGGTAAAACTTTGAGGTGGTTAGGAACTTTGTGTACCTCAGATCCGTTATAACATCTGACAATAACCTTTCGTCAGAAATAAAGCGAAGAATTACTCTTGCCAATCGCTGTTTCTATGGGCTAGGAAGGCAATTGAGTAGCAAAGCCTTCTATCGAAAGACAAAGGAGACTGTATTAGACCCTAATCATCCCAGTTCTGCTCTATGGCGCCGAGGCATGGACTCTATCATAAGCGGATAAAAATATCCTTAGTCGTTTCGAGCGTAAGATTCTTCGGAGGATTTTTGGCCCTATCTTCGTTAACGGGCTTTGGAGGAGAAGGTTCAACCAAGAACTACACGAGCTGTACAGCGACATTGACCTGGTCAATAAAATACGCATATCACGTTTAAGATGGGTCATGTAGAGCGAATGGACAACAATGCTCCAGCTCGCTGGATCTTCGATTCTATCCCAGAGGGTAGACGCAGTCAAGGAAGACCTCGCCTTAGGTGGCGCGCTCAAGTGGAGGACGACCTCAACCAACTTGGAGTGCGAAACTGGAGGCAGCTAGCCAAAGACCGAGCTGGCTGGAGAGGCATGTTGGTTGAGACCCAGGTTCATCCCGAATTGTAGCGCCCCTAAGTAAGTAAGTAAGTAAATGGCTTATTTTCCGGGATGAGAAAACAATTGAATATAAGGTAGTAGCTGCCTGTTCAGTTTCGTAAGGACATGCCCAGGTGAACAAACAAATAATGTTAATGCCAAACACCCCTTCCAACCCTCTTCCTTCCAGACACTAAAGCTACAGCACTCTTAGAGATGCGATGGACTGGACCTGAGAAGAGCTGAAAACTGAGATTTTTCATGGGAAATGCCACCTTGATTGGAATTCGCGCTTGTTTGGATGCGGTTTAGTTGTCACAAGAAAAATTCGACGTCAGCGGGAGATTTACGACGATCCTTTTTTAAGCCTTATTTATGCCCCTATAGAGGAGCAAGACAACGCTACAAAAGAAAGTTCCTACGAGCTCCTTGCCAAAACTTAAGAACAGTACGTTTGGCAATCATGTCATTATCATCATCATAAAGATTGCGAGTGAAAACATCTTTAATAAGACAATAGCCAAGCACAGTCTACATGAAAACTCCTTTGAAAACAGACTTGGGCTCATCGATTATGCAGCGGGATAAAACAAGATGTCTTGAAACCCATAATGGTACATGGCGGTCACCAAAGGGACAAGCCTGCAATCAAAGCGATCATTACGCGATTGATTTTTTTTTTTTTTTTTTTTTTTATAATTAACGCGCGCACAAGGGACTATTTGTTTCCCTTTTAATGTAACACACTGCGCGGGCATTAGGAAGATAGGGAGGGGAGAGATAGGAGGTGTCGATTAACATTGGTTTTGAATGTTTGCATGTTGAAATGGCAAGGGAAAATCTCGCCGGGTAAACCATTCCAAAGTCGTGTTGTACGGCTAAAAAAAGAATCTCTATATTTCACGGTACGTCCGAAATTGGGCTCAAGGGTGAACTGATGGGCATTCCTAGCAAGACGAGTATTACGGGCGAAACTTTTAAGGGGAGGAATGCAGCTGGCTACCTCGAGTGAACATTTTTTATAAAAGAACCGATAAAATAAGGAAAGACATGAAACATTGCGTCGGTGTTCGAGAGGGGCAATTGTTTCAGCGGCAGTTCTATTTCCTATCAATCTTAACGCTCGATTTTGTATTCTATCAAGCAGGTGAAGCGATGATTGTGAAGCACCTGCCCACAGGTGGGAGTTGTACTCGAGTTTAGGGCGTATAAACGCTTTATAAATTGTAGCCAGATCAGATGGGGAAAAATACTTCTTACACCGATACAGAAAACCTAAGCACTTTGCAGCATTCTTAGCGATCTCAAATATATGGTCGTTCCAACGGAGGTCGTCGTTGACACACATACCGAGTACTGAGAGCTTTTCGGTTTCTTCGATGTAAGTGCCATTCATGGACAATGGCATTGGGGGAATGTTTAGCTTTAACGACAGAAGACAGCATTGAGTTTTCGAAGCATTAAACTCCACACGATTTCTATTACCCCATTTGACAATGCTGTATAAATCGGAGTTTAATGAGCTTGACATACGGCACCGTTGCAATTGTACGTCCGAAGGCGAAGGACGTGAATTATCGAACGAATATGAAAAGCTGAGGGTAGAGTCGTCAGCAAAACAGTTAAGTGGATTAGAAGTAACAGACAGAAGATCATTTATAAAAATGAGGAAAAGAGTCGGAGACAGAACAGAGCCCTGGGGCACACCAGCATTTATTTTATGGGAATCAGACTTGAATCCGTCCAATACAACTTGTATTGAACGGTCCAGGAGATAGCTTCTAATCCAACGAACAAGAGTATTATCGATCCCAAAAGCACGCATTTTCGATAAGAGAGCTTCATGCCAAACTCTATCAAATGCCTTGGAGATATCAAGAGCAATAATCTTACTTTCACCAAAGCGATGTAAAGATTTGTTCCACTGTTCGGTGAGATATGCCATCAGATCACCAGTGGAACGGTTGCTGCGGAAGCCATACTGACGGTCATGGAGAAGCTTACGATCTTCGAGATATTCCTTAAGCTGACGGTTAATCAGTGTTTCCATGACCTTAGAAAGAAGGGATGTCAGTGCTATGGGTCGGTAGGAGGAGGGGGAGGATGGGTCACCTTTCTTAGGGACAGGCTGGACAAATGCTGTTTTCCATCTTCTAGGAAAGATTCCAGAAGAGTAGGAGCGATGGAAAAGCTTACGCAGTGGCTTTGCCAGTGTGGAAGAACACCTCTTCAGAATAATCGGGGGTATACCATCCGGGCCAGCGGATTTGTGTATATCGAGATCTTTGAGAACTCTTGCTACTGTACGAGTGCGGAAAAAAATCTGTCCCATGGAAAAATTTACATTCTCAAGTACAGGAGGGGCAACGTTGCTATGCGGCAGCGTGGAGCTGGCAGCGAAATGGGCGGCGAGCAAGTTTGCCTTCTCTGAAGAGTAAACAATTGGTGTGTTATTGTCGATGAGCGTTGGAACCGAAGATGTTGAGGAGTTTTTAATATTTTTTACAAATGACCAAAAATTTTTACTGCCTTTGGGACACTGCAGAATTTTGTCGTAATTTTTGGTCATGCAAAAATTTGGTTCTTTCAATAACGGAGTTGCATGAGTTTCTTGCTTGTTTGTGCTTTTTCCGATTTTCCTCTGTAGGGTTGGCTTTGTAAGAACGGAAACTTACTTCTTTGAGCCTGATAGCTTCTTTACACTCAGAATTAAACCAAGACTTTTCTTTAGGTTTGATGCTTTTTACTCTGTTAGGAATAAAAGCACGCATCCCTAGAAGAATCACATTTGTGATCATTTCAGCACTGGCATCAATGTCACTATCGAGGAAGCATAGTGACCAGTTAAAGTTTCGGAAAAAGAAATTCAGGCCGTCCCAGTTGGCTTTCTCGTGTTGCCAAACGGTCCTGGTGGGAAGTTTTTCTTTAACTGGATGGGTGGAGGATGAGAAATTAGCTGAAATGACACAATGGTCTGAAGTGCCAAATGGAGAAGTTACACTAATGGTATATTTATCAGGGTGAGAAGTAAGAAACAAGTCAAGTGTATGGGCGGCTTGCCCAGCAACATCCGGTATACGCGTTGGCACATCGATCAGCTGGGTAAGGTGATGTAACCCGGCAAAGAGCTCTGCATACCTTCCTTCGGGTGTTGTCTGACCAGAATAGCGGAGCCAATTGGAATTGTGTACATTGAAATCGCCCGCAATAACGATTTCAGTGCGAGGACAAAGGGAAACAATTTTCGAGATAGAATCTGACAGCGCATCAAACTCGTTACAAGTCGAATTGCTGTCGAGATTTGGACTCCTGTAAATAAAACAATAATGAATGACATGCTTGCGGACAGTGAATTTGAGCCACAAGAAGTTAAAGTCCGTGTTGGAACATTGCCCATATTGGGGAAGGCTCTGGCAAGCAATATCATTTCTAACATAGACCATGAGACCATGATGGGAAAAGAGTAATGGCACCAAGCTATACCCATGTAGAGTAAATTCTGATAAATCAGTATTTACTCCAACCTGGGTTTCACTTAATGCCAAAACAGCTGGCCTGTATTGAACAGTGTAGACGTACAGGTGAAAGAAATTCTTTCTAATACCACGAACATTGGAAGACACTCCACTATTGTTCTGAACGTCCGTACGTTCCGAAGAGCTAACATCGACTCGGGTCACTACATAGTTGGTGCCAAGCTTATGTACGAATATTCATGGAAGGTGTTAGGCGATCAACAACAACGCAAAGGAAATTCAATGTTGAACTACATCAATCGAAAATGACGGCCACAGCCTATGCCGATCGCGTATTCCTTCAGTTACTGATAAATCCCCCGACTGACAATATCAAACCCAAAGGGCTATGGAAACTATGTCAACAATCCAGGTCGTGAATCCGTAAAAGAACTAGAGCATCTTATAATCTCTACGTTGAGCGAAGGAATGTTGAGAATCAGTTACTTAGGAGAAAAAAGAGAAAAAGTCGAGGAGATGCAGAGGTGTTTTAACAGGAAAGATTTTAACCTCTAGAACTAGGTGAAACAGTCAACATAAGGTTTCACTAGCCGTTCTTCTCCTTGGCCCCACAAATATGTGGATAGAAAAACTGTAGTACAGTCGATGTTAACCATCTGGGCAGAATATTTCAAGCAATTGCTGAAACGCGATGACGGCTCAATGATCGACCTCTGGACCAGTCAATCTAGATATAAACCAAGAACTACATCCTCAAAACGGACAAAGCGCTAGTGCCGATGGGCTGCAACAAAACTTTTAAGACACGTTCGAAATGACCTGGTCAGGTGTAAACGTATACACCAACTGATCTGCAAACATGGTCAGAAGTATGCCCGATAATTGGAATCTCAGCTGCCCGATGCACCAAAAAGGAGATCGACTGAGCAGCATCAACTATAGAGGAATTAGCTTTTTAAACACCGCCTATAAGATCCTCGTCAGCGTTTTATGTGAACGTCTAAAGCCATTTGTAGACAGACTAACAGGTCCTTCCTAAGGCGGTTTTAAACCTAGAACATCGGCAATCGATCAAATGTTCACATTACACCAGACCCTGCAGAAAATCCAACAATTTAACACCGAGAACCACCACTTCTCATCAATTTTAAAGCAGTTTACAACAGTTTAAACATGGATAAACTGTATTGGCCATGTCCAGCTTTGGAATTCCTGCTAAACTGATCGTATAATCATGGTAAATTTGGAGAACGCTAGCTGTTCCGTCGAACAACGAACAGAGACCTTCGACACCCCCAGTGGGTTAAGACAAGGTGGCACACTGTCATGCAGCTGTTTCAACATTGTGCTTGCAATGATAGTACGAGACACCCAGGCCAGCACATCAGGCACTATCTTAATTAAATCAACACAGTTACATAGTTAAGCTGCCAACTGATTTGATAGGAAGAACTATGGGGGTAGTACCAGTGCTAAATGGGACTGATTATAAATCAGGACAAGACGAAGTGTATGCCTTCATCAACAGAAGTCCAATCCCACCACCGACTTGATCACAACGTGGCAATTGATAGGTAAACTTTTCTTGAACTTGTCTACTTGGACACTGCGGTAAACACAGGAAAAAACATCAGCGCCGGAATCAAACGTAGAACAACTATTTATTATATCCGTTTCTTTCGGGTAACTAAGCAATTGAGGGATAAAGCTCTATAGAGAAGACCCAAGGAGACACTACAAAACACTCATCATAAAAATAAATAAATAAATTTATTGGCGCGACAGCTCATTAATGAGCCAAGGCCTAGTGACTTATACTCTTAACCATTAATGTGTGTGTTGATAATCTGCAAGAATGGAAGGGACCTACAGTTTTCCGCCGAGTCCAAACGGCTACATGAGATGCAATTTTTCGAGACGAATTTTACTCTTGGAGGTTTTGTCAGTTCCTCGCAAGAGGCAGTACCCCGGAAAAGAAGGTGGCTATGAGCGGGATTCGAACCCAGGCTCATTCGCTTAGCAGTCCAACACACTAACCTTTAAGCCACGGGGCACTACATCATCCCGGTCCTGCTATGGACTCTTTCCCAGTCGGGTGATAGCTCCCCAAGTATTCGAGAAAAAAGTATTAAGTCCAATTGGCCTCCAGCCTGAATACACAAAGGTCAAGGGTAGGGTAAATGGAGCGAACAGGTGGAGGTAGACATCCAAATGCATAGAGTGCAAAATTGGAGCCGAATGCGGGTGTATATTAAGCCAACCTTAGAAGCACCAAGCTATGTAGCGCCACAACCTAATATTGTTATTTTAAGGGAATCTTTAGGAATATTTACGGAAAACAGAGTAGTTGGCCTTTCAATTTCTGTTAAAAAATATAGCCTCAAGCACGCCTTATACATGGGGGGGAGGGATGATGAACACGGCAGAAGCCTGTCCCACCCCAAGAACTATGCAGATTGCTTTGAATTAACTTGTCTCTCGGTAGCGGGTCACAAAACCTTGTGAAAAATGTATATCAAAACATGAAAATTTGTCTTAATCTAGCCAAAACAGAATTCTATCAATTCCTTGCATCTTATCAATAAACTAGAAAAAACATTTTTCCAACACAGGTTAACTTCCAACGAAAAAGCAAGTTGACAGGTGATTGATTGATTGGGGCAACTAAACCCAATTAAAACCTCACCTAATTAAAACACCCAACTACCCTTTCCCCACAAAAAGCGACACCCCATCGTCATCTGAACCAATAGGCATCTACAAATATCCAAAGGTGCTTATCAATGCCACCAGAACCAAAGCTTCCAATTACATCTGCAAGTACCTACCATAGCATCAACATTTCCTATCAAATACAACAATCTCCAAATTTTCGGCCATCATTCCTTCTAGACCCAGAGACCCACCCCATAGTCAAGAGTTGTGTGGTGGCATGACGGTGCGTGTGCATACATTTCTAGTACCTGCACCTCGTCCAGAAAAAAAAACCTCAGCTCAGCTTACAAACTAAAAGAGAAGAAAAAAACTGTATGCCCAGCACAGATACTATTGCTGGAAATTTTCTTTCTTTCTCTAGATCGAGATGCGAATGCGACCGCGACCTGCTAACCCTTAGCTCTAATCTTAATCCTAAATGTGGTGAACATACAATGCAAGTTTTCATTTGCATTCTCATATTTAAAAAAAAAAAAAGATTTTTCGTAGGCATTATTAATTAAAAAATTTGATTTTAGAAAAATTATAAAAAAAAAATCGGCGCGTAAATGCGAATGCTAATAAAAAATGGAAAAAATGAATAAAGTTGGTGTGAAAGAAGGAGAAATGTCAAACCTGTCTAATTCTGACAGAAACATAAGGTCCTCGATGGTTAAGCCTATTTCGTCGCTATCAGCGTCCATTGCACTTGTGAATTTTATTCGGAAAGCGTTATTGAAATAATATTTTATATGTTTATTTATGTATGATTTTAGAAAAATATATTTTGATTTGTTTAATTTTACATAAGAATTTTATATTCAGATAGATAAACAACACAACTTTTCACATTTTAAATGACACGTCCCGCCATATTGAATTTCGAGTGAACTTTTTTGTGTTGGATTTTGATGGCGTGTGTTGGTAGTGCTGTTGTGGAAATGCTAAAATTTGAAGGGTGTGTTCGATGATTATATCGATGATGTGTTAATTTGATTGTGGGATATTATGAGAATGAATTAGGGATTTTTTGTTGTTGTTACAAGCAACAGAATTGGGGAAATTAATGTCGAATTTCTTTTTAAACTTACGCTGTGTGTCTATTGTGATAAAATGCTAGCTAAATTTTAGCTTTTTGCTGTGTTAATTGGATTAAAAAGATATTTTCAGACCACTAGTTGCCTTTATTTCCCACATTAATAGTTATTTTTTTCCTAGAAAACAAAATTTATCTTGATCAGCTTAAAAAATATATACCAAGGTAAAAATTAAATCACATTCAGGCAAATTAATAAACGTGGAATAGCGAAAGGTTAGGCCTTATTCCGTGGACTATGTGCAAAATATTATTAATAAAACAAAGTTCTACTAATCGACGTTTCCTTAGTTAGTCCACCAAAGAAGGTGGATTAGCGAAGGAATAAGGACCAGGGCCTGTTTCATAGATCATACATCACATACACTACATACAACATACATTAAAATTATTTTCATACATTACATACAATTTTCTGTTTCATGGATTTGACTGGAAGTAATGTATGAAGTGTGTTTTGTTGTATGTGATGTATTTATTTTGACATTTGACTTAAATAAATTGTGAGGTTAGATCCGGCGTTAGAAGTCTATTTCTTCAAAAGGAAAAAAACATTTGAAAAATAAGAAAAAGTCGACTACTCAAGTCTTGCGTAAGAACAACTTTTTTCATTTTTATTAGGTACCAATAATAAGTTAAAAAGGAAAATTAAATAAAATTTGAATTCTCTGTAGACCAATTGATCAATATTTCCTTTTGAAGAAACATCTCTTGTGGTACAAAAAGTTTCAGCTTGTCGGACTAAAAAAAAAAAAAAACAAAGAAAAAAACGTCAATTAATAATTTTTTTCTTTGAGAACACAAAATAATCTACAAATATTCCTTCTATTTAAATTATAAACTTCAAACTCAACTTTTTTTTCTTTTTTTTTGGTTTAAATGCCTAACTTACAGCAGAAAGTTTTGCTGTTTGAAATGTGTGATAAATTTACAATTATTTGTATCAAAACGATGTATGATAAAATTCTATGAAACAGAATCCTACATTGGAATACTTCCAGTCGATTCTCAGTTCAAACATTGTTGTATGAAAGTTCATCCTACAACGTTTCTATGAAACAGAAATTGCAATTTATGAAATGTGAAAGCAAACAAACAAACCTTGTTTGAAAACAATTGAATCACAATTGAAAAAGATTCTATAACAAACGTCAAAGTTGACATTATAAAAAGTCAAAGAAGAAAATAAAAAGGTAAGAGTGCGCGGCTGGTTCGCACGTATTTGCTTTATGTGCCTAATGACAGTGGAAGGCTTGTTATTTGAAAGAAAACAATTAACATTTACGTAGAAATAATAGACTGGCAGACAGACATTTCTTGTCACCAATTTTCTTGGGCTTCTCTATGATATTTCTGTTTGATGTTTATCTGATTTTTTTATTTTCAAGAATCCTTAATGTACCAAGTAAGAAAGTGTCAAACGAAATTATCAAACTTAGATGAAAACACTTTTCCTGCAAATTTCGAAATGAGGTAATTTCGAATCTACGTTTTCAGGTAGTATAAACGTCATTTTACAATTTCTCCTACATTAAGTTTTTATTAATAAGAAATTTTAGTCCGTAGATAAAGTCTTATTCAATATAGTCAATATATTAATAATAGGTTGTGGTAGATTGTTATTATTTGAACAATAAATATTCATAAATAAAACTAGAGTTTTTTGTCTTAAGGCTGTGTCAATTGCGTTAAAATGCTGGCTAAATTTGATCCCCTGGCTAATTTTTGACGTTTGCATCGAAATGGAAACAGTTTTAGTTTTTTGCTGTGTCAATTGGATTAAAAAGGATATTTTTAACCCACTTATCGCCTTTATATCCCACATACATAGTACATTTTTCCTAGAGAACTAAATTTATCTTGATCAAATTTATTATTTTATACAAAAGACAGCTTAAAAAAATACCAAGATACAAATTAACACATTTTAGTTCAAGTTTTACTTATTTTTAAATGAATTTTTACTATAATTTTATTTTTTGAAACAATGCTAAATCTGTAAAATGATTCCCACCACAGATAATTTTTGTACTTGCCTATGAACACTTCATTCACGACGAATGACACAAACAGCATATTCATATTTATTGTCTTCTCCTTTACGCCAACACAAGCAATGGAAGTCGTCAAAATTTAGGCGACTGGCTAAAATTTAGCTTGCTCTGGAGCAGATTAAATAATATCCCAATTTAATCTGTCAACATTTATCCATGGGATCAAATTTAGCCAGCATTTTAACGCAATTGACACACAGCCTAATGCTAGGTTTCCACCATAGACTGTTTTTGTCCTCAAAATTTAGGCGACTGGCTAAAATTAAAGGGCTAACTATAATGTTCGAAAGCAAACGGAAGCTAGTGTCAAAACCGACCGAAACGTTCCAATCCGTTTGTCAAATGAGCACGTCTACCCATAATGAACGGAATGCCGCGGAAGCATATGCCAATTTTTCTTAATTGCAAACACCATCAGAAACCATCTGTCAAGTTTTCGTCCGTAAAATGCGCTCGCTAGCGCCGTTTACGTCCGTAAGTAAAACTCATCGAAACTTGACGAAACGGAGCAATCCGCCATTTAGGGCACAAGATACGAATTACTTGTTTTCGCTTATTTACGGACGTACCCGTCCGCACCATTCCAACCATTATAGTTCAGCCTTAAGCTTGCTCTGGAGCAGGTTAAATAATATCCCAATTTAACCTGTCAAAATTTATCCATGGGATCAAATTTAGCTAGCATTTTAACGCAATTGACACACAGCCTAATGCTAGGTTTCCACCATAAGACTGTTTTTAAACCTTGCGACTTCGTTGATTCTCTTTTGTTGCCTGTCCTTGTCTCAGAGATACTTTTAAACGTAGCGATTGGCCCCGTTCGGTATCTCATAGAAGCGCTACCAAAGTATTGCATTGTTGTTGTAATACGTGTAAAAAGACAGCTGATCAACAGCTGCTTATGGTCATCAGCTGTCTTTTTAAACGTATTACAACAACAATGCAATACTTTGGTAGCGCTTCTATGATAAAAGAACGGAATCGAATTGCATCATACGCACTTTTCTTTAAAAAAAAATTTCCTCCATATTGCAGAGCATAAAACCTCAAGAATTTCTGTCGTGGAAAAAATTTTGTACCAAGCAGTCAGGCTTTGTTCTTTTTTCCTCCAATCCAAATTCCCACCATTGCATTGTAACAAACGAAGCAAGTGCTATCTGCTTCTTTGACATTATTTGTTATTATTATGATGTGACAACAAAATGTTTAGATATTCGGAGGATACATTTTGTTTGTAAATTAATGACATCTGTGGGATTCATTGTATATAACAACCATTTTTAAACATGTATTGTGTACAACAACCTTGCTTCTAAAAGTATGCTACATATTTGCAATATGTTTCCACTGAGTACTAATTCGAACTCGAAAAGCACAAACAACCGAAAGCTTAGATTGTGCCAGAACTAGACGGAAGCTTCCAGAAGTCAGTAAATTTGTATAAATACACGAGTAGATGGCGTTGAGAGTTGAGTTTATTTTCAAAAGTGGAATTGTTAACAATTGGAAGCGTTAGTAAAAAGTGTTTGAATTGAGATTAAATAAAAAGTGTTGAAGTATAAAAAACGTATTTAAATTGCGAATAAGTGGAATCAGATAAATTTGCTGTTATTTAAACATTCCTGTACCTTTTTCAGTGTTTTGTTGATTCCCAAGTGCCCGCCGAATTCTGCATTTCCCTTAGAATCTCCTGCACTTTTGACCGTGGAACCACAAGCTACATCTTAAAGGATCTTCCATTTGGTATTTCCCATTTTCTCCGCAAACCACCATCTTCCACATGGAGAGAGTCCCACTGCGCCCAGTATGCCTTTAAAGTAGGACTTCTGTCGGAGATGTCTCTTGCGTTTGGTTTCTCCATAGATTATTTCATGCAACGATTGGCTCGATGTCACGGTCTTCTTTTTGTGCATTACGAAGTTCTTCGGCACTCCAACCCTCTACAGGTTCGGCTCTTATTCTCTGGACAGAAATACCTTCGTCCTTTTCCTCTTTTCGCGTACAATGTTTACAACTGGGTTCACATGGTCTGCGGGAAAGCGCGTCCGCATTGCAGTGCAGTCTTCCTTTCCGATGCTGTACTTCGAAGTCGTAAGTCTGCAATCGTTCGATCCATCTTGCTACTTGCCCCTCAGGATTTTTGAACTGTAGCAACCATTTTAAACCGGCGTGATCGGTACGCAGGATGAATCTCTGTCCATGCAGATATTTATGGAAATGTTTTGTCGCCAGTATCAGAGCAAGGAGTTCCCGTCTGGTTACACAGTAGTTTCTCTCTGGTCGCGACAGAACTTTGCTGAAATAGGCTACCACTTTCTCCTGCCCATCGTGTATCTGTGACAGAACTGCTCCAACATCCACGTTACTAGCATATGCGTCCACAATAAATGTCTTGCCAGGGGTGGGGTAAGCTAGTATTGGTGCCTCACGAAGTCGCTGTTTTAGATGTTGAAAGCATTCTTTCGCACTCACCTGACCATTTAAATTGTCTACCCTTCTCAGTTAGCTAGTGCAGACACTTTGCGATTCCGGCAAAATCCTTCACGAGGCTTCTGTAATATGTGGCAAGACCGAGAAAGCTCCTCAGCTGGTGTTTGTCTGCGGGATATTGCCAATTTTCGACGGTTTCGATTTTCTCCTGGTCAGTTTTTACTCCATTTGATGATATTACATGTCCCAAATACTTCACCTCAGCTTTGAACAGAACACATTTCTTTGGATTTAGTTTCAAATTGTTGTTCGAAGTCGTGTAAACACCTCCCTCAAGTTGTCGCGATGTTCAGCGAACGTCTTTCCCATAACGATGACGTCATCCAAGTACACCAGGCAAGTTTTCCATTAAAAGCTTAAAGGTAGCTGGAGCGTTACACAAGCCAAATGAAATAACGGTAAACTGCCATAGTTCATTTCCCGTTGTGAAAGTGGTCTTTTCTTTGTCCTCTGAATGGATCCGTATCTGCCAGTAACCACTTTTCAGATCGAGGGTGGAAAACCATTTTGCTCAAGAAAGGGTATCCAAGGTGTCATCTATTCAAGGCAAGGGGTAGCTATCCTTCTTGGTAATATCTTGAGCCTCCGGTAATCCACGCAGAATCAAGTGCTGCCATCTTCTTTTTACATAGTTCAACGGGTGATGGCCACGGACTTTTTGAGTTTTTGATTAGACCCTCTTTTTCCATGGTCGATATCATCTCACCGACTTCCGCATGCTTTGCCAATGGAAGTCTTCTAGCAGGTGGCCGGATCAGTCTGCTATCGCCGGTGTCTATGCGGTACTGTACTAGGTGTTTCAGTTATAGCATAGTTTCCGAGGATAGCATTACATAAGTACCTCGGCCAATTTCGTTGCAGAAACAGGACTTGTAGATTCACTCCCAGATGTTGTCGATATGGCTGCAACGGGTACGCATCTTCCAATCACCTCTCCTTGTCTGAGCTTGACGGAGTGTTTTTTCGGATTCATCAGCCTCACCGGAACCATGTTTTTCTTTGGTTCTACTAAAATTTTTCCAATGATATAGCTTTGAAAATCCTCTTCATCATCTGCTTCAATGAAATAGAATCGGTGGTTCCCAGGATCACCTTCCAAACGTGTTTCGGTTACATAAAATGAGTCGTAAAATAGAACAATTGAAAACAGCTGAGTTGAAAGAAGAATTTAAAATAGGAATCTTCAAATTTCGGGAGTAAAAAGGGAACTATTGCTCCGACATCAGAATGCTATCACTCAGCTACTCAGGATGATACCATGTTGTTCGATGTTGAAGAACTAGAGAGAGAAGGCACAGTATATGAAATGCCTGCTTTCATGAAGTTGCTTCTGTCGAAATTCGAAGAACAAAAGAATGAGCAAAAGAATTCGTTAGAAGTTCTTCAGACGCAAATAAGCGAACAAAAGAACGTTCTCGAAGAACAAAAGAACGTTCTCGAAAGAAAATTCGACGAACCAAAGAATGAGCAGAAGAATTCTTTAGAAGTTCTTCAGAAGCAACTAAGCGAACAAAGGGAAACCAAGCTCAATACACAGAATGTTCTCTTCGACAAAAGATTTCAAAGAGTAGACCAGAAAATAGAAAACTTAGAAGAAAAGTTCGGAAAGCAAGTAGAAAGTTTAGAGCAACATTACGAACATCTGGCTAGAAGGTTGATTCTTTGAAGAAGCAAAAGGTTCGGGAATATTCGAGTGAAGGTCCACGGCGAAAAGAAATGCAGCCAGATGGTCAAACATCATGGCCAATTTATAAGAGGCATTTCGAAGCTGCTGCATTGACGAACAGCTGGGACAACGAAGACAAGTTAAATGCTGCAAACCATTCCTGAAGACAAACATCATGATTATGATGCCATGGTCAAGGCAATCGAGATGAGGTTTGCGACGACCACATGCCGCAAGTTTACCGAGTCTAGTTGTGCCGAAGGGTTCAGACAAGAGGTGAAACACTACACAATTGCAATCTGACATCGAGCGCTTGGTGAATTTTTTTATCCCAATACCAGCAGGGAAATTATAAACGAATTGGCAACCGATACGTTCACTAATGCCATTGCAGATGGAAAACTACAAATGGCTGTAAGAATGGCAGGTAAGAAAACGTTCGCTGAGGTTTAGCATTTGCCCTGACAATGGAAGCAGCAGACCAAGCTTCGCAAGGTAGCCATCACGTCAGGGAAATGGCTACGCTAGAGTGCTCATGTCAACGCGTCGACATTGAAAGACAAAACGATAGCACTGCTCGAGGTCAAATGAGATGCTGGAATTGCAACTAGCTGGGACACCTTCAGCGACAATGCAGATCCCCACCTAGATAGGTAAGCTGCCCACATTGCGCATGGAGAAGGCAGAATGTCGAAGCATCTGACAGGGATAACACTCACACTGCTGGACAATCTACTGAGCAACAGCCGGCGGGAAACGCCTAAGAACCAACTTCGCGGGGCTGAAGTTGGTTGATGGAATCGACGCCCCCAAGACCATCATCCAAGTTTCGCAAACTAAACGCTGCAACAAGAGCTTGACAGTAAATACAGTCAACGCAAACAGAAAAATGTGTGGTCACTATCGACACATAAGCAGAAGAAGCGGACGCGTTGCAAACATTGTGCGCAAAAAGAGGAAAAGGACGAAAGTATTTCTTTCCAAAGAATAAGAGCCCAGCCTGTAGAGAATTGAAGTCGGATAGTTGAAAAACTTGAAAGTTATTCAATTGGTTTTTCTTTATTTTATATATTTAATTTAATTTTTTTCACATTTTTTTATATTGTGATGTGGCAACAAGTTTAGATATTCGGAGGATACATTTTGTAAACTAACGACATCTGTTGGATTCATTGTGTACAACAACCACCATTTATTGTGTACAACAACCATGCCCCTAGAAGTATGCTACATATTTGCAATATGTTTTAACTGAGTACTAAATCGAACTTGAAGTACTAATTCCAGACTCGAATTAGTACCGAAAGCTTAGATTGTGCCAGAACCAGACAGAAGCTTCCAGAAGCTTGTAAACTTGTATAAATACAAGAGTAGATTGCATTGAAAGGGAGTTTATTTTCGAAAGTGGAGTTGTTAACAACCGGAAACGTTAGTAAAAAGTGATTGAATTGAGATTAAATAAAAAGTGTTGAATTATAAAAACGTATTTGAATTGTGAATAAGTGAAATAAGTTAAATTTGGTGTTATTTAAACTGAAAGACGTTGTGTTTCATAAAATAAAGAGATTTGTTTTATTATTTTGGAATTTCGATTGAGTTTTATTTGTCGAACCCCAGGCCAAAATATCACATTGGTGTCAGAAGTGGGATAAAACTCAGTAAAGTGATAGAAAATTCCATAGTGACATTTTCTAAAACAGTTTCGGTGACTCATTTAATTGTGAAAGTGGAAACTATTGAACTGATTGTGCTATAAAACTGTGAATAGCGAGTATTTTTGGTTAAAAATAGTGTTGGAAAAAGATCTTTCTAGAAGAGACATTAAAATAAAACTGACTGTGTTGCGAAAATAGTGTTTCAGTTACATAAAATGGGTCGCAAATTAGAACAATTGACAACAGCTGAGTTGAAAAAAGAATTAGGAAAACGAAATCTTCAGACTTCGGGGCTGAAAAAGGAACTATTGCTCCGACTTCAGAATGCTATCAATCAGGATGGTGGAGACCCCGATACCATGTTGTTCGATGTTGAAGAACAAGGGAGAGAATGCACAGTAAGTACAGCCGATGAAATGCCTGCTTTCATGAAGTTGCTTCTGTCGAAATTCGAAGAACAAAAGAACGTTCTCGAGGAGCGAACAAAGGAACGTTCTCGAAGACCAAAGGAACGTTCTCGAAAGTAAATTCGACGAACAAAAGAATTCATTAGAAACTCTCCAGAATCAACTAAGCGAAAGACTTCAAATATTAGATCAGAAATTTGAAGCCAAAATAGAAAGCTTAGAAGAAAAGTTCGGAAAGCAAGTAGAAAGTGTAGAACAACAGTACGAACACCTGGCTAAGGAGGTTGATTCTTTGAAAAAACAGAAGGTTCGAGAATATTCGAGCGACGGTTCACGAAGAAAGGAAATGCAGCCCCCTGTCTTCGATGGTCAAACATCATGGCCAATTTATAAGAGGCAGTTTGAAGCTGCCGCCTTGACGAACAACTGGGACAACGAAGACAAATCAATTGCTCTTACGCTTGCGCTCAGAGGAACAGCTGCCGAATTGCTGCAGACCATTCCTGAAGACAAACATCATGATTATGATGCCATGGTCAAGGCAATCGAGATGAGGTTTGGCGACGACCACATGCAGCAAGTTTACCGAGTCCAGTTGCGCCGAAGGGTCCAGACAAGAGGTGAAACGCTACAACAATTGCAAGCTGACATCGAGCGCTTGGCCAATTTGTCGAAAGTGTCGACATTGAAAGACAAAACCCGAACACTGCTCGAGGTCAAATGAGATGCTGGTAAGCTGCCCACATAGCGCGAGAAAAAGGCCTACTGACAGGGATATCGCTTACCCTACCGGGCATGATTTGGGGATACATCAGTGTGGAAAGCGCGTAAGAACCAACTTTGCAGAGCAGAAGTCGGTTGATAAAATGATCGCCCCCAGGACCATTATGTTGCGCAAACGAAACGCTGCAACCAGAATTTGACGGTGGAGACCGTCATCGCCAACAGAAAATGTGTGGCCACTTTCGATACGGGTGCCACGGCCTCCATAATTATAAGAGGCCTTGTCCAGACGTCCTGGCTACACAACACCAGCTGGAACAGTCTGAAGGCAGCTACGGGAGAAGTAGCAAAAGTATACGGAGAGGTACTTCTGAAGATAGAACTGGCAGGGCTGACCTTCGCACATGCATTCTTGGTAGCTGACATATGCGACGACTGCATACTAGGTGTGGATTTTATGAAGGCACATGAAGTAGTCCTAGACTTTCGAATGCAGGTGTTAAGGTATTCAATCGTCGAGATTCCAATGGTGTACGGAAACGAGAATGCTGTAAATCTTCGGACGATCATAAGCAGTGATGAAATTCTCCGGCCATCTTCAGAAAGAGCGCATTCTAGGTGTTTGAACGGTAAGAAGGATGAAAGTATTTCTGTTCAGAGACTAAGGGCTAAACCTGTAAAGGGTTGGACTGCGGAAGAACTTCGTAATGCACAAAAGGAAGATCCTGACATCGAGCCCATTCTTGTATGGAAGGAATCTATGGATAAGCCGAATGCAAAAGACATCTCCGACAGAAGTCCTACCTTAAAGGCATACTGGGCGCAGTGGGACTCTCTCCATGTAAAAGATGGTGTTTTGTGGAGAAAATAGGAAATGCTGAATGGAAGATCCTTTAAGATGCAGCTTGTGGTGCCACGGTCGAAAGTGCAGGAGATTTTAAGGGAAATGCACGATGAAGAATCCGGCGGGCACTTAGGAATCAACAAGACACGGAAAAAGGTACGGGTACGTTTTTATTGGTTAACTGTAAGAAAAGATGTCGAGAGATGGTGTCGAAAGTGCACCACGTGCAAAGCTGGTAGAGGACCCAAAGTCAAGGCAAGCGCTAAGATGCACCAGAACAAAGTGAGCGCCCCGATTAAAAGGATCAACGACACACCCCAAAGAACCCAAAGCAATATAAACATTGCGAGAGACCGCCTGAGGACCAGATACGATGCGCGAGCAACAGCACCTGAATTCAATGAGGGAGATCTGGTATGGCTTTACAACCCACATCGCAGAAAAGGAGAATCGCCCAAGCTTCAGCAGGACTGGGAAGGTCCCTACCAAGTAGTTACGCGCATTAATGACATCGTTTTCCGAATCCAACGAGGACCAAGAGCAAAAATGAAAATTGTCCATTTGGATCGACTGCATCGTTACCACGGAAACAATGATGATGTGCTTCTTCGGGACGAACAAAACTAAGAGGGGGACAATGTGATGTGGCAACAAGTTTAGATATTCGGAGGATACATTTTGTAAACTAACGACATCTGTTGGATTCATTGTGTACAACAACCACCATTTATTGTGTACAACAACCATGCCCCTAGAAGTATGCTACATATTTGCAATATGTTTTAACTGAGTACTAAATCGAACTTGAAGTACTAATTCGAGACTCGAATTAGTACCGAAAGCTTATATTGTGCCAGAACCAGACAGAAGCTTCCAGAAGCTTGTAAACTTGTATTAATACAAGAGTATATTGCATTGAAAGGGAGTTTATTTTCGAAAGTGGAATTGTTAACAACTGGAAACGTTAGTAAAAAGTGATTGAATTGAGATTAAATAAAAAGTGTTGAATTATAAAAACATATTTGAATTGTGAATAAGTGAAATAAGTTAAATTTGGTGTTATTTAAACTGAAAGACGTTGTGTTTCATAAAATAAAGAGATTTGTTTTATTATTTTGGAATTTCGATTGAGTTTTATTTGTCGAACCCCAGGCCAAAATATCACAATATATTTTTTTATGGATGTCGCGACGCGTTTCGGTAATTTATTCCATCTTCATGGTGAACTGTATAATTATATAGTTCGCCATGAATATGGAATAAATTTCCGAAACGCGTCGCGACATCTATAAAAATATATATAAAAACTTGTGACAAATATTAAATTAAATATATAAAAAAAAAATTAAAAAAATATATATATAAAATAAAGAAAATAACTTTCAAGTTTTTCATTTATCTATTTTAAACACCACAACTTCGAGACTTAAAACACGAATTATGAGAATTGAAGTGCCGAAGAACTTCGTAATGCACAAAAAGAAGACCCTGACATCGAGCCAATCCAATCTATGGAGAAACCAAACGCAAGAGACATCTCCGACAGAAGTCCTACTTTAAAAGTATACTGGGGGCAGTGGGACTCTCTCCATCTGGAAGATGGTGTTTTGCGGAGAAAATGGGAAATGCCAGATGGAAGATCCTTTAAGATGCAGCTTGTGGTTCCACGATCGAAAGTAGAGGAGATCCTACAAGAAATGCATGATGGAGTATCCGGTAGACACTTGGGAATCAACAAAACACTGGAAAAGTTACGGGAGCGCTTTTATTTGCTAAGTGCAAGAAACGATGTAAAGAGCTGTTGTCGAAAGTGCACAACATGCGCGGCTAGCAAGGGACCCAAAGTCAAAACACGAGGTAAAATGCACCAGTACAACGTGAGCGCCCCGTTTGAAACAATCGCCGTTGACATCACAGGCCCGTTCCCGGAAACTGAAAACGTTAGACGTTACATCCTTGTTGTCATGAACTACTTCAGCAGGTGGCCCGAGGCGTTTGCGATACCCAATCAAGAAGCTAAGACCGTTCTCGAGCAGATAGTGGACCACTGGGTCTGCAGGTTCGGGGTGCCTATGGAATTGCTTTGACCAAGGGCGAAACTTCGAGTCGAAGGTATTCCAGGAAGTATGCGCATCAATCGGGTTAAAGAAAACAAGAACAATACCTCTTCATCCTTAGTCTGATGGAATGGTAGAACGATTTAACAAGACCTTGAAGGAACATCTGTCCAAAGTCGTGAACGAGAACCAACGGGATTGGGATCGGTAAATTTCTTGCCATCCGAAATTCTATTTATACGAACTGCCCAGCTTCCAAGTGAACTAAAACTCGGATTTCCTATTGAAGACCCAAAATGCGAAGAGGACTACGTGTTGGATCTTAGAGAAAGGATCAACGACATTCACCAGAAAACAAGAAACAAAGTCCCTACCAAGTAGTTACGCGCATTAATGATGTCGTTTTTTGAATCCAACGAGGACCAAGAGCAAAAATGAAAATTGTCCATGTGGATCGCCTGCATCGTTACCACGGAAACAATGATTGATGTGCTTGTTCGAGACAAACAAAATTAAGAGGGGGACAATGTGATGTGGCAACAAAATGTGTAGATACTCGGAGGATATATTTTGTTTGTAAATTAACGACATCTGTGGGATTCACTACCAACATTTATTGTGTACAAAAACCATGCCCCTAGATGTATGCTACATATTTGCAATATGTTTTGACTGAGTACTAAATTCGAGTCTCGAATTAGTACCGAAAGCTTAGATTGTGCCAGAACCAGACGGACTCTTCCAGAAGTTTGGAAATTTGTATTAATACAAGAGTAGATATCATTGAGAGTCAGTTTATTTTCGAAAGTGGAATTGTTAACAACTGGAAGCGTTAGTAAAAAGTGATTGAATTGAGATTAAAAAAAAAGTGTTATAAAAACGTATTTGAATTGTGAATAAGTGGAATAAGTTAAATTTGGTGTTATTTAAACTGAAAGACGTTGTTGTTTTATTTTGGAATTTTGATTGAGTTTTATTTGTTGAACCCCAGCTTTGTATATAGAACCTATAGTACTATCATCAGTGTTCGAAAACTAGCACCATCTAGTGCGTCTATATCTCCCTAAAGTTTTTCTCTGAGTGGAGACTGCAACGTAGACTTTTAGTCGGGGAAATGTACTCAACACATATGCAATGTTAGAAAAAGACAGAACGACAAAAAGTAATAGCAGTAAGAAGGAAACAAACCATGGACACCTTTTCATGTTATTTCATTACCATTTTCTTTAGATCAAGCGATAATGAGAGAATGAGAGATAGAAATTTAGGCAGGTATGTGAGGAGTTTTCATTTATTCCTTGGAAATACACTGTTTTTGGATAGGTTTTTTATAGATACGGCAACAGGATGAAATTTACCTTTTTAAATATTTTTGTTGAAATTTGATATTTTATTTATATTTATTCGTACTTATTATTCATTATTTCTGCAAATGCTTGTAATCATTCTATCTCATACGTTTCTGAAAATATAACATACAACCTACTCTTTCATCACTATATTTCTTTCTACTCTCCAAAACCCATACAAATGTATATCGTGTTAAGCAAAAAGCTATTGCAGCGACGTGGTGGCTCTATCTCGCTTAACTAGAAGCTGCCTCATGATACTACTATAGGTTCTATATACAAGGACCCCAGGCCAAAACTTCACAGTATTTTTCTTTTTGTAGCATTTTTTTTAGTTTTTCATAGATTTTTCAATATTTTTTATATTTTTATTTGAAGTTTTTTTAATTTTTTTTTTATCTTAAGGCGAGTCTTAATTTTAATTCCTCGCTTTCTTTGTCTGGGCTGGTAAGTGTTGTGGGTTTTGAAAAAAAAAATGGCAGAAGGTAAGCGAAATATAGATTCGATTCCAGTAGAGTCGTACCTGAGCTCTACACGGCACATAGACGTAAACGATAACGATGAGAACGCGACATTTCAGGAAATCACGAAATTAATAAGGACACGAACCTTAATGAAACAGAAAATACTGATAACGACTCCAACATATCAAACCGCATGAGAACTTCAACAAGAGAAAATACAGAAAAAACTAAGAAAACAAAACGAACGAGACAAAATACAACACAAGAACTAGAACGGGAACGAATACAAATAGAAGAAGACATGTGGAGACTAAACAACGAAACCAGACAAGACAGAGGAGTATTCAACACACGTCCTTCAACGTTTACAATGACTAACGACGAAATTTACGAACGTATGCAGCAGGTTGCCCCTCTGACTGCTAAGAAAAGTCAGACCAGAACACTCAGTTTAATGGCAGACGGTTTGACCGATGTCAATATGAGAGAGGTGCATCTGAAGCTAAGTAATTTAGAACTCTCCTTGACCAGTCAGAGAGATACATCTGTGTGACATGACTTAGCGTCTGAACAAAGACAACTACAAGACAGTAACCTAAATCGTGACAAAAGACATGAGATTAACTTCGACTATGACACAACCTTTGAACGAAACATGACATTTAGAAATACGGACATCTTTTGAAAAGACACTAGGGAAAACATGAGACATGACTCTTACTACCTCGAACAGGAGGGAACAGTGGAAGCTGACCAAGGACCACCTCCAATCCGTCAAGCCTAGCCGTGCAAAGACAAGCGTCCCGCCGCCCTTCTACTGCCCCAAAGCAATTCCCCCGTGGAAACCTGCTTCGCAACAGTTTTTATAATTCAACACTTTATTTAATCTCAATTCAATCACTTTTTACTAACGCTTCCAGTTGTTATCAATTCCACTTTGAAAATAAACTAAACTCTCAATGCCATCTACTCTTGTATTTATACAAATTTATAAATTTCTGGAAACTTCCGTCTGGTTATGGCACAATCTAAACTTTCGGTTGTTTGTACTAATTCGAGTTCAAATTAGTACTCAGTCAAAATATATCGCAAATATGTAGCATACTTTTAGGGGCATGGTTGTTGAACACAATAAATGTTGGTTGTACACAATGAATAACACAGATGTCGTTAATTTACAAACAAAATGTATCCTCTGAATATCTAAACATTTTGTTGGCACATCACAATATTTTAAAACATCCCTTTATTTTGTTTCGTTGTTTACATCAACTACATGAAAATCTGTATGGTGTTTCTTAGGCAAAGAAACAAAAAAAATGGAGGAAATTATTGAACTTTTTGAATTTGATTTATGAATTATGACTAACCATCCCATCTGAATTTTGTCAAAAAGGCGGGGTTTCCTTCAAAATTTTGCGAAAAAGAAGTTTTTATCTCTAAGAAAGCAGTATCAATTTTCTTTACAAAGATCAAAACGCGTTTTTAAAAATAAAAATAATAATAGATCAAGACTACGAGTATAAAGCCTAGTACGCGCTAAAATTTAGTTCCCATACAAAATTCTCTCCAAAATGTAGCCTAGCTAAAATTTAGCCAAAGATTTTAGCCGAGTTGTGCTTTCATATTTTTGTTTCCGTGTGTCAATTGCGTTAAAATGCTCGCTAAATTTGATCCCATGGATAACGTTTGACAGGTTAAATTGGGATATTATTTAACCTGCTCCAGAACAGGCTAAATTTCAGCCAGTTGGCTAAATTTTGACGTCTTCCATTGCTAGTGTTGGTGTAAAAGAGAAGAGCTTAAATATGAAGTTGTTATTCGTGCCATTCGTCGTCAATGTAGTGCTAAAAGACTTGTTAATAAATTATTTTCTGTGATAGGAATTATTTTACTGAGTTTTTTAAGGTATCTTTCGTAAAAAAATAATAAATTTTATCAAGATAAATTTTGTTTTCTAGGAAAAATTTACTATTTATTTGGGAAATATAGGCGAATAGTAGGTTAAAACTTCCCTTTTAGTCCAATTGACAAAGAACAGGTTGGATTAAATACTGATTTATCAGAATTTGCTCTAAATGGGTATAGTTTGGTGCCACTTCTTTTTTCCCATCATGGTCTCGTCGTTTATGTTAGGAATGATATTGATTGCAAGAGCCAATTCTTGTGGCTCAAATGCACTGTCCGCAAACATGTCATTCATTATTGTTTTATTTACAGGAGTCCAAATCTCGACAGTTTGTTATTCGACTTGTAACGAGTTTGATGCATTGTCTGATTCCATCTCGGAAATTGCTTTACTTTGACCTCGCATTGAAGCCTATATTTCAGGCGATTTCAATGTAAATAATTCGAATTGGCTCAACTATTCTGGTCAGATAACACCCGAAGGAAAGTACAGAGTGGGCCAAAAGAAATCACCCTATTGTATTTTTGCAAATGGCCGCCAATGTCAAATCTGTTTTGACATTTCTGGACTAGGAAGATGCAGAATACAAGTGAACAAGCCATGGAGCGATACATGAACCGACATGAACCGATATTCTGAAGGCGGCGTTCCCGGGTCGCCTCATCTTCAGACTTTTTTGTGGGTTTTTTTAAGTCCCGTGTTTACGTGAACAAGCCCGAGACTCTTGAAGCCCTCAAGGACAACATTCGACACGGGTGCGAGAATTTGTCGCCCGAAGTTCTCGCTGAAGTGATGAAAAATGCCATAAATCAATCAATCAATTGTGACGGCGCCCATTCATCTTTTTGACCTGACCAGTACAATTCTAAAGGTTCAAATAAACATATTCAAAAAACAGAATCGAAGTTTTTCATTTAAAAAAAAGAGAGCCAGACAACATCGGATGGATGACTTCTTTTGGCCAACCCTGTATGGTTACAACACTTTATCCAACTAATCGATGTGCCAACGCGTATACCGGATGGGCAAGCCTCCCATATTCTTGACTTGTTTCTTAATTTTCACCCTGATAAGTATACCATTAGTGTAACTTCTCAATTTCGCACTTCGGACCATTGTGTCATTTCAGCTAATTTCTTATCCTCCACCCATCCAGTTAAAGAAAAACTTCCCACCAAGACAGTTTGGTAGTACGAGAAAGCCAACTGGGACGGTCTGAATATTTTTTTCCGAAACTTTAACTGATGACTATGCTTCATCGATAGTGACATTGACGCCAGTGCTTAAATGATCAAAAATGTGATTCTTCTAGGGATGCATGTTTTTATTCCTAACAGAGTAAAAAGCATCAAGCCTAAAGAAAAGTCCAGGTTTAACTCTGAGTGTAAAGAAACTATCAGGCTCAAAGAAGTAAGTTTCCGATCTTACAAAGCCAACCCTACAGAGGAAAATCGTAAATAGCGCAAACAAGAAAGGGGTAATAGGAATCGTGTGGATTTTAATGCTTTGAAAACTCAATGCGGTCTTCTGTCGTTAAAGCTAAACTAACCCCCAATGCCATTGTCCATGAATGGCACTTACATCGAAGAAACCGAAAACCTCTCAGTACTCGGTATGTGTGTCAACGAGGACCTCCGTTCGAACGACCATATATTTGAGATCGCTAAAAATGCTGTTAGTGCTTAGGTTTTCATCTATCGGTGTAAGAAGTATTTTTCTTCTACTGATCTGCCTACAATTTATAAAGCGTTTATACGCCCTAAACTCGAGTATAAATCCCACCTCTGGGCAGATACTTCGCAAACATCCCTTCACCTGCTTGATAGAATACAAAATCGAAAGTTAAAATTGATAGGAAAAACAACTGCCGCTGAAACAATTACCCCTCTCGAACACCAACGCAATGTTTCATGTCTTTCCTTATTTTATCGGTTCTTTTATAAAAAATGTTCACTCGAAGTACCCAGTTGCATTCCTCCCCTTAAAATTTTCTCCCGTAATACTTTTCTTGCAAGGAATGCTCACCTGTTCACCCTTGAGCCCAATTTCGGACGTACCGTTCGATTGCATGAATACCCCTACTATAATCAAGATGATCATTGTCATCTTCAAAATAATCTTGATCTTTATTTTCCCTACTTCCTATAATCTTGATTTATCAAGATATTTTACATTCTTATCTCACCTCTCTATCGAATGAGTATGGTTCTTATATAAGTTGTATCCTTAAAAAAAACAAGATGCAAAAACATGTAATCCACCATTAAGTCGAACAATGAAATATCAGCTCGGTTGGTAAAATTTGTTTCCTCATGTTAAAGGGATCAAATATATTTCCCCCAGCATTCCTGAACACGCACCAAAAATCTTATTCTGTACTGTACCGAGTTGTTTTCATATCCCAGGCTTCAACCATTTTCCAACATTATACAAAAACACCAAAATCAGCCCAAAAGTTCAACCCTCTTCGTCATCGTCTTGTTTCTGTATTCTGTGCTGTCAGCTGTCAGTTCACTACATTGCTGCAATCAATTTTAATATTTCTTCTCCGACACTAAACACGCAATTAATTATTTCTGATTGGAACAAAAATCGTATAATATAAAAAACGCATTACTTAACATTAACGCAATTTATTAAAGAATTCTTCAAAGCTGTTTTTCATTGAAAATAAAGTAAGTAAAATTAAAAAAATCACCAGTCATGTGAGCAACAAATTTAATGTGAAGAATTGAAAAAAAAATTGAAAATCCAAAATTAAATTGTGATTTAACTATTTGTTAGATATTTCAATAAATAAGACCAACATCTTTTATCTAGGTATGAGCGATTGGACAAAATCCAAGAAGGAACTCAGCAACAATAAAGAAATCGAAAAAATGTCAGAAAGTGCTTCGAAATTCCTCGGCGGATTGCTGGGAGACATCAGTTCTCGGTCTGCCTACTCCCAATTGTTTATCGGAGTTGCATCTGGATGGTAAGTTCTCCGACATCATCTATTAGATAATCCTAAGGCGCCACTTCAAGTCATTGCGAAGACATTACATGCGTGCGTCTGAGTATTTTTTTTCCTATACAATTCTTTCCTCTTGATTATGACGTAAGGTGCTGATGTTTTTTCCTCAGTAGCCGGCTATTCGTTTGCCTTTTGCCTAGATTTGTAAATTCTGGAAAGTTGCCCAGCTTTTTTGTTATCATGATTTCTGATTCATGAAAAATCAATGCGCTCCTCAGAACTGAGGAGTGTGAGTTCGACAAGGATTTAATCAATAAAATGTAATTGATGACGCGCCGCTGAGATTACTGAGATTCGGTGTAAATGTTTCAAGGTTAACTCTACCAATTCAATGATAACCTGTTTTAAAATACAAATTTCATTGTTTTGTTTATATTTTGTTGAAATGACTAATTTGAAGAAAATTGAGATTTTATAATTCAGTTGGAAGATAATTATTTGCATTCAGTGTCGCTTAGCCGAATTTTTGTTTTTGTCTATGATCTAAGCTTTTGGTTTATTTTTAGTTTATTGCGTGCTTATGCCGCATTTCAATACATAGAGTTTTTTTTTGTTAGTAAATTGAAGAAGATAATTTCCATTGAACACAATTGTTTATAGTTTGCTAGGCAAGAAAGAGAAGACGGAAGCATTGAGTTTTCTATGACCATACAAATAAATCCATCACCAGGGTTATATTGTAGTATAAATAGTCCATTTCTTAACGGTTTTTTTACGTTAAAACGCAAAGGCAACAAGCACTTAACATATACTAAGTGCCTCCACTTATGTGGCCCAAAAGTTAAAGACGAAATGTAATATTAAATTAGAAGCCTCTTCAACTAACTCGGTCTTTGGCTAGCTTCTCGAGCTGCGTGATGCCATCTCACAGGGCACTCGTAGAGCTTACTCTTTTGTAACTGCTCGATCCCCTTCGAGATGAAATTAAAAAAGCTGTGGCCGATAGCATTTTGTCAACTCGCATGTCACATGTTGTACTTTTCTTCCGAATACCTTAAGGGGTTGCTTCTGCAACCACATAGCAAGGACTGGATGATGAGTGTTTGGTATAACGTCTCCAATGTTCTCTTTAATAGGGCTTTATTCCTCAATTGTTTAGATAGCCTAAAGAAGAATTAACAAGAGTTGTTCTACGCTTGAATCCCGCGCAGGAAACTTGACATGACACAAGGTACAATTCATCTCTTTTTTCACTGTTCTAGGCTGCTTTAAAGTCGATGAACAGTGGTTGGTGTAGGTTGGGTGCTGTATAAATATGGTAGGCACTGATCGGCGTCAACCAGGCGATGCACATTGTTGTAACTATCTCGTACGCATCAATTGTGCTTATATTACTTCCCCGCGGTAATCACCGGGTACTGGTCTGTCCATCCGGACATTCCTGCTAAACTTATAAGCGCGAGTGTTGAATACAGAAAAAAATAGCAACACTATAATGCTCTGCTTTAATGACTGTTCTGATCGAGCCCCTCAGAAAGAGGGCGTAAGGTTGATGAGCCCAGCCATTTGGACCAACGGTGGCGTCAACAGTCAACGAAGCAGATGCCCTAATGAGCTACTTCGACGTATTTGGAGATAAGGTCATTGGGACAATTTAATGCAAGTCAGGGCATTGAAATAGAGATGGTGGCGGATGAGCCTTCAATTGGCCAACGGCAGCGCTTATATCCCCGAAGCGGATTAATGACTCCGGATTCTCCGGTTCCTTTTGTCCAAGGAATCCAACAAAAGATCTGGCCCTCCAGGTTGGGGGTTGTGCGTAGGGTTAACAACCTTGCCATGGAAAAAAAGGTAGTTGCGAAGCGACAAATAGCCTCGGAAAAGGACGGGTTAATTGTTGACGACTCGGAAAAACGAATTAAGGACAGCGACCTTAGGAAGTCTTGGGCTTTCGACACGTAAGTGAGCAACTTGTGGCAATCCGTATCAAGGCTAAATTCGCCAACATTAGCCTAATATGCGTAGTGCCCCGTGGCTTAGTGGTTAGTGTGTCGGACTGCTAAGCGAAAGAACCTGGGTTCAAATCCAGCTCATAGCCACCTTTTTTCTGGGGTACTGCCTCTTGCGAGGAACTGACAATACCTCCAAGAGTAAAATTTGTCTCGAAAAAGTGCATCTCATGTAGCCGTTCGGACTCGGCGGTAAACTGTAGGTCCCTTCCATTCTTGCAGAGTAACAACACACACACAGGAATGGTTGAGAGTATAAGTCACTAGGCCTTGGCTCCTTAAGGAGCTGTCGCGCCAATAAATTTATTTATTTAGCCTAATATGCGCTCATGCCCCCACAGAGGACAAAGATGAAGCCACCAAGGATGACTTCTACGAGCTCCTCGACAAAACCTATGAGCAAAGCCCTAAATACGACGTTTAGATCGTACTAGGCTATTTTATCGCCAAAATAGCCAAAGAGGAAATCTATGGTAGGACTATCGACAACGTCTGAAAACGGACTAAGTCTAACTTCGCAGCGGCACGTAACGTCACCATTGGAAGCACACGGTTTCCTCAGCTCGATATACACAAAGGGACTTGGCGGCATCCAGATCAAAAAACCGTCAACCAGATTGATCACGCTGCGATGGATTCAAGACACGCCTCCAGTATATTGGATGTTCGCACCTTCCGAGCAGCTAACATCGATTCGGATCATTACCTTGTTGCAGCCAAGGTAAGAACAACGGAGTAATACTGTGAAGAAGTATAACGTCGGAAAGCTGCAACCGGAAGAGACCACCAGAATCTATGCCGATCGAATATCCCGTAACCTCTCAAGAAATCCTTTACTGCCAGCATCAATTGCCGAAGACCAGCCGCAACACTGCCAACAAGCCATCAGAGATGCCTGGTGTACTAGGTTTCACCAGACCACCAACACGAAACCTCTGGTTCGATGACGAATGGAGGCAGGCCTATGCAGCCAAACAAGAGGCATATAAAGCGGAGCTGCAAAGAAGGACGAGAGCTGCTCGAGAGCTCTACGATCAGAAAATACGGGAAGAACACCGGCTTCTCAAAAAGAAAAAGAGAGCATGAAAAGAGGACGATCGAAGATATTGAGAGATGCTAGTCCAGGAACAACGTGCGGAAGTTTTATAAACAGGTAAAAAGAACGTGCCAAGGAAAAAACCGGCAGAGAAGCCTGTAGAGATAGGAATGGAAACCTCGTAGTAGTAGTAGTAGTCGGGTTTGAGTACATTTAAGGACTATTTCTGCAGACTGTTAAAAGGCGATGAAGACCAGAATCCGGATGTGAGGCACGATTTTTTTTAAAAGTTTGTGCAATTGCTAGCATACGCTGACGACATAGACATCATTGGCAGAACTCCGCGAGCTCTTACTCGAGTGTTTGCTAACATTGAAGCTAAAGCGGCTAAGATAGGACTATTAGTCAATGAGGCCAAAACGAACCACCTGCTGTCCACAGAAAGGGACACACAACACCGTCGGATTGGACAAAACATCACAATAGACAGGTACAACTTTGAGGTAGTTAGGGACTTTGTTTACCTCGGATCCGCTATAACATCTGACAACATCTCGTCAGAAATAAAGCAACAAATTACTCTTGCAATCTCTGTTTCTATGGGCTAGGAAAGCAATTGAGTATCAAAGCTCTCTCTCGAAAGACAAAGGAGACTATATACGACCTTAATTATCCCAGTCCTGCTCTATGGCGCCGAGGCATGGACTCTATATGAGGAGGATGAAGATATCCTTAGTCGTTTCGAGCGTAAGATTCTTCGGAAATTGTTGGCCCTTCCTGCGTTAACGGGCTTTGGAGAAGAAGGTTCAACCAACAACTATACGAGCTGTACAGCGACATTGATCTGGTCAAAAAATTACGCATATCACGTTTAAGATGGCTAGGTCATGAACGAATGGACAACAATGCTCCGGCTCGCAGGATCTTTAATTCCATCCCATAGGGTAGACGCAGTCAAAGAAGACCTCGCCTTAGGTTGCGCGCTCAAGTGGAGGACGACCTCATCCAGCTTGGAGGCTGCTAGATAAAGACCGAGCTGGCATGTTGGTTGAGGCCCAGGTTCGTCCAGAATTGTAGCGCCCCCTAAGTAAGTAGATTGTCCTATTATTCCATCAGCAATTGGCTTAAGACACAAAAGGCTAGACAGGATCTTATAGGCGATTTTTAAAAGGCTTTTTCCTTTATTGTTGGTGTAGAGTAGTGGATCTCCATACTTTCGTATAACCATATTTTGCAAATGAATTGTATGCAACTATCATCTCCAGCGTGTCTAAAAACTTCCGCTTGTAGCTCATTGGCACCAGCTGCTTCGTCGACAAGAATGCGGCAGGATGTAGTTTTTAATTCTTGGTTGTCATCTAAATTGACTGGCCCAGTAGTTCAGGCAGAAAAATAAAAATAAACAAAAAAATGATGATTCTTGGAGGGTTTCACCTGCTACTGTCTTTTAAGGGTGCATGCGTCTTGCTTGTGGACCCAGTACTTCTCTATGATCAAAATTATGTAAAACTTCATTGCACCTCAACGTACAGGAGCTTGCGCAAGTCACTTCTTATGAGAACAACAGATGATTCCTTTCTTTCATGCCACCGAATTACACACATCTCTTTGTTCCACCATCAATAGAAGTGGGTCGTCATGGGCAGGAGTGGGGACCGACATAGCAATTAAACAAACGCTCATGCGTTCAATGAAAAGTGAAGGGGCCTTACAAGAGGGAGAGGGGTGAGCGATTCTGTGCTGGCGAAGTGGGTATGACGATCATCAACAGCTACTGAGATTTGTTCTTCACTAGAGGAGTTTCTTGAAATTCAGTGTCTGGCCGGAGAGCAACACGTAGACTGTAGAGTGGAAGCAGACGTCATAGTCATGATGGTGAGAGAAGACGTCGAATTCGTTGTCCCGATTTTCGCTCTTCCATCATCTGAAACTTTTGATGTTGGTGACCTTTTGTAATTATATGTTGTTTTTGACCTAAAGCCCATTAAAAAACAACTAACGTATTTTATTTTAAGCCTAGGAGAGAGCGAAATCAAGGCATCTTTCATCTAGGCAGCTTCACAGCTCTTCCATTCAATCTCAACATCTTCGACTCAGCGTTTCTTTTAGCTTGTTCTTCTATTTTCAATTGGGGCATTTCTCAGTAACTCAAGGGATGCGTAATCAGCATAGACTGGCGGTCGCTTCCGATTGAATTCCAAGATTGTATTACCTCTGCGTCGTTGTTAATCGCCTAACATCTTTAATGGATATCCGTACACGAAGTCTGGCAGCAACTAGATAGTCATCCGAGTCGATGTTTGCTACTCGGAACGTACGGACGTTCATAATACTATGTGAGTGTCTTCCGTCAATCGCGATCGATCTGGTTGCCGATTCGACCATATCTGGTGACCGTGATGTGCTCCACTTCAACAGTTGCACACCGCTATGCTCTTCGTCTTTCAACTGACGAATTTAGAATCCCGATCGAGATCACATCCAAGAAATGCGATTGGAAGGGCCGGGCAAAAGAAGAATAACATATTTACTATGGTAACTGCTATAGACAATAAAAACAGCGCTTATTTGGATGTTTATTCGTCTTTGGAGGCAGGCTCCGGCAAGAGGTTTTGAGCTACAAATGTGTCAACGAGCACTTCATGACAATCCGCATCAAGGTAAAATTCGCCAATATGCATGCATGCCATGCATGAAAAAGATGATGACACCAAAGAAATGTTTTTTTTGAGCTCCTGGACAAAAAATATGAGCTATGACATTAAAATTCTCCAAGGCGACTTCAACACCAAGCTAGGAAGAGAAGATGTTTGGTGGTACAATCCGAAAACACAGCTTGCACGACACCACCTCCGATAACGGATTCAGGCTAATTGACTTTGCTGCGGGGTAAAATATTGTAATAGCTTGTACCAAGTTCCCAAACCTCAACATTCACAAAGGAAAATGGATATCCCCTGACCAATCAACTGTCAACCAGATTGACGACATTGCGATCGATGGAAGGTGTTACTTCAGTATGGATGTCCGAACTTTCCGAGGGGCAAAGCACACACAGCTAAACGAGCAGAAGAGGAAATAGGAACACCGGTTTCTCGGAAAGAAAAAAAGGGATCATGAGAAGCGTGCGACCGAGGAAGTGGAGAGCTGTTATTGCAGAAATGAAGTTCGAAAGTCTTATCAAATTATCAAAAGGTAAAAAAAAAAATTGTCAAGGCTACAGAACTCGAATTAAAGCTTGCAAATACAATACCATCAAGGGAACATCATTGTGGAATCGCTGTCGATGCTGAGAATATGGAAAAATTATTTCTGGGGACTGTATAACGGATATGACAAAACGAATTCCGCTGTCAGTCAGAATGGTCAATTTTATCTGGGCGAAGTATACGAACAATTCTGCCCACCACATCTGGATGAAGTAAAGCTAGCTATATCTAAGCTTAAGAGCAACAAAGCCGCCGGAGCTGATAGCCGAGCTGCCAAACTCTTCAAAGCTGCAAGCCATGACTTGGCTTTAAGTATGCACCAACTCATAAGCATGATATGCTTAGAAGAACTGAAAGCATGCCCGAGGAATGGAATCTCAACATAATTTGCCCGATTCTTAAAAAAAGAGACCCTCTGAACTGCACCAACTACAGGGGTATCAGTCTTCTCAACATCGCAATATGTTTTTTGATGGAATTTGTGTAAACGCCTATTCGTCAACAACCTGATAGGTCGATATCAGTGTGGTTTTAGGCCAGAAAAGTGCACTATCGACCAAATATTCACATTACCGCAGGTCTTGGAAAAAAAACTTCAAATCGATATCTACTAACTTTTCATCGATTTCAAAGCCCCGTACGACAGCATTTATAGAAACGAGTTTTGTAGAGAAATGTGCAGTTTAAGCATCCCTGCCAAACTCGTCCGCTGTGTAAAATGACGATGAAAAACGCACGCTGTTCCGTCAAGGTCGGTAAAGACTTCAACGACACCTTTAAAGTCAAAAAAGGATTTAGACAAGGCGATGCGCTTTCATGCGACTTTTTCAACATCATATTTAAAAGAATAGTGCAGAACTCTCAAGCCAACACCAGAGGATCTTTCAAAAGTCCGTCCAATTATAACTTTGAGGTAGTTAGGGACTTTGTTTACCTCGGATCCGCTATAACATCTGACAACAACATCTCGTAAGAAATAAAGCGAAGAATTACTTTTGCCAATCGCAGTTTCTATGGGTTAGGAAGGCAATTGAGTAGCAAAGCCCTCTCTCGAAAGACAAAGGAGACTGTATACGACCTTAATCATCCCAGTCCTGCTCTATGGCGCCGAGACATGGACTCTATTTACAGCGGATGAAGATAACCTTAGTCGTTTCGAGCGTAAGATTCTTCGGAAGATTTTTGGCCCCTCCTGCGTTAACGGGCTTTGAAGGAGAAGGTTCAACCAAGAACTATACGAGCTTTGCACGACATTGACCTGGTCAAAAAATACGCATGTCACGTTTAAGATGGCTAGGTCATGTAGAGCGAATGGACAACAATGCTCCGGTTTGCAGGATCTTCGATTCCACCCCAGAGGGTAGACGCAGTCAAGGAAGACCTCGCCTTAGGTTGCGCGCTCAAGTGGAGGACGACCTCAACCAACTTGGAATGCGATATTGGAGGCAGCTAGCCAAAAACCAAGCTGGCTGGAGAGGCATGTTGGTTGAGGTGACGCTAGCTTACCCGAAAATTATAGAGGCATTTTATTACTAAACTCAATTAGAAAAGTCTTTGCTGGAATTCTGTACAATAGACTAATTAGCTGGGTAGAGTCAAACAATCGCTTAAGTATGTTTCAAGCTAGATTCCGTGAGGGTTTTTCAACTGTTGACCACATTTTTGGTTTATCGAGTATAGCTAACAAATACACCCAAAAGAAAAAGAAGCTTTGTGCTTGTTTCGTCGATCTAAAAGCTGCATTTGAAAAGGTCAATCGACAAGCTCTTATCTAAAAAATGTCTTCTCTTGGAATTTCCAGAAAGTTTCTGTCTATCTACGAAAAATTCCTGTGTCAATCTAATGCGACAGTTTGGGACGGATCAGAAATTTCAATTTGGTTTCAAACGACTGCAGGTTTCCCTCAAGGATGTATCCTTAGCCCAATCTTGTTTGCTCTTTATATTGATGATGTTTCGCAAAATTTACCTGGTGGCGTTGTTTTTTCAAATATTCTTATAAAAGTGCTGCTTTACGCGGACGACCTTGTTTTGTCGGCGGATAATCCCTCTTGTCTCCAACTTCAAATAAATAAACTCCAGACCTACTGCAAAACTTGGGACCCTTAAATCAACTCCGAAAAAAACTAAAATTATGGTATTTGAGGCTCGGAAATGTAGAAGGTTGCGGGAGGAAAGATGGTTCATGAATAGTTAACCTATTGAGATTGTACATGAATTTAATTATCTAGGAGTGTTGGTGTCTACTAATGTTACCTTCACAAAGCATGTTCAGCATAAAAGTAGAGAAGCAAAAGTAGCTCTAAATGTTATGTGGCCAACTTTCTTTACAAACCAAAACATAGATTTAGGATCAAAATATAGAGTTGTTCAAGCAACCGTTAACACTTGCATGTCCTACGGTGTTCAAGCCTTTGGTCAAACCTATTTTGAAGAATTTGAGTTGATAGCACATGGTTATGTTAAAAACTTAAAGTTGCATTCAGATTTTCTTATGAGAGTTATGATGAAACAGGGTCCTAACCTTCAAAAATCCATTATGAAGTATCTTTTGCGAACACAAGCAACACCTTTCAAAGAATGGAGTGAACTTGCTCGGCTGCATAACGTGTCTCTAGATTTAACCGAATCAAACGTAATTAATTGACAAGAGAAGTTTTCTAATGTATCTCGAAAGTTGATGAAAATATATACATATCTTCAACAGCAAGAGAAATCTATAGGAAATTAAACCTTTCTCTCAATGTCAATAATTGCATTAATTACTTTAATCACGGATTTTCAGCCAAAGCTATAAGTACAATTCTTAGAGCTAGGGTAGTAATGTTGAATCTGAACTATGTTCCGCAACGGTCATTCGAAGGCTATATTTTCAAAAAAGTGTCCTCTCCAAAGAACAATTGTTTGATGTGTTTCACGGGTTCGTTGGATGGACAAATCTTTATATGTACTGTGATCATGCTTTAAATTACCGAAAAAGCTTTTCAACCTTTTAATCAGTTTTTTTCTCTTTTACTAATATTTATTTGAATGCCTACATAAATGTAAACAAAAAACTTATAATTTCTGTACAAAGCCATATATTATTATCTTAAAATCAAATCAAATTTATTAATTTTTTTTATATAATCATGTATTAAAATGTAAAACTACCTATTGTTTATTTTACCATCTTGGAAAGAAATGTTATTTAAAGACAGGCGGCAATATTGCCATGTCCATAAATTATTTTAATCTAATAATTGTAAATTTTCCTTTGAAATAAAGAAATAATAATAATAATAATAATAATTTTTTTTTTTTTTTTTTTTTTTTTTTTTTTTTTTTTTTAATTTACTTGTGGAGGAATGCGTTACGCACCATAAGGAGGTATCCATACCTCCCCGTGTGCCGGACTCACCAAGGAATTTCAACCTTATAATGGCATACCGGCTAAACCTCCAAAAGTGTCTCGAAGATCACCCCCCTCGGGACTACGGGTTGCATTTCTTCAAGGGGGGGTCCTGTTGTACTGCCCATTCTGGGCTCACGTATTCTAGCGGGATCTTTTCTTCCTCCTAGGTTAGGATAAGGTTAGATTAGTTAGGTAACATTAGTTTAAGTTAGTTGTGATTAGGTGAAGTTAGGTTACGTTAGTTTAAGTTGGTTAGGTTAGATCTGGTTGGGTTAGCAGATTAATAGGTTAGGGTAGGTTAGGAACGCGGAACTGTTCTTCTTCCCTTTTCTAGGTTCTGAGGATCTGGTTGGTGTATGTACAGATCACATTCCAATTATGTTGGCTGGTTAGCATCTTTTCGACTATATTCTCTGGAGTGATGGTGCAAATGTTTCTCTCCAGTTCTTCTCTTTGTGTTGCCCATCTTCTGCAGGCGAAGAAGGTATGTTGTGCGTCGTCTTCTTGAGAGTCCCCGTACTGGCAGGCTGGACTACTCGTTTTGCCGATCCTGTGGAGAAAGGCGTTGAAGTATCCGTGTCCGGTAAGTAACTGGGTGACGTAATAGTTGACCTCACCGTGTTTCCGGTCCTTCCACTCAGCCACATTTCTGATTAGCCTCGCCGTCCATCGTCCTCTGCTTTGTGAGCACCAACGCTCTTGCCACTTCTGTATCGTCAGCTGCTAATAATAATAATAATAATAATAATAATAATAATAATAATAATAATAATAATAATAATAATAATAATAATAATAATAATAATAATAATAATAATAATAATAATAATAATAATAATAATAATAATAATAATAATAATAATAATAATAATAATAATAATAATAATAATAATAATAATAATAATAATAATAATAATAATAATAATAATAATAATAATAATAATAATAATAATAATAATAATAATAATAATAATAATAATAATAATAATAATAATAATAATAATAATAATAATAATAATAATAATAATAATAATAATAATAATAATAATAATAATAATAATAATAATAATAATAATAATAATAATAATAATAATAATAATAATAATAATAATAATAATAATAATAATAATAATAATAATAATAATAATAATAATAATAATAATAATAATAATAATAATAATAATAATAATAATAATAATAATAATAATAATAATAATAATAATAATAATAATAATAATAATAATAATAATAATAATAATAATAATAATAATAATAATAATAATAATAATAATAATAATAATAATAATAATAATAATAATAATAATAATAATAATAATAATAATAATAATAATAATAATAATAATAATAATAATAATAATAATAATAATAATAATAATAATAATAATAATAATAATAATAATAATAATAATAATAATAATAATAATAATAATAATAATAATAATAATAATAATAATAATAATAATAATAATAATAATAATAATAATAATAATAATAATAATAATAATAATAATAATAATAATAATAATAATAATAATAATAATAATAATAATAATAATAATAATAATAATAATAATAATAATAATAATAATAATAATAATAATAATAATAATAATAATAATAATAATAATAATAATAATAATAATAATAATAATAATAATAATAATAATAATAATAATAATAATAATAATAATAATAATAATAATAATAATAATAATAATAATAATAATAATAATAATAATAATAATAATAATAATAATAATAATAATAATAATAATAATAATAATAATAATAATAATAATAATAATAATAATAATAATAATAATAATAATAATAATAATAATAATAATAATAATAATAATAATAATAATAATAATAATAATAATAATAATAATAATAATAATAATAATAATAATAATAATAATAATAATAATAATAATAATAATAATAATAATAATAATAATAATAATAATAATAATAATAATAATAATAATAATAATAATAATAATAATAATAATAATAATAATAATAATAATAATAATAATAATAATAATAATAATAATAATAATAATAATAATAATAATAATAATAATAATAATAATAATAATAATAATAATAATAATAATAATAATAATAATAATAATAATAATAATAATAATAATAATAATAATAATAATAATAATAATAATAATAATAATAATAATAATAATAATAATAATAATAATAATAATAATAATAATAATAATAATAATAATAATAATAATAATAATAATAATAATAATAATAATAATAATAATAATAATAATAATAATAATAATAATAATAATAATAATAATAATAATAATAATAATAATAATAATAATAATAATAATAATAATAATAATAATAATAATAATAATAATAATAATAATAATAATAATAATAATAATAATAATAATAATAATAATAATAATAATAATAATAATAATAATAATAATAATAATAATAATAATAATAATAATAATAATAATAATAATAATAATAATAATAATAATAATAATAATAATAATAATAATAATAATAATAATAATAATAATAATAATAATAATAATAATAATAATAATAATAATAATAATAATAATAATAATAATAATAATAATAATAATAATAATAATAATAATAATAATAATAATAATAATAATAATAATAATAATAATAATAATAATAATAATAATAATAATAATAATAATAATAATAATAATAATAATAATAATAATAATAATAATAATAATAATAATAATAATAATAATAATAATAATAATAATAATAATAATAATAATAATAATAATAATAATAATAATAATAATAATAATAATAATAATAATAATAATAATAATAATAATAATAATAATAATAATAATAATAATAATAATAATAATAATAATAATAATAATAATAATAATAATAATAATAATAATAATAATAATAATAATAATAATAATAATAATAATAATAATAATAATAATAATAATAATAATAATAATAATAATAATAATAATAATAATAATAATAATAATAATAATAATAATAATAATAATAATAATAATAATAATAATAATAATAATAATAATAATAATAATAATAATAATAATAATAATAATAATAATAATAATAATAATAATAATAATAATAATAATAATAATAATAATAATAATAATAATAATAATAATAATAATAATAATAATAATAATAATAATAATAATAATAATAATAATAATAATAATAATAATAATAATAATAATAATAATAATAATAATAATAATAATAATAATAATAATAATAATAATAATAATAATAATAATAATAATAATAATAATAATAATAATAATAATAATAATAATAATAATAATAATAATAATAATAATAATAATAATAATAATAATAATAATAATAATAATAATAATAATAATAATAATAATAATAATAATAATAATAATAATAATAATAATAATAATAATAATAATAATAATAATAATAATAATAATAATAATAATAATAATAATAATAATAATAATAATAATAATAATAATAATAATAATAATAATAATAATAATAATAATAATAATAATAATAATAATAATAATAATAATAATAATAATAATAATAATAATAATAATAATAATAATAATAATAATAATAATAATAATAATAATAATAATAATAATAATAATAATAATAATAATAATAATAATAATAATAATAATAATAATAATAATAATAATAATAATAATAATAATAATAATAATAATAATAATAATAATAATAATAATAATAATAATAATAATAATAATAATAATAATAATAATAATAATAATAATAATAATAATAATAATAATAATAATAATAATAATAATAATAATAATAATAATAATAATAATAATAATAATAATAATAATAATAATAATAATAATAATAATAATAATAATAATAATAATAATAATAATAATAATAATAATAATAATAATAATAATAATAATAATAATAATAATAATAATAATAATAATAATAATAATAATAATAATAATAATAATAATAATAATAATAATAATAATAATAATAATAATAATAATAATAATAATAATAATAATAATAATAATAATAATAATAATAATAATAATAATAATAATAATAATAATAATAATAATAATAATAATAATAATAATAATAATAATAATAATAATAATAATAATAATAATAATAATAATAATAATAATAATAATAATAATAATAATAATAATAATAATAATAATAATAATAATAATAATAATAATAATAATAATAATAATAATAATAATAATAATAATAATAATAATAATAATAATAATAATAATAATAATAATAATAATAATAATAATAATAATAATAATAATAATAATAATAATAATAATAATAATAATAATAATAATAATAATAATAATAATAATAATAATAATAATAATAATAATAATAATAATAATAATAATAATAATAATAATAATAATAATAATAATAATAATAATAATAATAATAATAATAATAATAATAATAATAATAATAATAATAATAATAATAATAATAATAATAATAATAATAATAATAATAATAATAATAATGATAATAATAATAATAATAATAATAATAATAATAATAATAATAATAATAATCCTAAAATAATAATAATAATAATAATAAAAATAATAATAATAATAATAATAATAATAATAATAATAATAATAATAATCCTAAAATAATAATAATCCTAAAATATTGATCCTGGTATGATTTGGTATGCATATTGAAAACATGGTTCTTGAGGCACATTTTTAATCTAATCGTTGCGGAAGCGCCGACTAAGGAATATATCAATTAATCAAATTTTGTGAGAGCAATATTCCAAATAATTTCAAATTTGTATTCAATTGAATACATTTTGCGTTGTTTCATTTCTATGCTTATGACAACCTAAACTCGACTCAAATGGTTTTCCAGATTGCCAGAACACAAATTTTAATTTGTTAATTCGTTTCTAATTCAACAGTTACTGTCTTAGTAGGCCGAAATTCGTGATCTATAACACCAACTGATATAATAAACTTGACTTCAACTCCCATAAAAGGGACAGCAAAATGGTTCCCTACAACTAAAAGGGTGAAAACGTAAGCCAAGTGTGATTTAGACTCGATTTAATTAACTGATTTAAAGAACTAATTCTGGTCTCGGTTTATCATGCTGTGTCCAATAACAATTTTATGATTATTGGCTTTCCTCAGGGAAATTAATTCCAAAGTGTTTATCAAAAAATCATATCATTACTAAAAAAAACTTTTTTTAGGGCTACCGGCTACGCCACTGGTAAAATTGGAAAAATTGCCGCCTTTGCCATTGGGGGTGGAATAATTGTGATGGAAATTGCCCATCAAGAGGGTTACATAAAGGTTGACTGGTCCAAAGTAACCAAAAAGATCGACAAAGTAACTGACAAAGTTGAAGAAGCAGTAACTGGTCACGAACGAAGCTGGGCGGATAAGGTAAGCCTTCCAATTTTCTTACTTTGTCGAATGCCTAAAGTTTTTTTTTTTTGTAAAAATAATCAATCAGTAATTCGAAATAATATCATTTATACTCTCCATTATAATCCCAATCATAAATCATACACACGAAATCATTCCACTCGCTATGATAATATTGTATTTTAGGTATTCTTCCCATGAGTTATTTTTCAATATTTTTTTTGTTTGTTGTACTGAATGAAACTTTTTTTATCTTCTCGTCTGTAGGGCAAAGAACTTGCACGAAACCATTCAAAATTTGTGATTGCCTTTGTTGGGGGTGCATTCCTTGGACTAGCATCGGCATAATTTTGAAGTCTTGAATCTTGATCCCCATTCTTCTCGTCTCCCCAAAGTTGCATATTATTAAAAAAAAATTAAAACTTTTCTTGCGTTTTGGCATGCTTCATTTTTTTGTAATCGAGTTCATTTTAATGTTTTAGTTTTTAATGTTAACACGAATTTTTTTGTATCATTTATGATCATGATTATTATGGAACTAAAAAGTTCTAAATATGTAAGAAATAAAGGCACATGGTGCTCAAGTTTTATTCGATTATACGATCTATCAACAGGTTTTATAAACAATCCGAAATAAATAGCCATTTTCGACAGCATTTGTTTTTATTAATCTTATCAAAGGTCTGCAGATATAAAATGGCCATCCCTATTGCAGCTCAAATGTGATTATCTTGAAAACATAATCCTGACTATCTTTATTAGTGATTTGCCATGGTTATAGGAACTTACAGGCGCGGATCCAGGATTTCGATTAATTATTATTATTATGATACTACTTACTCACTTAGGGGGCGCTACAGTGGACCCTAAGTGGGGACGAACCTGGGCCCCAACCAACATGCCTCTCCAGCTAGCACGGTCTTTGGCTAGCTGCCTCCAGTTTCGCACTCCAAGTTAGTTCAAGTCGTCATCCACTTGAGCGCGGCGCCACCTAGGGCGAGGTCTTCCTTGACTGCGTCTACCCTATGGGATGGAATCGAAGATCCTGCGAGCCGGAGCATTGTTGTCCATTCGCTCTACATGACCTAGCCATCTTAAACGTGATATGCGTGTTTTTTTTTGAGCAGGTCAATGTCGCTGTACTGCAAACGCTCCGTTGACATCTCGCCGAGTTCTGCCAATGATGTCTATATCGTCGGCGTATGCTAGCAATTGCACAGACTTGAAAAAAATTGTCCCACCACAATTAATTTCTTATAATTTTTTCAAGTATTAAGTTGAAGAAATCGCCCGCTAGCACATCACCTTGCCAGAATCCTTTTTTCCACAATTAATTTCTTATAATTTTTTCAAGTATTAAGTTGAAGAAATCGCCCGCTAGCACATCACCTTGCCAGAATCCTTTTTTGACATCAAAAGCTTGTGTGAGGTCAGTACCAACCTTGACAGAGCAGCGAGAGTTCTCCATCTTCATCCTGCACAGTCGGACGAGTTTTGTGGGAATGTCAAAACCAGATATGGCTCTGTATAGCTGGTCTCTATAAATTCTGTGGTACGCGGCCTTAAAATAAAGAGATAAAGAGGTGGTGGGTATCGATTTGGAATTCTTGGGTAGTTTCCAGGATCTGCCACAGCGTGAACATTTGATCGATTGTGGACTTTCCTGGTCTGAGACCACACTGATAAGGGCCAATCAGGTTGCTGACGAAAGGTTTCAGGCGTTCACATAGTACGACAGAGAGGATCTTGTAGGATCTTCAGGAGACTTATTCCTCTATAGTTGGTGCAGTTTAGAGGGTCTTCTTTCTTGTGGATCGGGCAAACGATGCTGAGGTTCCATTCATCAGGCATACTTTCTTCTGACCAAACTTTAGAGATGAGTTGCATTCCACCAGTTCATCTTCGGCCGGTTTAAAAGTTCGGCGGGTAGTCAATCGGGTCCAGCAGCTTTGTTGTTTTTTAGTATAGATATTGCTATCCTCGCTTCGTTTTGGTCAGGTGGATGGAAGTTTTGTCATCGTCCATGTTGAATGATTCATTCTGCCTGACAGCGGGATTTTGGTCTTCATTGCCGTTTAACAGTTTGCAGAAATGGTCCTTCCATGTACTCAGCACCGACTACTACTGCTACGAGATTTCCATTCTTATCTGTAGAGGTTTCTGTGCGGGTTTTTTCCTTGGCACGTTCTTTTTACCTGTTGGTAAAACTTACGCATGTTGTTCATAGAGTAGCGCGCTTCCCATGCTCTCTTTTTCTTTTGGAGAAGTCGGTGTACTTCCTGTCTTTTCTGCTCGTATAGCTAGCGAGCAGCTCTCGTCCTTCTTTGCAGCGCCGCTTTATATGCCTCTCGTTTGGCTGCATAGGTCTGCCTGCATTCGTCATCGAACCAGAGGTTTCGTGGTGTTGGTCTGGTGAAACCTAGCATATCAATTGCGGCATTTCTGATGGCTTGTTGGCAGTGTTGCCACTGGTCTTCGACACTTGATGCTGACGGTAATGGATTTCTTGATAGTTTTCGGGATATTCGATCGGCATAGGTGCTGGAGGTTTCTTGCGATTGCAGCTTTCCGACGTCATACTTCCTCACAGTATTACTCCGTTGTGACGTTCGGGTTATTTGCATTCTTACCTTGGCTGCAACAAGGAAGGTGCGAATATCCAATATACTGGAGGCATGTCTTGCGCATTGATCCCAACGTGATCAATCTGGTTGAAGATTTTTTGATCTGGGTGTCGCCAAGTCCCTTTGTGTATATCGAGATGAGGAAACCGTGTGCTGGGAACTATGTGCTACCTATAACAATATTTCGCGCCGAACCGAATTCAATTACCGTGAATCCGTTGTCGTTGTTTTAGCAGCCACGGTAATATGCATTAATTTCATCTTCCTTTTGCCAGCCCATCCAATTACATTTTTACATTTATTGGATGCCGGTTTTGTTTGCCTTAGAGCATTCCGGGGCATCTGCTAATTCTTCAGCTGCACGTTGTGTGGTAGTGTTAATATACCTAACATTCCAAGTTACAAATCCGAAGTTCGCCTATTTTGTATGCTGGGTTAGTCATCAGTAAAACAGTCTATATGCGCATCCTGCAATTGCTTCGAAACTAGATTTTCTTTGCACAGTCGGAAATTTGCCCCAACCAGGAGGACCAGGGCCTTAATATAAGTCCAAGGATCTCCAGTCATCACAAAATTCGTGAACAATGCTTTTCCAACCAAGAATTTAATGGGAAGATGTTGGGTTTTTAAATTGAAGCTAGGATTGAAAATATTAATATAGTTTCAACAGCCTTTAAACGTTTTTTTTTTGTTAGTGAAGTGTTCTGCATCTTTCTGCTGTTAGTCTTAAGAAGTGTAAGCTCTGCAAAGAATCTAGTAATTATCTGAAACTTTCATGTTTTGTTTAATTTTCGTATTTTTTCCAATAAAATCGTTTTTAATTGCATTCAAAATAAATTAAAACTAATAATATGTTATTTACTTCTTTTTTAGGCCGAAAGGTTCGTCGACCGCAAATTGGACCGTGCAGAGGAAATTATCAAGAACAAGGCCAACAAAGGAAAGAAATGGTACAGCAACTTGATTGGCGATGAAAATGGTCCAAAACTAAACGATTTACATATTTTCCTTACTGCTTTTGCTGGTGGCATTGCACTTGGCATAGCAAGTGCTTGATTTTTACCCCCAAAATAAATAAAACATAAAAACAATGCCCAAAACTTTACATAAATAAAAAATGCAAATGTTAATGATTTGCATATGAGCGTTTTATCCAAAAACCCTCATAAATGCAAGCCCACTTCAAAGTCAAACATGTGCTCGATGTGTTTTTAGAAAAAAAGAAACAAAAAAAAAGGATTAACAAAAGCAAATATTACTAAACATTTAGAAAAAAAATCAATATCATCACATAATATTCCTATGTTAAACATTTAAAAATTTTGTTTCATATTCTCATTTTGTCAATTTAAATTATTTTTTGTTTATATCAAGTATTAAGTCTAGTATCTCGTATCAAAATAAATAATAATATTTCTGTGCAAAGTCATTATTTAATGTTAAATTTATAAATATCCTTCAATTTCCAAGTCGAATTTTCTAATTGAAAATTTTGACGAAATTTTAAATTTACTTAAAAAAACCCTCTTTTTAGTTTATTTAACAAAACAAAGTTTAGGTTATTACGTTTTGTTAAATAATATTTTGTATTTATTGTAATAAATTTATTACTCGGTAATAATGAAACAAATTTGTTTGGTTTTATTATATTATTAATTTTATAAGCAATGTATTTATTGTTAGTATTATTAGCTACAGATTTTTGCTGCCCTTGAAATGTTGATTAAACGTAGTGTGACCTGACCGTCAGGTTAATAGAGTAGGTTGTAAAATAGTTAAGAAATAAGGACAACGAATTTCGGATATGTAGGTGAAATATTAGTTCCCTATATGCTAGCATGTCATGCATGAACAAATTGACACCAAAGAAATGTTTTTTGAACTCCTGGACAAAACATATGAGCAGTGTCCTAGGCGACTTCAACGCCAAGCTAGGGAGAGAAGATGTCTGGTGGTACAATCGGAAAACACAGCTTGCACCACCTCTGATAACGGATTCAGACTAATTGATTTTGCTGCGGGGCGAAATATTGTAATAGCTAGTACCAAGTTCCCACACCTCAACATTGACAAAGGGACATGGAGATCCCCTGATCAACCAGATTGACCACATGGCAATCGATGCAAGACAATACTCCAGTATGATGGATGTCGGAACTTTCCGAGGGGCAAACATTGACTCGGACCACTCTCTTTGTAGTTAAGATACGTCTGAGGATATCCCGAACAACGCCAAGAAGGTAATAATCTGAGGAAGTCTAACGTCCGACGGTTGCAATTGCAAGATATCTCCAAGTCCTTTTCGATCGAGTTTCAAATAACCTCCAAAGGAATCCTTTACAGTCAGCATCAGGTATTGAGAACCAGTGGCAACATTGCCATAATGCCATCAGGGAAGCCGCCACTGAAGTGCTGGGTTTTACACGGCCACCACAAAGAAAAAGCCTGTTTTGATGATGAGTGTCGGCAGGCACACGCAACTAAACAAGAACAATTCAAGGCGGTCCCCATTTCTGGGGACTGTATAAAGGCGATGTCGAAACGAATTCTGCTGTCAGGCAGAATGGTCGATTTTATCTTGGCGAAATAGACAAACAATTCCGCCCACCACATAGGTCCATATCAATGCGGTTTTAGGCCAGGAAATTCCACTATGGACCAAATATTCACATTACGGCAGATCTTGGAAAAAACCCAAGAACTTCAAATCGATACCCACCACGTTTTCATCGATTTCAAAGCCCCGCACGACAGCATTTATAGAAACGAGTTTTATAGAGAAATGTACAGTTTTAACATCCCTGCCAAACTCGTCCGCCTGTGTGAAATGACGATGGAAAGCGCACGCTGTTCCGTCAAGGTCATGAAAGATCGAGAGGTGGCGCACACAAGTAAAAGGACCTCAACCGACTTCACTTGCGAAACTGGAGGCTACCAGCTAGGGACTGAGCTGGCTGGCGAAGCTTGTTGGTTAAGGCCCAGGTCCACCCCGGACTGTAGCGCCACCTAAGGTAAGGCAAGGTGTAAAAGAGTTACCGTCGGACATTCGTTTTAAAGTTTGCATTTCAAAACAGGAGGAAAAACAGAGCTCCACAAAGTATTCCACATTTGCTCGATGCTCCTAAAGAAAGAATACTGTATTGGACAACGTCCGAAGCCATTCCTTGCAGTGCGAGTATTGCGGTTGTTTATATAGAAATAGCGATAAAATAATGAAAGGCAAGACATATCAGACGCTCCGATACTCAATAGATGTTTCTGTTATTGTTCGGTCGGCTAGTTTTGGCCTTTATGGACTATAACCAGACCAGATGGGTTGAACAATTATATACTCCTTCGAAGGAAACCAAACGTACATCGCAGTATTCTTGACAACTTCGAACATGTGATCATTCCACAGAAGGTGGACTGTAATACACATTCCGGGAACTGAGAGGTGTTCGGTTTTGTTTGATGCAAGTGCCACTCATGGATAGTGGCATGGCAAGTAAGTTTCGCTTTAACGGCAAACGACAACATCAAATAATAATGAACGCTGCCGTTGCAGTTCCACATCCGAAGAGCATGAATGAGAGTCTGGAAACGAATATGGAAAGCTGAGAGAGATGTCAGTCAAAACAATTTATTGGATTAGTTGTTTCACAAATGGGTAGTTGATAAAAATTGTCGAAAAGTAATTCCAATCCAACGAAAAGAGTATCATTAATAATAAAAATATTTTAACTATGTGTCTGTATGGCACAATGCCTTTTAGAATGCAACCGAATGTTGCACGACAAGTTAGAAGAATTAGGGAGATAGATCGAGAATTAGGTGACTATTTTCTAACTTAAAACGCACGGACGGCTCTAGCTTTTACTAGGAGTTAGTAACTGAGAATTGATCTTAGGATCCTTCGCTTGACTAGCAAACATCTAATCTACTGCATCATTGAGTCCAAATGCACGGAATTTCGATAAAAAAAGTTTTACTACCTAACTCTATCAAATGTCTTAGATATACCAAGTGCATTTATGTTACTTTCATCAAAACGATGGAGAGATTAGTTCTACTTTTCGGTGAGATATACCATCAGATCCCCTGTGGACCTATTGCTACGAAAGTCGTACTGCTGGTCATTATGAACTTTCTTAAGCTGAAAATCTATCAGCCAGCGTTTCCATGACAAATTGTGGCAAGTTTTTTGGGGATAGGCTTGGTGGCGGATTAACACATTTTCCGCCAGTAGGCTATTCTTCTTATGTCCTCTGCATTTCGATAATTAATTACACAAGAAGGTGGAAAAATATATATATAAAATATTTAAAAAAAACTAAAAAATGATTCTTTGTTTTAAAAAAAAAATTATATCTTATGAAAAATTAAGAACTGATTATATTAATTCTAAAACTGTATAGTAATTTTTCTAAACAAATAACACTTATTCTAAACCAGTTAAGTAAAATTTCTGAGCTTCTAAATAATTTAATCCATTAAATCAATAAATACTTACATATAGATGCATTCGAGTTCTAGTAAGCAAGATACTGATATTTAACATCATTGATTTCGAAAAATAACTGCAGTTTCTAAACAATATGTATTCTCATCACAAATATTAAACTATATAAGAATACTTGTACTAGTTTTTGATAAATGGTTGACGAAAAAAGATAAATAGTTTGCAAATTTAGTAAGCCGTTTTGTAATTTTTTGAGTTTCCAGTAAGTAAAGTTTGGTAACTTGAGAAATATAATTTTTGCTGAAGCTTGATAATTATTGCTACATTTTATTCCTGATTCAACATTAGAAACTGAATGTCACTGTTAGATAATCATTTTTAGTTTAATATTTTTCTCCGTGTAGTTCATGTTTATAATCATATTAATTTTTTTGTCAATGAAATTGCAACTTGCATGGAATAACACGACTTGTGTACTATTATTGTCTTCATTATATCAGATTTTTTTCGTTATTGGTATGATGTAAACTAGGGATCATATTACATATCTAGGGGATATTTTTACAGCCCACGACTTGGTGTAGGTTACACAAGAAAAAAATTTATTTCTGAGCGAAGAAAAGCTCAATCATGCATTGCTTATAAGATGGACTAAAGTTTGCCTTAAAACCACTTACACAATATGAATGAACACAGATTATAAAATAATGTACATTCCCATGTTTATGTTTATTCCCATCCCTCTTGCTTCAAGCTCTTGACATATTCGGTATTTCACATTTTTTGTAATATGGGCCTATAGGTTTGCCTCCGCACCAACATTTCTAGTGTTAAAAAAGTATTAGCAGATGTAATATTTAATAAAAATATTTATTATTATTTATTTTTTATTTCTGTAAGACAAACACAAAATTTTTGAGGTAATTTTGCCACCCTCTAAAATCCGCCGCCCTAGGCTCAAGCTTACTCAGCCTGCCGGCAAATCCGCCACTGGATAGGCTGAACAGAAGTGATAACTGGGGAGTGGGTGTGTTAACACATGCGGGCAGCATTGAGCTTGCTGCAAATTAGGCTGCAGTCAGATCTGATTTTTCCTGAGAACTGACAGTAGGAGTATCGTTGAAGACGAGCGAAAGAACGAACGATGATGACGAAGAATTCCGTATGATTTTAAGAAAGGACCAACGCATTTGGTACATTGCAGTAGTTTTTCCGAGTTTTTTGTTCATGTAAAAATTAGGTTTTATTAATATGAGTATTGCAGATTGCAGGTCTCTAGCTGCTCTATACTGTTCGAATTATACCTAGAGTTATCTTTAGGTTTGTAACTTTTTGACAAATTCGGGATCGGAAGTAAGAAACAAGTCTAGAGTGTTGGCGGTTCGACCTACAATTTCAGGAATCCTACTCAGGTAGGACTGAGTTGGTAAAACTTAGGAAAGATCTCAACATATCTTCCCTTGGATGTTGTCTGGTGAGAATGATAATTCCAAGTAGAATTGTGTACATTGATCATCACCCGATTTCAGCGTGAGGGTAATGGGCAACAATTCTATGAATGATTTCTTTGAATAATTTTTGGCACCTACCATATCTATATAGGCATTTAGGGTTGGTTCTGTGTTGAGACCATTCTACATGTTCGTGGATAGAAATGTAATATTAAGACTAAATTAAGGATAACTCTCGGCAAGGGCGATATGTAGCAGTCGAAATTCTAGATTCTATGTTCTGTGATTTAAATGCTGAGTTCTCCACTCTAAATTTGTCTCTTTCTTTAACCTATCGAGAGCGGAGGATCATCGACAAGAGGTTTTGAAAAAGACCCCAAATTAGATAAATTAGAATTAGAAGCCCAGAAGCAATGCGCTTTGAAGTAAAAATAAAATAAAAAGTAAAGAAGGTGAATTATTTTCTGCCAACTGTCAAGGCAAATAGGTACAAGATCGGCGCAGATTTCATTAATGATTTTTTTTTATTTGTTAAATGTGATTTGTAGTGCCCCGTGGCTTAGTGGTTAGTGTGTCGGACTGCTAAGCGAATGAGCCTAGGTTCGAATCCCGCTCATAGCCACCTTCTTTTCTGGGGTACTGCCTCTTGAGAGGAACTGACAAAACCTCCAAGAGTAAAATTTGTCTCGAAAATGTGCATCTCATGTAGCCGTTGGGACTCAGCGGTAAACTGTAGGTCCCTTCCATTCTTGCAAATTAACAACACACACACAGGAATGGTTGAAAGTATAAGTCACTAGGCCTTGGCTCCTTAAGAAGCTGTCGCGCCAATAAATTTATTTTATTTAAATTTGATTTTGGTGCTCTTTTTACCTATAAGTTCTTACAAACAATTACAAAAAGAGCTTAAGCGATTGCTGATATTTTTCAAAGAATATGTGTAGTTAATATGTCTTCTCTTCGAAAATCTTCAAATTTTCATATCGCGAAACCAAATTACCATCATCAACCAAACTGCCAAAAGGATTTTCAACCTCCTCAACAATAGTTTGATCAATCTCAACCAAACCATTATTATAACCCCTTTCGTGATGATCGTGCACATCTATTGTAGCTACCGAATGCTGCATTCCATTGTAAGCTTTCTGCCCTGCAGACAAATTTCGATCACTCGATGGTGTTATTGTTCCCATTGACGATTCCAGCGATCTAGCATCGGTCTCCAAAATAAGTTTGCCATTTTGATAAATAAAATTTGGATCTTTTTTATTATACGATCCATATAATTCCTTCAAAGTTGCTTTGGTTAGATTAAGTTCCTTTAGGCCAAAGACTTTATTATTTTCTACTTCTGCAGTCTCTCGGGCTTCATGCCGCATTGCTTTTCTACGCAGATGATCAGCTAGATCATTTTTATTGGTGAAATCAATTGAGCTTCCTGCTGACGAAACTCCACTTGATATGGACTGACGAGCTCGTTTTAAAATCTGACGGCATTTGTTGGTGAAACCACCAATAATTTCTGATGCCAAGGCTAGAGCTCCGAGAACATAGCCAATGGCCATGAGTAGAAACATTCCTTCAGTGTCCGCTGTGGTGAGTTGGCGTTCCTCCTGAATTCTTTCTTTCAGTGCACGAGAAGACGAAGCTTGAAGAAGTTTTCCCGATGCTGATCGCTGCATCACCCAAGAGACTTCATTGCTGATTTTGGCAATTAATCCAGTTTCCTGAGCTAAGAGTATTGCTTGATTGATGCTTTCAGCGTAGACAGAATTTTTTGGTAAGGCGAAGGCAATATGAAATGGAGCAAAGCATTCTTCACTCAGATGAAGAGCTGAACGACGACCCAGAGCACTGGAAAGAGAAAATACAACTCGAAAACAAAAAAAAAAATGAAAATTCAAACTCACTCATTACTGAAGTTCGACTGCACTAGGTATTCCAGTTGGGCCTTAGATCCAAGAAAGGCATAGTTCCAGAAGAAAGACTGCGTCACATTACCAATACCCTCTTCCAATGTGTTAACGAATTCCATCTTCTTAAACAATTTGGCAGTTGATTCGTGAGTAGAGTTCTGAAACCATTTTTCCCAGCCACCGCGATCTAAAAGTCAAGGATATGTAAAAATAATTCCATTGAATAACATGAAATACCTAGTGTTCCAACTCGAAAGAACAGTCCCAATAAATCATTAACCGAATCAACTGTAGCTGGAAACGCTGGCAACGTCACAAAAGCAATAATTGATCCTGTGTAACACGAAGTGATGATGATCGTAAAGAGCCAATAGAATCCAATCAAAAGCCGGGTAGAGACCCGTTGTGAGTTGCTCCAGGAGTATTTGCCGGTAAAGGTAAAACTGTTGGTGAACATTCCGAAGACGTACCAGAACATGTTTTCGATTTCACCCCAGTTGCCGATCAAGTGCCGCAAGGTCATTTGATCAGTGAAAACTATTGGTACAATACCACCTAGGTAGATAAGAGTCAAGGCCAACCATACGGGCCATTGGAAGGGTCCTAATATAGCGCGGTATCTGTAAAATATTAAAACAAATTTAAGCATCACGTAGTGATAAGGTGTCCTACTTTGGTAAGGCTTTGGAGGCTAAAGTAATAAAAGCTGCACAGTCCCTAGAATGCCCTTGGGACATGTCAATTTTCTGCAGCCTTTCTTCTGTCAAATAAACTCCAGCCATGCCCACATCAGCTTTATGAAGCCTCACTTCCTCTATAACTGAGTCTCCAGATCTAAATTCAGAAATTCTTTTGTCATATAGTAACTCATTTTCATAAAAAAGCACCTACCCTAATGAAATATGTTCCATGGGCTCCACAATATCAAAGGAAAAATTCATTTGATTGGCCATCATATTCATCAATCTATACTCGATGCCTTCCCAATGTATATGACTCTGTCCGGATGAATCCAGTTTTCGAACTCGAAAAATAAATGGAGGCTGATTAACAGCTGATACCGAAAATCGATGTCCGGAAAAGCCGCTTGAGAACTTTTTCGGAAACAAATTTATGTGTGGTCGTGAGAGGACACCTTTTATCCAACTGGTGAGGACAATTGGTGTATTGGCTCCAAGTCCATCGGCGTACAGTTTGTGGGTGTAAAGAACATATGGACGTTCCTGATGGTAAATCAATAAATCAAGAAAAGAATTTTTGCACAAAAAATAATTGATACCTTTTCGGGATCCGATATTAAGCTTTCACCAATAACCAACAAGTTGACAATATCTGAAGACTCTTTTGCAGCTAGAAAATCCTTAAGCTTCCACTGACTGGATCTGGATACAATAACAACTCGTGATTTCACCTGGGCTCCAATTATTTTGCGGGCATTCAATGGATCGGAGACAAACAGAATGTAGCTACGACAATTGTTGTCCATTGGTGAATTAAACTCGCTGTTGACAGGCTCATATGTTTTGGTGATTTGACCATGGTAGAAGGTGATGGGGAAACTCTGGAAGATACAATTATTTGCATTTTATTAAAGTTACCAATATATGTTCTAGCTTTGATGTCGTAAGGTACATTGAAAAAAAGACAAAACTAGCGGACAACCCGCTCGCTTATACAAAAGTAAATTTTTCTACCTTTGTCTGTCTGTCTTGGCTTGTATCTAAAACATCTAATTAGCTATCTAATGTTCTAAGGAGTATATTATTATCTACCTATTAGGTGCGGTCTTTTATTTTCAGAAATTCTGATTTGTGAACCGATTTGACTCAAAATCACAACAAATAATATTAATAAATTATAATATTCAAATAAAAATAATAAAAAGAATACCTTTGTTAAAATTTTGACCCAATAGGTGGCGCTGGTCGGAGTAGATATAATATAATTTTAAACGGCTTGACCGATTCAACAATTTTGTTGTGTATAGTTCTTGGATATACTTGGGTGCGATAGGTAGCGCTGTTTTTGGAGACCAGAAAATGTATTTTATAAATGAGCAGCGTCGAGAGGGCTGTATGTTTTGTGTATAGGGTGTTTTGTTAGACGTATAGAACTTCCGATAGTAATAACTGTCAAACTAGCTGTCATACTAATGAAATATGTTTTTTTTTCAGTATACTTTGTCAAATCACCATGCACCAGAGCAAAGTTAACAAATCGTTGAAATTTATTTCCAAAATTCGCAATCTGTTCGCAAGAGTTATAGAGTACTTCGTCAACTTACGGTTCACCTAAGCAGCTAATACGCAATAATATAAATCGATTCAGGACAACGTCTACTCTTTTGGATAATGAAAATAGTACGAGGATTTAGATTACAAAAATAAATTTCAAATTGCCCGTTTGGCGTTAAATCGTCACATCTGACAAGCCATAAGGCACAGTAGCGGCACAGTACACATAACTAATAGCGAGTTTCATTCAAATTTCAAAGATTTGATCTGAAAATCGAGATTTGCTCTTTTCAATGAAACTAGTATTGGTCATTCACTGCTGAGCATACACAGTATTTGATATCACACACAAAAATACCAGGCATGTACAGTATATATATTTAAAATGCCATATTTGTATTTTCTCACTTCAAAAACACCTTTATTTGTTATTTTGTATATTTATTGGATATTTGTTAAATTTTTGGCTAAGCACGGGCTGGCACAAGTTCACAACAAACAACAAATAACAAAATATTTTCCATTTGACGTTTGACCGAAAGACTATTTACATGTATGTGTGTATTCAGATCAAATCTGCCAACCCATCAGAGATCAAATCTTTCGTGTTGAGATTTGATCTAGATTTTCTCTTTTTTTTGCAATGAAACTCTCGAAATTGAAAAAGATCAAATCTTTTGACAGAAAGAGCAAATCTTTTCTTGAATGAAACTCGCTATAAGGTAATATATTGCGTTGGTTGTAAAAATCTGGTCTGTCACTTTGTATTAAAAATGGTGGTTTTCAGGGACCTACATCAAAAAAATGTATGAACAAAACTACACACCTCACGTTTGTTTTATATTTTTCTTATTTTCTTGTTTACTAAAAAGCTTTTTTATAAATTAATTACCACAAATAGTTTAAAATATAGCATCAAGATCTATTTTTCAGAACAAATAAACAAGTTAATGATCTCTGGCGGCCCCCATTTTACTTTACTAAAATAAAACCTCTAATGATATTACTTTGTAGTAGCGGAGGTTATATGACAGAAAAACAACAAACATTGATTGCCATGAAATTTGTAAACTAATAAGGCCAACATTTTCGTCATTCCATTAAATCTGTTCTATAAAGTATGCCGGGAGCAAGCATTAAACAAAAGACCTGGTATACCTATTATAATAAGTAGGTTCTAGTTAAGTATGAGTTAGTCATATAGTAGAATTGCTTTTTAAAATGATTTGCCAGGCATATCTTATAAGACGGCTACAACTTTTTTTTCTAGTTAAAATTTATTTTTTAATTTTTTTTTGAAAAAATTATTTTACATTTTATAATCACATCTATACCAATTAATAAATTCTAAAAAAAACTGCATACCAAAATTTCCAATTTTTTTTTTAAACTAAAAATAAAAAAACATGATTTTATCAAAACCGGTCCTACAATTTTCGAAATACTTTTTATCATAAATTCTTTGTTATTGAAGACGTGTTATGGCGTACTTCATTTTTACTAAAAACCGTTAAGTATTGTAGTTTTTATTACGTTTTATAAGTTCAAACTGTTTTATTTTCAACGTAAATGTTACTTGTTTCTGTCAAAGATCTTGCTTTCCAATGTAATTAGGCACATAGGAGCAAGTACGTGCGAACCAGTCATGCTCATTTTTTATTCCTCATGGCATTGGAAATCATTTGGAGGAGAAATGGTTCCAACAAGACGCTGCAACATCCTATTCAGCGCGTGCAAACCAAGAAATGGGCCTGTGAATTGGCCACCTCATTCGTGTGATTTGACACCTTTGGACTACTTTTTGGGGAGGTATGCCAAATATCTGGTCTATGCTGATAAGCAACGACTGATCATTTATAAGGCAACATTCGGCGCACTATTGACGAAATAAGACCAGGTATACTCGTAAAAGTGGTGCAAAATTTGTACTGACGACGACGCGACGGAATGCTGTTCATAAGGCGCAGTAGCGGAGGTTTTATGACAGAAATTATTTTTGAACATTTTGGCCATTCGATTGAATTTGTTATGTCTTATTTAAAAAAAAAAAGTTCTATGCCTATAAGAAAACACCCCTTATTTATATTATTTAAAAAAAAAGTACGTACAGGCCCTGTGGTTCGCGAGAAATTAAATATTGAGTTCCATTTTTACTTGTGATTATAATAATCCAATCCAGCAGATTGAAAAAAATTAGATAACAATTAAACATGACATTACGATCATAAAGAAACATATTTCAGTTAGTGCCAAAATTCTACCTGTCAGTCCGTCTGTACCGACTTACTTTGAATTACAGCTTGTACGGTTGAATTAATCGTTTTCAAATTTAGAGCATATTATTAATTTTAAATTCTACAGAGAATTTTTTTCAATTTTTTTTAGCTTAACGTATAATGGTAAATTACATTTTACCTTCAGTAAACGCTTATTTTTCTCAGAAATAGCCCAAAGATTTTGTATGCACAAATCATTTTAAAATTAAGATGATGTGATGCCTCGCACAAGCCTGTTTTTTTTCAATTTTCTCGAGAACTGTTTAACCGATTACAATCAAATTCCATATTCAGGAACATGTAGACAACCAAAATATTGTCGCATTTTTTTCAAATAACATTTTTTTTGTTCTTAAATAATTTTTTTTTTTTTTTTTTAAATCAATATATATAAGTATAAAAAAAAATTATTTATTCACATTTCTTATTTTCGTAGGTTGTTGCTGAGTGAATACCTGACATTACTGGTTATAAGGCATACAACAAGCGGTTATTGACTTGTTTCTTACACCTCATCCTGATAAGTTTACCTTTAACCGTTCGGTTTTCCATTGACGCAGGTTGATTTTGGCGGCCTGTAGTGGCCATATTGTTTTTTGTGACACCTGTCAAATCTGTTGTTTATTATTCAGTTGCCGATCACCAGAAAACGACGTTATTGAACCCGTCAACGTAAATAGCGAGCGCTATACAGAACGTTGATAACTAATTTCTCAAAGCTCAAATTATTGAACTATGTTTATCGACCTAGGCGACATGTGGTTCCAACAGGATGGTGCTACGTGCCACACAGCGGATGCCCCAATTCACATTCTACATGAATGATTTCAGGTTAAGTTTATCTTTTGCAGAAGTCAAAGGTTTATGCAAATAAATCACAATCGACCGATGCCCCGACAACAGACACAGGCCGGGTCTATGCGGGAAAGTCATTGAAAATTGGACTATTTAGATCCGTGCCACCGTAAGAACCCGAGGCGGGCATTTAAACGTTATATATTATATTATTATATATTCCATACATAATGACATGCATAAAAGAAGATTTTGTTAATACCTAAATCACAACTTGTCGTATTCTATATCCACCTTTTTCCGCCCTCATTAGCATACGATTTAAACAAGGATAATTATTCCAATTTCTGTAATTTTTATATCCCCCTTGTATTTATGTTAAATTCTTTTCAATTTCTAGTGCAATTAAAATGTATTTTACGTTTTTTTTATATTAGATTTTTACTTGCGATTATAGAGACTATATGACTATAAGGATTCGTGAATATAAACAAAAATTGAGATAAGAATGAAACATGACATTACGACCTTAGAGAAGTCTAAAAAAGTGATCTGTCTGTCTGTCTGTCTGTCTGTCTGTCTGTCTGTCTGAGGTCAAATAGAAATTTTATTTTAAAGCCTAAAAATAACGGTTCCTGCCGTTTAGAAAAAGCTTATTTTTGTCGAAAACAGCTCCAACGATTTTGATGAAAAGTTTTGAGAATGTTTTTTTTGGTAGTGGCTATTGAAGGTAGCTTTCATGTAACGTTTTTTTTTTTTAATTTTTGGCTTTCTCGGTAACGGCTCTTGGATTTCTGTCAATTTTTTTTATTTGAGAAGATTTTGAATAACCTTTTTTTTCTAATCAAAATTAATTTTTGGTTTTTTTTTTTTTTTTGAAAAATCAATATTTTCAAAACTAATAAAAAAAATTATTTAAAATTTTTTAATTAGACGTATATTAATAAACTCTAAAAAACTGCAAATCACACATTTTAACATTTATTAAAGAAATGAAGTGGCATTTAAATTATTTCACTCAATACAATTTAACGTACTTTAGCGAACAATCAAAGTCACAAAAATCGAATATGCTTTGATGTTAACTTTAATTTTCTTAAATTTTATTTTACAATGTGACCGCACGTATGAGCAAGTACGTGCGACCCAGTCGTACCATTTATTTTGTATGGTTAACATTAATATGTTTGGAATACGATGAATGAATACCTATAGTACGAGAGTTGATCTTACAGTAAATAAAATGTTAAAGGTACTAAGACGTGTGTCTATGACGTCATTGTTAAATTCATTGTAAAATTGTTATATGTTTGCTGGCCAATAAATTTGCTACGTTTATATTATATGACGCATTAATCATGTGAAAACGTAGTTAATATAGCAACAAAATGCTGTAACCATTATTTAAGAAGCTCTTAAGAAATTAAATTTGGTGTTCTTAGAACATATAACATGTTTCAGAAAACAAGAAGATTCCTCACCCAATGGAATCAGGTTTTTGTATAAACAATTTTTTAATTTTAATTGTCATATTGACGAAATTTATAAGAGGACGTAAGAATACCACCATAATTAAATCAAAAAATCAATATCACATTAACAAAAAATATATAAAACATTATTTTTATTGAGTAATTAATTTACCTTAAAAAGTTCTTGCAGCATATAACTTTCAGAATTCTCCACATGATTGTCGTAATATACAACCGGTGGGCACTTGAAAAGATACTTTATAGCGATTTTATTTATAAGACTTATCAACGATTTCGTTTGCCTTTCAACACTTGATGTATCAATTCCGAATTTAGCAGCCAAAATATCACTCCGATTTTTCGGATGACCGTAAAATTTCGGGTCAATACGTCGTTTTTCAATGTTATGCTCGTTGCAATTGTCAAATAGAATTTTGTTAAGTTTATACCGTTGAGCTGCCCCAAGACTGAATATAATATCCGTGGTACAATTTTTAGCAGATGTTAGTCCAAAAATTAAAATAATAAATATCCCGCAACTCCACGGCAAAACAATCATCATGGCACACGAACCGTAAAATAGAACGTCCTGACAGATGCAAGGAATATTTATAGTTAAAGGTGGAACTTTCCTTTTTTTAAGTTGCAAACGTTAATTAAAAGCTAAGGCCTGTAATAAACTTTATCACGTTATAGGTTGTGAACTGCATTTCTAATTGAAGAGGACACCTGCAAGTGGTAATTGAAACAAATTGCTGGAAACTACCTTTAATAACGATGGCGTGAAGAGATATTTATGGTTTTGCGAAAAAAAAACTTTTATTCAATCGAATATTGGAGTGAACTGATGGTTGTTTGATAGTAATAAGGCATAGGACGAAGATTTTTCTTTAATAATAAAATAATAAAGTTATCAGGCCTAATTTTTGTCTTCATAAAATGGATTTTTAAACATCAGTTGCACTTTTAGTTAGAATTAGCAACAGTTACTGTTCATTTAAAAATATGTAAGTTAGTACATAAATAAAGTTATAGGCCTGTTCAAGGGGAGAGAACATTATCTAAACTAACAACAACAACGTAAGTTTAGCTATATTTTAACCTCTATAAATATCTAGCGATATTGCATTTAAGGGTTGCCACAATTGGAGATAACCATATTGCTGTCCACAATACCACAATGACCTTTTTCGTTGCAACTTTGAACGCATAAAGACATGGCCAAATATTCATTCTTCTTAAAACAAATTTTCACGCTTTAGGAATTTTGAATATATGTACATAAATAAAATAAAAAAAACCATTATAGAAAGAAAGAATTGAACTTTTTTAACGCCCGATTTCTTTACATGAGTACTAAGCCAGCCTAGTACCCGGTCTAGCTAGACCAGGTCCTAGCTCTCGTACCAAGTCCTAACGAAAAGATAGTACCTGAGAATTTCTTCACATCACTGGTACCGGTCCTAAATTTACAAAGCGGTCCTAGGAACTAAAATGTCTAAATCTGGTCTAATTAATTTTTTTAATCTGAATTGACATTTCAAATAACTTGTGTTGGGTTTTATTAAGAAAAATTAAGTGATTTTTGGTGATTTGGTGGAAAGTGGTTACGAGGACTAATATCTACTGTGTGAACGATGTGTTTTTTTTTTAGAAATTAATGAAAGTCCAGAATAAATAAATACATAAATAAAATAGTGTGTTTTGGTGATTGTAGATTTTTATACTCGCTTTCAACATGGTGCATCTTATGCAAGAAATTCACATTTTCAGATCTTAACCATTGTACCCGTTTCCAGTAAAGTTTGTTTCTATCCTCAGGAACAACCCCCTTGCATTATTTTGAATGTATTTTTGCAATTGGCCTAATTGGATTTTGGCGGCCTGTGGTGGCCAAGTTGTTTTTATAACATCTGCTAAATCTGTTTTATTACCTTGGCATTTTACGCTTGACGTGATGGCCCTTCACAGTCGACTCTTCAACGTTCGGGGACCAAATTTTGAAATTGCTGGTTCGATAATCAATCAAGGAAGATCGGGCGAGAACATCGCCACCGTGCGTAAATAATACAGCAGAACTCGCCGTGCTCCTGAACTCGGCCATAACCATAACCCTTTTTTGAAAATGACTTTGGTGATACCGTCACCGTCAATGCTACAGAACGATGATAACTATTTTTTACTGTACAAATTATGGGCATATGGACCAGGAAGGCATGTGGTTCCACCAGGATGGCGCTTAGTGCTCCACAGCACATGCCATGATTGACAGATATCAATGCCGCATAATTCCCATAATTACCAATTTTTAGGGTATGTATTCCCAGGAAAATTATTTTACCTGATTGCAGGTCTATTTAAAATCCGTAACCCAACATTTTCAATATAATCCATCTTGAATGTTTGTTAAAAAAACTTCATTCTTTTTGTCAACTTATAACTTTCTTAACATATGTACAACAGATTGGTCAGGTGTTCCGCTACGAGCGTACCCCTTAATTTATGTTGATGATGTTGGTTTAATGTATCCAAGTCCTATAAATCGTATATAAACATAACATCCTAGTGCTGAAATTGCAGAAATTGGTAACAACCAAAAAGACACATTAAATACGATCACAAACGCTTATGAAACGGAATAAAAATAATTGAAACAAACAAAAACGCATTAACTACCTACTAGAAAAAGAACTAAAGCTAAGAACCGGTTTTTAGACGATAGTCTACCGAATTCGAGGTCCTAGCTAATACCGAGTCCTTACTAATACTCGGTCTCAATTTGACAGAAATCACTTGGTACCAATTTGAGTACTAGCAACTGGTATAATAATCGGTTACTAGTTGATTTTTAAGAGCTAGCTGGGACCGAGTCCTTACTATTACTTGGTACAAAATTGACAGGACTATGGCTTAGAACGTGTATGATGAAATAAGTTGATACCGATTTGAGAACTAAATTTAGGACTAGGATCGGTCCTAGCGTTAGAACTCTGTGAAGAAATCGGCACTAAAAAGTTTACTTTATACCTTTTGTTGGGGAACGCAAGGGAGGTTTCAAGGAAAATGTATATTATCGATGAATTTACTTGTATTTTGTTTGTGTTGTCTTGTTAAATATAAGAACGTGTATTTTGTATTCTATAAATGTATAAAATGTGTTGAATAAACTTGAGATATGTTGTGAAACAAATTATAATTAGTGTGATTGGCTTGTAATTGTATAATGATTGTAACTGTTTAATGTATGATTTTTTGTTTACCCATGCCAGAACAAATTAATAGGCAACTGCACTCCTTGACTGCTAAAACACGAATGACTGAATTCTAACAAATTATATTTTGATTATTGTAAAATTACATGAGTGAAAATTAATTGAGTGCAAATGAGATAGCGAGAAAATTTGATAAGAAATGCAAGGTTAAATAAAAATAAATAAATAAATTTATTGACAGCTCCTTAAGGAGCCAGGGCCTAGTGACTTATACTCTCAACCATTCCTGTGTGTGTGTTGTTACTCTACAAGAATGGAAGGGACCTACAGTTTACCGCCGAGTCCGAACGGCTACATGAGATGCACTTTTTCGAGACAAATTTTACTCTTGGAGGTTTTGTCAGTTCCTCGCAAGAGGCAGTACCCCAGAAAAAAAAGGTGGCTATGAGCTGGATTTGAACCCAGGTTCTTTCGCTTAGCAGTCCGACACACTAACCACTAAGCCACGGGGCACTACAAAGGGTTAAATGTTATGTTATAAAACATAGGGTGATATTTGCTATGTTTGGTTTATGAACAAAAAAAATTTCTGAACACCTTTAAAAATGTTCAATTTTTTTAATTAATTCCTTAATAATTAGCAGTTTCTCTATAAATTCTCTGCCTACTCGGGTTATAGCTGATGCTACGTCTGGGTTTTTGAAAAATCTTGTGAAGTGTTTCAATCATTTGTATTAACAAAACATTGTTTTGGCGTATCAATAAAATTAATCCAAGTAGCTCCATAAATTTCTTTTCTTTATACGCTTTTTTACTTTTTGCGGCTTCTTTCTTGCCGATGGTCTTATATATATATAGTTCATATTCATATAGCTATAGAACGAACTTCATACTTATTTTTCTAGTAAAAACAGTATATTTTTAATAGTTGTCTGAATTATACAAATAAACTCATTTTCTTATTTTAACAGAATCGGGCTGAAAAAGTGAACAAATATTCGAGTGAATGATTTTTTACACGAAGGGGAACTAGTGATGGCATAACAATACTCGGATCAGACATTAATAGTCCATCTTCTGAATCTTTTCTTTGTTTATAAGCACTTTGCCCGGAAAATCCATTTATTCAAACTAGTTAAACAAATTTAGATAACTTTTTTGGCTATAAACTTATCCTTGCCATATGTTATACTCAAGAGCTGTAGAAAAAATTTCTTTCGAAATATTGCCCGCACTTTCTAATAGTTTCTTATTTTTGATAAATTCTAAACAATAATCTAAGGATTTCAAAGGCCTTCCATTCGATGTCCTTGGCACGTCACTTCAATTTAAATTTCTTTTTAAATTTCTTCATTTTGGATGAAAAATTCAATAATTCGTTTTGATTTAAAGATCACAGGCTTGCAGCGATCGTTTTCTGTAACCTAATTTCCAGTCGCTTCTCTTCTTCAATATGAGGACGCATGTTTGACCCATGTTAAGTTTGTGCGACCAGCAAATTCTAAATGTAGAAACCTTAGAGTCTAAAGTTTCATTTGATATACTATTTGTTCATTGACTCGAATGAGGTAGACCAGCACCAAAAACGCAAGCGAAAGTAGTCATTTTACCGCCAGCGGACAGGAAAAATCTGTCGGACCGGCGCCAGCGGTTTTGTACATTTTATGTAATTAACCATTTATTAATTGGTAAATTTATCATTTACTGAATCAGGTAGAGGTAGGTGTTCTTATGGCCTTGAGTCATTGTGACTTGGTTTCCTTACATTTTTGGTACTTCAGCTTGTTACTTGCGATTATAGGTACTATAATGCAAGTTATGCATTCGTGCAACAAAAAAAAAATTGAGATAACAATCAAACATGACATTACGATGATAGAGAAACATATTTGAGTTACTGGCAAAATTCTGTCCGTCTGTCTGTCTGTACGGATGTATTTTGGACTGTAGCCTAAACGGTTGGGCCAATCGTCTTCAAATTTAGAACTTAAGGTTATTTTGACATTTTACAGAGGAGATTTTTCAATTTCTTTTTAGCTCAAAAATTAACGGTACCTGTCATATAACCGTTATATAAAAGCTTATTTTTCTCGAAAACGGCTCCAAGAATTTTTAAGAACAAAAATTAGATATAAGCATTATATTTTGGTGAAAAAAAATTAATATGGTGGGCCAAAAACGGTACCTCCCACCGGACCGGTTTTTTTGTTCGACTTTCTCGAAGACTGGTTATCCGATTACTATCAAAATTCATATTCAAGAAGATGTAGCCTAAGTAATTATGCATTACCTTTTTTCTAAAACTGTTTTTTTTTGTATTTTTAATAATAAAATTTTTTTTTTGAAAAATCAATATTTTGAAAACGGGTGTATGAAATGTATGTTATTTTTGTACTTAAGTTTGTATTTTTAATTTGTTTTTTATTTTTTTAAAAAAAGTTGTTAAAAAAAACCGTTTTTTTAAAACGATTTTGAGAACAAATTTAAACTTTTTAACATTTCTTAAGGAAATAAAAAGGCGTTTAAACTATTTCACTCAATAAATTTAACGAACTTTATTAACAAAAGTCACAAAAATCAAATAAATGCTTTAATGTTAAACTTAATTATCTTAAATTTTATTCTGCAATGCGACCGCACATATGAGCAAGCACGTGCGATCCAGTCGTGCAATTTATTTTTAGCTTTTTGGGAAAACATCATTTGCTCCCCGCATTAAATCACCCGATTCATAATTATTCACTCTCGAATGACAAATTCACCAGTCAGTCAACTGTCAAATGGTGAGAGTAAGTTTTTTTTTAAGAGAAAATGGTAAAATTGAAAGTTTCCTATTGCTAAGCTTTTTCTAAAATTGAAAGCTACAGTTGTGTCAAAAAGTATACAAAATATTTCCCTGGATTTAAGACGGTTTAAATAATTTTGTGCCCATCCGTTTAGGCTGTACATTGGGAAGCGAGATCCTTGACAGAAACAAATAATAACATTTACGTTGAAAATAACATAGTTTGAACTTATAGGAACTATTATAAACAAAAAACTTAACGGTTTTTAGTAAAAAAAAGTGCGCCATCACACGTTTTAAATAACAATGAATTTATGAAAAATGTATTTCGAAAATTTTAGGACCGGTTTTGATAATTTTTTTAATTTTGGTATGCAGTTTTTTAGAGTTTATTAATATACATGTGATTATAAACTTTAAAATACTGTTTTTTGATAAGTTTAAAAATATTGTTTTTTCCAAAAAAAAAAAAATCAAAAATTAATTAGAAAAAAAGTTATTCAAAATTTTGATATGCAGAATTAATTTGGCTACCTAGATCTTCTCAAATATATAATTTGACAGAAATACATACAGCCGTTACAGAGAAAGCCAAACATTTAAAAAATCGTTATATGAAAGGTACCGTAAATAGACTTTTCCTGTAAATTTGGTTCTAATCAAATGAACAACAAAATATTCTCAATAATTTTCATCAAAATCGTTGGAGCCGTTTTCAAGAAAAATAAGCTTTTCCTTAACGGTTTTATGGCAGCTACCGTTATTTTTAGGCCTTAATATAAAATTTCAATTTCCCTTTATGGAATGCAAAAAGAATAACACACACCAAATTTGAAGATAATCGTCCAAGCCGTTAAGGCTGCAGCTCGTTATACAGATAGACAGCCAGACAGATAGACAGACAGACAGGCAGACATTTTTTGTCGATCACTTTTTTTATACTTCTCTATGATCGTAATGTCATGTTTCATTGTCATCTCAATTTTTTTTATATTCACCAATCCTAAACTTGCCTTATAGTCCCTATAATCGCATATAAAAACGGTTAGCAGAATGGTTAATGATGTAATTAAGGACAAAAGTAATTAGTAAATGAAATAACAATTAACAACAAAGTCATTAGAAGAAAAGAATATATATGAACTAGATCTCAGGTGAAACCAGTAAGTTGATAACTGAAATTCTTGAAGATTGTTCTGCGTACAACACTGTTTCAAAAATTGTTTATATCGAACTATTTACCTTAAAGTTCTTACTTACTTTTAATTTGCAAAAAAATATCAATAAAATAATAAACTTTTTCTAAAAAACACGTGGAAAACACGTCTTCAAAAACGACGGACATGCAACAAGTTTATCTGAAAAATTGTCGAGTTTCTATAAAGAACAGGAGTTGTTTGACACCATCATATCAGCTGGGGATAATCGCGTTAAGATTCATGCCAACAGAGTCATCCTGTCCGCTTTTAGTGATTATTTTTTGGAAATATTTCGAGGTAGCCCTTTAGGCGGAAACGTAATCGAACTCAAAACCCACTGCACTAAAGCTGGTAATTGATTTCATAAATTCTGGTTGCATTGAGTTGAGCTTGGAAAATTCTGAAGACCTTCTTCGAATTGCAGCGTTTTTAAAATATCAAACCTTGATCGTTGGTAGCTGTGATTTTATCGAAAAGCATGGAATCAAAGAATCAAATTGCTTTCCTTATCGAAAGAATTTAAGTTATCCGAATTGAAAGAGAAATCTTTAAGAACCAATTTCAACCATTTTGAGGAAATATCAAAGGAAAAAGAAATCCTGCTGCTGAATGAGATTGAATTAAAGGATCTGCTATTTAACGATAATCCCCATGGAGACTTCAAAGAACACGTTTTTCTGGCTATGGTAGATTGGGTGGAATATGACAAGGTGCAGCGCCAACATCTGTTATTCCAGCTCTTGAAAATGGTTCGGTATAAGTATCTTAGCCCGAACTTCATCATTACACATAGGAGGTCTGTCTGCAAGACGGTGGAAAGCTACGAATTGATTTGCAGTTGGCTTCAATGGCACTTGGCACCAGAAACAATGAATATTATGAATATATCGATTTGAAGCCCATAAAAGGAGATGAGAAACTTGTTGTTGTATGCTGTTCAAACTGGGACGAAGTTGTGATTCAAACGTTGAATTCTGCCGAGGATTCGTGGTCAACCGAACGAAAAATACCTCTTTGGAAAAAGAAAGATTGGTATTCTGCGATTGTGATTGATGAAAGACTAATTATAGTCGCTAAAAATAGCGTGGAATGCTTAGATTTGCGCACCATGAATTGGATTAATTTGCCACCAATGAACACCAAATATTAATACAATTGGAATATAGCGAAGTAGCTGCTTATAGTGGACAATTATATATTCTCGATTTTAAAAATGGCATTTTGCAATGCTATGATGATCATTCTAGAGCTGTGTCAATCGTGATTGATTCGGTCTTTATGACCCGTTCACTGAAAAGTATTGATGATTGCAATCACACTTCCATATCTCGGTCGTTCACAATTTCAATACTTTTCAAATGAACGAGAACGATACGATGCGGAACACGAAACTGAAATTCAATCAATCATTGAATGCAATACAGAATACAAAATACACAAAGAACCAGACCAGAGACAGAGAATGATTTGAAATAAATGAACGAAACAAAGTGAAACTGAACTGATATTTAAGTATTTATTTTACAAAGACGTAATGATTTACTGACGAAACACGGATATTCAAATGCAGAGATACATATCATATATGGAAACCATGCAAAATGTTTTATTCACAATCTAATTCAAAAATCACAACACAACTTTTCGATGACCGGTATGGCATGGGTATAAATTGAAACGAGAGAAAGAGGGTAGATATGGGATTGATTGGTAAAATGATTGATTGAAAAGACCGAATCTTTGAAATGACCGAATCATGAACGATTGAATCTTTGAAAATGAACTACTGACACAGCTCTAGATCATTCCAAGCAATGGAATTCAAAATCAATAATTAAAAAATATCTCCGTAACATTGGATTTGCTGCAACTAGTCAATTTTTGTACGTTATTGGCGGTGATAATAAACAAAATGTTCCTTTAAATTCTGCCAAACGTTACGATTTATCCAACGACACCTGGTGTAATTTGAAACCATTCTCGAAATCTCAGCATTACAAAAGTATTACCAAAGTTTTCGATAATAAGATTTTAAATGTCCGTTTAGAGAAAAATTGCTAGAAGAATATAACCCTGACACCGACACGTAGAGGACTTTAAGTCCTTTAGGAATCTGTGCTGACTTTTGGAATAACTTTTTTTGTACTTACCCCAATAATTTATAATATGATGTAGTCTTTAAAACTCATATTATTATACAAAATGTAAAAAAATGTAACGTGAACCATTTTGAATTATATTAAAAAAAACGTTGTTTTAAAAAAAGGTATTCTTAAATGTTTTAGTTTAATGTTCCGGATATAGTGTTTTCTTATGTTCTTACGACTCTATAGTTGGAAATCAATCGGCCATGAACTAGATTTAATTTTTACTTGCTATTAAAGGTACTATAAGGCAAGTTATCAAACATGATATTGCGATGATAGAGAAGTCGAAAAAAGTGCGTCCGGAAATGCCATCCATCTCTCTGTCTGTTCGCACCTCTACAGCCTAAACGGATGGGCCGATTTGCTTCAAACTTTTTTTCAAATGCAGTTTTATCGAAAACATTATCCCGATTTCAATAAAATATTGCACACATGAAGTCATGCACAATTCAATTAATATTGCATTTAAAAATTTTCAAAAAACATTTTTTTCGATTTTTTTATTTAAAAAAAAAATGGTTTTCGAAATATTTTGAAAACGGGTTGATTGAATTTTTTAAAAATAATCTTCCCAGATAAAAACTACAGATTTTCTTATAATGACATACTAAAAAAAATTTTAAATATTTTTTCGAAAAGTTTTTCAAAAAAAAAAATTACTTAAAAAAAAACGATTTTTAATATTTTTTTTCCTCGATAGAAATTTAGTTTTCAAATTTTATTGCATATTTAGTTTTTCCAAGAAAAGTCATAAACCAATTAAAAAAATGGGCACGACTGGGTTGTTCGTACTTGCAAGATCTTTGACAGAAACAAGTAACATTTGCGTTGAAAATAACACAGTTTGAACTTATAAAAAGTATTAAAAACCACAATACTTAATGGTTTTTAGTAAAAATGAAGTACGCCATCTCACGTCTTAAATAACAAGGAAGACATGTATCACTGTAGCTAGACTTGACACGATTACCTTTGTCACGGCAATGACTGTTTTAATGGCTAATTCAATTTAAAGACCCCTTACCACTGGTGGGGGGAAGTCTAAATAAAAGAAGTAGTTATGGCTCGCCGTTGTAATAGCAAGTGAAGTTTTATTATATTAAATAGATTCTTTTATACATAATTATTGCTTACGTGTAACTTAAATAATATTTACATAAAATAGTTTGAATATACATTGCAAAACAAAATAGGGTTCATATTCGCACTCGTACGTCGTGCAAGTTAATGATGAATATTCCTCAGATAAGAAAAATAACTGTACAAACAACACATTTTGCACACAAAACCAATGCTATCCAAGTCAAGTCCAAATATAGAAACAGATGTTAGCATATGGTCACGTAACACAAAATGCGTCGTTTAATAGAAATACATTAGAAATATACATAAGCACGATATTGCATAAATACAAAAGAGTGAACCTCAAGCAGGCACTCTTAATTCAGTGTTAAAGACATCTGTATCTTGATGATTTAAGTAGCCGCACTAACAATCGTAAAATCCAAAATACAAGGTCCAGCAGCAAATATATTATCTAACCATAATACAATTTTTAATTTTGAAGCTATAAAAAACCGATTAGATTACACGTATAGCAACCAAGAACCCTTATACGTTCTACAAGATAAAATGAAGGCTATAAGACAAGGAAGAGACAATCTTAGCGACTATCATGATAAAATAAATTGTATCTTGAACGAAATCATAGGCAAACTAGCTATGAGTGGCGAAAACAGTGCAGTAAATGAAAAATTGATACAAAATAATCGAGATGACGCAGTTCGTATATTTATAGATGGTATAAATGACACATTTACAAAAGGAGCTCTCTACACAGCAACAATCCAAAGTTTAGAAGAAGCATTCCCTATAGAAAGGAAAATTGAATACGATAATGTACACAGAGGTATAAATATAAAGCACTTCAGTGAAACAAACCATCGTAAAGAAAAAAATGAAGATAAGCACGAACGACGCCCAAACATCAATCACCACCACATTCAACATTCAAATTATATTCAACGTCCGTTTAATACAAATAATCAGTTGATATCAGATATACGCACCCATGGAAATAAATGATCGAACAAATCTACATTTACATTACGAGAGGCAACCAGGCAACAATTATCAGAATATGAAGCGAGAAAGAGAAGATTCCGGCAGGTATAGACAACCGAATCAACAGAATCAACAGAACGAAGGGACCGCAACGTATAACAAGCTACAACGAGTGAACAGGAATGAACTCCGAGAATATGAAATCAGCAGTACCCAAGGTGAAGCAGAACAACAAATATACAACACCAGGTATGATAATTTAAACTAATTAAAGGGTTGCTTTGCTTAAATTTAACAAGCACTTTAAATAACGTAACTTATAAAATAATGATCGATACAGGTGCAACCCATAATTATATTAAAAAAACCTGTAATAATTGTGTTAGAATTAAAATTAAAGAAACAAAAACAGTTTCAATGCATGGTACATCCATAATAAATTATAAAAAGGAAATTTATTTAATGGGAGAATTAATTACATTTTTTGAATTAGATGAAATAAAAGATTTTGATATGATTTTGGGTCTTGATGGTTTACGAAAATTAAATTCTGAGATAGATATAGAAAATCTTACATTAATTACAAAAAAGAAGGAAAACCTAGTTAGCATTGAACAAAATATAAACTACATAGTAGAAGATAATATAGAGTCAGAATATAAGGAAAGAATTAAAGATCTAATGAAGGAAAATACGGGCATAGGACCTCTACCCTTTACAAATTTTATTCAATGTACGATTCGTACAAAAACAGATGAACCGGTATATGTGAAACAATATCCATATCCGATATCAGACAATGAATTCGTGAATAAAGAAATCCAATCGTTGTTAAATAAGGGCATTATACAAAAAAGTAATTCACCTTATAACAGTCCAATCTGGACAGTACCTAAAAAAGGTACAGATGAAAATGGAAGACCAAAAAGACGTATGGTCATAGATTTCCAGAAGTTAAACTCTCAGATTATTTCGGATAAATATCCTATCCCAGATGTGAATATGACAATTCAGAATCTAGGCAAAGCCAAATACTTTACGACTTTAGATTTAGAATCAGGTTTCCACCAAATCCTCATCAGTAAGGACGATAGAGAAAAAACTGCATTCGCAATCAACGGCGCTAAATACGAATTTGTTCGTATGCCATTTGGCTTGAAAAACGCTCCTAGTATTTTTCAACGTTGCGTTGATGACATATTGAGAGACTATATAGGCAAATTCGTACATGTATACATTGATGATGTTTTAATATACTCGAATACTCGAGAAGAACATATGAACCATATACAGATAGTATTCGATGCTTTAAATAAAAATACGTTAAAGGTTACAGATGAAAAATCTAAGTTCTTCCAAGAAGAAGTAGAATATTTGGGTCATATAATAAAAAATAATAGGATTAGTACAAACCCAGAAAAAATAAAAACAATAAAGGAATATCCAATTCCAAAGAATATAAAAGAATTGCGGGGATTCTTAGGGTTAACGGGATACTATAGGAAGTTCATAGAAAACTACGCAGGTATATTGAAACCCCTAACAATTTATTTGAGAGGAGAAAGAGGTAATGTTAGTGGAAAAAACAGCAAACAAATGTTGATTAGTTTAGACGAAATTGACATAGAAGCAATGAATAAATTAAAAGACAAGCTAGCCGAAATCACAGAGCTATTTCAACCAGATTTCAACAAACCCTTTGAGTTAACCACAGATGCAAGTAATTACGCATTAGGTTCAGTTTTTAGCCAGATGGGAAAACCCATATTCTTTTTGAGTAGAACACTCACGAAAACAGAAGAAAGTTATTCCACAAATGAAAAGGAGTTATTAGCAATCATTTGGTCATTGCAAAAACTTAGGAACTATATATATGGTATAGCAGATTTAACAATATATACAGATCATCAGAGTTTAGTATTTAGCATTTCAGATAAAAATCCCAATACGAAACTTAAACGTTGGAAAAATATAATTGAAGATTATGGCGCAAAACTTGCATACAAACCAGGAAAGGAGAACGTAGTAGCTGACGCCTTGTCACGCCAAGAAATCAACACAAGTACAGCCGAAACTGTACATTCTCAAGAAAGTTCCAAGGAACCAAGAATTAAACACGAACCCAAACCATTAAATGCTTATGGTATCCAAATCGAATTGAAACCCGACAAAAATGATAATAAAATTGAAACAAAGAATATCTTTGAAAACAAAGTTCGTCATGTAGTCACGTTCACAAATAGAAACGAGCTCATAAAATCATTGAAAGAAATATTGCAACCAAACCGAGTCACTGCAATACATACCACACCCGAACTAATATATGAATTCGAAGAAATAATACAAAATACATTTGAAAGCATAAACTTCGTATATACGATAAAGAAACTCGAAGATATAACCGATCGTGAACAACAACTAAAAATAACCCAAGAAACACACGACAGAGCCCACATATTTTATAAAAACAACGAACAAGAAATATTACTAAAATATTATTGGCCAGAAATATCGAAGGATGCCAAAGCATATAATAAAAAATGCATAGCATGTTTGTATGGAAGGTATGAAAGACACCCACACAAAGAACCACTTAACGAAGGAACAATACCCACAGATGTTGGAACACATGTACATATGGATATATATTTCATCGATAAAGAAACATATATGCTAAGGATAAGTATTCAAAATACATGATAATCAGGCACATAAGCAACCGTACACAATTGTACAGTCGCATAGGAGAAATCTTAGTCAATTCTTTTCCAAACTGCAAAAGACTCATGACAGACAATGAGAACTGTTTTAATACAGCACAAGTTAAGAAAATATGTGAGACCCTGAATATAACAAAAATTTGTACACCAGTACATCGTTCAACAGCAAACGGTCAAGTCGAAAGAGCTCACAGTACTCTTACCGAATTGAGTAAAATACTTACGATAAAAAATAAAACGAATATTTCAGATGAAATATATATCGCGGTGAAAGAATTAAATAACTCGATACATTCTGTAACGGGTTACAAACCCATTGAAATATTCTTCAATAGAGATAAATACAATAACAATAGTGAAATTATTAATAATCTAAACAAAGCTTCACAACAAGTAATCGAACGATTAAATAAAAACTCTAAACATATAGAATATAAAAGTGGAGATATAGTGTTTTGTATTACGAAAACCAGAGACAAAACAGATGTAAGAAACAGAAAACATACTGTACAAGAAGATCTAGGTGATACAATAAAAACTACGAAAGGAACAATAATTCATAAAAATAATTTAAAAGTGAACAAATTATCAGAAGATGAAGATCTGGATATACCCAATCTTACTCGTGCAGGTACAATTGCAAACCCTGGCCATCGTACAGATAAAGACGGTTCGAAACCAGCATATAATAAGAAACACCGTTGAAGATGCGTACCTATTCGAAAAATATGAATATCTATATCATATTACAAATTTAACGGAATTAGTGAATTCATTTGAAACAATAGTAAGTTCAAGTTATAAACCCAATCGAGAAGAAGCATATTGGATAAGAAAGACGACCAATATCATCGAACAACTTAAGGACCACAAGAGATCCAGAAGAGCTATAAATTTCTTAGGAAAAATAATTAAATTCGTATTTGGAAACCCGGATAACGATGATTTAGTAGCAATACATTAAATAATTTAATTACAAATAGTAACAAACAGGTAATAATCAATAAAGGATTACAAGATTTAACAAGAAACCAAAATAGTGAACTTTTAGAACACATCATTTTAGAAGATGTTTATTTAGAACTTTCTAGTGTTATAAGAAGCATTAACGTAGCAAAAGGCAATTTATACCTTTCAGAATCTATAAACTTAAAAGACATAAACGAAATCATATCACATAAAAATATTTCATTACCTATAATAAATATATTAGAATATAGTAAAATATTCACAACATTTACTGATGATCTCGCAGTAATCATTTACAAATATCCTATTATAAAGAAAAAATGTCAAAATAATATATTAACAACTATGAGTAATATAAAGGGTAAACCCATAGTAGATAAAAACATAGCTATTTGTAATCAAACCTTTACAAGAATAAAAAATTGTCAAAACTTTATGAGCAATACTATATGTGAAATAAATAACGAAATAGAAAACTGCACAATTCAATTATTACTAAATAAAAAATCAAATTGTAAATTCTTATTAGAAAATGATCCTCCACTTAAAGAAATTGATTCAGGAATAATATTAATAACTGGTGAACATGTAGTAAATCAAGAAGAAATAAGTGGAAAGAACCTTATAACTTTTTCGGGAAACATAAATATAGACGGAGAAACATATGTAAATCATAAAAACGAATTAAAAGAGGTTATATTACAAAAACATAATAATACTATAGATATAACAGAATATGTTAAATCAAACTCAAATCATGCATTTGATAATATAGATATATTAAAGCCATTTATTATTCCTTATGAAAATTCAATTTTTAATACCGTATATCTAATAATCAATATAATAATTATAATAACAATAATAGTTGTTTTTTCAAAATTATAAACTTATGCATATTATGTAAAAAACAAAGAAACGAAAAAAAATTTAACAAAATTTATCAAGAAGAATTGAAATTAAGAGGAAATTTAGTCTAATAATTTTTTTGAATTTTAGGGACTAACATTTTTAAGAGGGAGGGGAGTTAATGATGAATATTCCTCAGATAAGAAAAATAACTGTACAAACAACACATTTTACACACAAAACCAATGCTATCCAAGTCAAGTCCAAATATAGAAACAGATGTTAGCATATGGTCACGTAACACAAAATGCGTCGTTTAATAGAAATACATAAGAAATATACATAAGCACGATATTGAATAAATACAAGAGAGTGAACCTCAAACAGGCACTCTTAATTCAGTGTTAAAGACATCTGTATCTTGATGATTTAAGTAGGCGTTTTAAGAAGATATTAATAAAGGACATATAGTCCACAACTCTTTTTAAAAAAACATAAAACCAAACTTGTTTTCTTAATTTGCACTACAACTCGTTGTTTTGCTGATGGTGCAGTTTTTTGCATGTTGTCACAACATGCTGGGCCCCTCAGATTGAAGAAACGCAGAAGTCGATGTCTTCAAAGGAAGTTTGGGTGTTTCGTCGCTTGTTGAAGGATCTCATTGGTATAGCTGTGGTTTTAATTGATGGCCTTGGCTGTTGTGGTCTTTTTCGTCTGATGATAAAAATTATAGCTTTGATGACTCCTATGATCATGAATCCATTCACTCCAAGCAGTGAGTATTGGTGAATTCGATGAGTTTTTATTTCGTTCAGCATGTATTTCTGACTTTTTTGCAAAACTATAGCTTGTTCTACTCTTGCGATCACCAAAGCAATGTCAGAGTGTTGAATTGGTTGTTGCTCTCTTTTGTAGTTAAATGGAGTTAACTGCTCAGAGAGGTTGAATGATGGCAAGGATGAAGATGTTAATCTGCTTGTTATTGTTTGTCTTCCAACAATCGTCATCGTCTTATCATGGATCATGCAGCTTGCTGGTAATTTCAGTATTCTACTATCCTTTAGAATAGTTGGGACTGGATTGAGGTCACAATTGATGTACGACTGTAGTATTTGGGACGCTATATATCCAAGCATTTGTGTCGTGCATTTGGATCCAGTAGGCCTTTGCTGGGATGTTGTTTGTCAAACATGAATCCATTAGTTGCCTTTTGTGTTGCATGATATTTATTTCGAAAGAACTGACGGAAGCCGCAAATGTGTATATTGGGTGTTGCAGGTTACACCAATAGGTATCTGACAGTCTCTTCTGACAACCTAAAAATGCGTCCTTCTTCATAGGATAAAAATGATTTCCTTGAAGATTCATCAGTAAGTAGTCCGAAGATGGAATTATACACGTGAAGCTGCCATTGTTCATGGTTGGAACTGGCAAGATTTTGTACATTTTAAATTCCTCATTATACAGGAGTGGAAGAGTTATCTCTATGATTATGTTGCTGCCAGTTACTCTTCCTCTTGGACTCAGTATTTTATAAAGTTGCAGGACTGATTCATGGTGCCTCTCTCCAGGTATCATCAATGAGCGTGGTATATTGTCATGGATTCTGGTTAGTTCCTCTTTGAATTGTTGTACTGTAAGAATAAGTGGATGCATTCTGCCAGTATGGGTCGACAGAACTATATCCAGCAATATAGTTTGTGTTGCTTGATAGTTTAACATTATAAGTATGGCGTTCAAAGCAGTTGATGAGAACAATCTTAAGTTGTTGTACTTATCTGTGTCGTTGCTGAGTTTTTGTACAATGGTGCTAAACAATTCAATTTCTTTCTTTGTCTCCATATGCTCCTTCTTAAATATATTGACTGTTGAGTCAATTATTGTTGTTTGATTTCTCATGAGCTGTATCACATGCCTTTCATTGTCTTGAATGGCTTCAATAGTTTCTTCGTACTGTTTTGCAAAACCTTGATCTAATATTCCGAACAGCTCGTTCGTGACTGTTTCAACGAAGTCAAATGGAGAGCGTTTCGGTCGATGCGTTGAGTCATCATTCGCATGCAAGAGCACTTCGTTATTAAGCTCAATTTGATGAAGTTGGCGTTTGAATTGACCAAGTACAGATTTTCTCTATTTGTTGAATGCAGAGTTTGTAGGCATCAAATACTGACCAATAGTTTGTCATGTTGAAGAAGACAATAGTCTTCCAAGAGCTCGAAATGAGACTTGCTCCTCCCACATCCTCAAAATATATTCCTGGTTGGCTTTCAAATGGCGTGATTTCAACCTTGTGCTGGTAAGTTGTTGGCAGGGAACTGACCATGTTTAAAAGGCCGAATACTATGCAAATCCACAAGATTGGGCTTACTTTGGTTGGAGTTGTATTTTTTGTTGTAGCTGCCATTGAGATGTTTGTTGATGTCTGTAACGATTTCTGTTGTTTTGTTTCTATTGGTAAGCGACATAATTTTGTTATGGGTCTTTTGATGTGTTTGTTGCTGCTAAATACTGTTGTAGTAGTGCCCCGTGGCTTAGTGGTTAGTGTGTCGGACTGCTAAGCGAAAGAACCTGGGTTCAAATCCAGCTCATAGCCACCTTTTTTTTCTGGGGTACTGCCTCTTGCGAGGAACTGACAAAACCTCCAAGAGTAAAATTTGTCTCGAAAAAGTGCATCTCATGTAGCCGTTCGGACTCGGCGGTAAACTGTAGGTCCCTTCCATTCTTGTAGAGTAACAACACACACACAGGAATGGTTGAGAGTATAAGTCACTAGGCCTTGGCTCCTTAAGGAGCTGTCGCGCCAATAAATTTATTTATTTATTTATAAATACTGTTGCAGCTCGAACCTGATTATCTTTGCCTGGGTGAACATCAAATATTTTACCCATCTTCCATGTTGTGGGTGGTAATCGATCTTCCTTAATAAGAACAATGTCACCAATTTTAATATTTTCTTCCTTTTGTTTCCATTTTTGCCGTTGTTGAAGTTGTACCAGATATTCAGAGGACCAAGTTTTCCAAAAGTCTTGAGTCATTTTTGCAAAAGTTGCCAGCGAAAACGAAATGTTTTTGTCTCATCTATATTTGGCTCAGGAACAGCGTTCAAAGCACTTTAAACCAGAAAGTGGCCAGGAGTTAGTATACTGGTGTCATCAACATCATTTTCAACTGCTGTTAGCGATCGAGAGTTTAAACAGGCTTCTATTTGTGTCAAAAGGGTGGTAAGTTCTTCAAATGTAAGCGTTGTGTCTCCAATCACTTGCTTGAGGTGATATTTCATTGATTTAACACCGGCCTCCCATATTCCACCAAAGTGAGGCGCGGCAGGATGTATAAAGTGCCACTGGATTCCATCCATTGCAAGTTTTGATGCTGCTTCTTCTTCGGATTGCTTAATTGTGGCTTTCATCTGATGCTGAATTTCTTCGTTGGCTCCGACAAACGTAGTAGCATTGTCACTATACAAATGTGAACAGATTCCTCTTCTTGATGTGAAGCGTTTTAAAGCTGCGAGGAACGCTGCTGAGCTGAGATCACTTACCAGCTCAATGTGGACAGCTTTAGTGGCTAAGCAAATAAATATTGCTATGTAGTCTTTTGTAGTTTTGTTTCCTCGTCCCTTGGCTTGGACAGGACCCGCATAATCAATTCCTGTATGGGTAAAGGGCCTAGAAGGTGTAACTCTAGCCGCTGGCAGTACTTCCATCTGTTGAGAAGTTGATTGTGCATTGAAACGACATTTTACACACTGATGGATTATTCACCGTACAACTCGTTTTGCCTGAAGTATTAAAAAATGTCTTATTTTTGAAAAAGTCAGTCGTATACCACCATGTAGGGTGCGCTTATGTGCGTTTTCAACCAAGAGACTTGTAAGCTCGTTTGCGGAAATCTTTCTCTCCATTCCATGTGTAGAAGCGAATAATGTTTTTTGTTGCAGTGTTGGCAATTTTTTTTGCTGTAACATTGAAATTGCTTCTAATAGCGTAGGCTATTAGTGCATAGTTTAGCGTGCTTACATTGCTGCCACCTTTCTTTCAATGTAGATTTTAAAAATGTTGGACATGTATAGACTGCGTGATCACCCTTACATTTGTGGCACTGAAGCACTTTAGAGTCGATGTGGAAGTTCCGAACTGCATGTCATGGTTCATCAATACATCTTTGAGCTTTTTTTGCGGGAGCGAGTACTTCCAAAGCCTGGTAACGCCTTTCCAAGAAGTCCAAGAGTGTCTTAAGAGCTGTCATTTTATTTGGCTCTGTAAGACCTTGCTCGAATAAATTTCTCGATTCTGTATCAAGAGTTTTTGTAGTAAGGTGTCCTATTATTGGACTCCATGATGAGGTATCGAAGCCCATGTTTTTTAGAGCAGCCAACCCTTCTTTAATCGCATCTAAAGTATTTTTGATTGTATTGGCAGATGGAGTGTTTCCTTGTTGTCCACTTTTTAACATTTTGTCTAAATGCACTGTTGTAATTTTCACTGGAAAAAGTGAAGTGTTCAATCAAATGTAGAGGTTCCCCCTCTAAATGGGTTTTTAAATACTCCATTTTTTCAGTCGTACTTAGACTGCTCTTATCGTGGATGATGGTGGAAAATAAGTCATAAAACGACTTCCATTCCAGAAAAATGTAGGAATTTTAAGCTGTGGAAGTCTCGAATAGTATCTCCCATCTTGTTGTCTTCTCTGGGTATCCCCTTGGTTTGTAGCCATTTGGTGAAGGAATCTATTTATGTCCTGTTAAATTCCTTTGTAGTGATTTTTGGTTACATATACAACCTTTTAATCTTCTTCATCTGCATTTTAAATATAATCTTCGTGGAGCTCAGTAAGGTTCCGTAGTTATTCCAGCAGCATTTGTTTTTGATATTCGTAGATTGGCTTTGAGTAATTTTCAGAGGTCTCTTCAAACTCTTCAATTGTGTCTACAACTGCGCTTATTTTAAGTTGCAGTTTTCTAAGCCTTTGGTTTTGAACCGTTCTCAGGCTTTCACGATTTTCTTCTTTGTCAAAAGTGGTTTCTTTTAAAGATACTTCCTTAGAATTCTTTTCTGTACCAGAAACTTTTGATACAGGTTTTTCTTTTTCTGCATCCACATTCTGTGCAGTTAGCTTCTCATATCCAGATATTGTTGGGACAAAGCTGTCTTTTCCAAAATTGCGGATTTGAACTTCCAGCTCCTCCACTGTTGTTCTCTGCCTAGCGACGATGATGAAAACTTCAGTTTCTTCCATAATTTTCCTTTCGTTGTTCTTAGTTTTGTATTATTTTCACAAATTCTTAGTAAAGATATCAGTGTTATTAGCCCTGTTAACGCTTTTGTACTTTTATTTTCTTCGTATTTTTTTCTTCTACCAATGTTTGTAGCCCTGGTTACGCTTTTCCACTCTTATTCTCTTAGTAATTTTTTTCTACCAATGTTTGTAGCCCTGGTAACGCTATATTCTTCACTGTGTTCTTTCCTTGCGAAGGACCAATGTTTTAATGGCTAATTCAACTGGTGGGGGGAAGTCTAAATAAAAGAAGTAGTTATGGCTCGCCGTTGTAATAGCAAGTGAATTTTTATTATAATAAATAGATTCTTTTATACATAATTATTGCTTACGCGTAACTTAAATAATATTTATATAAAATAGTTTGTATATACATTGCAAAACAAAATAGGGTTCATATTCGCGCTCGTGCGTCGTGCACTACAACTCGTTGTTTTGCTGATGGTGCCGTTTTTCTTTTTGTTCTGCTTTGATTATGTTATTCTGAATATCTGAATGTTGTTGGGCTGCGATTCAGAATTTATTTATTTGTTGTTGTTACAACAATGACGGTGGTAGAACCACGTCACAGTGTCACAGCGATGACACATTACAAAGACCGTCAAGTAAAAGCTTATTTTTCTCGGAAACGGTTCAAAGAATTAAAACAAAAAATTAGTGCACTATTGTAGGTGTGGATTATGTTTTGAATTGTTTATAAATTTTGAATTCTTGAACTATTTTTTTTTATTTTAAAAAAGTTTTTACGAAAAAAAAGTTTTATTCAAAAAAATGTACCTACGACAAAAAGAAATTTATATTTTTAAAACAAATAAAATGACATTTAAATTAGTCTGCTGAAAGCTCCGTTTTGTCTACAACTCTCTCCTTATATTTATCAACGACTTTATTATCTGAAACTACTACGCTCTCAGCTTTTCATATTCGTTTCCAGACTCCCGTCCATGAGCTGCGGATGTGGAACTGCAACGGCAGCGTATGATAAGTTAATTAAATTCTGATCTTCACAGCATTGTACAATGGGGAATAGGAAACCGCGTAGAATTCCGTACTTCAATAACACAATGTTGTCTTTTGTCGTTAAAGTGAAACATACCCCAAATGCCACTATCCATTGGACTTGCATCGAAGAAACCGAACCCCTATCAGTTCTCGGTATGTGCATTACCGACCACCTTCATTAGAATAACCACATATTCGACGTTGCTAAAGTTTCCTTCGAAGATGCAAGAAATTGTTTGCCCTATAAAGCATATACATATTCGTCCAAACCTTGAGTATAATTCCCATATTTGGGCAGATGCTCCTATTAATTACTTCAGTTTCCTAGACAGAATTAAAAAAGAGTTTTTAAAATGATAGGCTAGGCGACCCGTTGAGTAACAGAAACATACACAATCTCTTGAGGACCGTGCCGTTGTTATTTTATCGCTATTTCAACAAGCAATGCTCTAGGAAAATAACCAGCTGCATTCGTCCTCTGAAACAAATCAACCGTAGTACTTGCACTGCTAGGAATGCCCATAAATTTACCCTTGAGCCCAACTTCGGACGAACAGTAAAATACATGGATTCTTTCCTTAGAACCACGCGAATGTGGAATGCCTTGGCAGACTCTGTTTTTCCCTCCATTTAGACTTGGAGAACTTTAAAACAAATGTGCATCGGTGTCTTCTTTTACACTCTTCCCTATTTTCATAACGCCAGCCATCGCTGTGTTTAACTAACATTATAATGGTAGCCAAAATCCATTTTGCGAGGGTCAATTATTAAAAAAACTCTAAAAGATCAAACTTTGCTTTGTAGTTTTTAATTATTCTTTAAGCACCAACAACTAAAATATGATCGTTTAACTTTTAATTATTTATATATTTTAATTTAACATATAAAATTTGTCCATTACATTTTAAACGACGGCAGAAAGAAAACCCTGATTATAATAGAAAAATATAATCTAAGTAAATATAAGTTTGTATATTTATACAAAATAAAAACAATTATTATATATTATTTAAACATTTTATTTATATCATTTCAGTTTATTGTCGTTCTTCTACTACAACATGTTATACACAAAATACGCACACTCACTGTTAAATTTAACTTGAGAACATAATATTTTTAAATTTTACTATTCGTTTTCCTAATTTCTATTAAAAAAAAAATATATAAAAATCGAATTAAATTTAGCCAGTCAATTTTGACATATATTATTTAAAAACTTTTTTTTTCAATTAGTTAATTATAAATAATTTAACATCCAAATTAATACTTGTCATATTGGTTTTGCACATTTTTTGTTGTTGTTATAATTATTATAATGTACAGTGAAGTTAAAAAAAAATATATTTTACTAATTAAAAAAAAGTTAAAAAGAAAAATATAAATAAAGTGAAAAATATAAAAAAAATGTAATGTGTGTAGTTATAGTTTTTTTTTTCTTAAATAGGATTGTGATCAGGAAGCAGTAGGTGAGAAATATTTAAATGCACACAGTTTAAAATATTAAAAGATCTCTTTATAAGATAAAGAAACTAAAATATAATTTCAAAAACAATGTGGTCCTGGATTATTATTTGAACTTTCAAATCACATAGAAATTGCAACTGTATACAAGAAACTCCGACAGTGACATTTTAAAAACTTAAGTTCAAGTTATAATCAAAAAATTATCTCTTTAAGAGTCAGTTTGACAATTCAAGAGTGAACATTAAACGAGAGCTTTAAGGGATTTATATGAAAAGTGAAATTACATAAAAGATCGGCAAGGGATTTTAAGATATACAAGAATTTCTTGAAGTCTGTAATAATCATGGAAGTATAGTAGAGTACACTCTCTCAACTGTTAAACGTCAAATGTTGTTTATATTTACATTTCTTTTTCTAAAGAAAAGAGAGTTATCTTCCTTGAACAAAAATTTTGTGCTTTCTGGAACACATCTTGGCAAATATTTTAAAAGCTATGTTTGATGAGCTTTTAAGTAGCCCTGAATTCGAATCGGGGTCGCTTATTTTGGCAGAGGATTGACAAGAAATAACATCACCTTAAATGGTTTCTTCAAGATACGGGAGTTTCAAAAAATTACACTTTGACTGGAACGGAAGTTTATCTCTCTTCGATTTGATTAATTATTCGATTTGATCAGTTTCATATTTCGAAAGAGAAGCGGACAATTTTGTCAGAAAACGTGGTTTATTTCAGAGACTTAATTAGAAATCCTGTGTTTTATGCAATTTTCCTTTAGTTTCACCTAAACAAATTCACCTTAATTTTTGTATTCCAATTTTGAAATATTATTGTTTATAAAACTTGACATATTGAAAGCATTTACTTTCATAAACCTCTTATTTCTTACAGCGTTACTTCCCCATTAACATACATTTTTAATCTGACAAATGAACTGTCAATTTTAAATTAATTTAAAAAAAGTTTTGTAATTCTAAACTGCATGCAATTCAAAAGTTATAAAATAAGCCACCTTATAGGTTTTCTTAGAAAAAAAAATTTACAATTTATAAAACTAAACACATAACGTTAATGTAAAATTATATTTATATATATCTTAGTTTATAAAACAAAAAAATTATAATAACTATAACATTACACCACCCTGTACACTCTAGGACTCTTATTTTGTTTTATATATTTTTTTGTTATAAAACCTTAAAACTAACAAATTATTTTATTTAAATAATATTAAACAACTACTTTTGTTAGTAATTAAATATTTTGTTTAAGGAAATTTTATTAATTTATTAAAATATTAATTTTTACTTTACATACATATATATTTAGCAGAAAAATATAACATGGCTTGATGAAAATAAAAAAAAACATATTTGTGACTTAAAATATATTAAATAAAAGAATACAAAAAACCATGTAAAATAAATTTTTTTTTCAAAAACAAAAAACAATAAACATAAAAAAATCAAGAAAAAAAAATGTGAAATATTTATCACAAATGAAGATGAATATCTATTTAATAACATAATGGTGTTATAACTATAAACATTTATTAACTTTTTACAACAAAAACATTTATTAAGAGTATACTTATAAACAAATAAAATATTATAATTAAAACAAAACGTCTTAATAACTAATTGACAATGTTTTAATGGGCGAATGAGTTTTTTTTTAATTTGATTGCCTACATTTTGTTTTTATTTAAAATTAAAATAATAAATATTTTTTGTTTTATAAATGAAAATTAAAAAGATTTTGTTTTTAATAAAATTTCGTATTCAACGACAAATATTAAAAAAAAAAATAAGAAAATCAGCGAGTGAACGTATTTCATGTAATTTTTAAGTCCTTGAAGTATTTTAATGATTAGGTCCATTTTTTTTTATTAAATTCGGCAGCTTTTTTTTTAATTTAATTTATTATTTAAAATACTTATGATTCTTCGATGTCATTGTCGACGCGAGACGATCGTATTCCGGTCTTTCCTGTCCATGGATAAATGTCAGGACATGGCTGACATGTTCGCATGTAGCGGACGCCGGATTTATGCCACAGATTGCATACTTTTGGGTTGTTACAACGTTTTGGTCGATCCTATGTATATGCAAGAGATATAGTTACCATTTTTTTTCTTTTCTTATATCGACTTTCTTTCAAACTTACCGAATAATCACATTGGAATGGCTGGAAATTGTTCAATCGGGAAATTGGTGTTGGATCACGGACCCATTGTAGTGCTTGCCAGTTTGTCAAAATCCAAACATCTGACATTGAATTGATTGCATCTAGGAATTTGATGAATCCTTCTTTATGATGTGGCTGTGTGAACCAAGCTGCATGGTAGAACAAACCAAATGGAGCTCTGGAAGAATAGAATACAAAAATCTCGTTTATACCATCTTCAATCAAACCAAACTCCTTACCTGTTTGTTGTGTAATGTCTTTCGAAGTTCTTCATTATCATTTTGTAAACACCTTCAGCCTCACCAGGATTTGAGCATGCATCACCCATTGAGCAACGGCCACCGTTTAAATCCTGCCACATCACCATCGGTACTTGCCAGACACCGGGATAGCTTTTTGTTGGACAAGGTGGGATCATGCAATCGTGGAAGATCTTGTAGTCCAGAGTGTAAGGCCAGCTAGGTGGACGGTTCTCATAGACTGGCATCGATGAGTCGTAAGTGAAATTGGAGTCGTACAACATTTTAAACATTTTATTGCCACCAACAGAGAGGAATGGCGCTCTCATGCCTCGAACATCTGATAGTTTGACGCCACCATAAGCGGCTAAAATCTCACGCTGTCCAGCTACTTCTCGTGTCCATTTTTTTTGCGAGAATTGTTCACCAAAACTATGTCTGTTTTTTGTTAGGTAAAGTAAAAAAAAGGAATATTTTTGTAAGAACCTAATTTTTTTAAGGATTTTGAGTTAGTAAGCTATTTATGCTTAGTAAAGTTAAATTACATATATAAGCTCAGTTTCTTTTTGTATCATTTTAGTTTTAAATTAAATTTTTATTAAGTATTTTGAAAAGCAGGGTAAAAACTAAAATTTGCAAAAAAACTCGTAAGAGGAAAGAATTTTAATTCTAAGAAATGTATAGAATGTGTGATCCTTTTCCAAAATATAAAAGTTTATAATGAGAACAAATGGACCTTTGGTGTTTTAAGATTTAAGAAAGTTGAAGTGTCAGATGAAGATGTATCTCAGAAATCTGATTATAGGATTTGTGTGCCTTTATATGTTTTTAAAAACCTTTAAAAAGAATTAGTGATGGATAGTTATACTGCTTTCAATCCATGTAAAAACCAATATGTATCTTTTATATCTGTATGTAAATGCAGTAAATAATAAACAAACAAAATCACTAAAAAAGCTTGTATTAGAAGGTCCTTGTAATGTGTCATAGCCGTGACACTCTGACGTCACTACGACGTAGTGGTCTGGCCTAAAAGTGTCACGTCGTGTGATATCATTTCATTTATTTAAAAAAACAAAATTACAATGATACATTAAGATTTTAAATCTTTTAGAGCATCAATAAGTGAATAAACAATTTTTTGCTAGCCATTTTCTGTATAAAAAAAAGCCGTGACAAAAACAATGACGGGCACCGTGACACGTCACTTTTAGGTCACTGCAGTGACAAATTGGTGGTACTCTCGGATTTGCAATTTCGTATACCCAAAATACGAAATTTTAACGAAATTTTAACGAAATCAAGAAAAAATATGTATTACCACTAAAAAACATGTTTGTGAATTGTTTTCAATTTTAAAAAATATTTTAAGCTCGTTCCTAGAATTTTTATTATCAAACGACGTTAAATATGTAACGTCAAAGTTTAAAGGCCTCGTCGAACAGAGCGCGTTTTTACGCCACGTTGCGTTGTAGTATACTGCAATACATATCCCATGTCATAAAGAGCGCGTTAAAATAATTTTTTGTAACGCAGCGGCGTTGAAAACATGACATGACATGGTATATTACAACATGGCGTTGAAACTTGGCGCAAAAACGTGGCGTAAAAAAGGAGCCAAAACGCGGCTGTTTGACGAGACGATAGAGCTCTGTCTCCTCAGCTCATAATTTTCGCATTAGTTTTGCGCAAAAACCTTCATTCTCACGTCGCAACAACCAATTTTTGGACCACAAGGAACGAATTCTTTGCGGTGGTCTTTGGTTGTTGTCGGAGTCATGGTCACTGGCTCCTTTCCAAGATATGAAGGCCGCGAGAATCGCCGTGTGGACATACTTAATGTGATTTTTCACTTTTGCCTTTAATCACTTAATTAATTTATTTTTTTAATTGAATTATTTAGGAAGTTGAAACACTTCAGTAACTCACGTCTTTATTCAACAAAAACAACCAAAAGAACCAAGACACAATGACTCATTTGAGTGACGCCGTGTGATCGTCACTGCTAAAAATAATAAATGTCATTGAACTTTAGGCTCACCGCCAACGATCAGCTGTTTGAGGATTGTCACGTCGTGTGATCGTCATTGTTTTGCATGACCGAGACACAAACTTTACCGTTTCACTTTGACGTTCATTGTATTATGGGACAACAATGACGGACGATTACCTTTGTACCGGCAATGACGGTGGTAGGACCTATTTTGTTGTGACGTCACAGTGTCACGGCAATGACACATCACAAGGACCGTCTAATAATAGCTTAAGAATTGTGCAATTATTTTGTTTTATGCGTGGCACTACAATTTCGCTGAAATACTACAAAGAGAGAAAATGTGCTGGGACATTTTGCCAAACGACTTTATGCCAGTGATCGTCACTGCTAAAAATAATAAATGTCATTGAACTTTAGGCTCACCGCGACTATATTTAGTATAGTGATGTTTTTGAAAGTTTCAAAAGCCCGCATTTTAACAGGAGCGGCATGCTGCTCCCGCAACTCCCCTGATTGGCTCAGAACTATTGGATTTAGAGTAAATGCGAGATTGGGTATAGCAAAGTTTTCAAATCCATGCGAAAAATAGATATATTTTGTTTAACCTCATCCAACCAACCAAATTTGGCATGACGCTTACGCTTTACCTAAGGGACATTATGCCAAATGTTGTTATTCGGTCCAATGTCACTTTCGAAAGCGTCATTTGGCATAATGTCGCTTCGCACAATGTCACGACACCGAGAGAAAATCATCCCTCCTTCTAAGAAATCTGACAGCTGCGAATTTTCTCTCTTTCTAAAACCTCTGCAGAGGCTGGGTTGTTAAGTAAATGTATTATACATTACATCTACTTGTAAAGCTTTAACCAATTCAGTTGGCCAACGGTCGATTGCGCAGAGAGAGGATTAAGAGCACAAAAAATGTTGTGCAAGAGATTTAATGAGTGCGATGCCAGAGAAAAAATCCTTTTTTTTTTTTTAAACATGACTATAAGTTATGGTTATACCTAGTGTGACCACCTTTCCAAGACCTCATTTACGTACACAAAAGTAAATAATACCAAAATATATGATTTAGAAAAAAGGAAAAGCCTACTACATACAAACTGAATAAAAATATTCCATAGTGCGTCAAACTCGTTGCTCAACGATCCTTATTGGTATATAATGTACGAGGGTATCAACCAGTGCATCAACTTGTTGTGCAACCACACCGAAAACAACAATTGAACGAGTTTGTCAATGGGGGATGTGGAGGGTATTCGAGAATAACATGAGTTGGTCAACTGGATGTACGGTTGTATTCAACAATTTAATGAATTTTCCAACTTCTTCAACACAAAAATATTCTAAATGCGTTATTTAACGCTACCAACTTGAGTTTGCGCACTAGTGTTCGAGGCTCTAAATTTGCTTATTCAATTACAGAATTGAATAAACAGTTTGATGAAACTATCTTTTTCTAATGATAGGAACTATCAAACTAAAACAATCGAATTATTTTTCTGTTTCGAGAAACAAACAGAACTTTTCCTTTGTTCTTTTCATGTCGTTGGTGTACATTTCACGTACAACAATAATTCCTCGCTTCCATTTACTGACATTTTCGTGATTTTGAGCTATCGCTTCGGTACACGGTACATGGCTCCAAATGTACGTACTGTACGTGTTCGTAACGTACAGGTGGTCTCACTAGTCATACCCCATTTAAAGAAAGTCCATCGCTGGAACTTGATTGTTTGTATGTTTTATCTTCCAAAATTCATGAGACGAACAGAGAAATTGAAGAGAGCTGCGCTATAGAATGGCCAACTGAATTGGTTCAGTTCAAGCTATATCTGTAAAACTGTAAGCTTTAAGAAATTCAGTCTGCTTGCGATTGTGATCAATAAAAGTTCATGCCTAATATTATATGCTCTAAGCTAAGAGATCAGTCTGCGAACGAAGGTTTGAATAAAATTATCTAACTAAACTAACAATATGAAAAGGAAACATTTTGTTTGTTCAATTTATTTTATGTGTAAGGGGTAAAATTTTAAATATGGAGCTGATTGTAGAAATTCTTCCTGCTGCACTGTCCCTGATTAGTGAAGGCTAAATTTGTCCTTATAAAAATAATGTTTTAGACCGAAATTTTAAAATTTTTAATTCAGACCTGCTTTTGCTCACAAAGTTGGAACTTTGAAATTTTGTATATCTTATCTTGAAGACAAACGACTGTTTTGAACGCCTTCTTTGCCCTTATTTTTAACGAAAACTTCAAATGAACTTCTTGGTCTTTTCATCTTCTAATTCATTGACGTTTGGTGCGTAACTGAATGGAGTCGGCCAGCTATCCGGATATATGGAAGAACTTGTTGAACGAGGAACGAAGTGGCACTTTGACACTCTGTTATACAAGTTATTCCCGACTTGATTAATATTTTTAGAAATAGTTCTTACGATTTGAACAAATAAACTCATATTCAAACTTATGTATAGCATTGAACCTATATACAGTTAGCGTTTTTTTATTAATTTTGTTTAAAGAATTTAAGTATATAAATTTTTTTTAATTTTATTTCTTGTATGTATTATAGCTTACTTTGTTTTTATGTTTATTTGGTGTGTTTGTGTGAATGTTGTTTTCTATTCTACTTCAATATCTACATCAACTTCTACATTACATTAAAAAAAAAACTATAAATACTTACGATACAGTATGTGAAGCAATTTCATGACCATCGGAATATAAATTCTGAACTTGACTGTAATCCGTCCATTCGTGAGATACATAGAATGTGGCAGATATTGGACAGCCGTTTGGATTTACACGACCCTTTTCAAAGAGATCAGTATAAAGTTGCTTATTCAGGTCGTTAACAGAATCGTCGAAGGTCAAGAGGACAATTTGTGGAATGCTTTCAACAGGTAAATCAGCTGATTTATATAGTTTTTTTTATATCGCAAATGAGATTTTATATTTATGTATATTATTATGAATAGTACATAAAAAAACATATGAAAATAGAAAAAAAGAATTCATAAATAAAAATGATATGATATGGATAAGAAATATTAAAAAAAGTGTATTTTTTTAAATAAATTTGAAAACGTTTTGCAGAGGATGATGATATAGTGCTGCAAGCAAGAAGCTTAGTGATTCTCACATCCTTTCTTAACTTACGATACAGTATGTGATGCAAACTCATGACCATCTGAGTATAAATTCTGCACCATGGAATAGTCGGTCCATTCGTGTGACACATAAAATGTCGCCGAAATGGGACAACCATTCGGATTGGTACGTTTGCTATCACCTCCGAAAAGATCTTTGTAATATTCGACATTTAATTGACTGACTGCATCATCGAATGTCATTAGGACAATTTGTGGTGTATCATTTCTTGCTAGTCCTCCTGATAATTTTTTGTTTTTTTTTTTGTTTTTATTTAATATGATGTTAATCGAATTTCGTGGAAGAAAAGTAGAGAAAAAATTGTAAAAGAAAAATTGTTAACATACCGGGAATTTCCTTTCCACCACAATAACAATCTGGTAGTAAGCAAACATCCTTTCGACACTTGGCAGCTGTCTTGTCTGGGGTTGGTTGTGGGTATAATGGCTCCGGACGAGATGGTGGGTTTCGGTAAATGTCAACGAACTCTTGTGCCTTTGAGACAATTGTTCCGGATGGTTTCAAAGTTGGACGGGTGCGACTGTAAATTGCACATTTTAGAATATATGTATTTTAATTTAGATCACAAGTTAGAATTTAACAAGTAGTATATCAAGTTATTCTTGTTTTAAAGTTAAATACAATTATTGTCATATAATTCGTTATCTTTTGATACAGAGTTACTGTTACAGTTATATCGATATAACTTATTGTTTATTTATACAACATAAATATTTATTATATTTACAATAACTAGAGTTTAGTATATTTCTTACCTTTTGTAATATTCTCTTGGATTTATTTTCAATAATTTAAATAATTTATAAAAAAGATATGCAGATCATTAAAACATTTTTTTTCAGAAGATGCAATTAAAAGCATCTCTTCTTGGAGGCTTATATTACACAATTTATGATAGTAAAGAGAAATAGTTCAAAATAATAAAACAAAATATATAAACTGGGTACAGTTTTGGAAAAAAAGTTGAAGGTTGTAGAAAAAAATGGGCACGACTGAGTCGCGCGTACTTGCTCTTATGTGCCTAATTAGATTGGAAGTTAAGATCTTTGTTAAAAACAAATAACATTTACGTTGAAAGTAACACAGTTTGAACTTACAAAAACTATCAAAACCACAATACTTAACGATTTTTAGTAAAAATGAAGTATGCTATCACGCGCCTTAAATAACAAAGAATTTATGAAAAAAGTATTTCGAAAATTTTAGGACGGATTTTGATAAAATCCTGTTTTTTATTTTTAGTTTAATTTTTTTTTTAATTTTGGTATGAAGTTTTTTAGAGTTTATTAATATACATGTAAATATAAAATTAAAAAAAAAAATTTTTAATTAGTTTTAAAAATATTGATTTTTCAAAAAAAACAATTTAATTTTAATTAAAAAAAAATTATTCAAAATTTTAATATGCAAAATTAATTTGACTATCTAGATCTTTTCAAATATAAAATTTGACAGAAATCCATACAGCCGTTACCGAGAAAGCCGAAAATTAAAAAACCGTTATATGAAAGGTCCCGTTATAAGACTTTTCCCATATATGTGGCTCAGATCAAATGATAGCAATACCAACTAAAAAAATCTCAAAAATTTTCATCAAAATCGTTACAGCCGGTTTCGAGAAAAATAAGCTTTTCCTAAACGGTCGTATGGCAAGTACCGTTATTTTTAACCCTAACAAATTTCAAATTCCCCTCTGAGGTATTCCAAAAGAATCACACATACCAAATTTGAAGGCAAGTGCTTAACCCGTTTAGGCTGCAGCTCGATATACACCCGGACAGACAGACGGACATTTTTTGCCAATGACTTTTTTAGGCTTTTCTATAATCGTAATGTCATGTTTGATCGGTATCTCAATTTATTTTATATTCACGAATCCTAAACTTGCCTTATATTCCCTTTAATCGCAAGTAAAAAACTAAATCAATCAAACAGAATAAGTTTTTTTTGACAAGGGTAATACAACAGGTCCAAATACGAATTAAATCGGTCAAGGAATATATATATAGCATACGTTCTATAGCATACATTGAATAAATTTTACTTGAAAATAACGACAACAGTGGCAATAGTCCTGTTTTAGGTCAACGCCTTGGCTCCGATAAAGCATCGCTTCCCATGAGACCAGCGAAATCAAGCATCGTTGCGCGTGGTTAGTGGAAAGATAGGGGACCGTCCGAAAACCAACTGGGTGCTGTTGACATACGTTTTCTGTTTTCCATCCTCTTCCTATCTTCTGTTCTGTCCTGTATCAATATCGTCTTGTGTGTTGTCTTGTAATTGTCTGAGCCGATGGCCTCAGTAGCCAGTGCTCATAAGTGTCTCTCTACTTCGTATATTTATCAACGGAGCAGATCAATATGTAATGTAATGTAATGTAGTCCTGTTTTATTGGTAATATATAGCTAGCGCAGTAATAAATCGCCATACTCACTCCATACTTACTTACTTACTTAGGTGGCGCTACAGTTCGGGACGAACCTGGGCCTCAACCAACATGCCTCTCCAGCCAACTCGGTCTTTGGCTAGCTGCCTCCAGTTTTGCACTCCAAGTTGGTTGAGGTCGTCCTCCACTTGAGCGCGCCACCTAAGGCGAGGTCTTCCTTGACTGCGTCTACCCTCTGGGATGGAATCGAAGATCCTGCGAGCCGGAGCATTGTTGTCCATTCGCTCTACATGACCTAGCCACCTTAAACGTGATATGCGTATTTTTTTGACCAGGTCAATGTCGCTGTACAGCTCGTATAGTTCTTGGTTGAACCTTCTCCTCCAAAGCCCGTTAACGCAGATAGGGCCAAAAATCTTCCGAAGAATCTTACGCTCGAAACGACTAAGGATATCTTCATCCGCTTTAGATAGAGTCCATGCCTCGGCGCCATAGAGCAGGACTGGGATGATTAGGGTCTTATAAAGAGTCTCCTTTGTCTTTCGAGAGAGGGCTTTGCTACTCAATTGCCTTCCTAGCCCATAGAAACAGCGATTGGCAAGAGTAATTCTTCGCTTTATTTCTGACGAGATGTTGTTGTCAGATGTTATAGCGGATCCGAGGTACACAACGTCCCTAACTACCTCAAAGTTGTACCTGTCTATTGTGATGTTTTGTCCAATCCGCCGGTGTTGTGTGTCCCTTTTTGTGGACAGCAAGTACTTCGTTTTGGCCTCATTGACTGCTAGTCCCATCTTAGCCGCTTCAGCTTCAATGCTAGCAAACGTTCCAGTGACAGCTCGCCGAGTTCTGCCAATGATGTCTATGTCGTCAGCGTATGCTAGCAATTGCACAGACTTGAAAAAAATTGTCCCACTACAATTGACTTGCGAGTTTCTTATAATTTTTTCAAGTATTAAGTTGAAGAAATCGCACGATAGCGCATCACCTTGTCGGAATCCTTTTTTGACGTCAAAAGCTTCTGTGAGGTCGGAACCAACCTTGACGGAGCAGCGAGAGTTCTCCATCGTCATCCTGCACAGTCGGACGAGTTTTGTGGGAATGCCAAAACCTGACATGGCTCTGTATAGCTCGTCTCTATAAATGCTATCGTACGCGGCCTTAAAATCGATAAAGAGGTGGTGGGTATCGATTTGGAATTCTTGGGTGGTTTCCAGGATCTGCCGTAGCGTGAACATTTGATCGATTGTGGACTTTCCTGGTCTGAAACGACACTGATAGGGGCCAATCAGGTTGCTGACGAAAGGTTTCAGGCGTTCACATAGTACGGCAGAGAGGATCTTGTAGGCGATATTCAGGAGACTTATTCCTCTATAGTTGGCGCAGTTTAGAGGGTCTCCTTTCTTGTGAATCGGGCAAACGATGCTGAGGTTCCATTCATCAGGCATACTTTCTTCTGACCAAACTTTAGAGATGAGTTGGTGTATGCACTCCACCAGGTCATCTCCGGCCGCTTTAAAAAGTTCGGCGGGTAATCCGTCGGGTCCAGCAGCTTTGTTGTTTTTTAGTTTAGATATTGCTATCCTTACTTCATTTTGGTCAGGTGGACGGAAGTTTTGTCTGTCATCATCCATGTTGAATGGTTCATTCTGCCTGACAGCGGGATTTTGGCCTTCATCGCCGTTTAACAACTAACGACTGTGACTCTACTACGAGGTTTCCATTCCTATCTCTACAGGCTTCTGTGCGGGATTTTTTTCCTTGGCATGTTCTTTTTACCTGTTGGTAAAACTTCCGCACGTTGTTCCTGGAGTAGCATCTCTCAATATCTTCGATCGCGCGCTTCTCATGCTCTCTTTTTTTCTTTTGGAGAAGCCGGTGTTCTTCCCGTCTTTTCTGCTCGTAAAGCTCGCGAGCAGCTCTCGTCTTTCTTTGCAGCGTCGCTTTATCTGCCTCTTGTTTGGCTGCATGGGCCTGCCTGCATTCGTCATCAAACCAGAGGTTTCGTGGTGGTGGTCTGGTGAAACCTAGCACATCAGTTGCGGCATCTCTGATGGCTTGTTGGCAGTGTTGCCACTGATCTTCGGCACTTGATGCTGGCGGTACTGGATTTCTTGAGATAATTCACTTTTAATTCAACCACCAAAATTGGTTCTACATTCCAGGTGGTTGGCATTTCATTCCAAGCATTCCAAACTTTATATGTAAACTTTTTGTATTCACTATTTTCACTAACTAATTAATCGACACTTTTGGTTTGTTGTTGTTTGCCGTGTAAAATGTTACTGCGCTGGTTATACACTTACCAAGCCTAGTATTCTCAAAATGTCATAAGAAATGGCGCCCAGGCGTGTCAGGTTTAACAAAACCAGTACAACGAAATTTCTGGTTTAATGATGAGTGGCTGCAAGATGATACATATATCTTAACAGAAAGCACATAAGGCCTACTGCATCCACGATCATAAGAAGGGAGAGGAAACCTGACTTCTCAGAATAAAAGCATAAGAATGATGTGATTAAGAAAAATGGAGTTTCGAAAGTTTTCACAAAAAAAGAAACAAGGAAATGTCAAAGCCGCAACATTTAAAACTAACACTTACGATCAAAAAAATAATATTGGCGAAGCACACCTTCGATTCTGTCATCCCTTAACTGGGATTTAGTCCAGTAAAGCCTCTGGAGCTAATGGTCTACTTCTTAAACTATTAAAATCTTAACGGGATTGTTAGGAGTATTAACCATATCTGATGCCAGATATTTTCGGACGAGGGTATGACCGAAAAATGGTACATGAGAATTGCTTGCCCAATCTTTATGAAAGTAAACTCTAAGGGGCAAATGTTTTTTCAACATCTTCTTAAAAAAAGATTTCTACTTTAATGTGTGAGCAAAAACATTTTTTCGATTAAAAATTGCTTTCAAAAACCTTTAGTCCATCAAAAATTGTCGTTTCGTCCCAGAATTTTAGATATATTCAATTCAACTTTCGTGACACGATACTCCTCTGCCTGGAAAATAAACGGCATTCCGTCAAGGTCGGTAAAGACCTCACAAAACACCTGGAGTTGATGCTATTTGTGTTTCTGAAACTTGGTTTCCAACAACATTTCCGAGTACTTTGTTTCATTTAAGCGGTTACAGGCTTTTGAAAGCTGATAGAGGAAATAGAGGTGGTGGTGTTGCGTTCTATGTTAGGGATGTCATATCGTGTAGGTTAAACTGTATGGGAGTGACATCGAAAGTATATTTCTGGACATTGTTAGTGGCGAAGATAAGCTTTTACTAGGTAAAGTCTACAGACGGAACAGATGTGTTAATTTTGTCCCCCTCATGCATCTTTTAGAAACAATTTCACTGACATCAGCTTAAATTATTTTATGTGGAGACATAAACAGAAATCTTTTAAATGACTGTATGTATGTGTTAATCGGCCCTACCTGCGTTAACGGGCTTTGGAGGAGATGGTCCAACCAAGAACTATACGAGCTGTATAGATGACATTTTTTTTAGATTTTTTTGGTTGGTATTGACCATCATCTGGTTAGAACCAAATTTACGGGAAAAAGTCTATTAACGGTACCTTTTATATAACGTTTTTTTTTTAATTTTGGGTTTTCTCGTGAATGGCTTCTTGGATTTCTGGCAATTTTTATATTTGAGAAGATATAAGTAGCTAAATTAATTCTGCATATCAAAATTTTGAATAACTTTTTTTTCTAATTAAAATAAATTTTTTTTTTTTTTTGAAAATCAATATTTTTAAAACTAATCAAATAATATTTTAAATTTTATAATGACATGTATATTAATAAACTCTAAAAAACTGCAATTAAAAAAAAAATCAAAAAATTTAAATAAACACAGGATTTTATCAAAACCGTGTGATGGCGTACTTCATTTTTACTAAAAACCGTTTAATATTGTGATTTTTATGATCTGATATTTCTTACCTTCAAATTCAATCTCATTATTCTCACAGTGAGTTTTCGGTATCGAGACTTTAAATCTGTTAGTAAAACAAGAATTTCTTAAAGCTCCCTTCTTCCTCTTGCTTAAAAATCTTCGATGATTCTTTTTAGTTTGATTTCTCCAGAATTGAGTGTGCAGATGTTGTTAAAAACTTTATTCTAATTAAATCTAATTCTGTTGGACTTGATGGTGTACATCCTGTCTTTATTAGAGCCTTCCACTTGTGTTGCTTTATGTAACGCATATGTGATGACAGGTATCTTCCCCAAAACCTGGAAGCAAGCCAAGATAGTTCCAATTCCCAAAAACAATAGCAGTGAGGATTTTCGACCAATGTATATTCTTCCATTTCTTTCGAAGGCTCTTGAACGTATGATGCAAAAATAGGTCAACTCTTATTTAAGAAGAACCAAATTATTCACTTCAAGTCAGTCAGGCTTTCGTTCAAAGCACAGCTGCATGATATGCTGTCGACGAGGACCAAGTAAGTTTCTTAGTCCTATTGGACTTCTCGAAAGCTTTTGATACCAACAACCATTTTCTTCTTAAACGATAATTGATAACTCAGCATAAGTTTACATTGCGTTCAGCAAATCTATTACTTTCCAACCTATCTAAAAAACTCAAGCTTTGTCCATTTCCAAAAATGTCACTAGAGCCAGTCACTAGAGGTGTACCACAAGGTTCGATTATGGGTCCCATATGCTTTTCACGCTCAACATAAACAAACTGCCATCATTGTTTGAATTTCTTGCTTGAACACATGTATGCGGATGATGTGCAACTCTATTTAAGTTGCTCTCTTGGAATCATTGAAAATTGTGTTCCATGTTTGGTCTCAGCGAAATGATCTGTCTCTCAATCCTTCCAAAACTAAAAGCTTGGTTATTTCCAGGAAACCTTTAGACATTTCATATTTTCCTCGCCTAATTCTAAATGATTTTGCTATTGACTTCGTGAATACAGCTAAGAACTTAGGAGGAGTGGTTTTTAACAGAACATTATTGTGGGATAACCGCATTTTTATTATAATTAACGCGCGCTCAAGGGACTATTTATTTCCAATTTAATGTAGAGCACACTGTGTACTGAGAGCTTTTCGGTTTCTTCGATGTAAGTGCCATTCATGGACAATGGCATTGGGGTTTGGGGGTATGTATAGCTTTAACGACAGAAGATAGCAATGAGTTTTCGAAGCATTAAACTCCACACGATTCCTATTACCCCATTTGACAATGCTGTATAAATCGGAGTTTAATGAGTTTGACATACGGTACCGTTGCAATTGTACGTCCGAAGAAGAAGGATGAACGAATATGAAATGCTGAGGGTAGAGTCGTCAGCAAAACAGTTAAGTCGATTAGAAGTAACAGACAGAAGATCATTTATAAAAATGAGGAAAAGAGTCGGAGACAGAACAGAGCCCTGGGGCACACCAGCATTTATTTTTTTTCGAACGAACAAGAGTATCATCGATCCCAAAAGCACGCATTTTCGATATAAGAGCTTCATGCCAAACTCTATCAAATGCCTTGGATATAACAAGAGCAATAATCATACTTTCACCGATGCGATATAAAGATTTGTTCACCTGTTCGGTGAGATATGCCATCAGATCACCAGTAGAACGGTTGCTGCGGAAGCCATACTGACGGTCATGGAGAAGCTTACGATCTTCGAGATATTCCTTAAGCTGACGATTAATCAGTGTTTCAATGACCTTAGAAAAAAGGGATGTCAGTGCTATGGGTCGGTAGGAGGAGGGGGAGGATGGGTCACCTCTTTTAGGGACAGGCTGGACAAATCCTGTTTTCCATATTCTAGGAAAGATTCCAGAAGAGTAGGAGCGATGGAAAAGCTTACGCAGTGGCTTTGCCAGTATGGAAGAACACCTCTTCAGAAGAATCGGGGGTATATTATCCGGGCCAGCGGATTTGTGTATATCGAGATCTTTGAGAATTCTTGCTACTGTACGAGTGCGGAAAAAAATCTGTCCCATGGAAAAATTTACATTCTTAAGTACAGGAGGGGCAACGTTGCTATGCGGCAGCGTGGAAATGGGCGGCGAGCAAGTTTGCCTTCTCTGAAAAGTAAACAATTGGTTTGTTATTGTCGATGAGCGTTGGAACCGAAGATGTTGAGGAATTTTTAATGTTTTTTACAAATGACCAAACATTTTTACTGCCTTTGGGACACTGCAGAATTTTTTGCCGTAATTTTTGGTCATGCAAAAATTTGGTTCTTTCAATAACGGAGTTGCATGAGTTTCTTGCTTGTTTGTGCTTTTTACCGATTTTCCTCTATAGGGTTGACTTTGTAAGATCGGAAACTTACTTCTTTGAGCCTGATAGCTTTTTTACACTCAGAATTAAACCAAGACTTTTCTTTAGGTTTGATGCTTTTTACTCTGTTAGGAATAAAAGCACGCATCCCTAGAAGAATCACATTTGTGATCATTTCAGCACTGGCATCAATTTCACTATCGAGGAAGCATAGTGACCAGTTAAAGTTTCGGGTAAAAATATTCAGGCCGTCCCAGTTGGCTTTCTCGTATTGCCAAACGGTCCTGGTGGGAAGTTTTTCTTTAACTGGATGGGTGGAGGATGAGAAATTAGCTGAAATGACACAATGGTTTGAAGTGCCAAATGGAGAAGTTACACTAATGGTATATTTATCAGGGTGAGAAGTAAGAAACAAGTCAAGAGTATGGGCGGCTTGCCCAGCAACATCCGGTATACGCGTTGGTACATCGATCATTTGGGTAAGGTGATGTAACCCGGCAAAGAGCTCGACACACCTTCCTTCAGGTGTTGTCTGACATTGTGTACATTGAAATCGCCCGCAATAACGATTTCAGTGCGAGGACAAAGGGAAACAATTTTCGAGATGGAATCAGACAGCACATCAAACTCATTACAAGTCGAATTGCTGTCGAGATTTGGACTCCTGTAAATAAAACAATAATGAATGACATGCTTGCGGACAGTGAATTTGAGCCACAAGAAGTTAAAGTCCGTGTTGGAACATTGCCCATATTGGGGAAGTCTGGCAAGCAATATCATTCCTAACATAGATGGGAAAAGAGTAATGGCACCAAGCTATACCCATGTAGAGCAAACTCTGATAAATCAGTATTTACTCCAACCTGGGTTTCACTTAATGCCAAAACAGCTGGCCTGTATTGAACAGTGTAGACGTACAGGTGAAAGAAATTCTTTCCTATACCATGAACATTGGAATACACGACACAAAAATCACTTACCATTTAAAAATACTTGCACACAAAACACAATTCTGACTAAGTCGAACCATGCAGTGAAAATCCAAATTAATCTCTGTAATAAACAAACTGTCTTAGGTGTTATGCCCATAAGACAGCTTGCATACTAAAAATCAATTTAAATATTCAGCACAATAGGACAAACTCATTTATCCGTTATCCATTTACCGCAAACATACGATGCCTACAGTAGATAAGAAAGAGGCAGTTAAGCTAAGCACAAAGGGTTGGGACAGATAAGAGGATAATTTGATTTGTTATGTAAGTGTGTATTATTTTTTTTTCCACAGCGCGAAAGGGCATAGGCATATATACGTAAGCAGTAAGTAAGGCTATTTTAATTACCCCTAGGTTCCGCTGGAGTCGTTTTTTTTGAAAATTCTTATTTGTGTCCCGATTTTGACGGGCAGATAGTTAACGTTTTAAGGACTAAAAAGTAAGTGGAGCTGTTTTAATCACCCCTTGGTGCCGCTGGAGACGCAGTTAGCTAATTTTGGAAGAAGTAACTAAGGCTATTTTGATAACTAGATCGCACCACGCCGGCCGGAGTTGTATTTTCAAAAATGTATGGTATACCCGAGCAACGCCGGGTAGGTAGCTAGTCCTACCTACATAAGTTTGATTTATAATTTCTTGTCAATCATTAAGATTTTTCAAAGTTTTTTTTATTACTTACGGTGGATGTGTTCCTCGATGGTTTGTAACTGTTGCTGGTTGTTGTTCTCTGTCAGCATTATTTGAATGAGAACCTCCGCGAACTCTATTATTTGTTCTAAATTTTTCAAAAAAAATTAGTTATTAATTTAATTTATAATTAAAAAAGCAAAAATTATAAATTACTAATAAGATTAGAATAAATCTCCACAAAAATCCTGTGCTGGTAGTCATCCAGATCTATTTAATTTGTTTAATTTAAAAAAAGTGTACAAGAAAAGCCAAAAACGAAAATACCAAAATTAAGTGTGAGATACTCAATAAAATATTTTCCCATTTCTATTTACTGCTATGTTAACTAAGGCAAAGTGTGATGAGAGTTAAATAAGTTAATTAAACATTTTTTTAACAATATTTTGTTAATTTCAATTAAAATTTAACAAAAATACTAAAGCCCAGTGTTAAAAAAGAAATAATGAATTAAGCGTACTCAGCAACCCAACAGATAAAACAGACTCGAGAAGATTTTTTTTTTAATTTTTTTTTTAAGAGAGATAAGACATTTTTTTTTGTTGACGGAAAGGAAGAGGACAACTTGGTCATGGGTCAAAGGAATATAGTTCAACGTGTTTTTGTAGCGATGAAGTGCCAATTTTTTTTTTGGTTTATTTAAAGTTAATTTGAAAACTGTGCAAATTAATGTAGCCGTCGGAAAGTGCACTGAAAATTATTTAATTAAAAATAAAGAAAGTCTTAAGAAAGAGCAAAAAATAAGTATTCTCTACCAAACAAGTTATAAATTAATAGATTTTTTTTTTTAAGATTTTTTTCGTGGTGTATACTGAAAATTGCTTCAAATTTAAAATAGTATTTTTCACTTTTAACGAAAATTATTGTTTTATTTATAAAAAGATTTCAAAATATTAAATAAATTTAACTATTTATATGCATATGTTATAACTTCCCTCATTGAATTTATTAACAAATAAATATATAATTAGGAAAATAACTTTTCTAGTTGAAATAGCATTCTCAAACTGTTCTTATGACAAGAGTTCATAGCCAAAAAATCCGATTCGTATCCCCTTATCCTAAATTGAAGAAGTGATTCAAATACCCGTTTAGATTTAGCAGTAAGCAAGGGGGTACCCTACATTCCTGCTGACTCACAATGCGCACAAAGGTTTGGTTTAGATAACAAAATTTGAAATGTGTTATGGGGATTTGAAAACTTTTATTTGATTTTGTGAGTTTTGATTATTCGAAAAAAAATACGTTAGCAGTTTTCTGTGGAAAAATGTAAACGCCATTTAATTTCTCTAAAAAGATGTAAAAAAGCGTGATTTTCATAGGAACGGTTAAAGAAAACGTTTTTTTTAACAACTTATGCTTATGCAAACATAAACACATTAACGACTTACATTCGAAAACAATAAAAAAAAATACCAACCCGGTTTCAATCAAAAAAAAAAAAAATAGATTTAATTATTAAAAATAAAAAAAAAATATATATATATAATTCGAATATATGTATGTATGTTAATGTGAAACAACTTTAGCTATCTATATTTTTGTATGAATTTTGATTGTAAAGCCGTTTTCGAGATAAAAAAACTTTTTACTTAACGGTTGTATGGCAGGTAGATACCGTTAATTGTTTAGCTAAAAAAAATTAAAAATTCATGTGTAGAACGTCAAAATATCTGTATGTACGAGTACTATGTTTGATTGTTATCTCAATTTTTTATTCACACAAATGCATAACTTGCATTATAGTACCTACATAAAATCGGAACTAAAAATTGTAATATGGTACCTCCCATAGGACCTTTTTTTTTGAATTTTTTTGAAAACTGGCTAACCGATAACATATAAAATTGATATTCAAGAAGATTGAGATACCCAAACTAATTTCGCATTATAATAACTTTTTTTTTATATTTTATAATAATTAAAACAAATTTTATTTTTCAAAAATCAATATTTTTAAAATGGATGACATTCTGTTTTCTAAATTTTGTTTTTAAATGAGGATCATTGACGTGCTTAAGCTTGCATCTTTGAATTTATTTTTAATTTTTGAAAAAATTTTTTTTTGTTTTAACTAGATATACCTACGGTTTTAAAAAAACTTCTTTTTTATTCACATTTCTTTAGAAATAACTTTTTTCCACTGATAACTATGTACATAAAGGGTGTTTTTCTTAGACGCGTGGTTATCAATCTGGCATTACTATTTTCGGAGTTGGTCTTTTTGACAGCTGTCACTTAATTTATACTCCGTTTGGTTTGCCATTTTATACTTCTGAACAACGTTTGCAAATCGTGCAAATTTATTACCAAAATAATGGTTCGGTTCGCGCGACGCGCTGCGACCAATATTCGGTCGACGTAATTAGAATCACCCAGCAGAGTCGGTAATTTAAGCAACTCTAGTGGATAATGCGCATCCTCATAGACGCCGTACAGTACGCTCCGAAGGCGCACTGTGGATCCACTGCTATGATCAGAGTATCGAAGAAGACCCCAATGAGTCCATGCGCCATTGCGCGCAACAATTGGAGCTGTGCCCATCCATTTTATGGAAGATTTTGAGGAAGGATTTTGGTTTGCGGGCTTAAAAAATCCAACTCGTGCAAGAATTGAAGCCGAACTACCATCAAACGAGTCGCACGTTCGGTGAATGAGCCCAAAACGAGATGACGATTTTCACAAGAAAATTTTGTTCAGCGATGAAGCTCACTTTTGGTTGAATGGGTACGTTAATAAGCAAAATTGTCGTATTTGGAGTGATCATAATCCACAAGCCATTGTTGAGCCACCGTTACATGCTCAAAAAGTCACTGTTTGGTGTGCTCTATGGGCAGAGAGAATCATTGGTCCATATTTCTTGAAAAATGAAGCCGTCCATAATGTTATAGTCAATGGGGAACGCTATAAAACCATGATTAATGACTTTTTCGTGCCTAAATTGGAGGATGCTGATGTGGACAACCTTTCGTGCTAACAAGATGACGCTACATGCCACAGAGCCAACGAAACATCAATTTATTGTAGGAAATTTTGGTGAGCGCATTATCTCGCGTCGTGGGACTGTGGCGTGGCCTCCAAGATCGTGCAATTTAACATCGCTGGACAATTTTTTGTTGGGTTATGTGAAGTCGCTTGTCTACCCCGATAAGCCCTTGACGATTGACGCCCTGGAAGGGAATATTCGGCGCGTTATTGCTGACATACGTCCCCAATTTCTGCAAAAAGTGGTCAAAAACTAGGCCTATCGGCTGGAATTTATTCAAGCCAGCTTTATAAAAAAGCTAAACTCTTGGCCATAACATTAAATGATATGTATTTTATTTTTTCTTCTAAGAAAAACCACGCTTTATATGGCGTTCTTATTTTCGAAAAAATCAAAAGTCACAAAAATCGAATCGTCCGGACCCGAGGACCCTCCCGTGGATCCGCCACTGCCTTCAATAGAACTTAAAGAACGTGTACGATCTCCACAACCCCAACCGAGCAGTGGATGATATTACAATCGATTTCAGTCGAAGTTCATTATGATTAGCGAGCCCAATTTCCATTTAAATAGATTCGTGTGAATATTAATTCAGTATCTTTCACAAAGATCGGAAAATATCTAAAGATCATTTATGGTGATACTAAAAATCAACCAGCATTCCGGAATCATCGGAAAAATAATTGGCTTAAATGTGTGGACTTTTAAAATTTTATTTAACCTGCTCTGCTTACTAACTCTTCAAAGAGAAACAATCTTGACAACAAAGTCAATGATCCAGTCTCAGCCCAATGCAGTAACGATCCGACAGAAGCAAACAGCATAACACACAAAAAACTAAGTCTAATTACAGGAGACAAACTTCTGCGGGTAATAAACTTCGGTTCTTATAAATCTTTTTGACTTGACGAGCTGAGGTGGAGAGAAATTAAAGCTGTATTCATACCCAAAGCGGGCCAAATTCTCTTATGTTTGTCCGAAAGATCTTAGCCATCATTATTCCTTCCTAAAACCTTAGAAATACTGATCGATATCCATCTGTAATTGCACTCAGTTCTTGTTCAGACAAAGCTTAATACCTGCGACTTACTTAATATAAAAAGTTAACGTAATTACAATATAGAGGAAGAAGTCAAGAAAGAGTGAAAAAGCTATTGGGGACAATTATGGCCTGTGTCTAAATATTACCCACTGGCTATAGCTGCGAGTAAAACCTTTTGCCTCCATCCCTTAGAGTCTATTTTTCAGTGGATTAATGATTTTAATTGGTCTTACTGTCATTACGAACTCATTCAGATAAAATCCCAAGTCAGTCTGATGGCTACACCATTCCAATTGGTATCAATTATGAATTTGTTAGAGATGAATCAATTAATTCCTATACTGATAGGCATATACTGAGACAAACAACATTTTAGTTTTTCCTTCTGTTGTCCAGGCAATTAGGGCGTGTTCGAAAATGTTGGCCATTAAAGAGGTCCATCCTTGGCTCAAGTAGAACGTGATCTATTTATTCTCACAGATCGCAAAACTGTTCCCAATTCATTTGGTTCTGCGTTTCCATACACTCTATAAATCTGCTTGAAGCTGTCAATCATCTCTCGAGGAGATGGTATAACAGTAAAATATTCACCTCCTTTCGTTGACACTCAGAGAAATTGCAGAAAAGTCCCTCTCTAAAAATCCTTTATTATTTTGTGGCACCAAAGTTATCGTTTTCTAGCCGAAAACTATATTTAAATATATTGCACGACTGGATCGCACAAACTTCTCTTATGTGCGGTCACAGCTTCGAATAAATTTTGAAAAATATCAAAGGAATTTTAAAGTTTTTTTTTCGATTTCTCTGAATTTTCCATAACTTGCCTTATAGTACCTATAATAGCAAGTAAAAACGGTCATATTGGAGGTACCGTTATAGAACAAATTTCGAAAAATTCATTTTACCTGAAAAAATGTATTGTTGTAAGAAAATAGCACCCTGAAAGTTTTATCAAAATCGTTAGAGCCGTTTTCGAGAAAATCAAACTTTTTGTTAAAGATTGTGTGGCAGGTACCGTTATTTTTCGACCAGACAGACAGACGGACGGAATTTCCGGCCTCATTTTTTCCGACTTTTCTTTCATCATCATTGTTAGATTTTTTTTTTGCTCGAATCTATAACTTGCATTATAGTACCTATAATTGCAAGTAAAAAATGGAGTTACACCATTTTTATAATAAGCGACACATAACGAAATTGAAATCTCAGATGACACTTGGCAGCTCAATGTCAGATAAGATATCAACATAGCTTGATGATAATTAAATAACAGTAAGAGTTATGCTATTCTTCACAATTTAAGAAACTTTTAGCACAGGGTCTTTGAGGTCGATAACCTAAGATAGTATTTCTAATGTACCCCCAAACAACCCACTAAATATGGAATACTTTCCAGCAAAAAAGTACATAGCTGCTGGACTACGAATGGAGTCAATATGAAAATTCCTTAATCGGGAACTAGTGCTTATTTTCCAAAAGGCTATTAAAGAAATTATAAAATAATTTTTTTTAATATTTTGATTTTGGTTTTTTGTAATTATTTTTTTTTTATTTATAGTCTGCCTAATCATTAAAATTTCTAAAATTTGGGTAAACCCTTTTAAAAAATAAAAAAATTAAATAAATCAAAACTCTGTTTTCTTAAAAAAATCATTTTAATTATTGTTTTCGTAAGGTATATTTTGCTTAGATTTTTTTGTAGAACTCGTAAGTCGCCCTTAACTGATGTGTTGCTGAATAACAAATTAAGTGTGAAAAATAATTTTTTTCTGTAAGTGGAACTTATTTTTCAATCTCTACTGTGCTTGTTGAACTAAATTCTACAAAATTAAAACAAAAAATAAAATAAATAAAAATTCCCAGAAGTGATTCTTTTCTTGCAAAAAGCCACCACCAGTTAGAGACCTGTCCAAAGGGACCCAATATAACTTCCTCGTTTTTAAGCCTTCTTTTCTCGTTTTATCAAAGACTTTTATTTTTTTTTTTATTTCCATTTAAACTGATTTCTAAAGTGATTTTCAGCATACACCAGCGAAATGCATTAAAAAAAATTAAATTATTGTTTAATGTTTAGCAGAGAGGGGTCAAGAGAAGATTAAATAAAACCCCCTACACAAGTGATCGTAGGTTGATTTTTTGTGGATCATAAGAGAATCTAATGAATTCTTTTGTAAATACCTCGAAGGGATTTCGTTGCACTTTGCGTTTGGCGTACTGTCAGCACATTTGGCGAACGCGGAAGTCGCTAGAGCCTTATTCCGATTCGAGGCGGCGGCAATCGATGACTTGATGGCTGAATTGACTCGAGATGCTCGAGGTGGAATTACGGATTTTAATGTGGAGGATGTGGATGGGATGGTTGTGGATGACGTAGTGGATGACATGGTTGTGGATGGAATTGTGGAAGTAGTGGATGGAGTAGTTGTGGATGTGGATTGTGTGGTTGTAGATGGAGTGGTTGTGGAAGGGGTAGTTGTAGTGGGAGTGGTGGTAGATTTGGCTGTAGTGGTTGTTGTACGAGATGGCAAAGGAGTTGTGGGTGGTATGGGAATTGTAGAAGTGGTTGGCGCAGTTGATGGGGCAGTTGTTGTGCTCGAAGAAATGTCGCCGAATTCTTCATTTTCTTCATTTGCATTTATTTCATCTTCAAAAATTAAGTCTCGGTATTTTCCTCGACTATTTGTCAAGTAGCCAGCATTTTTTATAGACTCGGCAAGTGTTCTTTCAGGTGTTGCTGTGGTTCGGTACTTAGAATAGTACTGCACTGATCTGTCGGTGATTTCCACAACTTTTTCCGTTGTTGTCGATGTTGTCTTTGACGTAGAATATCTCAGAGGTTTGTCAGTATAGGTATTTTCATTCTTAAGCACTGACAGTCCAATCAACGCTTCAGACCTTGGCCGATCAAAAGATTCGTTTTCGTAGTCCGCAAATTGTTTCCTAGCTTTGAGAAAGAATTCTCTTTCTGTCGTTGTCGTCGATGTGGAGTGTCGAGCAGTCGTGGGCCTAGTTCGACGCCTGTATGATGGAATCTCTGGACTGTAGGTTGAACTGTCGAAATGTGTTATTTCGAAACGATTCTTTGGAGAATATGTAGTGGGTTCATCATCTAAGGCGTTTGAGAAAGAAGCTGTATATCTGGATCGACCTCTTGAACGAGCTTCTGGGTTGGAAAATTCTTGACGAATTTTCGATCGATAAACTGTCGATGGAAGCCTTATGGTTGTGGTAGGAGCAACAGTGCTTGGCGGAAGAGTTTCAGGTTGAGGTGTAGTAGTGGAAGTTGTTGTTGTTGTTGTTGTTGTGGTTGGCTTCGGAGTTGTAGTTGTTGTTGTTGTAGTAGTAGTAGTAGTAGTAGTAGATGTTGTTGTTGGTTTTGGAGTTGTAGTAGTAGTTGTGGTTGTGGATGTTGAACTACTTGTACTTGTTGTACTTGTTGTTGTTGGAAGCGTAGAAGATGGCCATACAACTGAAGTTGTCTGATTGAATCTCCAACTTATCGTTGGTGTTGTCCGAGCTGTTGTTGAAGACGTGGTATTATACAACACTCTTGGAGGAGAAGTTATAAGGAAATAGCTTCTAAAAGGCTTCTGTGTTGTTGACTCAAACTGCTGCGTAGAGCTTTGTACTCTTGGAGCTATTGAGCTTCTTATTGAATTAAATTTCAAAGATTCTTCTTTTTCTTGAAGAATTGTTTCGAGACTTTTATACGGTGAAACAAACTTTGTTGGTCCAGTTGTCTCATACGTTCGACTAAGATTATCCTTAAAGAGTGAGGCACGAGCAGTAAAGCTCTGAAGTGGTTCTGTAGTTGAACGCTGAGTAACAACCGTATGCTCACTTCCAGAGGATGAAACGAAATCTTCATTGAAATTGCTTTTTCCATTATTAGATTCAAATTCATGACTAACGTCAGAATCATCAGCATTTAAAGCATTCGAATCATGTTTGGCGAATGGAAGTGGACTGGTTCGTGTGAATCGCCAAGATCGAATGGGTGCATATGTAGTTGGCTCATATCCTTCCTTTTGCTCATTAAGACTCGTCTCCTTCTTCTCGAATCTTGGACGTGACCGAACGAAGATTGGGACTTCAGAATTAATATTCTTCTCTTCTGACTCAGTCTGAGGTCGATTATCTGATTCTTCACCCTTTAAACTGAATCCTCTATAACCTTGTGATAGACTGAATCGGTAGGTTCTTGGACTTTTTGAACTTTCTAAGGGAATATTTACTGTTGTACTCCCCGTTGTCGATGAAGTTCTTGGATTTTTGACCGCAGATGGCTTAAAACGTTGTGGTTCCACATCAGATACAATATAGCTAAGGATTTTCTTTCTTTGATATTCAGTAACGGCTTGATCATCGTCTATCTCTTGGGATTGTTCCTCATTCTGTTCATCTAGAGCATGAGGCTTTTCACTTGTTATTTCAATTCTAGGTTTTGTTAGATTTCTTATTTCCAAAGGAGCTTCTGATCTCTCTTCGGAACTTTCCCGTTTCGATTGATTTTCAGATACAATTTGCACACTTGGAGTCGTTTCGGCTAAGGATTGTCTAAGGATTGATTCGGTATTGGTATTGAATCTATTGGATTGATTAGTAAGACCAACATTTGAATTTAAGGTTAATATGACAGATTTGGGGGTCGCCTTATTGGTGGTGGTTGTGGTGGTGGTAGTGGTGGTGATACCATTATCCGTTAATCTGTTGGATCTGTTTTGGAGGTTTTGAGAGTGATACGATAAAATTTAATGAATGCTCAGTGAATTTTTATTTTCTTAAATATTTGTAAGAATTTATCTTAAACATGTTGTGTAAAGAAGTTCATCGGAACTTAATGAATCCAAGTTAGTTCAAGGTTAACGAATATGGGAGAGAAATCATGAGGATATGTGTGGCCTGAATTATGTATTCAAATGTATTGTCCCTTTTGGGTCATTGTTAAGGAACTAGGGAGAATGACATATTTATGTTAAGAAAAAACTATTATTTTTATATTTAATTCATCCGATAGTTCTCGAGATACTAACAATATCTTTGTTTTAAGGGGTCAAACAAAATTAAATCGGGGTTTTTATTTCAGCAAATGCAAACAAAAATATCCTAAAGGGTTTTTCACTTGCAGGTTAGTAAAATCTTAAAAATAACAACAAATATAGAGGGCGCTACTTACACTATTTGCTGCTTATTTCCCCAATTTTTTATTAATTCACTGAATTAGATTTTTATATTTCAAAATCAAATATTTTCGGAAGTCAAATCTTATCTGTTTTGTTTTTTGAAAATTGTACCCTAAATTTTGACTCATGCTTGTCCATGCTTTATAATAAATTATTTTAAAAACATTCAGACACTTAATGCATGCTGTTGAAATGTAATACATCATGCATATAAAAAAATGGAGTGAATCCTAAAAAAAGATTCAATTGTGTTGACTTTTTGGTCTTGAAAGCTGTTTCGGTATGAATATTTCTTAAAGGTTTTTCCCTAAACTAGATTTATTTGAAATGAGTGAATAATGATGTTTTTTTTTATAATTTTCTAAAAAACCTCGATGATTCTTACATTCAAAATCTCAAAAATAAAAATCTCAAAAACTTAAAGTTCAAAAATATATATTAATAAACCAGGAGTGCCCCGTGGCTTAGTGGTTAGTGTGTCATACTGCTAAGCGAATGAGCCCGGGTTCGAATCCAGCTCAGAGCCACCTTTTTCCGAGCTACTGCCTCTTGCGAGGAACCAACAAAACCTCCAAGAGTAAAATTTGCCTCGAAAAAGTGCATCTCATGTAAACTGTAGGTATGAATATCTTTTTTTCCTTCTTTTTTTTTTGGAAAGTGAAAATCTTGCCAAGTAGGCTATTCAAAATTCGTGTTGTTTGAGAAAAAAAATAATCTCTGAATTTCAAGCTGCGTCCAAAATCGGGATCAACCGTAACTTGATGTGCATTCCAAGCGAGACATGTATTACGAATAAAGGAATAGCTACCACGAGTGAGCATTAAAAAAAGAATAAAATAAAGAAAGACATGAAACAACGCTGTGTTCGAGAGGACAAAATGTTTCAAGGACCGTTCTATTTATAAAGCGTCCGCCATCTAACGTTTTTTTTTCAACTAGTACTTATTTCGTGAATGGTAATACGTAGCTCATGTCTGATTTGACAGATAATTAGTTTTATCCTTCCGCTGAACGAATATGGTTTATACGCTGGGAAATATTGCGACATTACTGCCTGCGATCGACTTAGAGAAGATGCCGATTTTGCCAAAAAAAAAAATCATCTTTTCAGATGAAGCTCATTTTGATCTTGGCACCTGGTGGCAATTATCCTCGAGATTTTGGGTCTATGCATTGTAGCAAGATCAGTGACATGGGTACATATCGAGCCATAACCGCCATTTTATCTTAAGCGACATTTTTTACAAAATCAAGTTAATAATGCAATTCGATAGCTTACGTTTTTACGCATCCTTATCATTAGTTTTTCAATAATACAATAATTTTAACAAGGAGTTACAGAGATAAAAAATGTACAAAATGTGTAACCGACATTCATATATTCTTGCTCGGTCCGTTTAGATGCTCAGGAAAAAATAAAAAAAATGTGTGTTTTTTTTTATAATTAACGCGCGCACAAGGGACTATTTGTTTCCCTTTTAATGTAACACACTGCGCGGGCATTAGGAAAATAGGGAGGGGAGAGATAGGAGGTGCCGATTAACATTGGTTTTGAATGTTAGCAGATCAAAATGACAAGGGAAAATCTCGCCGGGTAAACCATTCCAAATTCGTGTTGTTCGGCTAAAAAAAGATCTTTTAAGGGGAGGAATGCAACTGGCTACTTCGAGTGAATTTTTTTTGTAAAAGAAACGATAAAATAAGGAAAGACATTAAACATTGCGTCGGTGTTCGAGAGGGGCAATTGTTTCAGCGGCAGTTCTATTTCCTATCAATCTTAACGCTCGATTTTGTATTTTATCAAGCAGGTGAAGCGATGTTTGCGAATCACCTGCCCAGAGGTGGAAGTTATACTCCAGTTTAGGGCGTATAAACGCTTTATAAATATGGAGTTGGCTATGGCGTGGCGATTTAAGCGAAAAAGCGAGCGACGAAAAAATGCAATCAACATTTTTTTAATCAGTAGAGCAAATCGCTCGTTCGACATGGACATGAACAATGTAATAAAATAACATTATGCGCCTAATTTTTGCACACACCAAAGTTTAAAACATTTACCATTGCCAAAAACTTATGAAACTAAGCGAAATAGCTCTGCCATCAATCCCCTACGATGTGAATACGCTTCGCCATAAAGTCAGCCTTAAGCAGCATTTTTTGCGATCTCAAATATATGGTGGTTCCAACGGAGATCGTCGTTGACATACATACATATAGCTTGAACCAATTCAGTTGGCCAACGGTCGATTGCGCAGAGAGAGGATTAAGAGGACAACAAATGTTGCGCAAGAGATTTAATGAGTAAAATGCCAGAGATGAAATACTTTTTTTAAAAACATGACAATAAGTTAGGATCATACCTCATGTAAAGAAAGTCCATCGCTAGAACTTAATTGTTTGTATACGTCAAAATTCATGAGATGAAGAGAAAAATTTGAAGAGTGCTGCGCAGTAGAATTACCAACTGAATTAGTTCAAGCAACAACCGAGAACAGAGTACAGCTTGAACCAATTCAGTTGGCCATTCTACTTCGAAGCTCTCTTAAAATTTCTCATAAATTTCGAAAGATACACACAATCATGTTCCAGCGATGGACTTACTTTACGTGAATTATGATCATAAATTATTGTCATGTTTTCAAAAAAAAAATATTTCATCTCTGGCATTGTACTCATTAAATCTCTTGCGCAACATTTTCCGTTCTCTTAATCCTCTCTCTGTGCAATCGACCGTGTTAACCAACTGAATTGGTGGAAGCTATACCTAGAAAGATTTTCGGTTTATTCGATGTCAGTGTCATTCTTGGTGGAATAAGGGTATATATAGCTTTAATGAAAGAAGACAGCTTTAAGTTTTCGAAGCATTAAACTCCAAGTATATATAATATAATAAATATAAAAAATAATATAATAAATCTGATTTAAAGAGTTCTCCGATGGCGATAGTTAACCGGTTCAAATTCTGATAAAGAAGGTTTTGTTTTGAGAAAGCAAATCTTATTTTAGCTGCCTTAAAATCCGATGAAGCGTAAGCGAAACGTGTTTCGGGGTAAGAATAGGTTCAAGGTTTGCATGGCCATTTTTACTGCAGAGGCTGCTAAAGAACTTAAAAGATTTAGCCAGACAAGCTGGAAGCCCAGCTAAATACTCGAGTTATCTCGGTAATAACTGCCTGCTAAGTATGCGGTGTACCTCTTTATTGGGAGTTTTGTGCAACTTGACTTTTTCTAATTTTTAATGTTTTATTCTTGTTACCTTCTGGAAAAATAACAACGTGGCAGACAAAACAGTTTATGATCTCTTGGATTTTCTGGAAAACACTGCAACTAGATGAGAGATTGATACTATAACTATTATTAATTAATGTTCCAAATCAAGGGCTAGTGTCAAAACTCAACGAAACATTCCCTGCCAATCTATCAAACACACGAGTTTCAACTTCTCTCTTGGACGAAACACACTTTAGGCAATAAGCTGTAAAATTTTCGTCCGTTAACTATTTAATAAGAGATGTGTCTCCATCTTTAAATAATGATAGAAAAACCAAATTTGTTGTCTCTTTTGCACAAAGCTCGAAAAAGTGTTAGTTTAAGAGCAGATTGTTCAGCAACTCTGTATGTATTTTTTTTTTATAATTAACGCTCTTAAAAGGGACTATTTGTTTCCCTTTTAATGTAGAGCAAAGTGCGAGGGAGGGGAAAGATAGGAGGTGTCGATTAACATAGGTTTTGAAAGCTTGCAGATAAAAATGGCAAGGGAAAATCTCGCCGGGTAAACTATTCCAAATTCGTGTTGTTCGGCTACGAAAAAAATCTCTATATTTCACGGTACGTCCGAAATTGGGCTCAAGGGTGAATTGATGAGCATTCCTTGCGAGACGAGTATTAATGGAGAACATTTTAAGGGGGGGAATGCAACTGGCTACTTCGAGTGAACATTTTTTATAAAAGAAACGATAACATAAGGAAAGGAAAAATTATGTATTTTAGTATTTTTCGATCGATATATGGGTTACTTTGAAAGTTTTCTTGACTAATTACTTTCGAACTTGAAAATTTCCTTTAGTTTGGAAATTTAAACTTTTTTATGATTTGGATTTTCGAAATTTTGAATGAACCTCTTTAGGAAAACCCCCATTATTTTCTACTGTAGATTATGTATTTATGTTAATTATTGTGTGGATATTGGTGTATAACATGTGTTTATATTGTGTGTGTGTGTTTGTGTTAAGGTGTATGTGTTTACATTATGATATATTTTATTAGCCAAATGATTTAGTTTTTAATTTTTTTTACTAAAATTTGTGACAAATAAAGCTTTCATGAAACCCAAAGATGCTGTTAGCGAATTTTTTTTTTTGTTTTGTTTTATTTTTTTTTTGTTTTTGTTAGAAAGCTTTATTGTCCTACCTTTTCGAAGACGTTGTGGTTTGTGTTGTTTCATATTGTGGTTGATGTGGTTGTGGTTGTGGTTGTGTGGTTGTGATTGTAGTTGAAGACTTAGTTGTTGATGTTGTCTTTGGCGTGGTGGTTGTGGTCGTTGTTGAAGTGGTTGATGTAGAAGTTGTTGGTTCATTATCATCGAACAAGCTATATTCATCATTTGGCTCTGTCGCAATGACCTTTGGCTCATAAACAGCCGATGGTGTTCTTTGCTGTGGAGGATTAATTGGTTCGAAGGGAATATCGTAGGGGTCCTGCACTTCTTCGGAATCGCTCTCTGGGCCTAAGGTCGACGATAACGATGCATAAAAGGGCTCATCATCATTTGCGACTGTCGATGATACCACAATCGGCCGATCAGTGATCGTATTGATCGCAAATCGATCTTCCCTATTTTGGTTTTGGAAATTTTTTGTTTTTTTTTAATAAAAAAAATTTGTCAATTCTTTTTTTAATTGTAAATGTGCTGATTTTTAATTATTAATTTAAATTAAATTCGAATTTTGTTTGTGTATGTGTTTTTTTGTTTTGTGTATTTGTGTGTGTGTTTTGGAGAGGGCGGGGGTATTGTGACTAATAATTTGCCCTTACAAAGCGTTTATTTTTTTTACTCTTCTAACCAAACAGATTCTGAGACCTGGACTATCAGTCAATTTGGAACAAATTTGTATTTTCGTTAATTTGCCAAATAATTTATTTAATTATTTTTTTGTTGGTTTATAGAAAAAATGTGTTAGAAGTGATAGAGGTAGGGTAGTATTATATACAAAACTACTGAGTAGATTGAAAGTGACTTACCTTATTGGAGATCTGGTGGGTTGGTCGTACTCATTGTCTTGTTCGATCTACATAGAGAACAAAGAGAAAAGGAATTAGTTTATATTAAAATTAATTTTAGTTTATTAATTCAAAAAAAAAAAATATTTACATAAATAAAATACATGTACCTATTAAGACATTATTTCATTAAAGAAATACAAATAAAAAAAACATCAGAAGTGGGATATGTAAATAAGTTTTTAATTTCAGAATAGTTAAAATAGCAGGAATGTGCGCAGGAATGTGCACAGGAAGCCTAACTAAAAATAAGCAAGAGTTTAAACTTCATTTTCCTCCCTCCCCATTTCATTAATTTAGATTCTTAAGAATTGTTTGTCTGAAAATCATACAAGTACTTCAATTATCGAGATAATTCAATGGTTCTTTTTATCAAAGAGTATACCCTTAATGTCCTAAAAACTCAAAGCAGTAATATTTAATGAAAAAGAGGCAAGTACAGTTACAAAATATGTATACATTAAAATATCAGAAGTTGGATACACCTAAGCAACTTTAAGTTTCAGCAACTTTTTTTGGAATTAAGACTGAGGTTGCATAATATTCAAAATTATTTGATTGTTGTTCTATACTATTGCAACACAAGAAAGAACAAAATTTCAGATCAAAACCATTAGAAGTGCTTTCGTCGCGCAATCAAACATTTGACGCAATTATTGATGGTCCGGGACAATTCTATTCTACCAAAGAGAATATCGTTAATATCCCAAATATTAAAAGCATCAATATCAGATGAAAAAAGAGACATTTGAAAAATGTGTACACCGAAATATGACACAACTAAGCAATTTTAAGTTTCGGCAACTTTTTTTTTAGAATTAAGATTGAATGATGTTCAAAGTTATGGTATCGTTGTTTTATACTATTTTAATACAAAAAAAGAATTAAATATCTGCTCTGAATCGTCAAAAGTGTTTTTGCTAGGCAATCAAATAGTTGCCTCAATTTTTGATGCTCCGGATGGTTCAATTTTAACATTAATGTCCTCGATACTCAAAACATCAATACTAATACACCTTAGCAATTTTTAGTTTCGGCAACTTTTTTGGAATTAACATTTAGATTTAATAATGTTATAAAAGTTATGGTATCGTTGTGTTTTTTCAGCTATTGTAACAAAAAATTAACAAAATATTTGCTCAGAACTGTCAGGAGTGTTTTCGTCTGGCAATCAAATAGTTGCCTCAATTATTCACGATCCTGGACGGTTCTATTTTATCAAAGAGAATACCATAAATGTCCCAAACAGTTAAAGCATCAATATCGAGTGAAAAAGAGGCAGTTGAAAAAAGAGGTGTATATATCAGAAGTTGGAGATCTTAAGCAATTCTAAGTTTCGGAAACTTTTTTTGGAAATAAAATTGAGGATGAAGGAAATTCAAAGTTATTCAATTGTTGCATTTTGTTATTGTAAGTTAAAAGTGTACTTTATTTCCCGAATGACTGGCAGAAAGTTTGATTTTGGAGAGTTGCATCAGCAATTTTTTAATTGGTAACTTCACAACTTGTTAAATGATAATTGACATAGAGTTGAAAGTGTCATGTTAAGCGAAAAATTTGGTAAAGTTAAAAGTAAGCTTAGTAAGAACTGCACTTTCTATGGAATGACTAGCTGAAAGTGCCAACAATTTCTTTTCTGAAAAGTTGTATACTCAAGCAACTTTTTAATTGACAGTGCTTAAAATTTGTATGTGAGAGAAACATCAAAAAAGTTTGTTTTTTTAATAATGCGCGTAAAATAAATTATATTTTTACAAAGTAAATCAAAGTTTTTTTGCGATTTGATATATGTATTTTAAAATGTTTTTAGATTGTTACCGAAAAGTTTAAATTCAGGGTGAAAAAAGTTTGTATTCAAAGGTCTTAGGATGTAAAAACTAAATCTACAACCACCTACCTGTGCAAGCAAATCCTCGTCATAGTCCGAATTATAGATCAACGATTGTTGGTTATTGAAAGGCTTGTTCTCCTGGGGCAATGGCTTTTGAATTGGTTTGCTAATGTAAGTTTCTCGAGCGGGCTGAGGGGAAGTTATAATCTCTGGCCGATAAGTTGGCCTCAATGATTCAGTTTGTTGTTGGTGAACTTGTTGAACTTGTTGCTGAGGAACCTTCCCGCGCAACTGATGTTGCGGTTGCTGTTGATGAACTTGTTGCTGCTGCTGCTGTTGCTGTTGTTGATTACTATATTCAACATCCCTATACAGATCAATGTCATCATCATAAACCGAATAATATGGATCATAATTTTGTTGTTGTTGTGTCTCATATGACGTATTATAATAATTTCGATTGCCATTTTGATTGCTTTCAACGATTTTTGGTCGTTGTTGCGATATGAAAATATTGCCCGATTGTTGCGGCGGTGGTGCTTGTGAGCTTGACTCAACTCTGATTGCGTTTTTTTACAAGTTTTACAATATTTTTTTTATTTATAATTTGTTAAGGGTTATTCCACAACACAATGTTATTTTGTATATAAAAAAAGAAAACAAAAAATATGTACAGAAAAATAGAAAAAATGAATATTTGTTGGTGATTAGTAGAGGTTAGAAGGGTTATCCAGCTTGAAGGACCAGAAATGGGAATATAGTTTACAATGTTTACAATGATTTTCATGCCAAATTCAGAGTCTGATGATTTTCTTTTTCATTCTCATTTTGTAAATTAGTCACATGAGAAAGAGAGTAAGAAGGAGAGAGAGAGAGAGAAAAAGGGAGAGCTAGAAAGAGCAGTCTGTCTTGAGAACGTTTCTATTTACATTCATTAGTCTGGTCTCAGATACAAAATATAAGGAAGGATTGTTTTTTTTTGGCATTCCAGAAATTATTCCAGGACACGCAACAAATACACAAACAAAAAACAGAACATAAAGATATATAGCCTTCACTACCTGTTGGAGTCGACGAGGTCCTGATTAAGTTGCGGCCGCTGTGGTCCTAATGTTGGTCGTTTCCTATGTTCGGTCTTAGTGGCTTCTGAAGCCTTGGTGTACTTCCACTTGGAGTGTCCTCTATTTGGACGAACTGTGTAGATCTTGCGGGTGGTTGTCGAAGTGTACGGACGTTTGGTCGTTGTTGTGATGGTTGTTTTTGTCGTTGTAGTTGGTGGAGTTGTTGGTCGGTTAGTTAAGCCGGTTGACTGACTATTGTGTTGGTTCCGTAAGTCTTGGAAGATGTCTGATGGAAAGCTAATAAAAGAAGGTATTCCTCCATCGTGTTGGAAGTGCGATGAAAATATTGGACGACGAGTTGTCACATCGTAGAATCCCGTTACGCTATTAGGGTTCTTATACCGCAGAGTTGAGTTCACTACTGGCCTTGGAGGCATGGTTTCTGAGTTTGGCATATAGGCTGGTTTCTCTGATGGCGGATGATGAATCCGGTAGTCTTCTTCCTCATCATAATAATAATCATTGGGTGTCTTTGCCGTTGTGGTTTTAATGTTTTGTTTCAAAGTGAACTTTGTTTGCGTCTTGTACGATTGACTAGGTATGCTTTTTATAAAACTTTCGTATCCTTTTGGAGCTTTGGTGATTGGTGTTGGTTTCTTTGTCTTCTGATCTTCTATTTCATCGTAATATTCATACTCATCGTCTGTTGTTGTTGACAAAGGAGATTGTGTAGCTTTTTCTCTGTGTCCCGCGGGGCCGGTTGTTTGCTTAAAATACTTGAACATGTTCATTATGGCTGGTTGCATGTATTCCATGTCGGAGTCCTTGATGCCGGACATAAAATCTCCAAAATTAAAATTGCTCGACAATGGGCCCGGCTTAGAATATGCTGACTTATTGGGGGGCAATGGCGTTGTGGTTAAGTTGAGTAGTCTGAACTCGTGTGTTTGTACGCCGGGAAAGCTTAAAGTTGTTGGTTTGACCGTCGGTGTTCCACTGGAAAGATTGGGTGCTGAGACAATTTGAAAGTTTGACGTTGGTGGAAAAGGTGTTGTGCTTGTAGAGTAAAAGCTCTTCATTTTCTGATTTTGGAGAATATTGTACTGAAAGTAGTTGCTTTCGGTGGAGACTTCAATATCTGGAGTGGCGATGCTGAACTGTGACACAACTTTTGGTTGTTGACCTGATGTGGGATTGAAATTGTACGACTGTTGGTTGTCAAAATTGTTGAAGAAGCCTCCGACTGTGCTGAATTGTGAGTAATGTGAGCTTGGAATTGTTTTTGTGGGTTGTGTCACTGGACGAACAGGATCAGTTCCCAGATGGAAATAGGAGAAGTTTTCAGCTTCAGCTGGTTTTTTCTTTTTTTGCTGCTGGATTTCCTTGAGACTTTGTAGGAGAAATGGTAACACATCTTGCTGTTGTAAGATTGGTGGCCGATTTGTGGAAGGTGGAAAGAATGGCTTATAGGCATTTAAAGGAGATTGCGTTGTTCCACTGATACTGTAGCCCAAGCTAGAATAGGGATTTTTTGGCTTAAAATTGAGTGGGTTTCCTTTGATGTCCTTCAAATGTGGATTGAGTGGAGGAGCTAGATATGGATTAAAGGCTCCGAATGAGAAACTCTGTTGCTGATAAGGATTCGAATCGACAGCTCTGTAGTTTGATGATGATAACTGCCATCGGTTCAAGCGTGTATTGAAATGAGGTCGAAGTTGACGTGTGGATCGCACTGATTCATCAGTGTCAGAATCTTCCGCATAGTCGGGAGTGTTTGTGTCAAAGTCAACTTTAGTATCAAAGTCTGATCCGTCATTTTCATCTGAACTATTAGTGATACTTTCCGTAGCTGTAGGAGTATTTTCTTCTTCGATCACAGAAGTTGTTGTTTCGTTAGTATTTATCAGTGGTGTCTCATCGATATGAACTGTAACATTGTGTAAATCCCGTCGACGTCGGCGTAAGTTAATAGAATTGTCAATGTCTTGATAAGGTCTAAGCGAGTTTTTTTGTTTGGTCGCATGAATAAATAGTGACAAAGAATTTATGTTTTTTTTTTTGATTTTGTAAAAAATGGAAATGAAAATAAATAAAAGGAGAATGAGGGGAGATGTGGATGACGGGTTGTTCAGACTTAACTTACCGATATTGATTGATCTGTGCGCCATAAGCGAACGAACCGATTTTACCATGATTGGGAATGGCATTGATGCTGGCTTGATGGATAATGCCATCACGGTCACGTTGCACCTGCCCTACGGTGCTGGGTTGACCCCGGTAGACACGCTGTTGGCGATCGCTTTCCTCTTCTTCTACAGGTGGAAGTGTGTCATGAGCATCAGCATAGAGCTAAAAAAATTTAAGAAATGAAAATAAAACTGTTTAAAGATGTCTGTGTACAAACCTTAGCAATATCCTCGTTGGAATCAATCAGAGGCTTAGGTTGGCCTCGGGACGTTATCACTGGATTCGGGGCAACTCGAAGTTCTGGAGGTGGCGGCAATGTCTGAACCTGAGCTTGAATCACACGTTGGTGCTGTTGTTGGCGTGGCTGATACTGCTGGACAATTGTTGGTTTTGATTGAATCGAGGGTGTTGAACTGGAATATGTTGGCCCGAATCTATCTCGATGAGGAATGTGCTGTTGTTGTTGCTGCTGCTGCTGCTGATGCTTATAGGATTGTTGTTGCTGTTGCTGCTGTGGTTGTTGTTGTTGCTGTTGCTGTTTGATTTGTGGTACTCTGGGTGTAACATCACGATAGGATGATGATCCTGCAGATGATACTGATATGCTTGCGCCACCACCATCAATTATCTCACAACCAACATTTCTGGGCCAATCACATGTCTGCAACTCATGACTGTACATAAGACCACCAGTACAACTCTCCAGAAGTGCACCACCGAATACACACACATAATATTGGGTGCAATCGTTTGGATGCGGATAGTAGCCAAATTCTTCGGGACAATCAAAATTGACACCGGTCGCCGAGGACGATGATGATGATGAGGCTTTTATGTTTGTGCCAAACGATCGAGAACTTGTGATGCGTGATGAGGAACGTTTGTGTTGGCCATGGGTGAATTCTGCAAGAGAAGAGAACACATTTTGAAACTTTAAGAATTTAACGTGTTTTATGTTTTGAGTTTGCATCAGTCCTTATTTCTTACTACAAGTTTACTTAACTAAAGCTAAAGGCTAAAGGACATCATATTTTGAAAAAAGGTTAAGAGGTGTTCAAGTTTGGTTCTAATGTTTGTTCCATTTAAAGAACTTGCCCTGTTTCTCTCCTTGATATACTTTTCCTCAAAAAAAAAAAAAACTAAATGTCTTAAGATCGAATTCCCATCTTTGTCATCGTATTAAAGACGTTAAAAGTCAACAGGTCAACGGATTCGACTGAACGAAGTAGAGCTCATTCTAGATTCGAAAGAATCACGCGCATATGCATGGAAGATTCAACATTCACAATCGGATGTCACTGTAAATAGTAACTGCATTCCCGACACTCTTCATGTCGGTCGGGAGAATCGTTCATAAAAATAACCCAAACAAAAAGCTAATGTCACGCTAGCTAAAAAGACAACAACCCTTCTAAAAAAAAAAGATTCAAGCCGACATTCTCAAGAAGCATTCAATTATTCATAAGAAGACATCAACCATTTTGCCGTAAAAGCCAAATAAACAAAAAACTACTCCACCGACGACAACGACACAAGTTCATCCGCTGATAGAAAACAACATTTTTTTGAACCTGTTCATCTTTTGTATTTGCACCAGCCGAGCACGGATTTCGTTTCGCGTTTGCCATTTCCGTATAAGGTCAACTGGAATTGGTTTTATGGCTGCCAAACCAAACTACCAACCAACAATTGAAAAACCATTATGCTTTTGCATTCAACTTGATCGATGATCGGTGCAAGACCGCCGCCGCAGCCGCAGCCGCACCACACCGTGTAAATGCACTGCCGCCACCATAAGATTTGACGGAATACTCCTCTGATTATGCAACGCAAGCTTGACTGAGCATAGACTTGACTCCTCTTCACTTGGCAGTTGGTACGATCATCTCCACGGCAGACAAATATGGCTGAAACCGTAAGCAAGTGCGCGCTCTGAAGATAATGACCGACCGACCGAACGGAAAACTGAACCTACAAGTTCATTCGAATAAAAAGGAATCCGGTTTGGATTTTCGGCATCAGTGGGTTTTGAAAGCTTCTCCCTACTGACACAGATTCACATGATGGGTACTGTTTGGGTGGCTGGCTTGGGTGGATTTTATGTGGCACTTGATATGTGGCCAAGTTCACTTTCGGCCAAGCTTCCCTCTTCAACCGGCGATGTGGGATAGCGTGTCATGTATCTTATTTTGTATTTCTGAACGTATGTTTTAGTGTTCTAAATTTTTTTCTCATATCGTTCTCATCCCTGACATCAATATTTTCTATCAAGACGGTGGTATCTGATTTATAGCTACCTCACTGAAGAAGAGGAAGACGTAGTGAGCCACTAGCGACACATAGCATCGGCGGTTTATTATGTAAGCCGAGTTCTGTTACCGCCGTCGCTTCCTCCGTTTGGATTTTGATCTGGATATGCGATACATATTCTCATGTTTAAACTTCGGCTTTGCTAAATTTCGAGATCATCTCTTTATGTCTTGACGGCAAAAAGACAACGACAATAACGAAGATGATGGCGATGTACTGTGCTGCTGGTGGTGTCACTGTCGTGTTATCGTGTAGCTGCTGTCCGCATTGTTGAAGGTGCCATTTGTGGGTATCATTTGTTGCATCGTTAGTAATACACAATTTTAATGTGACATCTTCCATGGTTCACGGATTGCTGAGTTTTGGATGCATTCATCTCGATTGTGTGCATGATGGCTTCTTTTCGTGGTGAATTATTATTCGAAATGACAGTGGCGGTGAGGTGAATTACATAAGCCAATAAATTGTTATTGGTCATAACTCAAGGCTGTTATTTTGTTTCGTGTGGCAGAGGGAATTTTGTTATTTTCCATGGGAATGTTTTTTTATGGAGTAGCATGAAATGGTATATTTTCGATCGCAGACGATGACCTATATTTTTTTTGTGCTGCAGATGGTGAATTGCGTTTGCTGCCTGGTAATATAACTGATCTAAATGCAGATAGCAGACCAACTATGGGCATGATTCAGTCCAGAATTCCAGATATGGTCATTGCTGGGGTAGAAATAATTTCACAAAAAATTCAGACGTTTTGTGTTAAAATGTTTGCAATAATGTTATGCTTGGGATGATATATTAGATTGAAAGTTCAGGATTTGACAGTTGGCTTTTAGCTTTGTTTTGTGATGGGATAAATGCCAAAAAAAACATTTTATTCAAATGAAAATAAAATTTCACAAATTTCAAAAATTAAGGGGCTGATTTTCAATATCCTTAATGCCACGGCTTAGTCCAATGCCTGAAACCTAACTAACGTGATAAGTTAAGTCATAATAAAATCAAACACAATGATATCTTCACAAATGCAGCAATCACATTAAAAGTTATGGTTGGCAATATAATCATCACAATTTTTAAATTATCATATTGAATCACATCGTTTTTAATATATGATAATTATAATGACATCAAAAAATCATTTGACAATTATGACTATCAAAATGATGTTGATAATGCACTTTTGCTGAAATCTCATTGTAAGCTATTATTGATAACTTTGATTGTTAAAATAAAAGCGAATACTAACAAAAATTGCCAGCTGATGGTTTACAATATAATAAACTGTGACGGTAGAGTTCAAAATATTCTATTGAAAACCACAATCACCAGTTGAACAAATCTGATTGTTTTTTCGAATATAAGAACTGCAGTTTTCTCTTACACAAATATGATTTTCAATAAAGTAACGCTAGTTTTCAATACAACAACCGTTGTTTTCAATGTGAAAACCGTAGTTATCAATATATACGACAACCTTATTCTTCAATTAGAAAACCGTGTTTTTTTCATTACGACAACGTGGTTTTCAATATGCCAATCGTGATTTTCAATATGATAACCGTAGTTTTCAAATATCAACCATGGTTTTCAAAAAGACAACCGTGTTCTTCAATATGACAACCGTGATTTTCAATATGACATCTGTAGTTTTCATAATCGGAGTTTTCAATACGACAACCGTGGTTTCAATATGACATTCGTGGTTTTCAATATGACAACCGTAGTTATCAATACGACAACAATGTTCTTCAATATGACAACCATGTTTTTCAATATGACAACGTGGTTTTCAATATGACAACCGTGATTTTCAATATGACAACCGTGATTTTCAATATGACATCTATAGTTTTCAATATAACAACCGTAGTTTTCAATATAAGAATCGTGGTTTTCTATATGACAACCATTGCTTTAAACATGACAAACATGCTTTTCAATATCATAACGTGATTTTCAATATGAAAACCGGAGTTTTCAATACGACTACCGTGGTTTTCAATATGACATTCGTGGTTTTCAATATGAAAACTGTATTTTCAGTATGACAACGGTGATTTTTCAATATGACAACCAAAGTTTTTAAATATCAAACGTGGTTTTCAATATGGCAACCGTAGTTATCAATACGACAACCGTGTTCTTCAATATGACAACCATGTTTTTCAATATGAGGACGTGGTGTTCAATATGCCAACTGTGATTTTTAATATGATAACCGTAATTTTCAAATATCAACCATGGTTTTCAATATGACAGCCGTATTTTCAGTATGACAACAATGATTTTCAATATGGTAACCAAAGTTTTCAAATGTCCAACGTGGTTTTCAATATGACAACCGTAGTTTTCAATATGACAACCGTAGTTTTCAATATGACAACCGTAGTTTTAAGTATGACAACCGTAGTTTTCAATATGACAACCATTTTGTCAATATGGCAACCGTGATTTTTAATATGGCAAAGTTTCATCTTCTTCTTATCCTCCACTTTTTACTTGCGATTATAGGTACTATAATACAAGTTATGCATTCGTGCAGATTAAAAATTTTGAGATAACAATCAAACATGACATAACGATGATAGAGAAACATATTTGAGCTACTGGCAAAATTCTGTGCGTCTGTCTGTCTGCCTGTCTGCTCGGATGTATTTTGGACTGCAGCCTAAACGGTTGCGCAAATCGTTTTGAACTTAAGGGTATTTTGACATTCCACAGAGGATTTTTTTCAATTTTTTTTTTAGCTCAAAAATTAACAGTACTTGTCATATAACCGTTATGTAAAACTTATTTTTCTCGAAAACGGCTCCAAGAATTTTTATAAAAAAAAAATCAGTGTACTACTGTAGCTATGCGTTATATTTTGGTGAAAAAAACTTAATATGGTCGACTAAAAACGGTACCTTCCATAGGACCGTTTTTTTTCTTCGACTTTTTCGAAAACTGGTGATCCGATTACAATCAAAATTGATATTCGAGAAGATGTATAGGCAGCCTGAGTAATTTTGCATTAATTTTTTTCGAAAACTTTTTTTTTGTATTGTAAATTATTATTTTTTTTTTATTTTTTTTTTTTAATTTGAAAAATCAACATTTTGAAAACCGGTAAGTGAATTTTTTTTTAAATTTTGTTTTTAAATGTACGTTATTTTTGTGCTTAAGTTTGTATTCTTAAATTATTTTTTTTAATTTTTAAAAAAAAGTTGTTAAAAAAAACCGTTTTATTTAAAAACGGCTCTAACGATTTTGAAAAAAAAATTCACACTTTTTCACATTTTTTAAGGAAATAAAATGGCGTTTAAATTTTTCTGCTAAAAACTATTTTACGTACTTTTTTCAAACAATCAAAAGTCAGAAAAATCGAATATAATCTTTGAAGTTCCCTTAATGTTTTTCAAATTTTATTCCAAGCTGTGACCGCACATAAGAGCAAGTACGTGCGATCCAGTCGTGCAATTTATTTAAATGACAATATGGACAAAACATGAAAAAGCTGTTAAACAAATAGCGAAAACATTGCAAATAATTTAAATGTTTTAACGCCGAGTCTGAATAATTTCAATGAAATTGTGTGTATCACATCGTCGCTTCGGTAATATTAAGAAAATATCATCATAAGAATATTACAATATTATTTACTTTTTGTATGCATTCTATGAACACAGTATGACAGTCAATTGTCATTATTTGACAGTTCAGAAATACTTACAGGTAATTGTGTGTAACAGACTAACGTGCAATAAAAACCTAAAACCAAAGCCCAATTCCACTGCTCTTCAAACATCAAACCCTGCAAATCTCCAATTACATTACATCAATTAGATCACAATAATGCACCACCCACCAAAGCACCGCGCAAAAAATACCATAACCATAGAAACACCGGCTTCAAATCAACCGGCACACGATCCGATTTTCTTCAGTCTTTTGAAAGCCTCCGCCAACATTTCGCAATCTTTTCGCCTGAATCTCTCACAAGTGCAATAACAGTATGACACCATCATCATCAGCATCAAAACAACCATCTTGCCTGAGTGCTGAGCCTGAATTTCTATGAAAAGCTGAACAAGTGTTTGTGTCATTCAGCATAGAGAAGCTAAATATAAGGCGCGCACGTTATTGACTTAAAAGTTGCAGGTTGAAGTTGCAGGAAAATCTATTATTTTGCAATATCCCTGTGAAGATTGCTCCCTTTTGCAAGGTATTGTGTATCAAATTCAAAATGGATTGTTGTTATGCTGCTCTAGCTCTACACAGCGCAACGGTTTATTTGTGTGAATTTGAATTTAATCGTGTCGGCACGGCAGTTCGCTTTGGGCATCCATCTTGTATTGTGAAATCGGAATTGATGAACTAATTCTAAATGGGTAAATGCATTTTGAATAATGAGTTTCTTTTTCTAAAAACTAAAGCAAATTGAATTGATGGGCCTTGAAAAATTGAACTAGAGTCTTGACATTAAAACACCCATGCCCTCGTAACTCTATGTCCAAAATAAAGAAAAAAGACTTATTGTTGACCTTTGTAAGACATCAAACGCCCTCTAAATAACGTGACTATTCGCAAAATTTATTTTTATTTTCAAACTAAAACATACTTCAGTCGTACACAAATGCTAAGGTCATTCCCATAGAATTCTAAGACACATCCACACCAACACCAACTGTAACCTAGTTATTAACCTCAAAAAAAGAAAAAAAAAAAGAAAATATTTTGTTAAATAAAAGCATCGCTTTAACCATTAATAATAATAATACATTTCGCAGCAGGTTGAGACTTCGTTTTGTTTAAAATATTCATTGACGTTCACACGGTGCAATGTAGAAGGCGTCATCGGCAGCAGCTTTACACGGACTCTTAAAACCTCCATATGGATTATCTGTGTATCTAATCTTGCTCCCGCCCACATGCTATTTGTATATTTTATGTTTGTAATTAAGGCATTTTATACAAATTTGTTTTTTATAGGAAAATTTATTTATTGCAGGCATGGGGACAAATGTTATAACTTAATAAAAAAAATTTAACATAATAAAATTAGAACGAACCAAACGAAATCTACACCTGCATGGTTGGTAATTTATATGAATGCGTGACTTATATTTTCCACAAGAATTTGACATTTTAATTGCGGTTTCTTAAAATGGCACTAACACACGTATTTTATTGGACCATTTTCACATTAAAACAGAAATTCTGTTGTATGTCAACACTGGGGCGCCCTGGTGAAGCCTAATCACTAACATTAGCATTTTATGTGACACTTTTTGTTTCATCAGAGTGTTTCAGAATGAAATAACCAAAGCCCAACAATAAAAGGCACGACCAGGCATGACCTACTGTCAAAATCACATGTGTTAATTACTCAAAACACGGACTCATTAGTCATTGGCCTTTAGGACACATGTGCCGTTTAAGGAATTTCACTCTGAATCGTTTCGGCTCATACAAATTGGACAACAGGTGCATTAAGCCGTCAAAAAACGTCAGATAGCCATGCCTACAGTTATTTATCATGTTTTAAGAAACATTAAACTTAGCTTTGGCAGTAGCCAATTGTATTTCGTCCAACGAAATTGAGAAAAATAGGTAATGACAATTGGAGTTTTATTTAGGAATATTCTGGGCGTGTACGCCAAAAGATACCGTTTCAAAAACAAATAACAAATTTCAGTCAGTTTTTTGCACACCACATGTTTTTTATTGAGCGTTTTTCCTTGGGTCAAACAAACTACAAACTGAAAAATTACCGTTCAGCAAAATACATACATATGTGTACCGGTCCCTGTACATTTCTTATGGGACTACTAATACGTTAGATTGGCTGCTTCTCACAAGAATCTCACACGTATGCACATACACAAAATAACATTTCAGGGTTTGCAGGGCATGGTCGGTACGAGTCGCTGTTCTTTTTCTTTTTTCTATGGGCCTGATAGAGCTTTGAGCTAAGAGACTTGCAAATTTAGCAGTGAAAGTTAAAACAAGTATCATATGTAGTTCCTTTTTGACAGTTCAGTGTCCCGCTCGTCGATGAAAGAGAAAAACACATGCTATTAACATTCTGTTTTCTCATTTTAATAGTTTTTGTTTTGTATTTGCTATATTTAATGGCAATAAACTCACATGAAAGAAATGTCAAAAAATTAAAGATCAGTGGCGATGATCTGTGCCATGTTAAATAAAAACGCAAGGTTTTTGACAGTTAAGCTAATTACGTTAACATTGAGGAAAATAACATAAAACAAAAAATAATTACAAACTTGAATGTGATTTCAAGTATTCTGTTGTCAAATTATATTTAAAGATTCCGTTGGAAAGCATGTCCAACGTCCATTCATAACTGAAAGTTCCCTCAGTAAGAACCCTTTTTCACAACCATCTTATGACGACGATTCTCTAACAATTCCCCTTTGGGTATGGTTGTATATTTTGCACGTCAATCTGCGTCACAGTGATGATGTACCGAAAAGGGACTATAACGTTAACGTACGGATAGCATCGCAATGCTTTGCCATTCCAACGAAACTTACATCAATATTCCATTATAGTCAGAACGCACGAAATTCTTGTTTTCGCTCAATTAAGGACAAATCCGTCGGTCCGGTTTAATTGAACTGATTTTTATTTCGATTTGGTGCGACAAATCTGAATTCTGAAGCTTAGAGAAATAGTTGATGTCAAAGAAAACTCACATTGGGTGAAAAAAGTCAACAAGATTGTTCAAACAAATTCTCCCAGCAAACGTCATAAAATAGGATTTCACTCACCTTCTTTTTGCTTTTTGGATTTAGCTTTCTGCTGACATACATGAATACATGAACATGAATTGAATATGTGACAGTTCGTTAGCCCAGCGTTAACTCACTAAGTTGTTTTATAGCCAACTCGGAGTTAAAATCTTTAAAATATCTGCCATTGAAAAATTGATTTTGTTGTTTAAAATATGCAAATCCCACATATGGTCCGGCTCACAATAATCAAGACAATGCACGCACACACACATGGAGCTAAGATCATTAAAATGTAATAGAATCAAGAGGGGTTTCAATATTCATGCTATGATTTCAACCATAACACATAACAAGTAAAGTACAAATGCCTCACTTAGGCCAATTTATTCCCACATGAATCCAGAAGCCATTCATTGTTTTGTAATCGATCGTGATCACTAACACGAGACTGTCATCAAAGGTTAAATAGATGATGGCTATATCACAGAAACACAAGCTAACCGTGTAAAGATCAAGGCCTCGTTCTGGCTATTACGTTCAGCAAACATGATTTATGATGTTTTTTCTTCTGACAACTAGCCAACTCACCTACAAAAATACCCCTGCTCCACAATTTTAAATCCTAAGCAAAACCTCCATTCTTCGGACAACAATAGATTTTTAATTACTTTTGACAAAAAGCTAAGCTCCCAACAATCTGTCATTGAACGTGTCAGCAAATTTATTGAAGCATAAACCTATGGCTGGCTCCATCAAGGTTTCAATTTAAATTATATCAGTCTATACTTAAGACGCCCCGGAGGCATCAAAACTCATAAGATCCGTCAAAGAACTTGAAGTTGCCAGGGGTTCTTTGATGGAATTAAATTATTAGATTAAGAGATAAAATTCAAAGTGACATAATTTAGAACCACACCTACATATGTGTGTTTGGATTGTGGAATAGAAGCTCACGCATAAATTATAACCCAAGGCAGGTGCTTGAGGTTTAATGCAATCTGGACTCGACAAGACAAACAACAAAATTAATCCATCTTAAGCCGTATAATTCGTAGAATCCACCACATAAATCTCAATCTTCAAAACCAGCAATTAGTCTGAAGATTTATGATCGCACATAAAGTACGAGCTGTCAGTGAGCATCAAATTGTCATCGTAAAACACACACATGCACACCTTGTCAGGTGGTTAAAGGCTATCGGTAGTAAGATTTGACAGATTTTTCTAAAAATGGCGCTTATCTGTCAAATGCGCAGTGGAGTGTCATCGCAGTGTAGAAAACGACATTTAGGTGGCCTTCAGATGGCTCATCCAAAACGTACACAAGAGTGTTGATTTAATGTGGAAATACGATTTTCTATAGAAGAAGTCTTCATCGGAGAAGTCTTTTAAGAGTTGTCGATTAGAACACATGTTTCATGTCTCTAACTAGTGATTGCTTATTTTGGGACTTTTAATCGCGCGGTATTTTGTTAAATAGTTTGTGCAATTCCATAACAGTGTTAGGTGTGAAATTGATTGGTACCATCTTGATCACTTCAATATGAAAACATAAGGAGAAGTGTACTTTTTTGTATTTTTATTGGAAAGCATACTAACAACAGACTGCAAGAATTAAAAATTACCAATCACAAACAATAAAATGGTTAACATTTTATAAGACCTTGTGTCAAAAATGTACTTCCTTGTTGTTAATAAGTATGAGCTATTAAATTTTATAACTGAACGAAATGCTTCGCTATGATTAATAAACTATGCCTTAAAACTATGAAGAATTTAAAGCCCAACTACAAAAGACATGACCCAACATGGCTTACTGTCAAAATTAAACAGACGTCATGTTTAAAAAAAAAATACGAATAATTATAATAAATATGTCTATGTGTCATTTTTACTTGCGATTATAGGAACTATAATGCAAGTTATGCATTCGTGTCTGTCTGTCCGTACGGATGTAATTTGGACTGTAGCCTAAACTGAGGTTTTTTTTCAATTTTTTTCTTAGCCCACCATATTAATTTTTTTCAGCAAAATATAATGCTTATAGTTCCAGTAGTACACTGATTTTTTTTCATAAAAATTCCTGGAGCCGTTTTCGAAAAAAATATGGACCGTTTTTTTTTTCTTCGACTTTCTCGAAAACTGGTGATCCGATTACTATCAAAATTGATATTCAAGAAGATGTAGGTAGCCTAAGTAACTTCGCTTTAATTTTTTCGAAAACTTTTTTTTTTGTATTCTTAATAATTTAAAAAAAAAAATTTTAATTTTGTTTTTAATTGTATGTTATTTTTGTGCTTAAGTTTGTATTCTTGAATTATTTTTTATAATTAAAAAAATTGTTAAAAATTCTGATTCTGAAAAAAATCACGCTTTTTTACATTTCTTAAAGAAATAAAATGGCGTTTAAATTATTTCACCCAATAGGTACAATTTAACATACTTTATTCGAACAATCAAAAGTCACAAAAATCGAATAAATGCTTTGATGTTCGCATTAATTTTCTTAAATTGTATTCTACAATGTGACCGCGCATAAAAGCAAGTACGTACGATCCAGTCGTGCAATTTATTTTCAGGTGTGAAATGCCACTGCTATCAAATTCGCATGTGTCAGAATCGGAGTTTGCCAATATCATGGTTGTTTTAATATGATCTTTTGTACACCTAAAATAATCTTTTATGTATGTAAGAATGTTCATGACCTTATGATTGTGTGCCTTGAAGCTGAAAAGCTATTTACTTTGAACGAAAGAGTGTTCAAACTTTATTCGTATTAGAAGAGCCGTTTGGAACAATAATCGTTAAGTGCTTATGTATGAATCTTATAACTTATATTATAGTTTTCTATTGCAGTATATTTCTATATTCTAAATGGCTTATTCTTATTGTGTACTCTGGTATGACATCATTTGATAAGCTATACTTGTCCAAATTTATTGGTTGAAAATTGAAGATATTGAAATGCAGCTGAACGAATTACGGCCTAGTCCGATATGGACTCAAAAATTCGTCGAAACAAAGAAAGAGTTGGAATCAATTGAGCTCGAAAGCCTTTAAGGCAAAGAATGCCAGTTCCAAGTTAATGGATACTTGACATTCAATTCCCGATACATGCATTTGTTTGAAAAAGCCGGCATGTACCTACTATCTTGACGAAATTTTCTTCTATTTATGAGTCCTCATTTTAATGAATTATTGACAATCATTAAAAATCTCTTAGTATAGGATTTTGCTTAAAGTGACAAATTACACACCTGATATAAACTATTTGACATCCAACTTGCAACAGAAGTCTCACTAAAATAGTTCTTTAACTGTTTTTCTATTTTTTTTATTGTTGTGGTGTTTCTTCATTTTTTGTTTTTGTTTGTTTCGTTCTTTTTACATGCGGTTATAGAGACTATAAGCAAGTTTTTTTATTCGTGAATATACAAAATTGAAATACCAATCAAACATGATATTACATTACATGATCATAGATAAGTCTAAAAAATTTAGTGGCAAAAACTGTCTGTCTGTCAGTATATATAACGAGCTGCAGCTTAAACGGCTTAAGCGATTATCTTCAAATTTGGTGTGTGCATTTCTTTTGGCATTCCCCAGGAGTGAAATTGAAATTCTATTGTTAGGCCTACAAATAACGGTACCTGCCATATGACCGTTTAGGAAAAGCTTATTTTTCTCGAAAACGGCTCAAACGATTTTGATGAACATTTTTGAGAATTTTTATAATCACATGTATATAAATAAACTCTAAAAACTGCATACCAAATTTTTTTCAAAAAACTAAAAATAAAAAAACAGGATTTTATCAAAATCCGACGATGTGACTGTACATATGAGCAAGTACGTGCGATCTAGTCTTGCAATATATTTTACTACTATATGGTTCATAGGTGAAAAAAAAAATTTAAGATGATGGTGGGCTAAACACGGTACCTCCCACAGGATCAGTTTTTTTTCTTCGATTTTCTCGAAAACTGGTTATCCGATTACAATCAAAATTGATGTTCAGAAATATGTGCTGCCCTATTCTACTATTCATCGGGGGGATTTTTTGTTGTTTTTTACGAGTTGTTATTCGTATTGTTATTCGAAGGGAATGTAGATTTACGTCGGTAATGTCACTGATGTCGGGAATACGTTGCGACATTCTCTTATTCACGTGAACGCACTAATTCAATATAATTCAGATCCGCAAACAAAATGTTGAGGATTTTTTATTGTTGGTTGATAATTAGGAAAATGTGAGCGTAAACAAACAAATTTATTGCTAAAATACAGTTATTTAAGGGGTAGAACAATAACTAAATCTCAATTCACTACATTAATTTCTCGACAATGAAATTGAATGCAGACGCAAAAACCAACGCCTTCATACAAATTGAGTGGAAAAGGAAATGGTTTGGGTATTGGGTATTGGGTACATTGTATTTATCTGGGTTTCGGTATTGGCTTGAGGTAGTCCACCGATGAATAGCAGAATGGCAAGGTAGAGTGAAGGGGAATCGAATTTAGCATTCACGTGAGTAGCAGAATAGGGCTGGGTAGGTATCCTAATTAATTTTACTTTAAATTTTTTTCGAAAACTTTTTTTTTAATTTTAATAATTTGTTTTCTCTTTTTTTTTTTGAAAAATTAATATTTTGAAAACGGCTATGTGAATTTTTTTTAATTTTGTTTTTAAATGTAGGTAACTTTTGTGCTTAAGTTTGCATTCTTGAATGTTTTTTTTAATTTTTAAAAAAAAGTTAACTTTGAAAAAAAAAAATTCACACTTTTTCACATTTTTTTAAAGAAATAAAATGGCGTTTAAAATTATTTCGCTTAATATAATTTTATGAACTTTTTTCACAAAAGTCAAATAAATACTTTGATGTTCCCTTTATATTTTTTAAATTTTATTTGACAATGTGACTGCACATATGAGCAAGTACGTGCGATCCAGGCATGCAATTTATTTAATCTGATTTTTTTTCTTTTATTAGAATGAATTTTAATTAATTCCAAAAATTAATTTTTATGTTTACAAATAAAATGCTGCGTATTGTAAAATAATGTTTCGCTTATGACCCACTAAACGCTTTTGAAAGCGCAAAGGCTTACAAAGGTATTAAAACTTACGCCGATTAAACCTTAAGATGCTACCCAATGCAAACCCCTTGCTAGGGCTCACTTCAGAATTAGATATATTCAAAGATTCTTACAATCCAAAATCTCTCTATCTACCTCATACTGAAATTTTTCGAGGTGGGAAATATCTCCCAATTTTTTTTTCTTCAGACTTATGCTCACTATGTGGATTTTGTAGGACAATATGTGTGTGTTTTTCGATATAATTTCCTTTGAAGGAAATAACGTCGATTAAGTCTGAATCGACCTTATTACCATCTTACTTATTTTACGGCGCTCAAAAAGACAATTGTATTTTTTTTGTTTTTAGTAGTGAAGTGAATTTAAAATATTTTTCAACGGGTCTGAAATATCTGGTCCAATAATCTTCATAATATTTTCATACGTTTCTTTCATTTAAGATATTATTTAAATCTAGCAATCCTCAGATTCGTGTTTAACATTTTAATTAAATGGCCTTAAAAAGCATTATTATTGAAAAGCAAATTGTTTGCGAAAACCTTTTCAATGTTTTCGAAAATATTCATTAATATTTTTATTTGAATGTTCTATTGATTGAAGAAAAGCAACTTTCCAAATTAATCTATATTACTTTAACTAGCTAAACCCCGTTCGCTTCTCGAGGCAAAAAATAAAACAATTTGAATTTGAATAAAATTAAAAGATTTATTGCAATGTTTTTTATAATGTTTTTTGAATGGTTTTTAAATATTTTGCTTGCCTATAACATTCGCACCGTAATACACATCACATACATTGAAAAAACAAACAAACTAAAGTGATTGAAAATCACGGGTAGCAGATGGAAACATATGCTTTTATAACTTCATATTTTGTATATATTTATATGTAGATTTTAAATATTTTATTTAATAAAAAAAATTTAATTAAAAAAACGTATCTCCTGCGACAACATTCACACCATAGAGTCATTAAGAATCAGAATTAAATTAAATAGACTTATCTATATGTTGTTGCAGCTTCCTAATGTTGTCAGTAATCTGAAGAATATTGATGAAACCATACAAATGTCCATCATAATTACACCGGCATTTGAATGGCGTAGTCTGAAATATGAAAAGATCCAAACGCTTAAAGTTTTCTGGATTCAATTATTGGACACAAACAATGAAATTGTTAAAAAGTGTTTTTAATTAATTTATTTAAATACAATAAATTACTCAATATGATTTAAGACAAAAACGCATAAACATCAATTTAGAGTTTGAGCATCAGCTCTTTCGTTTCCTTATTGATGGGAAACTTATAAAATGCTTTACTAAGAAAATCTAAAGCCAAGCTCACAAGCAAATTCACTTAAATCATTTATTTAAAACTGTTTAACATACAGTTTATACTTAAAGAGTTTATATTTAAAAACGTTTAAAATCACAAGAAAAAAAATTACATTTGCTTCCTCCTACAACATCAAATAGCCGGCAATTATTTATTTAATATTTCTTACCATCTCATCATCATTACCATGCTTTAAGTTGCTAATTTAATTACCCAACAACACTGTTTACCTACTTAAATTTATTTGGCCATTAAAGTGACATTAACATCCCCGCCGCCATGCCACGCCAGTACGATGATGAGCAATTGAATATGTAATTAGTCTCATCTGTCAATGGGGCTCGTTTACATGTTTTGACGTTTACTTAAAGTGATTGACACTGTGTGACACATAATTCGAGCATGAATGTTAACGCTGGTAAGCAAAGATAAAAAAAAAAAACAGTCAACCTACAACACCCAGCAACCGTTTAGATACGCCGCAGATGAAAGTATCCATGAACTATTAAATTTCACGTATATATTTGTGTTTTTTTTTAGTTTTATTTTGTATCTTCCGCTATCTCGAGTTACTTCAGCGCGGAAGTGAAAAAAGAAGAGAAAAAGAAATTAAATAAATACTTTCTTCTTTATAATCTTTTTCTCCTTCATTCCTTCTCCACACAGGTTTTGTAGAAAGGGCGGGGTGTGTGTTGTTCAAAGCTTGAATTTAACTCGAGAAATTGATGATGCTGCACGATTGCGCAATAAACTTGAACTTGAGGCAAGGTCTGATGATGGCCTATAAATGCGAGTGCGATGATGACGTTGTTGACAAACTACACTTGAATTTTTGTTTTCTTGAAATTGGATTTAATATTTTTTTTCCAGAGGTTGTACAAGTTTTAAAGCAGGTTAGTGTCTTTTTTTTCCTGATCTGGTACAATTGAACTGTTTGGTAATGGTAAAGAGTTTTGGCTTATTGAAGGTTATGAAGGTGAATGAATTGGTTTGAAAGATGCTTGGGATTTTCCTGATTTGGATGACATACTTTTTGGAGCAAGTTTTGTATTTGTAATTGCTAACAATGTCACAGCCATGTTGATTGTGTTAAGCGTATTGATTGGCATGTATTAATGTGGTCCTTCAAGCTGGGTTTATAGATGGCAATCATCAGCGTCAGATAGAGAGTGAGTGCATATTTTGATTTTGATACAAGATATAACAATGGAAATTGAAAATGGTTTTTTTTTCTCTTAATTGACTAGTAAACTCGTATGTAAGAATCGCGTTTGATTCAAGAAACTAAACGCTGGAGGTTTAAAATGTTTCTTTAAAGCAAGAGTTAAAATTGAGTTGTAACCTTTCTAACTAAGTTCAAATTACTTTTATATAAGTTTAAAAAAACAATTTTCCGAACATTTGGCCATTTTATTCCTATCGCCTTGCTCCTTTTGCCTTAATATACTGAAAGGCTGCCATCTTGTATACACGGAAATAAAATTGAGGTGTCTGTTTCAGCTTTTTACAAGATGCATATGAAACAAATTGGCCTTATTTCCATACAATAATTGAAATAAGGCCAACAAAATAATGGAAACAAGACTAAAAATACAAAAAAATAACAAACAGACCTAAATCCATCACTTGAATATGAACAAACACCATTATGGTGTATTAGAGTTGACGGATTTGGATTGGTAAAAGGATTTGGAGCATCTTGATTGATACAACTTTAAATTTTTCAAGGTTTGTTATCGTTTTTGAACTGTTTTTAAAAGCGAAATTAATTGAATTGGCCTTACTTCTTTAGGAAGCGGGCTTCTTTCGAGGAAATTTTACCATAAAAATTAAGCTCCTGATGTATAAGACTCACATACATATTCGAGACTTGGGTGCTTACTAAAAGACACTCGGATCTCTTAATCAAACAATCTCCTGATTTAAACCTGAGTACAGCCCAAAATCGACGTCTGTTTGACAGTTGGAATATAGGAAATATGTTGACAGCATTTGCGATTGTAAATAAAGCAATACAAATGTCAGAAGATGTAATAGTCCAAAAAAGACTGAATAATGAATAATTATGCTGTCCGTTTTCTGATCCACTGATTGTCTGATTCTGATCTGATTGAATGGAACAGTGCTTTCCAAATGCGAAAAGTTTAAATACCTATGATCTATGATTAAGAACGAAGCAACTTATGATCACGAAAGCATAGGTTGGATGAAGTGTCGGGAAAAATTTGCTAACTTTTGCGATCAAAAAATGCCCCCCCCCCCTTAAATTAACAGCATCTTAGATGAAGATGGTTCTCAAGACAGCAGAAGCAACAAAGCTTGACCGAATAAGAATTACGAAAATTCCAAGAAGCCTTCATGTTAAAAATATTTTAGAATAAATTACACGACTGGATCGCACGTACTTGCTCATATGTGCGGTCAAATTGTAGAATAAAATTTAAGAAAATTAAAGTTAACATCAAAGCATGTATTTGATTTTTGTGACTTTTGATTGTTCGAATAAAGTCCGTTAAATTGTATTGAGTGAACAAATTTAAACGCCATTTCATTTCTCTAAGAAATGTAAAAAAGTGTGATTTTTTTTCAAAATCGTAGGAACGGTGTTTTATAAACGGCTTATTTTTAACAACTTTTTTTTTTAAATTTATAAAAAATTATTTAAGAATACAAACTTAAGCACAAAATTAACGTACATTTAAAAATACAATTTTAAAAAAAAAATACCTACCCGTTTGCGAAATATTGATTTTTCAAAAAAAAATTCTTTTAACTATTAAAAAAAAAAAATTCGAAAAAAATTAATGCGAAATTAATTATACTTATCGGATCACCAGTTTTCGAGAAAGTCGAAAAAAATACATTGCAACAGTGGTCTTGGGGCTTGAGATTTTTGAAAAAAAACAGGTAAAAAATCATTTGAAATTTTGTAAATCACTTAAAAATCACTAGTTAAAACTTTTTTTTTTAAATGAGGTAAGCCATTTAATTTTTTTTACAGTTTGAATTTTGAGGAAACATTCAAAATAAAATTCAAAATATCAAATTCAAAACAAAAAAATTTTTTAATTTTTAACAAACCATTTTTTTTAAAAAATCGAAAAGTAAAAAAACTCAACAAAAATTCGTTCATTTTTTTAATTAGAAGAGTTTTTTTCGGAAAAACTCAGTATGCAATACAACTTGAAAACTAAATGTCTTTCGAGAAAAAAAATATTGAAAATCGTTCGATAATTTTTTTAATTATTTTTTATTAAACATTTCGAAAAAATATTTAAATTTTTTTTAGTATGTTATTATAAGGAAATCTGTAGTTTTCATCTGGGAAAATTATTTAAAAAAAGAAATCAATAGACCCGTTTTCAAAATATTTCAAAAACCAATTTTTCTTATAATTTTTTTTTTAAAAATTGGAAAAAAAATGATTTATGATAAAACCGCATTTAAAAAAAAACGGTTCTATGAGGAGTTCCGTTATAGAACACATTTAGACAAAATAGTTCTAATTGGAAGATTTATTGTTGTAAAAAAATAGCACCGTGAAAGTTTTATCAAAATCGTTGGAGCCGTTTTCGAGAAAATCAAACTTTTTGTAAATGATTCTATGGCAGGCATCGTTATTTTCGACCAAGAGCAAAAAAACTCCTCGGTAAAAAGTCAAAATAACCTTAAGTTCTAGAGTTGAAGACGATTGGCCTAACCGTTTAGGCTACAGTCCAATATACATCCGTACAAACAGACAGACAGACGGACAGAATTTTTCCAGTAACTCAAATATGTTTCTCTATCATCGAATGTCATGTTTAATTGTTATCTCAATTTTTTTATTCTGCACGAATGCATAACTTGCATTATAATGCCTATAATCGCAAGTAAAAAGTGTAAAAACCACTTAACAGTTAACGGTTTTTAGTAAAAAAATTATAATAATGGATAATGGATTGTATAATAACCAATTTATAAAAAAAAAGTATTTCTAAAATTGTAGGACGGATTTTGATATTTTTTTTTTTAGTTTTTTGAAAAAAATATTTTTTTTTTAAATTTCGGTACGCAGTTATTTAGATTTTATTAATATACATGTGATTAAAAAAAATTAAATAATTTGTTTTGATTATTAGTTTTAAGAACATTGATGTTTGAAAAAAAAAATCAAAAATTAATTTTAATTAGAAAAAAAGTGTTATTCAAAATTTTGATACGCAGAATTAATTTGGCTTCCTTGATCTTCCCAAATATAAGGCTTGACAGAAATCCAAAGAGTCGTTACGAGAAAGTCGAAAATTAAAAAAAACTCTTATATGAAAGGTACCGGTAAAAGACTTTTTCGTAAATTTGGTTCTGATCCAATGATAGCAAATACCAACAAAACAATTCTCAAAATGTTCATCAAAATCGTTGAAGCCGTTTTCGAGAAAAATAAGCTTTACCTTAGAGGTCATATGGCAGGTATTTCAATTTCTCCTCTGAGGAATGCCAAAAGAATCACACATACCAAATTTGAAAGTAATTGCTTAAGCCGTTTAGGCTGCAGCTCGTTATTGATACAGACATACAGACAGACAGTCTGGCGGACTTACAGACAGACTGACATTTTCTTAAATAAGCTTTTTTAGGCTTCTCTATGATCGTAATGTCATGTTTGATTGTTAGAATTTTTTTACGAATGCATAACTCGCCTATACTATACAAGGGACTATTTTCCTATAATCGCAAGTAAAAAATGGAGCGCGACCGGTTCAGTTGGTATTGTCATATTTTAAGAAGAGATTCTGAAAACCCCGTCAAAAGGGCAGTAGCATACAACATTTCAACAAAATCGCGAGGCAGGCCTAAGCATTCCTGCTACAAATAAATGCAAAAACACTAGCATTTGATTGGGCTCCGACATGAAACATGACAAAACCTGAAATTCAAAACCAGGAGGCTTACCGACGTTTTCTGAGGTCAAAACGACCCAACAGGAAGTGGGAACACTAGTGTGAAGCATTTAAGTAGGATAATTGTGATCCCAGTCGAGATCAGAAAGTCGTCGGGAATACAGAATGAAAGAAAAAGTGTTTCATTTTATTTGTAAAACGTCAAATGCAGAAATTTGTTTTGAATTTCATGTATTTGTAAAAATGGTGGATACAGATTTGCAGGATTTTATCACTCTTCATTATTAAAAAAATGACATTTCACAATTTTCATGTTTAAATTGATTCAACGTGTGCGTGCTTCTGGGTTTGATTCTTACTACGAGAACAGAATCAATTTTCTCTTCTTTTCAGTACAAGAACTGTCATTCAGTGCCAAACGAACACTTTCTGAAGCTTCCAAACTGTTCTGGACGACCAAACAAAAATGGTGTAAGTGACAGCTTAGTATCTACTTAAGCGTTTTTTAAAGAAATTTAAGAGCGTGTACTTTGAAAAGGTTCACAGTGGACGACATTTAGAGCATGTTCGTCATGCTCGAGCTCTGATTGCAGAACACTGAACAGAAAAACCGCTTCTTGTTTTACAAAAAAGTTAATATTTATCTTGCGTAAGCTAGTTTCATTATCTCCACTATAATTCAAATTCACGTAGAAATGGTTCCAATTTCATATTGAATTATTTTCAGCCTTATTTATTGATTCCCTGAATCTCTTCTTAAATTCTCATTCGCTTAGTATGACTTAATTTCTTTCTACCAAAAAAGTTCAACAACTTTTTCGTCCAAAGTTCATTGTCTCATCCAAAGTCTCAACAAAAATACTTCCTATTGCAAAACAAATGACATTAAATTCCACCATAATTCATCCATTATTCACCGCACGTACTCAAAATGATCTTGTCGTTCTAGTTTGACATAACAAAGACGTGTTTGACATTCATGTCTGTCACAAGAGATTCGGTAGTTATACTCTGTCCATTCGAGCTTAAAAGTACACTTTCAAAAATAAATACATAAATCCAATTAGAATTGAACATTCTTCTCATAATTTCAAGAGATCTGTTTTTTTTTTCTTCCCAACTTTATTAGTCCATTTAATTACATATATTACCGCCTGTCATAACCAATAGGGCAAGTTGAGTTACAAAATCGTGGTTTGGACCTTTTGAATGGTCATTATCATTTTCTTCATATCGACTTTAAGGCTTGAGGCGTTCCATTGAAACGTGAGCATTTTCTGTGTCCATTAATATTTTTTTTTGTTCGTGGGTGCAGTCTTGTATAGATAGTTACTCCAGATACAAGGACAAAGCGGAAAATACTTATTTCCAGCCACACTAAAGTCTGACAGTCTGTCTGTTCGTCCGCCCAATTTTGTATAATTTTTGAAGTGTTTACTTTTGTGCAATTCAATAACGTACACCGCCATCGGATAAATGTTACAAAACTTACATAACACACTCAACAGAATGGTTCACGGATCATGTTTTGAATGATCCAATTAATACGAACCATGATTGGATCCGTTTTTGGTAGACTGCGTGTTTTGTCTGTAAGTATTTGCGAAATGGGGCTTGTCAGAGTGTATGTATAGGTTTTATTGCTAATTGGAAGAATGTGTCGTGTGTCGCTCCCGAAAAAGGAGCGTTTTACATTCGAATTACGCTGGGAATGCGGCTCGTTTTAAGGAGATTGTCAATTTTATACCAAATTTTATACCAATTGCGCTAAGGAGTTATTGATCTGACACTCACATTTTTGATTGGCTTATTCACAAGTTTCATGGTGAATATCTTAAATAGTGACAGAAAGAGCAAGAATAACTTCCAAAATTTAAGGAATTCAAAGGCATTGATATTTTATTTAAAAAAAAAAAACTTCATTTTGACATTTTAAATAGAAAATTCATAAGTGTTGAGTGCATATCTCAATAAAAATAAAATATTTCTTGAATTTTGCGAATATCGTTTCATAATTCGGTCTTGAGTGTATCCAGCAAATGCTTTGTTGGCGTTTTCGACTGAAATACCGCAGAATTTGCATTAAGTTAATATTTTAACAAGTTTATTTATTAGTGTCAATTAAATGACAGAATTTGCATAGACAAGTTTAATGGTGATGACTGCATCAAAGTGTGGTGAATATTTGAAAATTCTCGTTTCTCTAATTCATTTCGTGTTATAATGTTTGTGTTGACAACCACATCATGAACGGCGGGTGTTGAATATACCGTGTCGCTTGCAATAAAATTCCATAGATAAAAGAGTAAAGTACAAAAATAAAAGAAACGAACTAGAATGCTAACGGGTTCCTCCTTATTTTTTTTTTGTTTAAAAAAAATCCAAATTCACGTTTAAGGAAAAAAACAAAATTAAAACCATCAATCAAGCAGCATGTGCCAATATGGCTTTTGAATACATTTTACGGAAGTAACTTGCTTGAGCTTAGACATTTTTGTGAGCTGATTTGTGAATGAAAATATTTGATTCGAATGTTATGAAATTATTTATATTTATTTATTTTATTAGGTGAATTTTCTGTCGGAAGCAATAAAAATAATGAGACAATAAAGTCAACTCTCTATCAGAAATGCATTCTTATGTTGTTCAGCTTATGTAAAGTGGTAAACTGCATAGGAAAAAGAACTAGGACCGGTTGTACCTCCTTTGCTTTAAGGCCCATCAAACACTTACTATTTATACTTAAATATGATTATATGTTTCCTGAATGCTGAGTTAGGCCTTGTTTACATGATTCCTCCTTTCGATTGTTTGTTCATTCTTCTATTTGATGTATCAAATAGGTGACGGGTTCAAAAAAGGAGGGACATTGAAACAAAATTTTAAATAGAACTTTGACGTTTTTACTTGCCTATTTTTTTTTTAATATTTTGGTTGGGCCTTTTTTTCTTTAAGAATGAAATGAAAAAAGGCCAAAAGTAATAAAATTAAAAAAAATTAAATTTATTGGCGCGACAGCTCCTTAAGGAGCCAAGGCCTAGTGACTTATACTCTCAACCATTCCTGTGTGTGTGTTGTTACTCTGCAAGAATGGAAGGGACCTACAGTTTACCGCCGAGTCCGAACGGCTACATGAGATGCACTTTTTCGAGACAAATTTTTTACTCTTGGAGGTTTTGTCAGTTCCTCGCAAGAGGCAGTACCCCCAGAAAAAAGGTGGCTATGAGCTGGATTTGAACCCAGGTTCTTTCGCTTAGCAGTCCGACACACTAACCACTAAGCCACAGGGCACTAATTAATTAGGAAAAAAGCGCCAGAAAAAAACTTTTTGGCTTTTGTTCCAAAAAGTTTTTGGTGTTTTTTCCAAATTGAAAAGGAAAAAAAAGCCATTAAATTCTCCGTTATTTGTTTCAAATCGGTATATAGAATATAGAAATATATAAAGATCCAGACAAAAATACATCGTTTCTGCGGGAGAAAATCTGAGAAATTTTTTTTTGCCGAGTTTTGATTTAAATAAAACAAATAATTTAATCTCAATTCCTCGCTGTTGAAGTAGCGGTGAATATAGATCGCAAAATAACATTTTAAATATTATTATATATTATATTATAAATAAATAAATATTGTAAATATTAGTACAAAATAAATCCACGACAGAACGCCCGTCCAATCTTTAGTAACGCGCTGACTCTATTCTATAGAAATAAACTTAGCGGCGCTGGGCGAGTGACGCCGTGAACAGCCATCGCTAGCGGATGCGCGGGTTTGCGGAAACGCAACCGTTCGCTCGCGGCAGCCGTGGCCGCAGCAAGCGCTTGCGAATACCCCCGACGTGGAGTTTATTTCTAAAGAATTACGTCAGAGCAGTGACTAAAAGATCCATGTACAATCTTTTTATTTTTTATTATTTCTAAAACTGTTTTGGAATTCACGCCAGAAAAAAGCTGTTTTTTCAAACAAAGTTGGGAAATTAAGTCAAAAAAGTTTATATTTTTTGGCGTAATTTCCATTTTCACTTTTACGTTTTCTCGAAAACGGCTCCAACGATTTTAATGAAAATGTTTGAGAATTTTGTTGTTACTATCATTTGATTAGAAACTAAATTTACGGGGAAAGTCTATTACCGGTACCTTTCATATAACAGTTTTTTTTTTTAATTTTTGACTCTCTCTGTAACGGCTTCTTGGATTTTCAGCCAAATTAATTCAGAATATCAAAATTTTGAATAGCTAATTTTTGTGGAATTAAAAGAAAACTTTCCTCATAAAATCAGCATTATTGAAATGAGCTTACTGATGCACCATAGGCGCGGAAACCAAGGCTTCGTTTCTGACAGTTTATGCAACTCGACGAAATAAATTAAATCCACATCTTGATTTTTTCTTCCTTTGGACCTTTGGTCCTCTCTATCTTTTCAAAACTGAGATTTTAAAGAAAAGAAGAGGACTGAAAAAATATAGAAAAAAGAGTTGCTTGTCTGTAAAGTCGATTTACGGACGATAATTTTACGTGATAACGTCATTTATGGCAGCAAGACCAACATACATCCCGTTTACTCACACCCACAAACCCTCTCGTTAAATCCATACACACACCCCAATATCTACATCTAATTTCTACTTTAACAAAACTCCGCCTATTTTGTATTTCTCTCTCTCTTCTGGTTCTTTTTGAATTTGAGTGGAATTATTATGGGAATTTGCGCGTGTTCTTTTTCATGTTCGCCTGGTGCTTGCGATCGATTTTGGTTGAAAGAACCACAGTATCGTGGTTAGCATGAGTCATGAGTCTTATCAGCATGAGTCATGTTATTTTGTACGTGTAGCCTGTCATCGATTTATAAGACGTTATCACGTCAAAAAGAAAAAAAAAACGATTTGTGACCGTTAACGGCTACCCCCTTTGAAACATCGTAAAATTTTAATATTAAGGTTATTCATGCAACGTTGTAAAGCCGTCGTAAAACGTCGTAAAATTTTTGCAACAGCAAAATTGTAGTTGTTTCCGAACCGAATAATGGAAAAATCGATCAGTTCAGTGCATATGTATGTATTTCAGAGCACGCCCTGATCATTCTCTGAACGAAAAAAGAAATGCTTCTTTGAAGATCTGAACGGTCTGAGCGAAAAAAGAAATACAACTTTTTTTTGGCAACTCAGACTCTGTTCTGAACGAAAAAAGAAAAAAACGCCTATGTGTAGGTTAATTTGTGCGAGAAAAGTTTTTTGACATCTGTGATGTCAAATTTCATCATTTGAAATATAATTATAGTAGATTTATTCTTTGATGTGCAATTTTACCGAACACTAAACTGAGCCAAAGCTGTGGACTTAGAAGTCAATACTCTAGTAAGGGTTTATGTTTGTCAAAACATAGCAAATGTGTTTGGAAATTGAATCAAAATTTACATTTTCATTTTCGAAAATTGCTCTCAATTCACACTCACTTTTGTCAGAAAAACGCGAATAAATAAATCACTAATTTCTTCAAAAAATTGACTTGGGTACTTGGGTTTGGGTTGCTTCTTGCTTTAGCAATTTCCCCTTAATTGAAGTGAATGGTACTCTGGACCATATGTTGCTAAATAAGTGGTAGAGGATCTCGAGGAAAATGGTAATACAGAGAATAAAAATATACCAATTTGGGAAGAAACAATTGGTGCTTGTATGGATAAGACGTTCGTCCAGCGGAATGGAGCAGTGTCTGTTTAGAGTGCTAGCCTTAGCTCTTCGAAGATCTACCGCCAGCAAAATAAGTTGTGATATCGATATCGTTCAAAGTTATAAGTAGAAAACAGCTGTCACAAAATCTGCTATTAAGTTATTTTTTTTCTATGAAATGAAGAATTCTAAATGATTTAAATTTTAAGTTCCAGGAAACTTGAAAGGGAAAAAACTTAATCTAATAAAAAATAACCGCAAGTAAAAACTTGACGGCAGCTCTATTACCATTTTTTAAAAAGCATTAAAATTATGAACTTTGCCTTCTCGTTATTCTTAATTGCTTGGTACCTTTGCTTTAATTTTCTTTAATATTTCAACACCTTTTTAATATTCTACTGTCTACTATGTACTTTAAAATTGTTTCTTCACATTAAATTTAATAGCCCTTTTCGAGATGTTTCCTTGAAAACCGAATTTATTTAAATAATTGATTCATTTATTTAGCCGGTAAATATAATGAGCAACCATTATCGCCTTTCAACTGGACTTTCACTTTATACACAAACATTTTGCCCGACGCAATCCCTCAAACAAAATCATTCCCGAGTTACATTCGAATTCAATTTATCTCGTTCACCTTGGAGTACCGAAGAGTTGGTAAGTTTAAGACCCTGTAATGTCATTTTACACAAAAAGACCACCTAAAGTAAAAAAATAAATAAATTTGTAGCAGCTAAATCGCATTCAATGTAGAGAACGTCGTCAAATGATCGTTTCAACGCCTCAAATGATGCACTCACGAGTGTCAATCAATCATTTCGTCACTCGGATTCGCCCTATTAATTACAAGGTACCGCCGCCACCACCACCATCGGAATCAATTACAACAAACATACTGCAACCATTCACTAGCTCAGCGAATCGCGATGCAGATTGGTCTACAATATGCCGAAGTCACGCCAGACGCCAGCGACAGAAGCAGCAGCCAACATAGACCCTGTACATCAAACACGATCCATTGAAAGTGAATGCAATGCACTTGCTGTGTTTCAACATGGATCAGTATGGTGCACTGCGACGGAAGCGGCATTGGAACATTATTGCTGCCATTACCATTCGCATCGGCAAGGGCTTTTTTGGATGCCTCTTACTTTAGTTGTTGTTGTTACAAGAGTTACGTGATCTTCGCTATCTGAAAGTTTGACAACAACATTTGTCAGACTGACGTACGGTACACGCTGCGCCATCTATTGACCTTCATGATCGAATCATTCAATTAGCGTTGATCCAGGAAAGCGAAACTGACATTTCACTTTCTTCCCGCCATCTTTGACGTGTCTAACGAACCGCCCTCACCGAACAAATCGCATCGATCTAAATCGCGCAACCGCAATCGAGACCGCGACTAATAAAGCGTGAATGAAATTCCAACAAAAAACAAAATCGATAAGGAACGATTAAAATTCCGCCGACGAACTTTTCCACAAACGTGTCGTGCTTCAATGAATTGCACATGAAGTTTGGTTATGGCTGAAGGAGATGGATATGGACAAAACGAAGAGCGAAGCTGCCATCACCGATAGGGAATGGACGGCCTTATGTTCGACTTAAGGTCGAGACTTTCTTATTTCTAAGATATGACAAGTTCATCGGCGTTTGATTTTTAGGGCAGTCGATGTAATGGTTGATTTTTTTGTGACGATATTTCGCCAGAAGGAAATGCCTACGATTTAATCGCGAACCTGAATCGCATGTCGAATTTTAAAGTAAAAGTTGACGTTACGAGGCGATATACATATGAGAATAAATACAAACGTGTGTATGGGGCAAGTACTAGAAATGCCAAATTTTGGTAATATGTACGTTTTTTTTTTGGGTAGGCCATGTAGTAGAAATTTGTTGGCCAATACACTGAATTGACAGGTGAGATGGTGAGGAATGCATGATGTGAAATTTGACAGAAACAAAAGGCATTTTAATGAAGAGTTATGCGGAAAATAATTGCTTGTTCATGTAGTTTTGGAACGCGTTGTAGAACCTGACATGAAAATAGTCATGTCATTATATCCATATAATTGTGATGTCAGATTGATACGATACTTTTTGACGTTTGATGTAAGAGTTGGTTTTTGGACATAAGATTTATATGTATTACTGAAGAAATATTAAAACATTTGTCCCAATTTGGAAAAACCATAACATTGCAACTTCGCTAACATCATTAATGTCACTCATATTGTTTGACGGATGTCGTGTGCCAACTATTATGTGATATGTTAGTTGTAGGAGCAGGTTGTTGTAATGGCCAGTCTGCTATGTGTAAAAGTTTTCAGATTTTTTGGATTTGTTAAGAAGGTTATTACTTAAGCAATAAACAACTCAATGCACGCTTTAACAAATCATATGGAATGAAAGCCAAATTCTTTAGAAGACTAAAGACTTTGGTCAAAATATCGCAAACTTTTCTATTAACACGATCAAGAACTACAAAGATTAATGTCTTCTTCTGTCCTTGGGCCTAAAAAAACTCGATTAAATCTGTAAAACTGGAGGATGCAGAAGATAAAAAAAGATCTTTTTAATCAATCAACTGAAATCAATTGAATCATTTTTTCCTTCATAATTATGGTATTTTTAACCAAAAACAATGTCAATTGTCGTATGTATTATTTTTAATGTTTGTGATCCTTATTCAATAATTAATATTTTAGTTAATAAGAATTTAATATAGGAATCTTCACATTTATGCATAATTGAAAAATATTATAATTTAATATAAATATATGTTGATGACAAGCGGAAGTTGAACGAACACCTCGAAAAAAGCTTTCAAATTCTATGACAGCTATGAGTTGGTGAATGACTCCGGTAGTATTCATTCGACTTCTGATCATATCTAGTTAATGTCACAATCAGAAGGGAATAACTAAACAAAGGCTTGATAAATGCTACTTTTAAAGAATAACCGAGCAATTATTAAAATTTAAAACCTGATTAAAGCTGCTTTCTGACTTTCATATGTTCAATGACAATAGAAACTAGCCAAAATAATTACGGTATCCAAAATGGAATAAATTCTTTCAGGCTATTTATAAAAAAACGCTAATTCCTCCTTTGTTCCACGAGATAACTAAACCATGGAATAAGATTTAATCTACTAAAAATTTCTTATTAATAAAAACAAAATGTAGGATAAATAGTAAAATGACGTTTACCAAAATTTCCTTAAGAAAATCTACTACAATAAGCAAGATGCCTGTTCAGTAACTTGAAATTTCCCACAAGTTTCTCAAACTTAGATTTGTTTTGTATGAACAAAAGCAATAATAAAGCTCACAATATTGAACGCACCCAACAATTTATTTCAGAATAAATTTGACGCATCTGGTTTTTATTGCTTCGATATAGCGGGGTTCACATGGGACAATGCTGGGGGCAAGACAATGAGACAAGACAATCATTGTTCCATGTGAACAATTGTTTCCAGGACAAGACAATTGTCATTATATTGTCCTCCGATCAAGCCTTCCGAGCTATCTCTGAGGACAATATCGACATCATCCAACCCAGTTCAAGAATCTCGGCCAAGACAATTGAGTATTGTCTTGTATGCGTGTGAACGCTGCTTAATCTACCTTTTTCAGTGGACTAATTTAGAAAATGTCGATTAGTGTAATTTTGTTTTATTAATAACATTTTGCAATTAGTCCACGAAATAAGGAATAACCTTTCGCTATTCCACGTTTATTAATTTGCCTGTTTGCGAACAGAACACTTACAGTAGAATTTCGTTGTTATAGCTTAAATCAATTCACTTGGCCATTCTATTGCGCAGCTCTCTTCTCTTCTCATTAATTGTGAAAGATACACACAATAAAGTTCCAGCGATGGACTTTCTTTACATGAAGTAAGACCATGGCTTATAATCCAGTTTTCAAAAAAAAGTATTTCATCTCTGGCATTGTACTCATTAAATTTCTTGCGCATCATGTTTGTTCTCTTGAATACTCTCTTTGCGCATATAACCGTTGGCCAAGTGAGTTGGTTGAAGCAATACCAATGATTTCCAAGTTCTTCGAGGTCCTTCTTCTAGTTGTAGAAGAAAAGAGACTAGTTCTTGAACACCAGGCTTTAGAAATAACCAATCAACAATAGAACAGGTATATAGAATATCAAACGACATTGAGAAACAGATATGTTTAAGTTCGTATTCTTAAATAAAGCATATTCCAGAATCCCTCCTAGAAAATAGGCAAGTAACGGAATATTCCGAATTTGAAGAAAAGTGTCATGATCATTATTGGCGCAACAACCGGGATCCGGTTCGGGCCTCCTTCAACAAGTTCTTCCATAAATCCAAATTGCTGGCCAAAGCCATCCAATTGCCTACCCCAAGGCTTCGGGCGCTCTGTTCTAAGCCATCCTTCTAACACGAATGCGAAAACACAACATCAAAAGAACTGCAAAAGACTTCGCGAGCTGGTTCTTCTTCGCTCAGTGCCCAGCCCACCGGGGTCTTCCGAACTTAATTTTTTCCACAAGCTCTGCATCAAGATAGATTTCATAGAAGTAAATTCTGCCTCAAACCCGGGGCCAACAATTTTCCGGAAGACTTTCCTCTCTCCAACGCGAATAAGAGATCAGAGTGCCTTTTTTGTAAGCACACAAGTTTCGGATCCGTATGTGAGTACTTGTAAGACAGTCTTGTAGAGCAGCTTGGTTTTTATGGTGATGTTTTGGATTGAATGAGCCTTGACAGACTACAGTACGTTCTGTTCGATTTTAGCAGCCGCCCACGTATTTCTTCCTCCATATTATTAGTTAGTTAGTTAGTTGAAAAACTTTATTTGAAAATAAAATATAGATTTAAAATTAATAATTTGATAACCTTAATTTAATATGGTTTGGCACACGGCCGTCTACCAGATTGACAATTTGGTTAAGCTAAACCATATTGTTACTATATTTGTTTAGTTCAAAAGTCTCCTTCGAGGATGCGTTGTCTATAACTGAGTGCGGTTGTAGTCTATTTATATAAAACTTCCCAGCCTATTTCTCCATTCAGGACATCCAACGTGTCGCTTATTTCCATCGAAGCTACTCCAAAGTACCTCACACGAAACTCTTTTAAAATGGGACATCTGGCGATGAAGTGGTTACAAAGGTCGCATAGAATTGGCAGGTCAGGACGATGTGGAATATAATTTAAATTTATTATTTCGCCTCTAACTTTAAATATTACATTTATCATATTTATGTGGTATCGGTTGAGTAAATAAGTACTTTCCCGAAGATCCGTATTGAGTTGGCTGTAAATCAATTTATATTGTGAAGACTGTGCTTCCTGTTGAAAATTTGTGTACGTGAAGTGGCTGACTTTCTCTAATGTTGTGCCAAACTTTTGTCTTAAGTTCGAAATGTTCGTGTCGGGTAAAAAGTGGAAGTTTTCACCTACACGAAGAGCCACTTCTTCCCACTTTTCTACGAGATAACCTCGGGAAGAAAACATATTCTTAAGGACCTGTTTAGGTAGCCTTCTTTCATCCATTTCCATCACCTTCAAAACATAATAAATATTTATATTCTCGGACTATTTCAATATTTTCACATTTATATATCCATTTTTCGCTGTTTGCATATCTGCCGCCACCATCCCTAAATATCATAATTTTAGATTTTTGCAAATTAACGTATAAATTTCAATTTTCACAATATTTTTCTAGCCGGTTAATTATACGTTGCATACCATCCACATATTCGGAAAATAATACGATATCATTCGCAAAAATAAGACATGGTATCCGCGCATTCCCAAACAATATTCCTCCCCCAATCTTCTCCACAATATGGTTGATAAATAGAATGAATAGTAATGTAATGAATACGCAACCTTGTTTAACTTACATTATTGTCGAAAACTCGGAAACAAACTCGCATTCCCATACATAAGCCACGTTATTTTCATACATCGCTCTGATTAAGGCAACAATTTTACCGGATATTCCTAACTTATATAGCTTATAATAAAATGCTTCCCGGGCAAATGAAATGCGTAAAGTTTCCGTTTCCTTCTTTTGAAGATTTCCGCAATATTTAACATGCTAAATACTTGGTCTAAAGTCGAATAGTTTCTTCTAAATCCTGCTTGGTATTCATTCAAAATTTTGTTCTCTTCGATCCACTGAGAAAGTCTATTGATGATGAGAGTACTAAAAAGCTTGGCAGATGTATTCAAAAACGAAATACCTTTATAGCTTTCTGGTGAATCAAAGGATCCTTTTTTGTGTAAGGGGTAAATTATTGCTCTCTTGAAACTTTCTGGAACGTCTGCGCTTACAAAGATTCTATTATACTCCTCCGTCATAACACTCACAAATTCAGTGGTACAGTTTTTATAAAACTCTACTGGAACTCGATCATCCCCTTGAGCTTTTCCAATTTTGGATTTGGAGATTACATTTTCTAGTTTGAAAATCGTAAATGGTGCATCTAGTACCTCATCATGAAGCGGTGAAAATTGAGGTGCGTTGAGCGATTTCATGAAATAGGTACGCAGTTCCTCTCAGCTCTCAGTGATGCAGCAATGCAATTTGTTCTCCCATTGATTGCTTAAGCGGCTTTCCAAAACTCTGCCGTCTTTTTTTATACTAAGGTTCTTCCTTTGCAACATATTGAGGAACCTTCGCAAAGCAAGTTCGCGGTTTAAGTTGTTTTGATAACTTGAGAGGAAACTATCACTCTACTTCCGCCTAGGGAGTAAGCCAAGTTGTTTCGCGCTATTTTCCTCGGACCCCGAGAATGTGCACGATACTTCCAGATACAAAACAATAATCAATGACTGAGCAAGATGTTCCACGAATAAAGGTAAATTCGCCATCTGGATCATATTTACAGCCCTCGTTTAGCATCCTTGCATCCAAAGTATCAGCAATTTCTAGTATTTTTGCTCCCTTAATGTCACATATTTCATATTTTGATTTTCGAGTAGCATTGGTGATTGTTGTTGCAGTTCCACTAACGAAGTTATTTTGCGACAGTCCAACCCTAGCATTGAAATTCCCAATGAGATGTACTTGTACGAACGATTTTTAATATTGTTTTTCCTCGATTGACATTTAGTTTTCCAATTTTATTGCATACTTTTTTTTCGAGATTTTTCCGAGAAAACTAATTAAAAAGATGAAAGAATTTTCGAAAAAAAATATTTTTTTTTATTTTAATATATGTATATGTATATGCAGCCACTAAACAACTTTCTAGCCTAAGAACAAGTTCGTGAGACCCAGTCGTGCATTTTATTTAAATTTTATTCGACGATGTGACCGCACATATGAGCAAGTACGTGCGACCCAGTCGTGTAATTTATTTTTTAAATGGTCTTCGAAGTCCAAAAATTGAGAAAATATTAATTAACCGTCCCTTAACAACATCCCAAAGTTTTATTAAGTTCCGACCTTTTACCGTCTGAATCCACAGATGACTGTACTATTTACAAAGGTATTGAGAAAATGGGAAACAAAGAAACATTTCAGAAGTGTTTCCGGAAGCGCTCACAAAAATGTGCCATGGTGTGGACACACCTTAAGATGTACGTTGAGATTCTTCTCAAGAGAAAGACTCGATATTAAACAACAAACTTTGATCTGACTAATTGAAACTCGCCAATATAGAAACCAAAAATAAACGGCTTATCAAGAGGCAAGTACCTTAACCTGAACAGTCATTATTTAGCGAAGAAAAAAGGTCTAGTATAGTGCTCTCTAGCATAGAGATTTTATAACAACTAGTTTGCAAAAAAAGTATGTTGAGTTTGAAAGAAAATCTTCATCAAGAACAACTGGTTGATTGAAAAATATACCACAAAAATTAGCTACAAAAGCGTTAGAAATATCAACGTTTTTTTCTAACTTAAAGTTTCAAACTGTGTTGAGTTGCGCTTTAAATAAAACCCGATTCCTCAGTATTTAATATAAATGTATTTTTTTTTTTTTTTTTTTTTTTATAATTAACGCGCACACAAGGGACTATTTGTTTCCCTTTTAATCCTAATGGGCAGGAAGATAGGGAGGGGAGAGATAGGAGGTGTCGATTAACATTGGTTTTGAATGTTTGCAAATTGAAATGGCAAGGAAAAATCTCGCCGGGTAAACCATTCCAAAGTCGTGTTGTACGGCTAAAAAAAGAATCCCTATATTTCACGGTACGTCCGAAATTGGGCTCAAGGGTGAACTGATGGGCATTCCTAGCAACACGAGTATTACGGGCGAAACTTTTAAGGGGAGGAATGCAGCTGGCTACCTCGAGTGAACATTTTTTATAAAAGAAACGATAAAATAAGGAAAGGCATGAAACATTGCGTCGGTGTTCGAGAGGGGCAATTGTTTCAGTGGCAGTTCTATTTCCTATCAATCTTAACGCTCGATTTTGTATTCTATCAAGCAGGTGAAGCGATGTTTGTGAAGCACCTGCCCACAGGTGGGAGTTATACTCGAGTTTAGGGCGTATAAACGCTTTATAAATTGTAGCCAGATCAGATGGGGAAAAATACTTCTTACACCGATACAGAAAACCTAAGCACTTAGCAGCATTCTTAGCGATTTCAAATATATGGTCGTTCCAACGGAGGTCGTCGTTGACACACATACCGAGTACTGAAAGCTTTTCGGTTTCTTCGATGTAAGTGCCATTCATGGACAATGGCATTGGGGGAATGTTAAGCTTTAACGACAGAAGACAGCATTGAGTTTTCGAAGCATTAAACTCCAGACGATTTCTATTACCCCATTTAACAATGCTGTATAAATCGGAGTTTAATGAGCTTGACATACGGCACCGTTGCAATTGTACGTCCGAAGGTGAAGGACGTGAATTATCGAAGGAATATGAAAAGCTGAGGGTAGAGTCGTCAGCAAAACAGTTAAGTGGATTAGAAGTAACAGACAGAAGATCATTTATAAAAATGAGGAAAAGAGTCGGAGATAGAACAGAGACCTGGGGCATACCAGCATTTATTTTATGAGAATCAGACTTGAATCCGTCCAATACAACTTGTATTGAACGGTCCAGAAGATAGCTTCTAATCCAACGAACAAGAGTATCATCGATCCCAAAAGCACGCATTTTCGATAAGAGAGCTTCATGCCAAACTCTATCAAATGTCTTGGAGATATCAAGAGCAATAATCTTACTTTCACCAAAGCGATGTAAAGATTTGTTCCACTGTTCGGTGAGATATGCCATCAGATCACCAGTGGAACGGTTGCTGCGGAAGCCATACTGACGGTCATGGAGAAGCTTACGATCTTCGAGATATTCCTTAAGCTGACGGTTAATCAGTGTTTCCATGACCTTAGAAAGAAGGGATGTCAGTGCTATGGGTCGGTAGGAGGAGGGGGAGGATGGGTCACCTTTCTTAGGGACAGGCTGGACAACTGCTGTTTTCCATCTTCTAGGAAAGATTCCAGAAGAGTAGGAGCGATGGAAAAGCTTACGCAGTGGCTTTGCCAGTGTGGAAGAACACCCCTTTAGAAGAATCGGGGGTATACCATCCGGGCCAGCGGATTTGTGTGTATCGAGATCTTTGAGAACTCTTGCTACTGTACGAGTGCGGAAAAAAATCTTTCCCATGGAAAAATTTACATTCTCAAGTACAGGAGGGGCAACGTTGCTATGCGGCAGCGTGGAGCTAGCAGCGAAATGGGCGGCGAGCAAGTTTGCCTTCTCTGAAAAGTAAACAATTGGTTTGTTATTGTCGATGAGCGTTGGAAACGAAGATGTTGAGGAGTTTTTAATATTTTTTACAAATGACCAAAAATTTTTACTGCCTTTGGGACACTGCAGAATTTTTTGCCGTAATTTTTGGTCATGCAAAAATTTGGTTCTTTCAATAACGGAGTTGCATGAGTTTCTTGCTTGTTTGTGCTTTTTCCGATTTTCCTCTGTAGGGTTGGCTTTGTAAGAACGGAAACTTACTTCTTTGAGCCTGATAGTTTCTTTACACTCAGAATTAAACCAAGACTTTTCTTTAGGTTTGATGCTTTTTACTCTGTTAGGAATAAAAGCACGCATCCCTAGAAGAATCACATTTGTGATCATTTCAGCACTGGCATCAATGTCACTATCGAGGAAGCATAGTGACCAGTTAAAGTTTCGGAAAAAAATATTCAGGCCGTCCCAGTTGGCTTTCTCGTATTGCCAAACGGTCCTGGTGGGAAGTTTTTCTTTAACTGGATGGGTGGAGGATGAGAAATTAGCTGAAATAACACAATGGTCTGAAGTGCCAAATGGAGAAGTTACACTAATGGTATATTTATCAGGGTGAGAAGTAAGAAACAAGTCAAGAGTATGGGCGGCTTGCCCAGCAACATCCGGTATACGCGTTGGCACATTGATCAGTTGGGTTAGGTGATGTAACCCGGCAAAGAGCTCTACATACCTTCCTTCGGGTGTTGTCTGACCAGAATAGCGGAGCCAATTGGAATTGTGTACATTGAAATCGCCCGTAATAACGATTTCAGTGCGAGGACAAAGGGAAACAATTTTCGAGATGGAATCAGACAGCGCATCAAACTCGTTACAAGTGGAATTGCTGTCGAGATTTGGACTCCTGTAAATAAAACAATAATGAATGACATGCTTGCGGACAGTGAATTTGAGCCACAAGAAGTTAAAGTCCGTTTTGGAACATTGCCCATATTGGGGAAGGCTCTGGCAAGCAATATCATTCCTAACATAGACCACGAGACCATAATGGGAAAAGAGTAATGGCACCAAGCTATACCCATGTAGAGCAAACTCTGATAAATCAGTATTTACTCCAACCTGGGTTTCACTTAATGCCAAAACAGCTGGCCTGTATTGAACAGAGTAGACGTACAGGTGAAAGAAATTCTTTCTTATACCACGAACATTGGAATACACGACACAAAAATCACTTACCATTTCAAAATACTTACACACAAAACACAATTCTGACTAAGTCGAACCATGCAGTGAAAATCCAAATTAATCTCTGTAATAAACAAACTGTCTTAGGTGTTATGCCCATAAGACAGCTTGCATATAAAAAATCAATTTAAATATTCAGCACAATAGGACAAACTCAGATGCCCTTATCCATTTACCGCAAGCATACGATGCATACAGTAAATAAGAAAGAGGCAGTTAAGCTAAGCACAAAGAAATAGAAAAACACGTCTGGTCGTCTGCTTAAGACAAAAGTAAAAAAAAAAGCATAAAACAAAGTCGCTTTTTCTGTCCCTATATCCCTATGTATGCTTAAATCTTTAAAACTACGCAACGGATTTTGAAAGGCTTATATGTAAAATAACATCCATTAAATAGTAGAGAAATACTGTTATTTTTGAGGCTTCTAATGTGATGTCGTAAATAATTACATTTTTTCCGCTTACATTGCAAACGCAGGCTGATCCCTACGAAATTTTACAAAATAATATACGAAGTATTGTACACATTGAAAAGGTCTACAGAAAACTCCGCTATGGTATATGTCTATCTCTTATGGATATCCCACAATAACATTTTTTGTCATTTACTTTTTACGACAAATAATGGCTAATTTTCGAAGCGATTTTAACCAATACAGCATTAATCCTTATCTAATTAAATACCTTAAATACATTGTTGATTTAATATAGATCTATATGGCCCTTTACAGCAAATGATTTAAATGATTATTTTCGAAGATATTACAGATTTAAAAATTGCGGGACGTAGCGTTTGTGGCGGTTCCGGCCGGCCGGGGCGGCGGGAGCGTCTCTATAAATAGCGCGTCGGAGGCCGCGGTTCTCCCTATAGCACTTTGAATTTAGCAGCGATCAGACGCGTTTATTATCGTAGCTCTCTAGCGAGGAAAATAACAATACTTAATAAAAACGTGCTTTTCATCAGTTAAATAACTGAATACCTATTATTCGCTGTGTGCAAAGCTTGATTATTCGATACACAATTATATATTAAAGATATTAAAGTCCGACGGCGACGAAAATACACTGAAAACTCACTTCACAAAATTTAAAAATCATAGCAAGCAATCAGATAATATCTCAACTTTTAGGGATCTCCGTGAAACATGAACTCGACTTTTTAGAAGAAGTTCCAACTTTGTTCCTATTCTAATCTTAATAATTTCTTTGGATCCACTTGGTCAACTTTTACTTGTTCTAGAGAACTGAACTGTTAAAAAGAATGGAATTAGCCGGTTTTTGAAAACTCTATGCTGCTAAAATTGGCTCCGTCCAATCCAGGCTCCAGGGTCTCTATTAGCAATATCTTGGGAAAAAAATTACCCAATTTTCGAAATATCTGACAATAATATTAATTGAAAAGAAGCGCGTGCAATTCAAATTGCTGTTCCCATTGCTTTAAGTAATGACAGGGACTGAAGAAATTTCTTGAGATTTCTGAAATCATCAATCCAAGAAAGTTCTGATAAGTGTCCGAAGTGCATTCAATTATTTATTATTTCTTCGTTATTTTGTAGAGTGATTATATGACAAACAAAAACATTGCAATGAATGATAAACTTCTTTAGGCTATATTATTTTGGAAATCTTTCAACCCAACTGTAAGATCATTATCTAACGTCTCGAAACATTTTCAAAGAAAAATTATTCAAATTGCAGAAAACTGAATTCCTTCTTGTTAGTTCAAAAATCATTTGCCAATACTTTCATTCAAATCCAATCATACCGTTTCATTGGCATTTCAAAAAATTATTGCATGTTTCATGAGCTTCTATTACCTTACCATACACTGTTTGAGAGTCGAAAAGATTGATATCTATTTCCTGAAGGTACCTTCACACGTAACTTCCAACTTGTATCCGAAGACAAACACCAAAAGGTGACAATGAATAATTCTGTTTCGCTTTCGTTGATTGTTGTTTGTTTTTGTTATTGATTTGCATTCAAATCAAAAAAACCTGCAACACATTGTGGCCATCGGAGTATAACCAACGTCTTTGCCGATGACTTAACTCCAAAAGTGTTAAGTTGCATTTGAAAGTTATGTCATTCGACAATGTGCCTTATTTGGATTTTTTTGAAAAAAGGTCTAAAAAACAAAACAAACTCATCAACTATGCACATTGCATAGAATTTCCTAACACCTCTCTGCATAGTTTGATGGCTTTTTCCATTTTTCCTTGATTTCAGGTAAAAGACACACGTGCCAATATCTGTTTAGCATTCAATTCAGCTACCATTCTTTTTCCTGCTAAAGGTCTTTACGGTGCGGGGGGAAGTATCTAGGAGACATCAACCAGCGCATATAAACTCACGTCTGTGATCTAGTGATCTAAATTCAATGCAATTTACGATGACACTTCCGCACAAACAAAAAGCCTTCTAATCTAGTACGTTTTTGTTTAGTTGGTTGTCGGTATGGTAGCTGTGAATTAACAACATTACCGGCAGTGGTTAAAGGAAGAATTGATTGCGATTATCACTTTTGTGGATTCACTTCAGATATAATTGGATGGTTATGCCTTATGAAGTGAAAGAAGATAAAATCGCCCATAAGACTCACTTGCAAGCTTAAATTAACGACGATTTATACAAAAATTCCATCGCGTGCCTCCACGACTCACCAAGTAGTTGTAATACCTAATCAGAATGATCACAAATGGCTTTGAGGGCCTTGTTAAATCTTTTCTTTTTGTTGGCTTTTTCTGTGGCTTGGTAAATGACTCGTGCCAGACCCGCCAAATCTTACAGATCAATTCCATAGATCTCGAGGGTTTTGAGTTACAAATTGCTCTATTACTCAGTTTGGAGCTTTTTTGTGGCATTTTAAATATTTGTTTCGATTTTTCAACGCGATGTCTAGATGTCTGCCAATTTTGAAGAACTAATTTATCAAGACAAATGGCATGCAATTATTCGTACGTGGTTATGGCCTTAAAGTTAATAAGTTTTAACAACTTTTTTTGATTGTGAAATGGGATCTTTTTAAAACAGGTAGTTTTACTTATCTTAGATTCAGCTACTAAATCAAAACCCAAATCATACTTTAAAGTTTCATTTGTGCTAAGTAGAGTGATTAATTTCGTATTAAAGTTTATTAAACTTGTAATTGTGAATAAAGACCGCCTATCGGAGGCCATGATCTAGTTTTTACTATTTAAGTGTGATACCTATACACTATTTGATGGATTACGGAATATATGGCTTTTTCGTGACGAAAAAAAAATAAGAAACTAGTTAATTGTTGCAATTTATTTGTTAGAGCGAGTAATTAAGGGAATGTGTGTGTGTATTTTTACACAATATTGTGGTAAGTTTTGGCATTTTTCCACGAAGCCAACAAAGTACGTATAATTAAACCTGGCAATGGATTTTAAAGACTGATAATGTGGACAAGGTCTTGAAGGTGGTACATATGTCATTTAAGACTTATATGAGTGTAAAAAAAAAATGTTCATGCATGCATTATGACATTATGTAAACTTTCAATGCGAAAGACAGTTTCGAAAATATTTAAATAAAAAAACATTCAAAATGAACAAATACTATAAGTGTGTTGGCTGCCAATTTTTGTAGACTTTTTTTTTGGTTTTAATATAAGGACATTCTAATCTCTAATAAACAAGAATTTATTTTGTAAAAAGTAAAAAAAGACCTTTCCTCGTGCAGGGCCAGCAGAGGCTCACAAATTCCTGGATCAAACAAATGAAACGACACCTGCATTTAGTTGGCCTCAGACATGGAACAATTCAAAAACGGGAGGGTTGGCGACGAAGAAGAAGAAGAAGAAGAAGAAGAAGAAGAAGAAGAAGAAGAAGAAGAAGAAGAAGAAGAAGAAGAAGAAGAAGAAGAAGAAGAAGAAGAAGAAGAAGAAGAAGAAGAAGAAGAAGAAGAAGAAGAAGAAGAAGAAGAAGAAGAACTAAATTACGAACTAATTTTGTTTACGTTGAATGCTTTTTGTTCCTTATTTATTAGCCTGTATTGGGTTAAATTACCGTGGAAGATCTTATCACCTGCGTGGATCGGAACTTCTGCATGTTGACTGTCATAGAACAAACTATGGCAAATATGAAGCTCTAAACCGTATGAGCAGACTTTTTAATCTTAACGCTTCACAAATGGATTTCAACTTAAGTAAAGTAGGATTAAAATTCTTTTTTCGAACCATTGCTCCATTGTCCTGATTGTTTAGTTTTATGTTTCAATTTTGTTGTATTATATAATTCGCATGATTTGTTTATACGCTTTAGTTAGTTTTATACTTTGTGCATGTGCTAGCCTAGCAGTGTTTTATTTTTATTCACAACTAACACATGCACTTGTGATGGGCCTCTGATTGTAGAATGAAGCTTGCTCTAAGCTTACTACATTAAAGAATCTGAAGTGTAAGAAAAAAAAAAACTAGAAGAAGAGAAAAAAGAAAAGGAAGAAGCGGAAGAAAAAGAAGGAGAAGAAGAACAACAAGAAGGGGAAGAAGAAGATGGAGTAAAAGAAAGTGCCTGGTATGATGTCCGCAGATTTTCCAAAAAATAATTTGTATATAGAAATGCGGGTTATTGCATTCTAACCTATGTATAGAGCAGTACGTTCAAAAAAACTGTTATATGAAGATTATCGTTGGAACGAATTGAGTTTGGAGTTATGAAACTATACTGCCTTATTTCATTACAGAGAACCAAAACATAGTTCAATCGGCTTCTGGACTATAAGTTAATTTACCAGGTGGCTTTAATCATGTTGTAGTGCTCTGTGGACAATTCCCTCAAGTGTACAATTTTTCTTAAAAGATGTCCCTCCACTCCTGCAGATTGACTAAACACACACAGGACTATGTTTATGTTTAAGTCACTGGTCTTGGCTCCTTTAAAGCATGAATTAAATGCAAATTTTTTTCTATTAAAGCTGATGCAGAATTGAATGAAAAGAATGTATAAGGTCTAAAGCTGGTTCGGCCATATAGAGCCAATGAACTTCGACGTTCCAGCGCGCAAAGTCCACGACGCCATAATCGAGGTAGTCAGAAACCAAGATAAACCTCATTTTCGATGGAGCAACCAGGTAGAGACCTCCGACTGTTTGAAGTGCAAAATTAGAGACGGCTGAGAGGGCATATTAAAACAAGTGCAAGAGCATCACGTTTTATAAATAAGTAAGCATGATGCAGAATTGGAAACGTTCTTGGTTTTAGCTCCCAAGTAAAATTTTACCCCGGCTCATCTTAGTGAGTTGATTTTTTAATAATTAAGGCGCGCACAAGGGACTATTTGTTTCCCTTTTAATGTAGGGCACACCGCGCGGGCATTAGGAAGATAGGGAGGGGAAAGATAGGAGGTGTCGATTTATATTGATTTTGAATGCTTGCAGATCAAAATGGTAAGGGAACATCTTGCCGGGTAAACTATTACAAATTCGTGTTGTTCGGCTAAAAAAGAAAATCCCTATTTTTCACGGTTACGTTCGAAATTGGACTCATATTTTTGATCTTTTTGCCTCCTCTTCTGTTTTTTTAATCATATTTTCTCTTAGTCCGCAGTAAGGATCTGGCCTATTACTGGCCATTCAAGGGGTAAATAAAGCCCTATAGTTTACCTCTTCATTGCTTTATAAGCCGACTTGACCACGTACCTAATTAAGCGTCACATGCCTATTTTTATCCAGTTTGTTAAACCTACCCACACACTACTCTAATACCAGCCAAAGCTTATGCTTTAAAAGCTTAGTGCGGCCTTGCTATCCGACATTGGAAATATTATGGCTTTTATATTTTCTTTCGATATTTCTTTCTTAACCTTTTCTTATTGAATTTTGTATTTGCTTGGAACATGATCCATCGAAATGGAGAGTTTAGTTCAAGGCACCAAAATTGAAGCGCCTGTCCTTCCAGATGTATGGTTAACTGTTTCGTCTACCTGCTGTTTTTCGCTACTAAGCTCAGTAAAAGGTTCCTTACAAAGTTATAATTCTTAATCAAATCAACGCTTGAAATGTCAAGAAGGTCTTATTATGAGGACTACAAATTGAATCCTTTTTTTTTTTTTTTTGTCAACGGCCTTGCCTCCGATAAAGCATCGCTTCCCGTGAGATCAGCGAAATCAAGCATCGTTGCGCGTGGTTAGTAGAAAGATGGGGGACCGTCCGAAAACCAACTGCGTGCTGTTGACATGTGTTATGTGTTTTCTGTTTTCTGTTCTCCTTCTGTCTTCTCTTCTGTCCTGTATCAATGTCGTCTTGTGTGTTGTCTTGTAATTGTCTGAGCCGATGGCCTCAGTAGCCAGTGCTCGTAAGTGTGTCTACTTCGTAGATTTATCTACGGAGTAGATTAATATGTAATGTAATGTAATGAATCCTTTTTGCGGGTGGCAGTGGTACAGTAGACAAGATGTTTGCTAAACGATCTGGAGATTAGGACACTGAAGTCTTCAATCAAAAATGTCAACTCGCTCATCAAACAAAACTATCGATTGTCTATTAACTCGTACTGGGATAACAGAATTCGAGCCGTTAATTCTAGCGACCCGAGTATGTTTCACGCGATTAATAAAATCTTTAGAAAGAATACTCAAAATGATCTTCCGTGTCTTAAGCTCCAAAGAACGACAGACAACGAAAACATACTCCTGACCGCAGGAGTAGACCTGGGGAACGCCGTCTTGGACGACGAATTCTTTGTGATCGAAGATCCATTGGAGAAGGTTGAGTGGGTTCTGCTTTTCAGCAAGTGTATAAGGTGAATGAGTCCATTCATCCAAATCACGACCTGGAGAACAGAGCTCTGCTGAATCACTTCTACCTTCGAAATAGCATCACGCAATGGCGATCTGAAAATCTTGGTTTTACCGGATTCAATGAAGACAATCTGGCAAATGCCACCGTCGCCGAGCGAAATGGGCCAAGTTCCCTGCTCATCTCGAAGGTCGAACTACAAATGATCTTCGCATCATTAAAGAAAAAGAAGTCAGCAGGAGTCGATGGTATACCCAATGTTGTACTACGACATCTCCCCGAGGATGCAATTAACATATACACAACACTGTTCAACAACTCGCTGAATAATGCATATTATCCAGTGAGTTGGAAGACAGCTGTAGTACATCCTCTCCCCAAAAAGGGAAAGGACAATTCCAATCCGGCAAATCTCCGGTCGATAAGTCTTCTTTCGAGTATCAGAATTCCAGACACCCAGTTCGGCTTTAAGGCGGGACATGACACAATTCATGCCGCGTCAAAGCTAGTATCTGCTGTCCAATGGAACAATGCTAAGAATCAATGCACGGGTGCCTGTCTGGTTGATTTGGAGAAGGCTTTCGACACCGTATGTTTAGAGGGTCTGTATCTAACCAGATGGGACATAAGTAAACCACTGCTATATATGCTTTATGACATGCTTAATGGTAGAAAGTTTGTTGTCAAGAGTGGCAATGTAACATCTACCACAACGTTTGATATTAAAAACGGTCTGCAACAGGGAGCGGTGAACTCGCCGATTCTCTTTAGTATTTACACCAGCGATCTCATTGGGAGTCTACCTCATGCAATTGCGTATGCCGATGATTTAGTTGCGTACAGAACAGGTCAAAAAGTTGAAGTCATCAGAATTCTCTTGCAACGTGATTTCGATAAAATTCAAAAGTACTGTAATGATTGGAAGCTGAAAATTAACTTCCAGAAATGTGAAACTATCCTGTTTAGAACCCCTTTGTCTGGGGCCTCTAGGGATACGAGAAAGAACTGGCGCAAGCTAGTGATCGCTGGGCCACATGGACATCCGCTGGCGAGTAAAAGTGTAGTAAAGTACCTTGGCATCTGGTTGGATCAGTATCTATATTTCAATCGACATGTAGAGGCTGCTCTGGCCAGGGCTAGGGGAGCTTTTGCCCTGATAAGACGGTTGTTTTATAGCAGCCGCCTTTATAGCAGGGTGAAAGTGATTTGTTACATGGCCCTTATCAGGCCGATGATTGCCTACGGATGACCTGTGTGGTTCAACGTTGCACCATCTCTAATGGAAAAGATTCGGGTGTTCGAGAGACAGTGCCTTCGCACTTGTCTCGGTCTTTATAGAACACCAGAGTCGGAGTACAAACATTATTATTCCAACCAGGTCCTATACAACGGGGCCAATACAAACAGGATAGATAACTTTTTAATTAAGCTCATTCGCGGAAACATTACAAGGGCGATGACCTCAACTAATGGACAAATCTTCGGGGCTTACTACCCCCAAGATGAATATTTTGAAAGCACACGTTCGAGTGGTTTTATCCCGCCCGAGGCTTTCCTATAGCTTGATAGTCGAGGGCTGATTCAGGATAGATCGGCGATTCCGTTGATCTACCACGTCGGCCGCAGAACAGTCGATAGGCGGCTACTCTACGACCGAGACATAGTCGCTGGGAACGAAGCAGAGCGCCTCCGTTTCAGTAGGGCCGTGCCCGACCGGGATCGGAAGGAAGCCCTAGATCAGGTCCACCAATTTTGGTGGCTTAGCTAAAACCCGACCATTTTCAGTTGACATAGACGAAATATCGCCTATGGCCGACTTACATATATCTTTAGTATCTAAGTTAGGTAGGGCAGTTGCGGCGACACCAAAAAAAAAAAAAATTTTTAAATAAAAAAAGGCTGCTGTGGCTGTTGTAATTTTAAGTATTTAAGGTTTATTTTAAGTAAGTTTAAGCTTATTTTTAGTTTATTTTAAGTTAGTTTTTAGGTAGTTTAAGATATATTAAAACATGATAATGATGACCTAGTTTTTAAATTTTTCTGGGTAAAAAATAAAACCCCAATATAGGTAAGATAAAATTAAGTTATTTTTAGGTCGAAAGGCAATTAAAATTAAGTTAGAGATTAATTTAGAGCGCCCGCATAGGGCCAGTAAGTTAATTAAGTTGATAGTTTTAGCTAGTTTTAAGATTTTTGTCTAGCATTTAAGTAGATATAAGTAAAAGTTAAAATAAAAATCAATTAAAAGTAGTAAAAGTAAAAGTACAAGATGTTTGCTTGTTAAACGAGAGATCCTAAGTTCGACTCTCTGTTTGGAAAGTAATTTTTCTAATTCCTAGTGAAAGCTAGAGCCATCCTTGGGTTTAAAGTGAGAAAATAGTCACTTAATTCTCGATCTACTGCGCCGAAAAAAATCTTTCCTTTCTCTCTAATTCTTCTAACTAGTGTCGTGCCACATCCGGTTGCATTCTAAAAAAAACATTACTTATTTGATAAACTCAATAGAGTTGTTCGATTGCGCTTGGTGGAGCCTTGCTGTTGACAACATTAAGAAAAAAAAACGAAAAAAACACTTGATTTTGTTTAAAGATCCACAGTTTTTATTTTATTAACACAATAAATAAGTTCAAGTATTTAGTAATTTTCAATATAATTTTGTGTACTTGCTTCTCTGGTCCAAATTTTTATTTGCGATTCAGGTACTAAAATGCAAGTTATGGATTCGTGCAGAAAAAAAAATCTAACAATCAAACATGACATAATATAGATGTTGAAAAAAGTGGTTCCGGAAATTCCGTCCGTCTGTTTGCGCCTCTAAAGCCTAAACGGATGGGTCGATTTGCTTCAAACTTCGTATTTAGTATTTATTAGGTAGTTTCTCAGGGGGGTAATTTTCATTTTTGTTCTAGGTCGAAAAATAACGGTACCTGTCATACAATTTTTAATAAAAAGTTTGATTTTCTCAAAAACGGCTCTAACGATTTTGATAAAACTTTCAGGGTGCTATTTTTTTTTCAATAATACATTTTTCAGTGAGAACGAATTTTAAAAAAAATTGGTTTTCGAAATATTTTGAAAATGGGATTGAATTTTTTAAAAAAATTTCCCAGATGAAAACTACAGATTTCCTTATAATGACATACTAGAAAAAAAATAAAAATATTTTTTCGAAAAGTTTTTCAAAAAAAACGACTTTTTAAAAAAACTGGTCGAACGATTTTCAACATTTTTTTTTCCTTGATAGAAATCTAGTTTTCAAATATTATTGCATACTTAGTTTTTCCGAGAAGAGTTTTAAGCTAATTAAAAAAATTAAAGTATTTTCTAAACAAAAAATATTTTTTTATTTTAATAGACATGTGGTTTTCAATCTGGCAATACTTCTTTCGGAGTTGGTCTTTTTGACAGCTGTCACTTGATTTATGCTCAGTTTGGTTTGCCATTTCATAATGATAGTAATAGACTTACTCCTGAACAAGTTTCCAAATTGTGCAAATTTATTACCAAAATAATGGTAAAAAACAACAATCGGTGAATGGGCCCAAAATGAGATGGCCACCAATTGGGAAAATTGGGACTCGGCTGGAATTTATTCGAGCCAGCCGCTGCGGTCACTTCCCCGAAATAATTTTTAAAACATAATGCAAACCCCTATCTTTATAATAAAGCTAAATTCTTAGCCATAACATTAAACTATATGCGTTTTATTTCTTCCGGAAAACCACACGTCTAAAAAAACACCCTTTATATACATACATATGCGGCCACTAGGTAATCAGCTAACATAAGAACAAGTTCGTGCGACCCAGTCGTGCATTTTATTTAGATATGGAAGAGAAAGAAGCCAAAATTGTCTCTATATCAAAATCTGACAAATTATGCAATATCTATTTTTTTTTAAATATTAACACTATTTATAGACATTAATCTACGAACAACCATTGATACAAAAATTATACAACATGTGCTTCTTGCAAAGAGATTGTGCTTACAGCTAGCTCTCTATATAACGCGTATATATCGTGTTCTAAATAAGCTTATGAAATGATCAATATACACTTGTACACTTGTCCTCTTTTACTTGTTTCATGTTCTAATAGTTCACTGTTGGACAGTCAACAGTGTAGTTTAAGCCTTCACTGTTGAGTGGCTTAAGAGTAAATTATATTCTTTGAGTACATTGTGTTCTTAAAAAAACAATTTATTATAGAGAACTTTACTGGTTTAGTTAGCATTTAAATTGATTTGAGATGATGACGTCTAAGGTCAATGTTCTATTTTTCTAGAACAAAATCAAGTTGCAATGCAATCCTTAAACAATTCCACCTTAATACTTGGGCTCCTATTAATTACCAACAATTTAACCTCGGGAACAATTTCGGTCATACTGTTAAGTACAGAGATTTGTTCTTTAGTCGAACAACTCGAATGTTTAAAAATAATGCACATCGGCATATCCTTTGAAATCCTTTCCTTAAAAAGGGTGATCAGAGAAGCCCTTTGGCGAGTGTTGATTGACAAATTGAACTAGAAAACAAAGCAGTTTGTTCAGCTAGCCAAATGGCTTCAGATTCCACATCTGTAGGGCTCTTCCAGCATAATCGCATATTTATACATTCTTTTCTGCTATTAGTTTGATTGAGCTTTAAATTGCAGTTTTTATGTAGGTTATGTTACGCATCTTCAATTCAACGCCTAACACTAAGTTTTCTATGCGTAAAAACAATCTTTTTAGATTAATTATCTTATGCATCTCTATGTTCTTCCCACAAAATACAAATATTCAAATATAAGCATCTACTTGAAACAAACCCACAATCGAATTACAACATCCTGTATTTCAATTCAACAATCAGTTAAGCACTTCACGTGTTGCACCCACAAATGATTGAATAATAAAAAGTCGTTAACAAATCAATCAACTACCCGATATTATCCAGCATCAACACTTGTAATGTTAGCAGCTTGTTAACCATTTACCAAAGTCAGAAAAAACTAACTTCTAGTACAATTGGGCCTATGATGTTGCCATGTAGATGGCTTTGTTTTCGATACGGGTATGACGTATGACCTTTTATTATCGATTTGAGGGTTTTTCTGGTTTGGTTACCAATATTTTTGTCTTAAGTGATACAGTGATAAGTGATATCTTATAAGGCTGTTGATACAACAATTTCATTAACGGCAATCATGTTTGAGGGTAGAAACTTTAAAGGCACAACGCATTTAATAATGTACACATTCCGGAGGTGTCAAAGAGGAGCTTTTGACAGTCAGTGTTATGTATTCATATTTTATTGGCATTTTATCGAAAATTCCTGGTTTGTTTAATAAATATTTTATCGAGTTAAGCGGGACTGTGAGAGTTTTTTTTATTATCTAGTAAAGGCTGCGTTATCGCATTCAAACATCTCGCTTTTTGAAGATCTAATAATTATATTTGCCGGTATGATGTGCGCGCCACCTGCTGGAAATTTAGATCACCTGGTTTTTTGGCTGTAAGAAAATTCAAAACTGGACCGATTTTCACGATTATTTTTTTTTTAATGTTCTTGCTTACGGCGGATTTTCGATAAAAAAATGTTTAAATTATCGCCATGTCAGATATCAGATACTTTTTTAGCTTTGAATGTTAAAAAAATCAATTTTTTATGAACAATTCTTCATACCTTTTAACTTGCATTATAGGTACTACAGGGTGTCCACCGGGAAGGTATACTACTTTGTTTGTTTGTAATTTTTGATTAAATGAAAGAGAATGGATCTTATATTGATTAATGTTTTATTTAATGTCGGCAATTATATTATGATATTTACCTACAATATCAGGTAAATGTCCGCCTCTTGTCTGCAAGTTGTGCATTCGTGCCGATTAAACATTTTTAAATAACAATCAAATATAACATTACGATGATAGAGAAATATATTTCAGTTACTTGCAAAATTCCGTCCGTCTGTCTGTCTGTCTATCTGTCTGCCTGTACGGATGTATTTTGGAATGTCTCCTAAGCGGTTGGGCCAATCGTCTTCAAATTAAGAACTTAAGGTTATTTTGACATTCTACAGAAGAGTTTTTCGATTTTTTTTATTTCAAAAGTTAAAGGTAACTGTCATGTAACCGTTATACAACAGCTTATATTTCTCGAAAACTGCTCCAAGAATTTTTATGAAAAAAATAAGTGTACTAATGCGGGTAAGCATTATATTTTGTGGAAAAAAAAAATTAATATGGTGGCCTAAAAACGGTACCTCCCATAGGACCGTTTTTTTTCTTCGACTTTCTCGAAAACTAGTGATCCGATTACAATCAAAATTTATTTTCAAGAAAATGTGAAGCCTAAGTAATATCGCATTAATTTTTTTTTGAAAACTAAATTTTTAATAATTTAAAAAAAAAAATTTTTTGATACATCAATATTTTGAAAACGTGTAAATATTTTTTTTTTAATTTTGTTTTTTAATTGTACGTTATTTTTGTGCTTAAGTTGGTATTACTGAATTATTTTTATTAATTTTTTAAAAAAAAGTTGTTAAAAAACAGTTTCATTAAAACCACTCCTACGATTTAAAAAAAAAATTTACACATTCTTACATTTCTTAAAAAAAATAAAATGAAATTTAAATTATTTCACTCAATACAATTTAACGAACTTTATTCGAACAATCAAAACACACAAAAATCGAATAAATGCTTTGATGTTCACTTTAATTTTTTTTTTATTCTACAACATGACTGCACATATGGAACTTGCGATCCAGTCGTGCAATTTATTTCCTCACCCTATTGAATTCACGATTTTTTATCCTTATCTAAGCAAAAAAAAACAAACAAATTAGCAGAACAAAGCACGAACTTTTTTTTTCAACTTTTCTAAGCTTAGGTACAATAAAACGAGTGCGCATCACAAATAAGTATTAATGTTTTTATATTTTTTTAATAAATCCGCCGCATTTCTTACAGCAAAAAAAACCAGGTGACCGCGAAAGTGTATAATTAAGCTGAAAGAGAAAGATATCCAACCATTAAGCTATAGTTGTGGGATTTATAGTATTCATAAATTTTAAGTGCCATTCCAAGTAATCTTATTTGAAAAATAAATTGCAATTCCAGGAATAGTACTTAAAACGAAGCATTCCCCAATACACGAATTGCTACTTATCAATATCTACTACTTATCAATATTGCTACTTATCATTATCTTTGTATTCAACAACCACATTCCAAATATCAAATACTCCTACTGGCAGCTTATAGTGCAATACCAGTACATAATAGAAGTATTCTTGTCGGGCATTACTTTTATAAAATACTGCTTGGTTACCAAAAAAATGCAATATAAATACCAAAGGAATGGTACTTATATAAATAAAACGCACGACTGGGTCGCACGTTCTTGCTCTTTTGTGCTTATGCATTTTAAGGGCAATATTATTATTATATTATATAATTACTGAAATGAACTTCGTTTTGGCGAAAATCAAAAAAAAAAATATTAAGGAGATTTTGGAGTGGGAACAATTTCTTGGCTTTTCATGCGTCTTTTTACTTGCGTTTATAGGTACTATAAGTGCAGAAAAAAAAAATCTAACAATCAAACACGACATTACGATGATAGAAATCGAAAAAAGTGGGTCTGAAAATTCCATTCTTCTGTCTGTCTGTCTGTCTGTTCGCACCTCTACAGCCTAAACGGATGTGCCGATTTGCTTCAAACATGGTATTTGGTATTTATTTGGTTGTATCTCTATAAAAGTTTGATTTTCTCGAAAACGGCTCTAACGATTTTTATAAAACTTTAAGGGTACTATTTTTTTACAACAATACATCTTTTAATTAAAATACATTTTTCGAAATTTGTTCCATAACGTTACCACTCATATAACGGTTTTTTTCAAATGCGGTTTTATCGTAAACCATTATCCCGATTTCAATAAATTTGCACACAGGAAGTCATTTCTAATTCAATTATTTTTGCATTTCAAAATTTTCAAATTCTTTTTTTTCAATATTTTTTTTAAATTTTCTAAAATGAAATTGGTTTTCGAAATATTTTGAAAACGGGTTCATTGAATTTTTTTAAATAATTTTCCAGGATGAAAACTACAGATTTTCTTATAATGACATACTGAAAATAAATTAAATATTTTTTTGAAAAGTTTATCAAAAAAAAACCATTTTTTTAAAACAACTAGTAGAAAATATTTTCAATATTTTTTTTAGTTTTCAAATTTTATTGCGATCTTAGTTTTTTTCGAGGAAACTTTTAAGCCAATTAAAAAAATGAATAATTTTCGAGAAAAATTATTTTTTTTATTTTAATGTATACATATATACATAAATATGCAGCCACTAAGCAATTATCTAGCATAAGAACAAGTTCGTGCGACCCATTCGTGCATTTCTTTTTAATCTTTTAAGAAGTTGATAAAGAAAAATCGTTTTATTTAAAAACCGTTCCTACGATTTTGAAAAAAATCACATTTCTTATAATTTTTGTAACGAAATAAAATGGCGTTTAAAAATGTTCTGAAAACTGTTTTAAGTAATTTTATCAAACAATCAAAATTTACAAAAATTTAATAAAAACTTCAAGTTCTTTTAATATTTATAAAAATTTTAATCGTCGCTGTGACATCACATTTGTAGGTATATAAAATTTCTTGTTGTAGGTATAATAAACATAACAGCTATGTTTGTTGAAGATGCGATTCAAATTGCATGATTAAAAACTTGTACACACACACAGCAAAATAAAAAATAAATAATAAGCGGTTTACTGAAACACCATTATCTCCTATTAAAAGCACTGGAGAAAATAAACTTTCCATAGCCCCTGGAATTTATTTAATTGAAAACATGTACAAAAATACACTCTAAAATTGGATTTTTTCAAAATTAAGGCGTAAATCAAAAATTCGTATACACGTTCATTTCTGCATCATCCATCCATTAATGCTTCATGAAAAAACAAATATATATCCCTGATTTTAAAGGAATTACTTGTAAACACTTCATTTTGTATTTTATACGTAAGTATATGGACAAAATCTTTTCTTACTCCTATATTCAAAAAAGGAGATAAAGCTGATATTACAAACTACAGGCCCATTTCTAAAATATCTTGCACACCAAAACTTTTTGAACAAGTAGTCTGTGAAAGTACGGCATTTTATAGTAAGAATCTTATTTGTGAACAACAGCACGGTTTCGTAAGGCACAGATCAACTCTTACAAACCTTCTTACGTTCTCCCACAAATGTTCAAATGCATTAGAAAAAGGTTATGAAGTTGACTGCATTTACACTGACTTCTCAAAAGCACTTGATCAACTAAGCCACGAACTAATCTTGTTTAAGCTAAAAGCTTATGGTTTTCCTCCCTGTATCTTAGCTTGGATCAAATCATACCTTGATAATAGATCCTACCAGGTAAAATTTAGAAATTGTCTTTTAGATCCCTTCGTGGCTCACTCTGGAGTACCTCAAGGAAGCCACCTTGGTCCATTATTATTCATTTTGGCTATAAATGATATTACATGATGCATTCAGTCAAGTGAAATTCTCATATTTGCTGATGACATGAAGATTTTCAAGATAATAAAGTCAAGCGATGACCGTATTCTTCTGCAGGCAGATATTGATAACTTTAGTATTTGGTGCAGAAAAAGTGGTATTTCCCTTAACCCTGTAAAATGCCAGACGATTACCTTCTCTAGAAAACGTATCGTAAGTGCATTCGATTATAATGTTTCGCAGCACAAACTCTGCCGCGTCTTCAGTTTTAAGGATTTGGGTGTCCATTTTAGCTCCAACTTAGAATTTACTCAACACGTTAACTTTATAGTGAATAAAGCTAGCTCAATGCTTGGATTCATAAAACGCTGGGCAAATGAATTTAATGATCCATATGTGACTCTTTCCTTATACAATTGCTACGTACGCCCTCACCTTGAATATGCTTCACAGGTATGGACTCCTTATTACAAAATTCAAAAGAACCGAATTGAAGCAATCCAACATAATTTTGTTCGTTTTGCCCTGAAGGGTCTACCTTGGAATGATCCTTTTAATCTTCCACCTTATGAACATCGAATCCATCTTCTTCAGATGCAAACCCTTCACCAAAGGCGTGTAAATACCGATTTAATATTTCTTCATCAACTTATAAAGGGCGCAATTGATGCTCCTTATTTATTAGCCTGTATTGGGTTAAATTACCGTGGAAGATCTTATCACCTGCGTGGATCGGAACTTCTGCATCTTGACTTTCATATAACAAACTATGGCAAATATGAAGCTCTAAACCGTATGAGCAGCCTTTTTAATCTTAACACTTCACAAATGGATTTTAGCTTAAGTAAAGTGGGATTAAAATCCTTATTTCGAACCAGTGCTCCATTGTCGTGATTGTTTTGTTTTATGTTTTAATTATGTATATAACTCGCATGATTTATTTTATACTTTGTGTATGTGTTAGGCTAGCTGTGTTTTATTTTATTTTATATTACTTTTGTTTTGTTTAAGTTTTTACTAACGTCTAACACATGCACTTATGATAAGCCACTGATTGTAGAAATAAGCTTGCTTTAAGCTTACTACATCAAAGAATCTGAAGTGAAAAAAAAAGAAATATTTTATCTTAAAACTAAGAGGTGTAAGAAAAAAATATTTATCCAAAAACATTTATGAACTTAAAATTTTTTTTAAAACCAAATTAATATTAAATTAAGCATTTTAACCCTCAAACCTTTTAACCATGATTATCCTGTACATATGTACTTACAAATAATTTATTTAAAAAAAACTCACTTCACAACGAACAAGAAAACATAATGATATTTCACAAAAATATGTTTTTTAATGCTTATGTAAATTGATACATAGAATTTCCCTTTATACAACGAAAGATTACATTTGCTAATGAAAAAGAATACAAATTGTCATTTTTAATTTAAGTACAATAATAAATATTTTGATAAGTAGCAATACCTGTATTGTGGGATGCTTCGTTTTAAGTACCATTCCTAGTAATCGTATTTCAAAATTGTATTGTGCGTAAGATTACAGTACGAAAGTATTGCATTAAATACCTACCTACAGCTCTGCATTAAGCAATAACAAGGGAAGCCAAATCGTTTTTCAGACATCAAATTCAATTGTCAAAAATTAATTTTATTGTTTTACTTATTAACGGAAATGAAATGAAATTACAAAAACAACATTGTAAGGCAATGATTTAATTAAGGGGCAAGATGGTCGAAACATTATCTTCTCTTTCTTTATACTTCTTGGCCAAAACGTCAAATATATCAAATCATTAATACCTTTTTCATTAAGTACAAATGTTGCAAGCCTCAATGAGTAGTTTCGGTAGACAAAATTGTTTGTTTGTAATTGTCAATTATGTTAACGGTTAACCAGCTGTTGATTGTACGAGTTTGACAATCTAATATTCATAATACCCCTCTCGGTATAAACCACAAATTACCTACCAAAACCGTGTCAACTTTTACACTTGAAGGAACAATTTATGTCATTTATAAAAAATTCTCACGCAATTTCGATTCTCATGCTCTCAGCGAGCCGCAGCTGCCATGGTAATCAGAGCATTGCCAGGCAAGTTCCTTGAAGATAATCACGGCTACAAGAATGTGACATCATTTGCTTACCTGAAAAGGAAATAAAAAAAAAACTACATTAAATTTGGTAATGCATTCAAGACTAATATCAATTTAACTAAATCTAAAAGATTTATGTCACGATTTTATTTCAAATTTCCCAACTTAAGCGAAGCACTTGAAGCTACCTTAACGCCTCACTGAGTAGGCTTTGCTAAACGATTGCGTTACAGTATCTTATTGTAAATAGAATCAATTGCAATGAAAGGTTATACCAAATCCTATCAAAGCTGATTAATCCGTCTTAGATTAGCATCGTTGTGGTCGAAAGGGCAATAAAATGGCAAACTAAATAAGAAAAAAATCAAGTTGAGGCAAAATAATTAAGTTTCTTATGATCGGGCGCGGCCTAATTGATTTCCGAAAGGGTATTTTATAAGTTAAGTTAATTTCGAAATATAAAAAAAAGTGAAAAAAGAATCAATTATGTCGATGTTGGTTAAAATCTTGGGTTGACAGTTCTCTCCTAATGCACTTAAATCGAACGAAGCAGCTGGCAAAAATTAACTAAAAACGAAGGTTTTTAAGAACAATTATCTGTTCCGATAACAGTATGTCTGACAAGATCGGCAATAACTTATACTACATTAATAGAGGAACATTCATTATATTATATATATAGATTCATTCATGAATAAAATTGAAGTTTCCCTTTGTTATATTTAAATACCACCTTTTAACAAGATGCATAAATACACTTGCGGTGCTTATAGCAACAAAAAACAATTTTATAAATTTTTGTCTGTCTGTCTGTCTGTTCTTGCTAATTTCGGTAGCGGCTGCACTGATTTGATTCAAAATCACAGCATATTCCGTTTATAATATTTAAAAAAAGTTTAAAAAAACTATACTAAAAGTTTTCTAGCAAGAATTAACTATACATGCACATCTTATATAACAAATAGTTTAAGAAAATAAATATTTCGAAAATTACGGGTCGGAATTTGATAAAATCGATTTGGAAAACAGTTTGTAGGAGTTTTTCACTATTAAATAATTAAAAAAAAAAACCTATTTAAGGAACTTAAGTAAGGAAGGTAATATACTCTGGTAATACCATGGCAGGTTACAAAAGGACGAATTCTGGCTAAAACACAATCACGCTTCAGATTTGGCTTCGTCAGGTTACATTTCGCACGCTTTGTGTTCGCTTTAAGTGACATTTTCCAAATTTCGGTTGTTGGTTTTGCTTTTTTCTGCCAAAGCGAGCAAAAGTTCAACCAGTTTCTAACGGGTGATTTTTTTGAGGTTAGGATTTTCATGCATTAGTATTTGACAGATCACGCGGGATTTCAGACATGGTGTCAAAGAGAAAGATGCTCAGTATGCTTTGACATTTCATCATGAATAGACTTACTAACGATTTTTAACGATCTGCCACAACGTCGAATTTTCAGTGAATGGGCCCTAGAAAAGTTGGCAGAAAATCCGCTTTTTTATCGACAAATTTTGTTCAGCGATGAGGCTCATTTCTGGTTGAATGGCTACGTAAATAAGCAAAATTGCCGCATTTGGAGTGAAGAGCAACCAGAAGCCGTTCAAGAACTGCCCATGCATCCCGAAAAATGCACTGTTTGGTGTGGTTTGTACGCTGGTGGAATCATTGGACCGTATTTTTTCAAAGATGCTGTTGGACGCAACGTTACGGTGAATGAACCGAACACTGATTTTGGTAATAAAATTCAATGATTTGCAAGCGTTGCTCGTTAGTAAGTCTATTCATGATGAAATGTCAAAGCATATTGAGCATCTTTCTCTTTGACACCATGTCTGAAATCCCGCGTGATCTGTCAAATACTAATGCATAAAAATCCTTACCTCAAAAAAATCACCCGTTACTTCAGCTTTGTGTTTGAGTCACGTTACTTTATCTTGTACACGAACCAAACTTAACGTCAAAGCCAAAGCGACATTGTGTTTAGATGTATTGATTTCCTATGGTTGAAGTTGTAAACGTCAGGCGAAACCGGAGCTAAAGCGTGATTGTGTTTTAGCCATTCTATCTTTTGTGATTGCTTCGAAAGAAAGGAGTGTTCGAAAATTAGTGCGATATATTGCCCGGTTCTCCCCCTTGTGAGAAATCACAATCCTTTGAGGATTGTCACATTTGTCGGAGATTTTGTCTGATAGTCCTCACAAGAAGAGTAACAACGAAACGCACCACAATATTGTGAATTTTTATTGTGACTATTGGAACAGCAGATAAATAAAAAAAATAACAAAATTTTGCGTTGACAGTTATCTTATGCCTTAAAATGGTACACATATGGTTCTAAAACAGCGGAAGGCAAAGGAGCAGGTGTAATTGGGCCAAGAACAAAATTAACCCTACCCATGGGGCAACTGTCTAGCATATTCCAGGCGGAAGTCTATGTGATATGCAAGTGGGCTTTAATGATCTTAGATAGAAATAACAGAAATAAGCACATTGCCGTGTTTTATTGGGAAATTTATCCGTAGCGAAGCAAGATTTTACACACACTACAAATACAACAACCAGCTGCCGAAAAAAGTAGATGTTGAATTTGGCTGCGCATTGCATGTTCGACATAACAAGATTTAATTCAGAATAGACATGATATAAGACTTGTATCATGCTACAGACAGATACTATATTTCCATAGATATTGCACGCAGAACAAAATAAAATTACCAATTTTCAAACGCCTGGGAATGGTCGTTTTATGTTACATTGTTTGAGAAGGTTGCAATGTTGCACTGGGACATAAGGCAACAGGCGGCTGCCTATGCATTTTTTTGGAAAGCAGCCCATAGCTTTCCCAAAAATAGGAGCAAAATCGCCCCTCAGAAGACCAGAAACATTATTCGGCTTAACCACATCAAGAGAGAACTCCAAAAGGTGGAAGAACAAAACAAAACAAAGAGTGTTAACAGCATTGGTTAAATAATTCTCTACAGGTTGCGTTACAAAAGAAGTTTCAAAATACGAAAGTGAGATATGTAAATAATTTTTTTAGAAGGATTCAACCACTTATGTTGCTGCTTACACACATGAACCAATTCATTTAAAGAGGTTAAATTACTATGAGGTTTGTTGAAAGTCAGCCCTGGATGACGATGCATCATATCAACTTAATGGACTTAAGTGCTTTATACGTATAATAGTTTCTTATAATCAGTTAATGATTTTAGTCTTTAATATTAAAAATAACCAGAGTTGACAAAAATCAGAAAACGTGTCACCCGAACGAATCAAACTATCGTGCAGACAAAATGCTATTTAATCAAAATGAACATAATCATGATTTCTCCTACTTCCCATGATCTTGTTTGATTGAGTACCTAAGTATAGTCACATAATCTGCTTTAAGAACGAAGCTTTTCAAATACACAGAAATGCATGATACAAGTCTTATACTATGATAGAAATGATCTATTGTGAATGAATTCTTCTTATGTCAAATATCCGAAGCTTTTCAAATACACAGAAATGCATAATACAAGTCTTATACCACAGTACACATAAATTAAGTAATATATTGCGCAGGTTGTCAACATCTGATCTGTCACTTTGTATTAAAAATGGTGGTTCTCTGAGACCTACATAAAAAAACTGTGTGAACAAAACTACACACCTCACGTTTGTTTTTTTGTTTTTTATTTTTCTTATTTTTTTGTTTATGAAAAAGCTTTTTTATAAATTAAGTACCACAAATACTTACTTTAAAATATAGCCACGAGATCTATTTTTCAGAACAAATAAACAAGCTAATGGTCTCTGGCGGCCGCCATTTTACTTTGATTTTGACAGATGCGCAGAAGATTGCAAAAATAAAACCTCTAATGATATTACCTTAGATAGTGTATAGTGGTCTTATACCATGACATAAATGATCTATTGTGAATAAAATCTTTTTATGTCAAAAATTCTATACCCAGCCAAATTCAAAATCTACTTTTATGGGCAGCTAAATGTTTTTATCGGCAGGTGGGTGTTGTTTTTGTAATGCGTGTAAAACTCAACTGCGCTACGGATAACTTTGCCGAAAAAAAGACTGCTAATGTAAGAATTCTAGCGGGCTTCCTGACTGGACATTGCAAGCTAAGGAAACACCTCAAAATACTAGGAGTTGAGAGATTATGCAGATACTTTAATGAACAGAGAGGATCTCTAGATCACATCTGTGGATGTGCACGCGCGAGCAAAGGAAGTTTAGGAAAAGAGGGACAGAAGGTTTCGATTAACATTGGGCTTGAATGTTTTCAAATTGAAATGGCAAGGAAAAACCCCGCCGGGTAAAACATTCCAAATTCGTGTTGTTCGACTAAAAAAAGAATCTCTATATTTTACGGTACGTCGAAAATTGGTATCAAGGGTGAACTGATGAGCTTTCCCTTGCGAGACGGGTATTACGGGAGAAACTTTTAAAGGGAGTAATGCAACTGGCTACTTCTAAGTAAAATCCACGAACGGCTAGTTTGCACCAGGAGTTAAAAAAAAATTGCTACCCTGAGTATCAAACTCACGATATCTGGGTTTATTTATTATTAAAAGCTTAGTGTTGTGACACTGTTGTTTACAGACGATTTAGATTTCCACGCGCTTTGATGAAAATTTCCTATTATGGAATTTATTTGATGTCAAGGTCAATTACTAAATTCTAATAAGGTATGAGGCAAATTTACAATAAGTCTTTTTTATGCGAAATCACAATTTCCTATTTCGCTGCTTCACACTGATTTTTACAATTGTTTCTGTTCCTAAATAATATTTTGGGATTTTGTATGATTCTTTAAATCCCACATCTGCAATTTCTTTCATAAGATTTCACTGTAAAAAAAAACACAAAAGTTTATTCCAAATCATCACATTCATTAATTTTCTTCTTTTAATTCAAATGATAAAAGCCATGTCATCCTGTAACAATCTTCCACACTATGATTCCTGTCACAATTTATTTTCCCAAAGCCACACAACAATATGAACATAATAATGTCCAACATACCAACTACCATAACTACTACTCTCGTTGTCCAGAAGCCCGAACACAAGCCAAAGATCTCCCAATTCACAGCAAAACATACGATGACATTTTGAAAAGGAAACACCACTTAGTGTGTTCAACAACAATAGCGCCATCTATGCACAAAAGGAGTTTAGATGAGATTATGTTGTCCAAATGCAGCAATTTAGTTTTTTTGTTCATTTTGATGAAACATCGTACACCACATGTAGGTTCACAATGAATGGAACAGACCTCTGCGCCCATGTCTTGAACTAATGTAGTTTTTTGTTGGACTTTCGCAAGACTCCCGGGCGATGTTCAAATGCAAATTCGCATATTGTTCTGCATGAAATACAAAAAAAAAATGTTTAAAACGCATTTACCGCCTTTTGCTGGGCGATAGCACTTTTAACGTCACATAAAGTCTCCAACAACAGCTAAAGTAATCGCCTGACTGTTAAACGCTTAATTTACGATTTCGCTTAAATGGCGCTCTTGTCGTTGGCAGAGCAGCGCAGCGGCTGCAGCGTGTTGAACTAGGACACATTACAAGTTTGTTTGTTTTGTAAATTTCAAAACTTCACCTAAATAATTGTCTAAAAACACACACAGGCGTCAGTGAGTCGTGTAAAAATGCCACATGTGGACGTAAATTTAGACACAAATTTTTCAGCGCTAGGCTTGCACTGATTTCAGATAACACGAGTGCTTTGAATTAGATTTTTTTGGTTTGGCGTGAAAGAGTTTTGCGTGCTTGGAGTTGGCTGGCGGCGGTTTCCTTTCATCAGGCTTTCATCGATTAAGTCGCCGCCGCTTGAGGCTCATAGTTTTTCGCAGCGCGACTTGTGTGCGAATTTTTTATTGGTTCATTTGGAGTCAAATAAGGCCGTCAATTAAGAAATACACTTTTATGAGGCTCACAAAGCTGCTGAAGGAGCTGGTTAGGGTAAAGCGATTAACGACTTGAGTAAGAATGGGTAGTGTATTGATAATGGTGGGGTATGGGGTTCTTTTGAAGGAAGGCTTGACTGTTGTAGACAAAAAAAAAATACTATGAGGTAGATAAACAATGATTATGATTGTTTTTTTTAACAGCCTTCCTTCATGTTTGGTTCATTTTTCGAATCGAGGAAAAGTGCTTAAGAAGTTTGAGATAAAAAAACAAGGTCGGTGATTATACGAATGTATAATCAGTGCGAAACTGGAGACAGCTAGCTAGGGACCGAGCTGGCTGGAGAAGCTTGATGGTTGAGGCCCAGGTTCACCCCGGACTGTAGCGCCACCTAAGAAGAAGATTATACGAATGTCCCGTCATTAGCGAAAAGCTGATAAGTCTCCGAAATCTCAAGAAATCCAATCCGGTCCAATATGAGCGGTTTCATTCCTTAATAAGCGCACATGCCCCAAGGCTTTGGCTTCATGATCTTAGACATCGTTCTAACTTAAGCAAGTACCTACTGGAACGCTCTCTTTTACTATAAAAAGAGCTGCTAGGACTTGCTGAGTTGTGCCTTCTCTCCTCTTACGAGCTTGTTGCCCAGAACCCAGGTCACCAGAGTCTACCGAACTTTATTTTTCTGGCCACTACTAAAATTCCAAGCTCATCCCTATCATTTGATGAATTACGTTAAAACGACATTGTCTTGAAACCAAAGCCCTAACACATTTATTATGTCGATCTTGGGCCACATAAAATCGTTTGTGTTTTCATGCTTCCTAGCTTTACTCAGTTTTTACCTTTTTTTATCAAATTAATACTTGACACTTTTTTAACCTTTAAAGCAACTCTGGGCGGCCTTACGTTAAATTCGTGTTCGAAAACGTCAAATCTCTAATAGTCCGGAAATATTAGTCAAATAAGGGCAACTATCTCGGAATAAGAAATAGCCAGCTAGACTCGTATAAGCCTTTATTATGGCACCCTAAAACTTGCATCAAAACCTACTTATCGTAGGGTTTCCGTGACTACAGATATCCCAAGGTCAAAGGTAAAAAAAAAATCGTTTGTGTTTATTATAATATTAGTATAATGTTAATTTTAAGACTGCTTGAATTAAGCAAATAATAAATAAATAATTAATATAAATATTGTAGAGGATTAAATTATTTACAACATTTATTTAAATTGTTTTTGTATCTTGAAACATTTTCGAGATAGTGGGCAGAGCGCGCGCAGTGTTTAACTATTTAGAGTATCATTCTAAGTCAACATGTAGTCCCGATTAAAAACACGTCGTATAAAGTTTATAAATTATTGATAAATATATAATTTCAAATAATTTGCATTTTTATTAACTATCAAGTTATAATTAATATATTTTTTTTTTTAAATAATTCAGTATCTATATTTACATTTAATAACGCTTTCATACTCGTGTAATTATAGAGTTATTAAGGGAAATACTTTCATTATTTTTTTATTCTAATCTTATTCATACTAATTACGTCCTAACTAAATAAAAAGAAAAGAATTACATTTTTAATTTAAGTTTTTATTGAAAAATACCATTTCATACATTTATGAACGTTAAAATTTGCTAGTCGGACAAATTTTTTCTTGTCCCTTTGTCGGTAAAAAGGCCACTTCCGGCTGCGTTTTTGGTGCTGGTTTATCTTATTGGGATCGATTTAATGAACAAATGGGTTAAAACTTTAAAACAAAAAAAAAAATGCTGTACATTTCTTCAAATTTCAATATACATAGTCAATATCGAAATTTTTTTTAGGCAAATTAATATTGTTTGGCCTATGTTAAGTTTGTATCCCCATTTGTCCGTTGACTCGATGAGGTAAGCCCACACCAAACCGAAATTGGCCATTTTACTGCCAAAGAAACAACAAAAAGTCTGTCCGATCAGCGGTTTTGTACATTTTATGTAATTGCCATTTATTTATGGCAACATTTTCCATTGACTCGATGAGGTAGGTATTCCTACGGCCGCCTCCCGGATTATAAGAACTACAAGTTCTAATTTCAATGTTCTCCTTTTCTTCATATTGTCTTCCAGTCGCTTTAAAATTTTAAATTACTCTGTGTTCTCGTCTTAAACGACATTTTGTCTCCAGTTCTTCCAGGACCTGGGGGTCAAAAGTACCGTCTTCATTGATATCAATCTGATATGGTGAAGCATTAAGATAAGCTAGCCGCAAGCTAAACAGCACTGCAACCCTGCTTTCCTGCATCCACATCGCGAACCACAACCATTCTTGTAGTTGCAGAATATTGTTTTAAGCAATTCCTTCGGAGCTGGTGGATTCATTGTCATAACAGGTTCCAGGAATTCATCATGCATTATCCAACCCCAATTCTGGGGTTCTAAATCATGTGTTAACCAAATCTGAACTGGATAATAAACACGGTTGAAATATTTGTGAGCTGCTGCACCCGTTAGTGGAAGATTTGATAACTGCAGGTTTGATTCAGTTTTCTTAACTTGATGGGGGGGCATTATAGATTGCCAACAAGGTTCGCACTCCATTCTTAAATAAAAACTGAACCGGGCAGTTTTCTTCTTCAAATGCTGCAGCAATTTGATCCAAATTCGGAATTTTCTCGAGTGTTTCTACAAAAGCTTGTTTTCCTTTTCTAAGAAGTCGTATTCACAGCCACTAATTACGTGCAGAAACAGTATGTGTTTTTTACTTGCGATTATAGGGACTATAAGGCAAGTTATGCATTCGTAAAAAAAAAAAAAATTCTAACAATCAAACATGATATTACGATGATAGAGAAGTCAAAAAAAGTGGGTCCGGAAATTCCGTCCGTCTGTCTGTCTGTCTGTCTGTCTGTCTGTCTGTCCGTATCGATATCTACAGCCTAAACGGTTGGGCCGATTTGATTCAAACTTGGTATATAGTATTTTTAGAGTGCTCTACCCGACAGTTTTTGGAATTGGCATTCTAGCTCCAAAACTAACGGTACCTGCCATATAACTTTTATTAAAAAACTTATTTTTCTCGAAAACGGCTCCTACGATTTTGATTAAACTTTCAGAATGATGTTTTCTGTGCAAAATCTATCTTTTAATTTTAATGGATTTTTCAGAAAAAGTTTTATAACGGTACCTCCCATATGACCGGTTTTTTAAAATCAGACTTTCTCGTTAACTAATAGACGGATTTTGATGAAATTTTCAAAATATGTAGTGTTTTATGATTTAAATAATATTGCTTTTTAAAATTTTCAAAAACATTTTTTTTTTAATTTTAATAATTTTTTTAAAAAAATATTTTGTTTTTTGATTATTTGAATATTTTGAAAACGGATCTATAGATTTTTTTTTAAATTTTTCTCCTAGTATAAACTATTGATTTCTTAAAATTGACATACTAAAAAAAATTTTAAAATATGTTTTCGAAAAGTTTTTCAAAAAAAACATCACATAAAATAGAAAACAGCAAAAGAAATAAGATGGCTTACAACATTTTTTCCAAAAAACGTTATGAGTAATGTTTTTTTGAATTCATAAATTTTTTTCCCCAACATTTTATTTCATATTGCTCGGCTAAGCCCTAGCCAAGCCATTAGTCAAATAAAAGAAAGTGACAACCTACATTACATACATACTTACGTATTTTAAAGTGTTTTTCATCATCATAAAAGCACAGAATAAATAAGGAAGCCTTTGATAAACAAACAAAAACAACTAACAAATAAAAAAAACTATTCGATTACTACTGAATGCAAAAATTTCAATCGAGAAAACAAAAGTTTACACCTTCCTATAAATAAACAAAACCACTGTGTTAACTTTTAATATTGTCTCTATACCTACTGGCTTAACAGTAGTTGGAACACGTATCTTAATTTTAGTACCTACCTTCCTTCCAACCTTATTATAGGTACCTAAATCCTTTATAAATTCCATTGGTCCCATATTGGGACGTATAAAGGTCCCTTTACCTAGCATTATTGCCATACTGCTGATTCCGACGAATCTTTATGCCAGTTGTTCAAATTTTTCCATACCAAAATGAAAATTTAACTGAAAAAAGTCCTTTGTATCTTTCTATTAGCAAATTATATTATAAACAGTAAGCAGCAAGTGGAAAGATAATACTACACTAAAAAACTGCAAAAGCTAACAATCCTATATATTTATGTGTTTATCCCTTTGTCGTGACGCATGTTCGTTCGAGCTTCACCCCAAAACGATTCTAAGGAAGTTGCACGTCATACAAAAAATATTAAAATAAAATCTTAGCACATAAGAGCAAGTACGTGCGACCCAGTCGTGCCTTTTATTTGAATGAGAAAATATATGAAAACTTTTGGAAAAGTTTATTTCAGCTTTTACATTTCTTTTGCCAACTTTTTTTAAAGAAAATTTCTTGTTGATGACGTAGGGTACGCCCAATTTAAATGACAAGTGAATCTATATCTATCTATCCTTTTATGACAGCTCCTATGACATTTAGATTCATCAATAGCTGTATCTATGATAAGAACATCCGCATCATCTCTGGGCTGTTTTGTTGTGATATTAACAGATTGTAATTTGTTATTAAGCATATTAATTAGCTTTTTTTTATTATGTCGATATGATAATCCTTTCTGGCTATCAATAGATAGGTTCGTAGTATACAATTATAGAGGTCCGTTATCTCATGTATAATTTTTAAAATTTTAAAAGAATTGATAAGTATATGGATTTCAATGAAGATGTACTTAATTTTTTTCTACTTAAAATGTAATATCCGTGTTTTATTGGTAAGTGTATACCCAGCACAGTAAAATTTTACACGGTAAACAACAACAAACAATAAGTGTCGATAATTAGGTTAGTGAAATTAGAGAATATAATAGTTTGAGATAAATCTTGAAAAGAAGTGTCAACCAACTGGAAAGTAGAAAAAATATGTACTTGAAGGTTGGCAAGATTTTATTATTTAAGGATATGTTCGTTGAGTATCATGAGACAGGATTACAAGACAGCGCCTTCCTATATTTTGACGTCATCAGTGACCCAAATTGACTAAATTAAATACAATTTTTGGAAAGGATCCAAAGTGTTAGTTGACTTAAAATGTATATTTAATCAATCAAACAAGACATTAGACAAAACATGCATCAATTGAAACTGAAATTACTGCAATTTTTTTTTCTAAAACCGAATTAAATTGTCTAAAGGGTGACTGATAACGTCATGGTTGAATATTTTATCCGGATGTCTCTGTCCAAGAACTGAGTCGAATTTGGATCACAGCCTTATAAATTTATTCAACAAGACGTCAGTCACTTCGGGGGTTAAATTAAAAGTGAATTATGGAGTGAATATAGCGTTTTATTGGACTTCCAATACTTCGCTAGCTATAGATTACCAATAAAACACGGCTAATATTAAAGTATTAGAGTATTAAAAGAAATCGAAGATACTTGCAATAACTACTATGCTGATTTATTTGCTAGAGCTGAGGGGAATGTGAGAGAAGAATGGAGAGTTATTGATAACATTTTGGGAAAAGTTAAAAATCGTGTTGAAATTCAAAACATTGAAATTGATGAAATTATAGAATCTGACACAGGTAGGATTTCAAATAAATTCAACGAGTATTTCACTGAAATATCAGAAAAGTTGAAGCCGATATTTGAACCATGTATAAACTGTAATTGCTCCATTGAACCAGATATTGTTATCGAAAACATACAACCAAACAGCTTTGTTTTTAATTCAATAACATCGGGAGAAGTATACAAAGTTATTATGTCGCTTAAAATTATTGCACTAGTGATCGAATATCAAGTGTACTACTAAAAAAATATTGCGATGTATTGACCTACTTATTTAACAGAAGTGTTGAAATGGGTTGTTTTCCTGATCATCTGAAATGTGCTGAAGTTATTCATCTCTTTAAAAAAGGAAACAGAAAACTGCTTTCAAATTATAGACCAATATCTCTTCTTTCCACGTTTTCTAAGATTTTCGAAAAATTAATAAAACTTCGCATTGGGTCATATTTAGATAAATTTAAATTCTTTTGCAACTATCAGTTTGGGTTCAGAGCGGGTATTTCAACAGAGGATGCAATTTTGAGAGTGTGTAGTCAACTTTATGATAGTTTAAATGGCAATAAATCAACCATAGGTTTGTTTGTTGACATGACGAAAGCTTTTGATATGGTAAACCACGACCTTTTACTTAACAAACTTTATAATGCTTATTTTCTAGGTATTTTTTTTAAATTGTTAAAATCGTATTAAAGCAAGAGGAAACAAATTGTAAATATAAATGGATATTTAAGTAAGCCAAGGGTTTTAAGAAATGGTGTTCCTCAGGGTTCTGTACTTGGCCCATTGTTTTTTTCTTGTCTACATAAACTCTATTTTTAAACTTAAGTTAAATGGTAACTCAACAGCATTTGCCGATGATATAGATTTTACGTATGAATATGGAACGGTATTTGAATGTATCGCCAAGATTGAGGAAGATCTTGAAATCTTAAGGATGTGGTTCACCATGCATAGGTTAATTATCAGTGAAAAAAATAAATTAATGTGTTTCAAGATATCTGCCAACAACCTACATGATTATAACCTATGGTTTCACACCCACGATTGTAAACAGTGGGCCTTGCACATTGAAAACTGCAATACGGTATAACAAGCTGGGGTGGTTCGTATGCTAATTCTTTTGGACCCTTAGTGATAGCGCAGAAGCATTTAATACGAATAATTTGCAATAAACATCGGTATTCTGAAACTTGCCCTTTATTTAGAAGATTGCGAATTTTACCAATGAGACATTTGTATGTATTTAAAGTATTAAGAGAGTTTTTCAAGCAAAGTGGAAACATCCCGAGTAGAAACTCTCAATTTTATAACCTGCGTTTAAATAATATGAACCTTGTCAATGTACCATTTGCACATAGAACACATTTTTCACATTTTTATACGCATACAGCTCCATATATTTTCAATAAATTACCCTTAACAATAAGGCAAACAGTTTCTTATTCAAATTTCATAAAAAATGTCAAAGACTGGTTATTCATAAATAGCTATGAAAAATTATTTTTTTATGAATTTTAGAATTTTTCTCTATTTTAATCACATAAAATGTATAAAAAACAAAAATGTATTATCTACAAATTGTTAAGTTTTATGACAATATATCTTGCTTTTATTTTTTAATTTACTTATTTTTTAATATACTTTTAATAATAATATATCTTGCTGATCTGTTTTATTTAAATTAATATTGAATTAACACAGGTTGTCACCCCACAACATATATCAATAAAATGTAAAAATATTGATGTGTCATTCACCACTTACTTCTAAACTAAAAGAAGGAACACTATTATTTTTTTATTTTTAAAAATTGTTAATTAGCTTATATAACTTGAAATGAATAAAAGTAAATATCTAAAAAAAAATTATTTCCCTTAATAATTTTATAGTTACACGAGTAAGTGTTATTAAATGAAAAGATTTTGAATTATTGAAAAAATGCAAATTATTTAGAATTATATATTGTTGTCGGTTGACACCGAATGATACTCTAAACTAAATAGTTAAACACTGCGCGCGCTCTGCCCACTATTTCGAAAATTGATCAAGATATAAAAAAATGTTTAAATAAAAATTGTAGAGAATTTAATGTTCTACAATATTTATATTTTTGGACCTTTGACCTTGGAATATCTGTAGTCGCGGACACCCTACGATAAGTAGGTTTTGAGACAAGTGCCAAAATAATGGTTCATACAAGTTTATAGCTGACTATCTCTCATTCCTGGACTATTACCATTTTTTAGGATTGATTTGATATCTGCAAAAGAGAAGAAGCGGAGTGACGTGCAAATATATGTGAGGTTAAATTCTATCGAATTTTTTATCCACAAGTTTGTGGATCGCGTTCTTATGTTGTGGATTGTGAATCAACTTTGACAGTTCGCTGTCGTAATTTGTGTGGTCCTACGGAAAAAAATAATATGTACAATTTTATAATATAAACTATTTAAATGCAGTGTTTTTCTTTTTAAATTTGTAGAATTAATAATTTATTCACTTTCTTGATTAGTATAAATAAAATAAAATTGATATTTTTTTTAGAATTGGTCATTAATTATTGCGGCGCTACAATTTGTGACTGATATTGTTGCAATTCAACTTAAATTAATAATTTTGTTTTTTATAACTTAGATTAAGAATAACTCAATTTTTCTCGAATTTAAACTTATTTAATGGACAACCTTATTTTAATAATCAAACTTGTTTATCGAGTATACAAAAATTTTGATGTATAATAAGTGATATCAAAATAAAATAAAAATCAGTTCTGACTTGAAAGTTTAAGCGTAAACATCTCGTTTTATTTAAACTTTCCCTTAGGATTCCACAAAATTTTATTTTAATTTTATTAGGTTATAGTTAATTTAAATAAATATATTTTATATCGAAAGCTTAATATTCAAATAAATGGTTTGGATTGGATAATCCCCCATATCGACACGAGCTGCACTTAATCCCATCGAATGAAATTTATTAACAAACTCCAGTGCATTTGTCCGAAGAACGCAAATCCAAAACCACTTAATTTTAACAAACCCATTGCCATAATATGGGCATCATAACACTTATTTCTCTGGTCTTCGTGCTGCCACCAATTAACAGTAAAGGCTTTTGGTACTGCCACAATTTTACTTTTTGAAAAAAACCAATAGCAAGCTCATGTAATCAAATCCGTATGGTGCTCCAATTGCTAGGTCTGTCAGTTTTATTTTTATTGCCATCTGCATATCGCAAATGTCCTCTTTTTGGATCAATTTTGGAGCAAAATTCAAACTGGAAGTGACTTTAGAACTGGTATTGGGATTTTGGATTTCGATAATACATGGTATGGCCAAGAGTATGGGTTTAAATCGCTATATACTAACATATCGCATGGAAACTTAAAGTTGGTTACGGGATGCGGGCAAGTTAATAAAACGAATGTGTCAGCAGGGTAATTTCAATTGAAATTTAAAATTATTATTTAATTGTTTTAATTGAATTGTTTTAATTATTGTGGATTGAATGAATTTGAGAGGTTTTATTTATTATGTAAGAGAGAATGGTTAAGTGGATTGGATAATGGTTATTAATGGTAATGCAGTTCAGATTTCGAGTTGCTTCTTAAGTGAGGTCTTGTTGGATAAGTAACTGCCAGAAGCACAATTTAGTTACATTTCTTAAAATAAAGACATTGGTTTATTTAAAAAAAAAAAACAGAAACAAAAATCGGTATTCATCTCAACTGTGGTAAGAAAATGTAAGAGCAGTATATACTTAATACAATTTTCCAAATAAACAAAAATTTAATTAAAAAAAAAAACAGTCAGTCACAAATGTCAATATGATTATCACCTCTTTGCAGTTGTTGTATTTACAATAAAGTTTATCAATATGAAAATCCAGAGAAAATTTTGAGAACAAATAAAACGGTAAAAACATCTTAATTAACTAAGTTTTAATAAAATAAAGTGTTCAGAGGGCTTAAAATTCAAAATTCTTTAATTCTCAATATTTTAATAAATAAAATATAAATATAATAAATGTTTTAAATATACGTTCCTATTTCTCCAGTTTTTGAACAAAAAGTTTAAACTTTAAAAATGAAATCGGTGCCCACTGGTCGATTCAATTTCAATTTATCAATTTCTTCTAGAAGCCAGTCTTTTTCATCGACACCTTTCGAAAACGTATACATAAATTTGTACACCATTCTGGAGCAAAAAGAAATTTACCGTAACATTAAAATATTGTCTTTTTTAAAACTAAAAATCTGCTCTATCATATACTTTTTAATCTTTAAATATCAATAAAAACTTTTGAAAAAAACTTATTTCAAACTCAAAATTTCAGAAAATAAAAAATTAAAAAAAAATATTTCATAATGATTTTTTTCAAAATTGAGATAATGTGTACCAAATTTCCTTTTAATACTTGTTACTCCTATCAATTTTTAATTGAATACAGAAAATAATAAAAAAATAATAGTAAATGTTTTCAATATAAACTGTTTTCTTTTAATTTTTTTTTCTGAAAAAAGGGGAAAAATTAAAAAAAAATATTTTAATAACAATTGAAAAAAAAAAAACTGAAATCATTGAAAAGAAAATTATTGTCTGCTGTAGTGCTGTACATAATTCTATAGTTAAGAATTCAGAAATGCATACAGTATTTATTATTTTTATATCCAGGTAGATGTTTTGTTGCCTAAGATTTGGCAACTTATCTGCTGAAGCTGAAGATTCGACGTTACTAATCGTATGGTATGTTTAAAAATGGGCTTGCTTTAAAAAATCAATGATTTTAGATTGGTAAGTTTTTTTTTTAATATCACAGGTAATCCATTATTTGGTTAAATACTTACATTTTAAGTAAATACTAAATTCTATTGCAATTTGTCAAAGTTTTACTTAATTTTGTACTAATTTTGATTTTAACATTTTCTGTTCCCAATTTTTTTTTAGAAAAATATATAAAATTTTATGTATTTATCTATTTTAAATCTTGAGAAAATTCAAATAAACTAAAAAAGCTTTTTTTACTACAACATTTGCCGGAAGGAATAAACCACCATACAATTTTTAATTGTTATTATTATTGGTCCTACATATGTACATACAACATTGTATATAGAATCTATAGTACTATCAAGATGGGTATTTCACCTAGCGCCATCTAGTTTCGCTATCTCGCTTTTTCTCAGTGTAGACTTTTAGTCGGGGAGATGAATTCAACACATATGCAACGTTAGAAATTGACAGAACGGGAAAGATGTATATAAAGTGTAAGCAGTTAGAGGGAAGCAAATTATACAGTCTTTTTTGTGTTATTTCTTTCTTATTTTCTGATAATGAGAGAATGGAAGATAGAAATTTAGACAGGGGTATGAGGAGTTTTCATTTCTGCCTCGAAAATACACTGTTTTTGGGTAGGTTTTTTATAGATACGGCAACAGGATGAAATTTACCGTTTTAACGATTTTTGTTGAAATTTGATATTTGGTTTGGCTTTTTTGTGTACAATTTCGAATGGTTACCATGTTTGATTATTATATCAATTTTTTTTAAGTCTGCAAACAATTTAATTAGCTGAAGTAGCTACCTAGTTACTTATTTTACAAATAAAACATTGTTTGCAGATATTTGTACCTATGTTAGAGAATCTTCACTTATCACGTCAAATATCTAGTACTAAATATACGACTAACTACTAATTATAGTACTAAATCTACCACTAACTACTAAATATAGTACTAAATCTAGTACTAAATATAGTACCAAAATTACGACAGTACTAAATTCTAGTACTAAGCACTAAAAATATAGTACCAAAATATTATTGTACCAACAACATAGTACCAACTGGCACCAGTTTTATATTTAACTAACGTTCGAGATTGAACAATATTTATATTAAAACTTTAAACAGTCGAATCCGAATATGGCAACATTGGTAGTTGATTTTGGTATATGAAATACAGAAAATACAGAAATAACAAAACTTCTTGAAAAATGCAAAATCCAAAAAATAATTGAAGGCGCACAATATTGGTTTGTTTACGAAAAATCAAAGAGAAATTCATTAATTTTTGTTTCCTTTACCCTGCCATACCATATGGTCTAGTGTCACTTTTTGAACCTTTCACTCGTACTTATTATTCCTGCAAATGCTTGTAATCATTCTAACTCATACGTTTCTGAAAATATAACATACAACCTACTCTTTCATCACTATCCAAAACCCATACAAATGCATATCAAGAACTACTGCAGCGCTATAACGGCAGTATCTCGCTAAACTAGATGCTGCCTGATGGTAGTACTATAGTTTTTATATACAATGCATACAATACAAATTATGCATTCGTGCAGATTAAAATAAATTGTACGACTGGATCGCACGTACTTGCTTATATGTGCGGTCACATTAATTGTAGAATAAAATTTAAGAAAATTAAAGCTTTTATTTGATTTTTGTGACTTTTGATTGTTTGAATAAAGTACGTAACATTGTATTGAGTAAAATAATTTAAACGCCATTTTATTTCATTGAGAAATGGTAAAAAGTGTGATTTTTTTTTTCGAAATCGTAGGAACGATTATTAAATAAAACGGTTTTTTCTTAAGAACTTTATTAAAAAAATTAACAAAAAAAAAAAAAAACTTTAAGAAGACAGACTTAAGCACAAAAATAACATACATTTAAAAAGTATGTTTTTGAGAATGTCGAAGACAAAAAAACCGGTCCTATGGGAGGTACCATTTTTAGCCCACCATATTAATTTTTTTTTCACCAAAATGTGACGCTTATCTACTGTTTGGCTGATAAGCCTTTTATGATTTTATTGAATTTAATTACACTAAACTTATAAAAATCTTTAAGTGAAAAAAAAGAAACACAAACCGCACTTTTAAACCATCAATTTATTATGACGTTAGATGACAAGTTGACGTTTTTTCATGTTGACATTTCATGTTGCGCATTCAGCTTTTGAGCAGCATCTGCATGTGCTATCTTCGCTGTTGAGTGTGATGTGTGACGTCATTTGATGTTGCATTCAACACTACAGTAGTAGATACACTGATTTTTTTTCATAAAAAATCTTGGAGCCGTTGTTGACAAAAAAAATAAGCTTTTAAATAACGATTATATGACAGGTGCCGTTAATTTTTGAGCAAAAATTGAAAAAACTCCTCTGTAGAATGTCAAAATAAGCTTAAGTTCTAAATTTGAAGACGATTGGCCCAACCGTTTAGGCTACAGTCCAAAATACATCAACAGACAGACAGACAGATGGACAGAATTTCGCCAGTAACTCAAATATGTTTCTCTATCATCGTAATGTCATGTTTGATTGATATCTCAAAATTTTTAATCTGCAAGAATGCATAACTTGCGTTATAGTACCTATAATCGCAAGTAAAAAGTGTCAAAACAACAACACTTAACGGTTTTTAGTATAAATGGAGTGCGCCATCATACGTCTTGTATATTAAGGAATTTATTTTATTGTAGGACGGATTTTGATAAAATCCTGTTTTTTATTTTAAGTTTTAAATTTTTTTTTTGAAATGTTGGTATGCAGTTTTTTAGAGTTTATTAATATAGAACATGATTATAAAATTTCAAATAATTTTTTTTGTTTTAAAAAAAATGATTTTTCAAAAACAAATTCAAATATTAATTTTAATTAAAAAAAAGTTATTCATAATATTGATATGCAGAATAAATTTCGCTACATAAATCTTCTTCAATATAAAATTTGACGGAAATCCAAAGAGCCGTTACCGAGAAAGCCAACAATTAAAAAAAAAAGTTATATGAAAGGTACCTACCGGTAACAGACTTTACTCGTTAATTTATTTCCGATCAAATGATAGCCAATACCAACAAAAAATTCTCAAAAATTTTCATCAAAATCGTTGGAGCCATTTTCGAGAAAAATAAGCTTTTCCTAAACGGTCATATGGCAGGTACCGTTATTTTTAAGCCTAAAAATTAAATTTCAATTTCCCCTATTGGGAATGCCAAAAGAATCACACACACCAAATTGGAAGATAATCACTGAAGAGGTTTAGGGTGCAGCTCGTTATACATACTGACAGATAGACAGACATTTTTTGCCACTAATTTTTTAGATCTTAATGTCACGTTTGATTGTTTTCTCAGTTTTTTTTATATTCACGAATCCTAAACTTACCTTGAAGTCACAAAAATCGAATTAAAACTTTGAAGTTGTCTTAATATTTTAAAAATTTTATTCGACACGATGACCGCCCATTAGACAAGTACGTGCGTTTCAATCGTGCATGTTGATAGTCGTGGTTGTTGATAACAATAATGGCTGTCAATATGAAATAGCCTGATCATCGTATTGAGTATCGCAGTCACCGTATTCACTAACGTGATTATGGTATTAACTTTCGCATTTTTCATATTGACAAATCGATTATGGTATTGAAAACCACAATCATCGTATTTACATTTGTGATCATGGTATTGACAACTGCCATAATTGCATTGACAACTTCTTTCATCGTATTGACAACTACGTTATCTTTTTGAAAACCGCGATCATCGTGCATGACAATCTTCTCCAAGGTACGCTTACCTTATACAAACAACTGTTTCGGGCAGTTGTTAACGAAGGAGAACGTGAAGCGCTAAGAAATTGCAGCAGAGTCTCGCAAGAATCGATCCTAGAGCGTCTTCTCTAATTCCGTAGGAATGACAGGCCTGAGATAAAATAAAAAACCGTTTCTAATGTTCTAAAATTGTTATCGGAAAGTGAAGCTTCAATTATTAATATCGATGAAAATAGAAATGAACTCGAAATAATTAAGTTGTTTTCTTTTAAAAAAATAAAATAGTTTGTCTTAGCATATTTTTTTTTATTTAATTAACGCGCGTACAAGGGACTATTTGTTTCCCTTTTAATGTAGAGCAAACTGCGCTGGCATTAAAAAGATAGGGAGGGGAAAGATAGGAGGTGTCGATTAACATTGGTTTTGAATGATTACAGATCAAAATGTCAAGGGAAAATCTCGCCGGGTAAAGTATTCCAAATTCGTGTTGTTTGGTTAAAAAAGAATCCCTATATTTCACGGTACGTCCGAAATTGGGCTTAAGGGTGAACTGATGATTTATTGAAAAAAATTAAAAAGACATACAAATTAAGCCATCAGAGATATTGAATATCCACTTTTGTGCCTGGTTTTTGGTCCAAATACCACATTGTGCGCTATTGGAAAGGCTCATATTTCTTCTAATGAGGAAACACTAAACGAAGATTGTATCTTAAAAACTATAAGAATTATTAGTGTTAAATGGATAAGGGTAAGCCAAACTTAGCTTTTTTAAGATTTTGGTAGGTCATATGGAAAACGGAAGATCATTACTGTAATGTTATGACCAATTTTTACTTTGAATATGGCCATAAATTATTTTCCATATTATTGCCATCGAGTAAAGGAAAACTCTTAAGAAGGTTCTAATTCTACATTTTACCCTTTTTTATAAAACACGGTGTTTGTAATTATACATTACGCGTAGTTGAAGAACAATGACATTTTAAGTCAAAATAGTCTCGTATCTTCTTTAAAAGAATCCTAGATCCTATTGGCTCATACTTCATAAGGTTGACCGTTTGTTCGCTTAGACCTTTGAAGTAATGCTTCTCACAGTACTTAATCATGGTTATTGACAATCTAAAAGTTCCGTGTTTCAAAGCGCATGGTAAATAACTTTTCAACAGAAATCTATATTCCAATCACGTTTCATTTTAACTACTACACTACTCACTTAAAGACTTAAGTGGCACGCTTAATTAATAAAGAAGATCCTTAAGTGTAATCTTCTTCCCCATTATAAATAATCAATTCCAAACACTTCGTGACTATATTTTTGGATCTTTACCCCAAACCCCATCATTTAGTAAAATTTCATCAAAACCATCGACACATAAATAATTCATCAAAACTTAACAATAAATTGCATGTTAATTGTTCGATTAATCCCCATCAAAACGATTAAATCTCCAAATTAATTACTAATACTCGATTATTTCAACCTTCAATCTTAAATTTGCAAATCTGCAATCAGATAATACTTTTGGTTAAAAAATCAAGACACAAACAATTGGTGAGATGAGCTTTTGCGGACCACTTGAGACTTATACTTAGCGTTTGATAGGTCATTTCGAAGTTCAAGGATGTTCAGCTTCAGTTTCGCCAGCATCACTCTGATCGATTGACTTCTGCTAAAATCTTGCTTAAGCAAGCCTTAATTCCGTCATTTCGTAGCACTTGTCGGTCGGTACTGCAATACTCTAGCAAAACACTTACCAGCAATTTGCATGCCTTCAAAACTGAATTCAACGAACAAAAGATGGAAATCACCATTTCGCCGGTAGTGAGTTAACAGGTGCAGTGCACACACAAAGTGCAGTCGACAACAAAGAGCCTCACCGCCTTTGTGTCACTCTATCCTGATTGACACACTGCTGCTACTCGATTAGGAAACATTTCAATCACCTCCATCATCATCATCATCATCGGTGATCAGGCTTTTATTTTGTACGGACGGAGTAGTTTGGGACTTGGATTCGGACAATGTGCGATATATACGTTGTAAAACATAGTCTGGTCTGATCATAGAGCTGTTCATGGCTTAGGATGTCGATCAGTGGTCCGAGGGAAATTCAAGGAGTGTTTGTGTATCGTCAGGTAGAGTGCACCTTTCAACGCAGAGATGGACACCTCAATGGGGTATTCAATCTTGGCTTCAATATAGCAGCTGCAATCTAAAACTACACTTCCTTGGTCCATATACAAGCTTGATTTAATCTTTAAAGACTGACCACAATAAAATTGTTCGAAAGTGATGCCCCTCGAAGAGAAATAGTATATCGGAGTGTTTTCTTCGCAAAAAGCGTTAAAAGAATATATTTAAAATATATTATAAAATATTATTTGAAGATATATATAATAAATTAATTGGAAGGGGGACAAAGGAGTCTATATCTTTACCTAATAGCAGGTTAATAATTGCCATCAGTTTAAATTTTTTTTTTGAGAAATCACCAGATGAAATTTTAGAATATAGAATATAGTTTTGTGAAAAAGACAAGGGTTCCTGAGATAAGCTTAAGATCACGACGAAGATCTCGGATCGAATCAACGATAGTAATGGATTGATAAGAGAGAATATAGTGATAGTGAAGCCGTGTTGTCTAGAGAATATAAATGACTTACAGTGCAAGTTAGACGTATTTACTTATTTTGGGAATGTATGAAAGCTTAGCAATGAGACGATTATCCTTAACGTTATTTTAAGCGTTTTTTGTGGATCAGTGTAACAAATAAAATTTTCCATTATTCTTCGATTTCGCCTTGAGGTATATAAAATATAAATTAAAGATTTGAGAAAGGGAGGAGGAGAGTGTTTGGCAACATTTTTGTAAGAAGAATTTCAGGGATATTATCCGGACTAAGATGAGATCCTTCACAAATTTTGATAAGATTCAAGGGGAAAAAGGTTGTGAAAATAAGATAGGGAATTAAAATAATTTTTTAGCTTATTGGTACCTCAACGTGAATTCCATCAGGTATTGAAAGAATCTTTCATAACCCTAATAAACAAAAAATGGTCTTAAGAGCGATAATAAACTATCCCCCAATTGCAAACTTTCACACATCCCTAAAATACATGGAAGGAATCGGAACGAAATATTTGAGTGTCCATTGTAAATTGATTATTTGCTAATCTATGCGTATTTCATCCTATGCGCTCTTAACCGTTGAACATGGAAAGAAAGAAGATATTATCTCCTCCGACTTTATCAAGGCGTTTGACTTGATTTTGCGTAAACAAATATTTTTATAGTTATTTATATAGAAAACTGATAGTACAATGTTCGTATCAGATTAAGCTTCTCCTCTTTTCTCAAGAAAAGACTGCCACTTAGGTCCTTTCCTTTTTATTCTTACTTGCTTACAGTTTCCTAGTCTGGCGCCAATCAATCACTTTCTTCTCCCTGTATCAACCTTCTCCATATTCAATCCATATCTAATGCGGATTTGGTTCCCGATCTCGGCATATTATGTGACCCAGAGCTCAATTTCTGGAGACTTCCCAACAAAATTATCTCAAAAACCATTTTATCACTCGGCTTTGTAAAATGGTAGTCCAAATAATTCTCCAATCCTATTCTCCTATCCTATCCTAGAGAACTTCATGCTGCAGCCACAAAGCATTGAGATGATAAAGGGTATTTCCTTTAGACGTTTGGTTTTCATTCTAGCAATACTTTTTCCGAGTTAGTCTTTTTAACAGCTGTCACTTAGTTTATACACAGTTTATACACTACTGAACAACGTTTGCAAATCGTGCAAAATTATTACCAAAATAATGTTTCGGTTCATTATTTCATTTTCATTTTACATTTCGCAGCAATTATAGGGTTAAAATTACTTAAAAGATAATTTCCTCTAACCTACAAGAATGGTTCCAGTTTTGCACATTCCACTTGCGTGCACTACCTAAGTCTCGGTCTTTCTTTAATCCAACGTCCCTACTTGGTTGAATCGAAGATTTTCCGGCCCAAAGCATTAGTATGCATCCGCTCTATAGGATCCTCCATCTGAGACGTTGGACTTTTACTCTTTTTTCTAGGTCTGTGTCGCTGTACAGTTCTTCATTATAATATCTTCCGTACAGTTCTTCGTTATATCTTCTTTTCCACATGCCATTTATGCATACGGGGTTAAAAATCACCCGGAGAATTTTTCTCTCTAAGCAGCCTTAAACGTCCTCATCCATTTTTTGACAATGTTCAGGCGTCTGCACCATACAGCAAGACTGGAGTGATGAGAGTCTTATAACGGAACAATTTAGTTGCCCTAGAATGGGCTTTGGTACTAAATTGTCTTCTAAACCTGAAGAAGGAGCGATTGGCCATAATTCTTTGTTTGATCTCAATGCTGGTGCTGTTCTATGAGTTGATAACGAAGTCCAGGTACTACCTCAAGGTAAAGTTGTCTATATCTATAATAATACTTTGTGCAAGACGTCAATGTCTCTTCTTGATGGCAGCATATACTTCGTTTTGTCCTTATTGACTGCTTAACCCTTCTTTGCTTCTTCCGTCTCACAAAAGCGCTACTGATATCACGATCTCTTCTTTCGATCATATCAATATCGGCTAATACGAGTAATTGGAAGGACTTATAAAAGATCGTAGTTCGAAGAGAAAAAAATGTGAACATTTTTATGAAAAAAAGTATTTCGAAAATTTTGATAAAATCTTGTTTTTTTTTTTTTTTTTTTTTTAATTTTTAAATTTTGGTTTGCAGTTTTTTTTTAAGTTTATTATTTATTATACATGTGATTACAAAATTTTAAATAATTTTTTTTTGATTTGTTTTAAAAATATTGTTTTTTCGAAAATAAATTTTAATTACAAACAAAAAAAAGTTATTCAAAATTTTGATATGCAGAACTAATTTAGCTACCTAGATCTTCTCAAATATAAAATTTGACAGCAATCTAAAGAGCCGATACCGAGAAAGTCGAAAATTAAATAACCATTATATGAAATGTACCGTTAATAGACTTTTCCCGTAAATATGGTTCTGATCAAATGATAGCCAATACTAACAAAAAAATTCTCAAAAATGTTCAAGAAAATCGTTGGAGTCGTTTTCGAGAAAAAATAAGCTTTTCCTAAACGGTCATATGGCAGGTACCATTATTTTTAGGCCTAAAAATAAAATTTCAATTTCCCCTCTGGGTATTGCCAAAAGAATCACACTCATCAAATTTGAAAATAATTGCTTAAGCCGTTTAGTTAGGCTGCACCTCGTTATATATATATACAGACAGACAGGCAGGCAGACATTTTTTGCCACTAACTTTTTTAGACTTCTCTGTGTTCGTAATGCCATGTTTGATTGTTATCTCGATTTTTTTATATTCACGAATCCTAAACTTGCCTTATAGTTCCCTATAATCGCAAATAAAAATCCAATTATTTCGAATAATTTATTTTTAATTTATCAATATAAATTCTAATCCGCACAAAATTTCAACAAAGTAAAGTGGCATCACTTGAGCACTTCATGACTACTACATCTCTTTATCTTTGCTTACTCATCGTTTAACTTTTACTTCTCTAATTTAATTAGATAAAATCTAAAAATTTTAGTTCCTTATCAGCTCCTGAATCGAAACTAATCTCTGCTCCTAGCAACGAATCATCTGCATTAGAGCAAGGAGGCTCTAGAGGCACCCATGATCATTTAAAGTTTCCCATTTTAGTACTTGTTTCATATCATAGATACGGATCAATCAATGACGGTGATAACTTAAAGATTTATACAATTAGCCAGCTTAAAGGCTCAGACTCAAACTGCTCAGTCAAATTTTATTGTCTGTAATTTATTCGTCTCCAATTACCTACTCTTACTCTCTTTTTAAGACTCAAGTCGACAATTGGGTGGCAAGTGGCAATTAAATCAAAGACTTTATCCAAACGCAAACATGACCGATCGGATGCAGTTCAATGAAGCCCGACTGTGTGTCAACGTATCTTTTGGGCCAGTTTTGATTAGTTTATGCAGTTGGCATTTATAATTAGCATGTACAGATAGTTACAGAAAGCAATGTTACGTATTAATTTAAGTCGAACTCGTTGTTGTGGAAATAAAGTTATATTTTTTTATATCCGCCAAACTGTAAGCTGCACATAAAATTTATGATCCATGAACGAACGAAGTCTAATAATGTATGGTTTTAGTTTCTTGAGTTAAAAGTATTAATTATACGCGAGTTAAGCTATCTTGTGTTACGTGGACTTGATGTTTGAGTCACTTAGTTCTTTCGTTTACGTGCTTTTATAAGCTTTTGTTGTTTAAGTTTTGAGATATTGTTGATTTTGTTGAGTTTCGCGAAAATACGCTTCGTAGGTGAAACCAGATCAGACGGGTGAAGACTTCTTCTACCTTCGAAAGAAGATGAGACATCTGACAGCTCTTTTGGGAACATCTTCCGTGTTTTCAAAGAAGGTAATTCGTAATGCACTTGTTCACGTAACCGGAGAGATGAAAATGGATGGGCCTCCTCGCACATGATAATTTTCGATGAAAAATCGAGATTTAGGTCACCAGCCAACATTTGATGCACTATTAGTAGGCAACATGACATCTTCAGGTCCTTTAACAATATTCAAAATTACAACAACAGCGGTATTCTCAATAAAATGGCTGCTCCAGGTTTTTTTCCAAGTGGTGCCAACCCAGATGACAATTTTGTTCGTTGGATTAGAACCTATCTCGTAGGTCGTAGTAAATGGTTTCAAGTCTGATTCTCACAAAATAAATTCTTGTGTGCCCCAGGGCTCCGTTATGTCTCAGACTCTACCTTCAGCTTTTCATATTCGTTCGATGCTTCACGTCCTTCACATTTTGACGTACATTTAAAACAATACCATATGTTAAGCTTATTAAACTCCGATTTACACAACATTGTAAAATGGGGTAATAGTAATCGTATGAAGTTTAATGCCTATACCTATAAAATTGTTGAAATGGAAATTATAAAGATAGACAGGGAAGACTACATTTTCCTCCATAGTCACCATAGCGCAACCTTTCAGGTTAAAATTGGGCCAAATTTGGTAGACAAACTCACTGACCACATCGAAGTTATACCTATCAAATGGAATTGAAAGCACCGGTTACTGCCCGCTTGGTTCTTCCTATCACATCAATGTCGTCAGCGAACCCAAGTAACTGCGTTGATTTTTTAAAGATAGTGCCTGATTTGCTGGCTTGGGTGTCGCGTTCTAGACATGGCTCGGTACAGTTCGTCCCTGTTTACACTGTCATAGGCTGCTTTATAATCGATGAACAGATGATGGGTCTCGATGTAAAATTCTTGGGTTTTCTCCAGGATCTGGCGAAAATTTGGTCGATCGTAGATTGTACCACTGTTTAAACGGGGGTTGATGGTAGTTTCTCATCAAGCCGTAGTTTTGTAGAACAAAGAGGTTATTACTTTTAACTGAGATTTTTCAGTACAATAGTTCTTTTTTATGATAAGTTGTGAGGTTGTATCGAAACCCTCTTGATTTGTTCGGTTATTTCAGTGGAATCGGAGTCAGTACTTTGCTCAAAATTTAACCAATTTTCAGATAAGCTATTAAGCAGGTAACAAGTTTATTTTCGTGAGTTACGACTGAAATAATCGCATGCTGCATAGTCTTTCCTTCTCGATACACAATGTTGAACTCGAAGTATTATAAGTAGATCCGTTATCTAGCGACCTGGGGTAGAAGGTCCTTCTTCTCTTTTGTCGCTTTTATTGCATTAGAGACGGTAACAAAAGTGAATCGAATTCCCAATAAGTAATTGGTAAAGTATTTCACTGCATTTAATGGTTAAGATGAATATTCAGAGTACCTGATTTATCCTTGGTATCTGGGAATCCTTTCACAATAAAATTTGAGTATTTCTTCAACAAATCTTCCACTTCAAATTTATGGTTCGAAGAAGTTTTACGTATAGATAGATAGATAGATAGATAGATATTTATTTTTATTCATTTCAAGTTATATAAGCTAATTAAAATTTTTTTAAAAAGAAAATAATGATAGTGTTACATAGCTATTTGTGAATAACCAGTCTTTGACATTTTTTATGAAATTTGAATAAGAAACTGTTTTCCTTATTGTTAAGGGTAGTTTATTGAAAATATATGGAGCTGTATGCGTATAAAAATGTGCAAAATGTGTTCTATGTGCAAATGGTACATTGACAATATTCATATTATTTAAACGCAGGTTATAAAATTGAGAGTTTCCAGTTTTCCGGGATTTTTCCACTTTGCTTGAAAAACTCTCTTAATACTTTAAATACATACAAATGTCTCATTGGTAAAATTCGCAATCTTCTAAATAAAGGGAAAGTTTCAGAATACCGATGTTTATTTCAAATTATTCGTATTAAATGCTTTTGCGCTATCAATAAGGGTCCAAAAGAATTAGCATACGAACCACTCCAGCTTGTTATACCGTATTGCAGTTTTGAATGTGCAAGGCCCACTGTTTACAATCGTGGGTGTGAAACCATAGGTTATAATCATGTAGGTTGTTGGCAGATATCTTGAAACACATTAATTTATTTTTTTCACTGATAATTAACCTATGCATGGTGAACCACATCCTTAAGATTTCAAGATCTTCCTCAATCTTGGCGATACATTCAAATACCGTTCCATATTCATACGTAAAAACTATATCATCGGCAAATGCTGTTGAGTTACCGTTTAGCTTAAGTTTGAAAATAGAGTTTATGTAGACAAGAAAAAACAATGGGCCAAGTACAGAACCCTGAGGAACACCATTTCTTAAAACCCTTGGCTTACTTAAATATCCATTTATATTTACAATTTGTTTCCTCTTGCTTTAATACGATTTTAACAATTTAAAAAAAAAAATACCTCGAAAATCAGCATTATAAAGTTTGTCAAGTAAAAGGTCGTGGTTTACCATATCAAAAGCTTTCGTCATGTCAAAAAACAAACCTGTGGTTGATTTATTGCCATTTAAACTATCATATAGTTGACTACACACTCTCAAAATTGCATCCTCTGTTGAAATACCCGCTCTTAACCCAAACTGATAGTTGCAAAAGAATTTAAATTTATCTAAATATGACACAATGCGAACTTTTAATAATTTTTAGAAAACGTGGAAAGAAGAGATATTGGTCTATAATTTGAAAGCAGTTTTCTGTTTCCTTTTTTAAAGAGAGGAAAACAACCCATTTCTACACTACTGTTAAATAAGTAGGTCAATACAGCCACGACTTACAAGGCAATATTTTTTAGTAGTACACTTGATATACGATCACTAGTGCAAGAATTTTTATTTTTAAGCGACATAATAACTTTATATACTTCTCCCCATGTTATTGAATTAAAAGCAAAGCTGTTTGGTTGTATATTTTCGATAAGAATATCTGGATCAGTGGAGCAATTACAGTTTATGCATGGTTCAAACATCGGCTTCAACTTTTCTGATATTTCAGTGAAATACTCGTTGAATTTATTTGAAACTCTACCTGTGTCATATTCTATGATTTCATCAATTTCAATGTTTTGAATTTTAACACGATTTTTAACTTTTCCCTAAATGTTATCAATAACTCTCCATTCTTCTCTCACATTCAACTCAGCTCTAGCAAATAAATCAGCATAGTAGTTATTGCGAGTATATTCGATTTCTTTTTTTATTTTTTATATTATAAGGATGTTTTTTTTTCATTTTAAGCTTAACTTCTTCTTTTTTCTAATCTTGTTTAGAAGATTATTAGTCATCCAAGGTTTAAGATGTTTCATTTTACCCGATTTTTTTGTTTGGAATGTAAAAGAATTTATATGAGTTTGAATTTTTTTAAAAAAAGCTTCAAAAGCAATAGAAGGGTTGGTTTCTAAATAAACCGGCTCCCAAAATTCGAATGTTAAACATTCTTTTAGTAATGAAAAATCAACAAAAAGTTTTGTTGATTTAGCTACGCGCTTACAGTTTTCAAGACAGTTTAAATCAGTAAAGCAATTCAGGGCAATCATTCTATGGTCTGTAAGATTTAAATCATACACTTTTCCTATAAACGCATTGTTATTATATTTGTTAGATCTCACAAAAAAATGGTCAATACAGCTCTTTGTCAAATCTGTCACACGGGTTGGTTCGTTTATGAAACTCTTAAGCCCATTTGAAGCCATAGTGAACAAGTAATTGTCTGTTTTTATGTCAAATGCATTTAGTATATCAATTTTTTATCTCCCACAACAATTACATTTTTAGACTTATTTACATTTAGAAGATTGCTTAATTCATCAATGAAAACACTTTTAGCATAATCATGTAATCTATAAATGCACAACAAGGTGTAATCACAATTTTCATAGATAAAAGACAATTTAGTTACATCTGCACTAGATACATTTAAACGTGAGCAATCACACACATAATTCTCTTATTTTTGTATTAAGACATTGGATGTATTGATATGGATATGAGAGTCCTTTCGTTCCAACATCGATCCATGTTTATCCACTCGAATTCTTTAGATACATTTCATCAACGATTGATATGTAATTTAGATATTAAGTTTTTCGAATTCAACCAACAAATAATTTTTTTTCTGTCAGAAGTATCGGATCCTTAGAAATACCTCGAAAACTAAAAATATTTGTTATCCTCTTCAAAGACATTTGGTGAAGTATGCAATTAATAAAGACTGCCGTGGTATTTTTACATCTTCAAACATCATCGCACCTTTGTGCGTCCTTATTTCATCAACTTCTTCATAATTATTGTGTTCTTTCTCCATAGTTTCGAGCGTTTTAATCCTCTTTAGAGTAATCCCACTTCTGATGAAAGAGTAAGTATAAAAGATTCTGTGCCTTTTACTATAAGCTGACTTCCTTCTCATTCCAGATTAGAATGAACTCCAGAAGCACAGATTCTCCTTTTTATACTACTATTGACGAATTCAATGATTTCTTAATTTTAATTAATCTAGCAGCTATCAGGTTATTAAGTACTACTTTACTATAACATGTATGTACATATATCTAGAGAAATTAAATATTTAAATAATAACACCCGTTCCCTTCTAAATGTATATGGAAACGCGAAAGATACAGTAATATATTCTATGAAATTTATTGCCACCAGTTAAAAATCGCTATAACATATGTCAATTTTGACAGATAGCTGCTCAAAAATGTTTAAAAAAATAAAAATTAAAATAAATCTAATCACGTTCGGTTCAAAGAATAATCAGAACATGTTAAGATTCATCATTTCTGATAAAAAACGATTCTAAAATTTACTAAAATATGAGCTAATGCACTAGGCACGGTTTTTCGCAATAGGTCTCTTCACGATCTAGTCCAGTAAAGAAACAAGTTTTACCCTACAAAAGGTCGGGAAATTGTAATTTTTTGATATGATGTTTGGGATGCCCTGTAGATACCAAAATAATCTTCCACAACTCCTTCCCCCCTCTGCCTCCTACACACCCTTCACAATCAGGTAAAAATTACTGAAAATCGGCACTTTTTTCACTCTGTGGCCTATAAATCCTATCTAAATAAATAAATTTATTGGCGCGACAGCTCCTTAAGGAGCCAAAGCCTAGTGACTTATACTCTCATGTATAACATTTTTTGTACAACCAATAGCAATAGAGCTATGAAGCAGTCAAAATGCCAAATGAGTAAAACCTGTTTATTTACTGGACTGGATCGTGGAGTAGGCCTCCAGCGAAAAAACGTGCCTAGTGCATTACCTCATACCTTAGTAAATTTTAGAATCGCTTTTTATCAGAAATGGTGAATCTTAAAAAAAATGGACACGACTGAATCGCACGTACTTGACATTTACGTACGTAACATTTACGTTGAAAATAAATAAATAAAAATGAAATTTCAATTTCTCCTCTTTTGGCATTGAAATTGAAATTTTATTTTAAGGCCTAAGAAAAACGCTACTTGCCATATGACCGTTTAGGAAAAGCTTATTTTTCTCGAAAACGGCTCCAACGATTTTGATGACCATTTTTGAGAATTTTTTTGTTAGTATTGGCTATCATTTGATTAGAACCAAATTTACGGGAAAAGTCTATTAACGGTACCTTTCATGTAACGTTTTTTTTAATTTTGGGTTTTCTCGGTAACCGCTCTTTGGATTTCTGTCAGATTTTATACTTGAGAAGATCTAGGTAGCCAAATAAATTCTGCATATCAAAATTTTGGATAATTTTTTTTTCTAATTAAAATTAATTTTTGAATTTATTTTTTTTTAAAAATCAATTTTTAAAACTAATCAAAAAAAAAATTATTTTAAATTTTATAATCACATATATATTAATAAACTCTTAAGAACTGCATAGCAACTTTTGTGACCTTTGATCCCGAATAACTTTTTAGCACATACATATGGGATCGATGGGACTTTTGACATTTTATTTCTAATGGTGTCCCCAAGTTCTCCACCAAAATTAGCTCTGTCGGAATTTTTGTAATTTGAAATGTCTATTATGTGGGGCTATATCCGGAGAATCTGTTTGACATTGTCTTTGCATTTGTTTGCTTTTTTACGTTCTTGCCTCAATTATGTAGTTGCATTGAGAAAAGATTCACGAATATGTTTTTGCTATGTGATACTGCTTTCATCAGATAATAAAATAAGAAAGAAAATTTCTGACGAAACAGTTCGTTCAGTTTTGAAGAACTTTTGCGAAAATGGCTTTCTATCATTTTTTTGACTGTGAAAAACTATGAATGAAATCCACATGCTTCCTTAACGAAACTAATGTCATGTCTATTATAATAGTCAATGCTATATAATGACTGTGTGCTTATTTTCATTTACTTCTGCAGTTTTGACAGTAGGCTGTGCTTGGTCATGTCTATTTTAAGTAGGCATGTAGTCTTTTAATCGATTTTCAGTCGTAAGTGGATTGTCGACGCATTTTTACTTGTGATTGGGACAGTTGAGTTAAATTAAGAATACCGTTATTGTAAATTTATTCCATTTGCAATTTTCCTTCCTACAAAAACGTATCTAATCTTTTGTTGAATTATTATTACATAAAGTTCACAGATTTAATCGCAGCTGCTAAGATTTAAGTTAAATTAGACAGGTCGTCAGATAGCTTACTGCAAAAAAACCCTGAATGTCCTATAAACAAAATTATGAAACTTCAATCTATTAAATAAACCAATCCAATCCGAACACAAACCAAATAATATTATTTATTGATCAATAATTTAGCTATTTTTTTTAATTTAACTGCAAAAAGAGTTTTGCAAAAAAACCTTAACCACAGCATGTGACTATCTTTACTAGCTTTAAAGAAAAAAAAAACAAACAAACTATATCCAACAGATGCTAATAACACTAAATTCACTTGAGATTCGATAACAATCAATTTGTATTGACAAAAGTGCAGATAAATCTGCAACTGGCTATGTGCAATCCGTACGACCAACCGCACAAATCAAATTTTCCGACATTAAAGTATCCACTAAATGTTCCAAACAACCTAAAGGTAGTGCTTTTCGATGAAGTACGTTCGTCGTTCGTTGCTCAGTAGTAGCACACGTCTTGCAGTAGCTGCTGACTCAACTTCGAATTGAACCCAGAAAACAGGTAGCTTCATGGGGAGGAACTATTTCCATAAATCATATGGACTACTTAAACTGTGCTTCTGCATTAGCTGAATGAGGAAACTCCATAATGCGCAGTGTTTTGTTAAAGCAAAATCAAAATATTTCATCTTGAAGATAGAATAAGAAAAAATAAAACTTACACCTGGCTGCCTCCAAAATAAATTAGTTTAAGTCAAGAAATAAAATATAATCGGACTAATCGGGACCGAATTCGGTTGGCAGCTAAGGTGATCTCGAAACACGTAATGCCGGCCAAAAAACAAAAAAAAAATAGATTTATTTTGTCGGAATGATTTGTGGGGCTAATTTGGGAGTCTGGGTTGAAACATAATGGTATTGAGATGGCTTTGCTAAATGTGGGTTAGTTCAGATGGTAAGTCGGAAAACTTTCGAATTTATCGTGCTGGTAGGTAATGAAATTATTATTATTAGGACTGAAATAAACTACACTTACCGTATGAGTTTACATTAAAAGTTTCTCAGGTGGTTTAATGAAAAATTAAAAATAATTAAAATCGATTTCGGAGTCAAAGTATCTAAACACTTAATTCTAATTATGAGCGTTCAACTTATTAAATAAATCAGAGCTTCATATAATATCAAGGGTTAGATAGGTTTAACCGAGGTATATAACATTAAAAACCGGACCTAAAAATTCAAGTTGGAAAAACCCTACCTTTACACTCAATAAATGAACTGTTTCGTTATGTGTTTAAAAAAAGCATGATGAAGAATTGCAATCAACATGGCTATCTGTTATTTTCTTGCAACGCCAAATGTGAGAACTGTCAAATTTACATGTGCCAGAACGATTCAGAATGAAATTCTTCACGTTCAAAGAAAAAATTATCGAATGGCACATTATAGCCAATGCCATATGAATGTGTGTTTTAGGTCATTTTCACAGGAGCCCAAATCTCGACAGTTAATCGACATTTAACGAGTTTGATGCGCTGTCCGATTCCATTTCGAAAATTGTTTCCCATTGTCCTCGCACTGAAATCGTTCTTGCGGGCGATTTCAATGTACACAAATCTAGTGGGATCGGCTATTCTGGCCAGACAACACCCGAATGAAGGTATGTCGAGATTTTTGCTGGGTTACACCACCTTACCCAACTCATCGATGAGCCTACACGAATACCAGATGTTCCTGGGCAAGCCGCCCATACTCTTGATTTGTTTCTTACTTCGCACTCTGATAAGTATGACATTAGCGTAACTTCTCCACAGAATCTACTCCACTGTCCATTAGTTGAACTTCATCGTGGAAACTAAATCGTTTTCGGTCTTTCTTCCTATATCTCTGTAACGAACATAAATAGTTGACATCGCCAAAGAAGATGCAAGAAATATTATCCACAAAAGATGATTTATAAGGCGCACATTAACACAATGTTAACCATTTTGTAGCCGTACCAGACGAATGTGGAAAGCTTTACTCAGCTCGAATTTTCTTACTTATTAAGACTTACACATATTCAAAACCAATGGTTATCTACAAGATACTTCTAATATCTTCTGTCAAAATTAAAATTTGCGTAAGTTTACAAGGCTTTAAATTTTGATAAAAAAAAAACACAGAATGTATTTGATCAACATCCTTTGAAAAAACTTTTACTTTTGGTAAAACAAGAGGTTCGTTGGTGGTATTTGACATTTTATTTTCATTTTCTATCACGAAATTCTACTTATTTGATTGATTTGTAGTTAAAAATGCAATGCTTCTTCAAAATGTATTTATAACTGAAAAAGGTTAAGTATAACCCGTGTTTACCCGGTGCTATGTTTTGTGAAAAAAAACAACAACAATAGGACCCAGAAGAACTCCAACTAAAATAATTCCCGGATGACGCAATATCTAAAGCATTAAAATAATTGCATGTCTTATCTAACCTTCTCTCCAGGTAGGCGTCATTTGCATTATCGGACCCGTCAACAGGTAATAAATTACGTCTAACAACCGATCAGGCCCAAATGACCACCACAATCTCAAGGAAATGAACTACTTTCAACAACTGCCCGCGGTACTTTCATTTATTGGCTACACAATAATAAAAAAAAACCATAACAGCCAATTCATGGAGTCATATTGGCCAAAACCCTACTTTTCGGCGATGGACTGACAGAAAAAAAAACAAAAAAATTAATAATCCAGTTCGAGCACCCTTCCCAAGTCACTTGGAAAAAGTAAAAGTACTCTTAGTTAGCTAAGACAATCACTAATGGATACATAGATACACCTGGTTAAGCTTTTCTTCCTTCCTGTCAAAACCGCACAAATGCCATATGCACCACAACCAAGGCAAGACATAGTGAGGACCAAAGTCTGTGCAATAATTTTTCAACCCATAACTGCATAATGTTTGGTAAAATTATATTAAATCAAAAAAAAAAAAAAAAAACTATCCACTTAGGTCTTTTTTCAGGACTGGGAAACCAGAGCAATCTGCACTTTCACCCAAAGCAAAAGTGCCACTGCCACCAATGAGGCACGCTATGATAGTTGCGCGATACTTGGTAGTGATCTGATGTCTGAGGAGAAGAAAAATTATTCAAATTAAAATTTAAAGTTGCATGCCACAGTTTTGGTCGAAAATGTTAAGTGAAGTGGAATTGAAAAATCGTCGAATTGCCAGCCATGTTCAAATGGATTCTCATATTCATTGAGTCAATTTCCTAGTTTATGGGCGACTGTCAGCACCTCCATTTGCATCTAGCGACCGGCTGAGGTGGCATGGCAAGTCGTTATGGACGGTGCGGTAGTTCGGTGCGGTTGCGGTTACGGTGGCACACTTGTTGTGGTGTATTCGATATGAACATATAGTTTAAAAGAAGTTCAGATGCCTGTTGGCTGAAGGGGAAGGAATAATCTAGTATCTGACAGATACAAAGCAAAGTCAATGAGAAAAGCATTAGAAATAACGACGCATGAATGGTACACTGAAAGAAATGAAAGTGTACAAGTAGATGGAATTATATTTTTGTTAAGAATGATGAGAATAGACCTCAAACTAACACAGGCTTGGAGCATTTCTTCTCCACGGAACCTCTTAATGATAAAACGGCCTCCAATCAATCTGTCAATAAAAAACTTCATAGATAGTGCAGAACATTTGATTTTATTTCATACGTTGAGGTACCCCTGAACGAAATAAGATAATTATAATTAAACAATAAAGCCTTGACGGATAAATTAAAGGAATTACTGCAGCCTACTTTTGCCAGTACTTGTCATTAAAAAACAGTTCCGCTGTGAAGTGTCCAAATTTCTTTAGAACTAACACTAGCGGCCTCATTAGAAGTTTATCCTGGCAACGCCGCAACGATTTGATGGTGTCCTATAATAAGATTGGCGATCCGCGCAGTAGATATTCCAAAAAAGTTTGATAGCGATCGGATTTAGAATTTATTTGGAACGTTAGAAGACCCTCTACCTATGAATTTCTGCTAAAGATTTGTCCCGTTTGAACGCCATCACCATTTACCAAAAATCATCAATTAGTCATGCGGGCGCTCTTAATTAAACTCTAACTTAATTAATTGCCTTTCCGCCTAAAAATATCTTAAATTAATCTTAACTTTAGCGGGTTTTATTTTTCACCCAAAAAAATGAAAAACTGGGTAAGCTTTATCGGTTTTTACATGCGTTTATAGGTACTATAAGGCAAGTTTTGGACTTTTTTAAAATTTTCTAAAAAAATTGGGGTTGATTGAATTTTTTAACAATAATTTTCCCAGATGAAATTACAGATTTCCTTATAATGACATGTACTAGAAAAAAGTTTAAAATATTTTTTCGAAAAGTTATTCAAAAAAACGACTTTTTAAAAAAACTGGGCGAACGAATTTCAATATTTTTTTTCCTCGATAGACATTTAGTTTCCAAATTTAATTGCGTACTTAGTTTTTCCGAGAAAACTCTTAAAGTATTTAAAAAAATGAAAGAATTTTCGAAAAAAATAGTTTTTTTAGACGGTTTTAAATCTGGCAATACTTTTTTCGGAGTTGGCCTTTTTGGCAGCTGTGACATGATTTATACTCAACTAAAATAATGGTTCTATTCGGTGGAGCAGAGTATCGAAGAGGACGAATGAGTCCATTCGCCATCGCGCGCAACAATTGAAACTGTGCCCTTCCACTTTATGGAAGATTTTGCGAAAGGATCTTGGTTTGCCAGCTAACAAAATCCAACTCGTGCAAGAATTGAAGCCTAACGACCATTAAGCTCATCGCACGTTTTGCACGTTTCATTTGAGCCAGCCGCGGCGCCCACTTACCCGAAATCATTTTTAAAACATAATCGAAAACCCTAATCTTTATAATAAAGCTAAATTCTTGGCCATAGCATTAAATTATATGCGTTTTATTTCTTCTTGAAAACCACACTTCGAAAAAAAAACACCCTTTATTAAAATAAAAAAAATATTTTTTTTTCGAAAATTCTTTCATTTTTTAAATAGTTTAAGAGTTTGTTTATAAACATATATATGCAGCCACTAAGCAATTATCTAGCATAAGAACAAGGTCGTGCGACCCAGTCGTGCAATTTATTTACTTATGTTATACTACTTAAAACTTACTTAAAATAAACTAAAAATAAACTTAAAATATTTTTAAAATAACTTAAAATAAACCTAAAATACTTAAATCTAGAACAGCCACAGCCAGCTTTTTTAAATTTTATATTTTTTTTTAAATATTTTTACTAGCGGTTTATACGGACTTTTAGGCAAGTTATGCATTCGCAAGAAAAATTCTAACAATCAGACATGGCATTACGATGATAGAGAAACATATTTGAGTTACTGGCAAAATTCTTTCTGTCTGTCTGTATGTCCGTCTGTACGGATGTATATTGAACTACAGCCTAAACGGTTTGTCCAATCGTCTTCAAATTTGGAACATAAGGTTAATTTGACATTCTACAGAGGCAAGTGAATAATTTTTTTAAAGGTCAAATATTAACGGTGCCTGTCATATAACCGTTGAGTAAAAGTTTATTTTTCTCAGAAACGGCTCCAAGAATTTTTATGAAAAAAATCAGTGTACTATTGTAGGTGTAGGTTATGTTTTGGTGAAAAAAAAATTCAAGATGGTGGCTAAGAACGGTACCTCCCAAAGAACCGTATTTTTCTTCGACTTTCTCGAAAAATGGTCATCCGAAGATGTTGGTAGCCTCAATAATTTTATTTTTTAAATACTTTCGAAATCTTTTTTTTTTGTATTTTTAATAATTTTCTAAATTTTTTTTTTTCAAAAATCAATATTTTTGAAAAAAGTATATATATTTTTTTTAACTTTGTTTTTAATGTAAGTAATTTTTGTGTTTAAGTTTGCATTCTTGAATATTTTTTTTAATAAAAAAAAAAGTTAGAACGTTCCTTCACACTTCTTCACATTTTATAAGAAAATTAAATGGTGTTTAATTTTTTCCGTTGAAAACTATTTTATTTTATTTTTATAGCAAAAGCTCCTTAGCTGTGGTCAGAGCGAGAGCAGCCTCTTCATATCGGTTGTAATATAGAAACTGATCCAGCCAGATGCCAGATGCCAAGGTATTTTACCACACTTTACTTGCCAGTTGATGTCATTGTGGTTCTACGGGGTTCTAAACAGGAGAGTTTCACATTCATGGCAGTTAATTTTCTAAATATTAATAACTCATAAATATATGCCACATGGCGGAGTCACTGTGGCTTCAATGAATTACTCTTATTTCTGACCATAATCTAATAGATATATTCCAAACTAGCTAGGCCCGCGGCTCGGTACATGGATAAAAAAATCTTATTTTAATCTTGTAAATATACGTGATTTTACCTCAGTTTTATGATAAAGTCTTCAATTCAGAAATCAAGAAATAATTAAAGATGATAGTGACGTCAGGAAGTACCAAGATGGCGATTTGTATGCATCATACCAGTATATCTGTTTGAAAATACATCCCAAGCTTTCGACTACGCCTTATGATGGAATTTCTTCCAAAAACGCGTTGCATTATAAATATAATATCAACTGTGTTAAATTTGTTTTTTTTTAATTTAATTAAAATAATCAAAAACATTTAAAAAAATTATTTTGTTTTTTATAATTAAAAATAAACATTATTCTAAAAAGATTTTGTACCTGTGCCATCTTTTTTAGAGTAGAAGAACGCAACAATACAATGAATGGCGTAGATGGTAGAAAAATGGGCACGACTGGGTCGCTCGTTCTGACAGAAAAAAGTATTATTTACATAGAAAAATCACACGACATAAACTTATAAGAAGTATTAAAATCACAACACTTAACGATTTTTAGTAAAAATGGAGCCATCAAGACGTCTGATGAATTTATGAAAAAAGTATTTCGAAAATTGTGAGGACGGATTTTGATAAAATCGTTTTTTTTATTTTATTAAAAAAAAAATTGTTTGATATTGTGGTATGCAGTTTCTAAGAGTTAAACTAGTCATAAAATTAAAAATATTTTTTTTGATTAGTTATTAAAATATTAAATTTTGAAAAAAAAAATAATTATAAATAGAAATAAATAATTATTAAAAATATTGGTATGCAGAAACAATTTAGCTGCTTAGATGTTAACAAATATAAAATTTTAAAGAAATCCAATAAGCCCTCACCGAGAAAGTTGAATATTAGAAAAACCATTATATGAAAGATACCGTTAATAGACAAAAAATTAGTTTTTATAAAATAATAGTTAGTACCCACAAAAAATTCTCAAAATTTTTCATCAAAATCGTTTTCGAAAAAAATTTGATTTTCCCTAACGGTTATATGGCAGGTACCGTTACCTAACGGTTATATGGCAGGTACCGTTACCTAACGGTTATATGGCAGGTACCGTTATTTTTAGTCCCCTAAAAATAAAATAACAATTCCCCCTCTGAGGAATGCCAAAAGAATCACACATAACAAAGTTGAAGTTAATCGCTTCATGCGTTTAGGCTACAGTTCGTTATACATACAGACGGACAGATAGACAGACAGACATTTTTTGTCGATCACTTTTTTAGGCTTCTCTATGATCGTAATGTCATGTTTGATTGTTATCTCAAATTCATATTAACGATCCTAAACTTGCCTTATAGTACCTATAATCGCAAGAAAAAAAGAATTATACGTATGTTATTTCATTTTGCGTGATGTGGTAAGCAAATATTTTCTTTGGCTAATTTACAAAGTTTTAGTTAATTTATTTTAAAAAAGTGTGTCCTATATGCTACTCGAGGGAATATCCTATCAATTAAAAAAAGATTTGTTCAAATTCGTTTTGTCGTTCTCGCGTGATGCGCGTTCAGGCCGAAACTGCTTCAATTTAATTATAATAGTGATCATGATGATAAAACATACAATTTTCGGGTCTTACACATTTTTGGTTTTAATATTATATTATATTATTATTTTTATTTAAAGGTGTCCACACCAAAGAAACATTTTTTAAAACATTTCTGAAACATTTAAAAAAAATTCGGAAATATTTCTTTGTTTCTGAAATGTTTTTTAAATGCTTCTGATATGTTTATCTACATAGGTCTGGACGCTTCGCGAAACATTTCTGAAATGTTTCTCTGGTTTTCCATCCGAACAGAAATCTTTTTTCAATTTTAAAGCATTTGTCTAGTTCACAGGTTTTTTGATTTTATTTGTTTGTATTTTGTTCATGATGACAAAACGCGACGCTATGATTGCTCCTTTTTTACAATCCATCTTGAGGTACAAAACTGAATACATAAAATGGGAAATAAATGAACATTTCAGAATTGTTTCTAAAGACGTCCATACCAAAAAAAAAAAATTCACTAACATTTCAGAAATGTTTTTTAAAAAAATTTTTCTTTCTTTCCATTTTGAAAAAAACATTTTATCAATGGAAAAAATCATCGTTATCTTTCTTTAAAGCAACATTGCTCATACCCCCACCCAGCTAGGGGACTTCGTCCAGCACCAGCAATATTTCAATTTAAGCAAGTCATTTTTCTCAGTGCAGAAAGCATTAAACCTGAGCTTTGGGATATATTGGCCTATGATAAACTATGGTTAAGCCAAAGAGTTTTAGATACAAATCTTTATACTCCAAGTACTAACGTCCGTCCACCGCGCACCGCCGTTCGTCGTTGATGATAACAGGCTGTGATTAAAAAATTCACTTTTCCTAGCCCGATGCTGGAAAACTATCGGAAAATTGAATTGGATCATTCTGGTGTGCGGCGATAGTTGCATAACGAAATAAGAGCAACCGAAGCAGCATGTTGGTGCCACCGCACCGCCAGGAGCAAAAGTACAGCCAAAGGCATTAAGACTGATATTTCCTGAAACATATAGCTTGGTGATGAGCGGAGGTTGCTTTGCAAGGGATCACTAAACCTATCTCAAGACACTGACTGGTTTTACAAAATATATAATTGTATCCCATATCGATCGTAGTGGACCGTCGACGACGCCAGACGGATGCTAGGCGACTCAAGGAGCACGATGTCGCGTTGTCGTCCATTACATTTGGTATAGTACGTCTGAGGACCGATGTGCAAAACAGCTGTCTGATTAGGCCCGTTTAATGTGACAAATGTAGTGCAGTGTGTTATGTTGTGGGTGAGGACATAAATCAGTAAATCGTTGAATTTGTTGTTCAATTTTGTTATGCAGAGGGTAGTTAACTGTTTTTCGATATTGAACCCGAAGTTGGAGTTGCTGTTGGTGTAGTTTCTTTGTTTTGTTTTCGGTTTGTTTAACACGAACAATTGGAAGCTGGAAATTGCTTGCGATTGTTTGTAAAGGTGATTGTGTCAATGGGTAATTTCGGATCACAATCACTGATTTGGTTCAGCCTTTTGACCTCTTAAAATGAAAATTAAATAATTCAGAATATACTTTCTGCTAACAAAAAAAAAAAAAAAATTTGTATCTCAAGTCATTGAAATTCCGATGTCATTACTGTACCATACCATATGCGCCGTTCTTTCAAACAGAAATTCTTGGCAATTTTTTTTTTAAACTGGTGGACAAAATTCTGACCACCGTAGATTGCAACATAACCTCACTTGACTTATGTGAGCATATTTGGATTCATGGTACAATTCAAATGGTGGTCCTCACCCACACGCAGCAATGCGCAATCTCAAATACAAATCTCAGCTTACAGCGGGGCCACGGTGGACCAACTCCAGATTTCCACACAAACAGTCCATTATTTTTGGGTTCAAGAATTTAATGTCCAATTGAAAATGTAGACCAACGGCGGCTGCCAGTGATTTATACAAAAGGTTGCAGTTACATAGTCTGTCTTGGCTCGATGGGCCATAATCTAAGCGTGCATTATGCCGTGGCAAGTGTTTGTCGTGCCTAAATAACTCCATCTGCATCTATCCATCTTGAGTTTTCATCGGTCATGGTGGAGTGTGTCCTCTGTGCAGACATGGGCTTCGTGTTATGATTTTTTTGAATTTTCGGACTAAGACCACGACCACGACGGCGACGGACGGACGATGACGGTGAGTAATAGAATAAGGTGTGTCCTGGGTTAGCAGACTTAGCATACATTTTCATGGTGACTAAGTGGGAATTTATGACATGAAGGATTTCATTTCGGTTGCGCATTTTTGTGGAAAACCTCTTATAGATCCAGTGGATGGATTGTGGATTGGTGAACAATAGAGATTGTAGAGTCTGATGGAGACACAAATCCTAGAGATTTTAGTTAAGTTCATTGTATTGTGACACACTAAAGGGCATGTTCTTTGTGGGCGTTTTGAATTTAAGGTCAAATTAAGTCATAGATACATTTCGTGTGGGTGCTGCTGCATCGTGGACTTTTTTTGTTAACACATAATACTTACCTTCTATGGATGCATAGATACATTTCTATCTCGGTGATTTAACGTACCTGTAATTAAGAAAGATAATATGTTGAAAGAAAATAATTTAAATGATATTATTAATGATTATGAAATGTAGGATTTTTTTTAAACAATTTTTGAGAAAATGGATATCCGTCTATGTCAAGCAAAATTTATTTCTTTAGTTCTCTTTTTCACAAAGAAGTGACAAATTTTCCGAACTCAAACTTTTTTCTTCGGAAAGGACATCTCATGTAGCCGTTTGTATTAGAATGTTAAAAAAGTTGATGGTATAAACGATTAGGGCTTAGCTTTTTCATCGAGCTGTATTGTCGTTTTTATGATGGAAGAGGTTTAACACAAGCTCCAGTTTCCATAGTACCTTTTAACAACCTTAAAGTAGCTTAGACGAGCTGTTTAAGAAAATAGACAGAATTCCACCAACAAATAACCTCGAAAATGTTTTTTTCTTAGTGCAAAAGGACTATCCAAAAATGTTTTTTCTCAATAATGCACTAGCCGAGGTCAACACCTAAAACTGAGTTTTAATTTAAGTGGAAGAAAGAAAATTTGCTGATGCCGGAATTTGACACATTTTTCATTTTTTAATAATACACACTTCGTAAGGAAGAATCGAAACAATCTGACCTGTGGATATATTTCTCTGCATTAGAGCCCGATTCCACAACGCCTGTCTATTAATTATCAAAACGTAAGAGAGCTTTATACCAACATTTCGAATTTTTACCGGAGCTCCTAGAAACTTTCTTTGAATGTCTTTGCTCTAGCTGAAACTAATCTTTTCTATAACATTTCTAACAAAAAACTATTTATCTATGACCTTAACTTTTTTGGAAAAAAAGGAAGGAGATAGGATTGCAACAGAATTCAGGAAGGCGATCGATAAATAATGGCTAAAAATAATAACTTTATGCTACAAGGCTAGATTTTTCTTACTTTTCTTACTTGATTTAGTCAGACTTAGATGACAGTCAGTATCGAGTGTTTTTCCGAAAGTGTGTTTCCTAAGGTATTATCGCTTTCCTTGGAGTACCTTAGGGTAGCCATCTTGGGACTTTTATATTTGTTCTAACTATTAATGATGTTATACTAATTCTTCATCAATCTTGAAATCTACGTGGACCACATGTAGATTAATTCATAACCGCTTTTCTGCAAACAGAATTTAATACCTTCTTTACCAGGTGGTAGAAAAACCTTCGAAATGTTGTTAAGGGATAAATTTTCCTCCGAAGAATTTTACCCTCGCCTCAGAGACTTTACCTAACAAATAGAGAACCTATAATCTTGTTGTTGATGCAAGGTTTGACTGAGGGGCCATTAATGACATCCAAATCAATTTGACCACTACCTAGGCAAAACTAGTTCAAACTACACACTTTGGCTAAACTAGTTTTGCCTAGGCAAAAGTAGGATGAACATGGCCTTTCAGTAAGGTAAATGGTAAGAAGGTCGATTCGATCTTGTTTCCCTAAGTCTTATTTCAAGTCGATCCTATTTCCGTAATAATGTCAATCAGAATTTCGGCGTTATTATTATTATGAAGTTGTTTTGTCCGGGAGCTCAAAAAACATTTCTTTGGGGGCATGTGCGCATATAAGGACTTCATTGTAAAAAATCGTCCCTTAAGGTGAATTACCTTTAGAAACAATAAAATCGATATGCGCTCGGAAATCAAATTTAATTTAAGAATGTTAGGATTAACTTTTAATAATAAATATTCTTGGAAACAACATTGTATATATATAGGGAGGCATTGCTTAGGCAAAACTAGTTCAACATAATGCACTTAGGCAAAACTAGTTTCGGCTGAAAAACAGTTTTGCCGGTAACATATACATACCCAAGTTGCACGCTTTATTACAATAATGTGATACATAAGTCTCCACGACTTCTATGTAACCAAAAAAGCACATAAATGGTCTTGTTTTGTTACTAAATTCTAATTGCTGGGAAGTTGCAATATAACTAGTGTGAAATCACTTTAAATAGTTATTAAATAGTTTCTTGTAAAAGAATAAAATGACCGAAACTAAATCATTATCATCACTCAACAAGTTAAACGATGAAACCTCTCTATGACTGTATTATAACCAAATTGTACTTCAGATTTCGTACCAACCACTATGAAACAGAATTGGAACACGTTTTCTATTTGTTCATAGTCTCAAAAACATACTTTTGCATGCAAAAAACCTTAATGGAACCCTTAAGAAACTTATTCTTTTTTGAGAAGTCACAACTCATAATTTTTGAGTTGCTGGGGAGTTTCAAAAAACTATTGACTTTTCTGTGACTGTCTTGTAACAAAGATGTTACCTGAGATGGGTAAATATTATGCTAGACTTTCTTTCTCATTCCTTCAGAAATGTAAACCTTTCTGTGACTGTTTTGTAACAAAAATATAACTTTAGATATTGTGTTAACCACTGTGAAACTAAATTGCTGTGGAGTGACATTAAAATTTTCAGAAACATGTTAGCATCAGGTTACTCTTGAGTTACTCAAAAGGTACAGCAGATGGAAGTTACTGAAATTTCAGTTATATGCGCAAACATTATATTGTTACTGTGCAGTAACATCAAAATTACCAGTTTCGCTCTGTCCATTTTTGGTCACAATGATTTTTGGAATATGTAAGTGTACTTTAGTTTCATATGAGTCACTCAGAAGTTAAAACTGATGAAAGTTACTCAAATGTTTCAGTTTTAGTTACAAACATTTACTGTTACTGTGCAGTTACAATAAAATTACCAATTTCACTCTGTCCCTTCTGTTTCTTTTTATTTAGGCGTCAGTTATAGCGATCAGAATAAACCATCAGGAAAAGTTGAAAGAAATGGAAAAAAAAGAATTTTTTTCCTGATGAGCGTTTATAGCAATCGATGAAAATACGTCAGTTAACTTCACAAAAAAAAAAAAAACAGAACCGACCACGACCTTTCTTCTTCCTGTTGCAAAGTTCATCAGATTTTTTTTCTCTGATGCTTGAAACAGCAAAAAATTGGAACACAAATAATTGGATCGATTTGAGTGAAATGAAAATCAGCTGGCACGAACAATTAAATTCGTCAGGAAAATAAATAAATAATTTTTTTTTACAAAAAAGAGAACTTTTTTGGCAAAAAAAATTCTTTGAGTGATTTCCCTTCGATTATTATAGTAATTGTGTTTCAAATCATAAGAAAACATAGTTAAATATCCAACTGGTGCCTTACATTGAATCATCAAAGGTGTAAGTTTCCTTTAGTTTCATATGAGTAACGTTCCAGTTGGTCCGAAACATGCCAGCATGGGGTTACTTTTAAGTCACTCAGAGGTTACAACTGATGAAAGTTACTGAACTGTATCAATTTCAGTTACATAGCCAGTTTTAAGTTGGGCTGTATTGAAATTCTTATGTAACTACTCAGTAACTTTTAGTCAAACATATCACTTTTAAGTAACAAGTTTTGTGCACATAGACTTTTATGTAACACAAGTGCAACTCATATGAATTAATTTTTTTGTTAAAGCAGTGAAACTTTTCAGTCACAGCTATGCAACTAAGGTAACGGCGCGTATGTAAAAAGTTTTGTGTCTTTTTGATTACAAAATTCAAATGTGTGCCACTCGGGTACATATATTTCACCTCCTTATTAAGACCGGCTTAAACTTTTTAGCGTATCTACCGTCGAAACACCTCGAGATATTGCTGACTTTCTTTTTTGTTTACCACATTTTAACTGGTTGTAATTTTACTGATTGCATTAATCTCTTTGGAAAATTCGTTTAAAATACCAACCTCAACTTTAAGACCTGTGCTTTTCCTCCTCCATCTCAATATACCAAACATACCCATTACCCGATTTTAACAGTCATAATTTCTTTTACTTTAACATTTATAGTCAAAGCCTTGGGTTCTGATAAAGCATCGGTTCCCGATAGAAAAGCAAAACTAAGCATAATTTCAATGCAATGTAATGTTGAACTTATTCTTGTTGTTGATTTAATTCTTCTAACTAAATTTTGCCACTAAGACAGCATTATTAGTAAGGCTAACCCATCAGCCCTTGGCTTCGTTAAGCCTTGGCCAGAAGAATTTTCTTACCCTACATTCCAAATGCCTTTAAGTCTTTATGAACATTGTGTAGGAACATTTTTTGAATTTGACTCTTTGGTTTGGGCACCGTTTCATCAAATATGTATTGAACAACTCGATCTTTCTAATTATCAGGAACAGAGCAGATTTCGGTGATTTGTGTTGAAGGAAATTATAAATTATAATTAAAGAAAAAATGAAAAGAGATTTTCTAATATACAGGACAGAAAACTCTTGTGACTAGCAAAGAAGCAATGTGTTGCGTTTACTTTGCTTTTGGAGGAAGAACACGGGACCTAGTTGGGAACCTTGTAGTATACCAAAGCGTGTGTTGAATAGATGAAAAGAAAAGTTCTGAAACGAACAACATATTTTCTATTTAATTTAATACGATAAGGGATTTAGGATAACCCTTTATTTAAAATCTTGATATAGACGTGCAAGTTCAGTCGTTCGAATAAATTTAATTTTTACGATAATATAGCAACTATTCTATAAGGCAAGTTATGCATTTGTGCAGATTATCTACAAAAACTGAGTTAATAATAAAAACTTTAAAGATTAGAATAATATTATTTTATCTTTATTTTATTTAATAAATCCTACATGTGAATTCTTTTATGTTTGAATGTTTGTTCCTTAATAACGGCTCATCGGATTTGGATTAAATTTGGTATCTAGATGGATAATGTGCTGGATTGAGACGTAGGCCACTTTTTATCTAGGAAAATGCACGGTTCCAGTGCGGGAGGCTAAAATGTGAAATACTGCATTTCTGGAAAATTGTTTGATTTATTTCTGTGCCTTAACGATAGCACGAAAAATTACAGGATTCACTATACTATTAAGAGATATAGGGAAATAACGTTGTAAAGATATAGAGATAGAGACATAAAGATATCGAGATATAGAGATATAGAGATATGGAGATGTAGAGATATAGAGACATAGAGATATAGAGATATAGAAATATAGAGATATAGATGTATATTTATAGAGATAAAGAGACACGGAGATATAGAGATATAGGGATATAGAGATATAGAGATATAAAGATATACATAGAGACAAAGAGACATAGACATATATAGGTATATAAGGATACAGAGATATAGAGATATACCAATAGAGAACAATAAAAAATATACAAGTATGTATATGTATAAAGCATTGCGATATATAAATATAAAAATATATAGTTATAATGGAATATCACTTCGATTAGAAAAAATGGTATACACTATTTTAATAAAAAAATATTATAATTTGATGAAAATCCTAATTTAACCAAAATGCTTAATTTTAAGTCCACACAGACGAAGTCGCAGGTAAAAGCTAGTTAATTATATAAATGTATTTAACTATGAAAATTATTTTAAAATAGCTATGACATTGAATCCACCATATTCGATTGCGTTTTAGTACTTGGAGTGCAGAATCTTCTAGATTGGTAACTAAGCTGTTAATCTTTTTAGTACAAATCTGTCTTGAATAAAAATTAGATTTGACATACAACGATAGTTGGAGATACCTTTTTTTGGCAGATTGTTTGTGGATTGGTATTGTAAATTTGCTGAAGGAAAAAGACTTGCAAAAGAAGATAAACGTAGTTATCTTAGAGCTTATCTATTTTTTTCCCACGGCTGTGTGGTTGATTGAATGTACAGAGATGTAAGAGAGGTTTTAGGTGATTTCTTTAAGTTTTGAAAAAAAGGATGTATATCTGGTTCGAGTATCACAATATGTAAATGGCTGTTCGAAAAAGTTTATAAAGACATCTTGGTGTGTATGGCAGGACCTATAGAAGTTATTATTTAACGAGAGGGAGGAAGGGCAGTCTACAAAAATCGAATATTCTGTTCGTATTAATGAACCAACAAAAACATTAAGGACATGTTTTGTTCGAAAACTACATATGAATAATGTATTATAAAATCTTACCCAGAGGTTAAACAATTTGTAGAAAGATAACTGTTAGTGAAAACTTGACAGTCAAATCACATTTAATGAGGAAGTTAAATATCTACTCATACTTCAAAGGGAACGAAGTTCTTTGTTGTACAGTGGGGTGGAAGAAGAGATATTTTTTGGTGCTACACCGAAAACAAATTGATTGAAACAGTTGAAGATTTTGGTAAAGAAAATTTTTGTACGTCATCATTTGGTTTTTAGGCAAAGGGATAAAATGGATATTTTTTTTTTACACTTCAGATTCCTTGATGAAGTAAGCTTAGAGCAAGCTTATTTCTACAATCAGAGGCTCATCTAGTGCATGTGTTAGTTGTTAGTAAAATAAGTAAAATTAAAATAAAAAAAAAATAATGATAGCCTAACAAATGCACAAAAAAAGGATTTTAATCCCAATTAAGTTAAGTTAAAGTCTATAGGAAAAGCGTTTAGATTAAAAAGTCTGCTCATACGGTTTAGAGCTTCATGTATGCCATAGTTTGTTCTATGAAAGTCAACATGTAGGAGTTCAAGTCCAAGCAAGTGGTTAGATCCTCCACTAAATTTAACCTAATACAGGCCTTTGGTGATGAGTTTGCATCTGGAGAAGCTGGATCCGCTGTTCATAAGGTGGCAGATTAAATGGATCATTCCAAGGTAGACCTGTAGTTGCAAAACGGATACAATTGTGCTGGATCGCTTCAATTCGCTTTTTATGAATTTCGAAATAAGGATTTAAAGCATACTCAAGATGTAGGCTCACGTAGAAATTGCACAACGAAAGAGATAAATTGGAACATCAATTTCTTTTTCCCAGCGTTTTATGAATCCTAGCATAGAGCTGGGTTTATTCACAATACAATTAAAATGCTGAGTAAATTCAATGTTGGAGCAAAGTGGACAAACAAATCTTTAAAACTGAAGACGCGACAGAGTGTATGGTCCGAAATAGGATAATCAAATGCACTGACGATACGTTTCCTAGAAAAGATAAATACCACTTTTTCTGCACCAAATACTAAAGCTATCAATATCTGAATACGGTCATTGTTGGAGTAAAAAGTTTTAAAAATCTTCATGTCATCCGCAAAAATCAAAATTTCAGTTGATTGTATGCAAGAAGCAATATCATTCATAACCTTAAGTAAGCCTCGAATGGGTCAGAAAGACAATTTCAAAATTTTAACTGGTAGGATTTATCCTGAAGGTATGATTTGATCCAAGCTATGAAATAAGGAGGAAAACCAAAAGCTTTCAACTTGAAAAATATTAGTTCGTGACTTAGTTGGTCAAATGCTTTTGATAAGTGAGTGTAAACGCAATCAACTTCATACCTTTTTTCTAATGTATTTGGACATTTGAATGTAAGAAGATTTGTAATAGTAGTTCTATGCTTAACCAATCCGTGTTGCTGTTCACAAATCAGATTCTTACTAAAAAATGCCATACTCTCACAGACTATTTGTTCAAAAAGTTTTGGAATGCAAGACAATTCAGAAATGGGCCTGTAGTTTGTAATGTCAGCCATTCCAGAAGGAAGTTTCTTTTGCCCAATATTGTGTATTAGCTTTACTCTTTTTAGGATTTATCTCAAGTAGTGCCCCGTGGCTTAGTGGTTAGTGTGTCGGACTGCTAAGCGAAAGAACCTGGGTTCAAATCCAGCTCATAGCCACCTTTATTTCTGGGGTACTGCCTCTTGCGAGGAACTGACAAAACCTCCAAGAGTAAAATTTGTCTTGAAAAAGTGCATCTCATGTAGCCGTTCGGACTCGGCGGTAAACTGTAGGTCCCTTCCATTCTTGCAGAGTAACAACACACACACAGGAATGGTTGAGAGTATAAGTCACTAGGCCTTGGCTCCTCAAGGAGCTGTCGCGCCAATAAATTTATTTATTTATTTATTTATTTATTTATCTCAAGAAGAAATCATAAAATTTCCTGATGACAATGATCATAAAGATCATACTTGTATCGAGATCAAACCATTACATCTTAATTTCAGCTACAAAAAAGTTTATAATCATATATTTTATTAACTAAGAACAAATATTGAATGTAGATAGAATAAAGAAGACAACTATTGTTTGAAAGAAATCAATGTAAGCAGTGCTTCAATAAACAAACATTTCCAAATAAAATGGTTTACGTATGCAACTAAAATTTAAAAATCTTTATTTTTTACAGAATTAAAAGCCCTTAGATGTTTCTTTGGATCTGGACCATGTCAAGTGTAAAAGGCGAAAAAATAGTGCATAATTAAGGGATTGAACCAGTCATTCTTTTAAGTAATTAACTTGTTCTGTTCTTAAATCAATAGTCACATAAATTATTTTTTATGATTATAATATTCAAAGCTTAAAGTCTAATGTTAAGCAACCTTGCCTCTTCTCCCACTTAACTAACACCTTAAACCAATTTTCATAAAAAAATGAAAAATGCTGCTCAATTTCCATGACATGTTTATGGCATCTCTTGCCTTAATTAAACTCACCTTTGAGACCGATCTAATATAATATTCCCATTATGCTATATCTATGGAACAAATTAGTTCCCATATGAATTATTTATCACTTGAATGTGAAACCCTGAAGACTGCAAGCTAAAGACATTCGATGTAGTCCGCATGCATTTCTATGTGCCATTCATTAGGCAAACAGATTCATCTAGAATCAAAGCAAAGCCACACCTTGAAAAGGCATATCTTACACAAAAGTCTTGACTAACACGATAGAGTCTTGAGAGTATTGCACTACCCCCAAGACAAGCCTAGTGCCTTATTTTAAGTTTGAATGCGAACATAGACTTCTGTATGCTTCTCTGGCAGTTGGTTGCACCGAAGTTGCATAAGTTTTGTTCCATTTAAAGGCACAAAAATACAACTTTCGGATACTTGAAGCTGGAAATCTCTTGTGACTCCGACCACGCCTGATCAATCGATCACCACAAAATGTTTCGCAATGCACCATAGCCCCGCAAATTTATGTCTTCTGTATGTCCAGTTTGGTGTCTTTTGGAGCAAAAAAAAAAAAACATAAAAAAACCGATCTACATTGGTTTTTTTTTTTTTGGTTCGCCTTCTATTGCAAGGCCTTTTGCCACTTGCAATGAGTTGGAGCCCCGCCAACTTCTCAAGATACTTGTACTTTGTCCACAAGAGTATGTACTTTCATTTTTGCACTACTGGACAATTATTCACGTGGAATATTCGCGCGAAGCAACGCGACGCGATGTATTTCGAAGTGCCACTTCAATGCAAACAGTCAACTGTGCTGCAAGTCGTGTTTCTTTGCTGTTTGATCTACAAGTGCCCACCTAATGTGAACTCAATGGCACTGGTTTGAATATATGTACGAGGGCGTTTAGAAATGTCAACTGTCATACATGCAAAGTGTATGAGGCAAGGAATGCTTGTTGAGATTTGAAGCTCTTACAAGTGGAAATTAGATAGGTAAATGTCAACATATGTGGTTTTTTGTTCGAGGAATTAAGAACTTTTGGAAATAAAATATATGGCAATAACATAGATAATAAAATATGATCCAGTGCGTTTCTTGATTTTCCCCGAAACTTCGATAAAATCTCTTTCGTTGGTTAAGGATTTAAATTAAGACAGGTTTTTCCTAAACAAATATATTCTGGAACCGTACCTTTGCAGAGCTAATCTATTAATAGAGTATTAGAAAGAAAATGATTGCTGGTGTTCCACAAGGAAGTGCCCTTGGCCCAGTATTGTTAGTATTTAATACTTGATGTATATATATACAGCACGAAGAAGACACCATGAAAGTTACATTGCTATCGTAGAACCGGACAAAATAATGTATATATATATATATATACAATATAGCAATATTCTAGAGATATAGGTGCATTTTGAAGAGGCGATGTATGTTATCGGCGAAGGATATTTATTGTACCGAGTCGTTTAGCATTGCGCGAATCCTTTTCGTCCAGTTGCAATAATTGCGTCGCATTCGTTCGATCCAACTATTCATCTAATTAAATTGTCATATTTGATGGATATCTCGAAGATGTGGCAAGCCGTTGTACTAAATATGCGGAGCGATTTCGAAGATCACGGAAAATTGCTCCAGCAGTTGCAGTGCCCTTTTTTTTTTTTTTTTTTTTTTTATAATTAACGCGCGCACAAGGGATTATGTGTTTCCCTTTTAATGTACAACACACTGCGCGGGCATTACGAAGATAGGGAGGGGAGAGATAGGAGGTGCCGATTAACATTGGTTTTGAATGTTTGCAGATCAAAATGGCAAGGGAAAATCCCGCCGGGTAAACTATTCCAGATTCGTGTCGTTCGGCTAAAAAAAGAATCCCTATATTTCACGGTACGTCCGAAATTAGGCTCAAGGGTGAACTGATGAGCATTCCTTGCGAGACGAGTATTACGGGAGAAACTTTTAAGGGGAGGAATGCAACTGGCTACTTCTAGTGAACATTTTTTGTAAAAGAAACGATAAAATAAGGAAAGACATGAAACATTGCGTCGGTGCTCGAGTGAGGCAATTGTTTCAGCGGCAGTTCTATTACCTATCAATCTTAACGCTCGATTTTGTATTCTATCAAGCAGGTGAAGCGATGTTTGCGAAGCACCTGCCCAGAGGTGGGAGTTATACTCGAGTTTAGGGCGTATAAACGCTTTATAAATTGTAGCCAGATCAGATGGGGAAAAGTACTTTTTACACCGATACAGAAAACCTAAGCACTTTGCAGCATTCTTAGCGATCTCAAATATATGGTCGTTCCAACGGAGGTCGTCGTTGACACACATACCGAGTACTGAGAGCTTTTCGGTTTCTTCGATGTAAGTGCCATTCATGGACAATGGCATTGGGGGAATGTTTAGCTTTAACGACAGAAGACAGCATTGAGTTTTCGAAGCATTAAACTCCACACGATTTCTATTACCCCATTTAACAATGCTGTATAAATCGGAGTTTAATGAGCTTGACATACGGCACCGTTGCAATTGTACGTCCGAAGGCGAAGGACGTGAATTATCGAACGAATATGAAAAGCTGAGGGTAGAGTCGTCAGCAAAACAGTTAAGTGGATTAGAAGTAACAGACAGAAGATCATTTATAAAAATGAGGAAAAGAGTCGGAGACAGAACAGAGCCCTGGGGCACACCAGCATTTATTTTATGGGAATCAGACTTGAATCCGTCCAATACAACTTGTATTGAACGGTCCAGAAGATAGCTTCTAATCCAACGAACAAGAGTATTATCGATCCCAAAAGCACGCATTTTCGATAAGAGAGCTTCATGCCAAACTCTATCAAATGCCTTGGATATATCAAGAGCAATAATCTTACTTTCACCAAAGCGATGTAAAGATTTGTTCCACTGTTCGGTGAGATATGCCATCAGATCACCAGTGGAACGGTTGCTGCGGAAGCCATACTGACGGTCATGGAGAAGCTTACGATCTTCGAGATATTCCTTAAGCTGACGGTTAATCAGTGTTTCCATGACCTTAGAAAGAAGGGATGTCAGTGCTATGGGTCGGTAGGAGGAGGGGGAGGATGGGTCACCTTTCTTAGGGACAGGCTGGACAAATGCTGTTTTCCATCTTCTAGGAAAGATTCCAGAAGAGTAGGAGCGATGAAAAAGCTTACGCAGTGGCTTTGCCAGTGTGGAAGAACACCTCTTCAGAAGAATCGGGGGTATACCATCCGGGCCAGCGGATTTGTGTATATCGAGATCTTTGAGAACTCTTGCTACTGTACGAGTGCGGAAAAAAATGTGTCCCATGGAAAAATTTACATTCTCAAGTACAGGAGGGGCAACGTTGCTTTGAGGCAGCGTGGAGCTGGCAGCGAAATGGGCGGCGAGCAAGTTTGCCTTCTCTGAAGAGTAAACAATTGGTTTGTTATTGTCGATGAGCGTTGGAACCGAAGATGTCGAGGAGTTTTTTATATTTTTTACAAATGACCAAAAATTTTTACTGCCTTTGGGACACTGCAGAATTTTTTGCCGTAATTTTTGGTCATGCAAAAATTTGGTTCTTTCTATAACGGAGTTGCATGAGTTCCTTGCTTGTTTGTGCTTTTTCCGATTTTCCTCTGTAGGGTTGGCTTTGTAAGATCAGAAACTTACTTCTTTGAGCCTGATAGCTTCTTTACACTCAGAATTAAACCAAGACTTTTCTTTAGGTTTGATGCTTTTTACTCTGTTAGGAATAAAAGCACGCATCCCTAGAAGAATCACATTTGTGATCATTTCAGCACTGGCATCAATGTCACTATCGAGGAAGCATAGTGACCAGTTAAAGTTTCGGAAAAAGAAATTCAGGCCGTCCCAGTTGGCTTTCTCGTATTGCCAAACGGTCCTGGTGGGAAGTTTTTCTTTAACTGGATGGGTGGGGGATGAGAAATTAGCTGGAATGATACAATGGTCTGAAGTGCCAAATGGAGAAGTTACACTAATGGTATATTTATCAGGGTGAGAAGTAAGAAACAAGTCAAGAGTATGGGCTGCTTGCCCAGCAACATCCGGTATACGCGTTGGCACATCGATCAGTTGGGTAAGGTGATGTAACCCGGCATAGAGCTCGACATACCTTCCTTCGGGTGTTGTCTGACCAGAATAGCGGAGCCAGTTGGAATTGTGTACATTGAAATCGCCCGCAATAACGATTTCAGTGCGAGGACAAAGGGAAACAATTTTCGAGATGGAATCAGACAGTGCATCAAACTCGTTACAAGTCGAATTACTGTCAAGATTTGGACTTCTGTAAATAAAACAATAATGAATGACATGCTTGCGGACAGTGAATTTGAGCCATAAGAAGTTAAAGTCCGTGTTGGAACATTGCCCATATTGGGGAAGGCTCTGGCAAGCAATATCATTCCTAACATAGACCACGAGACCATGATGAGAAAAGAGTAATGGCACCAAGCTATACCCATGTAGAGCAAATTCTGATAAATCAGTATTTGCTCCAACCTGAGTTTCACTTAATGCCAAAACAGCTGGCCTGTGTTGAACAGTGTAGACGTACACGTGAAAGAAATTCTTTCTTAAACCACGAACATTTGAATACACGACACAAAAATCACTTACCATTTAAAAATACTTACATACAAAACACAACTCTGATTAAGTCGAACTGCGCAGTGAAAATCAAAATTAACTTCTGTAATAATCAAACTGTCTTAGGTGTTATGCCCATAAGACAGCCTGTTTACAAAAAATCAATCCAAACATTCAGCACAATAAGACAAATTCAGATGCCCTTATCTATTTACCGCAAGCATTGTATGGTCATACGATGCCTACAGTAGATAAGAAAGAGGCAGTTAAGCACAAAGGTCTTGGGACAGAATAGAGGATAATTTGTTATGCGAATGCGTTTTATTTATTTTTTTTTTTCTTCTTCAGCGCGAGTGGGCATCTTTTTCATTCATCCTACGACGCGAGTGAACACTATTATTTTTTTTTTTTTACAGCACACGCGAGGGGTTTTTTTCTAATTTCTCAACGAGCGTGTATTATTTTTTTTTCCTTAAAGCACTCGCGATAACAACGCGCAACAATTATTTGTTTGGACTTCGTTTAACTAATTGTGCGCGCACCTCGACATCCGTCTTCAACGAGCTTAGGATCGACACTCTGAAAATAATGTCGGTAAATAGCTACAGATATGCATGCTTCACAAAATCCAATCCATCTCAGGATAGCAATGAAGAATAAGAAACGAAAACTTTTATCGAGCAAGCTGAGTAACATCTCGGATGATATGTGGAATAAATACATATACCTATCAGTGATGTTTCGAGCCACGCTGAACCTCTTACACCTGGTTCACCAAGAGAAGCTAGTCTACTGAACAAATAAAGTTATTCAACGCCACGTAATCGGCTTTCAAATTCATAGTATTGTTACAAAATAAAATATAAACAGAGCTTCGTAATGGATGGTATTGATCAAAAGTGAAAAAATTAAATTAAATAGAATAATAAATACAAATATGAACATTCCTTATTGTGAGAGACAGATTCATAATTCCCCTTTCGTTTTAGTAATTTATAATTTTCTATTTTCTATTTTCTTTCAAATCCACAATAGGCGCCATCTATTGGAAGTTAATTTTACTATGCCTATAACCTTACCATAAGTCTAGGCAATAACTTGATAAAGTTTCATTACAATATCGAACAGACAGACAAACAAAACAACAAACAAACAAATTTAATTCTTATACATATACATATAAGATGTTCAATATTAATTCAAAAATCTGAAAACCGAGTCAAGACTGAATCAAACTCTCTCTTTCGTACACGTATGTCTGTTTTTTATATTTTGTATCCTTTTTTCAAATGTTGACATTGAAAAGAATGTAAAATTTGAATATTTGAGACAGAGTAAAATAGTAAATAAACACATAGTCGTATCTCTTTCACAACCCCATAAAAATGCCCAACCAAAATCACAGAACAAAATGGAACTGAAAAAGTTAAGAGTCTTATAAGAATAGAAAGTTTTGACGTGATAACGTCTTATAAATCGATGGCAGGCTACACGTATGAAATAACATGACTCATACTGATAAGACTCATGGCTCATGCTAACATGATTGGTTGAGAGAAATCGATCGCAAGAACCAGGCGAACATGAAAAAGAACAGGCACCTACACATGAACCGGCTTTTATACCTTATCACCCATTTTCCTTTGTGCTATCTTGATTTTTTGTCAAACTGTTTTATATCTATTCATCATTTGTAGGATGTGGTCGGCTGTTTGTTCTGAATTTAAGGGTTGTTGGCATAAATAAAGGAAAAATCATTGTATTTATATAAACTTCTATCAGTCTACCTATATACAATAATACGATGGGAGAAATACAAACCGTCACACAAATGTAAAATCGCTGCATCATTTGTGATTCGAGCTTGATCGCAAACGCATTCTGAGAAACAGACAAACATGAAAAAGAACAGGAGCAAATTCCCAAAATAATTCCACTCAAATTCAAAAAGAACAAGAAGAGAAAAAGAAATACAAAATCGGCGGAGTTTTGTTAAAGTAGAAAGTAGATGTAGGTGTGTGTGTGTGTGGATTAAACTAGTGAGTTTGTTGGTGTGAGTTAACGGGATGTATGTTTGTGTTGCTGCCATAATTTTTTTTTAATTAATTTATTAATTAATTAATTAACGCGCCCAGAACGGACTATTTGTTTTCCTTTTAATCTAGAGCACACTGCGCGGGCATTATTTAGTGTCGATTAACATTAGTTTTAAATGCTTGCAGATCAAAATGGCAAGGGAAAGTCTCGCCGGGTAAACTATTCCAAATTCATGTTGTTCGGCTAAAAAAACTTTTAAGGGGAGGAATGCAGCTGGCAACTTCGAGTGAATATTTATTTTATAAAAGAAACGATAAAATAAGGAAAGACATTAAACATTGCGTCGGTCTTCGAGAGGGGCAATTGTTTCAGCGGCAGTTCTATTTCCTATCAATCTTAGCTGTCAAAAGTGATGGAAAATGTCATAAAACTATTCTGTACGGTCATCAATTCTTGACCAATATTATTATTTATAACTTGACAAAAAAATGCAAATTCATTAAATAAAGATAATCCACAAGTAGGACCAACAATTTTCATTCCTAAAAAAAATTACACCGAATCAAGAAACATCGGGTTTTTTGTGGCACCCTGTTTATACGTAATTAATTTTTTTTAAAAAAAGCTCATTTAAATTTTTATTGAGGTCGCTTAGTTAAGATCGCAAATAGATCTACATAAAAATAACTTTATCATCACTCCAGTAGACCTTACCAAAACAGTTATCGCAAATTTATTTTAATTTTATTATTTTGCGTTTTATAATAATATTTTTTTAGAAGTTTCGGGAGACATTTATTGTATCCCGTTATCGTGAGCATCATTCACTTTATAAACCTTAATTTGTCTATAGAATCAACTGTCAAACTGTCAATATCCTCACTTAAAGAACACAAAAATGATTGATGACTTTCTGTGATTAGGCCTTGATTGCAGAGTTCGTACTTGAAGCTCAAAACTGTCATGACATAAAATTGCACCTTCACCCAGAAATGTTACTATCAACTAAAATGGAAATTCTGCAGATTGCGTGATGCATCCACAAACCTCCATTTTCCGTAATGCCATAAATTGTTATGATCGTCATAACATAACCTTAAACATGCATTTCAAAATTTCAAGGCCCCTTCAATATTCTTGGTAAAAACTTGATTCCAAGAATTCCAGACAGACCCGTTCAATGCATATTTACGTCAAAAGTCTGCCATTATCGTCATCCGGAGACAATACCTGCTCCATATGATCCCATTATGTGCCTCGAATGGAATGCGGAAGATTTCCATCAAACAAGTTTCTGATTCAAAAATACATTGCATTACATCGGTCACATGCAGGTGACAGTTGATTTTGAACAAAAAAGATACAAGATACTTCGGTAATGTACTCAACAATCAAGTCCTTCAAACAGTTTATGTCATCAAGTTAGTCTCATTAAGTTCGAATTATAGGTGAAGAGATGTGTTGTTGGGAAATGTTGTTTGGTCAAAGCTTCACCGCCTTCGGGAATATTTTGATTTTTATAGCTAAGAGCGCGCTGCCAAGATTCATTGAGGATTGAACATTTTATTGTCTTTCAATTGGCCGACTTGTTACACTTTCACTTCAATTAAAGTTTGCAGTTGGAGGTTTGGTCCGATGATCAGGCTTTGTAAACATAACGTTGTGATTTGACAACCAAAGATGATTAATGAATACGTTTTTTTTTATTGGTTAACATTCGCAAGAGTATAGTGTAAAAAGAATTGGTTATTTATTTCAATTTAAACGTGTTTACAGTTAAAATCGAAATAAATCAAATGAAATGATGAAGATTTACACGATTGGTCCATTGAGTGGGCGGAATTTGTGTCAAATTTGCTTTATTACGGCAGATTTGATTAATTGTTTCATCGTTGGATAAGGACTTTTATTAATTGCTTCGAGTTGGAAGTGCTATTTTTTTAATTTATTGGCTAATCATAATTATTTGTCTGAGTTGAAACATTTCACAACATTGGAAGTTTACCTGGGCGCCATTTTTTGTAATTAACACATTAAATATGATTTGTTTGCTGAATCGATTGTGAGAACTATTATACCAGCATGTCATAAAAATACATTTTAGTAGGTAATACTTTAGTGTAATTAATAATAAAAAAGCAAAAAAAACGTGAAATGGAAAGTTTAAAATTATAATTTTATTGACATGGAGGTACGATATTACATCAAGCAATCAATGAAATTATAGCATGGGGACAATAAAAAAATGCAAAAAAACCTTATGCTGGGCTTCCTAGGCGTCCTATACATAGCCAGGGTAGGTAAAACCTTATAAGACCCGGAGGAGAAAAAAACTGACATGACTATATAACCTGGCCATGGCCAACATTACAAGCCAAGTTAAAGTAGCCGGGTTTACTTCTCAGACCAATTAACCAATCAATCTTTAATGGACTTCGACAAAGAGATGTTCTGACCTGGATGCTATTCAATCTGGCGATGGAGAAAGCAATCCATGACTCTGGCACATCAATTATGTTGAGTGTACGCACTGACCTTAGCGCTTACTCATTAACAATTAAATTTATTTAAGAACATATGAGTTTTCTGTCATCTATATTTTTTTTTCTTCTCATATATTATTTGTTCACTTCTCATTCAATAGTAGTATTCCCTTCTGGAAGGTTCTCTTTTATAAATTAGTTAAATAATAAAAACTGTTTAATTGCTGTTCAAATCTCTAATCTGGTTACTGAAATTCATCAGGTTATGGGCCTAGAGCCAGTTCATTAGAGTTCAGACACAATTAATCAAGTATCAAGTCAAGTATAAGAAAAATGGCGGAGGCGAAATAAAAATTTGCCAAGTTAAACAATAATAATTACGCTAACTGGAAAAATAAAAATGGAGTTGTTGCTGCGAAAACAGAATCTTTAGAAAAAGGTTATTTTAAATGGACGACCAATTCCTGATGTTGCTGCTGCTGACACTACTGCAAAGAATCAAGCTGAAATTGATGCGTGGGATGAATTGGATGCCAGAGGCACGATCGGTCTGTCAGTGGAGGACGACCAGCTTTCTTACATCCGTTCAACGAAAACTGCGAGAGAGACCTGCGATGCACTAAAAACTTATCACGAAAAGAACACACTTTCGAATAAGGTTGGCGATGCGAAGGCTCACATTAACTGTATGCAGAACTTATTCACTAAGCTTCGAGACATCGGAGAAGAAACTCTCACGGATAATTGGAGTTCTGCAATGTTGCTAAGCAGTTTACCTGACAGCTATAGTACGTTGATAACTGCTTTAGAACTTTCGCTATAGTACAAGAGCGTATTATTGCAGAATGCGAGCGACGTTCACAAAGGAGATGTGTTTAAAGTTAATGTTTCTGAAGTTATTTACGCTCCAAGTTTGGTTGGAAACATGATTTCTGTCGTTCGGCTCATCAAGAATGGCTTTTAAATACATTTTGAAGGCAAACACTGTAAGATTACGTATGTGGACCAATGCAGGCCCCAACAGAAGGCGATAAAACGATATTTCGTCTCATATATTGATGATTATTCGAATTTTACAATTATTCGTTTACTTACCCAGAAGTCTGAAGTATATGAAACTCTAAGGCAGTTCATCGAGCTTTGTAAGAACAGATTCGGGAAGAAGCCAAAAACAATCCGCTCAGACCGGGGAGGGGAATACACCGGAAAAGACATCAATAATGTTCTGAAGAATGAAGGAATACAAGTTCAACTTACGGCACCTTATAGTCCACAACAGAACGGAAAAGCTGAACGTAAGAATCGCACATTGGTAGAGATGGCTCGCTGTATGCTTATTGATGCAAATTTGCCAAAGTCCTTTTGGGGAGAGGCAGTCCCTACAGCGAATTACGTTCAAAACCGTCTTGTAACTAGAACAACAAACGTACGTAACACCCTACGAACGATGATATGGTTGCAAACAAAGTGCACATGAGTTTCAGATATTTGGATCCAAATGCTTCGTTCACGTCCCTTCGGAGAAAAGAGAAAATTAGACAACACTGCACTGGAAATGATTTTCGTAGGATATGATGAGAAGTCAAAAGCACTGCGTTAATTCGATCCAAGTACAAGACGAGTTGTTATAAGTCGTGACGTAAAATTCAGTGATTTCCAAAGCGATAATGAAATAACATTTAATATTTCTGAAACAGAAAATTAGGAACATGAAGAGCCATTGTCAACTGAGATAGAAGAACTTCAGGAGGATATCGTGGAAAGCGAGGATTGTGAAGATGTTTCTAAAACCAGCCAAGATGAAATAAAATCAGTGAGAACATCAGAGCGTATCAATAAGGGTAAATCAGCACGACGTTTAATCGAAGAAATTTATGTGGTACGAGAGTTTACCGAATCGAAAAACTATGAAGAAACAATGCCATGCGATGAACGGGAGCATTGGTTGAGTGCTATGCAAGATGAAGTCGAATCCCTACAGAAGAATCAAACATGGAATTTAGTAGACTTACCTCAGGGGAAAACGGCGATCGGCTGTAAATGGGTATATGAGGTAAAAACCAATGCAGACGGCGGAATTCAACGCTACAAGGCTAGACTCGTCGCACAGGGATTCCTTCAGAAGTATGGTACGGACTACGATGAAGTCTTTGCGCCAGTAGTTCTTCAAACTACGTTCAGGACTATGCTATCTATCGCAGCAGCACGTAAATATAGTTCATCATTTCGATGCAAAAACTGCATTTTTGAATGCAAAACTTAAAGAAACCATTTATATGAAGCAGGCTCCAGGTTACGAGATAGGAAATGGGAATAAGGTATGCTTACTCAATAAAAGCATATACGGTTTGAAACAAGCAGCCAAGGAATACTGCACTTCACGATTGTCTAACTAAGTGTGCTTTTAAACAGAGTTTGAATGATCCATACATGTACTCCGGCATGGTAAACATTGTCTTTGGTTACATAATTATATAATGTGGATGCCATAGTTGTGGCCTGTCCAACAATTGATATGATAAAGAAAATTGAACAAATTTTGTCACCAAATTTTAAAATCAAGGACCTGGGGCCTATAAAATATTACCTGGGGATGAAAGTAACGAAGGACAGTGATGGTAATTTTGAATTGTCTCAAGAATCGTACATCAAGAAAACCGCAATTGACTTTGGACTTCAAGATGCAAAAATATTAAAGACACCAATGGAGGTCAACTATAGTCGGACAAGTTCATCAAATAGTTTGGATAACAACATTAAGTATAGACAGTTAATTGGATGTTTGTTTTATACCTCTGTGAATACCATACCTGATATCTCCGCTTCAGTTAGTATTTTGGCTCAGAAGGTTTCAGCACCAACCAACGAGGATTGGGTGCAATTATCTAAACGGGACTTCAGAAATGAAATTAAAATTGAGCAGCATAAAACAACAAGACTCGTCATTATATGGTTATGCGGATGCAACATGGGCCGACGATAGAACCGAAAGGAAATCAAACAGCGGAAGAATATTCTTTCTCAATGGAGGAACAATCAGTTGGACATGTAATAAGCAGAATTTAGTAGCGTTTTCTTCCTGTGGAGCTAAATTTATCTCGTAAGCAGAAGCAGCAAAAGAAGCAAAGTGGTTTAGGTAGTTATTGGATTATTTTCATGTTAAGATCCAAGAACCAACTACAATTTTTGAGGATAACCAGAGCTGTATGAAGTTGATGAGTGATGACAAGTTTTCTTACAAGACGAAGCACGTGGATATTAGATACAAAATGGTCAAAGATTATATTCAAAACAGGAATTATTCGATGTAAATATTGCCCTACCGAAGAGATGATTGCTGATGTACTGACCAAGCTTTTGACTTTGATAAAGCATCAAAACTTTCGAAAACTATGGAATATTGATTGATGAGTAATCGAGGAGGAGTGTTGAGTGTACGCACTGACTTAAGCGCTTACTCATTAACAATTAAATTTATTTAGGAACATATGAGTTTTCTGTCATCTATATTTTTTTTTCTTCTCATATATTATTTGTTCACTTCTCATTCAATAATAGTATTCCCTTCGGGAAGGTTCTCTTTTATAAAATAGTTAAATAATAAAAACTGTTTAATTGTTGTTCGAATCTTTAATCTGGTTACTGAATATCATCAAATTAGAGGTACTATAATCACCAAGTGCAAGTTGTACAAGATTATCCTTAATCGAGATCTAGCATGCGGCACAAAAACCTAGGGAAAAGCAAGTACGTGATGGCTACATCTGCAAGAAGGAATGCAAGCTTTAAAAAGTTGTTTTCATTGACTTGTCGTTAAGAGCCTTAATTAAATAAATTTATTGGCGCGACAAGCTCCTAAAGGAGCCAAGGTCTAGTAATTTATACTTTCAACCATTTCTCTGTGTGTGTTGTAAGACTACAAGATTGTAACGAACCTACAATTTTCCACCGAGTCCGAACGGATACATGAGATGCACTTTTTTGAGACAAATCTTACTCTTGTAGGTTTTGTCAGTTCCTCGCAAGAGGAACCCCGAAAAATGTGTTGCTCTGACGGGGAGTCGAACCCCAACCGCTCCTCGTAGCATTGCGACACAATAACCACTAAGCTATGGGGCACTACCGTATAGCAGCTTTATATTTGTAATTCTCTGTGAAAAACAGGAATTATACAAGTCATTTTAAATTTTATCTACAACCCTTGTAAATAACTTGCCAGTCTCACTTTTAAAGGACCTACAGCAGCTATTTTTTTAATTGTCAAAGTTTGAAATGTGTGGTTAACAAAAGTTTGCCTTATACAAACTTTTACTTGCCGGAAATACATACAAGCTAAATTGTTATAGTTGTGCTTTCAAGTGCTCGAGTCTTTTCAAATCCAGAAATCGTGCTTAAGAACTTAAATGTACAAAACTATGGACTTAGCAGTTCGCATCCGGATCCGGGACTTGGGTCCTTAACAAAGAGGAACTTTGATCTCTTAATCGCTCTCAAGTATGAAAACCCTGTTGCGGTAAAATTTACCACGACAAAGATTAGCCTTCAGATTTCTTCCTCTTCCAAACCTCGAACAATTATCAAATGCGGCTGCTGAGTAAGTATGGGGCGACCATGGACCCTTGTTGTGCTTAAACAGTATCTGGGAAAAACTTCTTTTACAGGTTAAGAATTAAGGTGGGTCAGTCAAAATACCTTGATTCTCTTTTTTTCTTCCTTTGAAATAATGTTAAGGTATTGAAAAGAAAAATGTTCCACTTTTAAACTCATTTTCGAGGTTTTCGCTATGTGTGCATGTGTGTTAGAAGGTGTGGGCAGGCCTAGGCTGAATTAGATTTTTGGAAAGCTTTAAAGTTGAAAGATTGGCAAAAGTTGAAGAAGAAAAGATTAAAAAAAAGAAGAATTCTAAAATTAGTTTTCAGCGAGTTGAAAAAAAAGAAAAGTATTTTGGTTTTCTTGACAAGGAGGAATAAGAGAGAGCGAGGAAAAAAACACGCGAAGTTGGAAAATTGTTCGGACAGGTTAAATTTGGAGGACGAAGGGAAGAAGGAAAATCTGAACATAAAAAAGGTTGGTATGTATAGCATTGTGTAGATTATTGAATTCGTAGTGTGAATTCCTCTTTTTTGCTGGTTTGTTTCTCGTAAATGGAGTAACTTTCTTTCAAAAAGTTTTCATGACACTTTCTAGAACAAATTGGTCTTTTATATTATCTAAGTATATATGTATAACGGCCCTTGTTTAAAAGGCTCCAAAAAGTGTTTAATTATTATTGAGCGGTCAACAATTTTCGTATATTTTGTATTCAATAATTTCAAATTCAATTCAAATATGTATTTGGCTTTATCTTGATAGTACAATTGTCAAATATCCATTTTTCGAAAAAAAGTTGGTTTTCTCAAATAAAATACTTTAAAACCCTCTTTTTGGTAAAATAATTTGCTGTTTCATTTCTCATTATTATAGTTCTTTTCACTATTTTATTGTATGTACATTAAAATAGGTTTGGATTTTCCTAATATTTAAACAAAAAATAGATAAATAAATAAATAATTTACATTGGTTTTGAATGGGTAAACCTTTTCAAATTCTTATTGTTCGTCTATGTTTCACGGTACGTTCGAAATTTGGCTCAAGGGTGAACTGATGAGCATTCCTTGCGATAAGAGTACTGCGGGAGAATCTGTCAAAATATTTGTATCTTGTCACAATTCGAGTTCGGTTTTTAATTATCGTCTTAATTTTTGATTGTTTTCCTTTTGTGTGTCGTAGTAATTATTTTGAAATAGTCCAATTAATTATTCAAATTAATTAAACATAAAAATAATCTCGCGCGAAAATAAGTGCAACAACCGAATCCAAAACTATAGCTTATCACCTATAACAACTATAGTAATGGCTTATCAGGTTGTTGGCTACGATGCCAACTCATCTCATTCGTCGTAGAGATTTTTATTTAGTCAGCAGTTGTGCATTTTTATGTGCTATAAATATTTTGAGAAGAAACAATGTTTGATATGTATTATAACAAGAAAGGAGAATTTTTTGGCCTGGTAAATCAACTTGAAAAATATCCTGGACGATTTCATCAGTACTTTCGGATGTCCAAAGAAAAAATTTAGTCAACTTTTGAGCTGCTTGAATTGGATCTAAAACCAAAACCAATAGAATTTAGGAAATCTCCAAATCAGAAGAAGGAGAGTGACGTGAATAAATTATATTTGAAGTTAAATTCGAGCAAATTTCGCAAGTTTGTTGATCTCTTTTTGATGTTGTGGATTGCGAATAAACTTTAATGTTCGCTGTTTTTTTTTTTGTTGCTCGCACGAAAAAAACTTTATGTAAAATTTTGTAATATAAACCATTTAAATGGTGCAGTGTTTTTCTTTTTAAATTTGTAGAATTAATAATTTATTCATTTTTTCGATTAGTAAAAATAAAATAAAATTGATATTGTTCTCACAAATTGTTTAAAAGAGTTTATTCGCATTCGCAATTCGCAGCTTATGTGAAAGGCGCTTTATAGTCATCTGCTCCTAAATTCTTATTGGTTACAAGCCTGTATATGACTGCCCTATATTCTTTTTAGTTAGATGGCCTTGTGGTCTGAGTCTTTGTTCACCACTTGAAACATAAAAGTGTCCAATGGTGTGTCAATAACAAAGAAACATTTGTTTAAAAAACATTTCTAAAATGTTTCCCATTTGTTTTCTGAAATGTTTTTGACATGATAACGTCTCATAAATCGATGACACAAGCTCACATGCTGACAAGAAAAGAAACACGTTAAGCTAACCGCGATACTGTTGTTTTTTCAACCAAAATCGATCGCAAACGTATTCTGAGCACCGCAGGCGAACATCAGATGTACGCATGTGTATGTATGTCGAGTATGTTCTCGTAAACCACTAAACGGATTTTAATGAAATTTATATGGTTAATACAGTTTTGTCCAGGGATCGTTCCTGTGAATGTTTGGTCCCGCTTGCATTATTTTCGCATTTTACATTAAAATATGTTTTTTCTAGGGCGTAGTAGGTACCGCCAGTGCGGATTGGTACTAGGTTGTTGGTAATTGGTAGTATTTTTGGTAATAGAATCTAGTACTATTGCATTTTTGGTACTAGAGTTGGTACTAAATTAAGTACTTAGTAGTAGATGTAGTACTAGTTTTTTTTGACGAATAGCATATGGTGTGAGTTAACGGGCTGTATGTTGGTGTCATCAATGTTTTCTTATGACGTTAACACGTACAATTATCGTCCGTAAACCGACTTTACAGACAACCAACTTAGCTCAAATATTAACGGTACCTGTCATAATTCAAAAATGTTTTTTTAAAAGTTTCTAAAATGCTTAAAAAAATGTTTCTTTACATTACATTACATGACAGGGATAAATCTACACACTTACGAGAACTGGCTACTGAGGCCATCGGCTCAGACAATTACAAGACGACATTGATACAGGACAGAACAGAAGATAGAGATAGAACGATAAACAGAAAACACAACACATGTCAATAGCACGAAGTTGGTTTTCGGACGGTCTTCCATCTTTCCACTAACCACGCGCAACGATGCTTGATTTCGCTGATCACATGCCAAGCGATCCTTTATCGGAGCCAAAGCCGTTGACTAACAAAATGTTCCTTTAATGTGGACAGATCTTAAGGATCAGAAGATTTGGAATTGGTCGATTGCGATATAATCAATTTGAATGACAGTTCCTTAATTTTTAGACCATAAGGTTCATTAAAAACTCCTCAACATCTCCGGTTCCAACGCTCATCGCTAATGACAAACCTATTTTCTACTCTTCACAGAAGGCAAACTTGCTCGCAGCCCATTTCACTGCCAGCTCTACGCTGCGTTACAGCAACGTTGCCCACCTGTATTTGAGAATGTAATTTTTTCCAAAGGACAGATTTTTTTCCGCACTCGTACAGAAGCAAGAGTTCTCAAAACCCTCAATATACAAAAATCCGCTGGCCCGGATGGTTTACCCCCCATTCTTCTGAAGAGGTGCTCTTCCACTCTGGCAAAGCTACTGCGTAAGCTTTTCCACTGCCCCTACTCTTCTGGAATCTTTCCTAGAAGATGGAAAACAGCATTTGTCCAGCCTGTCCTTAAGAAAGGTGACCCATCCTCCCCCTCCTCGTACCGACTCATAGCACTAACATCCCTTCTTTCTAAGGTCATGGAAACGCTGATTAACCGTCAGTTTAAGGAATATCTCGAAGATCGAAAGCTTCTCCATGACCGTCAGTATGGCTTCCGCAGCAACCGTTTCACTACTGATCTGATGGTGTATCTCACCGAACAGTGGAACAAATCCTTACATCGCTTTGGTGAAAGTAAAATTATTGCTCTTGATATCTCCAAGGCATTTGATAGAGTTTCGCATGAAGCTCTCTTATCGAAAATGCGTGGTTTTGGGATCGATCATACTCTTGTTCGTTGGATTTGAAGCTATCTTCTGGACCATTTAACACAAGTTGTATTGGACGGTTTCAAGTATAAATCCCACAAAATAAATGCTGTTGTGTCCCAGGTCTCCGTTCTGTTTCGGACTCTTTTCCTCATGGAAATGAAATGATCTTTCTGTTTTTTCTAATCCAATTAACTGTTTTGCTGACGACTCTAACCTCAGCTTTTCATATTCGTTCGATATTCACGTCGACTGCGGACGTACAATTGCAACGGTAACATATGTCAAGCTCATTAAACTCCGGTTTATACAGCATTGTCAAATGGGTTAATATGAATCGCGAAGAGTTTAATGCTTCGAAAACTCAATGCTGTCTTCTGTCATTAGCGCTAAACATACCCCCAATGCCATTGTCCATGAATGGCACTTGCATCGAAGAAACCGAAAAGATCTCAGTACCTACTCAGTATGTGTGTCAACGAAGACCTCCGTTTGAACAATTATATATTTGAGGTCGCTAAGAATGCTGCTAAGTTCTTTGGGTTTCTGTATCGATGTTAGAAGTAATTTCCCCTTCTGATTTTGCTACAATTTTTAAATCGTTTATACGCCGTAAACTCGAATATAACTCCCACCTCTGGGCAAACATCGCTACACCTGCTCGATAGAAAACAAAAAAGAGCGTTATGATTAAAAGGGCATACAAATGTCTCTGAAACAATCGCCTCTCTAGAGCACCGACGCAATGTTTCATGTCTTTCCTTATTTGATCGTTTCTTTTATAAAAAAAATGTTCACTCGAAGTAGATAGCTGAAATGAAGCCCAATTCCACAAAAACAGTTGGCTATATCTCAAAGTTCAATTTGCAATCAATCCTTTCTTGTGACACATAGAGAGAGAGAGTATAGTCGGCACTCTCATTCAAAAAACCAACAACGGTTCTAATAATCTTTTTGACACCTATTGTAGAATAAAGCAGCTAAAACGAAGATCTTAGATCATTAGTAAGCAGGACATTTTCATTTGGTTGTGGTTTCCCATAGCCAATTAAAAAAAATCTGCATAAAGGAGTCCAAAAGCTATTATTATATTAAAATAGAGAATTACAGTTTATAATTTTTCATTGAAATAACAAAAAGCCAGTACCGCAACTTCAGAAGAAGTCAAAATCTAGTGATTTAAACCAAAAAATATACAAATCAAACACTCATTAAACAGTGTCCAAACGACTGTCATCATCAGCTTCGACCATTTTACTTTCTTTTTGCATTTCTTACAATCAGAGCAACCTTACCCAAATATGCACCCCATAATTAGGGTTCACCTTTTCGAAATAAAATTAATACCTTCTAGCAACAATCAACCAAAATTATCACACCTTGATAACATGCCTACGTTCTACGATTAGCGCATTTCAACAAAAGTGCTGTAAAACAATTTTCCACCTCTAAACATCATCATTTCAAAACAGACAGACAGATTGATACTCAAATTAACTTGTCCCATTCACTTTCTCTGGAAAATTCAGATCTACCATCAACACGTTCTTTTTTTTACCTCTCTGGTGTCTGGTATCGATCATTATTGTAACGTTTGTACCTCAGCTCTTTTGTTTGCCAGATTGAACCAAAGAAAATAATGAGGAAAATGCTTTCCAGCGACACAATGATGACGAGAGCTTTTCAAAAACTAAACTTCCTTCATTGCCATGTGAGTGATTATGTTGGTATATTTTTGATTTGCATCCAATGTGGAATTCCAGATCTGCATAACTTTCTATTACAACCATGGAGCTTGACATTCCGAAGGGCTAACAACCTCTTCGATGGGCTTCCTTTCAATCTTGAACTTATCTTGTAAGCCGAAGATGAGCTCATTAAAATGCAATCTTAAGCCTCTCAGACTCTATACTGTAAATAAGGCGAGTTAATAACAGTAGCGGAACGTATCTCAGGTCAAGGTTTTCATAAAATACCTCAACTGGGCATCTGGATCGCAGCGTTCCACTTCAACCAGCCCCAAATGATGACCGGTGCTGGCATTGCGCCTGTTCGGCGCGCCGCAGGTTCGTGGTCCAGTGAGTTTTTCATGAAGATGCGATGTCTGATTACGATGATGATGGTGATGATGGTGGAAAAGTCTGTTTTTTTTTTGTCTTGCTGTTTTATAAAACAAATTAAACTGACTGACCGCCCGTATAATATGAGAATTGAGTCTTGAGAGGTGTATCCAAGAGATACTTTCGTATGATGAAGATAATAATCGAGCTCCGGTGAAGTTGATGTATTTATGGGTGATGTGGCGTTTTTTTTTCTCATCTGGCCTTCAGTTAGTTGTATTTTTTTTTGTAAGCTAAGAGCACTGGTTTGAGCATTTGTTTACATAAATTAGACGAAATTTGAAGAATTCTTTGTATTTGCCTATGGTTTTCAGTTTGACGTTTCAATGCAAAATAATAATTTTTGAAGAAGTTTACAGTTCTTTTAATAGAATCAGTGATTTTTTGTTCGTGACTTAAAGATGTTAATGTTGGCATCTAACAATCATTGACCTTAAGAAAATATTTTCGGAATTTATAATTAATACCATATTTTTTAAGTGATGTTCTGTTTATTAATATTTATTTTTAAGCAATCAGATTCTTCATCTTAGATTTTGATATTTTATTCAAATTCATTAAACCTCTATCTTTTTAATGATTTGAAGGCTTAAATCTGATGATCTTGAAAAGGATGGGGTCTCAATATGCTTCTTAAAATGATTATGGCGTTTGTTTTGGATGTCTTGATAAATCTTTTTAATTTTTGTGTTGTACATATCTTCAATATTCCCAAATATCTAGAAAATATACAAAGTTGACGCTTGTCAAAAGTCTTTGAGAATGTTCTGAGCTTACAAATTACTAATTATACTATCAGCTCTAAAATAATTTAAACGATTTAGTCGGAGTTTAATGCAACAACTCGTCCGCCTGTGGAAAATGACGATAGAAAACGATATCAACATCAGCGGTGAGGTCAAACAAAGAATAACTCTTGCCGGTTAAAAAGGCAATTGAGAAGAAAAACCTCTTCTCCTCCCTCCTCCTGGCAATTAAAGTGTCCCTTTATAAGACCCCCATCATTCCAGTACTTCAGTACGCTACAGAGTAATGGACATTTTTTAAAGTGGAATATACGCTTTAGGTTATTATAATAATATTTAGGAATTTATTGGCGCGACACCTCCTTAAGGAGCCAAGCCCTAGTGACTTATACTCTCAACCATTCCTGTGTGTGTGTTGTTAATCTGCAAGAATGGAAGGGACCTACAGTTTACCGCCGAGTCCAAACGGCTTCATGAGATGCACTTTTTCAAGACAAATGTTTACTCTTGGGGATTTTGTCAGTTCCTCGCAAGAGGCAGTCATCTTTGCTTAGCAATCCGACACACTAACCACTAAGACACGGGAAACTTCGCAACAAGGAACCATAGGGGCAGTAAGGTCTGAAGATGGACATTAATGCTCCGACTCGGAAAACCTTCGATTCCACACCGAAGAGACGTCACAGTAGAGGAAAACCGAGACTTAGGTGGCGCACGCAAGTCGAAGAGGACCTGATCTGACTTCACGCGCAATACTGAAACGAGCTAGCTAGAGAAGCTTGTTGGTTAAGGCCATGGCCCTACTCTGAGCTTAGCTCCACATAAGGTAAGGTAAAGTAAGGAGGCTTCTGCTGGTTTTTTTTTTGCTTTTCAATATTTCTTATATTTAATTATAGCTTATAAAGTGTTTCTTAAGTGTTAAATTGAAATAATCTGAAAATCGTGAATAGAAAGCAGTAAAAAGTTTCAATTTTGGATCATTCTGAAAAAATATTTGGACATGACCTTTTAAACCTCTTTTTTGTCCCATTCAAAGGAGTTTTCTTGCTCATTTTGCAACAAATTGAAAATCAATATTAATACTCATCATCAACAAAATTGGTATAAACCTCCGGAACTCAGCACAAAAACAAGTGTTGAGATAAGCAAACCAAATCAGCAAACAACAAGTTTTTCACATTTCAAAATTGTGTTTCTTTTATATTCATTTAGTTTGAGTATTTAAAACTTTTATTTTCTTCATAGGGCATCTAAAAATTCAATTTTTAAACGTATTTTCTTAAAAAAAAACTAGCAATCTATTTGAATGGCACCAAACATAATGTGAGCCGCTCGTGCCACATCTCAAAGCTAACCACCCAAAACTAATTAAATAACCAACCCATTTAATTCAAGCCTATCACTCCGTTTACCTTAACAAAAGTCTACATATTGATAAAGCAAGTTTTGAACAAAAAAAGCTGCTACACAAGCCCAAGTCTTGTACTCCTTTAAGCCGTAAAATTCATTATGTCAACTAGTGGGCGGTGGTGTTGCCACAGTGATCTTATAGCAATTTTGTTATTTTTTTATGTACACAAGCTGTTTATATAGTAACGGTAAGGCTTTATCAACATTGCATGCCCTTTCGCTTGTGATAGTTAAAAATAATAAATACATTCATTAATTTTATTTTCTTACAACGTAGTATTATAGAGTTTGTATTAAAACCTTCATAACATTCATAATATTTATTTTAATCTGCGACCATAGGCTGTCGCGTGGGGTTTAGCTTGACTGAAAGGTGCTGTTTCCTGCCTTTGGGGTTACCATTACAGCATGAGAATATGTCTTTTCAAATCGAAATCACAAACATGTTTGTTTATTTTTGAATATAGAAATAAAGACAACAATTTATATTAAAATAAATTATTAAATAAATACAAATTGACGTACGAATTAAAATAAATAAAATGTAAAACAGAAATGAAAATAAATATAAAACAAATTAAAACAAAAAGTAAATTAAAAAAATAATATTAAAATAAAAATAAACGCAACAATAAAATGCTAAAAAAAAATAAAATTTTATGAAAATAAAAAATAATAATAATAAAAATAACAAATAGAAATAAAAAATAGACAAAACATGAGTATGTGCTTACTATAAACTATAAAAAACCAATGTAAATAAAAGAAGATATAACGAATTATAAAATTAAACATAAGATAAAAAATATTAAAAATAAAATTATTAGTACAAAATATAAGAATTAAAATAGGATAAAACTAAAATATATCAGCAGACTAGGAATTTATATTGATATTCTATAATTCAATATCCCATTCCGCGTTGTGAATTTTTTTTACAAAATTCAAGTATTTCGAGAAATGATTTTCATATTTTGAACATAATTTGGATTTCAACCTTTCGAATGGCAACCCTGTACACTCAACCGCTAATAACATAGTCAACTTATTTGCACATCCAAAGCCTTGTGTAGTGCAGCATGCTCTGCTCGTGCCGTCTTTTTGCCGCGCTCCATATTTTGCCATTTGCCAGCTTCTTTTACTCATTTTTCCACACATTTTCTTAGACTTTTCCATTTTCTTCCACTTTGCATAATAACGCAGTAAATTTTCTTGTTTTATTATTTTTCGCATGCTTCGATATTACTCAACTTAGAAATTCCGATCACTCGATATGCATAAAAAATGAAAAAAAAAATGTATCTCTTTGTATACAATGACGCCGAGTTCGGTTCGGATAACGTCCAATGATTGTCTTACTTTATTTAGTAACTAATACATAATAACAAAGTCTTACAGGGAGCATAGTACGACGCAGAAAATAGTGCAAAAAAAAAACAACCTCAAACTCGAAATTTGTATACTTTGCCGTATCAGTGTCCAGTTCCAGGTTCCAGTCCATACTCTGAAGTTTGTTTGGCTTCATTATTATCATCGTTTTACTATGTTGCTCTACTGAGCCAGTGATTTTCAAGGAAATTGCTTGCATGCGCGCACTCTGATTGTGTGTGCGCCATGGAGTTCCAATTTGATTTAGAATCAATCGAAATGCAATGGAAATTATGGCATAATTTGAAAAAGTCGATTAAATTACCAAGTGAATTGGTAGCAACACAAATCGAAAGTAAAATAGTGGACGAGGGAAAATAATGCATGGAAAAAATATGTTACGTATACGCCCCAGTGCCCGGATGGTATGAAGGAAAATTATGAATTTTTAAATGGATTGGACATAGTTTGAAAACAATGTTAGTAATTTTAAAACATGTTTTGGGTTTTTATTTTGCAATATTTAAGAAATCAAAATAAAAGTATTTGAAGGGATGTGTAGTTTCAAATTTCGATGAGTTTGGTGAAACAAGTGGGTCGGTTAGTGGTTAGTTGGACTGATGTTTCGAAAGGTCTCTTAGGATAAACTGAGAAGTCGTTAAATAGTAGACTTTATCTTAAAAAATGCATTTCATGTATTCGCCAAGATTATGTGGAAACTGGATAGTTTTATTTCCCTTCCGCTTCTGCAAATCTTTAATGGACACAAGAAACATTTTTTTTTAATTTTAATTTTCAATTTCAAGCCATTACTTAACTTATTTCTGGATAATTTGGTTTTGGTGATTTTTGGTAAAAAAAGTGAAACTAATTACAACTAAGTATATTGAAGAAGTAAGTTATAACGAATTTCGGGTGAGGACGAGTAATGGAAACAATTCCATGGGTGGAGGTGGACATTGCATTAATTTGGAAAGTGACAATTCTTATTAAATATTAGTGACGGGGCTATACTCATGCGGGTTTAATTTCGAGTAATTGGTATTTGTTTGTGTTTAAGTTTCAATTTAAACTTTCGCAGGACAAATATATTTTCTAAGTCCATGGAGCCTCTAGCTGAACGCCGAACTTGACGAGTTGTAGTGGCTAAACTAGGGTCAAAGATTCTTGGGGCACCGTGTCACTAGATAAGTCCCGAAAAACCAAAGGGTGTTCTCTCCTCATAACCCTCCACACCTTCCTCCCAATTCATATCCAATATTCACAAATCCCTCCTAATCCTAAAACTCAGCACGACGACTTGTGCAGATGTTGTGGCGACATAGATGTGCATGAAGACACTCCTCATTTTCTCTGTCAATGCCCAGCACTATGCCGCTTAAAAGATCCATCTGAACAAATGGGTGCAAACCTGCTCAGATTTATTAATAGCTCAAAATGGCTGGAGAATGTATAGGTTTTTCATAGGTCCCATGCTTATTGGGCCCAAACCCCCCCGGGTAAAACAATGAATCTACATTGATCTAAGTATGATGGACACAACGTCGTCAATCAGCGCACTAACCTAACCTTACCTAACCTAAGTCCACGAAGATAGTCCCCTCCAGTTTTGATCGTGAACCTGGCGTTGGTCCTGCTCCACTTGCGTGCGCCATCTAAGTCTGGGTCTTTCTTATGCGTCCTCCCTGGGGGTGGATCTGTGTCGCTGTATAGCCCGTTGAGTTCCTCGTTGTATCTCCTTATTCACTTACCATTTATGCATGCAGGACCAAAAATCAGAATCATCAAAAAACTACTTTTTACTTGCGATTATAGGGACTATAAGGCAAGTTATGCATTCGTAAAAAAAAAAAAAAATTCTAACAATCAAACATGATATTACGATGATAGAGAAGTCAAAAAAAGTGGGTCCGGAAATTCCGTCCGTCTGTCTGTCTGTCTGTCTGTCTGTCTGTCTGCCTGTCTGTCCGTATCGATATCTACAGCCTAAACGGTTGGGCCGATTTGATTCAAACTTGGTATATAGTATTTTTAGAGTGCTCTACCCGACAGTTTTTGGAATTGGCATTCTAGCTCCAAAACTAACGGTACCTGCCATATAACTTTTATTAAAAAACTTATTTTTCTCGAAAACGGCTCCTACGATTTTGATTAAACTTTCAGAATGATGTTTTCTGTGCAAAGTCTATCTTTTAATTTTAATGGATTTTTCAGAAAAAGTTCTATAACGGTACCTCCCATATGACCGGTTTCTTAAAATCAGACTTTCTCGTTAACTAATTGACGGATTTTGATGAAATTTTCAAAATATGTAGTGTTTTATGATTTAAATAATATTGCGTATCAAAATTTTCAAAAACATTTTTTTTAAAATTTTAATAATTTTTTTAAAAAAATATTTTGTTTTTTGAATATTTTGAAAACGGATCTATAGATTTTTTTTAAAATTTTTCTCCTAGTATAAACTATAGATTTCTTAAAATTGACATACTAAAAAAAATTTTAAAATATGTTTTCGAAAAGTTTTTCAAAAAAAACATTTTTTTGAAAAAACTGGTCAAACGATTTTGAAATGAAAAATTCATAAAATAGAAAACAGCAAAAGAAATAAGATGGCTTACAACATTTTTTCCAAAAAACGTTATGAGTAGTGTTTTTTTGAATTCATTAATTTTTTTCCCCAACATTTTATTTCATATTGCTCGGCTAAGCCCTAGCCAAGCCATTAGTCAAATAAAAGAAAGTGACAACCTACATTACATACATACTTACGTATTTTAAAGTATTTTTCATCATCATAAAAGCACAGAATAAATAAGGAAGCCTTTGATAAACACACAAAAACAACTAACAAATAAAAAAAACTATTCGATTACTACTGAATGCAAAAATTTCAATCAAGAAAACAAAAGTTTTCACCTGCCTATAAATAAACAAAACCACTGTGTTAACTTTTAATATTGTCTCTATACCTACTGGCTTAACAGTAGTTGGAACACGTATCTTAATTTTAGTACCTACCTTCCTTCCAACCTTATTATAGGTACCTAAATCCTTTATAAATTCCATTGGTCCCATATTGGGACGTATAAAGGTCCCTTTACCTAGCATTATTGCCATACTGCTGATTCCGACGAATCTTTATGCCAGTTGTTCAAATTTTTCCATACCAAAATGAAAATTTAACTGAAAAAAGTCCTTTGTATCTTTCTATTAGCAAATTATATTATAAACAGTAAGCAGCAAGTGGAAAGATAATACTACACTAAAAAACTGCAAAAGCTAACAATCCTATATATTTATGTGTTTATCCCTTTGTCGTGACGCATGTTCGTTCGAGCTTCACCCCAAAACGATTCTAAGGAAGTTGCACGTCATACAAAAAATATTAAAATAAAATCTTTGTCAAAAAGACGCCTGCACTTAAAAAGGATTAGCACATAAGAGCAAGTACGTGCGACCCAGTCGTGCCTTTTATTTTCGTTGGAATGAGATATCTCCATAGATTCTTCAAAATTTTGTGGATTCAGTACCGAGACGCCTTCAAAAAGTTATTGACGCCAAAGGAGGTTATATATTTTATTAAATTCTTCTTCATTTCTTTACTTTCTTAAGTTTAAACTTTGTTTTCTTAGTATTACATACTTGTCGAAATACTTATGCCAGCACGTGAAATTACTAAATAATTTATATCTTTCTCAGGTTCTATGAACAAATATTTGTTTGCTAATTTTTAAGTTTGTATTATCTATATACATACATTAAAACAAAGTCGTATTAATTAAATCGCACGAGAAGAGCGATAAGTGAAGCTGTTGTCGGGATCCAGAAAATGTGTTGTCTCAAGTATCGCCAGGGCAGTCATTATAGATATTGTTGATTTTGGTAAAATTTTAAGGCAATCCTAACGTTAACTCAGCTGGTGATCCTGTTACCTTTAAACCCGATAGGTGACGCTGAGGTGCAGATATTTACGGAGATTTAGTTTTCCCATTTTTTGAGAGTTTGAATATTATTCCCTTAGTGCTTCTTAACTTTAGTTGGACCGGTTAGGAACAGCTGTTGACGTGACCCAGAATCGTTTGGTTTATGCCAGTAACGACAAGTTGCTCATAATGAAAAATATATAAAAATCTATGCGTTTATGTTTCCTTGGAGTAATTTTCAAACAGACAAGAATGGGTAATTCTGTGAACTTTGGCAGCGATCAACAGAATTATTTTTTTTTATTGCAATTTTGATTAAACTTTTTTAATAGGTCTAAAAAGGCATTGTTTTAACTGGCGATTATAGGGACTATAAGGCAAGTTTACAATTCGAGAATATAAAATAAATTGGATCGCACGTACTTGCTCATACATATGTGCGGTTACATTGTCGAATAAAATTTAAAAAAATGAACAACCAATTTTTTAAGTCGTTTTTTTTAAAAAACTTTTCGAAAAAATATTTATAATTTTTGTTTTAGTATGTCATTATAAGAAAATCTGTAGTTTTCATTTGGGAAAATTATTTAAAAAAAATCAACCAACCCGTTTTCAAAATATTTCGAAATACAATTTCCGATTTTAGAAAATTTTAGAAAATCGAAAAAAAAGTTTTTGAAAATTTTGAAATGACTTCCTCTGTGCAAAATTTCATTGAAATCGGGATAATAGTTTACGATAAAACCGCATTTGAAAAAAAAATGGTACATACTTTCATTACATTTGAAAGATATGTATGTACATGTGCACCCTGAAAGTTTTATTAAAATTGTTTGACGTTTTTGAGAAAATCAAACTTTTTATTATTATTTTCTTATTTTTATTATTTTTTGACCTAGAGCAAAAATGAAAAAGACCCCCGAGATACTACCAAATTAATACTAATTACCAAGTTTGAAGGAAATCGGCCGATCCGTTTAACCTGTAGAGGTGCGAACAGACAGACAGACAGACGGACTGAATTTCCGGAGCCACTTTTTTCGACTTCTCTATCATCATCAATTATATTTGATTGTTAGAATTTTTTTTGCACGAATCCATAACTTGCTTCATAGTACCTATAAACGCAAGTAAAAAATTGAGATAACAATCAAACATGACATAACGATCATGCAGAAGCCTAAAAAAGTCATTGACAACAAATGTTCGTTTGTCTGTCTGTCCATCTGTCTGTCTGTCTGTCTGCCTGTCTGCCTGTCTGTCTGTCTGTCTGTCTGTCTGTCTGTCTGTCTATCTGTTTGTCTGTCGGTCTGTCTGTCTGTCCGGGTGTATATTGATCTGTAGCCTAAACGGGTTAAGCGATTGCGTTCAAATTTGGTATGTGTGTATCTCTTGGCATTCCTCAGAGGGGAAATTGAAATTTTATTTTTAGGGCTAAAAATAACGGTACCTGTCATATAACAATTACGGAAAAGCTTATTTTTTATCGTAAACAGCTCCAACGATTTTGATGACATTTTTTGAGATTTTTTTCGTTGGTAGTAGCTATCAGCTATAGAACCAAATTTACCGGAAAAGTCTATTAACGGTACCTTTCATATAACAGTTATCTTAATTTTAGACTTTCTTGGTAACGTTTTAATGGATTTCAATAAAATTTTATATTTGAAAAGATCTAAGTATCCAAAGTAATTCTACGTAAAAAAAATTAATAGTTTATTTTTCTATTTTTAATTAATTAAAAAAAATATTTTTTTTTAATTCAATATTTTTATTCAATAACAAAATTACAAACACAAATTTTTTTCAAAAAACTAAAAATAAAAAATAAGATTTTATCAAAACCCGTCTACAATTTCCAAAATACTTTTTTCTTAAATTCTTTGTTGTTTAAGACGTGTGATGGCATAACTACTTTATTTTTACTAAAAAGAACCGTTAAGTATTGTGGATTTGATACTTTATATAAGTTCAAACTGTGTTATTTTCAACGTAAATGTTAATTGTTTCTGTTAAAGATCTTGCTTTCAAATGTAATTAAGCACATAAGAGCAAGTACGTGCGACCCAATCGTGCCCATGTTTTTAAAGATGTTTTGTTTACTTGAGACACTACATGTCATAGCGAATTTGTAAAAATAATACAGGGCCCAAACCATAGAATACGTTGCGTCAGGTAGTGCCTTGCCTTGCATGAGCTTTTTACTGTTGCCGAATTGGGGTATCCCAATGAGTATGTTGTTTCAAATACACTTTTCAACCCTTAGTACTTAGACGGAGAAAATAAAATTAGAAAAAAAATAAATTTCAAAACTTTACATTTCCAACAAAATTTAAATCAGTCGAAAAATATTGTACAATTTTTTATATTTTTTATATCTTTGAACATTTAGCTCGATTTATATATAAATTAAAATACAAAGGTATCATTTGGAAATAAAATAATTTATTATTTCCAAATAGTACTTTTTTTATAAATTGAAAGGATATTTTTGTAGAATATTCCATTTAACGCTAAGTTCGGTGTTCAGAATTTGAGTGATTCTCTCAAACGGATTTGCCGGAGTGAAAAAGTTAAAAGTTCATCTACTTTGTGCGTTGTGTTCGTGGCATGCGATGCTTATGCGACGCTCCTCATAAGAATTTTTGTATTTAATAAAGTGCTCAGTCGAAAATTACAACGGACGAACGGATTCTATGGGTTGTGCCTTTAAGTGCTTCCCATGCGAAGGCCGGTCGATGGTGATCTTTTAACATTTCGACCTGATAAGCGACGCTCGGTGGAGATATCGAAAATATAGTTTTTCCTTTATATATATTAATATCAACAATATTATGTTTTGCGTGTATATTAGATTGCGTTTGTGGTTTCTTATAATTAAACCCAATATGTATCGCTTTCATCGGTATTCAGGAAATCTTTGGTACACATGAGCAACGCCGGGTGGATCAGCTAGTTTATATATAAAAAGGAAAAAAGTAAACAAGAATCCTTTATTAAGCCATTTAAAAGTTAAATTTAAAAATGAACGATTTTTATTTCGTCTAAATACTTATGCCGACAAATAATTTCACAGAGCTTAACTTACTGCCCTGACATGCATTACGACCTTTGTATTTCATAGTGAGCTTTAAGTCTTAAACTTTTTCAAAAAGTTTGCTTGTTTGTAGAACCAGAAATTTCGAACTGAATTCATTGGCTTTAAAAAGTAAATTTTTTTTCTGTTAGACCCTAAAATTCCATCTGAAAAGAAAATGATTGCCACTCCAAGATGTTAGAAATAAAATAGATGCCACATCATTGTGTCAATCACAACTGACGTGATCTATCTCCTTTCGTCCTAAATACTTCAAGTCTGTGCTTTTTAATCTCACCAACCCTACCTTACCACGAATTATGCAAATTTCGTTGCCAAATTCCAAAAGAAGTTATTCCAACCGATTTAAATTCCAATTGCCGCCACAAACAACCAACTCTGCCTGTCATTTCCCTGTTGCCTTTTAAGGCCAGACCACAGACTCGAAATGGAGAGCCATAAACGCGACACCTTCCAGCGTAATCCATTAATGACAGCAAATTAAACGCCCGCACATCCTTCGTGCCGTTGCATTCTTAAGTAGCTCTAGTTTTCGCTCGCTTCGCACTGCTGACGACGACGACGTCCTGAAGTGACGCTGCATCACTGATGGTGGCATCGGCATGCAAATTTACAGACGCAATAGCAGTTTTCATTTTTATTGCAATGGCTCTGCGCAGCACGACAATTCCGTCAGCTGGGCCAGCAAGAGGAGGTGGTATTTTATTCTGAGTGTAGGACGTATCGCTTAAAACCGACTGTGACTGGATGGCAGCAGCAACACTGAACAGCATCACTTTACATCTGTTCGGACCAGAGAGATACAAGGAGGATTTGTGCAGCTAGCACCTGGTTTAGCGGGAGAAGATTGTTGGATTGTGCTTGAGGCATTAAGGACGAAGAAGCTCATTGTGCTTTGTTTGCCTCATGAATCTTTCAACCTACTTCACGTCATTGTTAGCAGTGGCATTAGACTAATTGCTGAGGTGCGTAGTTTTTTTTAAGTTGTTGCTGCCGCATCTCTAATACCTTGTGGGTGGCCAGACATCATGGGATATGTAAAAGAGCGGGGTATCTCCAGGCTAACTTATAGTTTGCTGAAAAAAAAGACTTCACATAAAAATAATGATGGCTGATGGCATTTACCAAGTTGATGACAAGTGCTGCTTTAGTGGATATAGTATTTAGATAGATGGTAGTAAGGTCCATCAGTTGAGATGTTGGAGGTGAAGAAAACAATGAGAATGCTTGATGTTTGATGATGACATAGTTGAACGTCTTTTAGTTGTGAAATGAATGCAAATGGAGATGTTTATTGTTTTGAAGCTACTTTTTCCAGACTAGTATGGCAAACTACAAAGTTTACAAGACATTGTGGTCCATAACTATTGCATGCCATATGAATGGTTAGAAAGTCTACAGCCTTTGAGATGTAAGTTTTTGTATGTGAAAAGTGCGATTAAAATAGGCTTAGCTTTAAGCAGGATTTTAAATGAGATGACGATGTTAATTTGAATAACTTCAAAGGGAGGTGAAAAAGAGTTAAGTTTAAAATTCTACATTCCTGCGGTACGGCTAATGAATGCGATTCGTTCTTAATAGTCGATCCAAAATGAACCACAAGTGTAAAGAATGGAGGATTTTTAGAATAGCTGATAGAATAATGGAATTTTAAAGAAAACTTGGATATAAAAGTTCATCTAGATCTATAACCACTCAAGCAGAGCATTCCGGTCAGTCTCTAGAATCATACGTAGGAAATATTTTCAAAACCAGTAGATTTTTGTATTTTAAGATAATATTTGTTTGTAGATGTTCTTCAAATTCAGAAAACTTACCATTAAAACTAAGCTGCTACTGCACAAGACTATAGTCTCATCATTGTACTCACAAATGGATCCGAGAATGGGTGCATATTAAAAGGCAATGTGACCCCCGATTTTGAGAGGATCCTTAACAATAGGTGTTAGCTCCTTGTGCGAGAGAGGAAGATTCCGGAGAAAATGCAATGGTTTATTGAATAAAATCTACCTAGAAGCAGATATTGAGGAAAAAATAAAGCTCGCTAGACTCCGCTCGGCTAAGTATCTAGCTCGTATTTTTATGGCAGAAGGCAAGTGGCAGACCTTGCTTACGTTGAAAGGAGGCCTAAGACCAGGACATCCGAAGCTTTGGTATGAAAAACAATTAAGGAGTTGAGAATGAACGAAACATTTCAATTTTTCAATTTTCACCTTGCATGTGCTTAAATAATATAGAATTTAAAATCTTTTGTAAAAATCAATTTTAATGCCAGTAGCGTTAAACATTCAAATCGGAAATAATTCCAACAAAAGATTTTTTTCTTGCGATGGCTTAGATTGTGCCCCAATACGAATATCTTAAGTTTTTCCCCTGGACAGAGCTGTGCTAAAAGGAGGGAGGGTGAAAGATAACCGAAAAAGGGGTACTTTTGTGGTTTTTCGGTGCATGTTCTAAAATTATCAATATTTTCAAAAATGCCACCGTATTTAAGAGGCCTCCAGCCTTTTTTTTTGAAAAAAGAAAAAAATTGCACAAACGGATTGCATTTATTTGAAGTCCGTAGTGAATGTATTACAAAAATTTAAATTGCGTACCCAAGAATGGTATTTTGGCTTTGAAACCCCCGAAACCATTTTTTGAATTTTCCATTTTGTTTTAGTTTTATTTCAATATTTCCGTGACTTGTTTCGTAAAAAATGCTCAAAACCCATCTACAGAATACATCTGTAAGTGAGATAGAGGCTAAAACCTGATAAACTATGCATGTTGTTTTATAGGTAATTAACAGATCTTTGAAACGCTTGGAGAATATTTTTTATTTTTCATATAATTTTTTGAATAATCCGGCCTTGAAATTTTTTTTTTTATTATTTTCTAATGTTTTTTTTTGCTTTACAAATACCACATAACTTTTCCAATATGTAAAATATGTTTTTTTCGATGATTTGAAAAAAAAATGTTATAAAAAGTCACACGTTTTTGAAATATAGTACAATTTATAAACCTCTTTTTTTTGTTCAAAATAACGAGTTCACAAACTCACCAAAAGATGGACCAATTTTGATTTACAAAAAAAAAAAAAAAAAAAATAGATACCTCCTTCAAATGAAGAAAAATGAAGGCATTTGTAAGTGGTAGGGACAGGTATGCCGCTTGGTGAGGGAAACAGGCACAAGTGTATTTGTAGGTTGTGTGTCCTATTCTGATGCTCAATGAGCGTTTTCAATTCCCTGTTTTTCTGAGAAAGGAAGAAAGTGAGTATTATTTACATAACCGGTTTTAGGTCGCTAGAAAAAAAGTGATGAACCACGATGAAAGAGATGAAGGGTTAGATGGTGTGGTTAGGTATGCCGGCCGGTTGAAAGATAGAAACCAGCACTGCAGGTCTAGTACTACATATATATGTATGCTGCAAACCCAATTTTGATGCCCAATGATACTTTTCAATTTCCGATTTTTAGAAAAGATGAACGACCGGTTTTATGGTTAAGAAAAAAAGTACTATATCCAGCACAGAACCTGCACTGCATCAGGGCTAGGTGTATGTGTGTGTAGGCAATGTGTGTACTGTACACAAAGAGTGTTTTCCAATTCCTGTTCTTATGAGAAGAGGAAGGATTGGGTATTGTTTTCATAACCGGTTGTAGGGTTGTAGAAAAAGAGATGACTTTTGCTGGTGACAGGAAATATTTTGTTAGTTTTGCGTGTATGTCCTTATATACATACACATTATTGTATGATAGATAAGCTAAGCAAATATCAAGTTTGACTCATAAATACGTTTTCTAAGCTGAAAAATGTTTGCATCGCAATTATTAGACTTATTTTGGATGAAGCAACTATGGGTTAGCAAAGGCAAATGATGGGGACCGATCGATTCTCTGGCAGTTTCCGGTATTTTTTTATTTATTTACTATAGGTATTAAATTATTTTTTTGCAAAAAAAAAACCCACATACATCCAAATAACTAGTTTTGCTATGGACTTGTTTTTGTTAGATAACTCTTGTTTTGTCCTCTATGAATAAAAAAAAATAATACACAAAATATCCAGCCCCTGCATAGCTTAGTATTTCTCACTCTCTAACCACAGCTCCAAATGCCCTCATTGACTGCTAAACCCATCTTCTCCGCTTCCGTCTCATTATTCACAAAAGCGTTACTCACATCACGCTGCGTTCTTCTGATTATGTCAATATCGCCGGCGGATGTGAGTAATTGGACGGACTTTTGAAAGATCGTGCCTCTGGTGTTGGTGTGAGAGTTCTGCACTATTCCTTCAAGTATGATGTTGAAAAAATCGCATCGCCTTGTCTAAATCCTTTTTTGACTTTAAAGGTGTCGGTGAGGTCTTTACCGACCTTGACAAAGGTCGTAACTTAATGAAACTTTAGGATAATATTAAGGGATGCTTAATTCACATTTTCTCAAGTTTCGGACCTCGTGGACCCTGTGCAAAAAAATTGATGAAGGGGGAGGGGAACTGCAAAATGTTCGATTTTTCTTTGATTTTTTCATTAATAACTTTTTTTGCTAACGTCCTGCGTTAAAAACGGGAAACACAGACCATATGTTGGAGCACAAATTTGATCACAGTAGAATTGTTTCCGTCATTGGTCTTTCAAGATAGGTTCTTATTCATATTTGTCTTATATTATGTTGGTTGTTCCAGGCAATTTATTCGCCACATAACTTTTTGGTTTGAGTGTTAGGTTAAGCCTTTTTCACTGGTGTGACAGGCAAAAAGACTGAATTAAAGTCACAGTTAATTGCAGAAATCCTGATTTTACCAAAACGATAACAAATTCATTAAATTGTCTCTAATCCAAAGTATCTTCCTATCTAGTACTACAGATTCATAAATAAGTATACAAATCCATTTCACTTTCATTGAATCTTATTACATATTCTCATTGCATGTAAAGTTCTAATCCAAACCATCACGTTGTCTAATAAATCAAAACAAATAACGAAGAAATCCTCGCACGGGTTCGTTCACCTGCCTTTATGTGACCAAGCCAGCCAGCGAGCACACTCCTACCTGTTGTATCTATAAAATGTATCTATAAACTACTAACACACAGCAATTCAAGCAGAAATACATGGCCTAACTTGGGAGGAAAATTAACTTTTACTTTTATCAGAAGTTTTTTTTATTTTTTTTTTATTCACCTCAAGCCTTGAGCTAATGTGCTCCTCAAACAACTGTGTGCTTCGTTTGATTTTTTTTGCAATCAAGCAGGTGATCCCACTAAAACATGCATCTAAACCACCTGCTCTACGAGGTATCTATCTGCAGTATGGTGTTGTGCGAGAAGAAGCAAAACTTGTAAGTAACTTGCTGAAAGCCTAAGATATATACGTTGATATAAAGCGTTTGCAAGGTGCATGTAACTCTAAATTGGAAAACTAGAGCAAACGTGTATGTTAAAGAAAAACTAAATCCCAAAATGAAAACAAAAAAAAACTTTCTTCAATGCAACACAAAAACCCGCCAGACAGACGGTTGCAGAGCGTACAACATAACAATTGCAGAGACCATTGCGGTGGTAAAATGTGGGATAGTTGAAGATGAAAATTACATTCCAGGGAATAAACTGTGCAAGCAATGAATGTTAGATACAAGGCATAGATTAAATCAAAATGAAAAAAAAAAACTGCAAATCTTTGTGGCTCTTGAGATTTTCGCAAATAATGGAGATTGTATACTTTTTCTGTCACCAGCACATGAGTGGGTAAACTATTTTCTCTAACATGAGTCTGATTTAGTCTTTATTATCCAAAAACTTGGTAGTTTCAAATGATAAATCCATTTTTTCAATTAGATTTACATTTTGACAGACTAAGTCTTCCGGTCACCATTAATTCTCTGGTCATCTGGCGGCCATTTTGGAAAGAGTTCAACGATTTTTCTTTGTTATTTTAGGACGTTATAGAAAAATATTATAAAGAAAATATGGGGAGCTAATAGCCCTAGCAGCTAGCGCTAGATTAAAGTTGTTGTATAAAATAATTAAGTAAATTTATTGGCGACAGCTCTTTAAGGAGCCAAGGCCTAGTGACTTATACTCTCAACCATTCCTGTGTGTGTGTTTTTTTAATTTGCAAGAATGGAAGGGACCTACAATTTACCGCCGAGTCCGAACGGCTACATGAGATGCACTTTTTCGAAACAAATTTTATACTCTTTGAGGATTTGTCAGTTCCTTGCAAGAGGCTCTGATGGTGGGGTAGTCAAACCCTGACCATTCGTTTAGCAGTTCGACGCAATGTCCGTTTGTCTGTCTGTCTGTCTATGTGTCTGTCTGTCTGTATATCGAACTGCATCCTAACCGGGTTAAGCAATTGCCTTCAAAATTTGGTATGTGTGTATCTCTTGTCATTCCACAAAATAATGGTACTCGCCATATAACGGTTAAGGAAAAGCTTATTTTTCTCGAAAACGACTCCAACGATTTTGATGAAAATATTTTGAGAATATTTTTGTTGGTACTAGCTATCATCTTATCAGAACCAAATTTACCGAAAAAGTCTATTAACGGTACCTTTCATATAACGGTTTTTTATTTTCGACTTTTTCGGTAACGGCTCAAGTGATTTCAATAAAATTATATTTGAAAAGAAGTTAGTAGCAAAATTACATCTGCATGCCAACATTTTGAATAATTATTTTTTTCTATTTTCAATTAATTTTTGAAGTTTGTTTTTTGAAAATTCAATATTTTTAAAACTTATTAAAAAGAATATTTAAAATTTTGCAATCAGGTGTAAATTAATAAACTCTAAAGAACTGCATAGTTGTTTCTGTCAAAGATCTTGCGTTCCAATGTAATAAGGCACTTAAGAGCATATACGTGCGACCCAGTCGTGTCCATTTTTTTTATTACGGTTGGCGCTGCCCGTTAGAAAACTTATTTCCAACGGTATAACTCCTCAATAACATCAACAAGATTCGGAGAAAAATCATCCTTGATCAGACGATTTATGTAAATACACAAATTTCATTTGTGAATGACATGCAGGATGCACGATTCCTCTGGGAGAGGCTTAAATGTGAAATACTGCATTGCTTAACGATAGCCCGAATTCGTGAAAATTGGTAGACGGAAGAGTAACATGATTCACTACACTATTAAGAGATATAGAGATATAGAGATATAGAGATATATAGATATGGAGATATAGAGACATAGAGATATAGTGATATAGAGTTATAGAGATATAAAGATAAAGAGATATAGATATAGAGATATAGAAGTATAGAGGTATAGAGAGTTATATATATAGAGATATAGATATATATAGAAATATAGATATAGAAATATATAGATATAGAGATATAGAGGTAAAGAGATATAGAGATATAGAGATGTAGAGATATAAAGGAATAAATACATAAAGATATAGCGATATAAATCTATAAATATATAGAGATATAGAGATATAAACATATAAAGATATAGAAATATAAAGATATAGAGATATAGAGATATAAAAATACAGAGACATGGATATATAGAGGTATATAGGAATACAGAGATATGGAGTTACTATTTCTACTAATACTAAGCAATATACACCACGCTGCACATACTGTAAGAACGGAGAGGAGAATCTGATCGTATCAATGTGGTTTCATACCAGGCAATTCAACAATTGATCAGATCTTTACCCTTTGGCATGTGATGAAAAAAGTTTGGAATTTTATATTCCAACTTCCAACATACCATCTATTTATAGACTTTATTGCATAGCAATTGTAGAACCTTATAAGGCCATGAGAGATTTCGGCATCGCAAATATATTAAAATGACTACATAATGCAGGCTGAGGATGATTAAAATTACAAGCCAAATAAAAGTAGCCGGTATGTTGTCCAGACCAATCAACATCTTTATTAGACTCCGACAAGGGAATCCTCTTTAACCTAGCGTTGGGGAAAGAAATCCGTGACAATGGCACGTCAACAATAGTCCCTCGTAACCAAGTCCAGCCAGATATTGGCTTACGCATACGAGATCGACATCATCGGCAGAAGCCAACAAGCTGTACAAGACCCCTTAACCCAGATCTAGCAGGCGGCACAACACCTCGGGCTGCATATTAATAAAGACTAAGTTCATGGCGACTACATCTGCGAGAAGTGTTGGTCCAACTATCAGGGTAGTGGATAATGCATTTGAAGTAGTGCAATCCTTTAACTATGTTGGATCAAAAGTAGCAGCCGATAATAATATGGAGGAAGAAATACGCGGGCGGCTGCTGAAATCCACAGAACCTACTATAGTATGTCAAGGCTATTTAAATCCAGAAACCTTACCAAACAAACAAAGCTGCTGTTGTACAAGAATATGGTATTACTAGTACTCACATACGGATCTGAGACTTTTGTGCTTACAAAAAGGCAATCTCATCTCTTATCCGCGTTCGAGAGGAAAGTCTTACGGAGAATTGTTATCCCCGTGTGTGAGGGAGGACGATTCCGGAGAAGATACAATCATGAATTGTATAAAATCTACCTCGAGGCAGATGTTGTGGAAAAAATAAAGCTCGGTAAACTCCGGTCGGCTGGGCTCGGAGCACAGAGTCTTTTGCAGTTTTTTTTGTATGGTATGGACAACGTGGCAGACCTTGCTTGCGAATATTTGTCACAGACCAGGACATTCGAAGCCTTGGGGTGTGAAATTGGACGGCGTCGCGCCCAGCAATCGGGATATATGAAAAAACTTGTTGAAGGAGGTTCGGACCGGATCCCGGTTGTTGCGCCGATCATGATGAAGATGAGCAAACCCAATAGCTTTCGAGAATTTCTTCAGCATTTTTTATGCAAAATTTTTATGTTTGGCTACGTGAGTAATCCGGTATTGTTCATAAAACCAAAAGTTTCGTTATGCTCACTTTAAGTGAAATCTAAAACATCAAAAAGCAAGAACTGTGCTTGAAATGTGGTGATCCATAAAGATTTTGATAGTTTCTCCCAATTGCAGATTTCCAACTTCAAATCAATTTTTGTGTTAAAGATCTTCGAAATAAACAGTGCACTGAGGTGTGGGAATTTTGTGTTTGTATTAGTGAGAAAGCATCTCAGAGCAAAGTCTATTGAGGTGAATCCGTAATGTTGTTGACTTGCAGTAATGTACTTGACCTTGTTGAGACACCGTTATATCCACAAAAACTGACTGTTTGGTGTGCTTTATGGGTTGGTGGAATAAATGGTCCGTACTTCTTTAAAAACGATGCTGGCCAGAACGTTACAGTCAATGGTGACCGCTATAGAACCATGATTACTGACTTTCTCGTTCATAAATTGAACATGAGCTGCACACAGCTCGTGCCACAATAGATTTTCTGAAGGAAACGTTTAATAACCGCATAGTTTCACGTTATGGACCCCCGAAATACGGCCACAAATGTTGGGAAAAGTCATCGTAAATTGGACCTCTAGATAAGACTACGTCCGAGCCAGCCGTGGCGGTCATATACAAATATACATAAAATATTATGTCAAAAGATTATCCTTTGAATAAAGTAAATCTTATGTTAATTTAAAAAAATTCTTTTTGTTTTATTGCATTTTAAAATTTTATAGTTCTAAAACAAACACCCTTTATAAGGAGTGATAAATGGTCTTTCAAAGTCTTAAAGGAGTATATCCCTTGAGGACCTGTCTGATTAGTTTTCCAGTTTTGAACTTGACTGAAGTGCACTTTTTGTTACATGTTCTGAGGCTTTCAGGTTGAAGATGTAGGTTGTAGGATTCTCATTTACGGAATAACGTACACTTTCTTGATTCATAAGTCGACTTCGATGGGGATTTTTTGGTGCGACTCTGTTCGGCCATCCAAGCCTTGCTTTGATTTCTTGGGGTCTTAACTAAGCTAATTGATGGAAGTAGAGTTTTTAATCTTCTTAAATGCATTGTATATATGAAATATTTTCAATCCATAATAACACTGTCTTTCTTAACTCATGAAAACTTTGTTATTTTAAGACCATGAGCATGGCTTTAAAAGCCAAATATATATGTACATGTTAACACTTCTAGGCTAAACTACTATGTCTCTTTCCCCAAATCAAAGCCTTTTTCGGCTCATGTTCCCTTCCCAAAATGGAAACATTTTTCATACCTCCAAATAATTATTCCAAATCAAAAACATTCTCATATCTATCGTCACTAAAAGCTGCATACCCAACACACAGACTAAATAACTATTTCAAGTTAACCCAATCAAATTAAATTTAACTCGGATAAGATTCATTTAATTGATGCAAGACAAGCTTTTTCAAACCGCACAGTTCCATTAGATGTTTGCTCTAGTTTCACACGCAAACAAATTCCTTAAACCACCTTTTTCAGCTTCCAGTAGTGACAGAGGCTCGCGCTCCCTTCCCCAAATTGGCATCAGGCAACGACTTTGCAAATGGTTCAACTTCTAGTTGTGGCCACATAAATATCAGCCACAACAACGACGCAACGGACGTGTTAGATACTTGAAAGTGTGATAAATTCACGGCACGAGATACACGCACAGCGTGAACCAGTTTTCATATGCATTACCACCGTTCCAGAGGTCCCTCTGTGTGCTGTAAAGTTGATGAAGGCGCACATTCGAAGATCGGAAAATTAAAATCTAACATCCAATGACATGGCGATGACTTTCGATATCGAAATTTGGAAATTTTAATCTTTTTTTTCATCGATTCAGTATCTTGTCATCAATTCCTGAGCAATAGATACTTTCTTCTAAGGCAACTATGGACGTGTGTTTGACAACATTTAAGTTAGTTATTTCATCAACATAATTGTCAATATGACGACCTAACTATTTTGTCAATGGTAACATGGCGGGCTTGAGAGTAAATTGGTTTGCACATCAAGAATGGTAGTTACAACTATTTAGTTGTCATGATAATTTGCGCAATCGCATCTAGATACACGCAGTAATATAGAAAAAAAGATACAAAAGTATCTCAGATTGCGTTGTCTCCGATAGTAGGTAGTGCATGGAGGTTTAAGCTCTGTTTGACAAACAATTCCCTCCCCCAGTAGTGCAGCATTGCGTTTCTTGGAATATACATATGAGATCTCAATTAAGGCGTTTTGTGGATTTAGTGTGCAAAGGCGTTTCGGAAGGCCGTTACGTAGTTGAGTATACCTAAATATGCTGATGCGGTATCTTGGTTGGGCTTTGCGGTTTCGGGCTTGCATCATGTGTTTGGTGGTGGTATCCATTCCTTAAGGTTGGTATACCCCATGCTGGATAAGCTTGGTGAAACAAGATATCTGATACATGGTGACGAATTTCAATGCCGAATGTTGCAGATAAACATCTAAGAATTACTTTTTTCACATAAATTCGTTAAAATGGTACTGCATAGTTGGGAAAATGAGACTGGAGTTTAGTTAGTTAAGATAAAATTCGATAAAAATGGCATTGCAGGTTAAGTTGTTTGAAGTGTGTTAAAACGATGGGATTGGATTTGATCGTTTGTATCTTTTATTTTTTAATTACAAACGACACTTATCTATCTGATACAATGAGATCTTGAATTGAAAGGTTAAATAAGATAGTTTTTTTCTGTAAAGGGTGTGTGAACATATTTTTTCGAATGATTCAATTTAAATCGATTTGACGATTTGTTCGATGTTTAAGAATGTTCAAACAAAGAATAATTGATAAACGGAAAGACCAAAAGACTATTCAAAAATTAAGAAGCATTACTATAGTCCAGTCGACAGGTTGGAAAAAATAGGTTTACGATGAAAAAGTTCGGAACTAAACAGTTTGGCCGCTGGCCGTCGAAGTTGTCATTTTCAATGTCGCCACCATAAACTGCTACCAGAAACTTTTCTCCATCATCGATGATCTGCTGAGGACTAGCGTTTGGTTTGAGATATGGAGCCACTGCTACAGAGAGGGAGGTTTTCTTCATATAGGTGCTGGAGATTTTCTTCTTCACCAAACCATACGGCGCTGACTTAGTATCACAACCACTCACTTTGTGAAGGAAAAGTTTGTTCTTTGGTGGAAAGGAGCAAGTAGACTGGGACTACTGCCTCTTTCACTTTTCTGAAGATAGATGTAATAAGTATGTCCACATCTTCAGCAGTAATGTTGGCGCTATCGAATTCACTGCCCTTGGATATGGCGGTGTTGACGATAATCACGTCGGCGTTTCAACATCAAAATGAATGCGCTTATATTTTCATCGTTTGCCAAGAACTTTCCTTTTGCGTTTCCAGGAGCGGATTCAAGGGTCGCTGGCCAGAAACTGTATTGAGTCTAGCTAAGCGATCCATGATAAAATATATGTTTTCCTCGTTATGGAGATGTTGTAGCTGAGTATATTTTGTATTGTTAGATGGGTATTAAATTCAGCTAAGCGAATCATATACCACAAATTTTTTGAAAACATAATTCCGTCTCCAGGAGCGGATTGAATGGTCGCGATCAGAAAATACATATTTCACTCACGCCTTCTCACGCCCGTTATTTTGTTCCTCTTCCATATTTCTGTATTGCATTAATATTTCCCAATTAACTGTCCGTGATAATTAAAAAGTAGAGGAGGGGGAAACCGATTCGAAAAGTAACTAAAATGATGTGAATATTGTAGGATTTCATTAGAAAAGAAAATTGGATCTTGTTAATTTTAAACAGTAGGCGAGGGGAGGGGGTGCGGGGTTAATGTTTAGTAAGTCCAACATTTGTTGTTATATTTAGAAATCATAGTATCAACAACATTTGATTATAATTTAAGTATAACACAAAAAATAAGGTAAAATTCTGCAGATTTTGACATATTTTAGGAAAATTTGAAAAATTACCTTTTTTCGAAATGCCATATCTTAGTTACAAATTAACAAACAAAAATGTATGAATAACCAATATCGTAGATAATGTTATGTTCTACACAATATACTTTAACGGTAAGTAACGTAGAACGGAAGAAAAAAAAGTAATTAAGGAAAAAACACAGAAAGGTCTAAAATTTTGCGGCTTCCCCTTTTCCCATTTTTTGCATAGGGTTTCCGAGGTCCAAAACTTAAGAAAATGTTGTTCAACCACCGATTATCTTGTAGGATAGATATATGAGGAAGATGAGGAGGTCCTTTTCCGATCGAATCTCTTATAATGTCTAAAGGATTTCTTTACCGCCAGCATCAAGTATTGAGGTCAAGTGGCAACATTGCCAAAATGCCATCAGAAAGGCCGCCTCTGAATGTCTGGGTTTTAAAGACCCAAACCCCTGGTTTTACGATGGGTGTTGACAAGCTTATGCAGCTAAGCAGGAAGCATACGAGGCAGCGAGTGATACACAGAAGCACCAGAACTGCTCGCGGACTCTACAAAAAAAAATAAGAGAAGGAATACCGGCTTGTTAGAAAGAAAAAAGAAGAGAAGTGCTTGAGAAAATGAATATTTTACCAAAAGCTAAAATTTAATCACCAATGATACAGAGTTCAAACTGAAGCATTTGAATCTGAGAATATGAAAGAAAAATGGTTGCAGAATCTTTAACGGCGATGACGAACCGAGTTCGGCGGTCAAGCAGAACCATTCTATGAGCGAAATAGAACAACAATTCGAACAACCCGACCTGGATAAAGTTAAGCCAACTATTTTAACTTTAAATGGAATAAAGCCGCCCAAGCCCATAATATAGCAGCTGAACTCTTCAAAGCTGCAGGCGATGACTTGGTTAAAAGTATAAACCAACTCATAATCAAGATATGGTTAAAAGAAATCACGCCCGATAAACTGGATCTCAGAATTATTTGCCTGATCCTTAAAAAATAATAACCTCTAATCTATGCTATTTACGGAGGTATCAGTCTCCTTAGCATACAAGATCTTTTTTACTATAGATTTTGAGCGCCCTAAACCATTTCTTAACAACCTGAATCCATCTACCAACGACCAAATATTCACATTACGTCAGATCTTGGAAAAACCCCAAGAACTTCTAATCAAGATCCACCACCCTTTCATGGAAATCAAAGTTGCGTCTGACAGCATTTATAAGGAAGAATTATATAGAGCAATATGTAGCTTTGGCATCGTAGCCAAACTCGTCAGCATTATGCAAAATGACAATGAAAAACGCACGCTGTTTATTCAATGTCCGTAAAGACCTCACCAACACCTTTGAAATCTTTAAAGATTTAAAGGATTTTAAAGAGACACTGAACATGTCAAGAAAGACAGCTGTTACTTTGCGGTACTTAGAAAATTTCTCTACCTGGACTCCCTTATAATTAAAAGAACGATACCAGCATTGAGATCAAACGAACAATAATTCTCACCAATCGCTGCTTCTTTGGACATAGAAGGCAATTGAGTAGCAAAGCCTTCTTCCGGGCAACTACATTGTCCATTTATAAGACCTACATCTTCCCATTCCTGCTGTATGGTGGGGATGATGATGCTTTAGGTTGCTCTGAGAAAAAAATACCCGGGTGATTATCGGTCCGGTATCGGACCGCGGTAAAAAATTGTAGTGACTCATTCAAATGTAAAAAACGTTTCAAATTTGTCTAAACGGACTTTAGTGAGGTGTTTGACAAACGCTCACATCGAGTTTTGCTATTTAAGTTGTTTTAGCTATTAGTTTGTCATGTGATTCCAACCTAATTTGTTCGATACGTTTTATTTGTTACTTTTAACGGTTGCAAATAAAAAAATGTAAAATTAATTTTGGAGTACCGCAAGGTAGCCATTTAAAGCCTATTCTTTTATATATTTTTTAATGACTTCCTATCTGCCTTGAAGTACCCAAAAACTGCCTCATTCATGCGCGGATGATCTTTTGAAGACAAAATTTATTCTTGGAGAACTTGTCATTTTCTATCAAAGAGTTAAGTGGCTCTGACAAATAACCGATATTTCAGAACGGGCACTACAAAAACAATTTTCCCTAACCATCTCAATTTCATGTTTAATTGCTATCTCCAAATCTTGCAGTCGTGCTCTCTTTATTTAACCTTATTTATCCTACCGATCCTAAAACTGTGAAGTGTGAACCAATTTAATGACGAATTTTAAAATTGTATCCAAAAGAAACAGTTCTTAAATGTAAGCTATCCGATGGATCCGACGACTAACTAACTGAACTGAAGTACCTTCAGATTTGTTTTTTTTTTTGTTCGAAACTATCGAAACCAATTTTCTGGTTTCTAGCACGGAAATCGCAATCTCAGGGCCGCGCACACATACAAACAGTTTATAACTTATTCTTACCATTTTGTCTGGCTTAAAGTGTGTTGTTAGTTTTTTTTTCATTTTTGTTTTTGTTTTCTTTGTTCTTTTCTTATTCCACATTTTGTGTTAAGTTACCGCTTTTAAGTCAAATTATAGCTCCGCAGAGTACAATGGCCCAATTAAATGGCGTTTCAATTAAACTGCATGCAAACAACGCAACGAAAACAGTTATTATACACAATTTGGTTATGTGTGTCTGTGTTAAAACAGTTTCACTTTTATTGGAGTTGTATTGAAAGCGAAATTGCGGTTACTGCTACTTATGGAATAAGCCAGTTGATGGTAAAATACCAAGACCTTCAATGTATTTCGATAAAAAAAATTTGATTTGTTTCCTTTTTTATCGTAGTAAGTTTAATGAAAGACGAATAGGGTAATCAAGCACCCAAGAAGTTTTGAATACCCTTTTACCAAACTTATAATGGCATAAGATACTTTGAAGATTATATAAGAATTTTGCTTTTAAGGCGTCCCTACAATAAGAATTCTTCTAACAAAATTAAAATATAGCGGGTTGTAGAAAAGACATTTTCAAGCATTAAGAAGAAAAACGGTTCGCAAATGTGGTGAGATGACGTTCATTAGTGGACAGAGAAAGAGCCAATGGTTTTTTTTTATATAATAAACGCGCGCACAGGGGACTATTTGTTTTCCTTTTAATGAATGTAAGTACACTTCGCGAACATTAGAATAATAGGGAGGGGAAGGACAGAAGGTGTCGATTAACATTGGTTTTGAATGCTTGCAAAAATTTTATAGGAACATGTCCGATCCTGCAGGCAATACGGAGACAGCACTTGTGGAAAAACTATTTAACTGTTGATGAAGCTGCAAATGCCTTGAATGGTCAAGATTGAATAATGTTATCAAGCTACGTTAAAACAGGCCTTAACTACAGAACTCAAATTTTAAATGAAGCTTTTTAATAAGAAAAACAAAATATGTATTTTTATTTTTTATTGTGGTCATCTTAAGGGAGTCTAATCTTTTCAATTTCAATTTTACTTTGGTCTTTATTATACATAATGCTCGAATAATACTCTTTTTTCTGGCTGACGGCAAAAGCCAATGCTATACTTGTAAATTTGTAAATATATGTAAACTTTTGTAGATTATCTAATTTCATTTAACACTCTTTTTGTATTCCATCAGGAAGGTGAAGCGATGTTTGCGAAGCATCTGCCCAGAGGTGTGAGTTATACTCGAGTTCAGGGCGTATAAACGCTTTATAAATTGTAGCCAGATCAGAAGGGGAAAAAAACTTCTTGCATCGATACAGAAAACCTAAGCAGTTAGCAGCATTTTTAGCGAGCTTTAATACATGGTCGTTGTCGTTGACACACATAGCGAGTGGGTTGTGGTCAAAATTCGATATGGGTCATAATTCTGTTTTCAAAATTCTGCATTTTAAAATACTGTTTTGCATAATTCTTGCTGTAGAAAATTCTGCATGACCAAATAAAAATTCAGTTTTTCAAAATTCAGTTTTTTAAAATTCTGTATATGTGCTGTAAAATAGAAATCATTTTTTTACATTATCAAAATGATTTTACTTCTTATATTTATTAAATTTTATTCGACGCTGTGACCGCACATAAGAGCAAGTACGTGCGATCCAGTCGTGCAATTTATTTAAAATTTGCAAAAGAGGGACACATTCATCAAGCTTAGAATGAAATCATAAATCACATATCATATTGTTATGCATAATGTAATGTATGTATGTATTTAGCTATAAATTTGGATAATTGGTTATGTTCAAAGTTCGTTGTTGACAAGAAATATTACTTTTCTTTTAGATATAGATTTGTGCTGTTTAATCAATTGTGTAATTATATTTTTGGTCGTCATTCAATAAATCTTTAATAAAGTCACAACAAAAAATGTTCTTCCGGAAATGGCTATTTTTCTTAGACAGAATTTCAGTGTTCAGAAGCAGAATTATGCACAGAATTATGATATACAGAATTTTGAAAAGCAGAATTTTGATCATACAGAATTTTTATAAAAAAATCTGAGCCCTGGGGCACACCAGCATTTATTTTGTGGGATTCAGACTTGAATCCGTCCAATACAATTTGTATTGAACGGTCCAGAAAGTAGCTTCTTATCCAACGAAGAAGAGTATCATCGATTCCAAAAGCACGCACTTTCGATAAGAGCCTTGAAAGTAGCAAGTGCAATAATCTTACTTTCATCAAGCCGATGTAAAGATTTGTTCCACTGTTCGGCGAGATATGGCATCAGATCACCAGTGGAACGATTACTGCAAAAGCCATACTGACGGTCATGGAGCAGCTTTCGATATTCCTTAAGCTGGCGGTTAATCAGCGTTTCCATAACCTTAGAAAGAAGGGATGTTAGTGCTATGGGTCGATAGAAGGAGGAGGAGGATGGATCGCCTTTCTTAGGGACAGGCTGGACAAATAGAAGAGTAGGAGCGATGGAAAGCTTACGCAGTGGCTTTGCCAGTGTGGAAGAATACCTTCTCACCTGGCGTGGCATTTTTGAAATATTCGTATGGGATACCATCTTCGGGATTATTTCGCCCGGCGTTATTTTACAGCACCATCTTGTCCTGAGGCTTTTTAAACTATAACTTTTTTATTATTATTTTTTTTTTTTATTTTATTATTATAACTTCGGTTTTATCGATGCAAGTGGCAGTGCCATCCATAGACAGAGAGGTATGTTTTTATTAAACAAGAGACAGCATTAAATTTGTGTAACATTAAACTGCACATGATTTTTCAGCAGTAGAGAATGAAGTTTATTTAATTATCATAGGATACCATTGTAATTCCACATTCAGAGGACATGGACGTAGATTCAAGAACATGCAATAAAAGGTTATGGTAGAGTCGTCGGCAAAACAGTGAAGTGGATAAAAAGTTTCAGATAAGAAATTATAAAAAGGGGGAAAAGTGTTGGAGACAAAACGGATTTTTGAGGCACACCAGCATATATTTTGTAGACATCAGGTATAAGAACTTCTAAAACAGCACAACAATAAAGGTCCAGAGGGTAAATTCTGATTGAATTGGTTCTACTCTTTGATAAAATATTTCTTCATCGGATCTCCAGCGGAGCATTTAACAATTGCTGCAGGCTGTATTGCCTGTATTTCTTAAGCTGAAAAATATTAGCATGATCTTATTTTTTGAGTTTTGGGATCCTAGCTACCTTCCTTATTGTCAATTAATAACAGTCTGAGTATTAAGTTAATTGGGAGGGATGTAAGATGATGTACCGGTGCAAATTCAGTTTAAAGTTCTGCATTTAAAAAAAAAAGGAAAAATCAGAGCCTGGCACATTCGCTTGGTACGGTTAAGGAAAGAATCCCAGTTGTGGACTGTTCATCCGAAGATGAACACATGGGTAGCGTATACTGATGGGCGAGTATCAAGGTTGAAGTGTTTCAGGAACTTATGCAGTTGGCTATTTTACTTGAGTATTATTTATATAGAAAAAGCAAAAAAGTATCGAAATCTGTGAAAAATTACGACGACGATGGAGCTCAAGAAATAATATAACTTCTAATTACCGGCCACCTATCATTATTAAATCTCTTTTTATAATTCTATCCAAACAAATTAAGGTGTGTTTTATAGGAGCACTTGTCCAGTTTTTTGGACAAAAGGATGCTTTTAGACTTCAGCCATATCATAGGGGTTGACATTTTTTTTTGGAAGGAGGGAAACACTTCAACATAAGGCGGTCTGTAATGCACATTCCGAAAATTGACAGGTGTTTGGTTTCTTCGATGGAAGTACATCTCCTGGGTAGATGCATTAGAGGGAGGTTTCGCTTAAAATACAAAAGATAAGATTGAGTTGTTCAAGCATTAAATTTCACGTGATTTCTTATTTCTCCTTAAACAATGCTTTCAAGAACAGAATTTAATAAGCTTACTATCCACATCGGAAGAACATGGTTTTGAATTCAGAAACGAAGCTAAGATAACTGTCATCTGCTAGAACAATTATTTGGATTGATTTGTTCAGACAAGAGAATGTAAATAAATACAAGGAAAAGAATTAGGGACAAAACGGAGCCCTGCGGCACACCAGCAATTTTTTGATGATTATCAGACTCGAATCCGTAGAAGAAAAAATGAAGAAGAATTTAATCGAGTCTAAATGCACACAATGACAAACCTTTAAATTGAGGCACATAAAGCGCAATTTGGTTTGGTAGGATGAGGGAGGAAAAATTCCTAAGAATCCCATCAAAATAAAACCAGAAATCCAAATTGGTTTCTGAAGGCTTTATGGTCCATAGAAGAATATTCTTTAAAAAACCCTCTTTACTTTCAATATCTTAGAATGTCTTCGATTACAGCTTAAACACCTCACTAATTTGAATATCATTTTTTCTGATTTCCGTAATATCTAAATCAGAAATTTATGAAACAGAAACATTTGATATATAATATAATATTTAACTCAAGTAATCAGTAGCGTATGCGTGTGTGTGTTTGAGCATTATGTTGTATGTGAATTGCCTCATAAAATTGTTAACCATCTATAATCATAATTATTATTGTGCATGCTAAACGCAATTTAAAACAGATGCCAGTTAACTGGCATAGCCTGCAAAATGGGCAATTTCCACAACATTTAGCTTCAATAACCACCAACACTCTCCTTGCGGCAACCAAACAACAACATCCTCCTCACCAACAGTCAACACTACACAAGTCATAACTCATTCCCTCGCATCGAAATCTCTCGTCTTTTATAAATGTAGATACAACGCGCACCATGCAATGTGCACACAGTCACCTTGCTACCTGGCCTGGCCTGCCCTACTCCTCCTACATAGCCAGATACCGATTATGTGTATCTATGGCACGTACAAATCTTTCAGAGTGCAAATGCTAACAATAATCGACATGAGCATCAATATAAGGTTAGGTACAATCAACGGGTGTGCCACCTCCGCCGAGTCGACTCCGGCTTAACATCATTCGCTTATTCCTCCAATTTCACCCAAATAGTATCTACGGACCTAAAAACCAAAAAAAAAAAAAATAAATGCCACAATGAGAATCTTGGCCTGTTTTATCTTCTCGACGTATTTTCAAATATAAGTGGCGCTCTATATTTATAGGGAAGGCTATGTGAACGATGATTAGTCATGATTCAAACCCGACCAACCGTTCTTGCGTTGGGCGCCATTGTCAGCAAACAATTTAGTGAAGGGAAAATTTATTTTAATTGATTCTGACATAAAATTTGTGTTCTGGTTGATGGAAAAATATGTGAATATCGGAAAAACAAAGAAAATATTCAACATTTTTTACAAAAAACCCAAAAGATACATCGATCGCAAATAAATATACTGCGCGATAAATACAAACAAAAAATTACCCATAAATGGCGCTGTGGGAAAATCTGCCGGTGTGGGCTGGATCTTATGAAATTCCCGACAAGATATTAACTCAGTAGTTAGCAAGAGATTATAATAAAAAAAATTGTTAACGTGATATTATTTTTTATTTATCGATGGCCAGAGAAGTGGAGCAGATACTAGAAAAACGACATAAAAACGAGCTTGACTTGTCCCCGCGCAATATTGCAACTAAACTCCACTTTTACGGGGTGCAGTTAGAAAATGTTAGAAATGAAAAAAAAAAAATTATCCACAGAAAAGATGATAAATGTATCTTTGGCTCTCAGGAGAATAATAAATAAAAAAACACGGCAAACAGTGGGTTACCGGATGATTACGTTGAGCAAACATATGTGTATCCATAATTCATTGAAGTGGACAAATATGGTGATAACAGGCACACCAGTTGCGCGCTATGTACCTCAATTTTCTTAGTCATGAAGCAATTATTTCTGCCCACTGCAGACAAAAAATCCTTCGTACTGTGCCCTGGATCAAAGAAATATGCCACCGAATTTTTTGTAGACAAACTTAAATTCCTTTGATTTTTGTCGGCTTGTAAAATGAGTAATTTGTGCAGATAAGGAGTGGTCAGAAGGGATTAGGTGGATGGAATTCATTAGATATGAACCTCGTTAGTTGTGGATTGGATTGTTAACTTATTTTTGATTGTGGCGCCGCCGTTTTGGGGAGCAATTAAGTCATAAACCCAATTAATTTGTTGATAATTAGATACATTATACGAACAAAATATTTTTATTGTAACTTACGTTGAGAAATGTGTGACTTGAATCATTAATATCATTGCCTTACCTGAAAATAGATACAAAATAGTTTTATAAGAAATTTTGAAAAATTTGAGTTTGGTATTTTTTATTGAATATTAATTTATCAACCATGTTTTTAATAAATTGAATAAAAGGGGTTAAACCATAAAATTGTTTTTACAAAGTCTGTCTGAGCCATTTATGACACAGAGAAGATTAGAATATGAAAAACGAAAGCAGATTTAGACAACATCCATGTACATATGTACACATGTAAACGGAAAGAAAAAAAGGCCACACACGACAATAAACATTCGTGTGGTGGGGCTAATAGTTGCAGACTAAAGGATGAACTGAAGTAAAGTATTGCACTACTGTACTTTTAATAAACTTGCGATACCATATTAAAGGACATGAAAGCGTCAAAGGTTTTTTTTAGAAGCATCTGTGAAAAATACGGAAAGTAAAGGGTGTTTTTTCTAGAGGTATAAAACTTTTAAATAGAATAAAATAAAGATATTTTTTTTAAATTGACACAAAATTTACTTTATTTGAAAGATAATTTTTTGGCAATATAATTTGAATAAATTAATGGCATATAAAGGCCACGGCTGGCGCGGACAAAGTCTAATCTGGAGGTACAATTTTCGACGACTTTTCTCAACATTTGTGGCCGTAGATTGGCACTAACTTTTTCACACATTTTGGCCAAAACAGACGCTATTTCGCATTCAATGTTGGCTCTGAGCTCTCAATATCGATTGGCGAATTTCTTGAGATAACACGCTCATCAAATTTACTTATCAATAAATCGACTGTAAGTTGTGCTGTATCTGTGTGGCTTGTGGCACTATCCTATTGAAACCACATGACGTGTAAGTCCAAAAATAATCGGTAATCATGGCGCGATAACGCTGGCCACTAACAATAACGTGACGATCGTTATCGTAGACGAAAAAATATGGCCCAAGAACGCCACCAGCATACAGACCGCACCAAACAGTTATTTTTTGTAGATGAAGTGGTGATTCATGAAGCAAATGTGGATTTTCCCGTTGCTCGCTCGTGTACTTTACCATGATGAAAATGTTGAGTTTACTCAATAAATTCACAATGACAGTTTGATGATAAGTGAAAGATTATGCGTTCACAAATTAAATTCAAAGTTGTCAAGTCCCTATTGCAAAAAAACCCTATATTTTCAAGGTTGACCATTCTAACATTCGGAGGCTGTCGGTGTTGCATACGATAATACTGTGTTAAACAGGCCAGCTGTTTTGGCACTAAGTGAAACCCAAGTAGGAGAAAATTCTGATCACTCGGAATTTAACCTTCATGGTTATACTTAAGTGCCATTTTTCTTTGCCCTTCATGGCTCGCCATATTTATTAGGAATAATGTTGCATTTCAACTTCCACCACAATACGGTTTGTGTTCAAATACAGACTTTAATTTCATGTGGTAAGTAAGTAAGTAGGTAAACGCATTATTCACATTTGTTTTATCCACAGATTATTGACAGAGTGTCAACTTCAAATTGGGTTTCGTTATTCTGGCCAGAAAACACCGGAAGGAAGGTTTGTTGAATTTTTTGCTGAGTTAAACCCCACTTACTCAACTTGTTGATGAGCCAACCCGATTTCCAGATATTACAGGTCAAGCCTCCAACACTCTAGACTTGTTTCTTACTACTGATCCTGGATAAACAACTATTCGTGTATTTGATTGAGAATCAATGGGAAGTTGAATCAGATTTTTATCGTCAAATCATCTTCAGCGATGAAATTCATTACTGGCAAAACAGGTGGTTTTTGGCCGAATTGTCGTTTTTTCGTTCAAATGTTCGTAGCTTGCATAGACATGTAACTTCAGAAAATTACACAAGAAAAAGTCTAACGACGTCGAATCGGACGATTTCGGTGCCATTTAACACCACCTTCACATGAGATGACCATGTCCTCAAGTCGCTGGTACGTAGTTTTATCCTGTTGAAACCACATGTCGGTGGTGTCCATATCACCCAATCCAAGCAAAACGAAGCTGGTAATCATCGACCATAATTCGTTGTCTGTGGTCATTTACCTTTAACTCCTCGGTCATTTAATTATGTACCACATAAGGCCCAAGTCACGACGCTAAATTTGTCAAATTGTGGTTTTCGACAGGTCCAGTTCTAGGTGAGCGACGTAATAGGATTCTCCTGCACATTTTCACGGACAGCTTCGATGTTTTCCGCAAATCTTGCGTTTTGTAAACGTTAAGGTATTGGTTGATCGTTTACTGAAGCAGTGGACCCAAATTTATCCACCACACTGTAAATATCCCTATCGGAAGGACGGTTATAGCGACAGAGTGGTTTCTAAACCTCTTTTGTTTTAAGGGTTTTTTTTTCTGCAAATACATAGCATTAAACTGTATTTTAGAGCGTTAGATTGAAAGATACTGAATCAAGTGAAGAAATATTTTAAAACAAATCGTCACAACCATCCCTTTTTTCGCAGAGTTAGTATAACTTAGAGATATTTCCCGCATAGGAAGCATCAACACTGGGCTGTATATTTCTACGGAAGTCAAAACTAGCTCACGGAGTAAGACCAACATACACAAAACTGATTTTTCCCAAATAGAATTGCCATAGCCGCATCACCGTCACTAAACAGACTCGGCACTAGACAATCAGCTATTAAAGAAGATGAAAACTATATTATTAAATATGTATTGCGATCCACAGTGCAGTGGCATCTACCAAAATGTATCTCACTTCGATTGCCAGAGTGCGCAAGTGAGCGCGTTCTCTTGCGCAAAGCATAAAGGCAACAAAATCTTCCGCATTAAATCTTTATGTCTGACCACAAGAAGTGATCATCATCGCGCCATCATCATCATCATCGTGTATATGGATGGATATAGTAACGACAAAAAACCATCAACAAAAGATTCGCAGTGATTGGAGAAAGTCGTCCAGATTGCGTTCCAATTTCCGCAAACGAAATTTTCAGCGATCACTTATACAGCGCAGCAGCAAAATCCTAGACGACTTGAATACGCGTCAAACGATGCGACGACGACGGACTCAGGTCTCTTCTAGCAAAGTTATGACTTGCAATGAATGAAACGACGACATAACCGTATTTAGTGGCGCAAAGATATCCACTCGGACTGTCTTGGTCATAGGGAATCTTTGAGGTACTTTGCATGAGATGATCTGCCTCCGTTTGTAGAGTATTCAATTGCAACTAATAGGACTGCACTGGCTGACAAGTGAAGTGGAAAGGAAATCAAATTACGGAAGCAGGTCGTTTCGGAGCCGACAAGATAAACGATGCTGCCGCAATAATATGTAATCGAACTGAAATTGGAGGAGGTATTTGCAACTTAAAGATACTTACTTCACTTTTCCACCTACGCGCATGCTTCGAACATGAGTAACTTCTCTGCAGATGCGATCAAAGAGTTTGGGTAAAAGTGTTCGAGAGATGTTAAGCTCATTATTAATCGATTGGATGCGGTTAAATGCAGCTTAGGCAGCTGTGGTAAGTTAATAAGTAATAATTGGAATATGAATTACGAAACTAATTTGTTGGAAAAGTTGATGTTAAAGGATTCGGAGTTATGTGCCTGCATTTGGCAATTAGCTAATCAAGTGGCAAATCTGTGAAATCTCTTAAGCTGTTGCATGAATAAGGAGATGGCAAGTGAAAAAGTTGCTGAACAAAGTAAGAAGAGGGATTATGCCGAGGTAAATCACCGATTATCTTCATAACGATAATCCGAGAAGTAGGATATTCAAGATTAATTTTTATAACAGCTGTTCTTGGTATTTATTTCAAACAGGAGTTTAAATAAAGCGGACCAACATTTTTCTACCAACTCCAATTTTTCGGAAATATTTGTTGCTTCCTGTTTTCCAACTGTTAGACAAGGTAATTGAGAATGAAGGATAAGTACCTATCCAAAAGGTAAAAGAAGTGCCCCGTGGCTTAGTGGGTTAAAAAGAACTTCGGCAGGTTGATGAAGTAAGAAAAGCCGCGCGTACTTGACGAACACAATTGAAGTGCAAAATTAAACACAGACAGAAAACGGCCAACTTCGAACTGTATAGTAGAGCCACCCATAGAAGGATCATGAATGTCCTTGAAGAATAATTTTTTTTTCGAAAAGAAATATTGCCGAAATCACTGCGTAGGCTTTTCTATTTTCCTTCCAAATCTGGTAATTGTCTAGGCTAGGCTGTCTATTAAAATGTCGAGTCTTACTCATCTTCTTACTATTGACTTGTTGCACCTTGGTCCTTTTTTTCGAAGATCATGGAAACGCTGATTAACAGATATGGATTGAAAAAAGTCGTAAGGAATGAAAACTTTTCAACCAACGCCAAGCCGGCTTTCGTAAAAAAGAAGAAGAAAATAATAGAAAATGGCTGAGCTGTCGAATCAACACTTACGCGATGCATAATGTTTATCACAAGATCCTTCTCTATGGGTCGTATATCGTATTTTAACTTTTCATTTCATTTAAATAAAATGCCTAGATTGATCAGAGAAAAATCGGAAAAAGCACAAACAAGCAAGGAACTCATGCAACTCCGTTTTTGAAAGAACCAAATTTTTGCATGACCAAAAATTGCGGTAAAAAATTCTGCAGTGTCCCAAAGGCAGTTACAAATTTATTTTTGGTCATTTGTAAAAAATATTAAAAACTTCTCAATATCTCCGGTTCTAACGCTCAGCGACAATAACAAACTAATTGTTTACTCTTCAAAGAAGGCAAACTTGCTCTCCGCCCACTTCGCTGCCAGCTTCACGCTGCCTAACTTAAGAATGTAAATTTTTAAATGGGACAGATTTTTTTCCGCACTCATACAGTAGCAAAAGTTCTTAAAGATCTCGATACACACAAATCCACTGGACGGGATGGTATACCCCCGATTCTTCTGAAGAGGTGTTCTTCCCCACTGGCAAAGCCACTGCGTAAGCTTTTCCATCGCTCCTACTCTTCTGAAATCTTTCCTAGAAGATGGAAAACAGCATTTTTCCTGCCTGTCAAAGCATTTGATAGAGTTTGACATGAAGCTCTCTTATCGAAAATGCGTACTTTTGGGATCGATGATACTCTTTTTCGTTGGATTAGAAGCTATCTTCTGGACCCTTCAATACAAGTTGTATTGAATGGATTCAAGTCTAATTCCTACAAAATAAATGCTGGTGTGCCCCAGGGCTCTGTTCTGTCTTTGACTCTTTTCCTCATTTTTTATAAATGATATTCTGTCTGTTACTTCTAATCAACCTTACTGTTTTGATGTCGACTCTATCCTCAGCTTTTTATATTCGTTCGATAATTCACGTCCTTCGCCATCGGACGTACAATTTCAACGGTACCGTATGTCAAGCTCGTTAAACTCTGATTTAAACAGCATTTTCAAATGGGTTAATAGGAATCGCTTGGAGTTTAATGCTTCGAAAATTCAATGCTGTCTTCTGTCGTTAAAGCTTAACATACCAATGGCATTGTCCATGAATGGCCCATACATCTTAGAAACCGAAAAGCTATCAGTACTCGGTATGTGTGTCAACGACGACCTCCGTTGGAACCACCATATATTTGAGATCGCTAATAATGCTGCTAAGTGCTTAGGTTTTTTGTATCGGTGTAAGATGTATTTTTCCTCATCTGATCGGGCTACAATTTATAAAGCGTTTATAAATAAAATAAATTTATTGGCGTTACAGCTCCTTAAGGAGCCAACGCCTAGCGACTTATACTCTCAACCATTTCTGTGTGTGTGTTGTTAATCTGCAAGAATGGAAGGGACCTACAATTTACCGCCGAGTCCGAACGGCTAGATGAGATGCATTTTTTCGGGACAAGTTTTACTCTTCGAGGTTTCGTCAGTTCCGCGCAAGAGGCAGTACCCCAGAAAAAGGTGGCTATGAGCTGGATTTGAACCCAGGTTCTTTCGCTTAGCAGTCCGACACACTAACCACTAGGCCACGGGGCACTGTTATAAGGCGTTTATAACTCATACCTCTGGGCAAGTGCTTCACAAACATCGCTTCACCTGCTTGATAGAATACAAAATCGAGCGTTAAGATTGATAGGAAATAGAACTGCCGCTGAAACAATTACCCCTCTCGAACACCGACGCAATGCTTCATGTCTTTCCTTAGTTTATCGGTTCTTTTATAAGAAATGTTCACTCGAAGTAGCCAGCTGCGTTCTTTCCCTAAACAGTTTCTCCCATAATACTCGTCTCGCAAGGAATACCCATCATTTCACCCTTGAACATAATTTCAGACGTACCGTGAATTATAGGGATTTTTTTCTTAGCCGAACAACACGAATTTGGAATAGTTTACCTGGCGAGATTTTCCTTTGCCATTTTGATCTGCAAACATTTAAAACCAATGTTAATGGACACCTCCTATCTCTCCCCTTACTATCTTGCTAATGCCCGCGCAATGTGTTTTACATTAAAAGGGAAACAAATAGTCCTTGTGCGCGCTTTAATTTAAAAAAAAAAAAAACTGGCAACACATTTATTTAATCTTGTTCGTGATGATGTGATACATATAGATTTCCGGTACTCTGCGTTGCCTTAAGACAACATATGTATATCAGTTCTACATAATAAGACTGCGTTTGCAACAACGATGTAACAAGAACAAACCTAATTGTTTAATTTCATCAAGAAGACCACCTAACGCACCCTGCCGTTATCGGCTCAATTTTTGTATGTTTTGATGAAACTTTAAACCTTAACCCTTCTGAGAATGCAAAGACATATCTTCATGAGCTTCTAATAGAAAAAGAAGTCAATCTAGCTTAGCTCGATCTTAATTTGTCCATGTCATATCAAATCTTCCAAATTTATATCAAATTGTTCTTAAACTTTTTAAATTCTCAAAAGCTTCCCTATGCTATATATATATTAAATCTACATTACAAAAAAACAACTATCTTCATAGTCTGCTTCTATGTATATTAGACTAACACAACCTATTGTGAACGCACCCTTTCACTAATCATCGAACTGTCATTGTCAATTTATTCAGTAAACTCAACATTTTCATCATCAAAATTTTCTACCGAAATTCGGAGTCGGTGACCGCAACTTTAAGAGCGTTGAATTGTCGAATTTCATCGCAAAATCATCTTCAGTGATGAAGCTCACTTTTGGCTAAATGGATTCGTCAATAAGCAAAATATGCGTTATTGGTCGGGAGAAAATCCACATTTGCTTCATGAATAACTGTTTAGTGCGGTTTGCATGCCGGCGGCGTTATTGCCCAACTATCAATTTAGCTTGTATAATAAGGTCCAATTTTTTTAATTTGGCAAGGAATTGCTTTGCCAAGTGCTTGTATAAGACAAACTTTCACAAGCCACACATTCCAAACCTTAATTTTTAAAAAAATAGCTGCTATAAGGCCTTTAAAAGTTAGTTTGGGAAGCTCTATACAAGGCCTGTAGATAAAGTTTAAAAATGGCCTGTATAAGGCCTTCCAAAAATGTTTACTAAAAATTAAAATGCAAAGAACTTGTGAAAGGCTTGCCTAAAAAGGCAGTCGTTACATTATGCAGTAGAAAAGTCAGTTTGGCAAGAAATATAGCTAAAAAACGCAAAACAAATATTGCAATAAAAACTCAACACTTTAAAACGAAACAAAATAATGCAATTTTTGTTTAACCAAACCCTAAATCTGCTTTTTTGTTCTAAAAAATTACTTTTTTCCCTTAAAAACAAAATATTGTAGGCTAGCAAGTACTTTTTATTCGTGGCAATATAAAATAGCCCCTATATTAATATGAGGAATGATATTAGCAAAGCTGTCATTAAATGGCTTGGGTAAGGTCTTTTTATAAAATTCAGAGTAGGTTATTAGCAATGGCTGTCATTGAAAGGCTTTGGTAAGGCCTTTTTATAATATCCGGAGCAGGCTATTAGCATTTAGTTGTCACAAAATGGCTTGCTCAAACAAGCTAAGAAAATTTCATGAAAAGCTATTTGGTGCTATAAGACTATTCAACAAAGGTCTTATAGCAGTTAAATAGCTTGTGTAATGTGCCCCAAAATTACTTGTATAAGGCCTCTTAATGTTACTATTGAAGTAAGAAAATAGCTTGTTTAGAACCTTATACAAGTTTAATTGTTAGTTGGGTGAGCCATATATTTTCGTCGAAAATAACGATCGGCACGTTACTGTAAATGGCCAGCGTTATCGCGCCATGATTACCAATTATTTACAGACTTGGATAAAATGTGGCCACACATACACAACACACCTTACAATCGATTTATTGAAGAGTAAGTTTGATGAGTGTTATCTCAAGAAATGCGCCAATCGATTGGCATCGATCGCCTCGTTCGTGCGATTTAACGCCTCTAGACTTTTTTCTTTGGGACTAAAAAAAAATGGGTTCAACGAATCGACCGTTAACAAACGTGCCCCTTATTGCCATATGAACAAAGTCCAGTTCCATTCATAAATATTTTAATTGTACTTCAAGCCGATAATTAAGTTTTTGAAATATTTTAAATGGTTTGCGTGTTATTTAAAACAAAAGTTGTCAAGTCCTTTACAAAAACAAAACTCAAATCAACAATTTTGCATGTGAAGTTATTCGAGTTCCTCTTCCACTTGCATGCTCTACTTAAATCTCGGTCTTCCTCTACTGCGCTATCCCTCTGGAATGGAACTGAAAATTTGTCTGACCGGAGCATTGATGTCATCCGTTCTATATGACCCAAAAATCTGAGACGTATTTTCAGCTTTTTGCACACAGCTCGAATCAAATTATGAGTTTTCCTTAATTTATTCATTCATTCAAATATCTCATGGATAGATTTCGCTATTAGCCCTTATAGTATAGTACGCTATACAAAAACCCTTTCTTATCAAAATTTTTTGCGAAAACTTAAAAACTGTATTCTTTTAAATTACAAATTTCGATCATTTTCATAAAAACAAGGTCTCCAACTAAAAACAAAAGGAAAAGCATACAAGTCTTCCGAAAATTGCAGATTATCAATCATTTCCTGAGACTCCTCTATGCAGCCCTGACCATCAAACAGAAAACCCTGGGTTTATTTACTCTTGTCTCCAAATCCAATTCTACTAAATGGAAGCATAAAAAGTATATAACTGTTTCGATGTCTGAGAGAAAGAAGTGCATAAGGAGTTATTAAGTTTGCAAGTCGCAATCGTGCACAGAATATGTTAACTGCGGTGTACTTACTACTCCTGAGATACTCAGATTCATTTCACTAAAGCAATATCACGAATTTACTGTTGAAGTTTGGGGGCTTGCCATGGGAACCCGTAGGGTGGAGTAGCTACTCTTAGCACAGAAGGACATGTTTAATGGATTCACCTTGCTGCATATCAATTCAAATTGGCTTTTACTTTTCTTTTAAAGCTGAGCGTCGTCTGAAGAAAAGTCAATTTGGGTTTTCAAACAAACTGTAGAGTTTGATAGATTTTCCGGCTTGTCTATCCATTGCCAGTGTGAGGAAAGACACATTTGTATGGCTGGAGAATAATAATTCACCAATAGGCGCATATTGATGAATGATATGAATTTTAAACCTTTTATGGTGACCGAGAGGTTGAATGGATTGAATTATGGAGCTTTAATGATGTATGCCGGAATTTGATTGGACTTTTTTGTTGTTCAAACAGATGTTTTATGGTCTTTTTTATGAGCCGTTATTGAGTCTATTGTTGAGTGAAGATCAATATTTCTTTTTAATAGCCTGTGAATAATTTCACCATATTTGTTGCTCATTAATCTAGATTAATATTGCCTTAAGACAGGCTTAATTTGATGGCTTCATCATCAGACGTCTTCCCTTTAGAAATTGAAGATTATTTTTGAAACAAAAGCCTTAATATACACATATTGCGGTAAAAAAATTGTTTGAACTTGACACAGTCTGACTTGACTGAAGCGGAAACTTCTTGAATCTAGGTTAAATCTTAAATGAGCTGTTCCAATTAACTCTGCCTTTTGTCTGTTTTCTTTGAGTAGATTAGGAAAATTAGAATCTCTGGCTCATGTCTATTTGATTAAGAACTTCTACTTGGTTTCACTTTTGAAGATAATAATTAATTTAATGGTTGATACTTTTTGACAACTAGTTCAGTAGGTTATTTTAAACTATTGTTAAGAGATTTTTTCTGTAAACAGTATTCTACTTCTTCAGTTCTAACTTTCAATTTTAAGCTGTGATCATTAGTATTTATTATAGGTTTTTTGAGAAAACATTTTCACTCAACAGATTTCAGTTAAATTTCAAGATGTTAATGATCATTTTAGTGATCAGTAAATTGCTCTACAAGAGTTCTTCAGGGTAGTTACCTTAGCCCGCTACTTTTAACTAAATTATTAATTTCCTTGATTTTAAGAAATGTTTTATATTAAGATGCAGATGAAATTAAACAATGTTTAGAAGTAAGGTTAAGGTTTTAATAAGCCTAGATTCCACTGGTAATGTATGATACATTATTTCAATCTTCAGGATAAGAGCGTTTCATTATTATCTGTTTTGGAATAGAAAAATTAAAAGATTTACATAATTCTATATTTGCATTTGCATCATTCGTTGGTGTTTCTGTTTTCGAATTAAATTTTCTCTTAAACTAGCTGACCCTACAAACGTTTTCACAACTCTGTTAAATAAACTTTCTTGGGATAAAAACAAATTAAATGTTATACAAATATTTACAAATTTAACATTTTAAATCACTAACTGTTTTTTTTAATGTTAATTTCGATTGCAATACCGAAGCCAAACAATAGAACAAAATTCATTTGTAAATGTAAGGAACCGTACTGATTATTTGCCGACCCGGGAAAAAGAATTAAAAAAAAAAAAAAAAACTTTTAAGGAAGCGTGGTTTTTGTGATACATATTGCCTAAGCGCTCAAGAATTTGGTTGCCTTAACATCAAATATTAAAGTAAAGTAGGTTGCTACTGATAATGAAAAAATAACACAAAATTGCCATCGGCAGACAAATTTTCGGCAAGCTTGTCGCTACCAGCAGGTGCTTGGGAGTGTGAGTAATTCTTAGATCCAACCTTCTTTCGCACTCCTTCATTCCCAATAAAGATCTTAATTTACCCAAATCAGCTGGCACCTATACCTAGTATCCCTGTTATTATTCTAAGGAGGTGTTCTTCAACGTCATGTCATTGTCATATTAATCTTCTTCCCTTAAAATAGAATTGAACGAATCCTCTTAAACTTTTTGCAATGTACAAATCGAACTTAAGTCCTTTTTCTGCATGGTCATCAAAACGCTAATCAACTCTCAGCTTAAAAATTTCTTAAAAATTGAAAGCTGTTCTCTTACAGTCACTAGACTATTGGTGATCAAATATAACTCAAAAAAAAAATGGACTCAATGTTTACATCGTTTTATTTAAAACGCGTGCATTTTCAGACTCGATGAAACTCTTGTTCGTTGGATAAGTATTTAAATATAGGTTGGCTCCACCCGAGTATAGAGTTAAACGGATTTAAGTATGATATTTAGAAAAAAATGGTGGTGTGCCCCAGGGCTCTTTTTTATCTCCGACACTATTTCTTTTTCACATTAACGACATAAGTCTGAAACTACTGTTCCATTTCTTAATTGCGATTAGGTAATATAATGTTTGTAATGTAATGATTAATTTTTTGAGACAACAATCAAACATGATATTACTATGAAAGACAAAACAATTTGAGTTACTGGCAAAATTCTGTCTGTTGTCTGTCTGCAGATACGTATGTTTCTTAGACTACAGCCTAAATGGTCTTCGAATTTAATACACAAAGCATTCCACAGAGGATTTTTTAATTTTTTTTTTAGCTCAGATATTAACAATACCTGCCATATAAGCGTTAAGTAAAAGCTTATTTTTCTCGAAAACGGCCAAGAATTTTAATGAAAATACTCACAAGCATTTTTTTCAACCAATCAAAAGTCAGAAAAAACGAACAAAAACTTTGAATTGAAAACAGAGCTTTTGTAACCGAACCATTTACATCTTTTAAGAACCGTCGTAATATTTCTTGTCTTTCATTATTTCATCGCTTTTTCTATAAGAACAAAATTTAAATAAAAGAAATATTAGAAGTGTCAGCTGCATTGCTGTCCTGAAACGATTCAACAATTATACTGATATTACTGGTAATAACCCCTTTAATTCAGATGGGTTAGAGAAAAGGTTACTTGTGTTACATAGCTTCGACATTAAAAAGATAAAAGTTTTTTAAGACAATTTCCATAGAATAGGAATTTAAAAAAAAATTGGTATCTATCGATGCATTCTTGACCCAAATAAAAAAAATGTTGACTCTTTTTATTTCGTAATAAAATTTTTTTTTACAGAGATGAGCTTAAGGACTATAGCACACCTTGGAAGTTTGGATATTAATGGTTCAAAAGATGATACATTCTTCAGATTATGAAGATGGAACTTTGATAACTCAAATATCAAATATCACTTTGTTAGCTATTATAACTTAATCCTATAGTAATAACTACTTAATTCCTGATAATAATTTTTTCTCTGAACATAGCTTTTGTCTTAAAACCAGCCTCCTACTTGCAAAGCACCACCACATAGTCATGAGGGTACTTAAAAGCTTAAGACGTTAACGCATTCTATGCTCACATAAAGCTATCGCTGCCATCTATGATCATGAATTACAAATTTAAAGCAAACCCATGCATATTACAGCAACTTTAAATGGCAGCAGTTAATTTAAACAAACTACAAATATAACTTGCGAACGCTAGTTAAACTGCCCTGTGCTGATACAACGTCATTAAGGCTGGTTTAATTTATAATACCAATTCAGTTTACAATACTGGTTTGCCTGGCCCAAAGAGAATGTTCACAGTTCCTCTTGCCAAACGCCACTCCTCTTAACCACGCCATGCCATTCACATTTAAAAACAATTCAAGAAAAAAAATTATAAGCGCAATTTAGAAATGACAATCATTTGAATTAGTTTAAACCATAGTCGTAGCTGCCACAGTTTATAGGCAAGCGGAAACTTTTTGTTCATTTTAGAATGTCTACCTTCCCCCACCAGTGTAACTGCATAATCGTATCACCCAACTGAATTACCTTCGAAACAGAAAAACGCCCGAAGGACAATATTTGCTGCATTGTTCGCCAAAGATATATATCAATGCTAAGTTATATATATTTGTCTGGTCCGCTGCACTCATTTTTAGATTAAATACAATTAAATCGGATAAGGTGTAGTACTGTAGCTATAATGTACTATGAAGGCTATGGGAATGAGTAGCCAGCAATCGTCCAGGAAACCGGTAAATGTCTACAAAGCTGACAGAGTGTGGGACATTCGCTTTGTGAAATCAAGTTCGTCACTCAGCTCTTTTGTTTTGCGCATGATCAAGATGTCTTTCATCATAATTTAGAATGTAAATTCAGAAACGCTAACAAAAACTTTTCTTTAAAGAATGTTTTAATCGATATTGAAATTTTGATTTAACCACAAGTAACAGGTTTAAGGGGATTAAGTAGGTTGGAAAGGTTCCAATTTTTTGCAAGTTTCCCTGAAGACTTAAAACGGCGAGCCTCACCGGCTATAGTGAACATAGGTCAAGGCACTTGGATAATGCCCACATTTAAAGAAAAAAAAAAATTATAATTTGGCACCACCTTCCTACATGTGTTCTTGTACATACTGAACATTCACTACAGAATCCTACTTCGTTATCCGTCCATATAAATTAATTCAAAGGTGAAAAAACTGCATTTTAATGAACATACAAAATAACATCTTAAAACCTACGCATCTCGCGTTCTCCTTCAATACACCGCCCTCTGTATGTGAATTTATTGCTTTTTTACAATTGATTTGAATTCAATTGTGAAGTACAAACTTGTTGAATAAGAGCGTGAGTGAGAATGTGTTTTTTCTTAAGTTAATCTCCTCAGGCAATTCGTCGTGTTATTCTTACTACGAATGTTTTAGTTCTTACAGCTAAATTGAATTGAAACAGATTCGCTGTGGTAGCTTGTATTGCTAGTGATGCCATCCACCTCTATTTGATGTTGACACCTATGGAGGCTTTAACCGCCTTTGAAATGCAGAAAGGTATTTTATACAACATCATGGTCAATTGTAACAATGCGATATTCGTAAAGTGTTCCCACTTTATTATAAGATCTTAATACTCACAGACTTTTGTACATATGAGGTAATTTCATTTTATCTCCTTTCGTTTCATTTGCTTTATTTATTTTCTTATTCATATTATTTTATTTTGTTTATTTTTTTTTATTTAATTCAATTTATTTTATACAACATATTTATTTCAATGTTATTTTATTTTGTTTTCTTTTTCATTTTATTAAATTTTATTTCATTTGATTTGATTTCATTTCATTTTATTTTATTTTATTTTATTCTTTTATTTATTTTCATTTTGTCATTGTCTACATTTTAATTAAATAATTTCAGTTAAACATATTTTTCGTTGTAAAAAAGTGGTAACACTAGTATCGTACCTTCTTAAGTATAAAACCAATGTTATGACCCTTCTTTGCCAATTGTTCCTCTACTCGAACAGCCTAAACTACTTAGCAAGGAGCCATAAATTTCCTCGAATCCTATGATTACTATCCATGGACAAAAATATCCTCCACATATCCCAGACATAACATCGTCCAAGGTGACAATGGCTTGTTAGTTAAGTCCATCTCGTAAAAAAAGGACTCAAATCTATTCACGTAGGTAATGTCTACCACTCCAATGCTCCAAAGGCGCGCACACTCTCGTGGCGTCTCATTAAAATGTCTTGTTTGGCTTCGGATGCCTCTAACCTTCTCGCATACCTTTTGTTGCAGCGGCTGTCGTGGGCTTTTTTTATGGACATTGCTAAGTCCAGGCAAATAGGGGCGACAAATCAGCAGAGGTCGTTGCAGCAGAGGCGTTTATTATGAGTCGTTGCGAATTTACGGTGACTAATTTTATTGCACGTCTTGGCTGAATTGTCTGTGTGGGGATCTCTCGCTCACTGAGGCAACAAATTCGAGTAGCTTGGAATGAGTAATGGTTATTGCCGGTATAGCTGGACGAAGATGATTTACCGAAGTGCTGCAATTTATTCAATTGTTTGTTCAGCAGTAATTCAGTCATAAAGTTCGTTGAAGACTCCGGAAGACCAGGTGAGGCTGATTTAATTGTTTTGTTTATTCAAGTGAAACTTGAGGAAGGATTTGTATATATTATTTACCCATTATTAGATATTTTTTTGTTTATCCTTACAAGGAGTTCAAATGCAATCGTTCGTAATCGAATAAGTTGCAATCTCCAGACAAAAGCCTTTAAGTACACCCTAGGGGCAAAAGAATTGCCTTCGCTGTGCAATAAATAGCGATGCAAACATGGAAAGCCACTTTGCAATTAATCTTCCACGCAGTCGCCCTACTATTCCATTATTTTGCTCAAACAATATCGAGAATCGATCTGAGTTGGACACCATGCTGCGGGCGTACCAGACTGTAATTTTATTCTGGCATTTTATTTTTTTATCAAAATAGGTTCTGCAATTTATGAGTTTGCATTTATCAAAGCAATAAACTACATCGAATCAACCACATTATTCTGTGAGAATGTTTTTACTTAAGAGAGAAAATAAAAATCGATGTTCTTAAAATAAAAGTCCAGAGTAAAAAAAATCAGATCCAACATTGGGAACAAGTTAATAGAAATTTAATTTTTCTTAAACAATTGTTTTCCTAATTTGTTGAATAATAAATGTATTAACGGTTTTAAGCACTAAAAAGCTTACGTAAGTTTCAAGAAACTCGTTATTGTGTGGGAGCTTTGTTTTAAAATTCATTAGAGAATAAAGTGTTAATAATTTCAAAGAACTCAATAAAATTAAATGCATTAAACGTGTTTGCGGAAACGAAATAAAGTAAAATGTTCGCTAATCTTTCTTTAATATTTGGGAAACCAGAAAAAGATGAACTTCACACTGTTGCTTAGCAATAAAAAAAATATTGAATTATTTGCTTGAAAGATTTGTCATGGGACAAGGCTTCCTTTTCTTTGAATGAAGATTGAAGAATTACCTTTCAAAGATATTGTATTAGGTTTATGTCAATTCAGTCCAGTAGGACGTTTAATAGGTGAAATTAATGGCTATATTACGTAAAGGAACTCAAAAAAAGAAACTAAAGAAAATTATATTCACGAGTAATGTATACTAAGTTACATCTAATTGCCTTCTGTTCCTTGTGTGGGCTTAATTATTTCTTTTTGCATTCATTTTTTAAATACGATAAGAAAATTCTTTTTGCATATACCATATACAACGGTGACCATCCGTTCATTATTATAATGAACAGTTCGTTATTTGAGGTAAATGTGCATTATGCATTATTTCGTATTCAAAAACCTAAAAACGTTCATTATTTAAAAAGCTGTTCATTATTTGTTCACTATTTTAATTAATTTTCTTCAGGCAAAAGCGAAATACTAACTGATTTTTTCACAGATTCTAACGCTAGGACCGATCGTAGTCCTAAAGTTAGTACTTAAATCGGTATCAAGTCATTTCTTCACACATATCTAAAACCCAAGTCCTGTCAATTTGGTAACGAGTATTAGCCTCTCAAAATCAACTAGTACCTGATTATTATACCAGTTGTTAGTACTCAAAATTAGTACTAAATGATTTCTTGACCAAAGTTCTAAGCTACTTTTGGTGAGTTTTTTTCGGATCGTGCGTCAGTGCAATCTGTTGCATGTTAAATAAGTAGTTATACATTTATGAGCAAGAATTTTTTTCGCAAGATTTTATAGCTAAATTTAACTATGAAAAGATCTATTTAGAATATTAAAAAAAAGCCAGATTTAATAAAAAAATATATACTTTAGGAAAGTATTTACATAAATATGTAAATAAATAAATGTTACTGGCATAAGTCCTAATTTTAAGGAATAAAGATACTTATTTAGCTTTCTTTAGCGTTATTTATTATGCCCAACATATAAGTACATATAAATATGTATATATTAAAAGTTCCTTCTGTAATCCTTGTGTTATATTTCTTTTATGAGTTATTTTCTTAAGATAAAAACTGGATTTAATTACTTTTCTTTTTGTTAATTATTTTGAAATGAAATGAAATGAATGTTCACCGTACATATACCAGTGATTCTCATAAAATTGTTAGAAGAATTATTTTTTTTGAAGGCACCACCGAAGATTTTCGATTTTTTTTTAATAATATTTTAACTATGTGTCACGAAATGTTATTGCAGGAATGCTCTATCAAATTATTTGATATTCTTGGTAATGATTTCTTGGGTTTCTTCAAAATGAAACATTTGAAAATACATCTATTATATATTATTATTATAATTGATATTTTAAATAATTTCTAAGAAATTTTTTTTTTAACTTTTCAATAATTTGAAGATCCGAACACTACTCTTTTTTAATTTTATCAACATAAAGCTAAAATGGAAAAATCTGCTCAGAAAAATCATACATTTTTTTTTTAAATATAAAAACAAAAAAATAAGAACATTTTTATCAGAATCAGTCCAAGAATTTACGATTTTTATAAAATAATTGTCCTTTGAGATATCTGAAGGTTTTTTGTTTTAATATTTTAAGTATGTGTCCGTAAGGCACAATGCCTTCTAGAATGCAACCGGATATTGCACGACACTAGTTAGAAGAATTAGAGAGATATGAAAGAATTTTTTTTTCGGCGCAGTAGATCGAGAATTAGATGACTATTTTTTCACTTAAAACCCACGGAGTTAGAAAAATTGCTTCCCAAACTGAGAGTCGAACTTATAATCTCTCCCTTAACAAGCAAACAACTTATCTACTGCACCACCCGCTAGGTATACCTTATGCTTCATAAAACTGTCGTCTTTTTGTTCTACATATCGTCAAAAATGTACTTGACACATACTACCCAAACTTGTGAGATTTGTCGAAATCTTGTAGCGGATTTTTTAATTCAAAAGCTTTTTAAACATTTAAAGATATTGCTCTATTAAAGGAAAATAACCTGTTCAGGGATGGGGCTTTTTTGACTCTAATCAATCGACAATCGAAATCGATTTTAGCCCAGTGACATTTAAATACCTCAAAACTTTCCGATATGTGCGCCTGCAAATAATTACTGGATCGACACGACTAGAGATAACGGTGAAAAAAAAAACTTGTAGAAATTATTAATAAGTTTTAAAAATATTAAAAAATCAAAGAAAAAAATATATAAATTTTTTTGTATTAATAACAAAACATAATTATTCTTGATGTTGGTATGCAAAATTTGATTGACAACGTATATCTATTTAAATAAAATACTTGATAGAAATCCAATAAGCCGTTACCGAGAAAGGAATGGTACAGTTACAAAACCCACCTGGTATTTTTTTCGCTGAACTAATAGATCTTCCCAGGAAGAAAATGTCATCAAATTCTTAAGAGCAGTTTTTGATAAAAAATGAGCTGTTACTTGACTCTTATAGTGCAGTTATCGCTATATTAAGCCTTAATATAAAAATTCAAAAATCCCTTTGAGGAGTGTCTAAAGAACAACACATAACAAATCCTACTTATATCTGTTATAAAATGTCAATGTTTCTATGTTTGGATGTTTGGATATTTGTTCGCCAATCATGTCTCAACAGCTTAACGGATTTTGATAAAATTTGGTTGGTAGATGGATAATTGCTGGATTAAAACATAGGTACTTTTTATCCAGTAAAATGTGGGGTTCCTGTGGGGAGATTTAAATATGAAATACTGCATTGCTGGAGGTTTGTTTCCATGCCTTAACAACTGCACAAATTTGTGAAATTTGGAAGAGTTACAGGATTCACTATACCAGACAGGCTACTTTTATTCCGAAAAAATGCACCGTTTCTGTGGGAGCAATCTAAGTAATTTTTTTTGGCGAGTTTTCATTTAAATAATACAAATAATTTAATCTTAAGTCTACGCAGACGAAGTCGTTTAGCGAGCCGTTTAGGCTAAAGAGAGCTCTACATACAGATGCGCACAGTCAGTCTCAAAAATGCCATACATTTTTGCCACGATTTTTTTGTTAAATTCAATTCAAATTCAAAAAATATCAATATCTATCAGTTTGGCGAATTTTGCGTTATGTGTATAGTGCGGTGGTGCCGAGGAAAACGAGGATTTAAATGTAGTAGGCAGACACACTTTCCCAGTCAACAAAATCATTTCAGACCTTTAAACAAATTTTCAACAGTTTATGTGATTCCAAAGTGCACTTGATTTTAACTTTACTAGTATAGTCACCGTTTTACGAGGATTCCTGTTAGAGTGGTTATCAAGAATTCGGCACACATTACCTAAAACAGAAAGAAATTCATAAAATTAAAATCAATTTAGCACATAATTAGCATATAAAGTATATTATTTGTCAATTATAATCATCATCGCCTTGAAAGCTTAATAAACGATCGCATATGTCCATCCAACCATCCAAATAGCTCCAGAAGAAAAACCATATCAATTAAAAACAGGATGCGCAACTGAACACACAATTCCATTAAAACAAAACGAGAATTAAACAACGAATACCCTGTTAAACTGTCGTGTCGGCTCACTTGACCCGACAATCAAACTCTTTCTAATCACCGAAACACTTACCAGTTCCCCCAAGTGGGTCAATGGCGAACTTTTCCATGACTATCGGTCATGCAAGACACCTATCCGTGCCGCCATCTACTGGCCAGAGCTAACAAGCACTCCCACTCAAGACTTACAATGATTAGAAGACATCCTCTCGATGGCGGCAGAGACAACTTTTTAGATGAATCGCCAAAAGAAATGATGCTCCGAGGACTGGTTGACTCTAGCCAGTATATTGGTCTTTTGGGGTAGCACATTGCCACCGATACAACTGGTTTGCTTAGAAACAGACTTGAGTTGCTTTCTTTTAGGCTAATTCCGCTTTACATGCGGCTTTGAGTGTACTAATGATGTTGTATGGACACGAGAAGCTGGTATGCCGCATGCGCAGCTTACTCGCAACTAAAAGTGAAATTGTGACTGCGCGATAGAAATCCGCTCGACGACACACTAGACTTGCGAATTGGGAATCTTGGATGAAAGTGCAAGCTAACCGAAGAGGATTATGTATGAGCAGAGTGAAAGAATTGGAAACATATAGAAATCTTCTTGTTGAAGACAAACAATGGCTCAATGGAGTTAATTAAGTTCTCATGAAGGATGATATAGCATGATGTGCAAAACAAGGTTGTTACACATTACACTTAAGATAAGACGAGAAATGAAAAAAAAAATTACTGTGAGTACCCGTAACGTGTGGGACAAGCTTCGGGCGTACTTTTAATGAATGAAAATTGTGATATTGGCTTTATTGCTCAGTTCAACATTTGACGAATCAATCTCAACTCCAACTTAGATCGAAGATTAGGTGACTTTTATCTCAATGAAAACCCAAGGCGATTAGGTGATGTCAAATTCATAGGACCACAAAGGAACTCAGTGATCGATTATGCTATGGTGTCGGGAGACTGGGCTACGATACTGGGAGACTGGGCTACGCTACAATACGGATGGACAATTTTGAAGTAACTACACAAATAAATTCTGACTACCTACCAATTCAAATGACAATAAATTGTAATATCAACCTGAGGCAAGAAAAAGAATCGCCTGTAATAGTCAAATACAGGTTGAAAAATGCTTATGCCGACAGCTATGCAAGTTCTCTGAATAATGCTTTCCTTCTAAGAACTACATCAGCTGAACGAAATTGTGAAGGATTCTATGTGAAGACAATGCCAATCAAATAGTAACAACAGTTCATTATTGTCAAAAATAGTTTGATAAGACTGTTTAGAAGCACGTGAGAAGTCTTTTGCCTGGCTACTACTTAGAAGTTTTCCAGGGAATTTATAATTCAAAAGGCTACTAAGTTATAAAAGCCAGAAATACTCAAAAATCGTTGTGTGGTACCTTGCAGGATGCAGAAATGCAACTGAATTCTGAAAGACTGTAAATGTAATAAATAAAAAACCTAGTAAAAAACTCGCTGCATCATTCGAGGCGGAAGACTTAGCAGACATTTCAAAAGTCTGGCAAAAGATAATTTTCTTTCAACATTTCAATATGCCATACCTCTACACCAGAATGATGAATTAGATGCACCATTTTCTTTTGCAGAGCTCCAGTTTGTATTAAACGAACTCCAAAACAATAAATCTCCGGGATCAAATGGTATACCGCAAGAGTTCTATAAATTACGCACTGATCTTTTCATAGAACAAAAACAAAAAAGAATCTGTAATGCAGAGATCTAGAAAAATAATGCAAAACAACCGGATTGACGTTCACGACAATGTGAATTCTTTTTATAATACAAACATTTCTTGTGCCGACATGGCAAAAACTACACTCAAACCGACCTCTCGTGAAAAACATAAAAAAAACCTATCGTTACTGCTGTTAATAATTCAACATCAACAGGTGACCTAAACCACTTCCTAAACGAAGCAAAAATGTTATTTAATATCTCATTTCAAGATTTACTAGCTCGAATAAGACAATTTTGGCCCAGTTACCAACAGCTTACAACACAAGAAGAGAAAATGTTCGCATATCTTGACTTCGTCGCTTCTATTGTGATATGATGACAGAAACCAAAATGAATTTTAATTCAATTATCTCCGACGAAATAAGACTTGCACTCTATAAGATCCTTAAAGAAAAGAAACCTTTCTGAAACTAGACTAAGTTCTCTTATATATAATACGAAATGATTCTGGTAGGGGAACAGCAATTATTTTGAATACAAATTATAAATACAGTACCATTTCCTTTTATAGCAATATATTCTCAATAGCGTAAGCAACAATAAGTCTACAAAACGATTCAGGTTTGATTAAGAGAACCCTTATAGGAAGCATTTATATCCCATCCGCTGCCGGTGAACCATTAGAACGAGAACTTGATCGGCTCAGCGCCTTCATTGGAACCTTTGACGCAGCAATTATTGGGGTGACTTCAATGCGCGACACATAGAATGGGGCGATTCAACTAACAGCAGAAATGAAAATACATATATTTCACAGATGGTTTTTTAATGGTCCATACTTAAGTCTAGACGTCGTTTCTCCGTTTAGTCCAACATTTTCTAGGTCTTCTTCAATTTTGGATTACTTTCTCATCTCATCTTCTCTGGGTTATCCGCATCCTTCACGATGTAGCACATTTCCTTCTCTTGCAGACCACTTCGGAATTTCACTAGAATTAAATTTTACAAACATCTCACCGCATATTAATATTCCTGAAGACAGAGGAGCATGTAACTCGGAAATAGACTCTCTTATATGTCAGATCAATGATCAAATAACATTATGCAGCGAAAAACACTCAGAGATCCGCCAACCGAGAAATTTAAAAAAACCACAATATTTCTGAATTAACTCAAAAATTACTTAAACTTAGAAACATATGGTTAAGGCAATTGAAGAGACTGTTTCATAGAAACCTCAACCGAATCAACACTGAGTACAAGCAACTCCATTCTAAAATTCAATGCTTCAGCAATATAATTAAGGATAGAGTTAAGGTAGATATGAATGACAATTTCGTCTCAAAGAAATAAGACTTTCTCCTCAGGCGTTCAAGGAGGTTGCCAGAATTACAAGTAGAAATTTTGTTGGTACGGATATAAGAAAAGATGTGTTGGAATACAATGGGATACAGTAGATAGCACCGAAAAAAAATTAGAACCTTTTAAAGATTTTTATTCATAATTATACTCAGAAAAGACGCCAACAGATGAGTTAAGACTAACAAGCCAAGTCTTTATCCAAACAAATGAGTTTCGGGAAACCCAAATCAATAGACACCTAAGATCCTTCTTTCCCTTTTTGAATACAGCTTCCTTGGATGAACATCCCTTTACTTCTGCAACCCATAAGTAAACGAATTAAGACTAGAACTACATAATTAAAAATCTACTGGACCCCTGTTCTGTAACTTTGTCGATAACTTTTCGCATCGATAAAATATGAAACAAAAAATTCCATACTTATCGCATCTGGAAATATTCGGTGTTCTGTAAATCCTTGCGATAACCTTAAATTTCATTCTTAACTTGACTGGAATTTCCAATGGAAGTCGATAAGTCGAGCTGCCATTGACATTTCAAAAATTAAATATTAAGGTATGTCCACACCAAAAAAACATTTTTTTAAAAAATATTTCTGAATTGTTTAAGAAACTTTTCACGAATATTTCTATCATAGCGGCGTATTTTATTATCACGAAAAAAATAAAAAAAAAACTTATCGACTAGACTAAATTGAATGATATAGACATTTTCCCAAAATCACAACTTTTTTTCCTTTTTGTTCTTTATTTTACAGACGCGTTTCGGGAACGCAAATTTATACACTGTAAAAAGTCCTATACTTTTGCAAGCACTCGCTTGAACGCCCTTTAGAAACAAATTGCTTGAATGTGAAAACAGTCATTTATTAATTAGTAATTGGTTTTTATTAAAAGAATATAAAAGCCAAAGAAAACAATTATTTTATTATAACAGAAAATATGAATGTAAAAACAAACTTCTTAAGAAATAGAAAAAAATAGTCAGCATCTATAGGCGCAACAAAAAGAATTACAAAAGTCTACGTACACAAGAATGATGTACGCTGCCACAAAAGATAAAGACAACAAAAAAGACATCCTTAGTTTTACGAGGTTTATTTTTTTCACATTACACGGCAAAGTCATGAGATCAATTTACAAGGTTCTCATAAATAAACTCCCATACAAATTTTGACGGTTCATTTACGAGAACATAAATTCACGTTTTTACCGTTTATGAGTGTTTTCCGCGATTGCATGAAATCAACAGGCGTATTGGTACTACTTTTCCTACCATCTATTTTCTATCTACATCTATTTATTTTGTTTCCCTTGGTTTGTTGTTTTCTTTGTTTCTTTTGTTTTCTTTTATTTATGTGGTTGTCTCTTTTTCTCTTATGCTGGAAGTGAGTACAGTGTGTGATTCTTGAGCAAAATAAAATATAAGTACAATAAAATACATTGTTCATTTTTTTTTTATTAACTTTTTATTTCATAAGTATAATCACACAAATTGCAGACCTAAAAACAACAATTATGATTTCAGAAATGTTTCGCGAAGCGTCGAGACCTTAATAAACATTTCAGAAACATTTAAATAAAATTTCTGAATATTTAAGAAATGTGTCCTTGTGTAGACACACCTTCAAAGACAATTAGGAAGAGATACATATTGTTTTTTACTAAACCCTTGGATTTGATTTTTGGGCCTTTGAAGACTTAAAAATTACAATTAATATAAATTACATACAAAAAGATATTTGTCTGCTATTATTTTCGTTACCTTTTTATTTAATTCCATTTTTTCAATCTTATCGTCTGCTCACAAACAAATGATAAAATTTGACGTTTCCAAGGAAAAACAAATCGCATTTGAGAGATACAGAACACCGTTTTATCGCATTCTTAAAGTATTTCATTCCGATACATTCCAATCGATAAAATTATCGCCTGTCAATGTTACAGAACCAGAATGATGCGATAAAATTAATTTTGTTCCAATTTTCAACGTTTCTCGATCAATTTTATCGATGCGATAGTTACAGAACAGGGGTCTCAAATTTTTTGTTGAGAAAATGTCCATATTCTCTTGATGTACGTCTTACAGGCATTTGTATCCATTGTATAAATAATGGTTATTTTCCTAAGATATGGAAAAGTGCAAGGTTACTACCAATAGCTAAAACAAAAAAGTCTAAGAACATCAGAGAATTTCGTCCAATCTCTCTGCTTTCAAACATTGGAAAACTTTTTGAAAGAGTTTTGTTGGGTCATTTAAATGCTTTTTGTGAACAAACAAATTCGATTCCACACAACCAATTTGGATTTAAAAAAAGATCACTCCACAGAACACTCACTTTTAGTTCTACATGACAAAGTTGTTCAGAATCTAAGGAGGAAAAATACAACAATTGCAATGGATATAGATCTTGGCTTTCTAGGCTTTCGATAATATATGGCACAAGGAGGTGATATTTAAACTTGTATCACTAGGAATTCCGGACTGGGTTACTCGAATAGTGCAAAGTTTCTTTGAGGATAGATTCACATCTTTTTCCATAGGAACAGATTTTTCAGAAAAAATTGCAGTTCATTCTGGTGTAGCCTCAGGATCAATTCTTGGTCCAACACTTTTTAACATCTTGCATGACTTTCCGTTTGATAGCCTTATGGTAGATGATCCTTGTTGTATAATGTTACAACCATTCTATCTAGTGATATGAAGCCAAGCACTGCACTAAACAAAATTAAAGAGAAATTACCAGATTTAGAAACGTATTTTAGAAAATGGGGTTTTAAAATTAACACTGAGAAGTCTAGTCTTATATCATTTAGAAACTTTAGTGGAAAGGGCCTTCACCTTGCAGTTAAGGAAAGTAAAATGCTTACCTTGCAAATTAATGGAATTAATGTCCCCTTAAAAAGTGTTATGAAAATACTCTGAATAAGTCTACATAATAGATTCATTTTTAATAAACATGTCAGAACAACTCTCTAAAAGCGAAAATGGTAACTGCTGGTTTAAACCTATTTTGCATATGCCACAGTCAACAAAGATACTCATGTACTACAAAACTCTTGTAAGACTCATTCTTACCTACGGTTATGGCATTTGGTTTTCAATATCCCCAACTGCAGCGGGAGAATTAGAGAATTTTGAAAGAACAATTTTAAGATTTTGCAGTGGTAAGTTCAGAAAACCAAACAAAAAATGGTTTTCAAATGAAATCCTGTATGAAACAACCAAACTAAAACCGCTAATGGTTTATCAATTAGAACTTTTAATGAAAAGATTGGAGCGCATAGAGTCCCACCCTAATCGTTTAGTTAGTTCTTAGTTTGATTCCACTAGCAATCACGGTATAGGTGACCACTATTACCTTTATCCTTTTAACCTTCTGCATAGCTCATCGGCTCTCCAATTTAGACCAGATGCAAATAGAAGCCTCCTTGTATCCTTTTACTACAAAGCCATGCCGGGAAATCTTAGAGGATAAATTCGTTCGACTTTAGGTACATACATAGAACAACGTTAAAAATGCTTTTATCTGCTTTTGATTATATCTTTCATAGTTATGTTTCATTAAGGAGATTTAAAGCTGCGTTTATGTACTAAATCGTAAAAAAAAATCACCAAGATATTAAAATTTTGCAAATAATGTTAATATTAAATAAAAATTGTTCTTACATGTATAATTTCTTTGTTCAATCGTAACCTATTTGGTTTCTTTTTTTTCTGTGTTTGTTTGTTTATTAGCTTTAAGTAATTTTATGAGAAATAAGAGCCCAAAAGAAGCACAGTTGATGGTGTATGTCGGGAGCAAGCATACAATATAAGATGGATTTTGCAAACGTATTGTTATTTAATTTACGCTAAAATAATTATATAAATTTTCGTTTTATTAAATTAAGATCATACCATTATAAAAGTCGATAACTCAAATATCGTATGTAACCAAGTCAAATAAATAAAAATAAAAATTGAATTGAATTGAATTAAACAAAAGAGTTTTGACAAAATTTGTAACATTTTGGACATCTTTTATGATAAAAAACAACATCTGCAGTGGTCTTTGGAAGCAAAATGTCTGAATAGTTCGAGGTGGAAATAGGATTGAGACAAGGCTGCAATTTGAGTCCTCTGCTTTTCGCTCTATTTATAGATGATATAGAAGATGTGTTGCAAGGTAGAGGGCGTCTTTCAGCTGATCTTCTAGTCAAAGTCCTTATTTTTGCTGACGACAACGTGGTGCTAGCAGACACGCCTGGAAGTCTCCAACTAATGATCAACAGATTATATGAATATTTCTACAAATGGAGACTCCAGTTGATCCAAATTACCAAACAGTTCTGCAAACCACACACTAATGTTAGAAACAGGACTTCCGCCCTTATTCATCTCAACGCTTAAAATGCCGGTTAACTACATTCTTATTACCATCAAGATGGATGATATAAGACTTGCTTAGAAAATTACGATGCTGGTGATAAGGATACAAATCTCATGGTATGAGCCCTGGCTGTGTAATGTGGTCATCCATTTTTCACTCCAAATTGATTCGATGGACACATGTAAAAGTGAACTCTATAGCCTTATTAGTTTATTGGATGAAAAAAAGAGAGCACTTCATTTGAAAAGCACACTTAACACTTAGTCACAACCTAACAACAAAAACCTACTTCAGGATAGAGTATCCAACATACCTCATGTCATTGGTCTTAAAACACGGGGTTTTACTTCCCCTGAATTATACTTCACATAGAAGCGACTAAGAAGAAATTAATTTGTGGACTATGCAACATTAGAAAAAGCGAGGACGTGTTTCATTTTATGGGTAGATGTCTTATTTTTGCTGAAACCAGAAGAAGTACGTTCGGAAAAAAATATTTAAATGAGGCTGAAATTATCAACATCCTCAACGGTGAAATGGATTGGATGTTTTTGTACAACTATATAAAGCTAGCAATCAGTTATAGAAAACGGACCTCTTTTTAATACAGAAAAGAACCTGTTAAAGTATTTAATAAAATTTAAGTTTAGAAATATGACTTTTTTTTTTACTTTTAAATGATTTTTATTTTACTTTTACTTATATCTACTTAAATGCTAGACAAAAATCTTAAAACTAGCTAAAACTATCAACTTATTTAACTTACTGGCCCTATGCGGGCGCTCTAAATTAATCTTTAAATAGAATCTGATTAATCTTTAATTAGAAATATGAATTTAGTATTAATTGCCAACTGACAGACGGCGTAAGCCATGTTAAATAATGCAAAATTTACAAATTCTGTACTTTACTACTTTTTATGAAATAAAATTGCTTTGAACTTGAAAACCCAAGGTTGACATCTGACTTGGATTAGAAGTTTGAAAAAAATGCTAAACAGTCTAAAGGATTGAATCCGCAATATCTGGGTTAGTTATCAAACTTCTAAGCTGAAAGAACCAAATTTTTGCATGACCAAAAATTACGGCAAAAAATTCTGCAGTGTCCCAAAGGCAGTAAAAATTTTTGGTCATTTGTAAAAAATATTAAAAACTCCTCAACATCTTCGGTTCCAACGCTCATCGACAATAACAAACCAATTGTTTACTCTTCAGAGAAGGCAAACTTGCTCGCCGCCCATTTCGCTGCCAGCTCCACGCTGCCGCATAGCAACGTTGCCCCTCCTGTACTTGAGAATGTAAATTTTTCCATGGGACAGATTTTTTTCCGCACTCGTACAGTAGCAAGAGTTCTCAAAGATCTCGATATACACAAATCCGCTGGCCCGGATGGTATACCCCCGATTATTCTGAAGAGGTGTTCTTCCACACTGGCAAAGCCACTGCGTAAGCTTTTCCATCGCTCCTACTCTTCTGGAATCTTTCCTAGAAGATGGAAAACAGCATTTGTCCAGCCTGTCCCTAAGAAAGGTGACCCATCCTCCCCCTCCTCCTACCGACCCATAGCACTGACATCCCTTCTTTCTAAGGTCATGGAAACACTGATTAACCGTCAGCTTAAGGAATATCTCGAAGATCGTAAGCTTCTCCATGACCGTCAGTATGGCTTCCGCAGCAACCGTTCCACTGGTGATCTGATGGCATATCTCACCGAACAGTGGAACAAATCTTTACATCGCTTTGGTGAAAGTAAGATTATTGCTCTTGATATCTCCAAGGCATTTGATAGAGTTTGGCATGAAGCTCTCTTATCGAAAATGCGTGCTTTTGGGATCGATAATACTCTTGTTCGTTGGATTAGAAGCTATCTCCTGGACCGTTCAATACAAGTTGTATTGGACGGATTCAAGTCTGATTCCCATAAAATAAATGCTGGTGTGCCCCAGGGCTCTGTTCTGTCTCCGACTCTTTTCCTCATTTTTATAAATGATCTTCTGTCTGTTACTTCTAATCCACTTAACTGTTTTGCTGACGACTCTACCCTCAGCTTTTCATATTCGTTCGATAATTCACGTCCTTCGCCTTCGGACGTACAATTTCAACGGTGCCGTATGTCAAGCTCATTAAACTCCGATTTATACAGCATTGTTAAATGGGGTAATAGGAATCGTGTGGAGTTTAATGCTTCGAAAACTCAATGCTGTCTTCTGTCGTTAAAGCTAAACATACCCCCAATGCCATTGTCCATGAATGGCACTTACATCGAAGAAACCGAAAAGCTCTCAGTACTCGGTATGTGTGTCAACGATGACCTCCGTTGGAACGACCACATATTTGAAATCGCTAAAAATGCTGCTAAGTGCTTAGGTTTTCTGTATCGGTGTAAGAAGTACTTTTCCCCATCTGATCTGGCTACAATTTATAAAGCGTTTATACGCCCTAAACTCGAGTATAACTCCCACCTCTGGGCAGGTGCTTCACAAACATTGCTTCACTTGCTTGATAGAATACAAAATAGAGCGTTAAGATTGATAGGAAATAGAACTGCCGCTGAAACAATTGCCCCTCTCGAACACCGACGCAATGTTTCATGTCTTTCCTTATTTTATCGGTTCTTTTATAAAAAATGTTCACTCGAGGTAGCCAGCTGCATTCCTCCCCTTAAAAGTTTCGCCCGTAATACTCGTCTTGCTAGGAATGCCCATCAGTTCACCCTTGAGCCCAATTTCGGACGTACCGTGAAATATAGAGATTCTTTTTTTAGCCGTACAACACGACTTTGGAATGGTTTACCCGGCGAGATTTTCCCTTGCCATTTCAGCATGCAAACATTCAAAACCAATGTTAATCGACACCTCCTATCTCTCCCCTCCCTATCTTCCTAATGCCCGCGCAGTGTGTTACATTAAAAGGGAAACAAAATAGTCCCTTGTGCGCGCGTTAATTATAAAAAAAAAAAAAAAAACCACGCGGATTTACTGTCTTTTTTCGGTCAATGCGGCCACTCGGTTTGATGTTGACTGATCTTGCGAAATTATCCTGCAGGGCTTGAGCTCGCAATTCCAACTGAAAAACTGGAAGCCATATCAGTACAGTTTCTTAAATTTTCCTAAGTTAAGGAAGATAGGAAAATTATGACTTTTTCTTTAACCTTCAATTATTATGATCATGACTGGGACCGAAGATCTAATAATTTAAATTATTTTAGCTTTTCCTTTTTTGTTTTTATTTTTGCTTCAATGTTATAAATTTCATTAATAATTTCGATTGTCTTTATGTATTTTTATTTATTAAACATTTTTTTGCGTTGCTCATGATAAAATATCAATGCACTTACAAGTTCAACAATAATAATTATTTTAATGATCCTTTTTTTTCCTTTCAGTACAATATTTTCGTAGGTCTGACATGTATGGGGTATACTTCTTTCGGCGGAAGGGGGACGAGTTTTGATATTGGCAAAATGGTTGGCGTTACGGATCCTGACACATTAAGATCCGTTCTTAGCGTTATGTGTAGATATTATAATGGTCCTAACTTTTGTCACTTAAATGTTGGTAGTCTTAAGTCAAAGCAGACTATTTTTTATCAAATGTTTGTTACATCGAAAATATATGTTATCATGGTTTCAGAAACTGGACTAAATTCTGATATCTCATCTGGACTTGTCTAAATTCCAGGTTATTCTTTACATCGCAACGATCGTAGGAACAGAATGGGATGGGGTGTTTGTATGTTTGTTAAATACAATTTGTTAATTAAAATTTTTTTCTCGTCCTCTATGTCTCTTATTGAATTATTATGCATAGAAATTAAAAACGGTGACGTGTTTACTGGCCACCGTTTGCAGTCCAACACGTCAATTCAAGGAAGAACATTTAAAAGAATTCGAAGATACATTAACAAGTATCAGACTTGAAAGTTTCTCTCATAGCGTCTATAACAATTGAACTCTATAATATGTATGTCCCTATGGTAGCAAGAAATTTAAGACCTTAAAGCTGCCCTTGGTTCACTCGTCAAATAAAATAAACTTATTCAGGAAAGAGACCGATTTTTCAAAGTATACAAACGTAATCGGACAGATTGTAATCGATCTTTGCACGGAACAATGTAATGTAACTTCATTGATACGTAACGCCAAACGCTCTTATTTTATGAAATGTTTTGTCACCGAAATTTGTAAAATAAATCCTTCCAGCACTTCTTCCTTAGGTGTCAGTTATAGCGATCAGGAAAACGTATCAGGAAAAAAATTCAAATGGATATTTAATAATGTTTTCATATGATTTTAAACACACTTACTATACTAATCGAAGGAAAAACACTCAAAAAGTTTTTTCTGCCAAAAAAAGTTTTCAATATTTTTCAATATTTTTTTGTAATTTTTTGTATTAATTATTTTTTCCTGATGAAATTCCGTCAGGAAATTAAATAAATACTTTTTTTACAAAAAATATTTGTTCAATTGCAAACTTTTTTGGAAAAAAAAACTTTTGAGTATCTTGTGAAAACTCACTCTGGCCTTGAACTAATGTTCAATTATTTAAAAAACCGTTTAGTGTGTGTTGAAACAGAACTTGGAATTTTTAGCCCATACCTTGTTAACACAGGTGTCCTACAAGGATCAGTGTTAGGACCTCTTCTTTTCTCCATCTTTATCAATGATCTCCCTGAATTCATTGTTAATTGTATATAATGTGCATGTTTACGCAGATAATATAACTATTCATCTGTCTAGGAAGCCTGGAAGATTGTCTGGCCCGAGTAAAAGAGGATCTGTTGCATATTCATGGGTGGGCTGAGTTAAAGTGCCGCCGCAACTGCCCTACCTAACTTAAAGATACCTAGATAAATGTAGGTCGGCCAAAGGCGATATTTCGTCTATGTCGACTGAAAATAAGCCACCAAAATTGGAAGACCATATTGTTGAATTTTATCGAAAACACGTTGCAAGAGAACTCTGATGACTTCAACTTTTGGACCTGTTCTGTACGCAACTAAATCATCGGCTGGTGTAAATACTAAAGAGAATCGGCGAGTTCACCGCTCCCTGTTGCAGACCGTTTTTAATATCAAACGTTGTGGTAAATGCCACTCTTGACAACAAACTTTTTACCATTAAGCACGTCGTAAAGTATATATAGCAGTGGTTTACTTATGCCCTGGTTAGCTTCAAATAAACACCCTCTAACCATACGGTGTCAAAAGCCTTCTCCAAATCAACCAGACCGGCACCCGTGCATTGTTTCTTAGCATTGTTCCATTGGACAGCAGATACTAGCTTGGACACGGCATGAATTGTGTCATGTCCCGCTTTTAAGCCGAACTGGCTGTCTGGCATTACATTTTTGTCCTCGGCCCACTTGGACAGAGCTCTTTTGAGAACTTTTTCCAATACATTGCTGATACTCGGAAGAAGACTTATCGACCGGAGATTTGACGGATTGGAATTGTCCTGTTCCTTTTTCGGTAGAGGATGTATAACAGCTGTCTTCCAACTCACTGGATAATATGCATTATTCAGCGCGTTGGTGAACAGTATTGTGTATATGTCTATTGCTTCCTCGGCGAGATGTCGTAGTACAATATTGGGTATACCATTGACTCCTGCTGACTTCTTTTTCTTTAATGATGCGAAGATCATTTGTAGTTCAACCTTCGAGATGACCAGGGAACTTGGCTTGAGTTGTACTATGTAATATAGTCTTATATGAAATAAATGAAAATGAAATGAAATACTACTTCACTCATTCAAGTTAAGGCTGTAGGGTTCCATGTTTAAAGCAAACTAAATGCAAATGTAATTGCATTAGATTGATCCAAGGCATCTCTATCACTGTAATGTCAAGTTTGATTGTTATTTGATTTTTTTTGCAATCATTATGCTTCCCCTAGAGGGGTTTACGAATTAAATTTGTTGGTCTTGAAATAATGGTGAACATTAATATTAAAGCTCAATAAATAAAAGAATACCTCCAATCACTTTCACTATTCAAAAATAAATGTTATTTATTTTCTTCAAAATTGAAGATATTTCTTGGGTTTAATGCATTAATCAAATTACCTTGCATAGCCATGGTTCTTTACAGCATAAAACACTTAAGAAACCATTAGTAAAAACATTTATTGTTTTTCATGAATATTCATTGGAAAAAATAAACAATTGAATCAACTAACAAGGCAATTAGAAAAAATTATAATGTTTTCTTTATTTTTAAACAAAAAATTAAAATTTTTACAACAATGTTCTTGAGATGTAATGCCGAATTTTTTCTTTGTTTAACAAAAATTGAAAACTAAACAAAGGCTGCTGAATGTCACGGTTGTTTATTAATTTACAAACAATGGAAAACAACCTTTTCTACTTCGGTTATGGGTAAAAGCTGATTAAAGATAAAAATACAAAAAAAAAAAGTGAATGTTTGAAACCTGATTTTTGCAAGAATGTATATTTATGAATTTCATTGCATTTAAATGGACCTAAATGGATGGAGGCGAAGTACTTAATGACACTTACCACTTGTCTACGGAATTATATCAAAGAATACATTTCAAGGCAATGCTAGTATGTACGAGTAGTATCTTTTTTGTTGGTTTTGTTAAAAAAAAAATAAAGTTATTACCTACTTCAGGTTGATTTTTGAAGTATATTAATGCGATCTTATAAAAATTAACTATAAAAGGAGTGGATAGAATAATTTTGTATATTTTATCATTAAAGTTGTTTTAATTAAAAAAAAGTATAATAAGGGATGAGTGTGTTTTTATTTTGTTCAAAGAGATCTTACTATCAAAACCAGTTTTCAATCACTTTTTTGTTTGATATTTTATTTAACTAATAACTAAACAAACAAAGTGATAATGTATAAAAATAAATAATGTATTGATTCTTACTTAATATGTAATTAATGAAAAATTTGTTAATTCTTCTAATTTATTGCTTTGAACTTTTTTGAAGGGACGTCAGTATTCTGGAACCGTATTAATTCCTGATAATAGACTACTTCCTCATTTTTGAATACCGAGAAATTTTAATTACTTACTTAATTAGGGGGCGCTACCGTTCGGGACGAACCTGGGCCTCAACCAACATGCCTCTCCAGCCAGCTCGGTTTTTGGCTAGCTGCCTCCAGTTTCGTACTCCAAGTTGGTTGAGGTCGTCCTCCACTTGAGCGCGCCACCTAAGGCGAGGTCTTCCTTGACTGCGTCTACCCTCTGGGATGGAATCGAAGATCCTGCGAGCCGGAGCATTGTTGTCCATTCGCTCTACATGAGCCAGCCATCTTAAACGCGATATGCGTATTTTTTTGACAAGGTCAATGTCGCTGTACAGCTCGTATAGTTCTTGGTTAAACCTTCTCCTCCAAAGCCCGTTAACGCAAATAGGGCCAAAAATCCTCCGAAGAATCTTACGCTCGACTAAGGATATCTTCATCCGCTTTAGATAGAGTCCATGCTTCGGCGCCATAGAGCAGGACTGGGAATATTAGGGTCTTATACAGAGTCTCCTTTGTCTTTCGAGACAGGGCTTTGCTATTTAATTGCCTTCCTAGCCATAGAAACAGCGATTGGCAAGAGTAATTCTTCGCTTTATTTCTGACGAGATGTTGTTGTTGTCAGATGTTATAGCGGATCCGAGGTACACAAAGTCCCTAACTACCTCAAAGTTATACCTGTCTATTGTGATGTTTTGTCTCATCCGCCGGTGTTGTGTGTCCCATTTTGTGGACAGCAGGTACTTCGTTTTGGCCTCATTGACTACTACTATCTTAGTCGCTTCAGGTTCAATGCTAGCAAACGTTCCAGTGACAGCTCGCGGAGTTCTGCCAATGATGTCTATGTCGTCAGCGTATGCTAGCAATTGCACAGACTTTAAAAAAATTGTACTACTACAATTGAGTTTCTTATAATTTTTTGACGTCAAAAGCAGCGAGACTTCTTCATTGTCATCCTGTTCAGTCGGACGAGTTTTGTGGGGATGCCAAAACCAGACATGGCTCTGAATAGCTCGTCTCTATATATGCTATCGTAGGCGGCCTTAAAATCGATAAAGAGGAAGAGGGTATCGATTTGGAATTCTTGAGTAGTTTCCAGGATCTGCCGTAGCGTGAACATTTGATCGATTGTGGACTTTCCTGGTCTGAAACCACACTGATAGGGGCCAATCAGGTTGCGGACGAAAGGTTTCAGGCGTTCACATAGTACGGAAGAGAGGATCTTGTAGGCGATATTCAGGACACTTATTCCTCTATAGTTGGCGCAGTTTAGAGGGTCTCCTTTCTTGTGGATCGGGCAAACGATGCTGAGGTTCCCTTCATCAGGCATACTTTCTTCTGGACCAAACGTTAGAGATGAGTTTGTGTATGCACTCCACCAGGTCATCTCCGGCCGCTTTAAAAAGTTCGGCGGGTAATCCGTCGGGTCCAGCAGCTTTGTTGTTTTTTAGTTTAGATATTGCTATCCTTACTTCATTTTGGTCAGGTGGACGGAAGTTTTGTCTGTCATCGTCCATGTTGAATGGTTCATTCTGCCTGACAGCGGGATTTTGGTCTTCATCGCCGTTTAACAGTCTGCAGAAATGGTCCTGCCATGTACCCAGCACCGACTGTGACTCTACTACGAGGTTTCCATTCTTATCTCTACAGGCTTTTGTAGGGGTTTTAATTTTTAATTTAAAGAATTAGTGTAATTTCTTTATTTGGCACTTCAGAACATTGTATCATTTCAGCTAATTTCTCGTCCTCCACCCATCCAGTTAAAGAAAAACTTCCCACCAGGACCGTTTGGCAATACGAGAAAGCCAACTGAGACGGCCTGAATATTTTTTTCCGAAACTTTAACTGGTCACTATGCTACCTCGATTGTGACATTGATGCCTGTGCTGAAATGATCACAAATGTGATTCTTCTAGGGATGCGTGCTTTAATTCCTAACAGATTAAAAAGCATCAAGCCTAAAGAAAAGTCCTGGTTTAATTCTAAGTGTAAAGAAACTACCAGGCTCAAAGAAGTAAATTTCCGATCATACAAAGCCAACCCTACAGAGGAAAAAGCACAAACAAGCAAGAAACTCATGAATCTCCGTTATTGAAAGAATCATATTTTTGCAGGACCAAAAATTACGGCAAAAATTCTGCAGTGTCCCAAAGGCAGTAAACATTTTTGGTCATTTGTAAAAAATATTAAAAACTCCTCAACATCTTCGGTTCCAACGCTCATCGACAATAACAAACTCTTCAGAGAAGGCAAACTTGCTCGCCGCCCATTTCGCTGCCAGCTCCACGCTGCCTCACAGCAACGTTGCCCCTACTGTACTTGAGGATGTAAATTTTTCCATGGGACAGATTTTTTTCCGCACTCGTACAGTAGCAAGAGTTCTCAAAGATCTCGATACACACAAATCCACTGGCCGGGATGGTATACCCCCGATTCTTCTGAAAAGGTGTTCTTCCACACTGGCAAAGTCACTGCGTAAGCTTTTCCATCTCTCCTACTCTTCTGGAATCTTTCCTAGAAAATGGAAAACAGCATTTGTCCAGCCTGTCCCTAAGAAAGGTGACCCATCCTCCCCCTCCTCCTACCGACCCATAGCACTGACATCCCTTCTTTCTAAGGTCATGGAAACACTGATTAACCATCAGCTTAGGGAATATCTCAAAGATCGAAAGCTTCTCAATGACCGTCAGTATGGCTTCCGCAGCAGCCGTTCCATATCCGATGGCATATCTCACCGAACAGTGGAACAAATCTTTACATCGCTTTGGTGAAAGTAAGATTATTGCTCTTGATATCTCCAAGGCATTTGATAGAGTTTGGCATGAAGCTCTCTTATAGAAAATACGTGCTTTTGGGATCGATAATACTCTTGTTCGTTGGATTAGAAGCTATCTTCTGGACCGCTCAATACAAGTTGTATTCACGGTATCAAGTCTGATTCCCACAAAATAAATGCTGGTGTGCCCCAGGGCTCTGTTCTGTCTCCGACTCTTTTCCTTATTTTTAAAAATGCCCACTTAACTGTTTTGCTGAAAACTCTACCCTCAGCTTTTCATATTCGTTCGATAATCCACGTCCTTCGGCTTCGGACGTACAATTGCAAGGGTGCCGTATGTCAAGCTCATTAAACTCCGATGTATACAGCATTGTCAAATGGGGTAATAGGAATCGTGTGGAGTTTAATGCTTCGAAAACTCGATGCTGTCTTCTGTCGTTAAAGCTAAGCATACCCCCAATGCCATTGCCCATGAATGGCACTTACATCGAAGAAACCGAAAAGCTCTCAGTACTCGGTTATCGATGACCTCCGTTGGAACGTTCATATATTTGAGATCGCTAAAAATGCTGCAAAGTGCTTAGGTTTTCTGTATCGGTGTAAGAAGTATTTTTCCCCATCTGATCTGGCTACAATTTATAAAGCGTTTATACGCCCTAAACTCGAGTATAACTCCCAACTCTGGGCAGGTGCTTCACAAACATCGCTTCACCTGCTTGATAGAATACAAAATCGAGCGTTAAGATTGATAGGAAATAGAACTGCCGCTGAATCGATTACCCCTCTCGAACACCGACGCAATGTTTCATGTCTTTGCTTATTCTATCGTTTCTTTTACAAAAAAATGTTCACTCGAAGTAGCCAGTTGCATACTTCCCCTTAAAAGTTTCTCCCGTAATACTCGCCTCGCAAGGAATGCTCATCAGTTCACCCTTGAGCCCAATTTCGGACTAGTAATATATATGTATATTTTTTAACAAAAAACACTCCTACACAACTAGACATACGAATTAACGCAAATAATAGTCTTCACCTTATATTATATTTCCACATTGTATGAACTGTCTATTTACTACTTACTATACAAATCTACAATCAATTTACAAACAATTTTTTTTAAATAAATTTCTACCCATAGTTTGCACTTAATTTGTACATATCTGAATGAAAAGCAAAATTAAAAACATAAATCCATTTCATCAAGGACGTTTGTATATGTATATATCGATATCCAGGAAGAAGCAAGTTTGTGTCTGAATATCAAGAATGTATGTGTATATTTTTTCAAAACGCCAAGCTTCATAATAGGTAGTAAACAAAAATTGAAAATCCTAAAGAATTCGAATCCAAAGTCTGGTCAATGAGGTACGTACCTAGTATATAGTACCTGCCAACTTTTAATGAAAAACTTATTTTTTTCTCGAAAACGGGTGTAACGATTTTAACAAAACTTTCTGAATGGTATTTCCTATGCAAAATCTATCTTTTGGTATGAATGAATTTTTCACGAAAATCTTATAACGGTGCTTCCCATACATGACTGGTTTTTTTTAAATCAGACTTTCTCCTTAACTATTTGACGGATTTTGATCAAAATTTCAAAATAGGTAGTGGCTTATGATTCAATTAATATTGCCTATTAAAATTTTCAAAAACAATTTTTTTAAATTTTTAATATTTTTTTTTTAAATTCCTTGTTTTTTTAATATTTTTAAAATGAATCGATAGATATTGATCAACATGAAAATACGATCATAGAGAAGCCTAGAAAAACTAGTGGCAAAAAATGTCTGTCTGTCTGTATTTCTGTCTGTTTGTCTGTCAGTATGTATAACGAGCTGCAGCCTAAACGGCTTAGCGATTATCTTCAAAATTGGTGTGTGTGATTGTTTTGGCATTCCTCAGAGGGGAAATTGATATTTTATTTTAAGGCCTAAAAATACCGGTACCTGCCATATGACCGTTTAGGAAATGCTTATTTTTCTCGAAATCGGCTCCAACGATTTGGATGAAAATTTTTGGTATTGGCTATTATTTGATCAGAATCAAATTTACGGGAAAAGTCTATTGATGGTATCTTTCATGTTTTTTTATTAAGTTTTGGCTTTCTCGGTAACTGCTCTCTGGGAAGATCTAAGTAGCAACTATTTTTGCATATCAAAATTTTCAATAACTTTGGAAGTTTGTAATTTGAAGAGAACTTTTTTAAATTATTTTTAGCTCAAATATTAACGGTACCTGTCATATAACCGTTAAGTAAAAGCTTATTTTTCCCGGAAACGGCTCCAAGAATTTTTATGAAAAATATCGGTATGCTATTGTAGAAATGGTACCTCCTATAGAACCGTTTTTTTTCTTCGACTGTCTCGAAAACTGGTCATCCAATTTCAATCAAAATTGATATTGATATATTGAAGATGTTGGTAGCCTAAGCAATTTTATTTTAAAATATTTTCAAAAACTTTTTTTTTGTATATTTTTTAATAATTTTCTTAATTTTTTTTTTCAAAAATCAATATTTTGAAAACGGGTAGATGGATTTTTTTTAAATTTTGTTTTTAAATGTAGATTATTTTTTTGCTTAAGTTTTTTTTTTATTTTTAAAAAAAGTTATTAAAATAAAATCGTTTTATTTAAAAACCGCTTCTACGATTTTGGAAAAAAAAATCAACCTATCTCATATATCTTTGAGGTGCATAAGTATTTACTTTTAACAACAGATTCCCACGGTCAGTGGTAAAACAAAGAATATCGCGGACAAACATGACACTGTAAATCTTGCGTCGAAGTTCTAAAGAATAAAAATCAAGCAATAAGCATTTTGAGACATATGAGACATATTTTACGGCCTACATAGTGATGAATCACAATTTTTTAAGACATTAGGATAAAAAACTTAAAATATCAGGTTTAACATAAGGTTCCAAATCATTTAAAGTCTGAAGAACATCATCTTCAGTAAATTTAATTGTATCATTTTGATATTACTTTCAATGAATTAAAATATATGTATCATCACTTGCTGGTGAGATGGAAGCAGCGTTGTAGATTCCTTAAAAATAATCTGCAAACATATCCACAATTTCCTTGAATTCTGATGATGTTCGACCACAAAACTTCATTGAGGTTGCTTATTTGAGTTTTGAATTTGAGAACATCCCAAATAGTTTTGGTTTACTTTTCAGACTATGTTTCAAAGAAGGAATATGTGAACTACACAGAAATGTTGATAGAAACATAAATTCTCAATCTCTTGGAAACATCATTTGCGTTTTGTTTTTTGTTTGCGTCTTTTTAAAATACGTTTGTGCTTTGTTTTTTGCATTTTTTTAAATTAGTAAGTCGAGAGTAATACGATGGAGGCTGGGATTACATTACATTACATTTTAATCTACTCCGTAGTTAAATCACTTACAAGCAATGGCTACTGAGGCCATCGGCTCAGACAATTACAAGACAACACACAAGACGACATTGATACAGGACAGAAGAGAAGAAAGAGAGAGAGAAGGGAAAACAGAAAATACATAACACATTCATGTCAACAGCACGCAGTTGGTTTTGGACGATCCTTAAACTTTCTACTAATCACGCGCAACGATGGTTGATTTCGCTGATCTTACGGGAAGCGATGCTTTATCGGAGCTTAGGCCATTGACTTGAAAATATTTTTATGTTAAATTACTTTGGCTGCGTACATCTTTCAAAATATCAAATTTGATTGTAATCGGTTCTGCAGAAAGTCGAAGAAAAAAAAAACCGGTCCTATCGGGGGTACCGTTTTTAGCCCACCATATTAAATTTTGTTTTCACTAAAATATAATGCATACCTACAGTAGTACACAGATTTTTTTTTTTTTTATAATAATTCTTGGAGGCATTTTCGAGAAAAATAAGCTTTTCCTAAACGCTCATACCTATGGCAGGTCCCTTTATTTTTAAGCCTAAAAATAAAATTTCAATTTGCCCTCTAGGGAAAGAATCACACACACCAACCTTGAAGATAATCGCTTAAGCCGTTTAGGCTGCAGCTCGTTATACATACTGACATTTTTTGCCACTTACTTTTTTATATTTCTCTATGATCGTAATGTCATGTTTCATTGTTATCTCAATTTTTGTTTATATTCACGAATCCTAAACTCACCTTATAGTCCCTATCCATATAACCTCAGGTAAAAAGTACTCAACAATTTGATCAAAAGCTACGCCGAAATTCTCGGAACCGCTTCACAGATTTTGACGGGACCTTTAAAGGTAGGAAGCTCATTTTGAAAGGTTTAACTAAGGCTAATTTAACAGACTTCACCTCACCAAAACAACATGGCCGACATAGACTGCCAAAATCGCAATTTTTTTTTTGTTTTGATATACTTGACAGGTAAAAATTTAGTAATCTTCACTAATTTTTGAATTTCCTCAATTAAAGAAAGAATTCACTGTTTTTTTATAAAAACACAGACACTACGACACCGACAGGTATAACATCAACAGGAATTTTAAGAAAGTCAACAGCATTGGATTTCTTGCTGGATGCTGGCAGGTTTATAAGCTTGCAAAACTCATATGCACAATATCAGCTTCAACCGCTTTACAGAACGCTATATTCTCCACCGAAGTGGATAAGGATAGAGACGTATGTACTTATGTTCAAAGAACTCAAGGTCAGTAGAGATTGGATCTCATGAAGATTTTTATTAAGACTGCTTTTCCTAGTGGTAATAACTAAAAAGTGAACTAACGACGAACGTTGGATCAATCGGATCAATGGGTTGTAATACAATCGCCTCCTTCTCAGGAACTAGGAGAAAGGAAAAACATACGCTCAGAAGATCTAACCCAAACACGAAATTCTATTCCGATGAAAAATAATAGACGGAAGACATTCCTCTAGCATTCTGAACGGTATTATGTTCCGAGGAGCAAACATCGACTCTGATCACTATAGTAGTACCTATGGTTGGTTGGAATATCTGCAGCCATTACTTGACAACATTACGAAAGTAATCAGTCAATGTTGGCCCCTCCAGAGCTTTATTTGTGGAAGCGTTGGGGAGGAGATATTAACCGTATTTATGATAATGTTATTTTCATATCAACAATATAAAATTCAAATGGCTTGACTGATTTTAAAAATTCTGTTGCTGGGACGTTGGGATCCAGACAATATATGCTATATACCAAAGCGAAGTCGGATGGGTCAGCTAGTTGCAAATAAAAATACTGCTTCTGCTACTAAAATCCGATAATAAAAAATTAGTGAGATTTTTATTTATCTCGAAGGTGTAAACGGAAAAAAAATTTTACAAGTCACACTCTGCCGAAGTTTTTCAAAGGTGTAACAAATCAAAAATGAGGACCGATTCGAGCAACCAAGGAAGGAAGGCCTAAAACAGATAAAGCAAAGGAAAAATCTTACTCATGGGTTTAGAAAATTATCTCAGCCCGCAGGTCAACAAAGTTATAGAAATGTTTGCATTTGATGTGATGAAAGTCGTAATCTACTGAAGGCTGCACTTTTTTAAATATTTATCTACTTTTCTACCTGTAACTGACATGGTTACATTAATTTACCTGACTATTAAGCCTTCCTAGAGCCATAAATTTATTGATTGGATTTCAAGCCAAACGGTAACAAGATTAAAAAGAGCGGTTAGCAGAATGGTTAATGATGTAATTAAGGAAAAAAGTAATCAGTTAATGAAATAACAATTAACAACAAAGTCATTAGAAGAAAAGAATATATAAGAAACAGATCTCAGGTGAAACCAGTAACAACACTGTTTCACAATTTGTTTATATCGAACTATTTACCTTAAAGTTCTTACTTTTTTTTAATTTGCAAAATATATCAATAATATAATAATCTGTCATGTCAGCAAGTGGAAAACACGTCTTCAAAAACGACGGACATGCAACAAGTTTATCTGAAAAATTGTCGAGTTTCTATAAAGAACAGGAACTGTTTGACACTTGTTTAGTTGGAGGGAAAATTTGTAGTTTCCAAACAAATAGCGTGGAATGCTTAGATTTGCGCACCATGAAGTGGACTGATTTGCCACCAATGCGATATGGACGATATTTAAGTGAGTTGGTCAATTTGAACGGGAATATGGTTGTATTTGGCGGTTACCCTGCATTAGTTAATACGATGGAAATATATGATTTTTCAACCTGCAAGTGGCATGAATACCAAATGTCAGTACGATTGGAATATAGCAATGTAGCTGCTTATAATGAACAATTATACATTCTCGATTTTGGAAATGGCATCTTGCGATGCTATGATGACCAATCCAAACAATGGACTTCGAAATCAATAATTAGAGAAGATCTCCAAGACTTTGGATTTGCTGCAGTTGGTCATTTTTTGTACGTTATTGGAGGCTGGAATAAAAAAAATGTTTCTACAAATTCTGTCAAACGTTATGATTTATCCAACGAAAATTGGTGTAAGGTGAAACCATTGCCAAAACCCCGGTGTTCTTTAAAGACCAAAGTTTTCGATAAGATTTTAAACTTCCCTTTTAGTAACAAATTTGTAGAAGAATATAACCCTGAAACCGACACTTGGAGGACTTTAAGTGCTTTAGAAAACTGGCTTAACTGTTCTGTTTCCTCTTTATGTACTTACCGTAATAAGTTATAATATGCTTTATTATAAGATGATTTGTAAAATATTGGTACTTAACTCATACAAAATGTAAAAATTGTACGTGAATTTTTTTGAATTATATTAAAAAAAGTAGTTAAAAGGTATTCTTAAACGTTTAAGTTTAATGTTCCAGATATAGCAAACGGGGGCAGCTGTTATTCTGTTTTTACGACTCCATAGTTTGAAATCAATCGGCCAAGAACTAGATTTAATTTTTACTTTCGAGGCAAGGATTCGTGAAATTAAAAAAATTTGAGATAACAATCAAACATGACGTTACGATGATACAGAAACATATTTGAGTTACTGTAAAATTCTGTCCGTCTGTCTGTACGGATGTATTTTGGACTGTAGTCTAAGCGGTTGGGCCAATCGTCTTCAAATTTAGAACATGGTGGCTAAAAACGGTACCTCCCATAGGACCGTTTTTTTTTTCTTCGACTTTCTCGAAAAGTGGTGATCCGATTACTACCAACATTGATATTCAAGAAGATGTAAGTAGCTTAAGTAATTTCACTCAATACAATTTAGCGTACTTTATTCGAACAATAAAAAGTCACAAAAATCGAATAAATGCTTTGATGTTAAGTTTAAATTTCTTAAATTTTATTCTTCAATCTGACAAGTTTTTCAATGAGCAAGTACGTGCGCTACAGTCGCGCAATTTATTTTATTAGCATAAGAATTGAAATTATTGTTGAAGTTATAATTTTTAATTATGGATCCAATTGCATTGTGTGTGTGTGTGTGCGTGCGTGTGATGAATTTAATTTTACAAAAAAGGCAAACAATTATCCAAAACTACGTTTAAATTTTCAGAAGATCAAGCAATCTGTCTAGAACATTGAAAGGATCGTTAATTTGAATTAAATTCACAAAAACTTATAATCAATTACACATATTTCAACATCAGAAGATACATTTAATGCAAACATTTTAATCTCATTAATACGAATCCAATGTACAGAAAACAAATAAAAATCACTACATATATTTAAATGTTCGTTTTCATATTGGAAAATTACATTCTCTACGTTATTCAAATGTTTTTCATAAGGAGACAAACTGCATTAACAAATCTTCATTTAAATATCCTTTTGAGTGGATTATAACACATATTTGCTCAATATTAAATCTTGATTCTACATACTTTATGTCGATGTCAACAGCAACAGCAATTCATTTCCGACGGAGAGCCAAAAGTGCACCAGCACCCGGCTTTTTATCCACATCATAACGATCGAGCCGAAAAACAGAAAAACTGGATAAGCTTATTAATTCTTCCGTCTTTATATTTTCGTGTAACCAGGTTTCGGTAAATGCAATCAGATCGTAATCGCAAGGATCGTAATCGCAAGCATCAATTGATAGAAAGATATCGCCTAGCTTAAAACAAAAACCGCCCATGTTTTGGTAGTAAATTATAATTTCTCCAATTTAGCTAGCTAGATGTCAAAACTTTTGTGGCTTTATCTTCCAATGAACTATTGTTTGCACAAAGTGATAAGCTGGGACGGACACCGACACTACCACTAGTACTAATCGTGATATGGTCAAACAAGTTTGATGGAGTATCTATCTATATATCTATCTGTTTCCAATAGAAGCGAATCTTTTTTACTGCCAAATTATTAAATTGATTGCACTTCTTAAAGATTCTTAATGACCGATTGCACGGCTTTCATCGTTTTGGCGAAATAAAGATTATTGAACGCGATATTTCAAAGGCTTTTTATAAAGTCGGGCTTATTACTCTCTTATTAAAAATTCGTACATTCAGTATCGACGAATCTTCTCTTCGTTGGATAAGTTATACAACTTCGAACTGTTCTATACAATACAAATGTACATCTCTTGACTACCGCCGTAATGTTTGGTGCCTTTGTTATGTTATCGGTATTTCTACAAACAATGCTCTAGCGAAATAGCCAGCTGCATTTCTCCCCTGGAACAATTCAATCGTAATATTCGCACTGCTAGGAATGCTCATAAATTTACCCTTGAGCCCAACTTCGGACGTAGAGTCAAATACAGTGATTTTTTTTTCAGCCGTACCACGCGAATGTGGAATGCATTGCTAGACTCTTTAACTTTAAAACAAATGTGCATCGATATCTCCTTTTACACCCTCCGCTATTTTCCTAACGCTCCCACTGTGTTTAACTAACATTATAAGGGCAGCCAAAATCAACTTTGCGCGGGCCAGTTAAAAAAAAGCTACCAAATCTCGCCATCCTACTGACAATCATCTTCAACAACTGCCTGAATAACAGCTACTTCCCTGAAACATTAAACACGGAAAAAGTGGTGCCCGTTCCGAAGAAGACCAACAGGACTATCGTCGAGGGATATCGGCCGATTTCACTTCTATGCTGTGTCAGCAAAATACTGAAGGGACTTATCTTGAGAAAGCTTCATCATTTCTTCAGGGAAAGGAAAATCATACCTGAATGTCAGTATGGTTTCCGAGCACGACACTCTACCATCCATCCGCTTCTTGGACTGCACTCCGACGTGACACACAGACTCAACAAGAAAGAGACGACAGTCGTCTGTTTACTGGAATTCGAAAAGGCTGTCGAAGGCCCAGTCGATGACTCACTCCTTAACATATGCAACATCCATTTCACCAGAAATCGCAGCCAGGTGAGTTGAAGGTCATATAAGAAACTTGCGGGACTACTACATTAAATGGTGACTAAAGATAAATAGCGATAAGAGCGAGCTTATCTGCTTCAGAACCACAACAACAGCAACAAGAGGTCGAGGTTACGCATCACGCTGTGATAATATCAGTATCAAGCTACCAGACAACACATTGATAAGGACAAAGACAACACGACAACAGCAAAATACCTTGGAGTGAATTTCACTAACCGCATCAAATTCAATAAGCGCGTTCATTTATGCTTAAGAGAGACAACTTCTCCCTACACCTGGTCTACCCGCTTCTTAGGAGAAGAAACTGACTAAGCACAAATACTTAGGTCCCCATCTATAAACAGCTGATCCGTCCATTTCTGAAGTACATTTGTCCTATTTGGTTCACCATATCACTAACATATACATACATATGAAGAAGATCGAAGTTTTTGAAAGGACTACACCGAAACCCCATTACAAGGAAATATGTCCCAAACAAGAAGCTATATGAAGACACCAAACTGATGCCAATAAGTCAGTTCACGACACAGTTCTACAAAAATATTTTGAGGAACATGGAGGAACACCCCAACTTGGAAATCCAGCAACTACTCCAGCAACAACTAGAGCCCAGCCATCGCTACCTCAACATTCGAGCCATCACAGACGACCGATTCGAGGATATAATGAACAATGACGGAGCCCCGTTCTACGAGAGAATCAGCAACGGACACAACAGAGCATAAACAACACCGCATCCTAACCCCAATTTTTTAAAAACAAAGACAGTTAATTATAATTAAGAATTTCAATTAAAAGATTATGCATACAACAATATGATATAAGTAAAAATAAAGCATTGTATAGAGTCAGCTGAAGTACGTCGAGCCCCTGTTGTTGAGCCGCCATGATTTATTTAAGTTATAAGTTAGTTTAAGACCAATAATTGTACATAAATTCTAACAAATGTAATGAATATAATCTAAAAAAATCTAATATCATATTAATTTCTATCTCACATCGCTATTTTTGACATATGGAATGCAAACAACAAAATATGATATGATCATTAAATCCGGACAGTTCTCGAATTTGGATGAACATACAGAAACAAGTAACATTGACATAGAAAAACCACACGGGTTGACCCCATAAAAAGTACCAAAACTAAGTAAAAATGGAGTACTTCATCAGTCATCACACGCTTTTAATATTAATTGAATTTATGAAAAAAAGTATTTCGAAAATTGTAGGACAGATTTTGATAATATTGTGTTTTTTGTTTTAATTTTGTTTTAAAAAAAAAAATTCTTGAGATTTTGGTATGCAGTTTCTTAGAGTATTATATATTTTTTTTATTTATTTTATTTTTATTATAGTTTTAAAAATATTGGATTAAAAAAAAAATTCAAAAATTAGTTTTAAACACAAAAATTAAATTATGTATTTAAAATATTGGTATGTATAATAAATTTGGCTACTTAGATCTTTTCAAATATAAAATTTTATTGAAATCCAATGAGGCGTTACCGAGAACGCTGAAAATTGTAAGAACCGTTACATGAAAGGTACCTTTAATAGACATTTCCCATAAATTTGTTTTGATGATTGTCTTAACCAACTTAGCCTATTTATGAATCCGTAATTCAATTATAGAGTAAAAGTGAGCCATAACCTAAACTTCTAATAAAAAGGAAGTAGGTCAGAGGTCCGCAAAAAACTGAGGAAAAGCAACCTTTTCTCAAAGAACTATTTTCTTTTATGGACAAAGCTAATATAAACAGGCGGAAATACTCTCTTTGGTTTGGGGGCCTTTGCTCTAACCCTGCAACAATACATTTGAACTAGGTGCGTGGCATGCAAAATTTCTTTTGTATTTAAAAACAATATGTGGCTTTACAGCACGTACACTGTACAGCTCGTTGTTGCATCTTCTTCGCCTCATTGTTTACCGGATCATAAACAATGCCATAAAACTTAATGGCATATTACTTATAGGTATTATTTATTCCCAAGAATGTAGACTTGTATTGTTTAACAAATTTTAAATATTTTCTTAGTTCTTTTCAGGACTCGAAATCAAAAGGAATTACAATTTAACACCTTTTTCGCCCCTCTCCTTTGATTGGTATACCTGAATGCTCCCCTGGTTCAAAAATTAGTTTTATTTTTTGTCCCCACAATCATTAGTTGCAGATTCTAAAAATTTTATCTATATAGACCTGTCTTCACTTCTATGTATCGCTTAATTTATAACAAAAATGTATCTTTTGGCAAGACTCTAGCTATCTGGCGCCATAAAATCTTGTCTTTTAAATGTCACAACGGTAAATTTCTATAACCGCTAACATATAATATTATAATATATTATAAAACTTATTGCTATTGTTTAAATTGTATAAACTTTGTCAATTTAGATCAGAAGATCACAACAAAACCATTATGAATATGTGGGCGTCATGGGTAGCTGTTTGAAATAGGATATATGCAGATTATTTTACCAAATTCAGACAAGCCTTTAATTAATAGAAACAAATATATTTTTTTTATTATTTTGCCGACAGATGTGACGGCTTCATTTATGGAACCGATTTGGATACCGATCTTGATTCTTGATTTTCTAAGAAAAGGCCAAGATATGGCAGAAAGAACGACGATCTAAAAAGAGAGTAAAAGCCTTGAAGTAGAACTCAAGAAATAAGTAAATATTTTGATAAAAGAAACATTGCTCCCCTTAGAACAACATATACATATATGAACAACCCACCACAAAAAATCTTCATACAAATTTGGAAAACCTAATTGATATATTGATTGTCAAGGATGCATCGTTATTACCAGCTCTTTCCCTTTTTAACAAAACCCTACTTACTGACCTCGCAACCCAATATAGATTTACCACAATTTCCGTGAATATTATGCATTTTCTGACAGCTGTAAGGACAAGACTCCACCGTCATCGTCCACGTTGATGATTGTGGTGCTATTCCATAGATTACTGGCAATTAAATTAGCTCGTACAAATCTAGTTTGGTTGCTGCAGCTTCTCAAGGAGACCAGGAAGGAAGTAAGTCCATGCTGTGCACCACCATTAATTACAGTTCACCGACCTGTCCAGTTTGGATTGGCACCAATCACAGAAGCCCCCAAGGCGAATTCCCGATAAAATGGTCAAGAATCGCAATTCCACTGAATGGCATGCTCATATAATGGAAATTGCATATCTTACTCCATCGCCTCGGATACACGCATCGAATGTCCATATTCGCTGCCGAAGACGAAGACTCACTAAGGAAGTGAATGGCTGTGCAAAAGCCTTATCCTAAAGGCCGCTTTCTTGGTGTGACAATAATGGCACAATGCGCGCAGATCCAATGCAGATGCTCAGATACTTAATCAACCGCAAGCGCATCTGAAAGATACGACAAATTTTTCAATCTCAAAGCCACTCGGCTACTTTGTGATCATCTTGCCGTTGGCCAAGATGCATTTGGAAAGGCTTGCCTGGAGTCGAAAGTCCAAAGGAGAACGTGCGTCGTTTTAATTGTTTTATTCTCTGCAACTCGGCGATAATGATGATGATGATCTTGTCGTTTTAAAATACGCATTGGATTGCAGTGCGACACGCATTGACCTTGGCTGACCTTATCAGCTGGCCAACAAATTGCCGCATGCCTCAAGATGGATTTTTTTTTTTTGCTTTTCTTATTTATAGATCCCGATGTTCCCTTGGATTTTGCAAGGCACGATGCAATCACTTTCGAGGTCTACTGGTGAATGGAGATTATGTGCGGTCACGAGAGGATGTCCCATCATCAGCGAATGTATATGGATGGACATCCTTGTAATTGACTTTTACTTTTGTCGGAATTCTTCCCGGATGGCCTGACATAAGCTTGTCATTGAAACAGAAAAACGAACCGAAACAATTTATTGATTCACAGTGGAACTTCAATGACTTCTGAACTTGGAAGGGACTTGAAAGTTGGATAAAAAAGATAGATTTTTACTGATTTAATTAAATTGACGCCTCGGATAGCTTCTTGCAGATGGCACATATTACTTTAAGATACTTTTCCAATAAATCAAGTTTGTGACCTTGTTCGTGGTTCATGAGATTGTTTTTTTTTTTTATTCGGAGAATGGAATGCGTTTAAGGATGCAGTTGAGTATATTGAATTACGGTGATGGGATGCCCTGTATCCATTTGTTTTGTAAGGCTTTGGTGATTATGTCATTTCGGGCGGAATTGGGTAATCAATTTTGTGTGTTTCCTGAACGTGAATGTCTGGCCTTGCAGTTGTTTATTTATGAGAATGGTGTCAAACGAGAAGATAAAAAATGTAATTTGCAATTTTATAAAATTACTTATTATCGGCTAAAATGTTGTTCCAGTAGCGTTATTAATCGTAATTCAATTCCTATCCTGGCAAATAGAAGGACGGATTTTCTGTTGACTTAAACCAAAGGTAGACTTCTTGTCAACTGCTGAAAATCTGTTCGACTTTGCAGAATTAGAAGCTTTCATCATTCCGTGTGTTACAGTGGCTTATAAGCTTAAGTGCAGAATTCTGAAACCTCTGTACTTTTTGAATTTGTAAATACATGTAAATACAAATGCATACAGTCATTCTTCAATGTTTATCAGTAAATCATAACCATGAGACCATTTAACTGCTGCATTGAACTCCTCTTACATTATCATCAACAAACGCAAATAGAATGTTTTGTTTAAAAATGCAAAGTAGTTAAATTGTATATCTTATGAACAATAGCGGGTAGAGTTTTGTGCCTTGTGGGACTCCGTGTTGCCATTTTGTTTCTTACTTAACACGACTTTGTTTAAACACAGAAAGCCCTGTTGTATAAATAGTACCTGAGCCAATTTGCTATTGCTCCTCGTATACCAATTCGACTAAATGTTTCTAAGAGATTTAAGTGGTTAAGACTTGAAAATATCATTCGATGAACATTACTATTTTTGAGCTGTCATTAATACAATTTATAAATTTAGCTAGTATTTTCCCTGAGAGAGTGCTTGTTAATAAAATTTTGCAATATTTTTGTAATAATCTCTTCCAAACCTTTTGACGTGATAACGTCTTATAAATCAATAACACGTACAAAATAACATGACTCATGCTGATAGGACTCATGACTGATGATAACCGCGATACTGTGGTTCTTTTAACCAAAATTGATCGCAAGCCAAGAAAAAGAACAGGCGCGAATTCCCATAATAATTCTACTCAAATTCAAAAAGAACAAGAAGAGAAAAAGAAATACAAAATAGGCGGAGTTTTGTTAGAGTAGAAAGTAGATGTAGATATTTAGATATGTGTGTGTGAATTTAACTAGAGGGTTTGTGGGTGTGAGTTAAAGCGCTGTATGTTGGTGATGCTGCCATCAATGCTTTCTTATGACGTTAACACGTAAAATTATCGTCTGTGAACAAACTTTACAGACAACCAAATCTTTTTCTTTTACTGGAAGTATTGATGAATTTAAAGACAATAGGTTTATGAATATCAGCATGTCGTCTTATATCAACCGTTCTAATACCATCGTTGACAGGTGATCCATTTTCTTCAAGCGAAATTATGATAAGTAACGGATGTTTTTTTTTAGAAGTATAGAATTTTAAGTTGGCAACACTATTTTTACTGGCAGGCGCTTTGTCGGGTGTCAATTGATTTTTTTAAGTTTAGTTTGGCATTTCAACATAAACAGACTGATGCCTGAACAATGTTTCCAAATTGTGCAAATTTATTTTTAAATCATGGTTCTGTTCGAAATACGTATCGCGCAAAACGTCCAATGTCTGGTCAAAATAATCTTCCATCAGAGCAACTAATTCGATTAACTATGGAACGTTTTCGCACCACGTTTACTCTAAATGATAATACGCATCCAAAGAGACGTCGCACAGTGCGTACAGAAGAAGTCATTGCTACTGTAGAGCTTAGCGTAGAGGAAAACCCAAATCAGCCTATCCGCCATCGTGCACAGGAATTGGATATGTGTCCATCCACTTTATAGATGATTTTGCGGAAAGAAGCCAGAGGATCGCCTAGCAAGGCGTATATTCGGTGAATGGGCCCAAAACAAGATTGCCGTTGATCCCAATTTTCATAAGCGAATTTTGTTTAGCGATGAAGCACACTTTTGGTTGAATGGATACGTCAATAAACAAAATTGCCGTATTTGGAGTGATGATAATCCTCAAGTGTATGTTGAGACACCATTACATCCACAAAAACTGACTTTTTGATGTGCTTTATGGGTTGGTGGAATAATTGGTTCGTACTTTTTTAAAAGCGATGCTGACCAGAACGTTACAGTACAGTCAATGGTGACCGCTATAGAGCCATGATTACTGAGTTTTTCGTTCATTAATTAGCTGTAGCTTCAACAAGATGGCGCAATATGTCACACAGCTCGGGCCACAATTGAAGGAAACGTTTGTTCACCGCATAGTTTCACGTTAGGGACCGTGAATTGGCCTCCAGGATCGTGCAACTCGCTTGACTATTTTCTGTGAGAATATGTGAAGACGCTAGTCTACGCTGATAAGCCCGCAACAATTGACCACTTGAAGGACAACATTCTACAATTAGGTATATCACTTTAAGTACCTGTGGTCATTTATTAGTCGTCGCAAAACTTTTTCCCGTGACCGAATGACCACTCCGATCAATCGATGCCGCAGGCGTGGTCATTTCATATTGTCATACCATAACCAGGAAATCACAAGAAAAAAAAACTAAGTCTTTCGATCCCCAAAGCCCAAACATCGAATCACTTCCTTCTCCATGTGACAAAATGCACACACTTAAACACACTCCCCTCACAAAAATCACATACTGTCATTGACCAGATAGATTACCACCATCCAGCAAGGCACCAACAATAGTCGACATCATTAGCGTATTAATACAGCTCAAAGCTACGAAACACTATCCAAGTATCTAAGCCCAACGATCACATCTGTGGTCAACCAACATAATCCACACAATTATAGCAGCAGCAACGCGTACGACATTATTATTCGCGGAAGTAAATGTGTCAAGTCGTTGCATTTGTTCGGTTGAATTTCACGCGCAATCATTTCGAAAATGAAAGTATCTCAAGGTGTCGTGCAAAACGGGGGGAAAAAAGATTCAATGGAAAGCCCTTTTCATTTCTTCTTTAAGACAGCCAAAGGTTGTACACATAATGATTGACATAATAAAACGTACTCCATGGCAAATTGCATGCTGACGCAAAAGTTTTAACTTAAGCGCGCGGCTTCGTTTTGATCTGCACAAATGTATCTGTCACATAAATTTGTATCTTTTTTTTTTTGTCCAGGTGAAGGTAGATACTGTTAAAAGTTGTAACTTCGCTTGAACACAATACTGCTCTGATCCTAATGAATGTCATTTATGCTACTTGAGTAGTGTTTCGAGGAGATGTGTCGCAATCCAATGGATACCAGCCTACAGCTACTGTAACTTTAACACTCTTCATCTTCCAGTATGGCATAGGCTTTCTTGTTTATTTCTTTGATGATGACGCAGATGGCGTCATCTGCCATCATCAGTATGAACTCACCAAACTGATGGCATTTATAACTTACTCACTTAAAAGTGCATTGTTGTGCAGACAGATGATGTTAACAAAAAAGTGCAGTTTCTCATTGTTCTTTTGATTTATAGACTTGAAGTCATATTAATCAAGAAGATTCTTAAGAAGCTTTGTGATGATAAAAAATGAATACTTGGTTGCTGAACTTTGGAGGAATTTGAAACTTTGAAGGAGAATTTAGTATTTTGATTGATGGGCGGCAAAAATAAATTACAATTCGAACATTTTAAAAAAATTACTAAATTGTTGCGTCACTTCCAACGAATAGGGTGCAACTTAAGCAAAAATGTATATAACTAAGTCGTTTTTTTACGACATAACGTCAACGTTTTGATCACTTAGAAAACTCATAAGGATTAAGCATGCGGCCCCAGCTGAATGACCAAATTTCTGCTCTCATGTCATTTCTAGATGCCACCTTCACAATAGTTGAAGGCGATACAAATTGGACCATTTTCACAAATCTTAATGCCAAGCAGGCAATAATGTCGTTGGGGACCTGCGGCGTCCCGCAGAAGTTCTTCCTTTACCTCCTTGTGGTGGTCTCCGGGCAATGATTTGTGTATACTTTAGTATACAAATTATCAAAAATTGCAAGCACTATGCCCAAGGTTTGGCGAGGGGCTGGTAACCTCTTCCGTAAAAAAAAACAAAGTCAGAACCCGACAACAAGCCCCGGAAATGAACTGAATACACACGACGACGAACCAAGCAACGACAACGGCTAAACGATTTAAGAATTTTATCATGGAACGTAAGAACGCTCTACAGAGCTCGAGCTGCATAACAGCTAACATATAATGCTGGCATAACATCACTTCAAGAAATGAGGTGGCCAGGGAATGGCATATATGACATATATTACAGCGGTCACCCAAAGCACCATTTGCTCGGGGTAGGCTTCCTAGTCAGTCTACCATAATCGGTTTTAATCCAATAAACGAAAGGCTATGCACCTTTCACGTGCTAGGCAAATTTAATAACACCAGCCTCATGAACGTCCACGTACCTATTAAGGAGTGCGAAGAAGACGATAAAGATTCCAACTACGAACTTGTAGAGAGGACCCTTAATGCCAGCCTATGGTATGACTTTACAATCATACTTTGCGATTTCAAAGCCAAATTAGGTAGGGAACCAGTATTCAGGCAGTACCTAGGATCCCATAGTTTGCATGACAACACTAATGACAATGGATTACGAGTCATAAAAATGGCAGCATCAACAAACTTTTTCGTTGCGAGTACCAGTCTCCCACGTAAAGATATCTACAAAGCTACCTGAGTATCGGCTGATGGAGTCACTCGTAACCAAATTGACATCGTGTTGATACATCGTCGCCACTTTTCGAGCCTAATGACGATACCAACGTTTCAAGGTGCCAACATCGACTAGTACCACCATCTTATTGGTATGGTGTTCCGAGGGCGGATTGCTCTGCGAAGAAGTATTGCATTGCATCCGCCGCTCAGTCTTGGATCAACACGCCTGCCCTACGCGATAAAAGCAAAAGCAACCAATACAGTCGGGCACTTAGTCACGCCTTAAGAACAAAGTCATTATTACGGCTGATACCATCTTAGGAAGTAGTCGCATAGATCGGAGCGACTGGTAAGATGATGAATGCAAACTAGTGTCCGAACGTAAGAATGCTGCATACCGAAGATGAATATAAAGAGCTCAGAAGAATAGAAAAAAGACTTCACAGACAAAAAAAGGGCAGCCTGGGAGAAGAGAAATAGATTGCGAGGTCCGAACCAAGTGCTGAAGTTTTACGAATCCGTCAGAAACATGTCACAATATACACCACGCTGCACATACTGTAAGGACGGAGAGAGAAATCTGATCACCGATCCTGAAGGCATTCTGGAGCGAAGGGAACTGTACCTTAATGAATTGTTTAATGGTCAGCTCACGGAATAATTGGAAACTCCAACATTTCAAGGAGAAGACCTCATGCTGCAGCCACCAAGCACTGAGGAGATAGACAAGACGATAAATCGGGAGCCGATGGCATACCTGCCGAGCTGATCATACCGTGAAATGATCATGAAATCATAGTACAAGTATAGGAACACGAAGAAATGCTAGAAAACTGGCGAAAAGGCATCATCACTATCGGGTTAGCTGAGAAGGAATTTGAAGTAGTGCAGTCTTTTATCTTCTTTGGGTCAAAAGTAGCAGCCGAGAATAATATGGAGGGAGAAAAACGCGGGCCGCTGCTAAAATCCAACAGAACCTACTATAGTCTGTCAAGGCTGTTTAAATCCAGAGACCTTACCATAACAACCAAACTGCTGCTGTACAAGACTATGGTCTTACCAATACTCACATACGGATCTGAGACTTGAATGCTTACAAAAAGGCACTCTGATCTTTTATCCGCGTTCGAGAGGAAAGTCTTATGGGGAATTGTTGTCGTGTGCGAGGGAGGACGATTCCGGAGAAGATACAATCATGAATTATATGAAATCAACCTCGAAGCAGATGTTGTAGAAAAAATAAGGCTCGGTAGACGGCGCAGGGACATTAGTTCCCGGGACATAAGTCCCAGTTTTACGTTTTGGGACTTATGACCCACCAAAAAATGTGTGGGATTTATGTCTCACTAAACAATTTTGAAAGTGCAATGCGCCCTAAATGCGCTACAAATCATTATCATTATCATCATCCATATCATAATATATAATATAATTGAAGCCGAAACTCCTGACCGCGCATTACGCGAGAACGACATAACGAAACTGAACAAATCTGTTTCTAATTTATTAGATAATTTATTCGAAAAACATATAGGACAAATTTTTTTTTTAATAAATTTTTCTAATATTTTGCAAATTGGCCAATCACCCAAAATGACAGAACGTATGTACGATTTACCATCTAAGTATATTTGCTTTTTACTTGCAATTATAGGGACTAAAAGGCAAGTTATGCATTCGTCAAACATGACATTACGATCATAGAGGCCTAAAAAAGGGATGGTCGAAAAATGTCTGTCAGCTTAAACGGATTAAGCGATTACCTTCAAATTTGGTATGTATGATTCTCTTGGCATTGCTCAGAGGAGTTTTTGAAATTTTATGTTAGGGCTGAAAATAATGGTACCTGCCATATAACCGTTAAAAAATGCTTATTTTTATTGAAAACGGCTCCAAAGATTTTGATCAGAACCAAATTTATGGGAAATTCTATTAACGGTACCTTTCATATAACGTTTTTTTTTTATAAATTTTTGGTTTTCTTGGTAATGGCCCTTTGGATTTCTGTCAAATTTTATATTTGAGAAGAAGTAAGTAGCCAAATTAATTCTGCATATCAAAATTTTGAATAACTTTTATTTTTCTAAGTAAAATTAATTTTTGAATTTATTTTCTGAAAAAATCAATATTTTTTTTTTAAACTAATAAAAAAGTTATTTTAAATTTTAAAATTAAATGTATATTAATAAAAAAAAATTCAGAAAACTAAAATAAAAAAAACAGGAATTTATCAAAATCCTTCTTACAATTTTCGAAATACTTTTTTCAAATGATGTTTTGACACTTTTTTTAAGTTCAAATAATATTATTTTTCAACGTTAATGTTACTTATTTTTTAAATTTTATTCGACGATGTTACCGCACATATCAACAATTACGTGTTTGGAAATAATAGAACAATAAATAAAAAGCTTGATAAAATATGATCAGAGAAAGGCGAGAATGACGAAGATTTCCAGTCGTTTAATTTATTTTTTTTTACAATTACGCCATACATTGGGTTGTTACGTAAATCTACTCTAAAACAAATGCCGTATATTGAAACTTTTTATTTTAAGCTGCGTTAACACCAGGTCTCCATTATTAATAAATTAATACAATGATGCACAGAAATACCAGGTATGCTGATGCATACACAAATTTCATGACGTCACTATCATCTTTTATTATTATTTTATTTCTTAAGTGAAGACTTTATCCTAACATTGAAGATTAATTGAAAAGTAAATACCTGTGTTGCGTAGGTTTACAAAATTTAAATACGATTTTTTGTTTCCGAGACTAACACAAGTACAGCCGCGGGCACAGCGTGTACATAATATATGCATTAAACTAATATAATAATATATAAATTCATATACGAATTCGAATACTATGATTCCTAAATATCATTTTTAAAGGACGAAACCTTATGTTGCCATGTTTCTCTAGTTTCTACGTAAATGTATAACGTTTTTGAAATCTAGTTATATAATCAACACCGTACAAGGCGTTTACAGCGTGTGGCCTCATTAAAATTACATTAAAAGGCCCTGGTTTTCCTTCATAAGCTGCAACAAATGTGTTGTCGTCTGACAGAAGTTGTTGCAACTTGATTTTATTTAAATCACTCTAGTTTGTATCAATATTTTTTTGTACGAATTATAAAAGAAAAACAACTTAAAATATAAATTGCATTCAGCTTAATTGCATCACCTACCACTCTTTCGATGGCGGACTGTGTGTGTGTGTGTGCGTGTAATTTGTGGTTAATTTTAAATTGCAGCCTAATTGTCTTTTTATGCAAAACATGAAATCTAAAATAATAAAAAAAAACTTACAAAAAGAAAGGAAAGCTGCATAAATGCAGCACAGGTGCTTGCAAAACACCTTAAAAAAAATTAAGTTTCAGATACATTTAATGTAAGACGGTGATTTAAAATGAGTTGCTTGGCATATATTCTGATTTTATTTTTGAGCAAATAGAGATTTATTGTTTGATTAGTCAATAGAGAAACTGTAACGTTGCCTTACTTTAAATCAACATTTGTTGGAAGGATTAATGCATTTTTAATGGTTAGAGGGGGCTGACAAAAAAATTTATTGCTTCGTTACACAAAACCTAAACACTTAACAGCATTTTTGGCGATCTCAATCAAAAGGAGGTGTTCGTTGACATTGTATTGGATGGATTCAAATCTAATTCCCACAAATAAATGCTGGTGTGCCCTAGGGCTCTGTTCTGTGTCCAACTATTTTCCTCATTTTTATAAATGATATTCTGTCTGTTACTGTTCTGTCCACTTCACTGTTTTTGCTGACGAATCTACCCTCAGCTTTTCATATTCGTTCGATAATTCACGTCCTTCGCCTTCGGACGTACAATTGCAACGGTAGCGTATGTCAAGCTCATTTAACTCCGATTTATACAGCATTGTCAAATGGGGTAATAGGAATCGTATGGAGTTGAATGCTTCGAAAACTCAATGCTGTCTTTTGTCGTTAAAGCTAAACATAACCCCAATTCCATTGCCCATGAATGGCACTTACATCGAAGAAAACGAAAAGCTATCAGAGCTCGGTATGTGTGTCAACGACGACCTCCATTGGAACGATCATATATTTGAGATCGCTAAGAATGCTGCAAAGTGCTTAGGTTTTCTGTATCGGTGTAAGAAGTATTCTTCTCCTTCTGATCTGGTTGCAATTTATAAAGCGTTTATACGCCCTAAACTCGGGTATAACTCCCACCTCTGGGCAGGTGCTCCGAAAACATCGCTTCGATAGAATACAAAATTGAGCGTTAAGATTGATAGGAAATAAAACTGCCGCTTAAGCAATTGCCCCTCTCGAACACCGACGCAATATTTCATGTCTTTCCTTATTTTATCGTTTCTCTCACTTGAAGTAGCCATTTTCATTCTTCCCCTTAAAAGATTCTCCCGTAATACTCGTCTCGCAAGGAATGCTCATCAGTTCCACGCTTGAGCCCCATTTCGGACGTACCGTGAAATATAGGGATTCTTTTTTTAGCCGAACAACACGAATTTGGAATAGTTTATCCAGCGGGATTTTCCCTTGCCAATTTGATTTGCAAGCATTCAACACCAATGTTAATCGACACCTCCTATTCTTCCCCTTCCTAGCAGTGTTTTATTGGTAAGTGTATACCCAGCGCAGTAAAATTTTATACGGCAAACAACAACAAACAATAAGTGTCGATAATTAGGTTAGTGAAATTAGTGAATATAATAAGTTGAGATAAGTCTTGGAAAGAAATGTCAACCAACTGGAATGTAGAAAAAAAGGATATGTTCGTTGAGTATCATGATACAAGATTACAAGACAGCGCCTTCCTGTATTTTGACATCATCAGTGACCCAAATTGACTAAATTAAATCAAATTTTTGGAAAGGATCCAAAGTGTAAGTTGACTTAAAATGTATATTGAATCAATCAAATAAGACATTAGACAAAACCTGCATCAATTGAAACTTAAATTAATTCTGTCATCAAGGGTCACTGAAGACGTCATGGTTGAATATTCTATCAGGATGTCTCTGTCCAAGAACTGAGTTGAATTTGGAACACACCCTTCTAAATTTGTTCAACAAGACGTCAGTTGTCACTTCGGAGGTTGAATTAAAAGTGAATTATAGAGTGAATATAGCGTTTTATTGGGACTTCCAATACTGCGCTAGCTATAGACTACCAATAAAACACGGCTACTGTAAGATATAACATCTTATTTTTAGTGGAGCACTTTAGTTAAACCAAAGCTATACAAATGTTTACAATATGGCAAAATTACAAATTATTTTTAAAAGTAAGACAACTAAAACGGGGATTGAATAAAATCTCACAACTATTTGTATTAAAAAAAGTTATTTTTTCTGAAAAGATTCACAGATTGGCTTGTTAGAAGTATATCCGAAAACAAAATTATGGTCCGAAATTTGAAAACATTTTCAAACGACACCCCGACTACATTCGTACCTAATGAACATCCCAACTATCAATTTAGCTTGTATAAGGTTATTATTTTGGAATTTGGTTGTAAATAGCTTGCATAGAGCTTGTATAAGACAAACTTTTGCAATCCACACATTTAAGACTTTGACAATTAAGAAAGGTGGTATAAAGCCTAAAAAATTGTTTTTGCCCAGCTCTATACAAGGCTTGTAGATAAAGGTTCAAAATGGTATGTATAAGGCCTTTCAAAGATGTTTATTGAAAATTAAAATACAAACAACTTGTTTAAGGCTTGCCCTTAAAGGCGTAATACATACTAAACTATTATTTGTTTTGTCGATGTTTTATGTTAATTTTCCCAACGGCAAATTGGTGTAGAGGTAGTACTGGAGTGTAACTAGAAGGACTCGAGTTTAAAATTCAGGTAAATACAAATGTTTCATTTTACAATTAAAATAAAATTTTGTTAAAGTATGCAGTAGAAAACTCAATTTGGCAGCTGCTTGAGGAGAAGTATAGCTAAAAAAAAAAAAAATAGCTTGAAAATTAAATGTCTATTGAGGAAAAAAAATATTGAAAATCGTTCGACCAGTTTTTTTTTAAAAGTCGTTTTTTAAAACTTCGAATATTTAATTTTTTTAATATGGGATTATAAGAAAATCTGTAGTTTTCATCTTGGAAAATTATTTAAAAAATTTCAGTCAACCCGTTCTCAAAATATTTCGAAAATCAATTTACTTTTACAAAAATTCTAAAATATCGAAAAAAAACTTTTTGAACATTTTGAAATGCAATATTAATTGAATTATAAATGACTTTCTGTGTGCAAAATTTCATTGAAATCGGGATAATGGTTTACGATAAAACCGAATTTGAAAAAAAGCGGTTACATAAGAGGTACCGTTATAGAACAAATTTTAAAAAAATCGTTCTAACTCAAATATGTATTGTTGTACAAAAATACCACCCTTAAAGTTTTATCAAAATCGTTAGAGCCGTTTTCGAGAAAATCAAACTTTTTGTTAAGGATTGTATGGCAGACACCGTTTTTTTTCGACCTAGAGCAAAAATGAAAAACATCCCCCGAGATACTAGCAAATACTAAATTTCAAGTTTTGAAGCACATCGGCCCATCTTAGGCTGTATAGGTGCGACAGATGGAAGGACGGAATTTCCGGACCCACTTTTTCGACTTCTCTATCATCGTCATGTCATGTTTAATTGTTAGAATCTTTTTTGTTTGGGCATTACTCGCCTTATAGTACCTATTGACGTAAAGTGCCGAACCTCCAAAAAGGTGCAAGTTGCATTATTTATTGAGAATTTCACAAAGATCCCAAATGTTGCAACAATACCCACTTCTATAATTACAAATTAGTACCGCACTTGAGCAACACTAGGTCCCACTGAGATACTCCAGAGCCAATTTCAACACCAATTGTTACACCAGTGAGTAACAAATCAAAAAGTGATGGTGAAGTGTAAAACGGATCTCATGTTAATCAGACATTTTCATTACATCGCGCATCAGTTAGAGATTTTTTTATTTATTTTTTTTTTTTTTTTTTTGACTCAATTTAATTTAGTTACCGGCACGCTGAACTGATTTTTCGAATCAACTCAACTGATCTTCAAGTTTATGACGCATTTTGTCTTCGTGTTCACTCAAAAGTGAGTCAAATTAATTTGAATCCATTGGAGCCAACTTTCCGCTGATTTTTTGATGATATAATCAAAAAAGACTGAAGTTGATATACCGATTCGGCGCATTCATTGAATTGGCTCTAGGGATTCCCCTGAGGGGTGACGGATGGTTAAGATTTTTTTTTTTTTAATTTTTAACTTCGTGGGAAGAGAGTGGAACGAATGTGATAGTGGAAACTGTTAAATTGAATAAAAGTACTTTCGATAAACGTATTAAGCAATTAAAAGTGCGTAATCGTTGATCTACTTTTTTTTCGGCGGTTCAATAAGTCAGTCTGTTATGAGCCTCGAGCTTCGAAAATTACATTTTTTTATCTGAAAAATGCATTCAGAGTATCTGAGTGCATTTGATGAAGTAATTTTCAGTTTTGAAGGCTTTATTGTGTTGTGATTTATTGCTTGATTATGTGTCTTGAGGTAAATGCTTTGAACGGTTAAATGGCGATGAATTTATTTTTTTTTAGGAAGGTTCGATCATATAATGTTCCACATTCCAGAGTAAATGAAAAATGAAGTTATGATAAATCGAACCTAATGTTTTGGAGGCATAATGATTAATTGATGAGACAACATTCTTACCATGTTACTTAACTACTTATGGAAATTTTTCGTTTAAGTTTCAGAAAACGTACCTGAAATAAAAAAAAAAAATATTAATATGGGATGATTTGAAATTCTTTATTGAAATTAAAGAAAATATAAACAAATTACCGAAGTGGTAGGAATAATTCAGTTCCTTGTCACATATTATGCTAAGAACGCTGATAAACGAAACTATGGAAACAAATTTGTTGCAAAAATAATAAAATTGATTGATCAAAGTCTGGGGAATTAGAGAAGACGTCATATATTAAAGGTGTCGTCACACAATGAAAAGAAAGTATACTTTAAGAGAGCGTTTCGAAAATTCCTATTTTAAATTTCCTTCAAAGTTTGTAGTTTCAGAGAGAAGTCACGCACTTTGGAAAAAAAATGATTTCTGAAATCGACTTCTAACTTTTCAGAGAAAGCAAAATTTCCGAAAGTACTTTTCAGGTCGTCACACTATGAAAGCAAAAATGTTTTCTGAAAGCACTTTCTCAAAGTGTTTTGTGTGTAAACGGTTACGGAATGTAAACTTAGTTTTGTTTATTGCTAATCTATGGCAGCTGCAAAATGGAGTTCGCTGAGGACATTTTTTGCAAGGAAAAATGATTGGATTTCTGGCAGTTAATTGCATATGATAGAATATAACGCGGCTAATCGTAGATCAATTTGGGTGCGAACGTTTTACGAACTTGGTGCTGAAAAATCACGCGTAAAACTTATGAGAGATTTGGAACATTCATATCGATTACAAATTTATTTATGTCAACATTGAAGCAAAATCTTTTCGAGCTGCACATTGAATACAGCATTGAAAACAAACTCATTGAATTTGCCCGATCCTTAAATGGCCTTTCCATCGCCGAGCTGCATCGTTGAAAAGGCTTTTGTTATCGCATAATGCTTGCTGGCGGTGTCTCGAAAAATCGATAGAACACAATTATTACACGATCAACAAAATCGTATCTGCCGAATACCTACTTCACTATTATTGTGTAGCCCAAAGTAAGGAATAATATATTTTGCCGGAAGTTGTTACTACCCCGAAAATAAATTGAAGAAATCGAAACAAGGATTGATAAAACGAAGTCATCATCATCTCGAAGACCGAAAGCTTTTCCATAACCGTCAGTGGGCTTCCTCTCCACTGTGGATCTGATGGCATATCTCACCGAACATTGGAACAAATCATTACGTCGCTTTGATGAAAGTAAGATTATTGCTCTTGATATATCCAAGGCATTTGATAGAGTTTGACATGAAGCTCTCTTATCGAAAATTAGGATGAATAATACTCTTGTTCATTGGATTAGAAGCTATCTTCTGGACCGTTCAATAGAAGTTGTATTGGACGTATTCAAGTCTGATTCCCACAAAATAAATGCTGGTGTGCCCCAGGGCACTGTTCTGTCTCCGACTCTTTTCCTCATTTTTATAAATGATTCTGTCTGTTACTTCTAATTCACTTAACTGTTTTGCCGACTCTACCCTCAGCTTTTCATATTCGTTCCACGATTCACGCCCTTCGCCTTCAGACGTACAATCGCGACGGTACCGTATGATAAGCTCATTTAATTCTGATTTATACAGCATTGTCAAATTGGGTAATAGAAATCGCTTCGAAAACTCAATCCTGTCCTCTGTCGTTAAAGCTTAACTTACCTTCAATGCCATTGTCCATTAATGGCACTTGCATCGAAGAAACCGAAAAGCTTTCAGTAATCGGTATGTGTTTTAACGACCTCCATTGGAACGACCATATATTTGAGATCGCTAAGAGTGGTGCTAAGTGCTTAGGTTTTCTGTATCGGTGTAAGAAGTATTTTTCTCCTTCTGATTTGGCTACAATTTATAAAGCGTTTATACGCCCTAAACTCGAGTATAACTCTCACCCCTGGGCAGGTGCTTTGCAAACATCGCTTCACCTGCTTGATAGAATACAAAATCGAGCATTAAGATTGATAGGAAATAGAACTGTCGCTGAAACAATTGCTCCTCTCGAACACCGACGCAATGTTTCATGTCTTTCCTTATTTTATCGTTCCTTTTATAAAAAAATGTTCACTAGTAGTACCCAGCTGCGTTCCTCCCCTTAAAAGTTTCTCCCGTAATACTCGTCTTGCAAGGAATGCTCATCAGTTCACCTTTGAGCCCAATTTCGGACGTACTGTGAAATATAGGGATACTTTTTTTAGCCGAACAACACGAATTTGGAATAGTTTACCCGACGAGATTTTTCCTTTCCGTTTTGATCTGCAAACATTCAAAACCAATGTTAATCGACACCTCCTCTCCTTGCCCTCCCTATCTTCCTAATGCCCGTGCAGTGTGCTCTACATTAAAAGGGAAACAACAAATCCTTGTGCGTGCGCTAATTTATAAAAGGAACAAAAATTACATAAACTCGTATTTAGTTTATCAACAACATAATAAAAACTTATCAAACATCTTTGAATATGCGGCAATATTTTTATGTAGATTAAACATAAACATGAGGTTTATAAGCTACTGTGACATTTTAAGATCAAGGATCATTAGATCACAAAATATCGTGTCATTAGATAGGATAATAATGGTGAATTAGCAGGTTGGGTTTGTCGTTGTACCTTTTGTTTTAGAAAATTAATTGTTTAAAAATACAAACAAGCTTCTAGTATTAACATTCAAATCATTTCTTCTTATTTATAAATTTCAACAAGTTTCATTTATTAATTTTAAAATATTCAAAAAACTAAACACTTTCTTTCTTTGCCAACATAAATACATCATTGCAAAATATTTATGTCTTTAAGCAACATTGTAAGCTTAACAAAGAAATAAATCGGGCTCTTTAACAATTCAAATGCATTTCATAATCAAAACCACACCTAGACTATACAACATCCTGTTGCAACGCCAAACTAAAAAAAAAAATAAACGATCTATTAAACTTGATACAATTCCAAAATTCCAATGCATTTTCCAAGGAAAATAATAAAACAGATCCAATAAGTGTATGTATCTCATCATTGCAATCTAAGCGCCTATAGATACTATGAAATGCCATCGGCATATCAAAGCAAATCAAAATAAACTTAACATAAATTCATTGCGTATTGACCATGCAAGCAAAAATTAAATCCACAACTGAACTTTCATATCCAAACGAAATTCACTCAAACAAAAAAAAAATGCCGACGATGACGATCCCGGACGGACATCCAGAAGCCATTGACTTTCATCAAAACAATCAATCTCTCGAGAGTATCTAAAGAATGACGCGCATGAAACCATCTATAGGTTTTTTTTTTGGTCATGAACAGCGCAGCATAGTAGCTTTTCAATGTCAATTTCCATTTTTTATTTGAATTCTCCCCGAAAGAGGAAATCAGTAAAATTATCTGCGAAATTCCGACATAAACTCGCCACCTGGGAATACCTTTTTCAACCATAACATGTCCATCGGAATCGGCTCTGGCCATTCATTGAAGGTTTTTTTTCGTTTTTTGCTTTTCTTGATAATTTTCCGCACGCTTATTAAAGATACGAATTCACACAATCATGCAACGATGATGGCCAAATAAGATTGAAAATCATGTTGCTGATTATAATGGGCAATCCATTCAAAGAAACATGGATTGATAAGTTTGCAGAAGCTAGGTTGAAATCCAATACAGGGTGTAGCAGGATAAACGATAAATTGCTGTTACTTGGGATAGACTTATAGGACAAATTATGCATTTGTGGACTTAAAAAAAAACTTGAGATAACAATCAAAGACGACATTAGGATGATAGGGAAATACAACACAGTGTTGTTATTAAACATACTTAGAATAAATGATGAATTGAATGATCCCGTGAAGCAGGAAGATGACACGTTATTTACCTGCCTTGTTAAATTAAGCGTCGAAATGCTAAGAAGATTCAATCGGTTTTGGTGAGTTGGAAGTTGTTGGTTTGGACACACGGTCTGAACTCGTAAAAAGTGTTAAAACCACAACACCTAACGGATTTTTGTTAAAATGAAATACGCGATCATATACGTCCTATACGAATTTATGGACAAATTGTAGGACCGATTTCGATAAAATCCAGTTTCTTATTTTAAATATTTTTAAATTTTGGTTTTTTAGCGATTATCAATATAAATCTGATCATAATATAATATTAATATTAAATTATTCTTATAATTAGTTTCAAATATATTAAATTTTGAAAAAAAAAATATTTTAACCTGATTATGTCTTCTGTGCATCCAAATATAAAATTATTTTAAAATCTTAATAACAATAGTATTTTTAATAAAAATTTTAAGTATGTATGTGTTAAATTACTATATCGCAGGAGAAGCACTGGCATCGTTTCAAAATGAAAGCTACATAAGTATCTTTCATAACAGCTAAACATATGGATTAATTTTGTACTGATTTTATCTGCCATGTGTTTCCACACTATCAACAGTCGATTTTGCAGATATGTATATCTAATACGTTTCAAAGTCGAATGGTTCCTGGGTTTTGTTGGTACCCTTCGTTCGCTTCTCACAGTGTTTCACCTTTTACCTTTCTATTATATGTAGGTACTAAAAGGTCCGCCAAATAACTTTTTTTTAAAATGCTTCATCAACATCGGCTTCGGCTGTGTGGCACGTAGCGCCGTCCTGTTGAAACCAAATGTTGCCAATATCCTCCTCTTCAATTTTTGTGAACAAAAATTCGTTCAACATGGCCCGATAACGATCGCCATTGACTGTAACGGCCACTCCTTGCTCATTTTCGAAAAATGGCCCAATTATGCCTCTGGACCAAAATCCGCACCAAACAGTAACTCGTTTTGGGTGTATCGGCTTTTCAATGTATGCGTGCGCGTTTTTTGGCTTCATCTGAAAAGATGATTTTTTTGGCAAAATCGGCATCTTCTCTAAGTCGATCGCAGGCAGTAATGTCTCAATATTTCCCAGCGTATACGCAACCATATTCGTTTAGCGGAAGGATAAAACTAATTATCTGTCAAATCAGACATGAGTTAAGTGTTACCATTCTCGAAATAGGCACTCGTTGAAAAAAAAACGTTAGATGGCGGACCCTTTATAATGCAAGTTATGCATTCGTGCAGATTAAAAATATTGAGATAACAATCAAACATGACTTTACGATAATACAGAAACATATTTGAGTTACTGACGAAATTCTGTCCGTCTGTCTGTCTGTAGGGATGTATTTTGGACTGTAGCCTAAACGGTTGGGTCAATCGCCTTCAAATTTACTACTTAAGGCTATTTTGGCATTCTACAGAGGAATTTAAAAAAAAAAAAAATGAACGGTATCTGTCATATAACCGTTATGTAAAAGCTTATTTTTCTTGAAAACACCTCCAAGAATTTTAATGAAAAAAAATCTGTGTACTACTGTAGGTAAGCATTATATTATGGTGAAAAAAAATATGGTGGGATAAAAAGGGTACCGGACGGTATAGGACCGGTTTTTTTCTCTGACTTTTTCGAAAACTTGTGATCCGATTACTAAAAAAATTAACACATGTGCTAATTAAATGTCCAAGCTAGAATAAATAAATCGCACGAGTGGATCGCACGTACTTGCTCTTATTTGCGGTCACAACTTCGAATAAAATATTAAAGGAACTTCAAAGTTTTTATTTGATTTTTTTTTTAGAAAATGTGAAAACGTGTGAATTTCCTTTTTAAAAGTCTCAGGTGTACAATTCTGAAACAAAATGGTTTTTAATTAACAACTTTTTTTTAAAAAATTAAAAAAAAATATTCTAGAATGCAGACATAGACACAAAAATTACTTCAATTTAAAAACAAAATTAAAAAAATCTATCCACCCGTTTTCGAAATATTGATTTTTAAAAAAATACAAAAAAAAAGTTTTCGAAAATATTTTAAAATAAAATTATATATATAATATAATATAATATAATATTATTATATCAATTTTTGATTGAAATCGCATGACCGGTTTTCGAGATAGTCGAAGAAAAAAAATGTTTCTATGGCAGGTACCGTTTTTAGCCCACTATCTTGATTTTTTTTTCACCAAAACTTAATCTACACCTACAATAGTACATTGATTATTTTCATATTCTTCGAGCCGTTTTCGAGAAAAAATAAGCTTTTACTTTACAGTTATATGACAGGTACTGTTAATTTTTGAGCTAAGAAAAATTGAAAAAACTCCTCTGTAGAATGTCAAAATAACCATAAGTTCAAAATTTGAAGACAATTGGCGCAACCGTTTAGGCTGCAGCCCCAAAATACATCCGTACAGACAGACAGACAGACACAGACAGACAGACAGACAGACATACAGACAGACAGATAGACAGACATGCAGACAGACAGACAGGCAGGCAGACGGACAGAATTTTGCCAGTAACTCAAATATATTTCTCTATCATCGTAATGCCATGTTTGATTGTTATCTCAAAATCTTTAATCTGCACGAATGCATAACTTGCATTATAGTACCTATAATCGCAAGTAAAAATATTAAGTTGGATGATGAAATTAAACGGTAAATTCGAGTTTTAAGCGCATGTGCTAATTAAATGTCCAAGCTAGAATAAATAAATTGCAGGAGTGGATCGCACGTACTTGCTCTTATGTGCGGTCACAATTTCGAATACAATTTTAAAAATATTGAAGTAACTTCAAAGTTTTTATTTTTTTTTTTTTACTTTTGTTTGTTCCAAAAATGTAGGTACGTAAAATAGTTTTCAGCAGAAAAACTTTAACGCCATTTTATTTCTTTAGAAAATGTGAAAACGTGTGAATTTCTTTTTTAAAAATCTCAGGTGTACAGTTCTTAAACAAAACGGTTTTTATTTAACAACTTTTTTAAAAAAATTAAAAAAAAATTATTCTAGAATGCAGACATAGACACAAAAATTACTTCAATTTAAAAACAAAATTAAAAAAAATCCATCCACCCGTTTTCAAAATATTGATTTTAAAATAATACAAAAAAAAAGTTTTCGAAAATATTTCAAAATAAAATTATATATATAATATAATATAATATAATATAATATAATATAATATAATATTATTATATCAATTTTGATTGAAATCGGATGACCGGTTTTCGAGATAGTCGAAGAAAAAAAATGTTTCTATGGGAGGTACCGTTTTTAGCCCACTATCTTGAATTTTTTTTCACCAAAACTTAATCTACACCTACAGTAGTACATTGATTTTTTTCATAAAAATCTTCGACCCGTTTTCGAGAAAAATAAGCTTTTACTTTACGGTTATATGACAGGTACCAATATTTGAGCTAAAAAACAATTAAAAAAATAACCTTATGTTCCAAATTTGAAGACGATTGGCCAAACCGTTTAGGCTGTAGTTCAATATACATCCGTACAGACGGACAGACAGACAGACAGACAGACAGAATTTTTCCAGTATCTCAAATATGTTTCTCTATCATCGTATTGTCATGTCGGATTGTTAAAATTTTTTTTTACAAATGCATAACTTGCCTATAAATCGCAAGTAAAAAAGTTTACTAACTATATTTCTTATATATATTTTCTTACAGAAATAACTGAAAATAAAAAAAACTCGAGGATCCCAATACATTAAAAAATATTTAAATATATTTAATTTAACCAGCAAAAATCTTACGTATCTTAACTGTAAATGTTTCTTATACTTGAATGTACTACGTATAGAAGGTAAACATAAACATACAGAAATTAAACCAAATGTCATCAGATAGCAGTAGTAACGGCGGCGCCGGCGTTTAAGGGATTTCGGTTCCGGAGATTTTGAAAATAAAAATGTTGGTCTTTGAGAAGAAGTTTTAAGGTTTGGGGATTTTGTGCTTGGATATTTTATAGGTCTCCGTTCTTAACCTTGGTGGCAGTTTGGAAGAACGCGAGCATACCCATCAAGAAGTTTGCCATTTGGAAATTGTATTATTTAACAAACAAATCACAAAACCGAATTTTTTTTATAACGATATATTCACATTATTTTTACAACTTATTACAGACCACCCTGTCATAGTTAAAGCTAAAACACACATACGTGCCATCTGGGGCTCATTACTCAACCCATCATTACCGACGCAAGTGAAAATTAATCGTGTTTGGAAATTCAAATATATTTTATTTAACTTTTGCATCCAACAGAGATGGATGCGGAGGAATACCCCTCCGTTGTCGGTCGGTAAATGCCCCATCTTGATGGGAGGTGCACACAAACGCATCAATCAACTGCTGAGTGGAAGTGTCACCACAGGCACATAAAGTATCTATACTCGTCGTTCATTGCTGGCTAAATTGGCTGCAGATACGATGAGCTATTGGCAAATTATCATTCTATCATCATTGAGCTAACACATATACATACATATAAACCGGAAAAAAAATAAAGATACAAGAAGCACTCTAACAGATATCCCAAGGTCCAAAGTGTATTACTCGATGTGAACTAGTAAAACGTGCGTTGTTTTGCATAAAAAAATATTAAATTTTTTTTATTCCATTTTATTTTAAAATGCATCAGACAATTATCTGGAATATTTGTATATCTATCAGATGAAAGGAATGTTACCATTGATGGATATCAATGTCTAGTTACATTGTCGGCTTCTTATTGTCTGCTGATTATAATGGGCAGATATAGATGGATATCGTCTGGCTTATGGGTAAAGGGAATCCTTATAGTTTTTCTGTTGGCATTTCATCAAATATTCAAAGAGGTGAATAGATTGACTTGAGCTGGAATATGTCAATCGGCGCTGTTATAAAAGGATTCCAAAGTGTCAGTTGTTGGAGATACAAATTTGTTTGGGTAATTTCATTTGTGGAATGGAAATGAGGTAACTGAAAGTGATTTAAGTGACTTTTAGTGAAGTTCAGAAGATGGTTTCCTTTCACTTTTGAAAGTATTTTTATTTAATTGTCTTAAGGTGTCGGCAATGAAATGGACGCAGCCGACTAGATGTTTTTTTTATTGAAATGATGGCTATTTTCTTGATTTTCACATAATGTATAGGGGGCTTTTGGACCATTATTGGCTAAAGTCGTACCGGCGCCATAAAGGTTTTTGTAATAAAAAAAAATTAGAACATCTAAACAAAATACATAATAGGTTATCAGTACTTAAAGTTAATATGACACTTAAATTAAAAAAAAAAAAACTACCAAGATACATAGGCTAGTTATAAATATTCTAAATAATTACTAGGTTAGTACAAACATGTCCATTTAGCCTAATTAAGTCACATAACTTATATGTTAATTACCTCCAGCTAGATTGGTAATAATAGAAAACAAAACAGGTAATTCTACTTTTACTTTCAAACGTCAAAAAGACAAACAAGAATTCCCATAGATACATTATCATTCCCATACATTATATATCCTTAGGTGTCTAGACGTTATTACAAGGTGGCAATTTGTTTCGATTTAACTTAATTTTCTTGTCCTCCCTTATCGGCTTCTGTAATTGAATGCTGATTGCAATCAATTATTCAAGAAAATCCCAATCAATAGATAGCTTCTGTTTGATTGAAAAAATGAAGACAAGAACACACCACAAGAAGTGAAGATATTATACGTTCTGCTATAGGCATTGAAATGCGTGTAGATTTACCTCTGATTTGAAACAAAAAGATAGAAAACACTTTTGCTTTGGTCGATTCTCTTCAATTGGCCTAATGTTGCGTGAAATTACTGCTGATTTTTCTATTAAGCAATTCCACCGGAATGGGAGCAACATAAAACTCCATTACCACTGAGGTTGGTTGAGTGATTTTTTTGTCTTGATTTTTTTTTTTTGTATCGCTTTGCTTGATTTCACATGAATTGTGTGAATTAAAAATTTGTAGTACACAGAAAACACACGAATAGAGACAAAAATGCACTTGAAATTGAGAAATATGATTGTCTGTACATAGTAGGGAGGTAGACATATAAAATGTAATTTAATTCTTGAGCTCTGAAAGCTTATGGGCTTACAGGTTTTTTAATGATTTCTGCAATAAAACATGCCTGTGGCTTAATATTAGAAAATCAAGTAAGGCTGAGTTATTCATTTTAATTAAATAATTAGTACACGTTTCAGAAGTTATATTAATTTCGATTTCCTTTTTCGACATTTATGTTGTATGGGAATTTTTATAAGAAATCAGAAAGGAATTGACTTTAATTTGGAAATTTAAACGTTTTAAAAATTTTAAAATGTTTATTTTTTTATTAAAATTATATAATCAAAATTTCGTGTAATTTCAATTAAATTTCTCCTAATAGCACCTATACCTTTCACAGAAACAGCAAAACACTATAATAAAGTTCGGAAGTCAGCTCTTTTGTTTTTGTTCTATTGAATTTGGTATTTCCGTTGTGACAGTTTTGTTTAAATAATAATAACAACTAAATCAATCAGATTCCCTGTAGTTAATTTCAACATTGATTGATGGATTTGAGAGAAAAATGTCATGGTCAAACAATTTTAAGAAAAACACAAAATTCAGTCAAACAAGAAAAATGTCTTAATATATGGGTAAGAAAAAAACAATAGAAATTAGGATTTTATTGCATTTTATCAACTTATCATAAAATCAATCTTTATTAATTAAGATGCAAATCGTTTGATTATCGCTATTTAAATGTCAAGTGTGTTTTAATGTAGATTTTTCACTAATTATTTAGTGGATAAGCGCGAAGAATCTATTGGAAGAGAAAAATAAGTGTGAGGGCGATTGAATGCAGAAAAGTCACAACATTCTGAAGCTTTTTTAATAAAAACATACACAAATGCTGCCGTTGACGTAATCATGGTATCGAACTCCAATGTGATATAATCCGCTTTCATAGGAGCGATGGGAAAATTCAGAAAATTGCTAAACTGTCAAACAAAGCGTTTTGACAGATAATTATATTTTAAGAAGGGAACATGCAAGGCAATTTCAATCTGTATTTTAAATCTCGGAATAAAATGTAACACCTGAGTCAAGCTGTATTATAGTAAACATCAGCACTACAGATGTAAGGAAAATGTTTGTGACCTACTTCAACGGATGTTCAGTAAAACTTATTGATACTTTTAAGAAAGCGAACGTAAGACCTGCTTTCTTTAATAACTACATCCTTAAAAGTGCCATATGCAACAATAAAATCATACCAAAAACTTGCAAAATTAATGAAGAGTGGTGTTTGTAAGATTAAATTCAATGATTGTAAAACCTTCTATTTTGGAAAAACATCGAGAAACTTACAAATAAGAATCATTGTGAGTGTGTTTTAGTCTCCAAGTTGTGTTACTGATTGGTCAATAAATAAATTTAAAAAATTACAAAATTGTTTTTTTTTTTTAATATATATATTTTGGTTTAATTTTATTTTTATTTTATTAAATAATTTTACAACTTTAATTTATAAGAACTCTGCGACGCGTTTCGGAACTATGATTCCATCTTCAGGCGCCATATATAAATATAAATTTAATTTGTTGTGTCTGCCTTCTCTGCTGCTTAGCCGCTGTTGTTGGTGTTGTTATTGTTATTTATTATTATATTTGTCTTCTTCTGTTTAGTAATCCATAATTTAATGCTGTGTCATAAAGCTCAAACAACCAAACGCCATAGCACCTTCATTCACGGGACTTCCTAAAATCCACAAAGAAGAAACACCAATCAGACCGCTTATAAATTACAAATCAGCCCCAGCATACAAAGTCGCCAAAAAATTACAAAAATTAATAAAAGACAACGTAAAAATAGAAAATAACCACAGCATTAAAAATAGCCTAAAACTCATAGAAAATATAAAAAACTTGGAAATGCTGCCACAATACAAAATGTTATCTATGGATGTGTCAAATATGTACACTAATATACCCATAAAAGAAACAACGGAAATAATTACAGAACATTTAAAAACTAATGCAACTTTAAACAACTAACAAATTACAGAACTTATTTATCTATTACAAACTACACTCAAACAAAATTATTTCACATTTAACAACGAATATTACACCCAAAAAGAAGGACTAGCCATGGGTTCACCATTAATCGGCTTAATAGCAGACATATTTTTAAACAATTTTGAAAATAAATACCTTTTATCCACCCATAACCCACAAAGACACAAAATTATAAAATATTTTCGTTACGTCGACGACACATTTGTAATATTTGACGGAACCAACAGACAAATAAATATTTTAAAAAACTATGCAAATGACATCAATAAGAAGTTACAATTAACTGCGGAAATAGAAGATAAAAACGGATTAAACTTCTTAGACATCAACATTAAAAAACATAACAACAAATTCAAATTCAAAATATACAGAAAACCAACAACGACAGATATTACAATCCATAAAGATCCCCACCACCCCCACACCCAAAAAATGGCAGCATATAATGCGTTCATAAACCGACTTTTAAATATACCTATGGACAAGAAAGATTACGAGGACGAAATAAATACAAAAAAATATATTGCAACACAAAATGGATTTAACCCACAAATAATTGACAAGTTAATATACAAACGAAGACAGAAAATAAACAATAAACACACAAATAAAGAAAATAACGACACAAAATTCATAGCTATAGAATATGAAAATCTTTAACCAAATATAATTCGAAACGAATTAAATAAAGTAAACATCAACATATCATTTACCACCAACAATAATTTACAAAAAATGTTACAATAAAAAAGAAAGAAAGAAACAAAATCATGCACTGGTGTATACAAAATAAAATGTAATGATTGCAACAAATATTACATTGGACAGACAGGGAGAACTTTCTATGACAGGTTTTCAGAGCACAAACCAAAGCCCAATGCAAAATCTTATTACGCAGTGCACCTTATTGAAAACAACCATAACTACACCGACTTTGATAACAATCTCGTTCCAATGCATATATGTAAGAAAGGGAGGCTTTTGGACGCAATAGAGGAATTCGAAGTTTACAAAGCCAACAAAATAGAAAAGGACAACATTCTTAATGACAAATTAATTTCTAAGACGAATGGATTATATGACACAGCATTAAATTATGGATTACTAAACAGAAGAAGACATCGCTCCTACTCTTTGTGAATCCTTCCTAGAAGATGGAAAACAGAATTTGTACAGTCTGTCCCTAAGAAAGGTGACCCATCCTCCCCCTCTTCTTACCGAGCCATAGCACCTGAGTCCCTTCTTTCTTAGATCATGGAAACGCTTATTAACCGTCAGCTTAAGGAATATCTCGAAGACCCAAAGCTTCTCCATGACCGTCAGTATAGCTTTAGCAGTAATCGTCCCACTGGTGATCCGATGGCATATGTGATGGCATTGGTGAAAGTAAGATTATTGCTCTTGATATCTCCAAGGCATTTGATAGAGTTTGGCATGAAGCTCTCTTATCCAAAATGCGTGCTTTTGGAATCGATGATACTCTTGTTCGTTGAATTAGAAGCTATCTTCTGGACCGTTCTATACAAGTTGTATTCGACGGTTTCAAATCTGATTCCCACAAAATAAATGCTGGTGTGCCCCAGGGCTCTGTTCTTTCTCCGACTCTTTTCCTCATTTTTATAAATGATCTTCTGTATGTTACTTCTAATCCACTTAACTGTTTTGCTGCAGACGTACAATCGAAACGGTACCGTATGATAAGCTCATTAAATTTCGATTTATACAGGGCTGTCTTCTGTCGTTCAAGCTCAAACCCCCAATACAATTGTCCGTAAATAGCACTTGCATCGAAGAAACCGAAAAGCTCTCAGTACTCGGTATGTGTGTCAACGACGACACAGCTGCTAAGCTTAGCTTTTCTGTATCGGTGTTAGAAGTATTTTTCCCCTTCTGATCTGGCTACAATTTATAAAGCGTTTATTCACCCTAAACTCGAGTATAACAGGTGGTTCGCAAACGTCGCTACACCTGCTCGATAGAATACAAAAAAGAGCGTTAAGATTAATAGGAAATAGAAATGTCTCTAAAACAATTGCCCCTCTAGAACACCGACGCAATGTTTTATGTCTTTTCTTATTTTATCGTTTCTTTTATAAAAAATGTTCACTTGAAGTAGCCAGTTGCTTTCCTCTCCTTAAAAGTTTCTCCCGTAATACTCGTCTCGCAAGGAATGCTCATCAGTTCACCCTTGAGCCCAATTTCGGACGTACCGTGAAATATAGGGATACTTTTATTAGCCGAACAACACGAATTTAGAATAGTTTACCTGACGAGATTTTCCCTTGCCATTTTGATCTGCAAACATTCAAAACTATTAGGCCAATTCAAGTTGGAAATAATACCAACAAAATAATTTTTTGTTGCGATGTCCTTGTATGTGGTCCAATGCGAATATTCTAAGTTTTGCCCCTGGGCAGAGCTGTGTTAATAGTATTTTCTGTTTGTATGTTCTAAACTTAACAATATTTTCAAAAATGGTCTGAGTAAAAGTCAAATGGGACTAAAACCAAGTTTTTTAGACTACTCAGTACCAAATTTCGTTCTATCAAATTGGGGCCAATTTTCCACATTTTTTCTGTTTTTCTCAAATATCTTCGCAAATAAACTCTTAATCATAGAAAAACTGCATATACAAGTTGTAGAATTGAATTTCACAATATTTCATCAGTGGGATTGACGACTTCGCTTTGAATTATTTCAGGCTTTATGTGGCTCGGACGATGGGAGATTTTCCTATATTATGAGCATTTTTAGAGAAACCTCGGTAATTAGTCTACCAAACTGAAAGCAAAAGAATTTAACTTCATCCAATGTGTCAGAAATATAATTTTTAATGAAGGATCTTTAGAACAGAATGTGTGAAAACAAGTAAGAAGGTTAAAACTGGTTCAATTGTCAAAAACCAAAGACGTTTCGGTTTGACTGCGACAAAAGTTACCTTCGACTTGAAAATTTTCCAGAAATATCTTAGCTTCTACAAAATAAATAAAGCTCCTCATCATTAGAATACTGTAGAACTCTAAAGCCAACAATAACATTGTATTGAAATGGAAGCAGCAAAGATGGGTTTAGCAGTCAATGAGGCCAAAATCAAGTGTATGATGCCGTCATCAAGAAGAGACACCCAACATTGACGTATTGGACAAAATATCACGATAAACATCTATAACTTTGAGATAGTGGGATTTTATCTGCTGGGATTCTCTTCCAACTTAGATAAAACAACATAACACTGAGATCTAACCAAGAATAACACTAGTCAATCGCTGCTTCTTCGGGCCAAGATAGCAACGTAGGACCCAAGCAAAAAAAAGTTATTAATAAAAAACCAAAGAAAGGTCGAACATTCAAAATTTTGTTATGAAGAATTAATTAGGCTATATAGATCTCTTCAAATATAAAATTTTATAGAAATCCAATCCAATCCAAGAAGTCAGCCAATTATACTTAAGGAAGTCATTCATTAAGCTCTTAATTACAAATAAATCAGAGTACCACATCAATTAAATTACCATAAATGGCAAAAGGCCTTGGTTTGCAAAACTATTATGCACCCAACTTTCAACACCTACAATCTGAATCTGTCATCAGCAGAAATGAAAGCAAAAAGACCTGAGTCACAATTTAATTTAAATCAGACCTGGTTTAGTCACAATCTAATAGCGTCACTGTTATATCTCTTATCAGCCGAAACTTTTCTTACCACAAAATTCGTTCCAAGCACGAGCTCCAAAAATTTGAATATTTTTTCTGATCGATTAAACAAAAATATCAACAAAATCTAGTAAATTCCATGACCTATTGGTCTTAAAAATGACACAAATCTCACACGATTTAGGTACATCCAAAAATACATATTTTTTTGCCGACGAATTATGTGAGAAAAGTCGATTAAAAAAATGCTAATTTGGTTCGAAAAACAAGAGAGCACACACACAAAAAACTGGTATCTTTGTATCTTTTAATCTATCCAACCAAAAACATCAAAAAATACATTTTTTCAAATCCATCAATTGCCGTCAAGTTTTTTGACAAATTTCAGATAATTCGCATATCTGCATTACGTCATCAATTATAATTTGTTTCCGAAGACCTCCCCAGCTATTAGCATTCTATCACATTGCATATCTATCTAAGTTTATATAAAAAAAATCTTAATTTAAAAATTTTGATGAATCTATGCTAATTTAGCGTGGATGTTGCATAAACTCGTTAACACATTTCCTATCTAAAGGCCGGGAGTTGTGAAAAAAACCAGCTTCGCACGCCAGCAGCATTTTGTTAGAGGCAAAGCCAATATCCTCAGACTGTGAGGAACGGCTACTGTGGCTTAGATACTGCTTCCGAAAATCTATGAATTGGCCATAATTAAGTTTTTCAGTAAATTTTGAACAAAAAAAAAACCCATCAAATTAGACGTAAATGAATACCCCTTAAAGTAGGCCACACATTAGTGTAATGCATCAGCATCACCTCGAATGGTCAGCTTAAGTATCTGAATGTTCTAGATTCGACATCGCCAATGTAATTTCCAAAAGCACCTTCAACTTGTTTTTTGAGAAAAAGTGAAACTGAAAACTTTGAGAACGCATTGGACAGGTAAAATGAAAAAAAAGAAACATCACATGCCGCAGAAAAAAAAGTAGAACAGAACTATCATGCACCTCTGTCTTGGTTCTGAGATACACTTACGTAGTTATTAAATTACCTTCTTAAGCTGCCGGCAAGGCTCAGAGTTTAATGTTTCATCTGGATAGGTATTTAACACCAGAATGCTTCGAAAGATCAAAGAACCAACACTGGTATCTATGAAATGACCTCGTAATTAACATGTTAGATATTGTATCTTTTAGCGAAATACAAAAGAAAATTCTATTTAGAACTTCAAAAATGCAGGGTTTTCAGTTGCTTTGACCTTAAAAATCTAAATGATATTTTTTTGTTGGTTGTCAAATAAAATAATAAAAAATATGATAATGATCGATGCAAATTTCAAAATGGGCAGGGCTCGATCAAAGCTGAAGGAAAGAAAGTCAATTTAAATATGGCTGGATGTCTTTTTTTGGGCGAATTTTTGATTTCACTAAATTGTTTTGTTATATAACTTTTCTTATTTTTTGGAATTAGAAGAGGTAGTTAAATCTGTTGACGAACCCAATCTTACCTTATTAATGACTAAGCCTGGCGTAGATTCTTCAAAAACAAATTGATTTCCATTTATATTTCCGCTTTATATTTCAAGATTATTTACGGTTTGCCATGGAATACAACTTGAGTTGTAAACTTTTTTTTATAAAAGCTTAGTTGGATGTAAATATGTAGATATATCTTTGGAGACAGGCTAAGGCAATAAGTCTTGAGTTTGGAATTGATGAACAATTGTTTAACAACAACTTGCATCAAAACTACGTTTTTCTAGGTTCTAGACAGAATGTGTAAGCAGTGCCTCAGCCTACCAAATTTAAAATTTTCCTTTAGGCGACTTTAACGATCAGCATGGAAAGAAGGGCACTTTTGTTAGTTAGAGGTTGGATAAAGGCTATTATCTGTTATCTGGCTATTATTTATATCTTACCCAGATAGTACAAGAAGGTCTAATATACATATAATACATGTATATATATGTATATAATATATGTATCGGGTTTTTCAACAGGGACGATACAAAAGTAGCGCGACAGGGATAGCAAACGACGCCATATTTCTTGCCGCTCTTTTGACATTTCTCTTCAGAAAGAATTGCCATTTCATACATATGAATAAACGAGCCATTAACGAGTCGAAATTATTAAAATTTACTACCGAATTTCGGAGTCACCGTTAAGAGCGCTACGTCCAATTTATGGTCGTCATAATCGTCCTAGCAGATCAACAATTGAGTGTCTAGTGGAAAAAATTGAATTCACAGGCACAGTACAAAATGTTCCCGTGCCAGTGAGACAAAGAAGTGCCCGTAGTGTCTAGAATATTGCTGCCGCTGAGGCTTCAGTTGCAGAAAGCCCAAATGTGTCTCTCACACGTCGTTCTCAAGCGTTGGGCATCTCTGTGACGTCGTTGTGGCGAATTTTGAGAAAAGATCTTGGCCTACATCCTTACAAGATTAAATTGTCGAAAGAACTGAAGCCACTTGACCACCAGAAGCGTCATATGTTCGTGAATTGGGCTGAGCAACAACTTGAAAATGATTCGGATTTTTATCGAAAAATCATCTTCAGCGATGAGGTTTATTTCTGGCTGAATGGCTCCGTCAATAAACAAAATATGCGGTATTGGTCAGCCAGCAATCCACACGTACTCCATGAGTCATCATTGCATCCCGAAAAAATTACGATTTGGTGTGGTTTATGGGCCGGCGGCGTCATTGGGACGTACTTCTTCCGTGATGATCAAGACCGGCACGTTACTGTGAATGGAGATCGCTACCGTTCAATGATAACCGAATATTTTTGGCCCCAGTTGGATGATATGAACTCTGAGAACATGTGGTTCTAACAGGACGGCGCCACAAGCCCCGCAGCGAATGTCACAATCAATTTATTGGAAACCAAGTTTGGAGAACGTGTTATCTCAGGAAATGGTGCAGCCGCTTCGCCACCTCGGTAGTGCGATTTGACGCCGTTAGACTATTTCCTGTGGGGCTACGTCAAGTCTATGGTCTATGCCAATAAGCCAGCGACGATTGATGAACTTCGTACGAATATCGAACGTGAAATTGCAGCAGTATCGGCCGATTTATGCTTGAAAACCGTCGCAAATTGGGTTCAGGGTCTGGACTTCTGCAAGCGTGCCCGTGGTGGCCATGCAAAAGAAATCGAATTCCATACATAATGGCATCAAACGTTCTTTCACAGAAATAAAGAACTTCATTGATAGTTAAAACCGTTTTTGTTTGATTATAAACAACTTTTGTAGCGCTCTTATTAAAAAACTCTGTAGAAAAAAAAAAACAATTTTATAAATTTTTGTCTGTCTGTCTGTTTGTTCTTGCTAATTTCGGTAGAGGCTGCACTGATTCAAAGTAATGTCGCAATATTTCCCAACGTTGTTCAAGCGTATACACAACCATATTCGTTCAGCGGAAGGATAAAACTAATTATCTGTCAAATCAGACATGAGCTAAGTGTTACCATTCACGAAATAAGCACTAGTTAAAAAAAACGTTAGATGGCGGACCCTTTACATATTATCTCGGTGGAATATTGTACATATGATAAACATATAATATTCGTTAATTATCTCACGACTAGTGACTTACACTCTCAACCATTTCTGCACATCAACCTGCAAATTTTATAGCAGAGCTCGAAAAACTTTTCGAGTACCTTAGTCTGCATTCGGATGAAAATTACTGCATATATTTTCGCTGGGGATTTAAATGCCAAACGAGCTTGTGGTGTTGGATGAATTTGTGCCTGCGCGATCTTTCAATTTTAGTTAGGCACGAGCAAGAAGAAGAAGTAGACGAAGAAGAAAAAAAAAGAAAAGAGAAAAGCAGAAGAAGAAGAAGAAAAAGGCGAGAAGAAGCAGAAGAAGAAGAAGAAGAATAAGAAAAAGAAATAAACGAAGACGAAGAAGCAGAATAAAATTAGAAGAGCAACAACAAGAAAAAGAAGAAGAAGAAAAAAAAGAAGAAACTTATGTAAGGGACTGAGTTGGCAACACCACTCTAGACTCTAGCCCTACCAAGGATGAGGGCATCTATTTAATCCATTGTTGGTGCTAATGTTAAGCTGATGAGATTTGTACGCAAAGATCTGCGATTACTCCTTTATAAAGTCCAATTGACTCAGCAAATAATGGGAAACGAACAACCGCCTCGCTTCGGTATTGCTTTTCAGTTTAGGCCCTTAAGCACATTTTTGGGGAAAATATTTTTTCGGCTATGTTAAAAAACAAAAAACAAAACAATGCTTAAATCGAAATAAGACATCCCCATCTTGTAGAGTTGATGCAACCATCGCACGACTATTCCATCGACCATCGGCTGGGCCATTAATGACCCATTTTTAAGACGGAGTCAGAATCAAATCAACAAGATCTTGGGAAATTGGTATGCGACGTGCGAGAATGCACTATTACGAAGCCAGTCTAATCATTCCTTTAAAGGCTATATAGCAGATATTTCGCAGAGCAAGTTCGCAATCAATAGACTAAAGTGACAAATGTTGTATTAATATTGCAGCAATCGACCTAAATATTGATCTTATCACCTAACCTAGGATAACTCTTAAAATCTAAGTAACAATTTCGAAGCATTTGAAATGTTAACCTCTGTATATTGTAGTAAAAATCAACACCATTTCATATAATATAATTTACCAAATAAAGAATTACATAAGACAAAAAATTCTTTCACTGGGTCCATATAGGCCAGTAGCGATAGACACAAAAATCAAATATATTGGAAATAATTCCAAAAAAAGAATTTCTTGTTGCAATGGCTTTGGTAGTGGCCCAATACGAAAATCATAAGTTTTCCCCCTCAGCAGAGCTGTGCAAAAGGAAACGGCGTATTTAATTCCGCGTCAAATTAGACCCAAACCAAGTTTTTTAGATTGCCGGCCACCAAATTACATTAGGTAAAAGTTGGGCCTCCAGGAGCGGATTGAAGGGGTGCGTGTCAGAAACTATATTCTTTCACTTAAACCATAAGATGTATATATCTCGTTATGTAGAAGCTCTAGGTAAATATGTTTTATATTTTCAGAAAGGTATTGAGTTAAGCTACACGATCCATATTTCAAAAATTTCTTTAAAAATTTAAAGCGTTTCCAGGAGCGGATTGAAGGGTAGCGGGTCAAAAAGTAATTTGTTTCCCTCGAACTTTTAGACCCCTATATCGCATTATATAGAAACCCTAGGTAAAAAGGTTTTAAATTTTCAGACATTTAATGATATTAGCTAAACGATCCATATACCTAACATTTCTTGAAAAAATTACTGCGTTTCCAGGAGCGGTTTGAAGAGTCGCATATCAGAAAGTAATTTATTTCACTCAAACGTTCAGACCCCTATATCTCGTTACATAGAAATCCTAGTTGAATATGTTTTACATTATCAGATAGGCATTAAATTCAGCTACACGATCCATTTACTTAAATCTCTTGATACGATAATTGCGCCTCCAGGAGCGGATTGAGGGGTTGCGTGTTAGAAAATGCATTTTTCACTCAAGCTTTCCGCGACTATATCTCGTTATTTTGAGGTCCTAGGTTAGTGGTTCTTGAACTGCTAGATTGGTACTGATTCCAGTTGCCCGTACATCAGCTTTCCATACACCAGACAAAAAGGCGGGAAAAATTGTTATTGCACCGCCAGGAGTGAAATGAATGAAAGGTTTTTTATTTGCCCCGACTCTCTCCGCTTTAATTACAAATAGCTACATAGCCGTTGGTGTTATCGGCACCTAAATTACACTTAACGGCGTGCCTCCTGTCTGGTTTCCATTCTTAATATTGCGAAATTCAATTCTACAACTTGTATATTCAGTTTTTCTATGATAAGGAGTGTATTTGCGAAGATATTTGAGAAAAACAGAAAAATGTGGAAAACTGGCTCCAATTTGACATAACGTAGTTTGGTACCGAGTAGTCTAAAAAACTTGGTTTTAGTCTCATTTGACTTTTGCTAAGACCATTTCCGAAAATATTGATTAGTTTAGAACATACAAATAAAAAAACTCTTTAGCATAGCTCTGCCCAGGGGGAAAATTTAGGATTATTCAAATTGGGCCACAAGAAATTCTTTTGTTGGAATTATTTCCGATTTTAATGTTTAACGCTACTGGCCTAATAGCCTAACAGCCTTGTTTCCGAATATTCGAAGTAGAATTGTATACCCTGTAATTCCGCTTGAGGGTTTAAGTTTATTTTTAAAAATTGTATGTGTATTAAATTGCCATTCCTAATTTGTTGATGAAATTAGAAATCTTTACATAGGTGTTACACGAACTTCGAACTTCACATAACGATTAAGTCGAATTATTCGAAATGTAAGCTATTTTGTGGCACGTGCGGTTTCTGTGGCATGTTCCACCATCTTCCAGACATAAAAGTTCCTTCCAAATGAAATTACACGCACTCTAAATAGAATTTTACTTCCGACTTATGTTTTTTTTTCACTATTTATGTTTGCTTAACTCGGTATTCAATGCTAAAGTTAATTTTGTTGTAAAAAAAGATGATTGAATCAACTTTGTTTTCGCTTTTTCTGCTCATTCACGACGCACGCAATGATAGGGTTTCTTGAAGAATTAACTTGAAAACTAAAATATTTATTTAATTCATCAATGTTTGATATTTTAGTACACACAACAAACATATGATAAGTAAAGGTATAATTGGAGAGGCTTGTTTCTAACACTTGCATACTAAAATAAAATTATGATAATGACTTATATTTCATTCACCTTACCAAAAAAAATAGTCAAAATCGTAACTCCATGTAATTATTTTATAGTCTCACGATAAGATTTACCTTCGTTTAGCATTTAATGTCTTTATTAGTCAATCTGTCAATATTGTTATGGTGTATTTTGAAAGATCCCGCCAAATAAAAACACAAATCATTTGCATCTGAATCAAACCGTAATTAGACAGCTTAAGCCATCGACCCAACAATATTGACCTTGCTGGTAGCATCACTTAACAATGAAACGAGCTTTTCAAGACTTTAGTTCCACTATATATGGCTATAGCAAGACTGGCTTGACAAAAACAACCAAAAACCCATTCCAAGACAATGTAAGATCGCATCGCAAAAAAAAACAGCTCAAACCACTGTCAACTAACCAGCCACTTTCTTCAACTTCTTTCTCTATGTTTGAGATCAGCTTCAAGTTGTATTTTTCCGTCAAAAAACAACTACAAAATCACAAATATAAATTAATTACACATACTAAAATTAAATTTTATTAACATTCAATGCAATATTTCAAAGTAAAAGATACAAAAATATTCAACACATCTGCAGTTTTTTCCATAACCGAAACTCAAAGTGGTAGCAGTTCAACCAAATGAGTATTTAAACTGGAGACAACCCCTCCCTCTCCCCACCTCTTGATGAACCTTTTTGGTTGTTAGTTAATAATATTATCTTCCAATTTAGGTAATAGGAAGAGAAATTATATTTTAATAAACACCCGCACGTCCAGCGACTATTGAAAGCAAAAGTCTAACCCAAAACAAAAAGTATCTCAAAGATTCCTAAGCGTATCTTTCGTAGCTTAGTATCTAGCGCATGACGATTTTTTGTGTCAATGATGACGATGTTGAACTTGTGCTGAGATCTGTAAGCTCGATAATCATTATTATAAAATATTTAACGACTTGCGAATGTTTTTTCATTTGTGTGTCTCGTTAATATTCATAATGTGGTTCGTGTCTTTGGTACGTCTTCAGTTTTTTTTTTTTTGTTATCTGGTTTTTCACTCTTACTTTTGATTCACGTAAGTGAAGACGACGACGAAGAGTTTTTTTTTAAGTTGTCTATGGTAAGGAAGAGGAGTTAAAGATAGCAGCAACAAGACAACATAAAAAGTATCTTTTGCTAATTTCTTCAGCTCTTTTCATGTGTTTTATATGTAGCATGGAAGATTTCGCTTTTTTTCAACCAGCGCCATCGCAGCACTTGGTTTTCATTCTTCCCAGCAAAACGTGTAAGGCATCTTTGATTTCATTTTCATTGAGGCGTTAAGGTGAGCACTGTGTTTTGAGGTAGTTTCTTTTTGTTTTGACTACCATGGGAGTCAAAACAGAAAGAAATGTTAGGCGAGTTAAGCTGACAAACAAACAAACAAATAAGCTGCAAGAAATATGTTGCAGTAGATGGATGAGGCTTTTGGATCGAGACTGTGAGATTGATTAATTAATGGGTTCAATGGCATCATGCACCTACCTACTTTATGGGGAGGGGTTATTGAGTTTTATGGAATGAGCTCAGAGAGGGAGTTGGACATATTTGATGTGAATTGTTTTTAAAGTGTGGAAGACCTTGTTGCAGAAAAAGTGTTTTCTGCAGGAGATTTATAGAGATTTTGATTATACCAGCAAGGTGGACTTTTTCTTTGAGCTGTCGAAGAAAAAGAAGATTTCTTCTTGAGAACCAATTATCCGATTCTTTGGAAAAGGAATAATTCTAGTGAAACAACGTATCTTTAAGGTTGGTGAAGTAATGTAGTATTCAATAGGGGCTTATGATAAGACATTTGACCATGACGGGATCTGTTCTGAAAAACAAAGAAAAGCTAAGGCAAACTTGGGTGAATCTTGTGAATCTGAAGTAAACAACTATAAGAGATTTTCTTCACTATTGCTCAACTTGCCGGAAACTCCCTTCCCTATCTTCCTAATGCCCGTGCAGTGTGTTACATTAAAAGGGAAATAAATAGTCCCTTGTGCGCGCGTTAATCATAAAAAAAAAAAACTCTCAAGTTGTTAACTCTAGAGTTGCCACCAACCTGAGAGTTGAGTGACAAGTTGCTATTTGTTTTTCTTCACTTTTTTGAATATCAAGCCAAAAGTTGAAATTTAAAAGTTGGTCACTTGTGTTTTTCGAAATTTCCCTGGGATATTTTTGACAGATATTGATTGAAAATTTAAGTCGCGATTGTTGGTCTGTATTAAAAATGTTAAAAAGAAATAAATCACAATATCAATTAATGATGTAAACGATTCGGGGATTGAAATTCCTAAAAGCGAAGAAATTTTTGGTTTTGAAAACGAAGAGAATGATGAAAGCAACGTTGTGGAAAATAAAGTTGCAACTCAAACGATGACGGCGATGGAAAAAATTGCTGAACACTCTTGGGAAAGGGTTAACCCAACCAACAGGAGGAGGGTGCAATGGAACCGTCCAAAGAGATTTGTAAATTTGTGGAAGAGCGAATACAACTTCTGCCAAAGAAATGCAATAGAATTGGAAATTCTTGAATGCGATGTCCAGACACGTGGACACATTTTATATTTTCTTCTTTCAATCACCAAAAAACTCTTCTTCTTCATATTTGCTTCCAGAAGCAGCTGATGAATACGTTTAGCTCTTCGTTATACGTACAAAATACATCTTACATACGTCAACGGCGACATCGTATTAACGTTTATTTGACATATTAAAGCTAGAACATTGACGTATATTAAACATAAAAACAACGTACATAGGTGAAAAATAATAATATATGTTTTTTTTATATTACATTTTCTTGTGGTTTCTGCATTCTATAATTGATTTATGATTTATTATTTTTGTTGATTATTTATTATTTATATTTATGTACAAACCCGGTTCCGTTGGCACTAATAGTGTGGATCGCTAACCGCTCGGCCAATCTCGTTGTGGAATTCGTAGCAATAAATCGGTATCACTTTCATCTAATACATGGAATCTTTGATGTTTAATATATGCATATTATACGTTCAGATTATATGTATATGAGATGTACAATATTCTACCGAGATAGAAAAACACGTTCAATGTGCGTATAATCTTACGTTATGTTGACAGGAATGGAGTTGGATTCATCTTTATCGTTTTGAACATGTTTCGTATTTATATATTAAATGTATATAATACGATGCCAAATGTTTATTGTATAATGTACGTAAATTATACACATTTACAATTCTTTCACTATTATTAATTAAATTGATTTGCAACATCCATTCAGTATATGTCTAATTCAGGTTTAACATAGACGTATATGTATATAAGACCTTCTTGTTCAATCTGGGCAGCTTCAAGAAAAAAAAAACTTTAATTGAACTTAAAAAGGAAATAATCCGTAAAAATAAATTGCTTACAGTGTTGAAATACGGGGTCAAACATTGATCATGGAAGGGAAATAATTTTATTACCACCGAAACAATAACTTGAGATGCGAAGGTGTAAATAATGTGTGTGCAACATTACTCAACCAGCTGAACGCTGACAGCTTGCATGAGCAAGTTCAGAGAACCAATCCTAAGGCTGCATCATGTTGCCACAATAAGTAAAGAGATACCGCATCGTAGTTTTTAATAAATCGAAATTAAAAAAAAAAATAATTGTAAAATTAATAACAAGTCTATAAATTTAAAAAATTCTTTCATATAACATAGCAGGTTTAGCTAATAAGTCACTTTTCAATGATTTTTACCTGCACGATTCGTGAATAAAAAAATTGAGATAACAATCAAATATGAAGTTTATGAAAAGCTTAAATTCCTCGAAAACGGCTCTAAAGATTTTGATGAACATTTTTGAGAATTTTTTTTACTAGCTAGTACTAGATATTCGTTTTTTTTTTACTTGTTGGCTGTCTCGGTAAGGGCCCTATGGAATTCTGTCAAATTTTATATTTAAAAAGATCTAGATGGCCAAATTAATTCTGCATATCAACATTTTGAATAACTTTTTTTTCTAATTAAAATTAATTTTTGAAATTTTTTTCTGAAAAATCAATATTTTTAAGACTAATCAAAAAAAATTATTTTAAATTTTATAATCACATGTATAGTCGTGCCCATTTTAATAAATTATCTTTTGTCTGTTACTTAACTGTTTTGCTAACGACTCTACCCTCAGCTTTTCATATTCATTCGCCTTAGGACGTGCAATCGCAACGGTACCGTATGATATGCTCATTAAACTCCAAATTTACACAGCATTGTCAAATTGGGTAGTAGAAATCGTGAGGAGTTTAATGCTTCGAAAGCTCAATGCTGCTTTCTGTCGTTAGAGCTAAACATTCCCTCCATGCCACTGTCCATGAATGGCACTTACATCGAAGAAACCGAAAAGCTCTCAGTACTCGGAATGTGTGTCAACGACGACCTCCGTTGGAATGACCATATATTTGAGATCGCTAAAAATGCCGCGATCTTCTTCTGTATCGGTGTAAGAAGTATATTTCCCCTTCTGATCTGGCTACAAATTATAAAGCGTTTATACGCCCAAAACTGGAGTATTACTCACACCTCTGGGCAGGTGCTTCGCAAACATCGCTTCACCTGTTTGATGGAATACAAAATCGAGCGTAAAGATTGATAAGAAATAGAACTGCTGCTGAAACAATTGCCCCTTTGGAACATCGACGCAATGTTTCATGTCTTTCCTTATTTTATCGTTTCTTTAATAAAAAAATGTTCACTCAAAGTAGCCAGTTACATTCCTTAACTTAAAAACTTCTCCTGTAATATTCGTCTCGCAAGGCATGCCCATCAGTTCACCCTTGAGCCCAATTTCGGACGTACCGTTAAATATAGGGATTCTTTTTTTAGCCATTGACCATCATTTCAAACCAAATAAAAGTAGCTGGTTTGCTGCCTAGACCAATGGTCTGTCTGTCCTAGACGATGGTCTGTCTTGCATCCTTTTTGACCAGGCTTTGGAGAAATCGTTTTGTTACCCCTTTACGTCAACAAAGGACGCTATCGTCACCAAAATTAGCCAGATATTAACTTAGACAGACGAAATTGATATTATCGATAGAAGTAAACAAGCTTTAAAAGACTCCTTTATCCAGATCAAGCAGGCAGCATAAAACATGGGGCTTCAAATTAATGAACAGATCACCAAACACCAAATTGTGTGTCCAACAATCAGAGTATTGGAGCATAAATTTGCAATCCTTTAACTACCTTTAAACCTAGTAGTCTATCAAAGCTCTTTAAATTCAAAAATCTTACAATACAAATTATCGAGCCCTAATCGTCATTTTATCGTACCATCCATTTTTTTCTTTCTCATCATCAACGAAATTGAAATGGTCGTTGCAAACTATGATACTCAATTATACAAGAAAATGTCTTCAACTGGTGAATCTTCCTACTTCCAACAAGATTTCCACAATTTTTGTACCTAGATCCCCAAATACTGTTTGGAATTGAAAATTGCCAATTTCAAATCAATTATTTCTTATGTACAGTTCAACCATTTATGCCTTGCAAGCAGTGCGTGACTTTTGCAAACCAATTTAGCTATTGGTTTAATGAAACAATGATCCAAGGAATTTTCCAACCCTTACGCAGTCAGATTTCTGAAAGTAACATTTGTGCCCCCGCAAATTGAATCCGCTTGTCAAGTGCTTTCCCTTATCCACAAGTCGAAATATTAATAACCAAAAGCATAATCGTGATTTTTTTTCGATTGACCATTAGAGTTTTGTCTGTGAATTTATAGAAATTAACCAAGAATTTCAGTTCGGTTGATCTTAACCGTTTTTTTAAATCGCCAAACTGTTGTATTTGTAGCTTATCATATTGATTTACAGATTCAAAATCATATTCTCATGGTGTGGTACCCTATTATTGAGGAAGCAAAATGAAATCACATGAGGCATAGTCCAATTAACATTGCACCTACTTATTACGATAATGTCAATATGGTAAGTGTATGCGATAAAGTTCGTGCCTCTGCTAATGCCGTTATATTTGTTTACTACTCACTTGAGTGAATTTTTCAAATATTAAGTTTTTATGTCAAGAATGAAGATGCACCATTTTGATATTGAGATCGTGAAATTAAACAGACCAATCATAAATATTACTAAATGGTTTATTATAAAAGATCAAACTCAGGTGATATAGAAGAAGGATCTGTAGAAAAAACCACTAATATCGTGAAAAAATATAAAAAATAAAAAAAAAACATCAATAACTTATGAGTTAAATCTTTTCCCTGAACAATATCTTTAGAAACAAAAGAGTTGAGCAGCAAACTCGAAAAATTGTATCTTACAAAATCTTTAAAAAAATAATTTCAAATATCCTATTTTGACTGCATATCAATAAAAAAATATAATTTGTATATTTCTTGTTCAAATATTATGAAATGTATTCAATACATTCTCCTCAATTCCATGCAAATCCTCTATATTTTTAATCCTCAAGTAATGATAATACTCCCTTCTCTGTCTCATCAAACTATGTCATGGTGCCTAGTTTGTCACAAAACCACGAATAAGAAATTAAAAAAATGATTTAAATAATTGAATTAAAAAAATAACGAAATAACTAAAAAAATGTAAAATTTCATTTCATCACACAAATATGGCAAGTCGAGCACTTATAAAACCAAAAACCGTACACCATGTTCGAAAACTATTGCGAAACGAAGAGACAAACATTTCAGGAAGTACTTTCTCGATGAAAATGGTAGCAAAGCATAAAGCTTTCGTAATATATGTATAAGTTTAATTTTCTTGTGATATTTTTTGTTTGCTTTTTTCTTTACTTCACCTTAACACTGATTTTTTTTTATATATTTCAACATACTTGCGCTACTGTACTATATGCGCTCTATGAAACTATAGTGTTCACACTCGGAATATTTGAAAGTAGTTCAATTGGTACGTGACGTTTAATTAAAAAATAAAAGTGTCACACTTTGGCAGTTTGTGCCAGCCAACTAGCCAGAAGTGGCGTGCATTGAATTGAAAACCAAAAGTCTTAACAATAGTATGGTGTATCTTTCAGATACTTTGCTTAATTATTGAAAATACGTGAGTATTTGATGTGTTAGTCAGTTGGGAAGCGTATTGAAAGGGAAATTGTTTTGTGTTGTTTCTTAGTATTGTTTTTGTGACAAAACTTTAGTAATTTGTGTTGTTTCTTAGTATTGTTTTTGTGACAAAACTTTAGTAATTGACGATGACACTTTGTCTTGGTTTAGTGTTTTTAAGTTTTTTGCAGTATTGTATTGCTTGTTGGTAAGTAAAAAAAAAATCATGGAGACCAAAATAGGTGTTAAAATGGACAAGAGAGCAAAATTAAGTATCAATGCATGGTATTAACAAGATTGGTACAATTCGCAGTGACATGAGTTTTATTTGTGTTCATTCTACTGATTTGGAAAAAAAGAATTAAAATTTCTTTCCATTTTTTAATAAAGCTTTGTTTTTAGCGTAATCTAATTTTTACTTACGATTATAGGGACTATGAGGCAAGTTTAGGATTCGTGAATATAAAAAAAATTGAGATAACAATCAAACATGACATTACGATCACAGAGAAGTATAACGAGCTGCAGACTAAACGGTTTAAGCGATTATCTTCAAATTTGGTGTGTATAATTCTTTTGGCATTCCCCAGAGGGGAAATTGAAATTTTATTTTTTGGCCTAAAAATTACTGTATCTGCCATATGACCGTTTAGGAAAAGCTTATTTTTCTCAAAAACAACAGTCTATTAACGGTACCTTTCATAAAACGTTTTTTTTTTAATTTTCGACTTTCTCGAAAACTGATTGGATTTTGTATTTACAGAGATCTAGGTAGCCAAACTAATTCTTTATAACAAAATTTTGAATAAATTGTGTTCTATTTATTATCAATTTTAATTTTTTTTTTTGAAATTTCAACGTTTTTAAAACTAATAAATACATTTTATTTAAAATTCTACTATCAGATGTATATTAATAAACTCTACAAAGCTGCATTCCAAAATTTCGCACCAAACATTTTTTTCAAAAAACTAAGAATAAAAAACAGGATTTTATCAAAATCCGTCCTCCAATTTTCGAAATACTTTTTCCATAAATTCGTTACTATACAAGACGTGGGATGGCATACTCTATTTTTACTAAGAACCGTTAAGCGTTGTGGTTTTGACACTATTTATAAGCTCAGGACTTGTTATTTTGTATGTAAATGTTACTTGTTTCGATCAAAGGTGCAGCCTTCCAATATTCACATAAGAGCAAGTGCATTCGACCCGGTCCAGTCGTTCCCATTTTTATTTAATGAACAATTCGGCAAAATTCAACTGTTATTTGTGCTCTTGATAGGTATTTTCAGATTTTATGTATGACTCATACAAAAACCAAATTACAAATTTCAATCTGCCCACCCACAAAGCAATCCTAATAAGAAAAAAGTTCTTTTATGGAGTCATTGAACCCAAAAAATGAATTTCTTTATATTTTAGGCTCAAAGTAATTAAAACAAGAGACTTTTTAATAGCCAATATAGATACATTTGATATCAGATAACCTAAAACCTATTTGAAATTTATATGATGGTACAATTAAAGAACCACTGAATCACCCTGTTAACATTTTCTATCTTCAAATTTATCTATCCACTTCTGTGTACATTATTTATATTTATTCACAAAAAAAAATTAGCTTAACCAGTTTTATCCGTTTTGTGGTTCTAGAATTTCAAATAAAAAAACAAAATAGCAATGACAATGTCCAAATTCTAACAAAACAAAAAAGATGTCTCACTGTTAATAGTCTGGTGTTAAGATGCATCATTAAGCATTTCAATGGAGAGAGGAAGTCCATTGGATAGCGTTCAGCCTAAAGCATCTCTAATGATGACTAATGATGAAGGTACCATAGTAATGTTGTAGTTCGATTAAAATTTATTCAAAAAAGAAGATTCAAAATTCAAATCAGTTGATAGTTTGCAAATTCAAAAAACAAAAAAAAAATAAAAATGTTTACTAAGTCTTGTGCAATTAAGGGTTTGATAATACTTAGTGTTAAAATGGGTAATGAAATAAAAATGATAATATACACAAAAACCATTTTTGTTTCTTTTAATTTTGTAAGCCCTCTGATGGGTGTTTTAGTTTTATATTTCACTTTTATTTGGAAAAATACACATGTGTTCAAAAATATGCTTTGTCTTTCATTTTTTCAACCCATTCATCAAAAGTGAATAAAATTATAGCTCAAGATTATATTTGGAATATGATCGATAGCATGTAATTTATAGAGATTTACAAGGCCTTAATATAAAGTGGTGATGATAAGTGAGGAGGCTGGCTAAACCTGCTGATTGTGAACACACATAATTAATATTTTTTACACAACAGCTTTTTTCTGGGAATTTTAAATTTTAATTTTACTTAAAACGTGATAGAAAGGTATGTTTTGAATAAGATGCATTCTTATTTATCTGCTATATAATAGAAACATCGGCCTTAAATAGTGCTCATACCTTGAATAACTTTTATGGCATACAACCGATTTCCATCTAACATGTAGTTTTTATTTTTATTCAATTTACCTTTTGAATTTATTTGGACTATTTTTGTAATACAAATCAATCAAGTGTCCAGCTTTATTAAATAAAATAATTTTTTTTTTATTTTACTACTCTTATAATGTTAAAACACCGTGCGAGTATTAGGGAAGAAGGGAAGGATGTAAATGAAGATGTCGATGAACATAAGTTTTGAAATTCTGCTATTAAAATGGGAAGGAAAATAGAACCAGGTAGAGCGTTCCACATTCGTGTGGTTCTACTAATGAAAGAATCTCTGTAATTAACAGTACGTCCAAAATTGGGCAGAAGGGTAAGCTGATTAGCATTCCTGACAGAGCGATCATTACGGTTGAATTGTTTTAGGGGAGGAATACAACTGGGCTTTTCACTGGAGCACTGTTTGTGAAAATATCGATAGAATAGTGAAATATACGTTACATTACGGCGGTGCTCAAGAGATGTAATTGAATCCTTAATTTTTCTATCACCTTATAATTTTAAACCTTTTTTTTAGATGCGATTCAGAAAACTCAAGTGCGTTATAGGAGCACCAGCCCAAATTTAGGAATTATAATCGAGTTTTAGTCGAATATTATGATTTATATACTGTAGCCAGATCAGACGGGGTGATGAGCTTCTTACATCGTGGAATGAAACTTAAGCCCATCGCAGCATTCTTGGCGACGACGTCAAATATGTGGTCATTCCACAGAAGGTGGTCTATAATACAAATACCGTGAACTGAGAGGTGATCAGTTTCTTCGATGTAAGTGCTACTCATGGATAGTGGCATTGGAGATATGTTTCAACGACAAGAGACAACACTGAGTTGAGTTTAGAGTTTTAGTTAATGCATCCATTAAATTCGACAGGATTCTTTATTCCCCTTATACAATGCTGTCAAGATCAGAATTTAATGAAGTTATCATATGCTGCCTTTGCAGTTCCACGTCCGAAGAACATGGATGTTAATCTGGAAACGAATATGAAAAGCTGAGAGTACTGTCATCAGCAAAACAATTTATTAGATTAGTTGTTTCAGATAGTAAGTCGTTGATAAATATAAGGAAAGGGGTCGGAGACAAAACAGAGCCCTGGGCCACACCAGCATTTATTTTATGAATATCAGACTTGAATCCGTCCAACACTTCTTGTATTGCGCGGTTCGACAGGTAATTACTAATTCAACGAAGAAGAGATTCATAGAGTCTAAATGCACTCATTTTCGATAAAAAAGCTTGATGCCAAACTCTACCAAATGCCTTAAAAATATCAAGTGCAATAATTTTGCTTTCACCAAACCCATGTACAGATTGGTTCCACTTTTCGGTGAGATAAACCATCAGGTCACCAGTGGACCTGTTGCTACGGAAGTCATACTGCCGGCCATTAAGAAGCTTTTGTTCTTCAAGGTATTTATTAAGCTGAAAATTAATCAGGGTTACCATGACGTTAGAAAGAAGGAGAGTTAGTGCAATTGGTCGATAGTTTGAGGATTCGCCATTTTTAGGGATAATCTGGACAAATACTATTTTCCATCCACTCAGAAAGAGACTTGAGGAATGGGACTGAGAGGTTTTGCAGATGTTGAAGAACACCTCTTCAGAACAATAGATTTGTGTATATTGATATATTTCAATACTCTTACCCCTAAAATCATTAACGCTATATAGGAGGAGTTCTGATATCTGTTGGCAGCTTTGAATTTTCAGCAAATTAGTCTGCAAGCAGATCTGCTTTTTCTTGAGAACTGACAACAGGAGTATCATTGTAGACGAGCATTGGAACCGATGAAGACAAAGAGTTCTTTAAAAAAAATTTACAAATGACCAAAAATTTTTACTGCTTTTTGGGACATTGCAGAATTTTTTGCCGATATTTTTGTTCCTGTAGAATTTTTGTTTTACGAATATGAATATTGTAGGCGTTTCTAGCTTGTTGCAACTTTTTCTGGTTTTCCTCGGTGGTGTTGGCTATGCAACAACGGAAACTTACATTTTTTATCCTAATAACCTCTTTACAGCTCGAATCAAACCATGCGCTCTCCTTATGTTTAATACTTTTCAACCTATTTCGGATAAAATTTCGCATTCCTAAAAGAACAAAATTCGTAATCATATCTGCGCTGGCATTAATGTCACTATCGAGGTAGCATAGGGTGTTGAAAAAGTTGTTGAGACCATCTCAGTTGGCTTTTTCGTATTGCCAAACGGTTTTTTTTTTCTTTAACTGAATTAAGTTGGCACGAGAAATTCGCAGAGATGACACAATGGTCAGATGTGCCTAGAGGCGGTAATACACAAATTGTGCATTTATCAGGGTCAGAAGTAAGAAACAAGTTCAGGGTGTTGGCGGTTTGGCCTGCAATGTCAGGAATTCGTGTTGGCTCATCAACGAGCTGAGTAAGGTGGTTTAACTGAGCAAAAATCTCAACATGCCTTCCTTCAGGTATTGTTCGGGTGAGCAGCTACAGCAACCATCAAGACTACATAACCTCAGTCAAATAAAAACCACTAGACCCTAGAACTAGACTTTATTCAGCCAAGGTCTGAAGTTCCTTCAAAAGCTGCATAATCCTAGATAGAACAGCTGCAAGCAAAAACTTTCAACGAATATGGCCAGGAAGTTTTGTGCCTTATATACTATCAACATTTTATCAAGCTACACTACTGGACTTAGTGGGAGACGGCTACATTATACAATCTCATTTAAAGGTAAAGCAAGAGCCAGGCGGGAAAAAAGGGAAGGGAAGACGAGTGGTATATCCTTCAATTATAACCAGGGAACTGGGCCAGCTTCATCAGATTCAAAGAAAACAAGACAGAGCTGAAGTGTGGGTGTCTTTCGGCTTGGGATAAACGTTTTGCTTCTTGGCAGCCCATAAAATTGCTCGGGCTCTTAACTATGGGTCCAGCAAAATCTACAGCACTATCACTGTTTCATGCTTTGACGAGCTGTGACACATTCTATTGCTTCGCCGGGCATAAATCCCCCGAGTAAATCAACCAAAGATTCAGAGTAAAATAACCAGAATAGGCAAATATCTAAATTCCTCAAGAGATTTAGATTTTGAAAAGGCTTTCAAAAGAGAACTACTACGACTTATACGATCAAGTCAACAAAAAAGTAGAAGAAACGTCAGTCACTAAGGAACTCCCAATGAAGCATCATGATTCCTTTGATTTTTATAACCATCTTTGAGTTTCTCCCAGAAAGTCAGATAACGGATCGAAAAGTTCATCCATTAATCCTTGAAAATAGCATTTTATGATCAGATGTTCGGCAGAGAAAAAGACATCGCATTAGTGTAAAAAACATTACCAATGCTGTTCTTTCTATATATTAATTAAACAGTTCTTTTCAAGTGCAAGCAGATGATCCTATACTCTTATGTACGTTAGTATATTATGACCTTGGACTAGCTACTAATTTATATCCGAAAAATAAATACGACCGCAATCTTTGAGGAACAACAGCTTCTGTTCAAAAGATGTGACAAGAACCAAAACACGATAATGTTTTAAAACGTTGTCAATTTTTATAAAATATCAAATTTTATAAATTACTTGAAAATCTGATTATGAAAAATAATTCTATGAATCAAATTCTCTATCCACATTTCTTTGAAATCCTAAAATAATATGTTTCATTTAAAATGTAAACGAAGTTTAAGTGACTAAGCGATAAATTTCTCAAACAAATTAAAACTCAGTTCACGAAAAATTAGTTAATCCTAAAACTGTAAAGCAATTGATGTTCTTTCTAAGGAAAAGCAACAATTTTAAGTTTGAAGTTTGAATTTCAGATTTTTTATTTTAAATTAAAACATGAAAACACATCCAAATATTTTAAGAATATTATTTGATAAATTTTCTTTGTAATGTCAATTAATTAAACAAAACAGAATGAAATATTTTAAGCTTTAGATTAGCTTTTCTAATTTATAATAATTATGATTTATGTTATTATGCATTTAATTCAAATACATTTTATTTTATTTCATTCAATTGTATTTTATTTCACTTTATTTTATTATATTTTACTCTATTTTATTTTATTTTATTTCATTTTACCATATATTATTTCATTTTATTTAATTTTATTTTGTTTTGTTTTATTTTATTTTTTTTTACTTTATTTAATTTAATTTAATTTAATTTTTTTTTTATTTTATTATATTTTATTTATTTTGTTTATTTTTTTAATTTTTTTTTATTTTATTATATTTTATTTAATTTAATTTTATTTTAATTTTATTTTAATTTTATTTATTTTATTTTATTTTATTTTATTTTATTTTGTTTTATTATATATTATTTTATTTTATTAAATTTTGTTTTATTTTATTTTATTTTATTTTATCCTATTTTTTTATATTATTTTATTTTAATTATTTTTATTTTATTTTACTTTATTTTATTTTATATTATTTTATTTTATTTTATTTTATTTTATTTTATTTTATTTTATTTTGTTTTATTCTAGTTTATTTTATTTTATTTTACTTTATTTTATTTTTTTTTTCTATTTTGTTTAATTTTTTTTTTATTTTATTTTGTCTAATATTATTTTATTTTATTTGTTTATTATTTTTTTTAATCGACTTGAAATTTGAAAATTAATTTTCTTAATTTTAATTATCTTTCTCCCTAACAAAATTTACTATACATTTCAGGTTTGCCCATGAACTCTTTTGTTTTCTTTATAAAATTCAACAAAGTATATCCAAAAAGAAATGTACATTTTAAATATATTCAAAGTCGTTTTTATCTGACCATTAAAATGTAAAATAAAGTTCGGTTCTCGGCTCTTTCGTTTAACAAAAAAACATCCAAACTGATCTCTAAATACCCATGTTTTTGCAAAATTCCAAAAAAAAAACTCACCTGAATTAAGAATTAATATTAATCCAAACACCCAGAATATTCCATGGAGTTGTCCCATCGTGAAGTCCTTTTTCGAAGGATCTCCTTTTAAAGTTAAAAAGAAAAAGTATTTTTTCTTGTCGATTTTGGTGATATTTATACCAAATTATGTCACTCTCTTCACAGATTATTGAATTAACAATACTTTTTTTTAGAAAATTTGTTTTCTCGATTATTTTCAAAACTTCATCACATTCATTTGGCACTTTTGTAAAAGAACTCAATATTCAGGATTTTAAAATACTTCTTCTTCGACAAAATTTTTTCTCTAAAAAAAACAAATCCAACAACAAGCAATCGAGAAGAAACGACGATCAGATGAAATGACAAATATTTTAACAAATTTTATGATTTTGACAGTAATTGCAGAAAATTTAAATAAAAAATATTTATTTTTTTACATAAAACATATAACAACGCGCCAATCTCCGATTCAAGTGCTGTTCGGACGAGCACTTTTCTTAAACTGCGACTTGCTTTGGCCACAAAGTGGTTCAAAGTGGAACTTAAGTTTCTTTTTCCCGTTTAACAACCGAGCAACGACGTTAGTGTGTACATATATGTTCGTCTTGTCTTGTCTTTACCAAAAGCAAAGAACGACAACAACCATGGCAGATACTTTTTTAAGATTGGATATGAATGCAGCGGGACAGGTAAGCTTGAGTGGTAACATATTGTTGAAGTGCATTGCTGGGCCATAAAATGAGTTAAGGCCGTTAAGGAAGCTTTTTCTTGGTGTGGTTTGACGCTCTCTTTATTTGCAAAAGCTTTCGGAGAAACTTAAGAGAATAGATCTTTATGAATGAAAGTGTGAGTGATGATGTTAAGACCTTAGGACGTCAGAAGTCTAGGGGAAACTAATGCTTTGAAAAGTATAAGTGTTTGGGATTCTCTTTTGTAGTGGATCAGCAGGTGGGGTATATCGAGGGTCGCCCATGCTTGCAGTAGCACAAGCAAAGCTTCAAACGGTACATTGGTATAATGTGGTACTTCTTATGGTCATGTCTTTTGTGGTTTTTTGATTTTGTATCTTTTTTTCTTCTCTCATGGTTTGTGGCTTTTTTGCATTAAAGAACTCGGCCAAGTATTTTTGTTTTTTTTTTGCCATTTTCATTTTCATTGGCCTCACCTCGAACAAAGAGAGCAGTAATTTAGTTAGACGCGGGTGGGGGGAGGTATTTTATGGATGTTTGCTGATAATGTTTGATATAGGCAAACAGCCGGTACCAGTGCTATAGCTACTGCTGTTTGTCGCGGGGCGATGGTGGTTCACTCTTATTGAGATTGACGTTGAATGCAAAAATCATGGTCTATAATTTTTTTTTCTTGGTATCTTGTGGTCTCTTGGAGTGTTAATATTGGGAAACGTTGGTACATTTTTTTTTATCGAAATTATAAGCTTTTTGTATGCAAGTTTGTTAATTATATATTTTTCTTGTTGGAGTTGTTGTTGTTTTTTTTCTTTGGTTCAATAAAAATTAAGGAACTGATTCTTTTATGTGGGTTGTTATTACAAAACGTTCACTTTTTACTTGCTAGCATGGTGGAAAACAGAGAGCGGAAATTGGATTAAAAGTCGTGATACAGTTTGCAAGGACGAATTATAATTTTTGTTAGTTGAGCTTTGAATGGTGTCTTGTTGTAGATACAAATGTGCATGGTGGATTGGGGAATAATGGAAAAGAGATTGATGGATAATTCAACGCCTTTGGGTGTTTAGTTGTGAATAAGTTATTGTTTATAAGAGGGGTTATGCAATTTGGTGTATTTTTTTTTGTAATTTTTTTGATAGACTTGTGGGTGAGGTTTGAATTTGAAATTGTTGTGGGTATGGTGTATTTTTTTTTTGTGAATAAAATCACTCTAACTCGGCCTGGTTTTGTTTTTGAAAATAAGATCGTTCGATAAATTGATGGTGGTGGCATGAATTCGGTTAAATCGTGTGTTCTAGAAATGTAATTGGATTTAATTTAAAATTATTTTTTTAAATTAAATGGAATTCTGGTTATATGATGGTTAAAGTAATCGAAGTTTAGACCATTTAAAAAATAAAACAAGATTATAGATAGAGATTCTATAAAAGAAAACTTTTTTAAGTAAGTTACCTCTGCGTTTTCAGTTTACATACATATGTAAGTTATCGAGTTCAAACGACACTCGATTAAAAAAAACACAGTCGGTTGTGTGGTTGACAGAAAAGTGAATATTTTTTATTGAATACTTTTATTTATAAGCTTACATTCTGCTTAGTTTACAATATTTGTGTGGAAAACAATTCTTAGAAATGAACAAACATATTATTATTATTTCTTTCTGATTAATACTTTTACTCGTAAGTATCTACGTCTCGCAGATTATGTTTTGACTTTAATTAGTTCTATTGTAGGAATTTTGGGAGTAATCGAATTAATGTGCGGATTTGGGTCAACTATTTGAATATTTGGTTTTAAAGGTCAAATGAGGGAAGGTGAATTTTTTTCTTGTTTCACTTTGACTGCTGTTTCAGAAAAACGAACAAGATTAAGTTGATTGTTGCACCAATGAGCAGTATAGTTAGGTTGGAACCTAGAAATAAATCACCGTTTGAAGAAATATTGGAAAGTTTTTCTACGTTGTCCAGGTGTAGTTTGTGTAGGTATTGTCGGTCGAGTTTTATTTGCTCTTCGGTGAGGTTATTTTGGAGTAAGGGGGGAAGTATATGATTAGTTTTACTTTCCCAATTGGTATATTTTAAGTTATCAATTTCGATGGATTCGTTGAAAAAAATTAAAAGAAATGATGATTACGAAACTGCCTTACATATGTTATGTTGCCGATATAATTTGTAAGGAATAAAGTGCTCTCATTGATGATTTCTACTATTTGGCTATGTTCCTAATTCAAGTCACACTTAACTTGTTCACCATTTAATAGTTTCAGCACGCAACCGTCTTTGGGGAGCTTTTGGAGTTGAGATCTTTTACAAACGTTGGTTTCTTTGATTTCCATACATTTCCCTATTATTCCAAACTGGGGATGTTGCGAAATAAAGAAATTTGGAAAACCTAAATGAACTCTCTTAGTATTTTTAACTGTTGATCTAATGATAATATTATTAAAAACCGTATCCTCAGCTTAAATTAAACAAACAATGCAGAGTAAAACGGATTCCTTTACAAGCATCATTGGCTCTGCAAATTCAATAGCCTGAAGCTCATTTTTGAATGAAAGGGATTCTACTTTGGAAAGGATATCTAAAATTTCAATTTTGCTTACTAGATTTGAGTTGACAATGCCTCTTTTTGCAAGTTGCCCTGCAAGAATTATGTCTCCTATTTCCTTCTTTAAGGGGGTAAGTTTGTTAAAAATGATTTGCTCGTATTAATTGGTGATCTTAGTATTAATTCCTTCAATTATTTTGTTATAGTTATCAATTAAGGTGTCTGTTACTTTAGTTAGTTAGTTAGTTTAGTTTGGTGACAATACTATCCCCAATTGCCTGCAATCCATTTCCAAGCGGATCCTATCCAGTTTATGGATCGCTTTTCCCTCTCGGGGTCTTGTCCTGAAACTGGTCCAAAAGCTTTCTTTCGTATTTTCGATTTTTGGAGTTCCAATTGCGGTAGGTAGTCACTATTTGTGGGTATAAGGCGGTTGATGTCTGTATTGATTTTGTCTATTACTTCTTCGAACATTGTAAGAATGATTAAATGAATTATTTTGTAGTTTCCGGTGATTATTTTTCCGTTTCCTTTTTTAATCGCAACGATAGGATATTTGGTATTCGTAAATATTAACGATTGCTTTTTCGGGATTAACCTGGATATTGTTTACTTGCTTTGATGCTTTTTCTATAAGGTCAATTTTTATATTTGGGGCTATTGTAAGAACATTGTTTTTTCTATCTATTATGGCTTCAAATTGTTTCAGGGTATCATGATACCGTCGAACGATGTTAATCCTGGAAGAATATTAAAATCAAGGAGTGTGTTGTTATTGACGGGCTTAAAAAATGGGACACTGATTTTTTCAGTTATTTCTGGTTGTCCAGTAGCGGATTGTATCTGAAATGGGGAGGAAACTGGTTTGCAATTAACAGCAATTCTTTTAGATAAGAAGTTTTTATTTGCTCCCGTATCTATTAGGAATTTCAGCACCTCGCCATCTCAAGTCACATACTCTAGGTATGGTAAGGCTTCCGTCGTAAAATTTTGTTCCGCTAGATTTTCGTTGTTACCATCGTCGTTCCATGCGTCTTGATAGGCACCAAAATATTCCTTATTTAACTGCTTTTCTTCTTGGTTTTCTTCTCTTGCGAGGTCCTGATCCAAGGCAACATCTGTTGCAAAGAGACGTTGCTGCTTCCTTGGCAAATTGTCGGAGCCATTGAATCTTTTAGGCATAGCATTATACTCCGGTCGATTTGGCGGTTCTGAATTGACTTGTCCACTTCCATAGGGGTTTTGGATTAGTTGGTCTAGGAGGCGGCGAACTATTCCAAGATGGTTTTGGGTTTGTGTAACGTTGGTTATTATACACCTGGATTTGTTCCCTGGATGTTATTTGAGGGATTTTATTTTCCGTTTGGTGTCGTGGGGGAAACATTTGGTTAATAGGAGCAATTATAGTATTATTGGTATTTCCGTGACATATTTGGAAATTCCTAAAGTTTAAGTTTTGAAACTCCAAACAAGAGGTATACGCCTCTATAAAAGTTTGCGGTTTCTGAATTGTGAGCATTTTAGAGACGTCTCCGTTGAGACGTCTCTAATGAAGATATGCAATGCTCTGTTTCGGTAATTTTCCGTTAAGGCATTTTCTGTTTCTTGAGAGTAATCTTCAGTTTTTATTTTATTAATTAGAAGGGATAGCTGATGATTTACTCTTGCAAAGAACTCGTCTATAGTTTTACGACCTTGCGTCAGTAAATTGAGTTCATGTTCTAATGTGCGAACATTGCGTGTGTCTGCATAATGCAACGACAAACATTTTTGGATTACAAACCATTCTTCATCAAAGATGTTATATGATATGAGGGCAGCATCAGCCGGACCTCTGATATTTTGTCGAATGTGTTCTAATATAGCTCTATAAATCCGTTTTGTTTTAAAAAATTCGTAATATTGCAGGATGAATTCTAGATTGTGGATCCACGAGATGTACTGGACAGCGTTGCCGTCAAAGACCTGAAGATATCTCACGCATTCCGGAATCTTTATTATGTCAATAAGATCTTCCTCGGTTCTGGGGGCAGGATTTATCAGCTCTAATCTATGTTATTTTTCAATGATTGTTTTTTAATAAATATAATATTTTTCTTATAAAAAAAACTTGCTTTTTTAATATATAATTTATAATGTATATATAGTTTATGAATAGTTAATTTTTTAAATCTTACAATAGCAGCAGCATCGTCGGGTGTCCGTGTTGTCCTTTTTACTTTAGTTACTCTGGCACGGGTTTCTTCCACTATTTAACGCTCTTTGAGACTTTTCTGTCTTTAGTAGGGTGTTATTTTTTCACATATAGCGGAACTTACGTAACGCTTTCTTGTTAACTAACAGTCAATACTTTTTTTTTAAATTTAGGTTACTGTACGGCGGTTTTTAAGTAACGCCTTTCACAGAGTTTTTTACGCGTATACTTGAAATTTTATTTTTCGTTAGGCGGTTCTTATATTGTTCCTGTCACGAAGTTTATATTTTAAGTTTATGCGAAGCTCTTAGTTAATTTATACCGTAAGGCGGTTCTTATGTTGCAACTGAACAATCTTGGTTTAAATAATTTAATTGTTCGGGCTTTTTATTTATAAGTTTACATTCTGCTTAGTTTACAATATTTGTGTGGAATATTGTTATTATTTCTTGCTGTTTAATACTTTTATTAGTTATATTGAACTGATTTTTAGAATTTAGTTGGGATAGGAAGGAAGTAAGGTATCGTGTTAACTTGTATGTATATGGCATCCTTATAACATAGTAAGTGCACATATATCAAGAACATGTAAAATACTGATCCGCCAATGTTAATTAATGGATTTGATAGAGTGCAAACTAATAAAAAAAAATGTTATATATATTTATGATCAGGTCGCGTTTCTTTCACAAATAGGCGCAGCCGCAGATCTGGCTTAAAAACGGGTACCATGGGTAATCAGGTAGCCCAGCTATTTACGCGAGCTAGTCTCAGTAGTAGCTGCCTGATTAGCTGAGGTTCTTCACCTGGTGGAAGCTTCATCGTGGCTGTGGTTAGCCAAAACCGCGGCAATATGATATTTGAACATAGCTATTTATACTAACTTTGCAAGATAATAGTTTGTTTAGGAGCATCAGACTTATATCATATGTGCTAGATAGTCATCGCTTGTTAAAAGGGGGAATATATTTCCCATAACAGACATTAATTGCAACTTGAGTGGTTTGGGGACCCACTCCAGTTTTTTAACATCATATTTCTATGGTATTTTATTATAGTGACTGGCAATCTCTCTATTTTGACTCTAGGTGTGTGAGCCTACCACTAGATTAAGCTTAACCCTATCTACTTAACTTTTTTATCGCAAAAGTATTAAATAAAACCTGTATCACGACCGAGGACAGATTTTATCTTCCTACTGATTACACACCATTCATGTTGACAGAAGCCTACTTTCGAAAGAAAGTGCCCCTTATCCATATCTAATAAACAACAAATCTAACTGAGAACTGTTTCTTACAGATTCTGTAGAAACTATTACTCCTAAAGTCCCATTGAAAACTACGCTTGAATAAGAAGAGTCGACTAATTTATTAAAATCGTTCAAGACGCTGGCGCTTCAAAAATTCAATTCCTTACGAGGAATTTTGAAGAACTCTTAAACAATAAAAGGAAAGGTCCCAAGAAATGCAACCAATCCGGCGCCAACACAGAACGAAAAATAATGAGATTTCCATACGATATACTCTTTCTGGAAGTTCTCAAAATTTTTTTTCGACTTTTCTACCTGAAACTGGATAGGTTACATTATTTTACCTCTTAACTAAGTCTTCCAAGAGCAATACATTTTTTGATTGGATTTCAAACCAAACGGTAACAAGATTAAAAAAATGGTTAGCAGAATAGTTAATGATGTAATTAAGGAAACAAGTAATTAGTTAATGAAATAACAATTAACAACAAAGTCATTAGAAGAAAAGAATATATAAGAAACAGATCTCAGGTGAAACCAGTAAGTTGATAATTGAAATTCGTGAAGATTGTTCTGTGTACAACACTGTTTCAAAAGTTGTTTAAATCGAACTATTTACCTTAAAGTTCTTACTTATTTTTAATTTGCAAAATATTTCAATAAAATAATAATCTGCCATGTCAGCAAGTGGAAAACACGTCTTCAAAAACGACGGACATGCAACAAGTTTATTTGAAAAATTGTCGAGTTTCTATAAAGAACAGGAACTGTTTGACACCATCATATTAGCTGGAAACAATCGCGTTAAGATTCATGCCAACAGAATCATCCTGTCCGCCTTTAGTGAGTACTTTTTGGAAACATTTCGGGGAAGCCCTACATCCTTATGCGGAAACATAGTCGAACTAAAAGATATCGAGCCAACTGCACTAAAGCTGGTAATTGACTTCATATATTCGGGTTGCATTGAGTTGAGCTTGGAAAATTCTGAAGACCTTCTCCGAATTGCAGCGTTTTTAAAAATTCAAACCTTGATCGATGGTTGCTGTGATTATATCGAAAAGCATGGGATTAACAAGAAAAACTGCATCAAATGGCTTTGCTTATCGAAAGGACTTAACTTATCCGAATTGAAAGAGAAATCTTTAACTTGCACTTACAACCATTTCGAGGAAATATCAAAGGAAAAAGAAATCCTGCTGCTAAATGAGATTGAATTAAAGGATCTGCTATTTAACGATAATCCCCGTGGAGACTTCGAAGAGCACGTCTTTCTGGCTATGGTAGCTTGGGTGGAATACGACAAGGTGCAGCGGCAACATCTGTTATTCCAGTTCTTGAAAATGGTTCGGTATAAGTATCTTAGCCCGAAGTTCATCGTTACAAATAGGAGGTCTGTCTGCAAGACGGTGGAAAGCTACGAACTAATTTGCAGTTGGCTTCAATGGCACCTGGCACCAGAAACAATGGATATTGAAGAACATAAAATCGATCTGAAGCCCAGAAAAGGAGATGAAAAACTTGCTGTTGTAAGCTGTTCAAACTGGGACGAAGTTGTGATTCAAACGTGGAATTCTGCCGAGGATTCGTGGTCAATCGAACGAAAAATACCTCTTTGGAAAGAGCAAATATATTATTCGGCGATTGTGATTGATGAAAGACTAATTATAGTTGGACGTAGGATTCAAGGTGGTTCATTACCAAATAGCTTAGATTTGCGCACCATGAAGTGGACTGATTTGCCACCAATGCGATATGGACGAAGTCAAAGTCAGTTGTTCAATTTGAACGGGAATTTGGTTGTATTTGGCGGTTACGATAGGTACTCTGAATTAGTTTATACGATGGAAATATATGATTTTTCAACCAACAGGTGGCATGAACACCAAATGTCAGGACAATGCGAATATAGCAAAGTAGCTGCTTATAATGAAAAATTATACATTGTCGATTTTCAAAATGGCATTTTGGAATGCTATGATGACCACTCCAAACAATGGACTTCAAAATCAATAATTAGAGAAGATCGCCGTTACTTTGGATTTGCTGCAGTTGGTGAATTCTTGTACGTTATTGGAGGTCAGAATGAAGAAATTGTTCCTACAAATTCTGTCAAACGTTACGATTTATCCAACGACACCTGGTGTAATCTGAAAACATTGCCAAAATATAAGTTTTACATACAGACCAAAGTTTTTGATAATAAGATTTTAAATTTCTGTGATGATGAAAAATTGATACAAGAATATAACCCTGAAACCGACACGTGGAGGACTTTAAGTCCTTTAAGAATCCGTTTTAAATATTTTCATACTTTTTGTTGTACTTACCCCAATAAGTTGTAATATGATTTAGTCTTTAAAACTTATATTATTTGTAAAATATTGGTGCTTAACTTATACCAAATGTAAAAACGTAACGTGAATGTTTTTTTAATTATATTGAAAAAAGCCGTTTTAAAAAAACGTATTCTTAAACGTTTTAGTTTAATGTTCCGGATATAGCAAACAGGGGCAGCTGTTTTCCTACGTTCTAGTTGGAAATAAATCGGCCAAAAACTGCATTCAAAAATTCAATTAACAATAAAGTTTTTATAAGAAAACACAAGAATATATAATAGTTCTTAGGTGAAACAAGTAAGTTGGATTTGTGAAATTCGTGAAGATTATTCTGCGTACAACAAGATCCAAGATTTTTTTAATTGAAAATGTATATAATATACAATTTTACTTAAAATAACTTATAACTACACACAAATATTGTTTATAATGTGAGTTGGGGGTTGAGTTGGTGTTTAGCCGCTTTGGAAAGCTAACCCCGTGTCAGCGTAGAAGGAAACTGCACATTTGTTTTAAAGTTCTGCACTTCAAAGTGGAAGGGAAAAACAGAGTCTGGCAAGGCATTCCACATTCGCGTGGGACGACTAAAGAAAGAATCTCTGTACTTGGCAGTACGTCCGAAGTATGGCTCAAGGGTATAATGATGGACACTCCTTGCTGTGCGAGTATTACGGTTAAAGCGTTTCAGGGGAGGAAAGCAACTGGCTATTTCGCTAGAGCATTGTTTATGGAAGTAGCGATAAAATAATGAAAGGCAGGAAACATTACGTCTGTGCTCCAGAGATGTAAATGTTTCTGTCATTGTTCGATCGCAAATCATTTTTAAAGCTCTTTTTTGTATTCTATCTAGAAAACTCAAGTGGGTTACAGGAGCACCTGCCCAAATGTGGGAGTTATACTCAAGTTTAGGGCGAATATATGCTTTATATACTGTAGCCAGATCAGACGGGGTGAAGAACTTCTTGCATCTTCGAAGGAAACCTAAACACCTCCCAGCATTCTTTGCGATGTCAAATATGTGGTCATTCCACAGAAGGTGGTCTGTAATGCACATACCGAGAACTGAGAGGTGTTCTGTTTCTTCAATGCAAGTGCCGCTCATGGATAGTGGCATTGGAGGTATGTTTTGCTTTAATGACAAAAGACAACATTGAGTTTTAGAAGCATTAAATTCTACGCGATTTCTTATTCCCCATTGTACAATGCTGTCAAGATCAGAATTTAATGAACTTATCATTGGCTGCCGTTCCAGTATCCACATCCGAAGAACGAGGATGTGAATCTGGAAACGAATACGAGAAGCTTAGACTACTGTCGTCTGCGAAACAATTGATAGGATTAGTTGTTTCAGATAATAAGTCGTTGATAAATATAAGGAAGAGAGTCGGAGACAAAACAGAGCCCTGGAAGAAGGTTGAAGAACACCTCTTCAGAACAATAGCGGGGATTTTATCCGGGCCAGCGGATTTGTTTATGTTAAGATCTTTTAATACTCTTGCGACTGTACGAGTGCGAAAGAAGATAGGTCCCATGAAATCATTTACGCTCTCGAGTACAGGAGGAGTACTAACACCTCCTGGTAGCGTTGAGTTAGCAGCGAATTGGGCTGCAAGCAGATCTGCTTTTTCTTGAGAACTGACAACAAGAGTATCATTGAAGACAAGCGTAGGAACCGATGATGACGAGGAGTTCTTTACGTTTTTAACAAATGACCAAAAATTTGTACTGCCTTTGGGACGTTGCAGTATTTTTTGCCGGATTTTTTGTACATGTAAAAATTTTGTCTTGCGAATGTGAACATTACATGCCTTTCTAGCTTGCTGAAACTTTTTACGGTTTTCCTCGGTTTTGTTGGCTTTATAACATCGGAAACTTAACTCTTTCAACCTGATAATCTCTTTACAGCTCGAATCAAACCATGAGTTATCTTTAGGTTTGATACTTTTTGACCTATTCGGGACAAAATTTCTCATACCTTAGAGGATAACATTTGTTACCATAACTGCGCTGGAGTCTATGTCACTACTGAGGATGCAGAGCGACCAGTTGAAGATCCTGAAGAAATTATTGAGACCGTCCCAGTTGGCTTTCTCGTATTGCCAAACGGTGCTCCTAAGGGGTTTCTCTTCAACTGAGTTTTATTGGCACGAGAGATTTGCAGAAATGACACAATGGTCTGATGTGCCTAGAGGCGAAATGATGTCAGGAATTCGCGTTGGCTCATCAACAAGCTGAGTAAGTTGGTTTAACTCAGCAAAGATTTCAACATACCTTCCTTCGGGTATTGTCTGGGCAGAATAGCGAAGCCAACTTGAATTGTGTACATTTAAATCACCCGTAATAATGATTTCAGTGTGAGGATAATGTACATGTACATGTACATTTTTGTACATGTAAAAATTTAGTCTTGCGAATGTGAACATTACATGCCTTTCTAGCTTGCTGAAACTTTTTACGGTTTTCCTCGGTTTTGTTGGCTTTATAACATCGGAAACTTAACTCTTTCAACCTGATAATCTCTTTACAGCTCGAATCAAACCATGAGTTATCTTTAGGTTTGATACTTTTTGACCTATTCGGGACAAAATTTCTCATACCTTAGAGGATAACATTTGTTACCATAACTGCGCTGGAGTCTATGTCACTACTGAGGATGCAGAGCGACCAGTTGAAGATCCTGAAGAAATTATTGAGACCGTCCCAGTTGGCTTTCTCGTATTGCCAAACGGTGCTCCTAAGGGGTTTCTCTTCAACTGAGTTTTATTGGCACGAGAGATTTGCAGAAATGACACAATGGTCTGATGTGCCTAGAGGCGAAATGATGTCAGGAATTCGCGTTGGCTCATCAACAAGCTGAGTAAGTTGGTTTAACTCAGCAAAGATTTCAACATACCTTCCTTCGGGTATTGTCTGGGCAGAATAGCGAAGCCAACTTGAATTGTGTACATTTAAATCACCCGTAATAATGATTTCAGTGTGAGGATAATGGGCAACAATACTTTGTATGGAGTCTGACAAAGCATCAAATTCGTTGGAAGTTGACACTCTATCCAAATTAGGGGGTCTACAGATAAAACAAGAATGTATGATGCGCTTGTTTACCGTGAATTTTAACCACATGAAGTTAAAATCTGTATTTGAACACAGACCATATTGTGGTAGAAGTTGGTATGCAACATCATTCCTAATATATACGTCGATTCCGTGATAGGCAAAGAATAATGGCACTAAGTTATACCCATGAAGGTTAAATTCCGAGTAATCAGAATTTTCTCCTACTTGGGTTTCACTTAATGCCAAAACAGCTGGCTTGTTTAACGAAGTATAAACGTATGCAGCACAGAAATTTTTCCTGAGCCCACGAATGTTGGAATAATCAACTCTGAAAATACCCCCCATAAAGAAGACAAAACTTAAAAAACAAAGACGGACAATTAACTATAATTAATGCTCCACTAAGTCCCAATTTGAGCTTCACAAAAACAATTATTACTAGTCTTATGCCTTAATAATAATTGAGTTGATCCGCCCCTGGTTACTCAGAGAACATCAATTAATATATCCGATAACGATCTAGCTTAACCATAGGGACTTACCCCAATGATTAAACTAAATCGTCTGTGAGGAAGGAAATAGGGAAAGAAAAACAAGTGAAGGAGCTTACTCGCTGTGGTGTGTTTTTTTCTCGTTGGTGGGTATTGATGGAAACTTATTTATGGGCGATTTTTTTATTTCGAAGCACAATTTATCTATAATATTTTCACTGAATTATGGATTTGGAAACTGAATAAATTTATTCTAGTCCGCGCGAGTTACGTATAATGTAGCCTCCATAACAACAACACAAATAGATAAACAACAACTTACAAATGAACCAACTGCAACATCAGCATATATGGTTCAACCAAAACAACCAAATGAACCAAATACAATCAATGATTATTTAGGTCAATCAAAACAACCTAATGCAACATCAGCAATAAAGGGTCAACAACTTACTCAACCAATATATGCAGTGTCAACAATCAATGACTATAAAAGTAAAGGCTTTACATATCAACGGAGCCCAATAATACGTCTATAACCACTCTAGTCGCAGCGACGCTTGGACGGCGGACTAATTTGGTTTTGTAAATTAATATTTTGTTATTTTTGTCAATTAATAAAGCGTAAGAGGCCAGTGGCCCAAGTGAAGTAAGAAAATAGTTTTTTTTATATCCTTAGCCGCCACTTAAAACATTAGTCGCGTGAATGATTTTTTTTTTTTTATTTATATTTTTAGGTTATTGTGTTGATTTTTTATATTTTTGGGTTATTGTGTAGATTAGATAAAGGGATGGAATTTGAAATAGAACACAGAACACGTAGACCGTCACTTGACTTTCCCAAGTCTTCCGCACGTGCATAGCGGATGGTATGCTAATCGAAGCTTATGTCTTTGAGATGGTGAACACAAAAAAACTGTAGCTTATAATTATCCTCAGTAATTGCTTGTATATTAGTAGTTTCGTTAACTTGCTTAAACCATTTCTTTTCCTCAGTAATGGGTGTAAACGATGGAACACAAAGTTGGCTCTCTTAAGCACTGCCCTGAAGTGCGGGTTTAATTGAAAACTACGCTTGGATAATGAGAAGAGTCGAATAATTCAATAATATTGTTCAAGACGCTGCCTTCAGAAATTCAATTTCTTTCGCGAAAAATGTCTCATTAAACCTTAAAGAACTTTCAAACAATAAAAAAAAAGGTCCCAAGAAATGCCAGTAATCCCGCGTAAACATAAAATGAAAAATAATGAGATTTCCATGTATCCATGTAAAATAAACCGTTTTATTTAAAAACCGTTCCTACAATTTTGAAAAAAAATTCAGACTTTTTAAAATTTTTTAAAGAAATAAGATGGTGTTTAAATTATTTCACTCAATACAATTTAACGTAGTTTATTCGAACAATCAAGTCACAAAAATCGAATAAATACCTTGATGTTAACTCTAATTCTCTTAATTTTTTTTTCTACAATGTGACCGCATATACATACATATAAGCAAGTACTTCTTAGCTAAAACCCGAAATTTTTAGTCGACATAGTCGGACATATCGCCTATGGCCGACCTATATATCTTTAGTATCTAAGTTAGGTAGGGCAGTTGCGGCGGCACCAAAACAAAAAAAAAAAAAAAAAAAAAAAAAAAACGGCTGCTGTGGCTGTTGTAATTTTAAGTATTTTAGGTTTATTTTAAGTAAGTTTAAGCTTATTTTTAGTTTATTTTAAGTTAGTTTTTAGGTTATTTAAGATAGATTAAGAAAACGATAATGATGACCTAGTTTTTAATTTTTTCTGGGTAAAAAATAAAACCCCAATACAGATAAGATAAAATTAAGTTATTTTTAGGCCGAAAGGCAGTTAAAATTAAGTTAGAGATTAATTTAGAGCGCCCGCATAGGGCCAGTAAGTTAATTAAGATGATATTTTTAGCTAGTTTTAAGATTTTTGTCTAGCATTTAAGTAGATATAAGAAAAAGTTAAAATAAAAAAAAATCTCTTAAAAAAAAAAAAAAAAATAAGCAAGTACGTGCGATTCAGTCGTTTGAGGTCAATGTATTTCTTTCATTAATCAACGTAAAAAATTTAATTAATTAACAATTAATTTTTTATTAATTAATGTAAAAACATTTATTATTTTATTTGTAAATTATATGTTAAAAGCAGAATCTCTGGCATCTGAAAATTAAAAACAAAAATAAGATAGGTAAGTCTGATAATACAAAAATATGTATCCTTACCTTGCGTTGAGTGGGGCTAAAAAAAAAAAAAAAAAAATAAGCAAGTACGTGCGATTCAGTCGTTTGAGGTCAATGTATTTCTTTCATTAATCAACGTAAAAAATTTAATTAATTAACAATTAATTTTTTATTAATTAATGTAAAAACATTTATTATTTTATTTGTAAATTATATGTTAAAAGCAGAATCTCTGGCATCTGAAAATTAAAAACAAAAATAAGATAGGTAAGTCTGATAATACAAAAATATGTATCCTTACCTTGCGTTGAGTGGGGCTAAAGTCCGGCGTGGACCCGGGCCTCAAACAACAAGCTTCTCCAAGCAGCTCGGTCTCTAGATAGCTGGCTCTAGTTGTACATGTAAATTCGGCCGAGGTCCTATTGCACTAGTGTGCGCCGCCAGAGTCTGTCTTCATTTACTAATCTACGAATCTTCCCTCGAAATATTCACAAAAGTGCTATAAAATAAATTGCACGAAAGCATCGCACGTACTTGCTTATATGTATGTGGGGTCACATAGTCCAAAAAAACTTAATAAAATCCAAGACCGGTAGCAAGAACTTGTCCTTATGCTAGATAATTGCTAGTGGCTGCATATGTACTTATATATTTATATATTTTATATATATTTCGAAAATTCTTTAATTTTTATTAATTAGTTTAAAAGTTTTTTCTCGGAAAAACTAAGTATAAAACGAAATTTCTATCGACGAAAAAAAAAAAGTATGTCATTATAAGAAAATCTGTAAGTTTTCATCTGGGAAAATTATTTAAAAAATATTCAAATAAAATTTTATTGATGTCGGGATAATGGTTTACGATGAAACCGCATTCGAATAAAACCGGTTCTATCAGAGGTACCGTTATAGAACAAATTTCGAAAAATTCATTCTAACTGAAAGATGTATTGTTGAAAAAAATAGCACCTGGAAGTTTTATCAAAATCGTTAGAGCCGTTTTCGAGAAAATTAAACTTTTTGTTAAATATTATATGGCATGTACCGTTATTTTACGACCAAAATGAAAAACACCCCCGAGATACAAGCAAATTTATACTTAATACCAAGTTTGAAGCACATCGGCCCATCTGTTTAGGCTGTAGAGGTGCGAACAGACAGATAGACAGATAGACGGGATTTCCGGACCCACTTTTTTCGACTTCTCTATCATCGTAATGTCATGTATAATTGTTAGATTTTTTTTTGCATTGAATATACAAAAAATGAGATAACAATCAAACATAACATTAAGATCATAGAGAAGCCTTAAAAAGTCATTGGCAAAAAATGTCTGTCTGTCTGTCTGTCTGTCTGTCTGTCCGGGTGTATATCGAGATGCAGCCTGAACGGGTAAAGTAATTGCCTTCAAATTTGGTATGTGTTTATCTCTTGGCATTCCTCAAAGGGGAAATTGAAATTTTATTTTTAGTGCTAAAAATAACGGTACTTGCCATACGACCGTTTAGGAAAAGCTTATTTATCTCGAAAACGGCTCCAACGATTTTGATGAAATTTTTTTTGAATTTTTTTTTGGTATTTGCTATCATTCAGATCAGAACCACATATACGGGAAAAGTCTTTTAACGGGATCTTTCATATAACGTTTTTTTTAAATTTTTGACTTTCTCGGTAACGGCTCTATAGATTTTTTTTAACAACTTTTTTTCTAATTAAAATAATTTTATGAATTTTTTTTGAAAAATCAATACGTATTTTTAAAATTAATAAAAAAAAATTATTTTTAATTTTATAATCACATATATAGATATAAATAAACTCTAAAAAACTGCATACCAAAATTTAAAAAAAAATACAAAAAACTAAAAATAAAAAACAGGACTTTATCAAAATCCGTCCTACAATTTTCGAAATACTTTTTACTTGCGATTATAGGGACTATAAGGCAAGTTTAGGATTCGTGAATATTAAAAAATTGAAATAACAATCAAACATGACATTACGATCATAGGGAAGTCTAAAAAAGTGATCGAGAAAAAATGTCTGTCTGTCTGTCTGTCTGTTTTTTTTCAATGACTTTTTTATTATATTCAACATAACTACTTAAATCTAGACAAAAATAACATTTTTTTTATTTTCACCCAGAAAAATAAATAAAACTGATCGTTTTTATTATTTTTATTTAACCTAACTTAAATTACTTAAAAATAAAACTTAACACTACTTAAAATAAACTTAAAATACTTACATCTAGAACAGCCACAGCAACCTTTTTTTATATATATATATACATATTTTATAACTTTTTTTTTTGGCCGCCGTAGCTGCCCTAAATAACTTAAAGATATTAAAAATAAATGTAAGCCGACCATAGGCGATAACGATGTCGACTAAAATTATGTATTCTGATTGAGCCTCAAAAACTGGTGGACCTGGTTTATGACTTCCTTCCGATCCAAGTCGGGCACTGCCCTACTGAACCGGAGGCGCTTTGCTTCGCTCCCAGCGACTATGTCTCGGTCGTAAAAGAGCCGCCTATCAACTGTTCTGCGGCCGACGTGGTAAATCAACGGAATCGCCGATCTATCTTGAATCAGCCCTCGACTATCTAAGTACAGTAAAGCCTCGGGCGGCCCTGAAGATTTGTCCATTAGTTGAGGCCATCGCTCTTGCAATGTGTCCGCGAATGAGCTTAATTAAAAAGTTATCTATCCTGTTTGTATTGGCCCCATTGTATAGAACCTCGTTGGAATAATAGTGTCTGACCCAGCCAGATGCCAAGGTACTTTACTACACTTTTACTCGCCAGTGGATGTCCGTGTGGCCCAGCGATCACTAGCTTGCGCCAGTTCTTTCTCGTATCCCTAGAAGCCCTAGACACAGAGGTTCTAAACAAGATAGTTTCACATTTCTGGAAGTTAATTTTCAGCTTCCAATCATTACAATATTGCTGAATTTTATCGAAATCACGTTGCAAGAGAATTCTGATAACCTCAACTTTTGGACCTGTTCTGTACGCAGTTAAATCATCGGCATACGCAATTGCATGAGGTAGACTGCCAAACTACAAATTTCAAACTTAGACCGTGTTCATGACTTCAGTACAGGATGCGTTCAGTGTTATTTTCATTTCTTAATTCGGGGTGCATTCAACCGAAAATGGCTTTGACGAATGTGCCCCGATGATGAATGTACCCCAGTTTACCATATCAAGCTTCTCAGTGCAAATATTTAATATCTCATATGATCACCTTAATACGCTTCCGAACATTAACAAAAATTGCATTTTGAACATAAATCCAGTTAAAGTAGCTTTCTCAATTCCATTAGGCGTGTTTTATTGGTAAGTGTATACCCAGCGCAGTAAAATTGTATACGGCAAACAACAACAAACAATAAGTGTCGATAATTAGGTTAGTGAAATTAGTGAATATAATAAGTTGAGATAAATCTTGGAAAGAAGTGTCAACCAACTGGAATATAGAAAAAATATGTACTTCAAGGCTGGTAAGATTTTATTATTTAAGGATATGTTCGTTGAGTATCATGATACAAGATTACAAGACAGCGCCTTTCTGTATTTTGACGTCATCAGTGACCCAAATTGACTAATTTTCGGAAAGGATCCAAAGTGTAAGTTGACTTAAAATGTATATTGAATGAATCACATAAGACATAAGACAAAACCTGCATCAATTGAAACTAAAATTACTGCAGTTTTTTCCTAAAACCGAATTTAATTCTGTCATCAAAGTTCACTGAAATTAAAAGTGAATTATGGAGTAAATATAGCGTTTTATTGGGACTTCTAATACTGCGCTAGCAATAGATTACCAATAAAACACGGCTATTATTACAATTAATAGCATTGCACAAATTTAAAAGAAGTATATTCTTAATGTGTAAGCAAACTTTGTTAACAAATAAATAATAATAATAATAAAAGTTAGAAACATCAAATAAGAACTATGTTACCCTTAATATTTTAAAAATTTTATTCGTTGCTGTGACCGCACATAAGAGCAATTAAGTGCGATCCAGTCATGCAATTTATTTAATTCGTTAATCATTTTCGAGGAAACGCATACAGCAAAAACTAGAGATTTTATTAAAAGAAACTAAAAACTCATGTTTCATTTATTCAAATGTTGAAATCGCACTGAAGTATTTTATGTGACGCTTTTTTCACCTCCGTGTTTTCGAACTGTGTTCGATGTGAACACTAACACTGGGCACGCACTGATTGCACTCACAGGAGCCCCTGGTATTTTCTTTGGGTAAGAAATTGGAGCTGTCAAAATTCAAAATTCAAATTCAGCTGTTAGCAAAAGTTCGTTTTCAGAAAAGGTGGAAGCGAGAAAATTATTTGCAATTCTGGTGTGGTATTTTATGACATCAAATATTTCGTACATTAATATGTAGGTTTTAAGTTAGTCACACACGCTTTAAGACAAAATATTGATTTCGTTGGTCATTTTATTGAAAACAAATTTAAATGAAAGAAATGTAAAAAATAGAGATGTTGTACTGAGCTGTTCGATGTTAAATCAAAAAAAAATTCATTATTTTGCGAACATTTTTATTTATTATATGAATTTTTTCGTCAAACACCGAAAAGATTACATTATTCAACAAAACTATTCTTTAATTAAAAGCATTTAGAAAAAAATCTAAATTTAGTGAATTAAGAAAGTTTTCCTTATTATAAACATAGCCGCATCACAGCCTACAGAAACTTTCATTGATCATGATTGATTAAAAATTGGTTAAGCTACAAATATTTCAAATGAAGTTTTTCGTTATGCTTATGAATTTTTCGTTGATGCATCGAAAATTCAGTTAACGTAATGTTTACGAAAAATAATTTTTTCTGTGTACTCTTTCTGGAAGTTTTTATATTTTTTTTCGATGTTTCTACCTGAAATAGGATAGATTACATTATTTTACCTGACAACTAAGCCTTCCAAGAGCCATAAATTTATTGATTGAATTTCAAGCCAAACGGTAACAACATTAAAAAGAGTGGTTAGCAGAATAGTTAATGATGTAATTAAGGAAAAAAGTAATTAGTAAATTAAATAACAATTAACAACTAAGTCATTAGAAGAAAACAATATATTAAGAAACCAGTAAGTTGTTAACTGAAATTCGTGAATATTGTTCTGTGTACAACACTTTTTCAAAAATTGTTTATATCGAACCATTTACCCTAAAGTTCTTACTTATTTTTAATTTGCAAAATATGTCAATAATATAATAATCTGCAATGTCAACAAATGGAAAACACGTCTTCAAAAACGACGGACATGCAACAAGTTTATCTGAAAAATTGTCGAATTTCTATAAAGAACAGGAACTCTTTGACACCATCATATTAGCTGAGGACAATCGCGTTAAGATTCATGCCAACAGAATCATCCTGTCCGCCTTTAGTGAGTACTATTTGGAAATATTTCGGGAAAGCCCTACATCTTTATGCGGAAACGTAGTCGAACTCAAAGAAATCGAGCCCACTGCACTAAAGCTGGTAATTGATTTCATATATTCGGGTTGCATTGAGTTGAGCTTGGAAAATTCTGAAGACCTTCTTCGAATTGCAGCGTTTTTAAAAATTCAAACCTTGATCGATGGTTGCTGTGATTATATCAAAAAGCATGGAATTAACAAGAAAAACTGCATCAAATGGCTTTGCTTATCGAAAGGACTTAAATTATCCGAATTAAAGGAGAAATCTTTAAATTACACTTACAACCATTTTGAGGAAATATCAAAGGAAGAACAAATTCTGCTGCTGAATGAGGATCTGCTATTTAACGATTATCTCCATGGTAGCTTGGGTGGAATATGACAAGGTGCAGCGGCAATATCTGTTATCCCAGCTCCTGTCAATGGTTCGGTATCAGTATCTTAGTCCGAAGTTCATCATTACACATATGAGGTCTGTCTGCAAGACGTTGGAAAGCTACGAATTAATTTGCAGTTGGCTTCAATGGCATCTGGTACCAGAAACAATGTATATAGAAAAACAAAAAATCGATATAAAGCCAAGAGAAGAAGAGGAAAAACTTGCTTTTGTATGCTTTTTAAACTGGGACGAAGTTGTGATTCAAACGTGGAATTCTGCCGAGGATTCGTGGTCAATCGAACGAAAAATAACTTTATGGAAGAAGAAGACTAGTTATTCTGTGATTGATGAAAGACTAATTATAGTTGGAGGGTGGAGTGGTGTCGATCCTAAGCTCGTTGAAGACGGATGTCGAGGTGCGCGCACAATTAGTTAAACGAAGTCCAAACAAATAATTGTTGCGCATTGTTATCGCGAGTGCTTTAAGGAAAAAAAAAATAATACACGCTCGTTGAGAAATTAGAAAAAAACCCCTCGCGTGTGCTGTACAAAAAAAATAATAGTGTTCACTCGCGTCGTAGGATGAATGAAAAAGATGCCCACTCGCGCTGAAGAAGAAAAAAAAAATAAATAAAACGCATTCGCATAACAAATTATCCTCTATTCTGTCCCAAGACCTTTGTGCTTAACTGCCTCTTTCTTATCTACTGTAGGCATCGTATGACCATACAATGCTTGCGGTAAATAGATAAGGGCATCTGAATTTGTCTTATTGTGCTGAATGTTTGGATTGATTTTTTGTAAACAGGCTGTCTTATGGGCATAACACCTAAGACAGTTTGATTATTACAGAAGTTAATTTTGATTTTCACTGCGCAGTTCGACTTAATCAGAGTTGTGTTTTGTATGTAAGTATTTTTAAATGGTAAGTGATTTTTGTGTCGTTTATTTAAATGTTCGTGGTTTAAGAAAGAATTTCTTTCACGTGTACGTCTACACTGTTCAACACAGGCCAGCTGTTTTGGCATTAAGTGAAACTCAGGTTGGAGTAAATACTGATTTATCAGAATTTGCTCTACATGGGTATAGCTTGGTGCCATTACTCTTTTCTCATCATGGTCTCGTGGTCTATGTTAGGAATGATATTGCTTGCCAGAGCCTTCCCCAATATGGGCAATGTTCCAACACGGACTTTAACTTCTTATGGCTCAAATTCACTGTCCGCAAGCATGTCATTCATTATTGTTTTATTTACAGGAGTCCAAATCTTGACAGTAATTCGACTTGTAACGAGTTTGATGCACTGTCTGATTCCATCTCGAAAATTGTTTCCCTTTGTCCTCGCACTGAAATCGTTATTGCGGGCGATTTCAATGTACACAATTCCAACTGGCTCCGCTATTCTGGTCAGACAACACCCGAAGGAAGGTATGTCGAGCTCTTTGCCGGGTTACATCACCTTACCCAACTGATCGATGTGCCAACGCGTATACCGGATGTTGCTGGGCAAGCAGCCCATACTCTTGACTTGTTTCTTACTTCTCACCCTGATAAATATACCATTAGTGTAACTTCTCCATTTGGCACTTCAGACCATTGTATCATTTCAGCTAATTTCTCATCCCCCACCCATCCAGTTAAAGAAAAACTTCCCACCAGGACCGTTTGGCAATACGAGAAAGCCAACTGGGACGGCCTGAATTTCTTTTTCCGAAACTTTAACTGGTCACTATGCTTCCTCGATAGTGACATTGATGCCAGTGCTGAAATGATCACAAATGTGATTCTTCTAGGTATGCGTGCTTTTATTCCTAACAGAGTAAAAAGCATCAAACCTAAAGAAAAGTCTTGGTTTAATTCTGAGTGTAAAGAAGCTATCAGGCTCAAAGAAGTAAGTTTCCGATCTTACAAAGCCAACCCTACAAAGGAAAATCGGAAAAAGCACAAACAAGCAAGGAATTCATGCAACTCCGTTATAGAAAGAACCAAATTTTTGCATGACCAAAAATTACGGCAAAAAATTCTGCAGTGTCCCAAAGGCAGTAAAAATTTTTGGTCATTTGTAAAAAATATAAAAAACTCCTCGACATCTTCGGTTCCAACGCTCATCGACAATAACAAACCAATTGTTTACTCTTCAGAGAAGGCAAACTTGCTCGCCGCCCATTTCGCTGCCAGCTCCACGCTGCCTCAAAGCAACGTTGCCCCTCCTGTACTTGAGAATGTAAATTTTTCCATGGGACAGATTTTTTTCCGCACTCGTACAGTAGCAAGAGTTCTCAAAGATCTCGATATACACAAATCCGCTGGCCCGGATGGTATACCCCCGATTCTTCTGAAGAGGTGTTCTTCCACACTGGCAAAGCCACTGCGTAAGCTTTTCCATCGCTCCTACTCTTCTGGAATCTTTCCTAGAAGATGGAAAACAGCATTTGTCCAGCCTGTCCCTAAGAAAGGTGACCCATCCTCCCCCTCCTCCTACCGACCCATAGCACTGACATCCCTTCTTTCTAAGGTCATGGAAACACTGATTAACCGTCAGCTTAAGGAATATCTCGAAGATCGTAAGCTTCTCCATGACCGTCAGTATGGCTTCCGCAGCAACCGTTCCACTGGTGATCTGATGGCATATCTCACCGAACAGTGGAACAAATCTTTACATCGCTTTGGTGAAAGTAAGATTATTGCTCTTGATATATCCAAGGCATTTGATAGAGTTTGGCATGAAGCTCTCTTATCGAAAATGCGTGCTTTTGGGATCGATAATACTCTTGTTCGTTGGATTAGAAGCTATCTCCTGGACCGTTCAATACAAGTTGTATTGGACGGATTCAAGTCTGATTCCCATAATATAAATGCTGGTGTGCCCCAGGGCTCTGTTCTATCTCCGACTCTTTTCCTCATTTTTATAAATGATCTTCTGTCTGTTACTTCTAATCCACTTAACTGTTTTGCTGACGACTCTACCCTCAGCTTTTCATATTCGTTCGATAATTCACGTCCTTCGCCTTCAGACGTACAATTGCAACGGTGCCGTATGTCAAGCTCATTAAACTCCGATTTATACAGCATTGTCAAATGGGGTAATAGAAATCGTGTGGAGTTTAATGCTTCGAAAACTCAATGCTGTCTTCTGTCGTTAAAGCTAAACATTCCCCCAATGCCATTGTCCATGAATGGCACTTACATCGAAGAAACCGAAAAGCTCTCAGTACTCGGTATGTGTGTCAACGACGATCTCCGTTGGAACGACCATATATTTGAGATCGCTAAGAATGCTGCAAAGTGCTTAGGTTTTCTGTATCGGTGTAAGAAGTATTTTTCCCCATCTGATCTGGCTACAATTTATAAAGCGTTTATACGCCCTAAACTCGAGTATAACTCCCACCTCTGGGCAGGTGCTTCGCAAACATCGCTTCACCTGCTTGATAGAATACAAAATCGAGCGTTAAGATTGATAGGAAATAGAACTGCCGAAACAATTGCCCCACTCGAACACCGACGCAATGTTTCATGTCTTTCCTTATTTTATCGTTTCTTTTACAAAAAATGTTCACTCGAAGTAGCCAGTTGCATTCCTCCCCTTAAAAGTTTCTCCCGTAATACTCGTCTCGCAAGGAATGCTCATCAGTTCACCCTTGAGCCCAATTTCGGACGTACCGTGAAATATAGGGATTCTTTTTTTAGCCGAACGACACGAATTTGGAATAGTTTACCCGGCGGGATTTTCCCTTGCCATTTTGATCTGCAAACATTCAAAACCAATGTTAATCGGCACCTCCTATCTCTCCCCTCCCTTTCTTCGTAATGCCCACGCAGTGTGTTCTACATTAAAAGGGAAACACATAATCCCTTGTGCGCGCGTTAATTATAAAAAAAAAAAAAAAAAAAATCTAAGACACGCCCAGGGAAGTGCGTGCTCATAAGTAACTCTATGGTTTCTCTGGAGGAGTCAGTCCAGGTACTATCCAGTCTATTGAGTCTCTTAACCTGGAACAGTGTGGACCTCGGAGATAACTTTTCTGTCATATGGGTTGCTTCGAGAGGAAAATACCCCGGGTGATTTTTGGTCCCATGTGCATTAATAGCCTAGCCAAAGGAGTAACAGTCCAACGTCTCAGATAACTGGGTAATATACATAGATCGGTTGGACATCAATGCTGTGGCCCGGAAAATGTTTTGTATGTTTGGATGTTTAGATGCTCCCCTAACGGCTTAACGGATTTGGATGAAATTTGGTATGTAGATGGATTTTATGCTGGATTGAGACATAGGCTACTTTTTATACCGAAAAAAATGTTCGGTTCCTGTGGGAGAGGCTTATATGTGAAATAATGTATGGCTGAAGGCTTGTTTGTTATATGCTCTCGTGTCCCAACGAATGTATGAATATTTGAAGCTGGGTTGATGGAAGGTTGCAGGATTCACTTTATTTCGACAGTCTCCTGCGGGAGAGATGGAAATATTTTCCTTAACGAGTTTGAATTTAAATAATATAATTATTTTTTAAATAAATGGCGGACAATTGAAGTGTAACAGAAAAATGACATTACGTTACATTTGCAAATGAAGTAGAGCACTGGTAACAGAGACCATCAGCTTTTACCTCTTACAGCACAAGACAATAAGACAGAGAGACAAGTAAAACGGAGGAAAGAAGGACACGTCAACCAATACCAAAAATAAAAATAAAAAATGCAGTATTATTACACGGGTACATGTTTCAGAAATGTTTTTTAAACAAATGTTTTTAAGGTGTGTCACCTTAAGAAACTTGTTCGGTTCTTTTTCACGGTATTTTTGGAAGAGCTTCATTCTGATTTAGTATTTTTGTTTTTTTTTCGCTTGCATAGCAGCAGGTTTTTCTATTTTACTTATTTTTTGTTTATTCCCCCAATCACTGGTGGACGGCTCAACGGCTCGAAGGATTTTGATGAAATGTGGTAGGTAGATGGATAATGTGCTGGGTTGAAACATTTGTCTAGAAAAAATGGACGGAGATATAGAGATATGGAGATATAGAGATAAAGAGGTATAGACATAAAGTGATATAGAGATATAGAGATATGGAGATATAGAGATATAGAGATATATAGATATAGAGATATAGAGATATAGATATATAGAGATATAGAGATATAAAAATACAGAGATTTAGAGACATTGAGATATAGAGATAAAGTGACATAAACTTATAGATATACAGACAAAGAGACATAGAAATAAAGAGACATATAAGGATACGGAGATATGGAGATATAGCGATGTAAATATATAGACATATAAAAATATAGAAATATGAAAATATAGAAATATATACAGAAATATACATATATAGCGGAATATCACTTCGATTAGAAAAAGGGTATACACTATCTTAATGTAAATAAATTATAATTTGACGAAAAACATAATTTAACCAAAATGCTTAATCTGAAGTCCACGAGAAGGAGCTAGTAATGAAATAAAAAACCCTTTTTGTTTATTTTTAATTTGAACTTGGTAGAGCATATTAGCACAAAAAGTCAACAATCAATCATTTCATCAATTTGACATTGATAACTCCATTATCAAAACTAACATCATACCAATAACAACTTATTTACACTTGTACAGCAAGGAAAGATTGTGACGATGGATACAACACAAAAGATGTATTCTTTCCCAAAAATAAGTTAACAATATATCACAAATCTTTGAATTATTGATTGATCGAATATTTCACCATACAAATTCTCATACAAACATACGATCCATGGACTACCGGAAATTCTTTCAAGTTCGGTTTTTTATAAGAAAAGCTTTATTAAATGTTTTACGATTCTCATGTACTTGCGGATTTCATAACAATAAAAAAAATCTAATCTAAAAGGTAAAACGAATGTGAAACCCACCCATTTGAAAGCCATTAGTTCAAATGTATCTATGCTAACTTGTCCTTCATTTGCGAAAGATAAAATAATTATTATTGCTAGTTACGGTTTGCGACCTTGAAAAAAGGGTGTGTTGTGTAAAGTTGTGAACGAGATTTGATTTTAATTCGAGTATCAGTTATTACAATATTCTTTTTTCAATATTAAAGAGAGTTTTTTTTTGTTGATTGGACGCGGATGCCCGTATTAGGCACTGGACAGGTTTGCCCATCGATCTTATATGTTTTTAATCTTTCAGATACAACATTGTGATTTGAAATTAAGGTTCCCTGACGAAGTGTAGAGCATTTTTTGTTTCTTTTATTAAACTTGCCCTGAGGCGAACAAAAATATTTTCATATGGCGGAGAAAATACGATTGTCTTTTTGTTGTTTTTTATTTAAAGTTAAATTGGGAAAAAAATTTAATTAATATATCTTAACCTTGCAACATTTCTGTGGGACAATTACATGTTACGGTGTTGCATGTTAATTGCTGACTTAGATATTGAATACTTTACTTTACACCACCCTTCTGTTTAGAGAGGTGACGTGGGAGATTTATGGAATTTTTATAATATTGTCTGCGGTATTGCTTGATTGCAATGCAAAATTATTTTTCTTTTGACAAAAAATCAGTTATAGAACAAAAAAATATTACTTAAAGCAAAACATAGTGTCAAGTTTAAGATTAACATTAGGAAACGACTTATTTATTTATTTTAAATTATTATTTAAATAAGTATTTAGTTCTGATCCTGGGACCATCCCTTGAACGGTGTCGGTAGTTTGTTTCTTTGTAGATTCCTAAGGGCCGTTTTGTTCACTATTGTTTAACTCGATGGTAAATCCAAAGTTAACTGACTTGAGAGTTGATCTCAACTCGAGAGCTAAAAGGCAAGTCTAAAGTTGGTTTTGTTCACTCAGTTGACCTCAAGTTAACCAACTTGCAGTTTCAAAAAAATCCCTGGGATATAAGTTAAGACAATAAACATTTTATGTTCCCACTCCCACAGAACGTCCGACTCAGCAGATTCAATAAGCACAGGTAATGCTCGTGTGCAGCGCATTGACACCGATTGCAGCAATTCTTAATAAAACCAACTCAGCAATTCTTAATAAAACCAACTCAGCGTCTGGATTCAACGGAAACGAAGGAAACGAATAAACGATGCATAGGTTTAGTTATGTTAAGAAATAAAAATGTAAATCAGTTTTAAGTTCGAAGTTAAAGAATAAAGTTATTTTTTTAAGAAAATTGGACGAGAAGTAAATTAATTGGCGCCCAACGTGGGGCCTAGGGAGTTTGTTTAAATAAAAAACATAAGTTGACGTGAAGTACCTCGCCGTATAATTTAAACAAACAAAAACACATAAGTCAACGTGAAGTACCTCGCCGTGAAAATTTAAATTAACAAAAACACATAAGTCGACGTGAAGTACCTCGCTGTGTAATTTAAATAAAATAGTTAACACAAGTGTAAACTCGCCGCGAGTGATTAAAAGTTTTAAAATACTCCCTAAAGACAGCCAACACGAATCCACATCCCAATAACCGTGGTTCGAATCGATAGATTTAAGCCGAAAGCGAAGGAGTGCGACAACGGGTACCTCAGTAGCACAGCAAAAAGGATAATACCCACTCGCCAGCGCTGGAATCATGCGGTTAATTATTATCATGTAAGAAAGATATTTTTATTTTTAAGTACTGCACAAATTAATAATATTCAATATAAAATAAATGGAAAATTAAGCAATTTGATAATTGAAAAAGAAGAAAATAAGCAAACTTAAAATTTAAGTGAAAGTAACAAACAATTAATTTTTATTTAATTTTTAACGAAAAAGAAGAAAATAATTAAATTGAAAATTTAAGTGAAAGAAACAAACAATTAATTTTTATTTAATTTTTAACGAAAGAAAAAAAATTTAAATTTAAAATTTAAGTGAAAGAAACAAATAATTAATTTTTATTTAATTTCTAACGAAAAAGGAAAAAATAATTTAAACAAATAATTAATTTTTATTTAATTTTCGATACATTTAATTTGTAGGAAAAAAATTTTTTTTTTATCTCTCATTATTCGATATTAATTCTTAAATACATTACTCAAACATGACTCCTCCAATACCACCTGCTCCTATTCCCCCCCACAACTGACGATTTACCTACTGGAAGTCCTGCTTTGCAGACTTTAATATCTTCCTTAATTAATCAAACCCTTCAAAGAGAAGGTCGAAACTTAATCTATTCGGTCTTGAACCCGAACGCCGACCAATTCGCAGGATGCGATATCACGGTCAATGCAGACCAGCAAGCCAATATCGGTGAGCTCGACAAAATCCCAGATATTGTCAGGAGCTTACGTGAATTCTCTGGGCAACCAGGCGAATTCAGTTCTTGGCGCAAGAGCGTCGAACGAGTTCTAAGGATTTATGATTCTCTTAGAGGATCACCAAAATACTTCGGCATTCTAAATGTCATACGAAATAAAATAGTTGGTCACGCAGATCATGTGCTGGAATCGTATAACACTCCATTAAATTGGAATAACATTTCAAGATGTCTCACACTGCATTACGCGGACAAAAGAGACTTAGGTACACTTGAGTACCAATTAATATCCTTGATTCAAGGTAATCAAACAGTTCAAGAGTTTTACCACCAGGTGTATGCACACCTCTCTTTAATCCTAAATAAAACGTCTTCTATGGAGATAAGCAGTGACGCCCTCAATATTTTAATGCATTCATACAGACAAAAAGCTCTAGACACGTTCATACGAGGTCTAAAAGGCGATCTGCCTAGGCTTCTCGGCATTCGCGAACCAGCTGATCTACCACAAGCTCTCCACTTATGTTTAAAATTAGAGAATCAAACATACCGTACTCAATATGCCGTTGCTACAAGCAACAATGTTAGGAAAACATATCATCATCCCCCTCCTGTTCCACCGAAACGATATTCTAATATCCCACAACCTAGACAACAATTTTTCCCAGAATTATTCCACAACCCTAATCCTCCTTAATTTTATAATTCCCAGCCAAAACCAAATTATCCTCAATTTAATAACTCCCAAATAAGACCTCCTGTACCACAAAGACCCCAACAACCATCCATGGGATTAAACCGCCCACAATATCCTTATAATCCTAGACCTCAACCACCTCCCATTCCAATGGATATTTCCACAATTCGTACAAATAACGTTAATTATATGAACAGACCCCAACAGAAAAATTGGCCACCAGCTCAAAAAAGAATAATGGATCCAACTTCACGACAAATACATCCCCTTACTCTTCAAAGAAACTTTCACCTAAAGGCTTCAGATGAAGTAAACCCCGAAACTTACGAACAAAACATTGAATATGAAGATCTGCAACATGAACAAACCCTTCAAGAATATGTTGAACAATTACCAAATGTAGATTATTCAAACGAACAACAAGATGATCATTGTATAGAATACAGTGACATCCATTTTTTAGATTAAGCTGTTCCTCTCTTCCATACTTTGAATGCAAGACGAAGAGTGGAACTATCCTCAAAATTTTAATCGATACCGGATCGAACAAAAATTATATCCAACCTAATCTTATTTCAAAACCCAGAAAAAATGAAAAACCATTTTATGCTAATTCAATTGGAGGAAACATCAAAGTTTCTGAACACACCTTTTTAAGTTTATTTGGTCTTAATGATATTAAAATTAAATTTTTCCTAATGCCAGAATTAAAATCTTTCCATGCTATTCTTGGTAACGATAGCCTTAAAGATCTTTCAGCCGTAATTCATATAAAAGACAATTTCATGATAGTTAACAATTCCGGTCAAAATTAAGCAACTAATAGCACAGTCTGTTAATTCTATTAATATCAGAACAAATCATATGTCAGAACAACAAAAAACAGGTATTCAAAACATAGTTAACAAATTTTCCAAATTATTTGATGACCCAAATAATAAGCTTTCATGTACGACTGTAGTCAAAGGAGAAATAAGAACAACAACAGATTCTCCCGTATATTCCAAATTTTACCCATACCCAATGGCACTCAAGGACGAAGTCGAGAGCCAAGTACAGAATCTTCTAAAAGATGGTATAATAAGACGTTCAAGATCTCCATACAATTCACCAGTGTGGATTGTACCGAAAAAAGAAGATGCATCCGGAAATAAAAAATTTTGATTAGTCATAGACTATCGTAAGCTTAACGCCATAACAATTTCTGACCGATATCCAATTCCGGAAATAAATGAGGTATTAGCCAATCTCGGAAAAAACACGTGGTTCACAGTCCTCGACCTTAAGAGCGGTTTCCATCAAATACCTTTAAAAGAACAAGACATGGAAAAAACAGCCTTTTCAGTAAATTATGGCAAATACGAGTTTACTAGGCTTCCTTTCGGTTTAAAAAATGCTCCTTCTATATTTCAGCGAGCATTAGACGATATCCTTCGAGATCACATTGGCAAAATATGCTATGTGTATATCGATGATATTATCATTTACAGTAAAGACGAAACTTCACATCTGGAAAATATTTCCAAAATATTCGAAACTCTAAACAGAGCCAATATGAAAGTCCAGCTGGACAAATGCGAGTTTTTCAAGCAAGAAATAGAATTTCTAGGCTTCGTCGTTTTCTCTAAAGGTATCAAGACAAATCCGGACAAAGTAAGTGCTATCAAAAACTTTCCACCGCCTCAAACTTTAAAAGATCTGAGATCCTTCCTTGGTATGGCGGGCTAATATAGACGGTTCATTCAGGACTATGCAAAACTTGCAAAACCCCTGACGTCTCTTTTAAGAGGGGAGGATGGCCGAATTCCAAAAAACCTATCTAACAAAAAAACAATACATTTAAACGATGACGCTCACGAAGCTTTCGATAAAAAAAAAAAATCCTTAGCATCAGAGGATACGATTTTAATCTATCCTGATTTCAATTGTCCTTTCGAGCTCACAACTGATGCCTCGAACTACGCCATAGGCGCTGTATTATCCCAAAAAGAGAAACCTATTACATTCATATCCAGGACTTTAAGTAAAACTGAAGAAAACTTTGCAACAAACGAAAAAGAGATGTTAGCCAGACGCGCTATCTAGACCACCCATGGCCACACAAATTAATTCCTTAACACCTACAATTCATAGTGATGAATCATCATCTCATGGCCTTATTTATTTCGTAGAATCACCAATAAATTGTTTTAAAAATCAAATTTTTCTTCAAGTAGGTACACCTTCCAGTTTTTCATTTCAAATACCATTTCCGACTTATCACAGGCATATTATCATTGAACCTACTTACAATGAATCAAACGTAATCCAAATCCTAAAAAAATGTTTAAATCCATCGGTAACCAATGGAATAAAAACGTGCGAACCTATAATGGGTATGATCCAAAATGTTTACACAGAACATTTCAGTTCTTATAAGATCCGTTTTACACAAATACAAGTTCAAGACGTGAAAAACCAACAGGATCAAGAAAATTTAATAATGGATGAACATAATCGTGCACACAGGAACCAGAAGGAAAATAGAGTCCAAATTCTAGAAAAATATTTCTTCCCTACGCTAAGTAAGAAACTTAAAAAAATCACAAAACTTTGCTTAATATGCAAGCAGAACAAATATGATAGCCACCCTAATAAGGTACCTATACAAGCAACTCCGATTTCGAAATATCCCGGTGAAATTATACACATCGATGTATTCTCTACAGAAGGAAAGTTGATTATCACTGCAATCGATAAATTTTCCAAATGTGCTGTCACAAAAAGGATAAAATCAAAAGCTGTAGAAGATGTAAGACAGCCAATAAGAGACATTGTCTTTGGTTTTGGAATACCAAAAGTAATCGTTTGTGATAATGAAAAATCATTCAGTGCAGCGTCAATTCTCTTTATGTTGCAAAACGAGTTTGGAACTCAAGTTTTTACAACACCTCCCTATACAAGCACATCAAATGGGCAAATACAGAGATTCCATTCAACACTCGCCGAAATTATGCGATGTTTGAAATCCAAAAAAATTTACGAATCCTTCACGGAACTTTTAGAAGCAGCAGTTAACGCATATAACTTCTCTATACATTCCGTCACAAATAAAAAGCCAGTTGACATATTTTTCAGTAGAAATACCGAAAGTGCAGCACGAGTCGAAGAAGCACGCATAAAAAATATAGATAAATTAAAGTCTAAACAGGAAGCAGATATAACGTATCATAATAAAAAAAAATCTGGCCTTAAAAACTATTCCCCTGGAGATATCATTTACATCAAAATAAATAAACCATTAGGCTCAAAACTTTCAGCAAGATATAAAAAGGAAAAAGTAAAAGAAAATAAGTCAACCACCGTTGTAACAGAATCAGGCAGAATTGTTCATAAATCAAACATAAGAAACTAATCCTACAATTCAAACTCACCTCTCTCCTCTCCTTTATCCCACAGGTTTCTAATACAATCAATCCAAGGAAACATTAACATCCTAGACTATTCTAATTCCCCAATCATTATCCTAAACAACGGTCATTCCAAGATTTCAGAAGGAAATATAAAATTCATACACACCATAGAACTGACTCCGTACGAAAACTTCCTTTCAGAAGCACATTCCATTATCCTCAAACAAGTTCCCAAAACTAATCCTTTCTTCCCTATCATCCAACATGAATTAGAACAAATTAAAGATATAATTCAAAATCTAAAAGTTAGTAGAACGAAAAGATCCCTTGATTTCATAGGGACTGGTTGGAAGTGGATAGCCGGAACACCGGACCACGAAGACTTTAAAATCCTTAGAAATAAAATTAATAATATAATCGAAAATAATAATGAACAAATAGAAATAAACGAAGAATATAAGAAAAGAATTAATACACTTACTAATGTAACTAATGAAATTATAAATACAATAAAGAAAGACAGTACTATTGAATATCAAATTAATGTAATATTATTATTTAAAATAAAACTTATAAAAGAAGAGCTAACGAACATTATATTTGCAATTGAACTTGCGAAAGAAAACATTGTTAATTCTAATATCATGTCGAAAAATGAAATTAATTTAATACTAAGTAAAATGGATAAAGAAATATTGCCTTATACAAATGTAGAACAAGCAATAAAATTTGCCAATGTAAAAATTGCATCTGATTTAAAAAATTTACTTTATATTATAAGCATTCCAAAAACAAGAAATGAACTCTATGAAAAACTAATGTTATTACCAATTAAAAAGAAAAATGGCTTGATAAATAAAATAGCTCAAAGAAATATATTAAAGAATGAAAAAAAAGATATATGGATTACTAAGTAACTGTAAGAAAATAGAAGACATTTCTCTCTGTAAACAAACAGATTTACTAGACTTAAGCAATGACAACTGTATAATAAGTTTATTAGAAAATAAAAACGCATCGTGTAATTCAACAAATAGCCAACATATCGCTCAACTCGAAGAAATATCACCCGGACTTATCATCCTCAACCAATTTAACGGTACAATAGAATCCAGAAACAACACACAATCAATTAATGGAAACTATGTCATAAAATTTAACAATGAGACAATCCTAATCAACAATCACCGATTCGTCGCCGAAGAACTCACCAATATCCTAGCTTTGCCACCACAGTTACATCCAACTTCAGAAGACCTAGCTATCGAAGAGGTTCTTTCGTTAGAATTGATGAAGGAACTTAATACCAAAAATACACAGCATCTAAATAAAATACAAACAGAAAAAGATATTCATCAAATAACAACGTATGCGATTTTCGCAGTCCTATTTCTCATAATACTAATACAATACTTCAGAAAATCCAGAACATCAATAGCAACACCACCTATAATAACGATAACTAGTCAAAGCGAACCCAATCAATCAGCATCCCTTCAAACATATCCGAGCTTCTACAACATCATGTAAAATGCGTGGACGCATTATTTTAAGAAGGGAGGAGTTAAGACAATAAACATTTTATGTTCCCACTCCCACAGAACGTCCGACTCAGCAGATTCAATAAGCACAGGTAATGCTCGTGTGCAGCGCATTGACACCGATTGCAGCAATTCTTAATAAAACCAACTCAGCGTCTGGATTCAACGGAAACGAGGGAAACGAATAAACGATGCATGGGTTTAGTTATGTTAAGAAATAAAAATGTAAATCAGTTTTAAGTTCGAAGTTAAAGAATAAAGTTATTTTTTTAAGAAAATTGGACGAGAAGTAAATTAATATATAATATGTCAAACTTAACTTTTGTTTTTTTTTGGGCCTTGCTTACATGATTCCTGTTTTCAATTGTTTTTTCAATCTTTTTTTGACAGAAATGGTAAGAGGTGTAGAAAAGTAGGAGGAATGAAGTAACAAATGAAGGAATGAATAATTCAAAATTTTCTAAGGTTTGAGTTTTGACGTTTCTCGTTTGAGAAAGAAAATGTTATACACGGACTAAAAAAGTACTTTTTTAAAATTGAAAACAATTCCAAATCATGTTTTTTAGTGGTAATTGTTGAATTCAATTCAACAAAAAATTCATTAAATTAATAAAAACTTTGTTTTCCGAAGATTCGAGCTGCTAGCAGCGCTTAAATTTTACTGTTCAGGAATATTTTATTTAATTTTAATTTCACATTTTAATAACTTTAAATAACTTATTTTTAGTTTAAGATTCAATGGCAATTTGATTGCTTTATAGAAATACCTTACATTTGAAGATCTTCTTTTTATGGTCAAAATTTTCGTTTCAATAGGTTGTCTATAATCTTGCGCCGATACCTTTTGCTTCAAAGTTGACATTTGTAACGCCAAATTTCACAACACATATGTATGAAACTACAGTAAAATATAACAAGGTATACCGACTTTGACTTACTTTGCGTCTGACAGATTTTGTTTTTCTGAACATTGATAATAGCTTTGTTCGATGAGCCCTGAAGTCACCCTGGGGTCGCCACAACTCGTTTTTTGAAATACCTCAACTAGCCCTTAAGAGAAAATTCTCTGTTTTTTTTAAACCTGGGTTCGCCATGAAATCACCCTTAAGTCGATCTTGGTATTTTGCTAGGGCGAGGGTAACGATCAGCTGTTGTATACTGACATTAGCTGTCAATTTGTTATTAAATTTTACTGACGAAAACTCATTGTTTTCACTCAAAATGAAACAATTCATTAAACCTAGTTTCTTACTATGTACTAAAATATACAAGTGTGAGTTTATTGTATTTAAATAATCATTTCAATTTACATTCTTAATTTGGCATTGGCGAAACTGGTTGAGCAGTAGCCATTTCCCTTCGTGTGATATGTCAGTAACTTAATTGAGAGCCCCTGGGTAAAGTTTAGTATTTTTTAGTTATTATTTGGCTATTTTCCTTGAAACAAAATACTATTTATTAACGAAAAAACTATTAACACTCAACTCTAAAAAATCTTAAGTTTTCCATTCATTCTACTTTTCTGCATCCCCTTATCAATTTTTTGTTAAAAAAAGAATTAAAAAACAATTGAAAAAGGAATAATGTACTCAAAGCCCAAGAAAATAAATTGCAAGATTGGATCGCACGTACTTGCTCTTATGTGCGGTCACAGCGTCGAATAAAATTTGATAAATAAAAGAAGAACTTCTAAGTTTTTATTCGATTTTTGTGACTTTTGATTGTTCGAAAAAAGTACGTAAGAGAGTTTTCAGCGGAAAAATTAAAACGCCTTTTATTGCTATAAAAATGTGGAACAGTGTGGTTTTTGTTTTCAAAATAATAGGAAGCTATAAGGTACATCTAACAATAATTTACTTTCTAAAATAAAATTAATTAAAATAGGTAGCTTAATTATGTTAGGTTAGGATCGATAAACTCATGTTGGGGGTATTCATGGAATTTATTTAGGATACTATGTACCTACCTATAATAAGGTTGGAAGGAAGATAGGTACTAAAATTAAGATACCTATTCTCACCGCTGTGAAGACTGTTGGTATAGACAATATTAAAGCTTAACACAGTGGTTGTTTGTATGCATTTGTACAATTTTGTTTTCTTGATTGAAATTTTTGCATTCAGTAGGTAATCAAGTATTTTTTTTATTTGTTAGTTGTTTTTGCGTGTTTATGTGTTTACCATAGGCGTCCTTATTATTTATTCTGTATGCTGTATGCTGTTATGATCATGAAATGCTTTAAAATAAATAACGATAAATAAATAATAATACGATTAACGAAGTTTGCTTTCATTAGACTAGTGGCTCGGGCTCAACCGAGCAATATAAAACAAAATTTGGGGGAAAGTATTAAACAAATAAATTTTTTATGAAATCTAAAAAACACTATTCATAACATTTTTTTTGGAAAAAATGTTGCTGTTTCTATTATACGAATTTTTCATTTCAAAATCGTTTCGACCAGTTTTTTTGAAAAACTTTACGAAAACATATTTAAAATTTTTTTGAGTACGTCAATTTAAAGAAATCTATAGTTTATACTAGGAGACAAATTTTAAAAAAATCTAAAGATTCGTTTTCAAAACATTCAAAAAACAAAATAAGTTTTTTAAAAAAAATATTAAAAATAAAAATAAAATATTTTTGAAAATGCATAAAATTATTCCGAGAAAATAACCATCTTATTTATACGAAAAACTACAATTCGCCCAGTCAACAAGAACTTTAAATCTTATCACCCCCTTTTTTGCTTCCTTAAACTCCTCGCGTCTATTCTATATTCATGTGACCAAACTTTGGAATTCCTTACCCACCGCCATAAGAAAAATAATTGGAGCTAGTAAATTCAAAACCGCAGCACTTTTGTACTTTTTAATATTTGTAACAATAACAACTATCTCCCCTTCCTCTTTTCTTTTCTTTTCTTCTACTTTTATTCTACTTTCTTTTTACCATCTTTCTCTGTTAACTGTCTTTTCTCTTTTCCCTAATTTTTTTTTCCTTTGTTATTAATTTATTGTTGTTAGATACATTTTGATTGTTATGAAATTACTCAAGCTTGTTTTTTTCTTTTTTAAACTTTTTGTATTATATTTTTGTTATTTTTAAATAACGTATCCTATTGTTTTATGTACTATAAAAGACTATGTCTTATTTGTACAATGAACTTAATAAATTGAATTGAATTGAAAATTTTAATAAGCAATATTATTTAAATCATAAAACACTACATATTTTGAAAATTTCATCAAAAACCGTCAATTTGTTAACGAGAAAGTCTGATTTAAAAAAAAAAACGGTCATATGAGAGGTACCGTTATAAAACTTTTTCTGAAAAATCGATTAAAATTAGAAGATAGATTTTGCATAGAAAACATCATTCTGAAAGTTTTATCAAAATCGTAGGAGCCGTTTTCGAGAAAAATAAGTTTTTCATTAAAAGTTATATGGCAGGTACCGTTAGTTTTGGAGCTAGAATGCCAATTCGAAAAACAGTCGGGTAGAGTACTCTAAAAATACTATATACCAAGTTTAATCAAATCGGCCCAACAGTTTAGGCTGTTCGACCTCCCTATTATCGTTATGTCATGTTTGATTCTTAGAATTTTTTTTTTACGAATGCATAACTTGCCTTATAGTCCCTATAAATCGCAAATAAAATTAATGAACTGCCAAAGTTTCCTCCTCAACTTCTACTATTTCGGGAAGTTTAGAAATCCAGATGTTTATTAACTTTCAAGTTGAAAACCGAAAGCTGAAACTGGTCAAATTCGAATGAAAAAAACCAAATTCATAAATTGGAAATAAAAATGCTCAAGTTATGTACAACTTTGACTGAACAAAACGGCCCTTAGAGTTTTTACCTGAAATAGATATATGCAAGCCAATGCAATCAGACTAACAGGCAAGCGTCCTATCTTCACTGTAATGACAATTTTTGCTGAACGGACTTCAGCAAGATATGTGGATTAACATTATCCCTTACAGGGGAGACCACCTAAACAACGTGCTATAAACTCTACCTCTATGATGGTTTGGAAACGAGTTATGTGCTTATTCAAAACGCATTGATTTGATGCTCACTGATGTATTTTATAACAAGTCGACATAAGCACTCCAAAATGTTTTCTCACTTAAAGGAACTTACTCTTAAAATGTCATCCAAGTCATTAAAAATTGCTTCTGAGTAACAAAGATTTATGAAAATTGGGCGTGGCAGTAGGTGGATTTTTCAAAAAATATTTGCTAAAGATATTTCTCCCTCAAAAGAACAAACCCAAAATATTTAACCCAAAAACTATTAGAGCCATTTTTGAAGAACCATACAATTTAAGTGCGTGGATTTTACAAAAAAATGTGAAACTGGGAGGCCACACTGTTAGCAAAGATGACCATTTGCCGGCCCAATGCACAAGAACCAGCAACGGCATAAAGGACAGCAAAGTAAACTGCCAACAGACAGGACACCAAGCAAGCTTAAATGGATGCCCAATGAGAAAGAAGGAACTTGCCGAGAAGGTAAAATCTGCAGCCCAAAAACAAGAGAATCATACTTTTGAAGTGCAATCAGCAACCAGAACTATTGTTAGCGGTTTCTCGTATGCCAACATCGCAGCAGCAGTCGGGCAAGCCCCCAAACCCGTTGGACCAATACCTACGAAACCAGCTCGAAAGCCAGGAAAAAAGCCCTCACCACAACTCCCAACACAGAAGCCAACGACATCCAAAGCAAATCATCATCAAGGACCGTCAACAACCAGCAAACAGATGCCGAAAGGATCAACGTCATTCAACATTTTCTAGTATAAGGAAAGACTGTTTGGAGCAGATCTCTTCTCCCTTCTCCAGAAGACAAAAGAGAAGACAAAATATTGGGTCAACTTATATTCAAATTATGTATATAAAAACCCAATTTTCAATTATAACGAATATCGTTAATTCTATTTATTCAACAGCCAAACGAATTTCTCTATCTATGTTTTTAAAATCAAAAAAAACAGACATTATTTTCTTACAGGAAACCAACATCACAGCGAAGACAAAGAGTGGACAAAGGAGCGAGCCGCAGAGGAACAGCAATTCTTCTCAAATCGGACCTCAGGAGCGAAAAGAAAAGTATAACTGGACTTAGATGCATGTAAACAACGAAACTCGTCTATAAACTGACCAAGTCTGAGACGCTTCTGCTAGTCTCAGTATATATCAAGTGCAACTCAGCAAGAATCGACATACTTTACGATGTCCACATCATCAAAAACATTCCGAATCAACACACATCTTGTATCATTGGAGGAGACTTCAACGGTCTTCTATGGATGGATACCACGGAATCTCACCAAGGCAATTGTTGACTGGTTACAAGGAAATCCCGAGCATCATTCTTTGGTTGTCGTGTCTCAACCAAAACCAACATACTCTAGAACTTCATCTCATTTGGATTTCTTTCTGGGTTCGTCGAACTTCATCAATATTCTACCTGAACTACGGAACTACAATTGCGTAGCACACGATAGTGATTTCGACCATCTGGAAGTAGAAGTGAGGGTAAGACCTAATCAAAGGATATTCTGCGAACAACCAGAACAAAAGCTCCACATCAGGTATAACAGGGTGAACAGGAGAACATTCCGTACCGAAATTGAAAGAGATCTCCCGGAAGTCTCAACCAGCAGCAATCTCTCCAACAGTGAAATTGATAGTGCCATACTCCAATTCGAGACAACAGTTCATAACGCCTTGGAAAAGCTTAAGACTGCAAAAACCAATAGAGACCGATGCTCACAGACAGAGACTCCGCAATAAGCTTCAAAGCATATACCACAGGTTGTTCAACATAAAGAACGACGAGTATAGATGCATATACTCCGAACGAACTTCAATGCACCAACACCATGTTCAACCAGGCAGAGAAACATGACCAGGAGGATGAAATCAGGAAAAGACTTGCGAACATCAAACCGGGACCCGATGCCTTCAAGAAAATTAACCAGCTCGTTGGGAAAAAGCGCTCGATTACAGATACCTTAATGTAAGGGCAACATTCAGCAACAACACCAACCGAAAAAGCAGAAGCCCTCGCTAAGCATTTTAAAGAGATCTTAAAGGATCGCCCAACCAATCACCTTCAACCTGAATTCATCGAAGAAGTTAAAAACAAGTTTGAAGAAGTTGCAGCCCTTAATACTTCAGTCACCAACTTCAATGAATACAATCCTGCACTCGGACCAACTGGAAATGCTTTAACTTTCATCGAGGAAGTAACTGACATAATCCATGGAGGAAATTCTAAGAAGTCAGCAGGAAATGATGGGATTTCTAACTTTATGCTTAAAAAGCTACCAAATCTCGCCATCCTACTGCTGACGATCATCTTCAACAACTGTGCCTGAATAACAGCTACTTCTCCGACGATGGAAAACGGAAAAAGTGGTGCCCGTTCCGAATAAAACCAACAGGACTAGCGTCGAGCGATATCGGCCGATATCGCTTCTATGTTGTGTCAGCATAATCATGGAGGGACTTATCTTAAGAAAGCTTCATCATTTCTTCAGGGAAAGGGAAATCATACCTGAATATCAGTATGGTTTCCGAGCACGACACTCCACCATCCATCCGCTTCTTGGACTGAACTCTGACTTGACAAACGGACTCAACAAGAAAGAGACGACAGCCGCCTGTTTACTGGACATCGAAAAGGCCTTCGACACAGTTTGGATAAAAGGACTAATATTCAAACTGTCAAGTCTAGGACTACCTGAACACTTGGTAAGATAAATCAAAAAATGTCTAACCCATAGACCCGCGCTGGAATTCCACAAGGTTCCAAGTTGGGCACCATATTTTTAAAACTTTATACAGCTGACCACCCTACCAACATCCCAGGGACGAAAACGAAGCTATATGACGATGACTCCCTAACATATGAAATATCCATTTCACCATAAATCGCAGCCAAGAAAGTTGAAGATCACATAAGAAACTTGTGGGACTACTACCTTAAATAGGGACTAAAGATAAATAGCGATAAGAGCGAGCTCATCTGCTTCAGAACCGCAACAACAGTAACAAGAGGTCGAAGAGGTTTCGAATAACGCTGTGATAATATCAGTATTAAGCTACCAGACAACACAGTGATAAGGATAAAGACAACAGCTAAATACCTTGGAGTGAATTTAACTAACCGCTTTAAATTCAACAAGCACGCTTCATTTATGCTTAAAAGAGCCAACTTCTCCCTACATCTGGTCCACCCGCTTCTTAGGAGAAGAAACGGACTAAGCACTAATACTAAGCTCCTCATCTATAAACAGCTGATCCGTCTAGTTCTGACGTACGCTTGTATTCCTTAGTTCACCATATCCCCAATTTATACATATATATGAAGTAGATCGAAGTTTTTGAATGGAAGATACTTCGTAGCTGTACAGGTCTACACCGAAACCCCATTACATTGAAATATGTCCCAAACAAAAAGCTATATGAAGACACCAAACTGATCCCAATTAATCAGTTCATGACACAGCTCTCCAATAATATTTTGAGGAACTTGGAGGACCACCCCTACATGGAAATCCAGCACCTACTCCAGCAACAACTAGAGCCCAACCATCGCTACCTCAACATTCGAGCTCTCACAGAAGACCGATTTAAGGATATTATGAACAACGACGGAGCCCCGTTCTACGAGAGAACCAGCAACGGACACAAGAGAGGATAAACAACACCGCATCCTAGCTCCAATTTTTAAAACCAAAAACAGTTAATTATTATTAAGAATTTCAATTAAAAGATTACGCAAACTACAATATGATATAAGTAAAAAATATAGCATTGTACAGAGTCATCTAAAGTACGTCGGGCGTCGGGCCCCTGTTGTTTAGCCGACATGATTTGAACCCCACAGCCCTAAGGCGAATTAGTTTTACCTTGATCGGGTGTTAAACCAGTATGTATAGCTGTAAAAACTGGACTTTCAAATTATGAATGCTTAAAACAGGCTTTTAAGGTGCAGAAAACCAGTTTTTGGAAAAAGTGGTTTATTTAAACTCATCGACCGATCAAGCATTCATAAGAACAAGTAAGAGAGAATCGACTGTTTCCCATCTGCCCGTTCGAAAATTATGCATTGAGCCATTCATAGCTTATTCCAAATTAAGAACACATTTTCCGTTCATAAATCAAATCTTGACAAAAACACTTCATAAAAGTCATTTGGTTACTAAGCTAAGCCTCATTCATACCTAAGCACTTCGATTCCAACGTCTATCACAAGATAGTTAAAGTCTGAATGCTCTAGAATCGGAAACTATTATACAATCTCGCAAATCCCATTCTAGATGCCCATAGAACTGGGTACCTCAGTTCAAACTAGTTGACCTTGGTGTCTGAAAGGAGTGCACCACGGGCATCAAGTCGAAAGACACAATCTATAAATTGAAAGCCTTTAGAAACAAAACGACACGTATGTATTGTATAGTCAAACGACCGCAGACGCCCAGAATCGCTTAGAAAGGTGTGATGTGATTAAGTGTGCTCAAGTGTGTTGCACTAAAAAAAAAAGCTCCACCTTAATTCTGTTTCCATTACGGAACACAATTATTCAAGAACTGGTGCTACAATTACACGTTCCAGAGATCGACTTGAAAATTGCATTTGAATTTGAATGCACAATCGGCTCGAGAAGTGCCTCTAGAATAGTTAGAAATTGTGTGGCAACAACAGACATCGAAAGACCGAAGTAGAACCGGAGAGTGACTAACACAAGGACTTACAGCCGGACAACGGCTTTAAGTTGGCTTTGGCAATAAAAAAAATTGCTGCAAATATGCAAATGACATTGGGAGCTCTAATTTTAGACAAATTAATTGCGTTTTGATTGATTATTGGTTTGGTGTCTTGATAAAGGGGGGAGCTGTAGGGCTGGTCATGGTACCGAGGAAGCTGATTCAGCAAAAAAAGTATGGTGAAGATAAATTATTGAATTGAAATCGGATTGGTAAACAAAGGTGGCATAACAGTGCGAGCGTGTTAGAGTCAATTGCTTTTGATGTTAATGACTTTTTTTTGGCTGCGGAAAGATTTCATTATTATTATTTCTTTTATGGAACTTGACCCTTTGATCGGAAGAGCAGATTAAATCCAGCAGAATTCTCCATCGTACTTGATTGATAGCTCTTCATTTCAAGTAATTTTTTTATGAATAGCTATCGGAGTCGGAGGTTAAGGTGCATTGAATTATTCTTAGGTTAGTGTATGTGTATGTAAAGATCGTTTAATTATAAATCGCAGATTGTCGGCAGAAATTATTTAGTTTAAACCAAATAAAAAAAATATTTAGATATTCCTTTTGCTTGATCGTCGATTTATCGAAAAGTTACTTTGTTGGATTATGCGAATTTCGTCGCCTACTTGTCTCGAACCGAAGAAGATTTTTGGCGAAATTCTATCTTGAGCGATGAGGATAATTTTTCGGAAATTATGTGTTTTAACTTACAACTCGAGAGGGGGGATGAGTGACATTGACACATGTCGTTTTTGGGCAATTTTTAAGGCGCGCTTGCACCTCCTTCTTTTTACTTGCGATTGATTATAGGTACTATAATGCAAGTTATGCATTCGTGGAGATAAAAATTTTGAGATAACAATTAAACATGACATTACGATGATAGAAACATATTTGAGTTACTGGCAAAATTCAGTCCGTCTGCCTGTCTCTCTGTACTGTCTGTACGGATGTATTTTGGACTGTAGCCTAAACGAATGGGCAAATCGTCTTCAAATTTATAACTTAAAGTTATTTTGATATTCTATAGAGGAGTTTTTTCAATGTTTTTCTTAGCTCATAGATTAACGGTGTCTGTCATAAAAACGTTACGTTAAAGGTTTTTTTTTTGAAAACGGCTCCCAGAATGTTTATGAAAAAAAATCAGAGTACTCCTATAGGTAAGTATTATATTTTGATGAAAAAATAATTTAATATGGTGAGCTAAGAACAGTACCTCCCATATGACCGTTTTTTTTTCTTCGACTTTCTCGAAAACTGGTGATCCGATTAGGTAATATTCAAATTGATATCAAAGAAGATGTAGGTAGCGTAAATAATTTCGTATTGATTTTTTTTTCAAAAACTTTTTTTTGTATTTTTAATAATTTAAAAATTTTTTTTTTTTTATTTTTTTTTTTGAAAAATCAATATTTTAAAAACGGGTAGGTGATTTTTTTTTAATTTTGTTTTTAAATGTATATTGTTTTTGTTCTTATGTTTGTATTCTTGAATTATTTTTTTTTAATTTTTTAAAAATAGTTGTTAAAAAAAACAGTTTTATTTAAAACCGCTCCTATGATTTTGAAAAAAAATATTCACACTGTTTTACATTTCTTAAAGAAAAAAATGGCGTTTAAATTATTTCACTCAATACAGTTTAACGTAGATACTATATTCGAACAATCAAAAGTCACAAAAATCGAATAAATGCTTTGATGTTCACTTCAATTTTCTTAAATGTTATTCTAAAATGTGACCGAACAAATAAGCAGGTACGTGCGATCCATTATCCGTGCAATTTATTATTCTCGCACCTACTCCAAATTCTATAGTGACCCCCAAGCAGGGGGTTGCAGGTGATCAGCATGCCCACCATACATAATATGTAGGAAGGGGGCTGACCTTGACACAGGTCAATTTTGGGGCGTTTCTGAACATGAGCTCTGTTGATAACTGATAACCTTGCTGATACTCGGAAGAAGACTTATCGACCGGAGATTTGCCAGATTGGAATGGTCCTTTTCCTTTTTCGGGAGAGGATGTACAACAGCTGTCTTCCAACTCACTGGATAATATGCATAACAATGCTCTGAGTTGTTGAACAGTGTTGTGTATACGTCTATTGCTTCCTCAGGGAGATTTCGTAGTACAATATTCGGTATACCATCGACTCCTGCTGACTTCTTTTTCTTTAATGATGCGAAGATTATTTGGAGTTCGACCTTCGAGATGAGCAGGGAACTTGACCCATTTTGCTCGGCGATGGTGCCGTTTGCCAGATTATCTTCATTGAACCCAGTAAAACCAAAATTCTCACATCGCCATTGCGTGATGCTATTTCGAAGGTAAAAGTCATTCAGCAGAGCTCTGTTCTCCAGGTCGTGATTCGGGCGAATGCATTTATTCATACCTTATACACTTGCTAAAAAGCAGATCCTACCGTCTCAATCTTTTCCAAAGGATCTTCAATCATAAAGAAATCGTCGTCCAAGACAGCGTTCCCCAGATCTATTCCTGCTGTCAAGAGTGTGTTTTCGTTTTATGTCGTTCTCTGAAGCTTAAGACACGGAAGATCGTTTTGATTGTTCTTTTATGAGCGTGTTAACATTTTGTATCGATGACTTCAGTGTCCTAATCTCCAGATCGTTTCTATCGGTGAATCGCCTGTACAAAAGTTTTAATCTTGTCAGAAGTCCACTTTTTTGTCTGTTTAGTGCTTCTATTGTCGCTATCTTGTAAATTTCAGTTGCGTTTTGTTCTTTGTATCATGAGATTGTTCTGTCAATTGTTTGTTTTATAATACCATCCATCTGAAGCAGGTATCCATCGATCTCTACGTTCGATAGATTTCTGTTGTTTGGAGGCGAAATGTCGTTCGGAAAAGTCTATTTACGGCACTTTTCATATAACGGTTTTTTTTTAATTTTCGACTTTCTCGGTAACTGCTCACTGAATTTCAATAAAATTTTAAATTTCAAATTAATTCTACATACAAACATTTTAAATAATTATTTTTTTCTATTTTTAATTCATTTTTGATTTTTTTTTTTTGAAAATTCAATATTTTTAAAACTTATCAAAAAAACATATTTAAAATTTTAAAATCAGGTGTAAATAGATAAATTCTAAAAAACTGCATAACAAAATTACAAACAAAATTTTTTTTTCAACAAGCTAAAAATAAAAAACAGGATTTTATCAAAACCGGTACTACTGTTATTTTCAACGTAAATGTTAATTGTTTCTGTCAAAGATGTAATCGTCGTGCCCATTTCTTATAGGAATCCCTAATATCAATTTTCATACCTTAGCGTCACATTTTGAGGAAGTCTCATACAAAATTCTGTCCTCTAGTTTAAAGGGTTGTGTAATAAAAGTGCCAAGTTTTAGAATTTGTTTGTTGTTTGTGTACTAAAACTAGCTTATAAACCAAATTTCAGCTGTCTGTACTTCAGTAATTCAATGACGAAAAGAGAGTTTTTAGATATCAATAAAATAAAGAGTATAAGAGCTATGCAATTTTAACTTTACATGTATAATAACTCCGTTATTGACAATATATCCCGAGAATTTTGCTTATCCGGTATAATCCAAACCTTAGTTACTAAGGAGGGCTCAAAAAAAACGACGAAGCGATTCGAGAAGAGGTAGGTAGTGCCCTTGCGCTTCGCTTGGCTCGTCATAGTGGTGTAGGAAAATTTTACTACAACAATAATACAAACGAGTACATCTACATACGGTTTAAAATGTTAACCTTCTTTTTTAAAGTTGATTAAAAATTGATCCCTGTTTTAACTTGTGACCAATTATGTGTAATTGCTATATTACTTTTGCCCGGAACAGCCAAAAAGCTGGATCGGGCCCCGTAATTGCCAATCGAACACTTTAGAAGCATAAATATCTAGGCTGTAGCCTTCTTAGCCTAGGCGAAAATACGGCCATCAGGGAATTTCTAGAAATCTCTATATCTAATATCCGTTTAAAAGAAATTAGTTGCTTTTGTTTTGACCAGTTAAAAACTTCACTCAATGGATTTTGCTCACTTTTGCCTATTTTTTTGAGCAGTTATATACAATTCTAGACTTTATTTTGTCTTTTTTACCTATTTTACCTTTTTTGCCGTTTTGAATTTTTTTTTGTTTTTTTTTTGCCTTTTTGCCTTTTCTTCAGTTTTTTTCTAGTTTTGTACTTTAAGTTTTTAAATAAAGGACTAAAATCAACTAAAAAAAATTGTATTATTACATTCTACATGCATGCATGCACATTCACATCCATTTTTTGGGTGCATTGTTGTTGTTTGTGTATGTTTCTATTCTCAATGCGCAGGCAGCAAGCCGGCAAGGCGCCGAAGCAACGGTGCTAGGGTGGTAGCAATAGCAATAATTTCGCGAAACAAGTGCAAGTGTACAGTTTCCACGAAAATCAAAACAAACAGCCTATTGCACACAAATGCGTGAAAGGATGCATACGTATTGTTAATTTTCGCGTTAATTTGTGCCGTTTTTTTGTGAAAGTATAAAAAAGATTTAAAATTTAAAGTAAAAAATGCCTAAGAACGCTCTTAAAGAATCACAAAAGTTAAAAAGTTTTGTTTTGAAATTCGGGAAAGATAGCTTTTCCACCGATAGAAACGTTTTGTTGTGTAAAGTATGTGGTATAAAAGTCAACAACGAGGACAAATATTACGTTGAGCAGCATATTTAACTAGCAAAGCATCAGCAAGCAGTGGCCTTGAAAAATAAACCAACAAATCAAACAATAACATCTTTTGTGGCTGGTAGTGAACAAAATGAATTCAATACGGATCTTACCAAAATGTTACTGGCATGTGATATAAAAAATAAATAAATTTGTTGGCGCGACAGCTCCTTAAGGAGCCAAGGCCTAGTGACTTATACTCTCAACCATTCCTGTGTGTGTGTTGTTACTCTGCAAGAATGGAAGGGACCTACAGTTTACCGCCGAGTCCGTACGGCTACATGAGATGCACTTTTTCGAGACAAATTTTACTCTTGGAGGTTTTGTCAGTTCCTCGCAAGAGGCAGTACCCCAGCAAAAAAAGGTGGCTATGAGCTGGATTTGAACCCAGGTTTTTTCGCTTAGCAGTCCGACACACTAACCACTATGCCACGGGGCACTACACTGGCATGTGATATACCTTTATATAAAATGAATCGCCCTGAATTCATAACTTTTATTGAACTTTTAAACCAAAAAAAGAGTACCAGACCAGTCAACTCTAAGAAAAAACTATGTCAACGATTGCTATCTTGAAGTACTTGGTAAAATCCGTGCTGAGATAGGTGAAAACCATATATTCGTTTCTATAGACGAAAGAACCGACAAAGCCGGACGCTACGTAACGAACGTTATTGTAGGACCTTTCGAGAAGGAGTGACGTGCATATTTACTAACTTCTGAAGTTTTGGAAAAAGTAAATTCAACGACAGTGGCTGGTCTGTTTGATGATTAAATGCGATTGTTGTGGCCCCATGTAAATGTAATGAATAGAGATAAAGTGTTGCTGTTTGTGACTGATGCTGCGCCTTATATGAAAAAACAGGGAAATCTCTGCAAATTCTGTACTCGAAAATGTTGCACGTTACTTGCGTTGCTCACGGTTTGCACAGGGTATGTGAAACCATCCGAAGCAGCTTCCCAAAGGTCGACTCACTTGTAGCCAACATAAAAAAAGTTGTATTGAAAAGCCCAAGTCGAGCTGCTGTTGTCAAGGACAAAGAGCCTGAGCTGCCCCTGCCTCCACAACCCGTAATTAAATTTAAATATGTACGCAAAAACAAAATGTATATAAAAATTTTGGGTTGGTGATAATTTTCCCCAAGATGTAATCCCCAAAGGAAAATCCCCAAATCCATAATCCCCAAAATGAAATCCCCAGCAGCAAAATCCCCAAAGAGAGAATACCCAGGTCGAAAATCTCCAAGTGAATATCCCCTAAACAATTATGTTCAAGTAGTGAATCATGCGATTAAATCGCTCGGGCACTTGAACGTAATTGTTTTGGATGTATTAGATTTCATTTATATTACATGAAATGTAATCCAAAGATTTAATATACCAATGCTTATAATGTTTGTAGAGTTTATTGAAATAATTGTTTTTTTTTTTTCAAAATTGGAAATGAAACAAATATTCATAATTCATAATAAACGTACTATGTTACATTAATGCGAACAAAATAAGGTTTCTCGTATTGTTTTACATATAACGAAAAAGAAAAATGAAAGGAAAGTATCTGTTAATTCTAAATGTTTTATGTAACTAAAAGAAAGTACTTCTATTATTTTTAAAACTTACATGCATAAATGAAGATGTGCACGGATACTGGCACTTGGGATTTGGAGATTTCGTGGGGATTTTGGCAAAATAAATTATTTAGTTGGGGATTTTGTCCATTTGTCTTACGTCTCTGGGGATATTATCAAGTTGGATTAAATTTGTTTGGGGATATTATCCCGTGGGGTTTATTTTTTTTTTTTTTTGGATTCAATACGACACCCAAAAATTTTACTTTCACAGGTGTTGACTCGTTGGGGTACTTGGTTGGCAGGAGTGTCATACTACGCAAAATATTTTGAACAAATAAAAAATATCATGGGCAGAATAAATGACGACGCAAGCTGTGTGGGACTTGCCAGAGACAGAGCTGTAAGAAGGCAGCTAGCCTATATTCAAAGTAACTTCGGAGTGGACCCAGAAACAAATATTTTTGAGAACTTACAGAAAAATAGGTAATTTCAAGCAAATCCTTTTATAACAGTATACCAACAATGAACCTTAATTTCGATTTAAAGGATGCACGATAGGGGAAGTTTTGGACAAAATAGCTAAGAAATTTGAAACAGCAGAAGGGGTAGTGTCAAAAGATGTTTTGGAAAAATTTAAAAATATTTTTGCTCGAAACACTGAAGGAAATACACAATATATTAAAAAGGCAACGAAAACTGTCAGCTCCCTGAAAATATTGATGTCGGAAACGTTGAATTTTTCAAATGGGCTCCACTTGTTTCTGCAGATGTTGAGAGATCGTTTAGCTCTCTTAAGGGACAATCGTAGGCGATTGTTGCCGGAAATTTTCAAAAAACTGATGGTTGTTCAAGCTTATTATAATTTTTTTTTAATAAATGCCTTTTTTGCCTATTTCGATGTTTTTTTTTATATTAAACGCGCGCACAAGAGACTATTTGTTTCCCTTTTAATGTAGAACACACTACGCGGGCGTTAGGAAGATATGGAGGGGAGAGATAGGAGGTGTCGATTAACATTGGTTTTGAATGTTAGCAGATCAAAATGGCAGGGGAAATTTTGCCTTTTTTTCAATCTTTAGGTCCACAAAGTCCTATCCCTACATACTATGTACGCCAGATTTAGTTTCGAGAAAATTAGTCATTGTTTGGTTGCAGCAAACAGTTTGTAAGTGACCTACCCAGTAACTGTCCATTAGTTTTAATGCTGTTTAATTAAAAGCGAAATAGTTTTTCAGTTTAAGAACATGAATATCGTGAGGTACTGTATCGAAGGCCTTCGTGAAATCAAGCAACAGTTGAAGTTACATAATGATCTTCCATCAATTCCATTCCAAAGTATGTAAACAAGAATAAACCTGAGTTGATTATATTATAAATTAACTTTTGAATTACATAGATTTCAGTTGCTTATGTTTTGGCCAATACTGTATGTGATGAGTTAATACAGATTTTTTTGTTTTCTCTTACATCAATATTCCAATTGAGATCACTTTAAAACCTTGTGCTCTTTGTTGACTTGAAAGGAGCATAAATAGTCTGCTTTGTTTTTAACCACAAAAATACGACTTACAGTATGATCTCCAATTCTGAATCTTGCTTTGTGTTTCTTCAACAGACTAAAAAAGACCAATTATTTCAAAAGAGCGCTGCTTGGAAAGATTTTTCATTTTACTAATATTCTTTTATTTTTTAATGACACACTTGATATTTGTTAACTATCCTCTACTTCCTTTCATTTTAAAAATAAACCGACATCGAGTCTGCAAAAAATTTATACAATTCGTTATTAAAATGAGTTTTTCACACTCACTCACATCTATAAACAAAATTAATCGCAATTCATTACAATTCGTTACTTGAAACTTGAAAATATGAATATCATAAGCATAAACTATAATCTCAAGTCTAGTTATTCGGTTTATAGTGTTGCAATAACCCATTTAAACTGTATCAACTTCTGATTCAAATGTTGCATATAAAAAAATTGTTTATTTTATTAACAGAGCAAATCAGATTGCCATTAATCTGTCTACAATAAATCAAAAATATTATCAAAACACTAAAATAGTATTTGCAACTATTTGAGTACTCTACAGAACAAACATTTCTAATAGTATCTTTAGAGGCAACCCCAAATGTGTTAATCGGGTTGTCTCGTATGTGTCTTGGAACAGAACTGCGATTCTTGCTTCACAATATTATGGAAAGTGAAAACCTGCTTGTCGCTAGTGCAATGGGTCTTGGATACACCCTTCTGGAAATCACATGGTGTTGGACATACAGTTCGATGTCAACCAACTCCCCAGATCGAATTGGGTAATTAAACAAGGCGAACCGGTAGTATGCGAGTGTGTTTTCGCTAACCTGTGCTGGAATAAGAGTTCAACTTTCTTAAAAATTAGAGTGTTTTTTTTAAGACTTAGGTGCACGTCTGATAGCCGCTGTAACTAAAACCAGTCATTAACAACACATGCTGATGAAAGGGGGAATTTCACCAAAGTTATTGTTGCTAAACAAATTTGTTTTAATAAAAAAAAAAACAATATTTTCATTTATTATTATAAATAATCTAAATTTTTTCATAGATCTGGGAAATTTGTGGTGGAATGGTTTTGTAAAAGATGATGAAGCGAATCAGAGCATTTTTGTCCGAGACGCTATGTCAGGTTAAGCGAAGGAGGACGCCTCAGGTTAAATAGCATTTCAGAGCCGGAGAGAGAGCACCATTTTGGTGGGTGATTATTGCCTATGATTTGTTTACATAGCTGCTAGGTATAGTTTTGTTAGATATTTCTCGTCCTCCACTCATCCCTTACCTCACCTTAGGTGGCGCTACAGTCCAGGCTAGACATGGGCCTCACAAAACAAGCTTCTCCAGGTAGCTTGGTCCCTAGATAGCCGCCTCCAGTTTTGCAAGTGAATTCGGTTGGCGTCCTCTTCCACTTATATGGGCCACCTGAGTCTCGGTCTTTCTCTTCTGCGCCTCCCCTCGGGGTGGAATCGAAGATTTTCTGGGCCCGAAAATTGATGTCCATCCGCTGTATATGACCCAGACGTTGAATTTTTAATCTTTTGGCTAGGTCTGTGTCGCTGTACAGCCGGTACAGATTTTGGTCCAGGCGACTACACCATAGAGAAGGACTGCCATGATGAGGGTCTGGTAAAGGGACAATTCAGTTGCCCGAGAGAGGGCTTTGCTCCTCAATTTTTTTCATAGCGCGAAGGGAAGGGTTATTCTTTGTTTGATTTCGGCGCTGGTGTTGTTGTCTGAGTTAATAGCGGACAATAGGCAAGATCCCAAACATTCTCAAAGTTATAGCTGTCTATCGTGTTGTTTTGTCCAAGACATCGATGTTGGGTGTCTCGTGGATATGATCGATAGTAGAATTTTCCTGGCCTAAAACCGCACTGATATGAAATCAGGTTGTTGACAAATGGTTTTAGGCGTTTATACAATACAGCAGGAAAAATCTTGTAGGTGATGCTGAGGAGTTCACCTTTTTTAGGGATCGGGCCAATTATGCAGAAATGCCATTCATTGGGTATGCTTTCTTGTAACCATATCTTACTTATCAGTTGGTACATACTCATAATCAAGTTATCGCCAGCTGCTTTGAAGATTTCGGCAGTTAGGCCATCGGCTTTGGCTTCTTTGTTTCTCTTAAGCTTAGCTAACTTTACTTCATTAAAATGTGGTGTGTGGAATTGTTGGTTTTTTCATATTCTCAGCATCGACTGCGATTTCACTACGATGTTCCTTTGATCGTCTTTCCATGTTTCAGTTCGAGCTCTTTAGCTTTGACAAGTTCTTTTTACCTTTTGGTAAAACTTTGGAAATTCATTCCTGCAATAACAGCTCTTCATTACCTCGATCGCCCCCTTTTGTCCCGCAGAAAAGTCAATTATCTTGAATCCTGTGATGTTCAATGAGTATACACATATGTCCCCTATCCACCTCTGTCTTTCAAGTGTTACTGAACATCGGGTGCTTAGTACCTAAACTGGAGATTGGGTTCCAATATATTTGGAAGGTTGTTGGTGGTAGGAAATGAGAGGGGGGGGAGTGTTACCACTAAGGCACTAATCCTTGCATTCAGGCGACAGCGGAAGAATTCTCTAGATGGAATCAATGTTGGCGTCTACACTCTACAGTTTCAGTCAGGCTGAACTACTTAGCCAACGCCTTATATTGGCTACTACGAAGTTTCCGGACCTGAAGCCTATAAGGAGCGGTTTATCTGGCTCTTCGTCCTTGGAGTCATAGGAAGGACGGTCCTTTAGGTTGGGAGTTGTGCGGTCGGGTAACTTCCCGGCCATGGAAAAAACTTTTAGTTTTAGCAATCACAAGCCTCGGATACGCCACGGAATCACTGATGACAAACCCTGTAAACTTTTTTGTATATATGTATATAATTAGGACGGATGGGATGGACCGGTAAAAGGAAAACTAAAAACACTGCGATATTGGTTATGGCAACTGCTACACACAACAAAAACAGCGCTTATTTGGATATGGATTCTTTGTTGGAGGCAGACTCTGGCAAAAGGATAAGATAATGACACCAAAGAAATGTTCTTTGAGCTCCTGGGCAGAACATATGAGCGGTATCCTAGCTATGGCATTTAAATTGTCCTTTACGACTTTAAACGCCAAGCTAGGGAGAGAAGAGTTCTTTGGTATTACAATCGGAAAATACAGCCTACACGACACCTCATCTCTTCCAGTCAAATAAAACTTCCCATCAAGACCGTTTGGCAATATAAGAAAGCCAACTGGGATGGCCTGAATTTGTCCGTAACTTTAACTGGTCACTATGCTCCTTCGAAAATCACATTAATGCCAGTGTTTAAATGATCACCAATGTGATTTTTCTAGGCGTGTGTGCTTTTATTCCTAGCAGGGTAAATATTGTCAAGTCCAAAGAAAATTCTAAGTTAAACTTGCGTCCCTACTCTCTAAGGTCATGGAAACGCTGATTAACAATCAGCTTAAAAATATCTCGAAGAACGAAAGTTTCTTCATGGCGAACAGTACTTTCGCAACAATCGTTCCACTGTTGATCTGATGGCTCTCTTATCGAAAATGCGTGCTTTGTGGATCGATAAAAATGTTGTTCGTTGGATTACAAGCTATCTTCTAGATCTTTCAATATAAGTTGTATTGATCGGTTTTTAGTCTGGTTACCACGAAATAAATGCTGGTGTGCCTCAGGACTTCGTTCTGTCTCCGACTGTTTTTCATATTTGTTCGGTTTCCTTCCCCTTTTGACATGCAATCGCAACGGTACACTTTAATGCCTCGAAAACTAAATGCTGACATCTATCTTTAAAGCTCAACAACAAAAATTCATAGAAATAGAAATGTCTCTGAAACACTTGCCTCTCTCGGACCCGACACAATGTTTCATTTAATGTGTACCCTAATTTATACTTTCTTTTATAAGGAATGCTGACTATAATCCTCCAGTACAAAATTTCACCCGTAATACTCGTCTCGCATGGAATGCTCATTAATTCACGTTTGAGCCAAATTTCGGACGTACCGTGAAATACAGAGATTCTTTTTTTAGCCGAACAACACGAATTTGGAATAGTTTACCCGGCGAGGTTTCCCTCCCATTTCAATTTGAAAGCCATTTAAAACCAAGGTTAATCGAAGTTCTGAAAAACCCTTTTAACCTTCCTAATTTTGCTCGATTTGTAAAATAACATATTGCTTTCTAAATTGCAATTTGATGTCATTTTTAAGGTTTAATGTAAGTAATTTTCTTATAAAAGCACAACAATTATCATATCTTATTTTTCAACTCATTAAAAGCTAAATTGAAGAAAATATCTAACAAATTTTACTTCAAACTAGCTAACCCATCCGGCGATGCTCGGGTATACCATACATTTTCGAAAATAACGACACCGGCGCGGCGTAGCGGCAGCTAGTAATCAAAATAGCCTTAGTTACTTTTTTTACAAAATTATCCATCTGCTTGTGAAACAACCCAACGGCACCAGGTTGTGATTAAAATAACCTCAGTTACTCTAGCGCCACCTAGCTGGTAATTCAAATAACCTAATTTACTTCCTGGAACATCAGCAATCGGTGCACCCGTTCCCGAGATTAGCCGGAACAAACAGACAGATGGTCAGACACAAATTTTAAAAATGTGTGTTTGTTATAAAATGTCTGATATTTAAAACAGACACTTCATTTTTATTGATATATAGATAGTATCCAAAAAAATCAATATAAAGATCCTAGTGAAATCCCTCTTGACGCACTTTTCATCGTAGACCAAGTAAAAGAAAATCAAAAAATTCCAGTCGTCTTGTATCTGTCTCAAACGAAGCATAGCCTCACCTCTTATATCATTCGCGGTGTTACAATTTGTTACCACCAACCATACTCATGCAGCATACAGCAATAGTTCGCCTCATTGTAGGCTCTGTTGAATATGTTGATGGTAATTGCGCCAAAAAAAAAAATAATATTGACCGTACTTGCCCATGGCTAGGTTTAGATAGCTTCGGTTGCTCTGTCTAGCACATCGCGCATTCACCAGTTGCGCGTGCAGCATAGATATTGTATCTATTTCTGTTGCAACATTGTTTACCCATCGGCGCTTTGTCGGCGGAGGCGCAGGCAACGTTAAGGAAGCCATTCAGCCAATCGTGCAGCAATGCTGCCCATGCCCAATTCATGAACAGCATTGGGGCAGCAATAAGCGTATTTAATTAGAGCATTATACTGCCCCAGCTACATTGATATGATGCAAGTTTAGCAGATTAGAAAAATTTTGATTAAGACGTGAAAGAGATTGAATTAATAAACAATGAAGTACCGACCGACCAACGCACTTCAACTTGTAATCAAATTAGTTGAGCCTTCAAGAGGTTGGCAATCGTCTTAATGGCTTTTTAAAGGTCACCCTAGCCTCTGTAGGGTTCCGAGGCTAGGATCGCCAGATCGTGTGTGGTTGCTGGTTCATTGAATGCACGTTGATTTATTGGTTTAGTTCTAAATTGAGAAATTGCCACTTCGGCTTAGGTCTTCAATGATCGATCTTCTTTTTCCAAACAACCGGTTGCATAGTCTGAAAACCTTGGTAGTCTTCTTATACTTATCGTTTGATGGCTTCATTAATATTGCATTTTTACTGTGTGAAATGTTTCTTTTTTTTTTTGGTATTGCCTTGCAACGTCCTTCAACTTCGTTAAGGAACAATGCAAAGTTCTACAAGAGAAATATGTAAATTATCAGGATGAAGGTTGTGATGGAAAATTGTAATTTAATTGAAATAAATGACCCATTGATTTGTGAATATCTATATCGTATGGCTATTGGCTTGAGGGCATAGTGATTTGGCATAACAAATTGTTCTTAGGGTTTCTGATGTTTTCGATTTATGGTTAATGTACATATCTGCTAGTGAATTTCAAGATACCAGTCCTCTTTATTTCATGTTGTGGTGTTCAATACTAACGTCAGAAATTGTGACAACAAAACTAACGCCGCATGACTGTAGAAAATGATGTGAGTCCATAATTGGAGCTGGAAATGTTAGTCGCTGCCCGGAATTTCGGCCAAAATATCATCTTCCATTATTGTTTCAACGATTACGTCAACAAGTTAAATTGTTGTAGTTGGAGCGAAGAAGCATCGATGAATCCACCAAAATTGAGTATTTGGCGCAGTTTAATGGCATGGTGGCATTATTGGACTTTATTTCATTTGATATTTTATATTTATTTATTCATATATTTGGAAAGCTGTGTCATGAACTGATTAATTGGGATCAGTTTGGTGTCTTCGTATAGCTTCTTGTTTGGGACATATTTTTTTGTAATGGGGTTTCTGTGTAGGCCTGTACAGCTACGAAATATCTCCCTTTCAAAAACTTCGATCTTCTTCATATATGTTGGTGATATGATGAACCAAATAGGACAAGCGTACTTCAGAACTGGACGGATCAGCTGTTTGTAGATGAGGAGCTAAGTATTAGTGGTGAGTCCGTTTCTTCTCCTAAGAAGCAGGCGGGCCAGATGTTGGGAGAAGTTGGATCTCTTAAGTATAAATGAAACGTGCTTGTTGAATTTGCGGCGGTTAGTTAAATTCACTCCAAGGTATTTAGCTGTTGTCTTTGTCCAACACAGTGAGTCTGGCAGCTTAATACTCATATTATCACAGCATGATGCGAAACCTCTTCAACCTTTTGTTGCTGTTGTTGGGGTTCTAAGGCAGATCAGCTCGCTTTTATCGCTTTTTATCTTTAGTCCCCATTTAAGGTAATAGTCCCACAAGTTTCTTATGTGACCTTCAACTCTCCTGGCTGCGATTTCTGGTGAAATGGATGTTGCATATGTTATAGTCATCGGCATATAGCTTCGATTTCGCCCCTGGGATGTTGATAGTCTGGTCAACTGTGTAAATGTTGAATAGTATGGGGCTCAACTTGGAACCTTGTGGTACTCCAGCGCTGATCGTCTTTTTTTGTAAAAAGTATTTGTTTACCTGTACATAAAAGGATCTATGGGTTAGAATTTTTTTGATTAATCTTACCAAGTGTTCAGATAGTAATAGACTTGACAGTTTAAATATAAGTCCTTAAATCGAAACTGAGTCGAAGGCCTTTTCGATGTCCAGTAAACAGGCGGCTGTCGTCTCTTTCTTGTTGAGTCCGTTTGTCACGTCAGAGTTCAGTCCAAGAAGCGGATGGATGGTAGAGTGTCGTGCTCGGAAACCATACTGACATTCAGGTATGATTTCCCTTTCCCTGAAGAAATGATGAAGCTTTCTTAAGATAAGTCCTTCCAGGATTATGCTGACACAACATAGAAGCGAAATCGGCCGACATCGCTCGACGCTAGTCCTGTTGGTTTTATTCGGAGCGGGCACCACTTTTTCCGTTTTTCATCCTCGGGGAAGTAGCTGTTATTCAGGCGCAGTTGTTGAAGATGATCGTCAGCAGTAGGATGGCGAGATTTGGTAGCTTTTTAAGCACAAAGTAAGAAATCCCATCATTTCATGCTGACTTCTTAGAATTTCCTCCATGGATTATGTCAGTTACTTCCTCGATGGAAGTTAAAGCATTTCCAGTTGGTCCGAGTGCAGAATTGTGTGCATTGAAGTTGGTGACTGAAGTATTAAGGGCTGCAACTCCTTCAAACTTGTTTTCAACTTTTTCGATGAATTCAGGTGGAAGGTGATTGGTTGGGCAATACTTTAAGGTCTCTTTAAAATGCTTAGCGAGGGCTTCTGCTTTTTGGGTTGGTGTTGTTGCTGAATGTTGCCCTTGCATTAAGGTATCTGGCATCGAGCCATCGATTTAAGATCGGAGTATATGCGTCTATACTCGTCGTTCTCTCTGTTGAACAACCTGTGGTATATCCGCTGAAGCTTTTTGCGGAGTGAGTGAGTGAGTGAGTGAGCCTGTGAGCATATATGGCCTGTATATGTTCCGGCATATTCGCATATCGGTCTCTGCTGGTTTTTGCAGTCTTAAGGTTTTCCAAGGCGTTGTTAACTGTTATCTCGAACTGGAGTATGGCACTATCAATTTCGCTGTTTGAGAGATTGCTTCTGGTTGGGACTTCCGGGGTATCTCTTTCAATTTCGGTACGGAATGTTCTCCAGTTCACCCTGTTATACCTGATGTAGAGCTCTTGTTCTATATATATATTGTTTATTGTAGCATAATGATACATTTCTTAAAAAGATTTTGCACTATTTACAGTGATTGGTACATAAACTACCTTACAACTGCCAAGATATAATGAGTCTTAAAATTTACAAAATGAATGAAAATAAATATTGAAGGAAAGCTACAATTTAAAACCTTCATTAAATCAAAAACAAAAAATAAAAAATAGTAAATAATAAAAGGAATGAGGCATTGAAAAATAAAGTTGGATATGGAAATCAAAGAGAGAGGAGGTGGTGGCGGTAATATAACAATGTCATATTCAAAATTTATTGTACATCATGATGTAAGTAATAAATAATTTTGTAGATAATAATAAATAAACTATGTAATTCATAAATAATTAACAATTAGTGTATAATACTACACTGAGCAATAATTAAACTTATATCTTAAAATATAATAAATAAATAAATAATTTAAATCAGTCTTTCGCAATAAATATATAAATACATATGTAAACTAATAAATAAATAAAAAAAAATATGAATAAATAAATAAATAAATAAATTAACAAATAGAGATATAGTGAATAAATAATTTGTAAATATACGTTTATATAAATAACGAACAGGTAATATAATATAATACAATGTATGAATAAACCAAAAAACAAATAGAAAAATTAAATAAATAAATAAATCAACTGCTAAATAGACAATCATGACATACATATATATAAAAGTTACTCTATTATATAACATATTAATTGTAAAGTTGTTTTATGAAGATAATCTTGAAACCAATGCATTGTCAGACGAATAACAGGAGGTGTTATATTTTTCTTTCAATTTTGAAATTCTGTCTGAAACATATTCAATATTTACAAGTAAGTGAAGTTCATTGGTCGAATAATGCTACGGGAGATTAAGCATCATTTTCAGAAGCTTATTTTGCGATATCTGTAGCCTACGAATATGGCTTTTTGCACAATTACCCCAAGCCGATGACTCATAAAACATGATCGCCTGAAAGATGGCTTTCTAAATTATAATCTTATTATCCTTGCTTAGTTTGGATTTTCGATTTCTGAATGGATACAAAATTTTAATGCTGGTGTTTACTTTTTTAATTATTTCTTGTATGTGTAGACCAAATGTTAGTTTAATATCTTAATTTATTCCAAGATATTTTACGCTTTTTTCCACTCAGCCCTGATACCATCAATCTGGAGAGTGTTGCATGGTAAAAAGCAAGCTTTTCTTTTTCTTTTTTAAAGTAAAAAAGCTGATTGCAGCTTGGTTTCAATATTAAAACCGATCGAATCAGAAGAAAAGATGCTAGTACCATCAGCAAAAATTTCTTTCTCACAGTTAGGCAACTGAGGGAAGTCTGACGTGAAAAGGATGCAGAGATTTGGGCCACGGACAGATCCTTGGGGGACTCCTGCAGAACAGACACAAGTTTCAGACAAACAGTTGTTAACTAAGACCATATATTTTATTGACAACAAAAACGATTGGACGATCTTAATAATGTAAATTGGAAAATTGAACGTAAAGAGCTTATGCAAGAGCCCATGGTGCCAAACAGAATCAAACGCCTTTTCAATGTCAAGTAACACCATACCAGTACTTTGTCCTAGTGCAAAATGTGTTTTAACATGGTCGGTAATTGGATGTGTATGATGCACAGTACTATGAAATTCCCTGAAACCAAATTGTTCAGCAGGAATGATGTTGTGAGAGTTCGTGAAAGTAATCAGTTAAATTTTTATTATTTTTTCAAGCATTTACTAAGAGAGCTCAACAAACGTATAGGTCTATAGCTTCCTGGCGAATTCGCGTTTTTTCCCAGTTTGAGTTTTGGGATAATTTTTGCAATTTTCCATTCTGTTGGAAAGTAACCTATTTTAATGCAACAGTTAAACATAATCTGTAGCAATTTGTAACCTAAGCTTGGGAGATTTTTTAAATATAAATTCCGTATGTTATCAAAACCGATAGCCTTTCGTGTTTATAACGTTTTAATGACCGATCTTATATCTTCAACCGAGAAAAATCCAACATCTCCATTAACAGCACTTGAGTTTATAATATCAACAGACTGTGTTACTAAAGACTCAAGGTTTGTGTTACCATTGCTATTAGTAAGAACTGAACAATTTTCAGAAAAGGAATGCGCTGGAGCATTCGCTTTCTCGTTGCCAGATAACATAACGTCACTTCCCATTTGCAAATTTCGTTTTTTTATAACTTTTACAATATTCCGGAAAGTTTTACTGGACTTTTGAAGTCCTTGCAACTTTTGGTTCCACGCGAGATTTTTAAACGACAAAATCGCATCTTTTATAATGGCGTTGAAAATTTTGATTTCATAGTAGTATTATAATGCATCTTGTTCGCATCCTCCTTGATCTCTTACTGTGTTTTACTTTAATAAGTTCGACTAATTAGGGAGGTAAGGTATTCTTGCTTGTCAAACTTATATTTTTCTTTGCAACCGAGTTGTCTACGCTTTCAATTACTGTAGATGTAAAAGAGGAAACCTTTCTGTCAATGTTTGCTTCGTTGACTTCATTAATTAAAAGTCTAGGTAGATTATTTAATTTATTTTTATTAAATTCTTTTACATGCAGTCCAATCTGCATTTTTGAAGTCGAAGATCACTACTTTTGAACAGCGGTGATGAAAAAACACTAGTAACCACAGGTAGGTGATCTGAACTTAATTCATTAATAACCATTGGCTGATTAAACAGATCTGGCATGTTGGTTAAAAATATATCAAGAGTTGAAGGGTTGGATCTATTATTTGCTGGATAATAAGACGGGTCAGGAGGAAACAAAACGTCAAAAGGATGACTTAAATTTAGGTTGGCAAGTATATCCCCCAATGTATTCGGGCGAAGTCACCACCAATAAGAAAAAGGTCATTACAACTTATCAATTTCCGTAAATCATTGTTGAAATTAAATCTTTTTTGATGAGATGCAGCCCGACCCGCAAAATAAGCTGAAAATATTTTAATTGTCTGTAGTAGCAGTAGTAGTTATGTGATTTGTATTAAAACATATATAAAGTTAATTAACATACATATTTGTTGAATAATTAACAAAATATAGCGTTGGCTTTTGCCGTCAGCCAGAAAAAAGAGATTTTTAAGTTGATAGTATTATTTCTGTAGTCCAGCGCTATAAGAATAAAGTTGGATAGTTCCATCCAGTCCTGACCCACAAACTTGTTTTCTTTTTCACTAAAACATAACCCTCACTTATAATAGTACACTAATTTTTTTCATAAAAATTCTTGCAACCGTTTTCGAGAAAAATAAGGTCTTACACAACTGTTATTATGTTAGGTGCCGTTAACATTTGAGCTTAAAAAAAATTAAAAAAACTAATCTGTTAAATATGAAAACCTGATTTTCTAAATTTCATTGGCTCAACCGTTTAGGCTCAGGCTGTAGTCCAAAATACATCCGTACAGGCAGACAGACAGACAGACGGATAGAACTTTGCCAATAATGTCATGTTTGATTGTCATCTCAAATTTTGGATTTTTTTTTTTGGATTTTTCACCAAATAAAAATTAACATTTTTTTTTAATTTTCAAACTTATGTCCTGGGTTTTGCTGAGGGAAATATGGTCACCGTAAATAAAAGTAAAAATTAAATATTTTTCCTTTTACTTTTATTAATATTTATTTTACAAATGATCACACAACATAGAGACCAACAAACAACAACTATTTGATTAAAAAAATAGTATAATCATTTGGACTTGCTGCTCAATTTTGTGACTTACTGTGGTGGTTTTGGAATCCGTAAACAATAAATTTAACAGACTTCACCTCACCAAAACAAAATGGCCGACATTGACTACTAAAATCTAGCCTCACCAATCGCAAATTTTTTTTGTTTTGATATACACGACAGGTACAAATTTAGTAATCTTCACTAAAAAAATTTTTCCTGAAGAAAAAAGTAGTCAACAATTTTATTAAAAGCTCCCCGTCATTTTTCAATTTTCTCAATTAAAGAAAGAATTCACTGTTTTTTATTAAAACACAGCCGCTATGACACCGACACGTATAAAATCATCAGGAAATTTAAAAAAGTTAACAGCATTGGTGGATGCTGGCAGGTTTATAAGCTTGCATAATGTATGTTCTAAGAACTCAAGGTCAGGCTTCAAATAATAGACGGAAGACATTCCTGCAGCATTCTGAACGGAATTACGTTCCGAGGAGCAAACATCGACTCGGACCACTATAGTAGTTACTTCAATTGCCAGATTGCCACCATATTTATGTTGGTTGGTTGGAATATCTGCAGCCAACATTACGAAATGTTGGCCCCTCCAGAACTTTAGGGCATTTATGAGTGGAAGCGTTGGGGAGGAGATATTAACCATATTTATGATAATGTAATTTTCATATCAACAATATAAATATTCAAATGGCTTGACTGATTTTAAAAATTCTCTTGTGTGCACTAATTTTTAGATATACTTGGGTGCTAGGATATGGGGATCCAGAAAATATATATTATACCCGAGCGCCGCCGGATGGGTCAGCTAGTTGCAAATAGAAATACTACTTCTGCTACTATAATCCGAGATTAAAAAATAGTGAGATTTTTATTTATCTCGAAGGGGTAAACGCAAAAAAAATATTACGAGTTACTCTCTGCCAAGGTGTAACAAATCAAAGTTACAATCAGGACCGATTCGAGCAACCGAGAAAGAAAAGCCTAAAACAGATAAAGTAAAGGAGATTATCCACTTTTCTACCTGTAACTGCCAAGGTTAAATTATTTTACACCTGACAATAATTAAGCCTTCCAAGACCAATACATTTATTGATTTGATTTCAAACCAAACGGTAACAATATTAAAAAACACATTAAGCAGAATAGTTAATGATGTGAAAAAGAAATTAGTAATGAAATAACAATTAACAACAAAGTCATAAGAAGAATAGGATATATAAGAACTAGATATCAGGTGAAACCTGTAAGATGATAACTATAATTCGTGAAGATTGTTCTGTGTAGAACACTGTTTCAAAAATTGTTTATATCAAAATATTTACCTTAAAGTTCTTACTTATTTTTAATCTGCAAAATATATCAATAAAATAATAATCTGCCATGTCAGCAAGTGGAAAACACGTCTTCAAAAACGACGGACATGCAACAAGTTTATCTGAAAAATTGTCGAGTTTCTATAAAGAACAGGAACTGTTTGACACCATCATATTAGCTGGGGACAATGGCGTTAAGATTCATGCCAACAGAATCATCCTGTCCGCCTTTAGTGAGTACTTTTTGGAAATATTTCGGGGAAGCCCTACATCTTTATGCGGAAACGTAGTCGAACTCAAAGATATCGAGCCTTTTGCACTAAAGCTGGTAATTGATTTCATATATTCGGGTTGCATTGAGTTGAGCTTGGAAAATTCTGAAGACCTTCTCCGAATTGCAGCGTTTTTAAAAATTCAAACCTTGATCGATGGTTGCTGTGATTATATCGAAAAGCATGGAATTAACAAGAAAAACTGCATCAAATGGCTTTGCTTATCGAAAGGACTTAACTTATCGGAATTGAAAGAGAAATCTTTAACTTACACTTACAACCATTTTGAGGAAATATCAAAGGAAAAAGAAATCCTGCTGCTGAATGAGATTGAATTAAAGGATCTGCTATTTAACGATAATCCCGTGGAGACTTCGAAGAGCACGTCTTTCTGGCTATGGTAGCTTGGGTGGAATACGACAAGGTGCAGCGGCAACATCTGTTATTCCAGCTCTTGAAAATGGTTCGGTATAAGTATCTTAGCCCGAAGTTCATCGTTACAAATAGGAGGTCTGTCTGCAAGACGGTGGAAAGCTACGAATTGATTTGCAGTTGGCTTCAATGGCACCTGGCACCAGAAACACTGGAAATTGAAGAACAAACAATTGATTTGAAGCCCAGAGAAAGAGATGAAAGACTTGCTGTTGTAAGCTGTTTAAAACGGAACGAAGTTGTGATTCAAACGTGGAATTCTGCCGAGGATTCGTGGTCAATCGAACGAAAAATAACTTTATGGAAGAAGAAGACTAGTTATTCTGTGATTGTGATTGATGAAAGACTAATTATAGTTGGAGGGGAAATTGGTGGTTTAGAAACAAATAGGGTGGAATGCTTAGATTTGCGAACCATGAAGTGGATTGATTTGCCACCAATGCGATATGAACGAGGGCGTAGTGAGTTGGTCAATTTGAACGGGAATTTGGTTGTTTTTGGCGGTAGAAATGGTCACACTGTTTTACTTAATACGATGGAAATATATGATTTTTCAACCTGCAAGTGGCATGGACACCAAATGTCAGTACAATGGGAATATAGCAAAGTAGCTACTTATAATGAAAAATTATACATTCTCGATGTTCAAAATGGCATTTTGCAATGCTATGATGACGACTCCAAACAATGGACTTTGAAATCAGTAATTAGAGAAAATCTCCATGGCTTTGGATTTGCTGCAGTTGGTGAATTCTTGTACGTTATTGGAGGTCTGAATAAACAATATGTTTCTACAAATTCTGTCAAACGTTACGATTTATCCAACGACACCTGGTGTAAGGTGAAAACATTGCCAAAATCTCAGTTTAACACACATACCAAAGTTTTTGATAATAAGATTTTAAATTTCTGTTTACATGAAAAATTGATACAAGAATATAACCCTGAAACCGAAACGTGGAGGAGTTTCCTTTATCCTTCAGCAATCTATGGTTGTTTTTATGTTACCTTTTTTTGTACTTACCCCAATAAGTTATAATATGATGTAGCCTTTAAAACTTATATAAAATGTAAAACTTAATTATATTAAAAAAAAAAAAGTTGTTAAAAGGTATTCTTAAACGCTTTAGTTTAATGTTCCGGATATAGCAAACAGAGGAAGCTGTCTTATGTTTTAACGACACTATAGGTGGAAAAAAATCGGCCAAAAATTAGATTTAATTTTTACTGGCGATTATAAGTACTATAAGCCATGTTTAGGATTCGGGAATATAAAAAAAAATTGAGATAACAATCAAAACATGACATAACGATGATCGTTATAGAAGATTAAAAAAGTCGTTGACAAGAAATGTCCGTCCGTCTGTCTGTCCGTTAGGGTGTATAATGAGCTGCAGCCTAAACAGGTCAAGAGATTGCCTTCAAATTTTGTATCTGTTGGCATTCCTCAGAGGCTGAATTGAAATTTTATTTTTAGGGCTAAAAATAACGGTACCTGCCATAGAACGGTTAAGGAAAACGGCTTCAACGATTTTGATGAAAATTTTAGAGAATCATCTTATCGGAACCAAATTTACGGGAAAAGTCTATTAACGGTCCTCTCATATAACTGTTTTTTTTTTTTTTTTTATTTTCGACTTTCTTGGTAACGGGTCAATGGATATCAATAAAATTTCATATTCCGAAAGTTCTAAATAGCCAAATTAATTCTGAATACTAACATTTTGAATAATAAATTTTTTTTCTATTTATAATTATTTTCGATTTTTTTTTTTGGAAAATTCAATAATATGTCATGACATGTCCCACCTTAAAGCTGAACTGGATGACTGGAATTATATTTTTGTCCTCGGCCCACTTGGACAGACTGTTGATAACTTTTTCGAATACCTTGCTGATACTCGGAAGAAGACTTATCGACCGGAGATTTGCCAGATTGGAATGGTCCTTTTCCTTTTTCGGGAGAGGATGTACAACAGCTGTCTTCCTACTCAATGGATAGTATAAATTATTCCGGGAGTTTTTGAACAGTGTGGTGTATATGTCTACTGCTTCTTCAGGGAGATGTCGTATTACAAAGTGTATACCTTCGACTCCTGCTGACTTCTTTTTCTTTAATGATCCGAAGATTATTTAGAGTTCAACCTTCGAGATGAGCAAGGAACTTGGGCCACTTTGCTCGGTGGCGTTTGCCAGATTATCTTCATTGAACCCGGTAAAACAAGATTCTCAGATTGCCAATGCGTGATGCTTTTTCGAAGGTAGAAGTAATTCAGCAGAGCTCTGTTCTCCAGGTCGTGGTTCGGGCAAATGGAATCATTCACCTTATACACTTTCTGAAAAGCAGAACCCACTGTCTCAACCTTCTCCAATGGATCTTCGATCTCAAAGAAATCGTCGTCCAAGACGGCCGGCGTCCCCCAGATCTATCCCTGCGTTCAGGAGTATATTTTCGTTGTCTGTCGTTCCCGGAAGCTTAAGACACGGAAGATCGTTTTGATTGTTTTTTTTTTGAAGATTTTATTAATCACGGGAAACATACTCGGGTCGCTAGAGTTAACGGGTCGAATTCTGTTATCCTAATACAAGTTAATAGACAATATGTAATTTTGCTTTATGAGCGAGTTGACGTTTTTTCAGTGTCCTAATCTCCAGATCGTTTCTGTCAGTAAACCGCCTGTATAAGAGTTTTGTCAGAAGGCCACTTTTGTGTCGGTGTAGTGCTTCTATTGTCGCGTTTTTGTAAACTTTAGTTGCGTTATGTTCTTGGTATCGTGGGATTGTTCTGTCCATCGGTTGTTTTATGACACCATGGATACCTGAAGCAGGTATCCATCGATCTCTACGTTCGATAGATTCCTGTCGGTTGAAGGTACAATGTCCTTGGAGAGGAGTTCTCTTGTCAGGGTGCTGGAGAAATGTGGCCAGCGTGCCTTACAAAAATTTTAAGAGCGTGCACGGGAAGCGATGCTTTATCGAAGCCAAGGCTGTTGACTGTGTTAGTTTAATCTAAAGGGTTTTCTAATAAGTATTTACATTTTGATATTAAGAAAAACGAGTATTTTTAAGAGAAATTAATGGATGTTTATTTCATTGTAAAAAGGGTGGTATGCCATTAACAATGAAAAACGATGTCAGCCGCCACGACTACAATTAGCAATATTCTCAGTTGTTCTTAAGCAACGCATGCGGTTTCGATTCTCCACGTCACTAGCCCAAATTTTTCCACCAATTTCACTAGTGCCGGCCGAGAAAGCGCTTCACGACGACCCAAAAGTGCTCTATTTTTGCGAACTGTGATACTGTTACTCCACGATTTTCACCTTTTTTAATATTGGGCAATACATATAATGGCACCTCTAATTGGAATACCCCTTAGTACAGATGTAGGCATTATTTCTGGCGCTAAAATTCGTCACATTGAAGTCTTTGAAAGGCCGAACTCTTGTTCAGGGCGAGGAATCAAATGATGCTTTTTGACTGATCTTGCGTTCCTTTGACGTATGAAACTTGGCAGATTGAATACTAAAGCGATCTTCTAAAATTTGACTCCAAAAAGTTGAAGAGTCGACTGTGAAGAGTCATGACGTCTACCTTAAAAAAATAAATTGTACTTGCTCATATGTGCGGTCACATTGTAGAATAAAATTTAAGAAAATTAAAGTGAACATCAAAGCATTTATTCGATTTTTGTGACTTTTGATTAATTGAATAAAGTACGTTGAACTGTATTGGGTGAAATAATTTAAACGCTATTTTATTTCTTTAGGAAATGTAAAAAAATATGATTTTTTTTCAAAATTGTAGGAGCCGGTTTTTTTTAACAACTTTTTTTAAAAAATTAAGAATACAAACTTAAGCACAAAAATAACGTACATTTAAAAACAAAATTAAAAAAAAATTCACTTGCCCGTTTTCAAAATATTGAATTTTCAAAAAAAAAAAAAAAAAAATTAAGAAATTATTAAAAATACAAAATAAAAGTTTTCGAAAAAAAACTTAATGCAAAATTACTTAAGCTACCTACATCTTCTTGAATTTCAATTTTGATTGTAATCAGATTACCAGTTTTCCAGAAAGTAGAAGAAAAAACCGGTCCTATGGGAGGTATCGTTCTTAGCCCACCATATTAAAATTTTTTCACCAAAATATAATGCTTACCTACAATAGTACACTGAAGCCGTTTTCGAGAAAAATAACCTTTTACATAACGGTTATATGACAGGTACCGTTAATTTTTGAGCTAAAAAAAAATTGAAAAAACTCCTCTGTAGAATGCGAAAATAACCTTGAGTTCAAAATTTGAAGACGATTGGGCCAACTAACCTGCAGTCCAAAATACATTCGTACAGACAGACAGTAAAACAGACAGACAATATATGAATATAATAAAATATATATATTAAAATATTACATTTTTTTACTCAATTTTTCACATGCCAATATCTTGTTATGTGGTGGTCGTAGGTGAATGGTTCTTGCAGTGTTAAATAGGTATTAATCTCAGATACCTTATCCATATATGAGGAATTACTTGAAAAAATTACTGCACCTTCAGGAGTAAATTGTAGGAAACTTTATCAACTTCATTTTTCTTTCAGAGTTTATTTTTCTACGACGAACCGTTGTCGAGATATGCGGTGGAAACCGTGGGAAGGTCTCTTTAAATCACCCACCCACCCCACGCGGCACCCGGATTAACGGGGATTTTGTATTGCGGGTAGAGGGGACCCATCCTTACATATTCCTGCAAAAACTGGAACTACATGGATTTTTTGGTTTATTTATAGTTTTCAGGCTAAGTTTGCCTGGACTATATTAGCCTTGACCTTTAGAAAAATGTTCATTACCTTTGTCGAGTGTAGGAAAAACCTGGGGCATAGATACGTGTATCTGTAGCTTCAAGAAAACTGTCCTCGGCGGATATGGATTTTGGCTTACAGTGGAAATAAATGGTGTCTGCATCAAACGCTGTAACCTCAATTTCTCCATGAATATGTAAAGATTGATTCCAAATTTCCATAAGATCAAGATATTTGTTGAGCTTAAGGATAATCAGCGTTTCCATGAACCTGCAAAGAAGGAAAATGTTTTTACGAATTTATATTCTTTTTGCAATCAAAATCCTTTTAATTAGCGAAAAAAGTTTATCTTACAAAGTTTCTTACATCCAATAAGCGATCGATCTGTATCTAAGTATCAATTTAATCTCAAACAAATAAAATACTTTTTAGCTGTTGAGACTTCTGGAGAAAAACGTAACCAAATAAATAGATGACCTACAATCTAAAACAGAACTCACCAATCATATGTATTTCACCTATGGTCTCCGTAAGACTTCTCAAGCAGCCACCCGGATTCTGTGGCAATTCTTCGCTTGCAACGCCCCAAGGCCTCTCTCACTATTGCTACTCATTACTCAAAACTAAGCCGAGCATTCTTGACATAAGGTCTTGGTGCTGGTCATATTGGTAAATGGCTTTGCCGCACAGCTTGAGTGTTACTCCGACACTTCTACCGTCAACGGTACCACCATCATCAGCCAGCCACCAAATGGACTGTTAAAACAACCTCCACCCAGTCGAATGGCCTTTCCAATTTATTTTCCTTGTTTTTCTGTGTTGCCAAGTGGAAAAACACTCAACAGCTTGTTTTTGTTGTTGTTTGGTTTGGGGTTTCTTGGAAGCCCTGAGCCAGTTTGTTAATTGCAAATCCAATAAAGTCCAATATCTCAGAGACAGAGGGCGGAATTGATTATTAAAGTATAATGTTCTCAATACTATATCCGGAAATTTAATAATTATTTTATTTAAACTGGATTGTTGGTTTCTTAGGACGACGACGACGGATGTGACGTGAGTTACTTTTATTTTAATGGGTTTCAGACAAAAGGTTTCGTTTTTTGCGGCCGACCGAAGAGAATGGCTAACTTGTTTGCAATTTAATTGAAATTTATTAATAAAAGTTAATTATTTTCTTTGTTTCGTTTTTTTTTTGTGCGAATTAATTGTTTGGTGGTTGATATCCTGTTGGGCTAGTTAGGCGAGGTTTTGTAAATCAGTTAACAATCAAAGCAATTGTTAAATGGTGATAAATCGTCTTTTTGAAAATGATTAAACGATTTTTCACTCATTTTCTTTTTTGATGATATTTACTATTAGTAAGTCAAGGCAGTGTTAACTCAGAAAAAATTGACTTCAATGACTTAATTAATACGCCTCTCACACAATATAGATGAAAAGGCATGCCCCAAAGTGGTTTCCCAGGAGTTGTAGGAAGAAGCAAAAACAATGTTTTTCCAACTTCAAATATAGGACCTGAAAGAAATATCTGCACCGGCTGAACCAAGTTTTTACTTGCGATTATAGGGACTAAAAGGAAGGTTTAGGATTCGTGAATATAAAAAAAAATGAAATAACAATCAAACATAACATTACGATCAAAGAGAAGCTTACAAAAGTTAGTGGCAAAAAATTATTATCTGTCTGTCTGTCTGTCTGTCTATCAGTATGTATGATGAGCGGCAGCCTAAACGGCTTAAGCGATTATCTTCAAATTTGGTGTGTGTTATCCTTTTGACATGCGCCAGAGAAGAATTGAAATTTTATTTGTAGGCTTAAAAATAACGGTACCTGCCATATGACCGTTTGAGAAAAGCTTATTTTTCTCGAAAACGGTTCTAACGATTTTGATGAACATTTTTGAGAATTTTTTTGTTGGTATTGGCTATCATTTGATCAGAACCAAATTCACGGGATGAGTACCTTTAATGTAACTTTTTTTTAGTGTTTGATTTTCTCGGTAACGGCTCTTTGAATTAATGTCAAATTTTATATTTGAGAAGATCTAGGTAGCCAAATTAATTAAAACTTAGAATAACTTTTTTTTCTAATTAAAATTAATTTTTGAAATATTTGTTTTGTAAAATCAATACTCTAAAAACTAATCAAATTTTTTTTAACGTATATTTAAAAAAAACTATAAAAACCTGCATACCAAAATTAAAAAAAAAAAAAAAATTAAACTAAAAATAAATAAAAGGCACGACTGGGTCCACGTACTTGCTCCCGTGTGCTATTGTGTGTGCTTTTATGATGATGAAATGCTTTAAAATACGTTAGTATGTATGTAGGTTGTCACCTTCTATGGCTAGGGCTTAGTCGAGCAATATGAAATAAAATTTTGGGGAAAAAATTTTATGAAATCAAAAAAACACTATTCATAACATATTTTGCAAAAAAATGTTGTAAGCCATCTTATTTCTTTTGCTGTTTTCTATTTTATGAATTTTTCATTTCAAAATCGTTCAACCAGTTTTTCCAAAAAAATATTTTTTTTGAAAAACTTTTCGAAAACATATTTTAATATTTTTTTGAGAATGTCAATTTTAAGAAATTTATAGTTTATACTAGGAGAAAAATTAAAAAAAAATCTATAGTTCGGTTTTCAAAATATTCAAAAAACAAAATATTTTTTAAAAAAAATTATTAAAAATTAAAAAAAAATGTTTTTGAAAATTTTAATAAGCAATATTATTCAAATCATAAAACACAACATATTTTGAAAATTTCATCAAAATCCGTCAATTAGTTAACGAGAAAGTCTGATTTTAAAAAACCGGTCATATGGGAGGTACCGTTATAAAACTTTTTCTGAAAAATCCATTAAAACTTAAAGATAGATTTTGCATAGAAAACATCATTCTGAAAGTTTTATCAAAATCGTAGGAGCCGTTTTCGAGAAAAATAAGTTTTTCGTTAAAAGTTATATGGCAGGTACCGTTAGTTTTGGAGCTAGAATGCCAATTCCAAAAACCGTCGGGTAGAGCACTCTAAAAATACTATATACCAAGTTTGAATCAAATCGGCCCAACCGTTTAGGCTGTAGCTATCGATACGGACAGACAGACAGACAAACAGACGGACGGAATTTCCGGACCCACTTTTTTTGGCTTCTCTATCATCGTAATGTCATGTTTGATTTTTAGAATTTTTTTTTTTACGAATGCATAACTTGCCTTATAGTCCCTATAAATCGCAAGCAAAAATGGGCACGACTGGGTCGCACGTACCTGCTCTTATGTGCCTAATTACATTGGAAAAAGATCTTTGACAGCAACAAGTATTTACATTTACGTTGAAAATAACACAGCTTGAACTTATGAAAAATATCAAAACCATAATACTTAACGATTTTTAGTTAAAATGAAGTACGCCATCACACGTCTTAAATAACAAAGAATTTATGAAAAAATTATTTCGAAAATTGTACAACTAGTTTTGATAAAATCCTGTTTTTTTATTTTTAGTTTTTTGAAAAAAAAATTATTTTTTGAAATTTTGGTATTAAGTTTTTGAGAGTTTATATACATGTATTTACAAAATTTAAAATCATTTTTTTGGATTAGTTTTAAAAATATTGATTTTTTAAAATAAAAGTTTCAAAAATTAATTTTTATTAGAAAAAAAAGTTATTAAAAATCTTGATATGCAGAGTAAATATGGCTACTTAGATCTTCTCAAATATAAAATTTGACAGAAATCCAAAGAGCCGTTACCGAGAAAGTCCAAAATTAAAAAAAAAACGTTATATGAAAGGCACCGTTAATAGACTTTTCCCGTAAATTTGGTTCTAATAAAATGATAGCCAATAGCAAAAAAAAATTTTCGAAAATTGTCATCAAAATCGTTTGAGCCGTTTTCGAGAACAATAAGCTTTTCCTAAACGGTCATATGGCAGGTACCGTTATTTTTAGGCCTAAAAATAAAATTTCAATTTCCCCTCTGGGGAATGCCAAAATAATCACACACACCAAGTTTGAAGATAATCGCTTAAGCCGTTTATGCTGCAGCTCGTTATACATACTGACAAACAGAGAGACAGACAGACATTTTTTCTCGATCACTTTTTTATACTTCACTATGATCGTAATGCCATGTTTCATTGTTATCTCAATTTTTTTTAAATTCACGAATCCTAAACTTCCCTGATAGTCCCTATAATCGCAAGTAAAAACAGGATGTTATTTAAAATCCGTCCAACAATTTTCGAAATACTTGTTTCATAAATTTGTTATTATACAAGTCGTGTGATGGCATACTCCATTTTTAATAAGAACCATTAAGGGTTGTGGTTTTGACACTATTTATAAGTTCAGAACCTGTTATTTTTGTACGTAAATGTTACTTGTTTCGATCAAAGGTCTTTCCTTCCAATATGACTAAGCACATAAGAGCAAGTACGTGCGACCCAGTCGTGCCCATTTTTTTCAAATTAATTCTTCTTTATTTTTCATTGATTACAAATAACTTAATGCTAGACAAAAAATCATAAAAACTAGCTTAAGGATCAATTTAATTAATTTATTACCCCGGCGTTTTAAGTTTCTCTTTATGTTAATTAACTGACTCTCGGCTTTGAAATAAATTTAAATTGATACTAAAATTATGGTGTTTTATTTTTCACCCAGAAATAATTGAAAAGGCTTCAGATTTTTTTTTTTTTTTTTTTATATAATTAACGCGCGCACAAGGGATTATGTGTTTCCCTTTTAATGTAGAACACACTGCGCGGGCATTACGAAGATAGGGAGGGGAGAGATAGGAGGTGCCGATTAACATTGGTTTTGAATGTTTGTAGATCAAAATGGCAAGGGAAAATCCCGCCGGGTAAGCTATTCCAAATTCGTGTCGTTCGGCTAAAAAAAGAATCCCTATATTTCACGGTACATCCGAAATTAGGCTCAAGGGTGAACTGATGAGCATTCCTTGCGAGACGAGTATTACGGGAGAAACTTTTAAGGGGAGGAATGCAACTGGCTACTTCGAGTGAACATTTTTTGTAAAAGAAACGATAAAATAAGGAAATTTATTTATTTATTTAGCTTAGTACAAGCTTTAACTTAAAAACTAAGATTTATGAGCTTTTTTTTTTGTGCTTGTTATCGGAGCAGTGGGGTTTTTGACATGGCGGCAGAATCGATATTACTAAGGATCAACTGATGAGCGAAAGTAATGTCAGCTATTTGACGCCCTTGCCTTAACAATTGTAACCCGATTAGTTTCAGACGGTCAAGGTATTGAGGTAAGTTGGTTCTGTCGTCCTAAGGAAGGGCCCGAAGGGCAAAACGGATAAATCTTCGTTGAACGTTTTCAATTCTACGTGAATGACATTCATAGTATGGTGACCAAACCAGACTACAATATTCAAGATTGGGTCGAACGTACGTTATGTAAAGAGAATTCGTCACATAGGGATTATTGAATTCTTTAGACCAACGTCTAATAAAACCAAGTGAACGATTAGCTTTGTTAATTATCTGGTCAATATGGGTGTTAAAATTTAGGGTTTTATCACACAGAACACCTAAATCATATATGGATTCAATAACGTTGATGGGTTCATTTTGAAAAGAGTAAATTCTTGAGGTTTCAACTATACGTTTTCGCGAAAAGGTTATTTTATGGCATTTACTAATATTCAATTCCAGAAAATTTTGTGTGCACCAATTGAAAAATCGATTAAGGTTGTTTTGAAGGAGAATATGATCAGAAGGAGTATAAATTACCTTAAAAAAATTCATATCATCTGCAAACATTAAGAGAGAAGAGTCTCTTAAAATAGGACTGACATCATTGACTGTAAAGACAAAGATGAGCGGTCAAAGGTGACTGCCTTGAGGAACTCCAAAGGTGGAAAAGATAGGCTTGGAGAGGGAACAACGGAAAAGAACCCTATAGATTCGATTCTCCAACTATGAAATTAACCACTTAATAAAACATGGTGGAAAACCCAGAGCATCAAACTTGAGTCGAATGTCGAATTTTATGGGAAACCTTATCAAAGGCTTTAGCAAAGTCTGTATAGACTGTGTCAATTTCATACCCTTTTTCAATAACTTTTAAAGCTTCGGAGACGAATTCTATAAGGTTTGTGTTTGTTGACCTACCTTTAAGAAAGCCATGTTGGGCGGGGGAAAATATAGACTTGCAGTGGAAATAGACTGAATCATAGACTAGAATTTCAAAGAGTTTAGGAATGCATGAAAGTTTAGCTGTCGGTCTATAATTTTTATAAAAAGGAGTCTTTCCAATAATCGGGAAAAACATTCTATGAGAGAGACAGAAGTAAAAGATTATTAAGAGGTTTGGATAAGGCATGCACACATTTTTTTAGAAGAATCGAAAGGACACCATCAGGACCAGGATTCAAATTATCTTTGAGTTTATTTATTTTAACAATTACTGAATCAATGGTAATATTGATGATAAAATGGAGTTATCGGAGATTGCTAAATGATTGGGAAAAGATGGAGGCAAAGAAATTTGATATTGTTGTGGGTTCAGACGATGTGGTGAAGAAAGTTAAACTCGAAGGAAGTCCATCGGATTACCGTTTAGAGTTAATAAAATTAAAAAAAAGCATTTTGGATCGGAGAGAAGATTATTTCCAACTTTAGAAAGGTATTGATTATAAAGAAGTTCACTTAATTCGGAGAAACGATAATAAATGTCCATGTAATTAGAGTAATCCATTACTGATCTAGTCATTAAGAAGATTTTCCATAGTTTATTATGTTTGTTTTGCAGCTTGCACAAATCTTTGCTATAAGGCGGGAAGGACATAAAGTTTTTGTGTCGAGAGATGGGAACAGATTCATCAATACACCAAGAAAGTAGTGTATAAAACCTTTGAACGGCAACATTGATATTAGAATCCATAGAGATGAAGTCAAAATCAGTTGGTTTAAGAGCTCGTTTAGTTTAACAAAATTTGCTTTATGAAAGTTGTAACTGCGACCAACTGATTCTTCGTGGGTGTTAGAGGGGGTGAAAACGGTCAAGAGTCAAGAGGAGGTGGGAGCTTTCAGAGACTACACAATTATGGACATCGGAAGAAAATACCAGATCGAGGTATCTTCCCATGAAATTTGGTATTCCATTGATTTGGAAAAGGCCACAGTGCAACACCCGGTCGGATAAAAACACTTCGATGTCGGAAGAAAAGCTTAAGGGAACGAAGTACAATTCAGCATCAGACAACTCCAAGATAAATTAGGTAAATTGAAATCACCTAAAACTAAAATTGCATCATTAGTTTGGGCAGTTTCAGAGAGAAAGCCAATTGACTCAACTCCTTGACGGTAGGATGAAATTTTTTGAGCTGGTCGAATGTAACAGCATAGGATATACATTTGTTTTTTTGTGAGGTTAACCTTGAGTGCAACGTATTCAAGATCAGTTAAATTTGGAATTTCTATATATGTAATGTGGAGGTTATTACGAACGGTAATAAGGACACCGCGACCAGGTGTACCTGGAAAGACATATTTTCTAAAAACCGTGAACTCAGCTGTAAAGAGCTCAAAGTTGAGAACATCAGGAGTCAGATTGCTTTCGGTAAAAGCAAAGATATCGTATGGAAGGCTTTTGGAATTCAGAAACACGGTTGCAGTTTTGGATCTTAGTCCTCGCACGTTAGAGAGTGAGGTATAAAATTAACGGAAGTAGAGTTTGGGACGATAATAGTTTTTGATATCAGAATGGGATTTGTGCAAATGAGATACTTGCTTCGAAGATATGAACGATGCAAAAGAAGACAGATCGTTTGCTACTTGAGAAGGGTTAATTGAAAAACTATCATGAAATTCAACAAAGATTCGCATTAATTCCTTACGATTAATGGGTAGACCTTCTTTCGAAATTAACACTTTAAGGTTGGTATTTGTTTTACCATAAAAACACACAGAATCAGGTTTATCATGTAGATACGCAAGATAAAGACGTACGCTGTTATATATCTTATGGTCTCTAAGACGCGACATTACATAACGCCCTTCTATACTAGTGTGGGACAAGTGCTTAGTCAATTTAACAACCGGTGGTATAAGTGGATTAAGAAAACCGGAAGATTTGGGAGCTGGTTGAGGAGATGATTTAATCTACATAAAATTTTAGTTTTTTGTTCACCCCTATCTAGATTAATTGTACCTTACAGCTATGTAAGCCGACAATTAAACTTATACGTGTACTTTCCAAGTATTATCCGTTTTGGAGGTAGTAAGGCCCGGAGATTTGGCCGATATTCGAGGTCATCGCCCTTGCAATGTGTCTTGAATCAACTTGATTAAAAATTATCTATTCTGTTTATATAGCTCCCATTGTATACGACCTCTTTGGGATAGTAGTGATTGTACTCCGACTCAGTTCTATGTAGTCGAAGACAGGTACGAAGACACTGTCTCTCAAACTGTCTTTTCCATTAGACATAGTGCAACGTTGAACCACTTAAGGATCCACAGGCAATCATCGGCTTAACCCTGCTATCAAGAGCAGCATCTAAATGTCGGTTGAAATATAGATATTGATCCAGCCCGATACCAACACTCTGAGAAAAACGTCAGTTAAAAAGCTTACAAGGTGCCTGTTAATATTACAAGGTATGTTATATAAAATTTATCCTTGGATCCATCTACCCTTTGGAGTCTGTGAACGCAACTTTAAAAGCGTTGAATTGTTGAATTTCATCGCAAAATCATCTTCAGTGACAAAGCTCATTTTTAGCTCAATGGGTTCGTCAATAAGCAAAATATGCGGTTTTACTCGGGTGAAACTCCACATTTGCTTCATGAATCACCAAAAAATAAATGTTTGGTGCGGTTTGCATGCCGGCGGCGGCGTTATTCGGCCATATTTTTTTGTCGACGATAACGATCGTCCCATTACTGTGAATAGCCAGCGTTATCGCGCCATGATTATCGATTATTTTTGGCCCGAATCGGAAGATATGGACCTGGACGACATGTGGTTTCAACAGCATGATGCCACAAGCCACATAGCACACCTTACAATCGTTTTTTTTTAAGAGTAAATTTGATGAGCGTGTTATCTCAGGAAATGGGCCAGTCGATTGGCCGCATCGTTCGTGCGATTTAACCCCTCTAGACTATTTTCTTTGGGGCTACGCGAAGTCATTGGCTTATGTCAACAAGCCGACGATGTTCAAAGAGCTCAGAGCCAACATTGAACGCGAAATAGCTGCCGTTTCGGCCGAAATGTGTGGCCGAGTCATCGAAAATTGGTTTTAACGAATGGACCGCTGCAAACGTGCCCGCGGTGGCCATATGAACGAAATCAAGTTCCAATCATAAATGTTTGATTTTTGAAATATCTCAAACGGTTTGCGTTTTATTTAAAAAAAGTTCTTAAGTCCTTATTCAAAAACCCTATATAGAAAGTAATTTGAGTAAACATAAGTAAATAAATTTATTTTTTTTAAATCATTTAATACAACCATTTGTGTATAAAAATATAAATTTAGCTATATGTATTTATTCTGGCGTAAATGTTAACTTCATTTCAGTTCGCGTCTCTTTAATTATTTTAAGGTTTACATAAAGGTTCAACATGATGACTTTAATTAACTTGACATAGGGTAATGTAGATTACACAGATGATCATTTTTAGTTTAAAAGAATATAATGTCAATTTAGAGGAGATTTCGTGTAACTTTAACATGAAGACTAGTGTTAATTTGACAAAGAGTCATCTTATTTTTAATTTGTGGATCATGTTGATTTATTGGAAGTTCCGTGTAAACTCAACATGAAAGCAAGTACTAATTTGACATTGGATTATGTAGATTTCACAGGATCATGTTAATTCATTGAAGTTTTACAGTGACGGTAACATGGTTACCAGGATCAATTTGACAAAGAGTGGTGTAGATTTTGCAATTATGCTGCTAAGCGAATTCCGAGGAACTGGCAAAATATCCAAAAGTAAAATTTGTCTCTGCGGTAAACTTTAGGTCCCTTCCATTATTGCAGATCCACAACACATACAGAGAAATGGTTGAGAGTATTGGTCTTCGCCTTGGCTGCTTAAGGAGATGTAGCGCCAATAAATGTAAAGTTATGAATTTCACCTTGAATCATTTTGATTCATCAACGAAAACCGTGTTTGTTTGACATGGTTTACAGTTTTAATTAAGCAGTGTATTAATATTAAATTAACCATTTGTTTGATTAAAATCGGTTTTTTTCTATGTGGTAAGGTACTTTACAACGCTTTTACTCACCAGTGGATGTGGCCCAGCGATAACTAGCTTGCGCGAGATTTTTCTCGTATCCCCCGAAGCCATAGACACAGGGGTTCTAAACAGGATAGTTTCACATTTCCTGGGAGTTAATTTTTAACTTCCAATTATCATAACATTGCTGAATCTTGTCGAAGTCACTCTGCAACAGAGTTTTGATAATCAAAACTTTTGGACCTTTTCTGTACACGATTTAATCGTCGGTCGGCATGCGCAATTGCATGAGGTAGAATCCCAATGAGATCGCTTGTTCCATTGGACAGCATATACTAGCTTAGACGTGGCATGAATGGTCTCATGACCCACCTTAAAGCCGAACTGGGTGTCTGGATTTATATTTTTGTCCTCCGTCCACTTGGACAGAGCTCTATTGAAAACTTTTTCGAATACCTTGTTGATACCCGGAAAAGGAAAAGTAGATTTGCTGGTTTAGAATTAGACCCTTTTGTGGGATGTACAGCAGCTGTCTTAAAACTCACTGAATAATACGCATTATTCAGCGCGTTGTTAAACAGTGTTGTATATATATCTTTGCATACCAGGGAAATGTCTTAGGAAAATATTAGGTGAACCATCGACTCCTGCTGACTTCTTTTTCTTTAATTATTCGAAGACAATTTGGAGTTCGACTTTCGAAATGAGCAGACGCAGGGAACTTGGGCCATTTTGTTCGGTGATGGTGGCATTTGCAAGGTTTTCGCTTTTGAAGCCAAGATTCTCAGACCAACATTTCGTGAAGCTACTTCGAAGATATAAGTGATTCAGCAGAGCACTGTTCTCCAGGCCGTGAATCTCGAGAGTGCACTCATTCCCCTTATAGACTTGCTGAAAAGCAGACTCTTCTCCAAGGGATCTTATATCAAAAAGAAATCGTCATCCAAACCAGTCTATTTAATTCCCACTTTGGGAGATTGTTTTGATTGTTTATTTTATGTGATAACGTCTTATAAGTTATGACAGGCTACACATACGAAATAACGTGACTCATGCTGATAATGCTGATAAGAAAATTGATGAACGCAGCGATACTGTGGTCCTTTTAACCAAAATCGATCGCAGCCACCAGGCTAACATGAAAAAGAACAGGCGCAAATTCCTAAAATAATTCCACTCAAATTCAAAAAGAACACAAAGAGAAAAAGAAAGACAAAATAGGCGGAGTTTTGTTAAAGTTGAAAGTAGATGTAAATATTGGGGGGTGTGTGTGTGGATTTAACGGGAGGATTTGTGGGTGTGGGTTAACGAGCTGTATGTTGGTGTTGCTGCCATCGATGTTTTCTTATGACGTTATCACGTAAAATTATCATCCGTAAACCGACTTTACAGATTTTATTTCTAATATTCTCGGATCACTACTAGAATTAACAACCCAAATTCTGTTATCCGAGTATGTTCTTGTTTGTGAACTAGGTTTTTTAGGAAATGAGGCATACTGATAAATTTATATTGCAAATTAAGCCTTGATACCGTTTATGGCGTGTCACTTGCTCACCTGTTGAAAGTTCAAGCTTTTTTTCTAAGTCTACTTTGTGCATCATTTTTAAATCTCATTTACACATCGAAATTATTACAAGCATTATAAAGGCGCATTTTGGGTTATTAAAAAAAAAATTAAGTATCCGCGTTCCTTCTGCGTTCAGCAACAAACAAGACGTTAATTCCCAATTACAAAATTGCGGTTAATCTAATCTTTCGTGTAATCTGTGGTATTGACCAAAAATCCCACAAATCAGTTGCGTCCAGCTGTCGTTTGGCCAGCTCTAAGAGATTTCATAAGGTCGTCTCATATATAAGCTGTGGCACAAAAATCGTGCTCGCGAACAGTATTGGTCATATACCTCCTTCCAATGGGACTGGTGGTTTGGCATGGTGACAAGAGAATAGGAGGAGTGCACATAGATACTCAGAATAACAGTAATTTGTCATTTAAATTCGAACGAAAATAGACTAGGTTCGAAGAGGGGCGGAGCGCGGGTGTCGCTTAAACTAAGTGCACTACATTTTCTTGAGAGAGGGAAGACGCCTTGCCTATTAGCCGCTTTACTATAATGTGGCGTGTAGCATGCAGCGTGCGGATAATCAATAAATATTGTGACCTAATGCTTTCGAACGGAAAATATATTAGTTTGGATTGCCGACGATAAAAGCCGCAAATGGGTGTTTTTTTCTTAGCTTATTTTTTGTGGTTGTTTGCATAGTCTGTTAGAAATCAATTAACAAATTTTTTTTAGTTTAAACTTTTAATTTACGTTCAAACAGAAACTAAGATAGGATAGACTGCATGGTGGAAACTTGGTAAGTAATTTATTGCACAAATATTGTTGAGGACGATAAGGAATTTCGAAAGTATCCTGTTGGTTATAAAATAACAAGGACATGGTTGAGTTTGAGTTGCAAATGACGTGGGCGAAAGTGCTCGCATTAGGTGTTAGATAGATGTTAATAGATAAACACGGTCACAGAAGCTTAAGCAGGAGCTGTAAATAAAATGAAGTCCGATTTTGTCAAACTGTAACATGTAATTTCGACAAACGAGTATGAAATATTGGCCTCAAACCTGCCCCAAAAAATGGGCTTGCTAGTTCTAGTGTAACTTGAAAATTGGCGTAGCAACAGAGAAATTTGGCGATCTCTGTTGCTACGTTAATTTGTATGTCTTATTAGAACGTTTGCTTGAATATATCGACGTTGTCTAGTTCTGGCCACAGAAAGGGCATTAAATACTAATTAAGGATTTTGACGTTATCGCCGGGGCATTCATACTCATTTCGAAAGAAATTATGTCCAATGATGCCGCCATGCCGCATTAACTGTGTAGTCAGTTTTTACTTGCGATGATAGGTACTATAATGCAAGTTATAAATTCGTATATGTATGTCGGTCTGTCTGTTCGCACCTCTACAGCCTAAACGGCTGACCCGATTTGCTTCAAACTTGGTATTTAGTATTTACTTGTTAGTATCTCGGGGGTTGTTTTTCATTTTTGCTCTTGCTCGAAAAATAACGGTACCTGCCATACAATTTTTAACAAAAAGTTTGGTTTTCTCGAAAACGGCTCAAACGATTTTGATAAAACTTTTAGGGTGCTAATTTTTTACCACAATACATCTTTTGGTCAGAATTAATTTTTCTAAATTTGTTCTATAACGGTACCTCTCATAGAACCGTTTTTTTAAATGCGGTTTCAGCGTAAACCATTATCCCGATTTCAATAAAATCACACAGGAAGTCATTTTTAATTCAATTAACATTGCATTTCAAAATTTTCAAAAACTTTTGTTTTCGATTTTTTAAAGTTTTCTAAAAAAATGGTTTTCCAAATATTTTGAAAACGGTTTGATTGAATTTTTTTAAAATAATTTTCCCAAATACAGATTTTCTTATAATGCCATACCTACTAAAAAAAATTTAATATTTTTACGAAAAGTTTTTTCAAAAAAAAAGACAATAAAAAAACTGGTCAAACGATTTTCAATATTTTGTTTCCTCGATAGATATTTAGTTTTCAAATTTTATTGCATACTTAGTTTTTCCGAAAAAAAACTCTTCAACTAATTAAAAAAATAAAAGAATTTTCGAAAAAAAAAATATTTTTTTTTATTTTAATATATAAATGTACATACATAATGCAGCCACTAAGCAATTATCTAGCATAAGAACAAGTTCATGCGACTCAGTCGTGCATTTTATTTAAATTTTATTCGACGATGTGACCGCACATACGAGCAAGTACGTGCGATCCAATCGTGCAATTTATTTTTAATCGAACATTTCTTGCAGATTTTGTTCGCACCAATTACGTCAATTTTGCGTGTTTTGAGGCCTCCATTCAGCTGATCAACGCAAACTTCACACTTTTTACTTGCGATTATAGGTACTTTAATACAAGTTATGCATTCGTGCAAAAAAAAATAATAAATTGACTGGATCGCACGTACTTGCTCATACGTGCGGTCACATTGTAGAAGAAAATTTAAGAAAATTAAAGTGAACATCAAAGCATTTATTCGATTTTTGTGACTTTTGATTGTTCGAATAAAGTATTGAATGAAATAATTTAAACGCCATTTTATTTCCTTATGAAATGTTAAAGAGTCGGGATTTTTTTTTCAAAATAGTAGGAACGGTTTTAAAATAAAACGGGTTTTAACACCTTTTTTAAAAAAAAAAATAAAAAAAAATTATTTACAAATGCAAACTTAAGCACAAATTCACCTAACCGTTTTCAAAATACTGATTTATCATAAATAAATAAAAAAAAAAAAAATGTTAAAAATACAAAAAAAAAGAGTTTTCGAAAAAAAAATCAATGCAACATTACTTAGGCTACGTACATCTTCTTGAATATCAATTTTGGTTGCAATCGGATCTCCAGTTTTCGATAAAGTCGAAGAAAAAAAAACGGTCCTTTGGGAGGTAGCGTTCTTAGCCCACCATATTAATTTTTTTTTTCACCAAAATATAATGCTTACCCACACTAATTTTTTTTTCATAAAAATTCTTGAAGCAATTTTCGAGAAAAATAAGCTTATACATTAATTATGCTTGAGCTACTGACGGAAACATAGTTGAATTCATCTTTTTCTGATACTGAGTTGTTTGACAATACCTACCAAATTTTTCGACTTGGTCGACATTTCCGAAATGATGCATGTATTTTGTATTATTGATGGAATGGCTTCTTTTGGCTTAAATCCGCTAAATGGGGTAAAAAACAGAAATGGAAGAATATTAGATCTGGTATACTTCTCTGATATAATGAATACCGATGCTGCTGTTATATCACGCGATTCAAAACTTGTTGAAGATTATCGCCACCATCTTTCCTTAACTATTTCATTGAATGTATGTGTTTTCAATGATCTTAATGAACCTAAAGATCAACTTGTATTTGATTTCAAAAAATGTAATTTCACTCAGTTGTTTAATTTACTTATCGATCAAAATTGGGATATCTTTTTTTTAAATTTAAGTTTAGGTGAAAAGATATCGAGTTTTTATGAAATTTTGTTTGATTGCTTCTTAGAAACTATCCCATTACGAAAACTTAGAAGCTTTAACAATAATCGGCCATTAATTTGCATATAAAAACTTAAAAAAATAAAATAAACAAGGTCTGGTTGAGGTTTAATTTATCTAAGACTGAAGAGACACTTAGAGTTAATCAAGAACTGCACATTGACTTTATCAACTATTCAAATTACTTATATTCCGAGTTTATTTCAAAAACTGAAAGAGGGCTTAAAATGTACCCGAACAAATTTTGGAAATACGTTAATGAAAAGCGGAAATGCGACGGTTATCCAGCAAAAATGATTTATCAAGATTGTGAAAGCCATTACCCAGAGACAATATCTAATATGTTTGCGGATTATTTTAAAAGTGCCTTTAAAGACATTCCTTCGCAAAGCACTTCCTCTCCTATTTCTTTTAATGATCAACAATACACACATCTTAATTACATAAACATTACATATCTTGATGAATGTTTCAGTCCCTGTCCAGATTCTGTACCGTCATATATGTTAAAGAACTGTGTGTCTTACCTATTATATCCGCTATTTATTATTTTCAATAAACCACTTCAACGTTCCAAATTTCCTTCTCTCTGGAAATACTCTTTTTTTATAAACTATCGTCCTATAGCTAAATTATCCGCTATTCCTAAATTGTTTGAATCGTTGGTGTGTGACGTTCTATCTCTTAATAGTTCTTCTGTTATATGTGAAAACCAACATGGTTTTGTAAAAAAGAAATCAACAGCCTTTAATTTATTGCAATTTTGCACATTTTGTATAAATGCCTTTGAAAAACACTTGCAAGTAGATTGCATCTTTACATACTTCAGAAAAGCTTTTGACAAATTGAGTAATGAAATACTTTTACAATTTACACAAATTAAAAAAAAAAATTGGACGTAACGACCGCTTTGTCTTATGGATTGCTTTATACCTCAAGGATAGGTACTACAGCGTTGTATTTAAGAATAACCGCTCACATCAAATTAATTTGAATTCTGGTGTCCCTTAGGGGAGTCATGTTGGACCTCTGTTATTTGTTTTATTTATTAATGATCTACCTTCGGTTTTTAAACATTCAATGACATTAATTTATGCCGATGACGTAAAAATATATCGAACAATTGACAATAATGCAGACTGTGAACAGCTGCAGCACGATTTAATTAAATTATTCACATTAATAGAACAGAAAGCATCCAACGAAGATTTTTAAGATTTTCTCTTCGTTTTCTTCCTTGGTCTGAAAGAATTATATTACCTCCATACATTCAAAGACTACAACTGATAAACCTCCCTTTTCTTGCTGGTCATAGAGAATATTTGCAGTTCTGCTTTATAGCGAGGGCATTGGTGCAGTTGATAAGATGTTTGCTTCTGACCCGGAGTTCGTCAGTTCGATACTCAGGTTAAAAAGAAAATTTTCTAACTCCTAGTGCAAGCTAGAGCCGCCGGTGAGTTTTAAAGTGAGAAAATAGTCACCTAATTCTCGATCTACTGCGCCGAAAAAAAATTCTTTCCTATCTTTCTAATTCTTCTAACTAGTGTCGTGCAACGTCATGTTGCATTTTAAAAGGCAATGTTCCTTACAGACACTTTGTTAAATATATTATTAATATTATTAACTAAAATAATGAATGGATCTATTTCATCACCCACAGCTCTAAGTCGAATAAATTTCAATTTGAGTCGGACAAGCTTAAGAAGGAATTTGCCTCTTTACAAAATATTCAGCAGATCAAATTATTTATATTTAATTAAAACTTTTAATAAATTCTCTAATCTTTTTTTCTTCAAACGATAACTTTAAATCCGTAGGCTTTAAATATAATTTCTTTTTTCAAAGGCATTGAAACTTTGTATTCAATTAATTAGAATTTAGATATGTAAGTATATTAGAATAGGTATGTAAAGCATTTAACGTATTAATAAACAAGTAAAAAAAATTGAAAAAAAAACTCCTCTGTAGAATGTCCAAATAACATTAAGTTCTAAATTTGAAGACGATTAGGCTAACCGTTTAGGCTGAAGTCCAATATACATCCGTAGAGACATAATAATGATAATAGTATTCAAGAATACAAACTTAAGCACAAAAATAACGTACATTTAAAAACAAAATTTAAAAAAAATCACTTACCCGTTTTCAAAATATTGATTTTTCAAAAAAAAAAAAAATTTTAAATACAAAAAAAAGTTTTCCAAAAAAGTTAAAGCCAAATTATATAGGCTACCTACATCTTCTGTAATATCAATTTTGATAGTAATCGGATCACTAGTTTTTGAGAAAGTCGAAGAAAAAAAACGATCCTATGGGAAGTACCAGTTTTAGCCCACCATATTAAGTTTTTTGTTCACCAAAACATAATGCTTACCTTTAGTAGTACACTGATTTTTTCCCAAAAATTCTTGGAGCCGTTTTCGAGAAAAATAAGCTTTTCCATAACGGTTTTATTTAGCTAAAAAAAAAATTAAAAAAAATTCTCTGTAGAATGTCAGAACAACATAAAGTTCTGAATTTGAGGACGGTTGGCCTAACCGTTTAGGCTACAGTCCAAAATACATCCCTACAGAAAGACAGACAGATGGACAGAATTTTGTTAGTAACTCAAATATGTGTCTCTATCATCGTAATGTCATGTTTGATTGTTATCTTAAATTTTTTTGTTTGCACGAATGCATAACTTGCATTATAGTACCTATAATCGCAAGTAAAAACTTATACATACCAATTAGCTTGAAAATCTTCAACTAATTTATTTTTTTCCACTTTGAGTTACATAAACATCTGAATGGTCACCCAATTCCTCAGTCACTTCATTCATTCAATTCTCCCGACTGAACAGTCGATTCATCACATCACATCACTTATCCTTTCCCCATTTGTCCGGGCTACAATTTGAATCACTTGATGATCGATATCTTTTGTAAGAATTCCGGTCAACATTTCTTCTTTCATAACAACCCAGAGATTGGTTTGATTGAACTTTTTGTCTTATCGCCTCAAGGCAGCCAAAATATGATTTATTTTCTCTGTAAAGTGGATCAACGTAAAGGTCTCCTTACGGAAATAAAAAAAATGAAAAAAAAAGATGTAACCAAAGTGCCGTCCCACACCCGAATGCGGGAACCCCATCGGGTATACCAAAGATACATCCGAAGCATACCATAGCAATCCAACAGAAAAAGATACTTTTACTTAGTTTTTACAAGTTTCCGTGCGATATTGTACCCAAAAATTTGGTTTTGCCCAATCAAGTTTTTTTTTTTTATTAAAACTATGTTTGTTATTTCAGCATTATGAAATTTATGCCCTACCAATAACGGAATTTGTTTTGTTTAGCTGCGGATAGATATGAAGTACTAGGTACTTGAAAATGTTGTCGACCAAGACAATAGAATCCAAACGGAGTATGAGGGCGCGAAATCACTGATTGCTTTGGGGCGATAAATCGATCAAAATTCGATTACAATGAATCCATGGGACGTTGAAAAGGGAGGCGGACGATTTTCTTCTTTTTATAAATCGGTGCATTTCCTCATACAAACAATTAGATATGGCAATCAAAGATATATAACAATAGAAAATAGTGTGGATGGATGTATCTGGAATACCTATGTTAAAATACCGAAGGCGGCAGGTGCGCTACCAACCAAAGAACGCCTGTATGGCACTTTTTTCAAAAGCTGAGTTACGGAGACTGTTTTTTATTTAATGGAAGTAGAGAAGGTCTTTAACAGCTGAAGGGGTCTTCTTTTGACAAGTGAAACATTTTTTAATTCGGACCTTTCTTAAAGCTTCTTGCCAGGAAATGTCCTTATTCAGGAAAATTAATCATCATTATCATCGGCGCAACAACCGGGATCCGGTCCGGGCCTCCTTCAACAAGTTCATCCATACATCCCGATTGTTGGCTGACGCCATCCAATTGCACAGCCCAAAGTTTCGGGCGTCCTGGTCTACGCCATCCTTCCAAAGCAAGCAAGGTCTGCCACATTGTCTTCTACCATAAAAAGAACTGCAAAAGACTTTCCGATCTGGATCCTGGAACAAGCTGCCCAGCTGGAGTCTACCGAGCTTAATTTTTTTCCACAACGCCTGCCTCGAGGTAGATTTCATACAATTCTTGATTGTATCTTCTTCGGAATCATCCTCCTTCCCACACGGAGCCAACAATTTTCCGTAAGACTTTCCTCTCGAACGCTGATAAGAGATCAGAGTGCCTTTTTGTAAGCACCCAAGTCTCGGATCCGTATGTGAGTACTGGTAAGACCACAGTCTTGTACAGCAGCAGTTTGGTTTGTATGGTTAGGTTTCTGGATTAAAAGAGTCTGTTAAGACTATAGTATGTTCCGTTGGATTTTATCAGCCGCAGAAAAATAATTTAGAACAACTTTTACAAAAAGTTCAAATTCCAACTGCTATTCAAAGTATCGACAAATTAACCGGCTGCTACTTTTGACCCAAGGTAGTTATAGGACTGCACTACTTCAAAATCAATAATCAATAATAATCATGGCCAACACTTCTCGCAGACGTAGGCGGAATGTACATAGTCTTCCCCTCAATAATGTTCTGCCTTAGGTTTTGTGCCGCCTGCCCGATCTGGGTAAAGTAGTCTTGTACAGCATGTTGGCTTCTGCGAATGATGTCGATGTCGTCTGCGTAAGCCAGTATCTGGTTGGACTTGTTGACGATAGTCCCTCCTGAGTCACAGATTGCTTTCTCCAACGCCAGTTTGAACAGGATGCAAGCCAGACCATCCCCTTGTCGGAGTCTATTAAAGATGTTGATTTTTCTATTTTTTTCAATTTGGCAGACAATGATTTATTCCCAGGTTGCCTTTTTTTACTTGCGACTATAAGGCAAGTTAAGGATTCGTGAATATAAAAAAAGATTGAGATAACAATGAATCATGACATTACGATCATAGATAAGTCTAAAAACGTAATCGACAAAAAAATTGTCTGTCTGTCTGTCTGTCTGTATAACGACTGCAGCCTAAGCGGCTTAAGCGATTATCTTCAAATTTGGTGTTTGTGATTCTTTTGGCATTGCCCAGAGGGGAAATTTAAATTTTATTTTAAAGCCTAAAAATAACGGTACCTTCCATATGACCGTTTAGGAAAAGCTTATTTTTCTGGAAAACGGCTCCAACGATTTTGATGAAAATTTTTAAGAATTTTTTTGTTGGTATTAGCATTTGATTAGAACAAAATTTACGGGAAAAGTCTATTAATGGTATCTTTCATAAAACGGTTTTTTTTTTAATTTTTTGATTTCTCGGTAAGGGTTCTTTGGATTTCTGTCAAATTTTATATTTGAGGAGATCCAGGTAGCTAATTTAAATCAAATCAAAATTTTGAAAAACTTTTTTTTCTAATTAAAATTACTTTTTGAACATTTTTTTTTTCAAAAATCAATATTTTAAAAACTAATCAAAAAAAAATAATTTTAAATATTGTAATCACATGTATATTAATAAATTCTAAAAACTGCATACCAAAGTTAAAAAAAAAATAACAACTAAAAATAAAAAACAGGATTTTATCAAAACCGGTGCTACAATTTTCGAAATAAATTTTTCATAAATTTCTTGTTATTTAAGACGTGTGATGGTGTACTTAATTTTTACCAAACACCGTTAAGTATTGTGGTTTTATATGTTCAAACTGTGTTATTTTCAACGCATCAAAGATCTTGCTTTCCAATGTAATTATGCACATAAAAGCAAATACGTGCGACCCAGTCGTACCCCCTTTTTTGTCTATGAAGTCTTTTCTCTATTCTTCTGAGCTCTTTATATTTATCTTCGCGTGCCCGCGTTCTATGAGACTGCTGCACTGCTCGGTATGCAGCATTCTTACGTTCAGACGTAAGACATTTGCTTCCATCAGCAAACCAGTAGTTCCGATCTCTGTAAATACTGCCTCAGATGGTATCAGCGGTACTGATGACTTCGTTCTTAAGACGCGACCATTTTTTTCTCTATGCCCTGCACTCTGTCCCCAGGACTGGCCAGCCCACCTAAGTATCAGAAGGATAGTTTGGTGGAAGTTTTCGGAGAGAGAGTTTTTGAGTATCACCGACTCTGAAAAGTTATCTTCCTCTTGTTCATATGCATCTTGGTCCTAAGGTGGCTTGGAATTAAAGTCACCATCTAAAATACTTGGATAGTTTCAAAAAGATTTATGAAACCTATGTTTAGCTACTACGCACTCAAGGAAGGTAATTTATTAATGCAATAGGTCGAAAGTCAGTATTTAAAATTAACTGCACATGCTTGCATTATCTTATATATAGTTAGAAGTTTCCTTATGTACGTTTCAGAAATAAGTGTCCATTTTTTTTCGTTTGCCAGATGTTTTATAATTATTCCACTTACACTTTTCCTCAGTGTATCACGCTTTTTTGAGTTCTTCTTTTACGATATCACAGCCCCAAAAATATACGAAAGTTATATAGCTTAGTTGAAAATTTCAAGTAGATTATTTTTTAAAAATTATAATTGAATCTTGGCCGATTGATTTCCAACTATAGAGTCGTGAAAACATAAGAAAACAGTTTGCTATATCCCGAACATTAAACTAAAACGTTTAAGAATACCTTTTAACAACTCTTTTTTAATATAAAGTTAATCACCAATATTTTACAAATAATATAAGTTTTAAAGAGTTAATCATATTATAACTTATTGGGGTGAGTACAACAAAAGATATCCAAATATTCACCACAGATTGCTAAAGAACTTAAAGTCCTCCACGTGTCGGTTTCAGGGTTATATTCTTCCACCAATTTTTCTTTAAAATAGATATTTACAATCTTATTATCGAAAACTTTAGTCTGTTTGTAACGCTTAGATTTTGGCAATGGTTTCAAATTGAACCAGGTGTCATTGGATAAATCGTAACGTTTGACAGAATTTGTAGAAACCCATTTTTCATCGTGACCTCCAATAACGTACAAAATTTGACCAACTGCAGCAAATCCAAAGTAACGGCGATCTTCTCTAATTATTGATTTCAAAGTCCATTGTTTGGAGTGGTCATCATATAGCATGGCAAAATGCCATTTCCAAAATCGAGAATGTATAATTTTTCATTATAAGCAGCTTCTTTGCTATATGCAGGTTGAAAAATCATATATTTCCATCGTATTAAGTAAAACAGTGTTGCATCTTCACCGCCAAAAACAACCAAATTTCCATTCAAATTTACCAACTGACTACGCCTTCGTTCATATCACATTGGTGGCAAATCAGTCCACTTCATGGTGCGCAAATCTAAGCATTCCACGCCATTTGTTACTGAATCACCAATTTTCCCTCCAACTATAATTAGTCATTCACCAATCACAATCGCAGAATAACTAGTCTTCTTCTTCCAAAGATGTATTTTTCGTTTGATTAACCACGAATCCTCTGCAGAATTCCACATTCGAATCACAACTTCGTCCCAGTTTGAACAGCATACAACAGCAAGTTTTTCATCTCCTTTTCTGGGCTTCAGATCGATTTGTTGTTCTTCAATATCCATTGTTTCTGGTGCCAGGTGCCATTGAAACCAACTGCAAATCAATTCGTAGCTTTCCACCGTCTTGCAGACAGACCTCCTCTGTGAAATGATGAACTTCGGGCTAAGATACTTATACCGAACCATTTTCAAGAACTGGAATAACAGATGTTGGCGCTGCACCTTGTCATATTGTAAGTGTAAGTTAAAGATTTCTCTTTCAATTCGGATAAGTTAAGTTAAGATAAGCAAAGCCATTTGATGCAGTTGTTCTTGTTAATTCCATGATTTCGGATATAATTACAGTAACCATCGGTCAAGGTTCAAATATTTAAAAACGCTGCAATTCGAAGAAGGTCTTCAGAATTTTCCAAGCTCAACTCAATGCAACCCGAATATATGAAGCCTAAGGATGTAGGGCTTCCTCGAAATGTTTCCAAAAAGTTATCATTAAAAGCGGACACGATGACTCTGTTGGCATGAATCTTAACGCGAATGTTCCCAGCTTATATGATGGTGTCAAACAGTTCCTGTTCTTTATAGAAACTCGAATATTTTTCGAATAAACTTGTTGCATGTCTGTCGTTTTTAAAGACGTGTTTTCCACTTGCTGACATTGCAGATTAGTTTTATAAAAAGTTTAGTTTTTATAAAAAAACTATTATTATTGATATATTTTGAAATTAACTTTTGAAATTTCAAAAGAACTTTTAATCAAACAGTTCGATATAAACAATCTATTTATAATCTTCACGAATTTGATAGAGTTTGGCATGAAGCTCTTTTATCGAAAATGCGTGCTTTTGGGATCGGTAATACTCTTGTTCGTTGGATTAGAAGCTATCTTCTGGACCGTTCAATAAAAGTTGTATTGGACGGATTCAAGTCTGAGTCCCACAAAATAATGCTGGTGTGCCCCAGGGCTCTGTTCTGTCTCCGACTCTTTTCCTCATTTTTATAAATGATCTTCTGTCTGTTACTTCTAATCCACTTTACTGTTTTGATGTTTCTACCCTCAGCTTTTTATATTCGTTCGATAATTCACGTCCTTCGCCTTCGGACGTACAATTTCAACGGTACCGTATGTCAAGCTCATTAAACTCTGATTTAAACAGCATTTTCAAATGGGGTAATAAGAATCGTTTGGAGTTTAATGCTTCGAAAACTCAATGCTGTATTCTGTCGTTAAAGCTTAACATACCAATGCCATTGTCCATGAATGGCACTTACATCGAAGAAACCGAAAAGCCCTCAGTACTCGGTATGTGTGTCAACGACGACCACCGTTGGAACCACCATATATTTGAGATCGCTAATAATGCTGCTAAGTGCTTAGGTTTGTTGTATCGGTGTAAGAAGTATTTCTCCCCTTCTGATCTGGCTACAATTTATAAAGCGTTTATACGCCCTAAACTCGAGTATAACTCCCACCTCTGGGCAGGTGCTTCGCAAACATCGCTTCACCTGCTTGATAGAATACAAAATCTAGCGTTAAGATTGATAGGAAATAGAACTGCCGCTGAAACAATTACCCCTCTTGAACACCGACGCAATGTTTCATGTCTTTCCTTATTTTATCGTTTCTTTTACAAAAAATGTTCACTCGAAGTAGGCAGTTGCATTCCTCCCCTTAAAAGTTTCTCCCGTAATACTCGTCTAGGAGTATCAAGGAATGCTTATCAGTTCACTCTTGGAGCCCAATTTCGGACGTACCGTGAAATATAGAGATTCTTTTTTTAGCTGAACAACACAAATTTGGAATAGTTTACCCGGCGAGATTTTCCCTTGCCATTTTGATCTGCAAACATTCAAAACCAATGTTAATCGACACCTCCTATCTCTCCCTTCTATCTATCTTCCTAATGCCCGCAGTGTGTTCTACTTTAAAAGGGAAACAAATAATCCCTTGTGTGCTCGTTTATTATAAGAAAAAAAGCTAAAGCTTTGCCAGAAAACTTTGTTTCCTGAGTTAATGTTTCTTCTCTGGACATGTTTTCGCTTCATTTTAATATATAGGTATCAATATTTTAATTAATTAAATTAATTAATATATATATATATTTTTTATTATGTATTGATATTGGGCGCTAAAAGCAGAGCTTGCACAGGGCGCTCATTTGGCTAGGACCGACGCTTTATACCCCTTAAATTTACGACATTTTCTATTTCTCTCCACGCCTTCTCTATTTCATTTATATTTGAATAGTCGGGAAGGCGATAATTTTATGAAATAGATGTATTTCCACCTCCCGAACCAGGTTGGTCTTTTTCGGACTTTAATCGTCAAAGCGATAGCACCGAACGCTATCGCCAATAGCTTGCTTCACGAAACACCATCGCTCTCGTTGTTACAGTTTGAGAGCTACTGAACATTCCAAATTAACAGTAAAAATCGACTTTTGTTTTTCAAAATGTAAGTACAATCTTCTTAAAACTTAAAAAAAAAAAAAAAAAACAGTTTTCCTAGAAAGACAGAAGCGATTAATAAAGCTTTAACTATTCAAAATATTTGTAATAAATACAATAAAGAAAAAATAGGTTTTCATATTGACTAAGATTTTTGTTGAAAGAGATAACAGATCCGATGCATCTCTTAGTTCTCTTCCTATTTGTTTTATAGTCCAGTCATTACGTCGGAAAAAGGGCATATAAATTCAAGTGAAGGGAAAAATCTGATTTTTGGATATGTTGTAGAGGGGGCTCAAAAAAGCTTAACTTGAAATTGTCCACCAAGATTTCCTATGAGCTTTCGCCGCCATCTTGCAAAAAGAGCTAAATTTGGTTTTTTTCAATAACTCGGCTCTACGTTGAGATACGAAAATTAAGCTTATATACTTTTATGTTCCTTTTTTAATGCTCTAAAATACGTTTTTCACCTAATGTTGATCGTTGTTGAGATATCAAGCGCGAAAGTGAAAAATTGAGAGATTGAGATTTGTTTTTTTTTCAGTTTTCTTTTTTCTGCTGATAGATATCAAAAAAGTGTTCCAAATAAAATAGAGCGTGTTAATACCTACAATATGTTTTTTTTAATTTTTCATTTTGGACCAAAATTTCGTCTCGTAGCACTCCACAAAGTCAGCAAGTAAGCCAATAATTCTTAACAATTTTCGTATCTCAACTTTGAGCCGAGTTATTGGGAAAAAACCATCCGGGCAACACTATAATGCTCTGCTTTAATGACTGTTCTGATCGATTCGCAGAAGTCTTGCAGGAGCCCCGCAGAAAGAGGACGTACGGCGGATCAGCCCAACCATTTGGACCAATGGTAGCGTCAACAGTCAACGAAGCAGATGCCCTAATGATACAGAGCAGGATTTACTGCCATCCAGGAAGTGCGATGGGATGAGCCGGGCAAAAGGAGGATGAAATACTGTGACGCGTAATACGGTGATTGTGCAAGAAGACCACAGAGTTTATTTGGGTCGGATTCGTCACAAGCCATAGACTTAGGCAAGAAGTCTTGGGCTTTCGACACGTAAGTGAGCGACTTGTGACAATCCGTATCAAGGCTAAATTCGCCAACATTAGCCTGATATGCACTCATGCCCCCACAGAGGACAAAGATGACGCCACCAAGGATGACTTCTATGAGCTCCTCGACAAAACATATGAGCAATGCCCTAAATACGACGTTAAGATCGTACTAGGCGATTTTAATGCCAAAATTGGTAAAGAGGAAATCTTTGGCAGGTATGAAAACGGAAATAGGCTAATTGACTTCGCAACGGCACATAACGTCACTATTGCAAGCACACGGTTTCCTCATCTCGATATACACAAAGGGACTTGGCGACACCAAGATCAAAAAACGGCCAACCAGATTGAGCACGTTGCGATCGATGCAAGACACGCCTCCAGTATCTTGGATGATCGCACCTTTTGAGCAGCTAACATCGATTCGAATCACTACCTTGTTGTAGCAAAGGTAAGAATAACCCGAATAACCCGAACACCACAACAACGGAGTAATACTGTGAGGAAGTATGATGTCGGAAAGCTGCAATCGCAATAAACCGCCAGAATCTATGCCAAAAGAATATCCCGTAACCTCTCAAAAAATCCAGTACCGCCAGCATCAAGTGCCGAAGAATAGTGGCAACACTGCCAACAAGCCTTCAGAGGTGCCGCAACTAATGTACTAGGTTTCACCAGACCACCACCACGAAACCTCTGGTTCGATGACGAATGCAGGCAGGCTCATGCAGCCAAACAAGAGGCATGTAAAGCAGCGTTGCAAGGAAAGACGAGAGCTGCTTGCGAGCTCTACGAGCAGAAAAAACGAGAAGAACACCGGCTTCTCCAAAAGAAAAAGAGAGAGCATGAGAAACGCGCGATCGAAGATATTGAGAGATGCTACTCCAGGATCAACGTTCGGAAGTTTTACCAACAGGTAAAAAGAACGTGCCAAGGAAAAAAAACCCGCACAGAAGCCTGTAGAGATAGGATTGGAAAGCTCGCAGTAGAGTCATAGTCGGTGCTGAGTACATGGAAGGACCATTTCTGCAGACTGTTAAACGGCGATGAAGACCAAAATCCCTCTTTCAGGCAGATTGAACCATTCAACATGAACGATGACAGTCAAAACTTTCGTCCACCTGACCAAAATGAAGTGAGGATAGCAATATTTAAACTAAGAAACAACAAAGGTGCTGGACCCGACGCACTACCCGACGAACTTTTTAAAGCGACCGGAGATGACCTGGTGGAGTGCATACACCAACTCATCTCTAAAGTTTGGTCCAGAAGAAAGTATGCCTGATGAATGGAATCTCAGCATCGTTTGCCCGATCCACAAGAAAGGAGATCCTCTAAACTGCTCCAACTAAAGAGGAATAAGGGTCCTGAATATCGCCTACAACATCCTCTCTGCCGTACTATGTGAACGCCTGAAACCTTTCGTCAGCAACCTGATTGGCCCCTATCAGTGTGGTTTCAGACCAGGAAAGTCCACAATCGATATAAATGTTCACGCTACGGCAGATCCTGGAAACTACCCAAGAATTCCAAATCGATACCCACCACCTTTTATCGATTTTAAGGCCGCCTACGATAGCATTTATAGAGACGAGCTATTCAGAGCCATGTCTGGTTTTAGCATCCCCACAACACCGGTGGATTGAACAAAATATCACAATAGTCAGGCACAACTTTGAGGTAGTTAGGGACTTTGTTTACCTCGGATCCGCTATAACATCTGACAACAACATCTCGTAAAAAAAAGCGAAGAATCGCTGTTTCTATGGGCTAGGAAGGCAATTGAGTAGCAAAGCCCTCTCTCGAAAGACAAAGGAGACTCTGTATAAGACCTTAATCATACCAGTCCTACTCTATGGCGCAAGGCATGGACTCTATCTGAAGCGGATGAAGATATCCTTAGTCGTTTCGAGCGTAAGATTCATGGGAAGATTTTTGGCCCTACCTGTGTTAACGGGCTTTGGAGGAGAAGGTTCAACCTAGATACATTTTTGAGAAATTGATATTAAAATCTAATCTTATCTAAATTCTTTTATGTTTGTCGCTTATTTTGAGTATAGTTATTCTTTGCTTCCTTCTAAAGAATGCATTCTCCTAGCAAAGGTATAAGATTCTTAAGCTCATGTTTACATAGCCTTCCTTAAACACTTAGCAGTAAAAATCCAAACTTTAAAGAGTTTAAAACAATGAGACAATAAATCGCATTTGGAGATTACCTCGAATTCAGATACATAAATCCCAATGCTATTAATTTCATCTTATTAAGCTGCACCCACACAATATTTCTGGCATCAATAACAATCTTAAGCAAAGGCCAAACAACAAAAAAAAAGATTAAATATCAAAATATTTGCAGGCAGATGATACCTATTAGACTTTTATTAAAGGCTAAATAGGCAAACCCTATTATATTAACCGGTCGGCACATTGATCAACGCATTTATCTTTACTCCACCTTTTTCCTGACAGCACTGTCACTGAGTGACTGACAAAGTTATCAGTTAGCAGAACTATATGACGCGTAGCACATTACAATACTGGCTGTGTGTAAACTGTCAAATCAACGCAAATGTCAAATATTTGCATTGTTCAGTTGGTCACGCCTTAACAACCAATTAAATTGTTTTACTGTTTAAACACAACAACAACCACAACGAAAAATAATATTAAAAAGGTCGATTGTATTTTGTGGCTTATCAATATCTTAGCAATTTTTTATCATTTGGTTACTAAGATATACACTGCATAAAGTGCATCAACATTTTTAAACAATTTCATAGATAAGTACATTAAGTTAACTTTGATTTAATTAGTACCTACTTATTTGAAGCAGAAACAAGTTTGAAAATTATTCCATAGCGATTATCACAGAAGTAACAGCAGAATGTTTCACACGACCTACTGAAATTGGCATTTTAAAGCAATAAAGTTAATAATTAGTTAGTTAAAAATAACTTTTACACAGTGACGTGTGTAAAAAGGGAATCAGGGGGTACTGATCACTTAAATATACTAGATAACGTGGTCCGTTCATAGTATATGTAGAAGTTTTTTATGAAACTATTTTAAAATGCTTCATCGAGATTCTTACAATAGTTGTGATAGTAGTTTCACACTTTAAGTCAAAACAAAGGTAAGATTCTCAGTAATGGTCGAGGAGTTCCTAACAAAGTTGGTGTGCACGAAGCAAGCGTCTTATTATAATTTTATTTTTATTACAGTATTTGACTTCCTGCTTGAAAGTAAGGAGCCGGACTAGTTATTCCAAACTGACGATTTAACCATCAAAAGTCAATATCAAAGAGTACTTGATCATCATCATCATCATCATAATCGGCACAACAACCGGGATCCGGTCCGGTCCCCCTTCAACAAATTCTTCCATACATATCCCGATTGCTGGCAGACGCCATCCAATTGCGCATTCCAAGGTTTCGGGCGTCCTGGTCTACGCCATCCTCCCAAAGCAAGCAAGGTCTGCTTGGACTTTCCAAGTTGGTTCCTCTTCGCTCATGCGAGCTAGGTCCCCAGCCCACCGGAGTCACCTGAACTTTACATTTGTCCACAACGTGTGCTTACAATTATATTGCAGGTACCATTAATATTTGAGCTAAGAAAAAGTTGAAAAAAGTCCTCCGTGGAATGTCAAAATAACATTATGTTCTAAATTTGAAGACGATTCGCTCAACCGTTCCCGCGGGCAAAAATTAAAAACAAAATAAGTGGCAAAAGTAAACTAAAACAAGTAAAATAAATTGCACGGCTGGATCGCACGTACTTGCTCATATGTGCGGTCACATTGTAGAATAAAATTTAAGAAAATCAAAGCATTTATTTAATTTTTCTGACTTTGGATTGTTCGTATAAAGTACGTTAAATTGTATTGAGTGAAATAATTTAAACGCCATTTTATTTTTGTTAAAGAGTGTTAAAAACGTAAAGAACTCCTCGTCATCATCGGTTCCTACGCTTGTCTTCAATGATACTTCTGTTGTCAGTACTCAAGAAAAAGCAGATCTGCTTGTAGCCCAATTCGCTGCTAACTCAACGCTGCTAGCAGATGTAAGAACTCCTCCTGTACTCGAGAGCGTAAATGATTTCATGGGACGAATCTTCTTTCGGACTCGTACAGTTGCAAGAGTATATTGCACTTGATATTTCTAAAGCATTTGATAGAGTTTGGCATCAAGCTCTTTTATCGAAAATGCGTGCATTTGGACACGACAAATCTCTTCTTCGTTGGATTAGTAACTACCTTTCGAAACGGTCAATACAATTTGTACTGGACGACTCTCTTCCTTATATTTATCAACGACTTATTATCTGAAACAATTAATCCTATCAATTGTTTCGCTGATGACAGTATTCTCCGCTTCGCATATTCGTTTCCAGATTCACATCCTCGTTTTTCGGATGTGGAATTGCAACGGCAGCGTATGGTAAGTTCATAAAATTTTGATCTTGACAGATACAATGCTGTGGGGAATAAGAAACAGCATAGAATTTAATGCTTCGAAAACTTAATGTTGTCTTTTGTCGTTAAAGCGAAATATACCCCAAATGCCACTATCCATGAGTGGCACTTGCATTGAGGAAACCGATCACCTTTCAGTTCTCGGTATGTGCATTACAGACCACTTTCTGTGGGATGACCACATATTTGACGTTGCCAAAAATGCTGCGAGATGTTTAGGTTTCCTTCGAAGATGTAAGAAGTTCTTCACCCCGTCTGATCTGGCTACAGTATATAAAGCATATATTTGTCCTAAACTGGAGTATAATTCCCACGTTTGGTCAGGTGCTCCTGTAACCCACTTGAGTTTTCTAGATAGAATACAAATAAGAGCTTTAAAAATGATAGGCGATCGAACAATAACAGAAACATTTACATCTCTGGAGCACAGAGGTAATGTCTCCTGCCTTTCATTATTTTATCGCTACTTCCATAAACAATGCACTAGCGAAATAGCCAGTTGCAGTGCTCCCCTGAAGCGATTCAACCGTAATACTCGCACTGCAAAGAATGCCCATCAGACCCTTGAGCCCACCTTCGGACGTACTTTAAAATACAGGGATTCTTTCTTTAGTTCTGCCACGCGAATGTGGAATGCCTTGCCAGACTCTGTTTTTCCCTCCCTCTTTGAAGTGCAGAACTTTAAAACAAATGTGCATCGTTACCTCCTTTCACATCCTACCTTATTTTCCTAAAGCCCTCGCTGTGTTTAAGTAACATTATAAGGGCAGTCAAAATCCCTTTAGTGCGGGCTAATTATAAAAAAAAAATTATTTTTCAAAATCGTAGCAAAGTTTTTTAATAAAAAGGGTTTTTTTGACAACTTTATTTAAAAAACTAAAAAAAAAAATAATTTAAGAATACAAACTTAAGCACAAAAAATAACATACATTTTTAAAAAGTTAAAAAAAAAATCACCTACCCGTTTTCAAAATATTGATTTTGACAAATATCTTTTGTGGAAATAAAAGAAAAACTGGAGACTATTTTTTGCGTTAGTTACGTAGTAGTGTTTTTGTTAAAAATATATATTACTAGCGGGCCCAGCAGATGTCGTCCTACATTTCTTTATATTCTTTTGATTTGTTCACGTAAAGTTATTAAAAGTTTTTTTTTATAATTATTGCAAGGATTACATGCAAAATTTCAGACAAAAATCCGACTTTTTCGGAGGGTTTTTCCAAAATTTTCTTTCGTAATTATAGGTACTACAATGACATATAGGTAGATACTTGAATAAGGCAAGTGCATTTGTGTCTTTTCATATGTAACTGAAAGCTGAAAACTAGATAATATTATTGTGATTGATAGATACTTTTATTGTTTCATAGATTAAGGCTTTACAATCATTTTACAAAACGCAGCTTGCTCAGAGATTTGATATACTATATTATATCTTACAACTGAAAAAAATGTAATAAATTAAGAAGGCATTTAAATAAGAAGAACAGTTGAAGGAAAACTATGACAAAAAAACATTCATTTATCATGTATTATAATATAATGTAAAAATAGATAAATAGAACTTAAGACTAATGTAAATGCCACATATGTATATAAAGTACTAAAAATACTAAAAATAAAGGAGCAGAAAAAAATAAAAAAAAATAAATAAAATAAATAAATATATAAACTAATAAATAAATAAATGCATAAATAAATAAGTAGATAAGTTGATATAACCAAAAAAAATAAATAAATAAATAACAAAGAAAACAAATAAATAAATAAATAAACAATCAATTAAGTAAATAAATTCAATATATTAAATGATTTTTTTTAGTAAATAAATAATTAGTTAACAAACAATATCAATTTTTACATTTAAGAAAATAAGTTCTGAATTAACAAGTTTTCAGAACGATTGCATCTTTTGTTAAATCTTTCATAGAGAATTTCAACTTTCTCTGCAATTAGCCTAACACCAGTTTGTTCAAGAAGATGTTGTGTGGAAGAGAGCCAGGTTAAATTTAACATCATTTTAAGTGTTTTATTTTGTGAAATTTGAAGTTTTTTAATGTATGAATTTGAACAATTTCCCCATACTGGACACGCAAACAAAATTATAGCTTGAAAGATAACTTTATACATTATAATTTTATTAAATTTACTTAGGGGAGATTTCCTGCAAATAAGAGGGTACAGCATTTTTGTTGCTAGGCTTATTTTTGTCAAAAATATTTGTGATGTGATCTCGAAATGTTAACGTCTTGTCTAAATAAACACCCAGATATCTAACAGAGTTAACCCATGGTACATCACAACCATTAGTTTTAAGCTGACCGACTGGCAAAACACAAGCTTTTCTTTTCCTTGTGAAAAAGATAGCCGGTGTTTTGTCAGCATTGAGCCTAATATTCCATGCCTTATAATACTCTACAACTTTGTCAAGGGCATATTGTAAGTCATTTTCAATATCTTGAGCGATATTGTTAGAACTATAAATAGCAGTGTTATCTGCGAACATTGCGATTTCGCAGTTCCTAATTACAGGAAAGGCTGCGACATACGTGATATAAAGTAATGGGCCCAACACAGATCCTTGAGGAACCCCAGAAGTGATATACCTTAAACTTGAAGCTGTATTATTCAAATTAACTTGAAATTGTCTATTTCTAAGAAAACTTTGTATTATTTTAATTAGATATAGAGGATAATTAAAATGTTTTAGTTTATGAAGAATACCTTCGTGCCATAAACTGTCAAAACTTTTCAACATCCAAAAGGACAAGTCCTGTCGATTGCTTTGTGTTAAAATGGTCTTTTATGTGCTTATATATTCAAAGAATCTGATGGCTAGTACTATGACCTCGCCTAAATCCAAATTGTTGTTGTGGTAAGATATGGCAGGACTCAAGACATTTAGTTTTTATCACTTGTTTTAATATTTTACTTAGGCTACTGAGAAGACTTATGGGTCGATAACTGTTAGGGTTATTAGCGGGTTTACCTGATTTGAGAATTGGTAAGATCCTTGCCGTTTTCCACTTTTTGCAACTATTTGCATGTATTTACAATAAAGCATTTAAAAGTTATTCCAATAAATGGTAATTCTTTAAACTATATATTTTTAAGTGAATCAACCCCTGGTGCTTTCTTGTTCCGCAATCTTTGTATAATAAATTGTATATCTTTGTTTCTAACATAAATACCTTCTGGTAGGGTAACATCACTACTATTAATAATACCCATGGATTCTTGTACTATACTCTTGATTGAGCTAGGTATCATAACTAAGCAAATACTTCTGCCTTTTCTTCACTAGTAATCAGCAATGAATTATTTTGTTCTAAGTCAGGTATAATTTTATTTTTGGATTTAAATATCTTTGAAATATTCCAAAACGGCTTGGAATTTGTAAAGGGAACACAGTTTTTCGTTCCATGACCTATTTCTGAATTTTGAATTTTCAAAGAATATTTGTCTCGTGAAAATATTCATTTCATTGAAATCATTAGGTTGTCTATATCTTTTCCATTGGCTCCTTAACCTGTTTCTTTGCTTGATTAAGTTTAAGATATATTAGAGAATAACCGTTGTTCTTGCAGCTATTGACTTCTTAGGAACAGATTCATCAACACTTTCTATAACAGAACTAGTAAAATATTCTATTTTTTCATCAATTTCTTGCTGACTATTTTACCTATCAATATCACAGGGTGTATTTCTAAAACGTTGTTTAATTTTGGTTCTAAGCCTTTCCCAATTTGCTTTTTTTAAATCTAAATATTGCACGTCTTTTCTTATATCTACTATTGAGAAGAATATCGCTTTTTATCGGGATAAGATAATATTATGAATTTCAGTTTCCGAATAACTTGAAATTCACCAAACCCATTTTTTCCTTCGATTATAGGTAGGTATAATGCAAGTTATGCATTCGTGCAGATTACAAACTTTGAGATAACCACCAAACATGACATAACGATGATAGAGAAACATATTTCAGTTAATGGCAGAATTCTGTCTGTCCTATCGTTTTCAAATTTAGAACTTAAGGTTATTTTGACATTCTACATAGGACTTTTTTAATTTTATTTTTTTAGCTCAAATATTAACGGTACCTGTCATAAAACGTTAAGTTAAAGCTTATTTTTCTCGAAAACGGCTCGAAGAATTTTTACTAAAAAAAAATCAATGTACTTTTGTAAATGTGGTATAAATTTTGGTGGAAAAATAATGTAACAAATATGTAAAGAGAAAGACCTCGTTAAAACCCACAAAATTATAAAAAAGTGGATTTAAATAAATAAATAAATTTATTGGTGCGACAGCTCCTTAAGGAGCCAAGGCCTAGTGACTTACAACACAACCATCCCTGTGTGTGTGTTGTTAATCTACAAGAATGGAAGGGATCTACAATTTACCGCCGAGTCCAAACGGCTACATGAGATGCAATTTTTCGAGACAAATTTTTATACATCATCTCAATTTTGAAAAAAGTCAATATAAACTATTTTTTTTTCTGAAATTCTGAGTTTTAAATACCTAAATTTTTTCAAAATTTTCTATAGAAATTTAAAGGTTTTAAAAAATAATATGATAAAACAGGAGGAGATAGACTCCCTCCTCTAGTAGTAATTTTTTTTTTGTATTTTGTCCTTCTACATATATCCGTTATTAATATTTGCGGCGCCAAAGTTATCGTACTCACCTATCCGTTTTCAAAATATTGATTTTTTAAAATTATTTTTTTTTAATATGAAAAACACAAAAAAGAGTTTTAGAAAATATTTTAGTAAAGATTTTTAGAAAAAATATTTTGTTTTTTGAATATTTTGAAAACGGTTTTATAGATTTTTTTAATTTTTTTCTGCTAGTATAAGCTATAGATTTCTTTGAATTGACATACTCAAAAAAAAAATTAAAATATAAAAAAAAAAAAATTTGAAAAAACTGGTCGAACGATTTTGAAATGAAAGATTCATAAAATAGAAAACAGCAAAAGACATAAGATGGCTTAAAACATTTTTTCCAAAAAACGTTATGAATAATGTGTTTTTGATTTCATAAAAAAATTTCCCACAAATTTTATTTCATATTGCTCGGCTAAGCCCTAGCCATTAGTCAAATAAAAGAAGGTGACAACCTACATACATACCTACGTATTTTAAAGCATTTCATCATCGTGAAATCACACAGAATAAATAAGGAGCCTATGATAAACACACAAAAACAACTAACAAATAAAAAAAATTATTCGATTACTACTGAATGCAAAAATTTCAATCGAGAAAACAAAAGTTTACACCTTCCTATAAATAAACAAAACCACTGTGTTAACTTTTAATATTGGCGCAAAATTTTAAACAATTAAAACCTACTCTAAATCAATTTTAAAATGGGCGTCGGCTCTAAAAACAAAATATAAAACGAAGGTCTGCTCTGTGTTAATTTTAAACGACATAAAGTATACTTTAACCTTAAACAACTTGTCTAACCTTAAAACTTGTTTATCTTTTCAAAGTATACTTAAACCAGACGACATTTTGTAATTTCGTACCAAAAAAAAATAAGAATGTCTTATTCTGTAGATAGTAAGCCGTGTTGGGGTAGATTCTCAATCTGTGAAACTGTGAAATGGAAATTTTGTTGACGTTTTGAAGTTAAATTCGATTCTAGATGTATGAAAAAAGAAAAACAAGCGTCAAAAACTTTTCAAAATGGTGAATTACTTTTCACAACCAAAACCGATTTATTCTACTGCAATGTCCATTCCTTTTTTCTTTATTTACTTAATTATACTATTTTTTTATTCTTTTACGACATTTGTTTGTTGTTTAATTACTAAATATTGATTAATAACACTTCCAACGCATTATGATAAGTTTTTATCTTTTCACATTTTCACAGATCGGGAATTGACCTCCTGGAAAAATTGTTTATATTACGTTACGTAACCACACACCACACTAGTTGTCAGGGTTGTTTATCTTGGTTAAAATTGAGAAAATGTTAAACAAGAGCTCGTATCTAAAGAACTTCTTTAACTAGAGTCGGTTCTATTGCTAAAATGAATAATGTTTAAAATTTTGCGCCATTGTCTCTATACCTACTCACTTAACAGTAGTTGGAATGTCTATCTTAATTTTAGTACCTACCTTCCTTCCAACCTTATAATAAGTACCTGATATCCTTAATAAATTCCATTAATACCTACCCACATCATACGTTTATTGATCCACCAAACATAATTAAGCTATTTTAATTAATTTGATTTCAAAAAGTAAATTATTGTTATTGAGACCTATACAGGTCCTTATACCTAGCATTATTGCCCTACTGCTGATTCCCACGAATCTTTATGCCAGTTGTTCAAATTTTTCCATACCAAAATGAAAATTAAACTGAAAAAAGTCCGTTATATATTTCTATTAGCAAATTATATTATAAACATTAAGCAGCAAGTGGAAAGATAATACACTAAAAAACTGCAAAAGCTAACAATCCTATATATTTATGTGTTTATCCCTTTATCGTGACGCATGTTCGTTCAAGCTTCAAACCACAACGATTCTAAAGAAGTTGCACGTCAAAAAAACATTAAAATTAAATCTTTGTCAAAAAGACGCATTTACCTAAAAAGGATTAGCACACGGGAGCAAGCGACCCAGTCGTGCCTTTTATTTTTTTCACAAAAATTTAATGCACATTGATTTTTTACATAACGGTTATATAATCGCAGGTACAGTTAATATTTCACTTTAAAAAGAATAAAAAAGAATCCTCCGTCGAATGTCAAAATAAACTTATATTCCAAATTTAAAGACGATTGGCCCAACCGTTTAGTAGACGGACAGAATGTTGCCAGTGCAGTGACTCAAATATGTTTCTCTTTCATCATCGTAATGTTATATTTGATTGTTATCTCAATTTTTGTTTTCTGCACGAAGACATAACTTTACTTAGTTGGTACCTACCTATAATCGCAAGTAAAAATTAAACAATTAGGTGTTACAAATGCAAAAAACGGGGTATTTTTAGAAATTCAATAGAAGGTTAGTTGAAAGAAATATTTTGGTTTAACTCTATTTAAAATAAGCAAATAGGTTAGGATTGGGATGGGATAGGAAGGAATATGAATGGGTAGGAATAGGAAGGAGGGAAGGTATTGGTTGAGACTGGATGCAGGGGATGGCTGATGAGAAGGAAGGGGTAGGACATAGAAAATGTATCAGGAAGGAAAAGGCGTTAGGACCGATGAGGAATCCGGGATGAGGGTTGAAGAATGATGGGATGGAAGGGTTAAGAGAGGAAGGGAGGAGAGGAGGGGAGGAGAGGAGAAGTGGAATGAAATTTGGAGAAGTAAGAGGGTTGTAGAAGGCGGGAGGTAGGAAGGTAGGGCGGACATGGGACTGGCAAATAGGAAGAGGAACAGGCAAAATAGGCACTGGGAGAATAGGCGGAGGAGGGTAAGGAAGGGATAAGAATGTCCACTAAGGAGGCGATTGCACGCTCGCGTTGCTCGGCATAGCTCGCTGGTTGTGGGGGGGATCTTGCATCCACAGTGTAACCTCACCTATTTCAAAAAAAAAACACAAATCGTGCCAAAACTTACCACCACTACTATAGAAGGACCACATTGGGATGCCCTGCTGATGTTGTTGCAGGGGGACATTGTCCCACCCTCCTGGATTTCATCGGTCCGAGATGTTGTGAATTGCATATAAGTGTCTCAAAAATTTCAAATCTGCAGATAAGATAAATATTGGTGGCTCGACCGGGTTTGGGTTTGGCGGGAATGGGTTTTGCCCGCAATTTTCATTTCAGTGATTTTCTTACGATAAATCGATGGAATGACAGTTGCGGATCGAGTCCTGTTCTGCGTCTGTTTAAGATTAGGGTTAAGTTAGGTTAAGTATTAAAACATAAGTATCTTTATAATTTTATATATATTTATAGTAATGCTTACCTTCGTACACATACTTACATATGAATATATGCATACATACATAATGTATGTTTAATCTGCACGAATGGATAACTTACATTATAGTATACAAACTTGTTTTAATCGTACGTAAAAATCACCCAAGAGCATTTAACCTTTCCTACGCGCCGCCACTGCTTATTCTGAATGTAATCAAAAACGCAAGTACCCCTTTTATAAAAGTTTAGAGACATTTTATTTCCTTAAATGCGAAATGGAATTACATACTCATAAATTTCCCAAATTTTCACTTTTCTCTTATAAAATATGTTATCTTCAAGGCTTAAATTGTTAAAAAGACCTAAACGAGTTTCATTGTGTCTTTGAAGTCAAAAATTTAATTGTTTAATGAGCAGATATAAAAAGTTATGACCGTCTAATGTATTATAAATTTTATTGTTTTTTTACTAATAAAAGATGAAAAGCATTTTTTTTTTGTATAATTGGGCCGCCCAAAAGGAATTTTAGCTAGCCTTATAATGTTGGTTAAAAACAGCGGGCGTGTTTCCCTTCCTTTCATAATGGGAGGGAAAAACAGAGTCTGGAAAGGCATTCCACATTCGCGCGGTACGGCTAAAAAAAAATCCCTGTATATTACTACCGTGCTGAAGAGATGTGAATGTTTCCGTCATTGAAGGGTCGCCTATTATTTTTAAAGTTCTTTATTGAATTTTGTCTACGAAACTCAAGTGGATAATCGCATTTGCCCAAATATGGGAATTATATTTAAGTTTTGGTAGAATATGTGCTTTATCGGCAGTAGCAATGTCGAATATGTGGTCATTCCATTCATGGATAGTGGCATTAGGGATATGTTTCGCTTTAAAGACAAAGGAAAACATTATGTTTTTGATGCACTAATTTCTACCCGGTTTCTTATTCCTCATTTTACAATGCTGTCAAGATCAGAATTTAATGAACTTATCATATGCTGCCTTAAAATCATCGATGTGAATCTGCCAACGAATATGAAACGCTGAGAGTACTCTCGTCAGCAAAATAGTTTATTGGATAAGTTGTTTCAGATATTAAGAAGCCATTAATAAATATAAGGAAGGGAGTCGGAGACAAAACAGAGTCCTGAAACACACCAGCATTTATTTTGTGTGTGAATATCAGAACGCCTTAGAAATATCAAGTGCAATTATTTGGTTTTACCAAAATGATGGAGAGATTGCTTTCACAGAGATAAACCATCAGAAGGACCTATAACACAATAAATAAAGTGCTTGTTAAAGAAGTGAAATTCAACAACATTTTAAAATGTGTATAACACGGAATAACAAGTCTAGAAGAACTATAACAATTCTTTCGGCTTCTTTCAACAAGTGGGAAATCTCACAATTTCATAGTTTTTGTAACTGGAAACAACAAGAGTGTTAAGAAAAACGAGAATTAACTTGTTGAATTGCTGATAAATTTCAACAGACGGTCGGGGACTGGTTGGAAGTTAAAAAGTTAGGAATAATCACTTGCCGTAGTGTTTATCAAGTGATAGATTTTGAATAATCCTTCTGAATTTATTTAACAGTCAAGAGATTTGCTTAAAAAAATGTTTTTTATTTATTCTAAATCGGACAGTGATGTTGAGGACCAAAGACTGACAAAAGTGTTAAAAGAAAATTAACGTTTTAATAGAATAGAAACTAACCTTACCAAAAGTCTCTAATAACAATTACGTTCGCCTAATAATAAAAGTAGGGCACTAACTGTAAAACTGTATTGATAGCCTTGCATTGGTTGGGAACTGAATCTCAAATCCAATACCATGTATTAGGTGCATTCACCTTACCTTACCGGGGTGGACCTGGGCCTCAACCAACAAGCTTCTCCAGCCAGCTCGGTCCCTAGCTAGCTGCCTCCAGTATCGTACGTGGAGTCGGTTGTTCCACTTGTGTAAGCCACCTTAGTCTCGGTCTTCCTCTACTGCGCTATCCTTCTGGGGTGGTTTCGAAATTTTTCTGGGCCGGATCATTGATGTCCATATGGTCTAGGTCTGTGTCGCTGTACAGCCGGCATAGTTCTTCATTGTATCTTCTTCTCCACTCTCCGTTAATGCATACGGGACCAAAAATCACCCGGAGAATTTTTCTCTGGAGACAGCCTAAAGCGTCCTCACCCGCTTTTGACAGCGTTAAGCCTGAAGAAGCAGCGATTGGCAAGAGTTATTCTTCGTTTGATTTCAACGCTGGTGTTGTTGTCTGAGTTAATAGCCCCTAACTACCTCCAAGTTATAGCTATCTATGGTGATGTTTTGTCCAAGACGTCGATGTTGGCATATATTTGGTTTTGCCCTCATTGACTGCTAAACCCATTTTCGCCGCTTCCGTCTCAATACTCACAAAAGCGCTACTGACATACTGACATCACGCTGCGTTCTTCCGATTATGTCAATATCGTCGGCGTATGCGAGTAATTGGGCGGACTCTGGATAGATCGTGCCTCTGGTGTTGGTGTGAGAGTTCTGCACTAGTATTCAAGTATGATGTTGAAAAAGTCGCATGACAGCCCATCGCCTTGTCTAAATCCTTTTTTGACTTCAAAGGTGTCGGTGAGGTCTTTACCGACCTTGACGGAACAGCGTGCGTTTTCCATCGTCATTTTGCACAGGCGGACGAGTTTGGCAGGGATGTTAAAACTACAATGGTTTTTCCATATTCTCAGCATCGACTGCGATTATACTACGATGTTCTTTTGATCGTCTTTGCAAGCTTCAGTTCGAGCTCTGTAGCTTTGACAGTTTCTTTTTAACTTTTGATAAAACTTTCGAACTTCATTCCTGCAATAACAGCTCTCCATTTCCTTGATCGCGCGCTTCTCATGATTCCTTTTTTTCTTTCTGAGAAGCCGGCATTCCTCTTTCCTCTTCTGCTCGTAGAGCGTACTGACAGTTCTGGTCCTTCTCTGCAACGCCGCCTTCTATGCTTCTTGTTTAGCTGCGTGTGCTTGCCGACACTCATCATTAAACCAGGGGTTTCGTTGTGGTGGCCGTGTAAAACCCAGCACTTCAGAGGCGGCTTCCCTGATGGCATTTTGGCAATGTTGCCACTGGTTCTCAATACTTGATGCTTGCGGTAAAGGACTCCTTTGGAGGTTATTTGAGACTCCATCGGAAAAGGACCTGGAGATTTCTTGCATTTGCAGCCGTCCGAGGTTAAAATTCCTCACATTATTACTTCTTCTTATCTTTGGTCGCGATATCCTCAGTCGTACCTTGGCTACAACGAGGTAGTGGTCCGAGTCAATGTTAGCCCCTCAGAAAGTTCGGACATCCATCATACTGGAGTAGTGCCTTGCATCGATCGATTTTAATGTCATAGCTAGGGCACTGTTATATGTTTTGTCCAGGAGCTCAAACAGCATTTCATCTTTTTCCTCTGTGTCGGCATGCGCGCATAAAGGGCTTATATTGGCAAATGTAGCCTTGATGCGGATTGCCATGAGGCGCTCGTTCACACATTTGTAGCTCAAAACCTCTATCCGGAGCCTGCCTCCAACGACGAATCCACATCTAAATAAGCGTTGTTTTTGTTGTGTATAGCAGTTGCCATAGTAGATATAGCAGTTTTTCATCTTTCTTTAGCCCGGTCCGTCCCATCAAATTTCTTGGATGGCGGTTATGTCTGCCTTACAGCAGTCAAGGGCCTCCGCTATTTGTTCTGCTGCATGTGGTCTGTTAAGGCTGGGTGTACCTCGAAAAAAATGGATGAAATTTTTTTTATTTTTGTTTTAGAATTGAATTGAGTCAATACCGGGAGTAAAACTTTTTTTTTTTAAATTAAACTTATTTTTTTATGAAAAAAAATTTATCGAATCAGACGCATTTTTGTCGATTTTACCGTGTTTGAACAGGTGTCACCTCTTCAATTTTCAATATAATTCATTAAAATGAAAAGAAATAAAAAGACCAACTCAAATATTTACAATAAAAAATATTATACAAAAAAATATTTTTAATTTTCTCGGTTTTAAACAAAAAAAACTTAAAAAATTGATTTTTTTTGTTATTTATTAAATCTTTGTGAATGTTTTCTTTGGTTTTCAAATTTCAATTTTGTTCTTAATTTTATTTGAAAGCTGAGTTTTCAAGCTCGGGAGTAAAAATATAGTTTTTTAAAAAATATTGTTTTTTAACACTCTGATCGCTGTTTAAAAAAGCTAAAATATCGATTGACTTTATAAAAAAAAGTAACATTCTAATAATCTTGCTTTTATTTTTTTATTTTTTTTCAACATTTTATCTTTTTACATCAACTTAGAAAATGTATGCAACGATAATAGTTTTTTTTTATATTAATTTTTTAAAAATGGTCTAATTTGCGTTTTTCCATAGAAATTTCATTGCTAACGCACACAAATAAATATGTAGTTCGAACGATCTCCGCAGCAGAATTTGGTGCTGTTCTGCTCTTTTACTCAACATATACGTATGCCTTCCAATATGAGTAAGCACATAGGAGAAGGTACGTGCGACCCAGTCGTGCCTATTTTTTTTGCATTGTATAGTGTCTTATTCAGCAATTTAGTTTAGGGTTATATTTCCATTTTCACATCTTTTATGAAAATTTACAAATAATTTTCGTTCAACGTCAAAAACACTTTGGCAAACGTTAAAATTGATCTAGGCCGGTCTTATAGACAGACAAAATAAAAAACATATAGGCCGGCCAACGATGCAATTATCATATCAACTTGAACTAATTTTGCTCTCCAGGTCCAGTTTTTTTTATGTAGCTAATTGAAAATAAAAAAATACAACAAATTCCTAGGCACACCATTATGGACTAGGAGAGCCACAGAAAGGACGAACATCACAAATCCCATTTCTTGATTTGGGATTGGTGCTCTTGGGCGACATAAAGTCTTGTCCTTGCCGTTAACCACGTAAGTAGTGTCATAATGCCCAATATCAATTCAGTTTACACAAATTTCCAGCAAAACCACGCCCTCCCCCCCCCCCCCTCACAGAACCCAAAAAGAAAAATAATGAGATTTCCGTTAATCTCGAGGGTTAATCGCAGAAAATATTACGAATTACTCTTTGTGGAATTTTTTTTTTTTTATTTTCTACCTGGAACTGGATAGATTACATTATTTTGTTCAAGAGATTTATTTATAGCAAGATTAAAAAAGAACGGTTAGCAGAATGGTTAATGATGTAATTAAGGAAAAAAGTAATTAGTTAATGAAATAACAATTAACAACAAAGTCATTAGAAGAAAAGAATATATAAGAAACAGATCTCAGGTGAAACCAGTAAGTTGATAATTGAAATTCGTGAAGATTGTTCTGTGTACAACACTGTTTCAAAAATTGTTTAAATCGAACTATTTACCTTAAAGTTCTTTCTTATTTTTAATTTGCAAAATATTTCAATAAAATAATAATCTGCCATGTCAGCAAGTGGAAAACACGTCTTCCAAATCGACGGACATGCAACAAGTTTATCTGAAAAATTGTCGAGTTTCTATAAAGAACAGGAACTGTTTGACACCATCATATTAGCTGGGGACAATGGCGTTAAGATTCATGCCAACAGAATCATCCTGTCCGCCTTTAGTGAGTACTTTTTGGAAATATTTCGGGGAAGCCCTAAATCTTTATGCGGAAACGTAGTCGAACTCAAAGATATCGAGCCTTCTGCACTAAAGCTGGTAATTGATTTCATATATTCGGGTTGCATTGAGTTGAGCTTGGAAAATTCTGAAGACCTTCTCCGAATTGCAGCGTTTTTAAAAATTCAAACCTTGATCGATGGTTGCTGTGATTATATCGAAAAGCATGGGATTAACAAGAAAAACTGCATCAAATGGCTTTGCTTATCGAAAGGACTTAACTTATCCGAATTGAAAGAGAAATCTTTAACTTACACTTACAACCATTTTGAAGAAATATCAAAGGAAAAAGAAATCCTACTGCTGAATGAGATTGAATTAAAGGATCTGCTATTTAACGATAATCCCCGTGGAGACTTCGAAGAGCACGTCTTTCTGGCTATGGTAGCTTGGGTAGAATATGACAAGGTGCAGCGGCAACATCTGTTATTCCAGCTCTTGAAAATGGTTCGGTATAAGTATCTTAGCCCGAAGTTCATCGTTACAAATAGGAGGTCTGTCTGCAAAACGGTGGAAAGCTACGAATTAATTTGCAGTTGGCTTCAATGGCACCTGGAACCAGAAACAATGGATATTGAAGAACAAAAAATCGATCTGAAGCCCAGAAAAGGAGATGAAAAACTTGCTGTTGTAAGCTGTTTAAACTGGGACGAAGTTGTGATTCAAACGTGGAATTCTGCCGAGGAATCGTGGTCAATCGAACGAAAAATACCTCTTTGGAAAGAGAAAATATATTATTCGGTGATAGTGATTGATGAAAGACTAATTATAGTTGGAGGGTGGATTCAAGGTGGTTCATTAACAAATAGCGTGGAATGCTTAGATTTGCGCACCATGAAGTGGACTGATTTGCCACCAATGCGATATGGACGAAGTGATAGTCAGTTGTTCAATTTGAACGGGAATTTGGTTGTTTTTGGCGGTGAAGATGGGAACACTGTTTTACTTAATACGATGGAAATATATGATTTTTCAACCTGCAAGTGGCATGAATACCAAATGCCATTACAATGGGAATATAGCGAGGTAGCTGCTTATAATGAAAAACTATACACTCTCGATTTTGAAAATGGCATTTTGCAATGCTATGATGACGACTCCAAACAATGGACTTTGAAATCAATAATTAGAGAAGATCGCCGTTACTTTGGATTTGCTGCAGTTGGTCAATTTTTGTACGTTATTGGAGGTCACAATGAACAATGGGTTTCCACAAATTCTGTCAAACGGTACGATCTATCCAACGACACCTGGTGTAAGGTGAAACCATTGCCAAAATCTCAGTATGATATGAACACCAAAGTTTTTGATAATAAGATTTTAAATTTCTGTTTTAGTGAAAAATTGATAGAAGAATATAACCCTGAAACCGACACGTGGAGGACTTTAAGTCCCTTACCAATCTGTGGTTACTCTTTGGATACCTTTTGTTGTACTTACCCCAATAAGTTATAAAACTTATATTATTTTATGTTATTTGTAAAATATTGGTACTTAACTTGTACAAAATATAAAAACGTAACGTGAAATTTGTTTAATTATACTAAAAAAAGTTGTTAAAAGGGATTCTTGAACGTTTTAGTTTGAAATTCTGGATATACAAAACAAGGGTAGCTGTTTTCATTTTTTTAAGACTATAGTTGAAATTAATCGGCGAAGAATTAAATTTAATTTTTACTTGCGATTATAGGTACTATAAGGCAAGTTTAGGATTCGTGAATATAAACAAATATTAGATAACAATCAAACATCAACGATCATAGAGAAGCCTAAAAAATTCATTGACAAAAAATGTCCGCCTGTCTGTCTGTCTGTCTGTCCGTCAGGGTGTATAACGAGTTGCAGCCTTTAAGGGCTAAAATTAACGGTACCTGTCATGTAACGGTTAAGGAAAAGCTTATTTTTTTCGAAGACGGCTCCAATGATTTTGATGAAAATTTTAGAGAATTTTTTTTTTGATGGGGGTATCATCTTATCGGAACTTTACCGGAAAAGTCTATCTCACATAAGGTTTTTTTTTTATTAATTTTCGACTTTATCGGTAACGCCTCAATGGATTTCAATAAAATTGTACGTTTGGAAAGATCTTAATAGCCAAATTAATTCTACATATCAAAATTTTGAAAAATAATTTTTTTTCTATTTTTAATTATTTTTGATTTTATTTTTAAATTCAACATTTTTTAAAAGCTTAAAATCAGGTTTAAATTAATAAACTCTAAAAAACTGCACACCAAAAAAAAAATAAAAATAAAAAACAGGATTTTACCAAAACCGGTCCGATAACTTATGAAAAAAACTTTTTTCATTATTTCTTTGTTGAAAAATAATTTTTTTTCTATTTTTAATTATCTTTGATTTTATTTTTTAAACTCAACATTTTTAAAACCTATCAAAAAAAAATATTTAAAAGTTTAAAATCAGGTGTAAATTAATAAACTCTAAAAAACTGCACACTAAAATTAAAAAAAAAATTAAAAACTGGATTTTACCAAAACCGGTACCATAACTTTCGAAAAAAACTTTTTTCATTATTTCTTTGTTGAAAAATAATTTTTTTTCTATTTTTAATTATTTTTGATTTTATTTTTTAAACTCAACATTTTTAAAACCTATCAAAAAAAAGTATTTAAAAGTTTAAAATCAGGTGTAAATTAATAAACTCTAAAAAACTGCATACTAAAATAAAAATAAAAAATATAAAAAACAGGATTTTACCAAAACGGGTCCAATAACTTTCGAAAAAAACTTTTTTCATTAATTCTTTGTTATGACGTGCTATAGCGAACATTATTTTTATAAACTACCGTTAAGTATTGTGGTTTTGATACTTTTTTATAAGTTCAAACTGTGTTATTTTCAACGTTAATGTTACTTGTTTCTGTCAAAGAAATTGCTTTCCAATGTAATTAGTCACATAAGAGCAAGTACGTGCAATCGAGTCGTGCCCATCTGTATTTTTATAATTTTGAAAAAATAATCTACTTGAAATGTGCAACCTGTAAAACCTGTAAAATTGTTTAATAATTCTTTTGTTCGTAAAACAAGTGAGTCCAACATTTTTTTTCTTCTAAGAAACCTTAACTTGTTCAATCCATAAAATTAAACTTTTTTAAACAAAATTTTATACATTTTTTATTTTAATAATAAAAACACTACATAATTTTAATCAAAGTGTTTAATTGTTGTTGCTTGCGAAAATCAAGTCCATTCTCCTATTTTTTTTTGCGAACCAGAAATCAATATAGAACCTGAGGAAGTTGTTTTAGACTGATGTCTGGGTGAATATTCATGGATACGGATCTCAATAGCCAAATTAATTCTACATATCAAAATTTTGAAAAATAATTTTTTTTCTATTTTTAATTATTTTTGATTTTATTTTTAAATTCAACATTTTTTAAAAGTTTAAAATCAGGTGTAAATTAATAAACTCTAAAAAACTGCACACCAAAAAAAAATTAAAAGTAAAAAACAGGATTTTACCAAAACCGGTCCGATAACTTTCGAAAAAAACTTTTTTCATTATTTCTTTGTTGAAAAATGATTTTTTTTCTATTTTTAATTATCTTTGATTTTATTTTTTAAACTCAACATTTTTAAAACCTATCAAAAAAAAATATTTAAAAGTTTAAAATCAGGTGTAAATTAATAAACTCTAAAAAACTGCACACTAAAATTAAAAAAAATTAAAAACTGGATTTTACCAAAACCGGTACCATAACTTTCGAAAAAAACTTTTTTCATTATTTCTTTGTTGAAAAATAATTTTTTTTCTATTTTAAATTATTTTTGATTTTATTTTTTAAACTCAACATTTTTAAAACCTATCAAAAAAAAGTATTTAAAAGTTTAAAATCAGGTGTAAATTAATAAACTCTAAAAAACTGCATACTAAAATAAAAATAAAAAATATAAAAAACAGGATTTTACCAAAACGGGTCCAATAACTTTCGAAAAAAACTTTTTTCATTAATTCTTTGTTATGACGTGCTATAGCGAACATCATTTTTATAAACAACCGTTAAGTATTGTGGTTTTGATACTTTTTTATAAGTTCAAACTGTGTTATTTTCAACGTTAATGTTACTTGTTTCTGTCAAAGGAATTGCTTTCCAATGTAATTAGTCACATAAGAGCAAGTACGTGCAATCGAGTCGTGCCCATCTGTATTTTTATAATTTTGAAAAAATAATCTACTTGAAATGTGCAACCTGTAAAACCTGTAAAATTGTTTAATAATTCTTTTGTTCGTAAAACAAGTGAGTCCAACATTTTTTTTCTTCTAAGAAACCTTAACTTGTTAAATCCATAAAATTAAACTTTTTTGAACAAAATTTTATACATTTTTTATTTTAATAATAAAAACACTACATAATTTTAATCAAAGTGTTTAATTGTTGTTGCTTGCGAAAATCAAGTCCATTCCCCTATTTTTTTTTGCGAACCAGAAATCAATATAGAACCTGAGGAAGTTGTTTTAGACTGATGTCTGGGTGAATATTCATGGATGCTTAAATCGTTCGTTAAATACAAATTTTCGAAAAAAAAGTTACCGCAACTCTCAACGTTAGCCATTTTCGAGCATTCTGGGGGGGGGGGGGGGGGCATGGGCCCCCTTCAATACGCCACTGGTAAATTCTGGTTATTTCCAGTATCTAAAGTATTTGAGCAATTATTACTCAAGTGCCTACTTCCAATTGTAGGAGAGAAACGGCTAAGTCCTGAACGAGCATTAGATTAATCGGATCAATGGGTTGTAGATACTATCGGATCCTCCTCAGGAACTAGGAGAAAGGAAAAAGATACGTCAGAAGATCTAACCCCCTAACACGGTCTATATGCTCATGCACAGTCTTCATATGCTGACCATGTAAGAAATTCTATTGTGATGAAAAATAATAGGCCGGAGACATTTCTCTAGCATTCAGAGGAGCAAACATCGACTCGGATCACTATAGTAGTACCTATAAATCGAAAGTAAAAGCGATTTTCGTCAATTGCCACCATATGACGTTGGTTAGTTTGAATATCCGCAGCCATTACTTGACAACATTACGAAAGTAATCAGTCAATGTTGGCCTTTTCAGAACATTAAGACGTTTATGAGTGGAGGCATTGGAGAGGAGATATTAACCATATTTATGATAATGTAATTTTCATATCAACAATAAAAAATTCAAGTGGATTGACTGATTTTAAAAATAAAAAAAGGAACCTTTTTTTGAATGAAGAACAAAAACTTATGTGTACTACCACCAAGTATAGTTAGCAACCTAGTTGGTAGTGTGAAAAGTACATAAACACATTAACAATAAAATGCACGACTGGGTCGCACGTACTTGCTCCTATGTGCTAATCCTTTTCAAGTGCAGGCGACTTTTTGACAAAGATTTTATTTCAATGTTTTTTTTGACGTGCAACTTCTTTAGAATCGTTGTGGTTTGAAGCTCGAACGAACATGCGTCACGATAAAGGGATAAACACATAAATATATAGGATTGTTAGCTTTTGCAGTTTTTTAGTGTATTATCTTTCCACTTGCTGCTTAATGTTTATAATATAATTTGCTAATAGAAATATATAACGGACTTTTTTCAGTTTAATTTTCATTTTGGTACGGAAAAATTTGAACAACTTGCATAAAGATTCGTGGGAATCAGCAGAATTAGGGCAATAATGCTAGGTATAAGGACCTGTATAGGTCTCAACAATAATTTACTTTTTGAAATCAAATTAATTAAAATAGCTTAATTGTGTTTGATGGATCGATAAACGTATGGTGTGGGTAGGTATAAATGGAATTTATTAAGGATATCAGGTTGGAAGGAAGGTAGGTACTAAAATTAAGATAGACATTCCAACTACTGTGAAGGGAGTGGGTATAGACAATATTAAAAGTTAACACATTGGTTTTGTTTATTTATAGGCAGGTGTAAGCTTTTGTTTTCTTGATTGAAATTTTTGTATTCAGTCAAATAGTTTTCTATTTATTAGTTGTTTTTGCGTGTTTATCATAGGCTTCCTTATTTATTCTGTGTGCTTTTATGATGACGAAATGCTTTAAAATACGTAGGTATGTATGTAGGTTGTCAACTTCTTTTATTTGACTAATGGCTAGGGCTTAGCTGAGCAATATGGAATAAAATTTTGGGGAAAATATTAAACAAATGAAATTTTTATGAAATCAAAAAAACACTATTCATAACGTTTTTTTTGGAAAAAATATTGTAAGCCATCTTATTTTTTTTGCTGTTTTCTATTTTATGAATTTTTCATTTCAAAATCGTTCAACCAGTTTTTTCAAAAAAATGTTTTTTTAGAAAAACTTTTCGAAAACATATTTAAAATTTTTGTTGAGTATGTCAATTTAAAGCAATCTATAGTTTATACTAGGAGAAGAAATTTAACAACAAAATAATTTTTTTAAAAAATTATTAAAAATTAAAGAAAAATGTTTTTAAAAATTTTAATAAGCAATATTATTTATATTATAAAACACTACATATTTTGAAAATTTCATCAAAATCCGTTAATTAGTTAACGAGAAAGTCTGATTTCAAAAAACCGGTCATATGGGAGATACCGTTATACAACTTTTTCTGAAAAATCCATTACAATTAAAAAATAGCTTTTGCATAGAAAACACCATTCAGAAAGTTTTATCAAAATCGTAGGAACCGTTTTTGAGAAAAATAAGTTTTTCATTAAAAGTTATATGGCAGGTACCGTTAGTTTTGGAGCTAGAATGCCAATTCTAAAAGTTGTCCGGTAGAGTACTCTAAAAATACCATATACCAAGTTTGAATCAAATCGACCCAACCGTTTAGGCGGTAGGAATCGATACGGACAGACAGACAGACGGACGGAAATTCCAGACCCACTTTTTTGACTTCTCTATAATCGTAATGTCATGTTTGATTGTTAGATTTTTTTTTAACGAATGCATAACTTGCCTTATAGTCCCTATAAATCGCAAGTAAAAAATGAATCTTCATCCAAGAAGATAGCCATGAAGGACGGAAATCATTCCCCTAAGGATAAGGACAATGCTACAATAAAAAGGATAAAACCCATCAACCTGCTAGCAACAGCACCTCAATCGCTGTAGAACCACGTACTACCTTGAAGCCGATATTTGTGTGTTTTGGCTTCAACGTAGCCAAAACTAACAAAATCTTCGCGAAAGGAATGTCTGCTTATGCCTCGTTATGAACCAAAAGGATTACTGGGGAAAAATCCTAAAGTACCATCATATCTCAGTGCGAGAATTACAAAAATTCGGTCATGTGGCTAGCAACTGTGAAATGAAGTATAGGTGCGTCAAGTGCAAAGATGACCATTTGCCGGGCCAATGCACAAGAACCAGCAAATCATAACGACAACAAAGTTTACTGTGTAAACTGCCTGCAGACAGAACACCTAGCTAGCTACAATGGATGCCCAGTGAGAAAGAAGAAACTTGCCAAGATGGTAAAATCTGCAGCCCAAAAACAAGAGAATCAAGCTTTTGCAGTCCAATCAGCAACCAAGACTATAGCGGTCTTTTGTACACCAACATCGCAACAGCAGTCGGGCCAGCCCCCAAATCCGTTGGACCAACACCTAAGAAACCAAAAGCAAGGAAAAAAGCCCTCACCACAACTCCCAACACAAGCCTTACAGGAGCCAACAGCATCAAAAGCAAATCATCATCAAGGACCATCAACAGCTAGCAAACAGATGCCGAAAGGATCAACGTCATTCAACATCTTCATAGGTCATAACGTGACTACAACTATGAGGATTTGCATGCGAGTTTAAGAAGCTCTGAATGGAACGAGATATATTCTTCGCAGGATGTAAATGTTAAAGTATCGCTGTTTGACAACTTGCTCTCTCGGTTATACAATGACAATGTCCCCATTGTAACTAAAGTAATAAAAAGAAAATGTTGTGTTGAAATGGTTCAATAATAATATGAAACAACATATAGGGGGAAGGGAGCGTTTCTTTCCTAGATATAAAATAAACCCGTCTGAATATATGAAAAAAAGTGACTTCCCTTATACGTAGCTCAAAACGTGATTACTTGTTACAAAAACTAGATCCGTCGCTCAGTCACAAAGAACTTTGGAATAACTTGAAGAAGCTTGGTGTTAAAAACAATACAAACATAAATAACTGTCCGTTTAGTGCTGAAGTAATGTCTACTGTTTTGATTCCTACTTTTTCTGTATCTAATAATCTGCCTGATGTATTAGCTATTCCTGATAGTGAAAATTCTTTCTCGTTTGCTTGCATTAATTCCGGCGATTTATTAAATTCTGTGTGATCGGTTAAATCTAATGCTATTGGCCCAGATAATATTTCCCCCAAATTTTTAAAAATTGTACTTCCAATTATAATGAACTACATACTTCATATTTTCAATTTTTGTTTCTATAGTGGCAGATTTCCAAACCAGTCCCGAAAAAAAGGAACCCGATTATAGGGACTAAGGCAAGTTATGCATTCGTAAAAAAAAAAATCTAACAATCAAACATGACATTACGATTATAGAGAAGTCAAAAAAGTGGGTCTGGAATTTCCGTCCGTCTGTCTGTCTGTCCGTATCGATTCCTACCGCCTAAACGGTTGGGTCGATTTGATTCAAACTTGGTATATGGTATTTTTAGAGTACTCTACCGGACAACTTTTAGAATTGGCATTCTAGCTCCAAAACTAACGGTACCTGCCATATAACTTTTAATGAAAAACTTATTTTTCTCAAAAACGGTTCCTACGATTTTGATAAAACTTTCTGAATGGTGTTTTCTATGCAAAAGCTATTTTTTAATTGTAATGGATTTTTCAGAAAAAGTTGTATAACGGTATCTCCCATATGACCGGTTTTTTGAAATCAGACTTTCTCGTTAACTAATTAACGGATTTTGATGAAATTTTCAAAATATGTAGTGTTTTATAATATAAATAATATTGCTTATTAAAATTTTTAAAAACATTTTTCTTTAATTTTTAATAATTTTTTAAAAAAATTATTTTGTTGTTAAATTTCTTCTCCTAGTATAAACTATAGATTGCTTTAAATTGACATACTCAACAAAAATTTTAAATATGTTTTCGAAAAGTTTTTCTAAAAAAACATTTTTTTGAAAAAACTGGTTGAACGATTTTGAAATGAAAAATTCATAAAATAGAAAACAGCAAAAAAAATAAGATGGCTTACAATATTTTTTCCAAAAAAAACGTTATGAATAGTGTTTTTTTGATTTCATAAAAATTTCATTTGTTTAATATTTTCCCCAAAATTTTATTCCATATTGCTCAGCTAAGCCCTAGCCATTAGTCAAATAAAAGAAGTTGACAACCTACATACATACCTACGTATTTTAAAGCATTTCGTCATCATAAAAGCACACAGAATAAATAAGGAAGCCTATGATAAACACGCAAAAACAACTAATAAATAGAAAACTATTTGACTGAATACAAAAATTTCAATCAAGAAAACAAAAGCTTACACCTGCCTATAAATAAACAAAACCAATGTGTTAACTTTTAATATTGTCTATACCCACTCCCTTCACAGTAGTTGGAATGTCTATCTTAATTTTAGTACCTACCTTCCTTCCAACCTGATATCCTTAATAAATTCCATTTATACCTACCCACACCATACGTTTATCGATCCATCAAACACAATTAAGCTATTTTAATTATTTTGATTTCAAAAAGTAAATTATTGTTGAGACCTATACAGGTCCTTATACCTAGCATTATTGCCCTAATGCTGATTCCCACGAATCTTTATGCAAGTTGTTCAAATTTTTCCGTACCAAAATGAAAATTAAACTGAAAAAAGTCCGTTATATATTTCTATTAGCAAATTATATTATAAACATTAAGCAGCAAGTGGAAAGATAATACACTAAAAAACTGCAAAAGCTAACAATCCTATATATTTATGTGTTTATCCCTTTATCGTGACGCATGTTCGTTCGAGCTTCAAACCACAACGATTCTAAAGAAGTTGCACGTCAAAAAAAACATTGAAATAAAATCTTTGTCAAAAAGTCGCCTGCACTTGAAAAGGATTAGCACATAGGAGCAAGTACGTGCGACCCAGTCGTGCATTTTATTGTTAATGTGTTTATGTACTTTTCACACTACCAACTAGGTTGCTAACTATACTTGGTGGTAGTACACATAAGTTTTTGTTCTTCATTCAAAAAAAGGTTCCTTTTTTTATTTTTAAAATCAGTCAATCCATTTGAATTTTTTATTGTTGATATGAAAATTACATTATCATAAATATGGTTAATATCTCCTCTCCAATGCCTCCACTCATAAACGTCTTAATGTTCTGAAAAGGCCAACATTGACTGATTACTTTCGTTATGTTGTCAAGTAATGGCTGCGGATATTCAAACTAACCAACGTCATATGGTGGCTTTTACTTTCGATTTATAGGTACTACTATAGTGATCCGAGTCGATGTTTGCTCCTCGGAATGCTAGAGAAATGTCTCCGGCCTATTATTTTACATCACAATAGAATTTCTTACATGGTCAGCATATGAAGACTGTGCATGAGCATATAGACCGTGTTAGGGGGTTAGATCTTCTGACGTATCTTTTTCCTTTCTCCTAGTTCCTGAGGAGGATCCGATAGTATCTACAACCCATTGATCCGATTAATCTAATGCTCGTTCAGGACTTAGCCGTTTCTCTCCTACAATTGGAAGTAGGCACTTGAGTAATAATTGCTCAAATACTTTAGATACTGGAAATAACCAGAATTTACCAGTGGCGTATTGAAGGGGGCCCATGCCCCCCCCCCCCCCCCCCAGAATGCTCGAAAATGGCTAACGTTGAGAGTTGCGGTAACTTTTTTTTCGAAAATTTGTATTTAACGAACGATTTAAGCATCCATGAATATTCACCCAGACATCAGTCTAAAACAACTTCCTCAGGTTCTATATTGATTTCTGGTTCGCAAAAAAAAATAGGGGAATGGACTTGATTTTCGCAAGCAACAACAATTAAACACTTTGATTAAAATTATGTAGTGTTTTTATTATTAAAATAAAAAATGTATAAAATTTTGTTCAAAAAAGTTTAATTTTATGGATTTAACAAGTTAAGGTTTCTTAGAAGAAAAAAAATGTTGGACTCACTTGTTTTACGAACAAAAGAATTATTAAACAATTTTACAGGTTTTACAGGTTGCACATTTCAAGTAGATTATTTTTTCAAAATTATAAAAATACAGATGGGCACGACTCGATTGCACGTACTTGCTCTTATGTGACTAATTACATTGGAAAGCAATTCCTTTGACAGAAACAAGTAACATTAACGTTGAAAATAACACAGTTTGAACTTATAAAAAAGTATCAAAACCACAATACTTAACGGTTGTTTATAAAAATGATGTTCGCTATAGCACGTCATAACAAAGAATTAATGAAAAAAGTTTTTTCGAAAGTTATTGGACCGGTTTTGGTAAAATCCTGTTTTTTATATTTTTTATTTTTATTTTAGTGTGCAGTTTTTTAGAGTTTATTAATTTACACCTGATTTTAAACTTTTAAATACTTTTTTTTGATAGGTTTTAAAAATGTTGAGTTTAAAAAATAAAATCAAAAATAATTAAAAATAGAAAAAAAATTATTTTTCAACAAAGAAATAATGAAAAAAGTTTTTTTCGAAAGTTATCGGACCGGTTTTGGTAAAATCCAGTTTTTTATTTTTAATTTTTTTTTTTGGTGTGCAGTTTTTTAGAGTTTATTAATTTACACCTGATTTTAAACTTTTAAAAAATGTTGAATTTAAAAATAAAATCAAAAATAATTAAAAATAGAAAAAAAATTATTTTTCAAAATTTTGATATGTAGAATTAATTTGGCTATTAAGATCTTTCCAAACGTACAATTTTATTGAAATCCATTGAGCCGTTACCGATAAAGTCGAAAATTAATAAAAAAAAACCTTATATGAGATAGACTTTTCCGGTAAAGTTCCGATAAGATGATACCCCCATCAAAAAAAAATTCTCTAAAATTTTCATCAAAATCAGGTACCGTTAATTTTAGCCCTTAAGGGCTGCAACTCGTTATACACCCTGACGGACAGACAGACAGACAGGCGGACATTTTTTGTCAATGAATTTTTTAGGCTTCTCTATGATCGTTGATGTTTGATTGTTATCTAATATTTGTTTATATTCACGAATCCTAAACTTGCCTTATAGTACCTATAATCGCAAGTAAAAATTAAATTTAATTCTTCGCCGATTGATTTCCAACTATAGTCTTAAAAAAATGAAAACAGCTACCCTTGTTTTGTATATCCAGAATTTCAAACTAAAACGTTCAAGAATCCCTTTTAACAACTTTTTTTAGTATAATTAAACAAATTTCACGTTACGTTTTTATATTTTGTACAAGTTAAGCACCAATATTTTACAAATAACATAAAATAATATAAGTTTTATAACTTATTGGGGTAAGTACAACAAAAGGTATCCAAAGAGTAACCACAGATTGGTAAGGGACTTAAAGTCCTCCACGTGTCGGTTTCAGGGTTATATTCTTCTATCAATTTTTCACTAAAACAGAAATTTAAAATCTTATTATCAAAAACTTTGGTGTTCATATCATACTGAGATTTTGGCAATGGTTTCACCTTACACCAGGTGTCGTTGGATAGATCGTACCGTTTGACAGAATTTGTGGAAACCCATTGTTCATTGTGACCTCCAATAACGTACAAAAATTGACCAACTGCAGCAAATCCAAAGTAACGGCGATCTTCTCTAATTATTGATTTCAAAGTCCATTGTTTGGAGTCGTCATCATAGCATTGCAAAATGCCATTTTCAAAATCGAGAGTGTATAGTTTTTCATTATAAGCAGCTACCTCGCTATATTCCCATTGTAATGGCATTTGGTATTCATGCCACTTGCAGGTTGAAAAATCATATATTTCCATCGTATTAAGTAAAACAGTGTTCCCATCTTCACCGCCAAAAACAACCAAATTCCCGTTCAAATTGAACAACTGACTATCACTTCGTCCATATCGCATTGGTGGCAAATCAGTCCTCTTCATGGTGCGCAAATCTAAGCATTCCACGCTATTTGTTAATGAACCACCTTGAATCCACCCTCCAACTATAATTAGTCTTTCATCAATCACTATCACCGAATAATATATTTTCTCTTTCCAAAGAGGTATTTTTCGTTCGATTGACCACGATTCCTCGGCAGAATTCCACGTTTGAATCACAACTTCGTCCCAGTTTAAACAGCTTACAACAGCAAGTTTTTCATCTCCTTTTCTGGGCTTCAGATCGATTTTTTGTTCTTCAATATCCATTGTTTCTGGTTCCAGGTGCCATTGAAGCCAACTGCAAATTAATTCGTAGCTTTCCACCGTCTTGCAGACAGACCTCCTATTTGTAACGATGAACTTCGGGCTAAGATACTTATACCGAACCATTTTCAAGAGCTGGAATAACAGATGTTGCCGCTGCACCTTGTCATATTCTACCCAAGCTACCATAGCCAGAAAGACGTGCTCTTCGAAGTCTCCACGGGGATTATCGTTAAATAGCAGATCCTTTAATTCAATCTCATTCAGCAGTAGGATTTCTTTTTCCTTTGATATTTCTTCAAAATGGTTGTAAGTGTAAGTTAAAGATTTCTCTTTCAATTCGGATAAGTTAAGTCCTTTCGATAAGCAAAGCCATTTGATGCAGTTTTTCTTGTTAATCCCATGCTTTTCGATATAATCACAGCAACCATCGATCAAGGTTTGAATTTTTAAAAACGCTGCAATTCGGAGAAGGTCTTCAGAATTTTCCAAGCTCAACTCAATGTAACCCGAATATATGAAATCAATTACCAGCTTTAGTGCAGAAGGCTCGATATCTTTGAGTTCGACTACGTTTCCGCATAAAGATGTAGGGCTTCCCCGAAATATTTCCAAAAAGTACTCACTAAAGGCGGACAGGATGATTCTGTTGGCATGAATCTTAACGCCACTGTCCCCAGCTAATATGATGGTGTCAAACAGTTCCTGTTCTTTATAGAAACTCGACAATTTTTCAGATAAACTTGTTGCATGTCCGTCGTTTTTGAAGACGTGTTTTCCACTTGCTGACATGGCAGATTATTATTTTATTGAAATATTTTGCAAATTAAAAATAAGAAAGAACTTTAAGGTAAATAGTTCGATTTAAACAATTTTTGAAACAGTGTTGTACACAGAACAATCTTCACGAATTTCAATTATCAACTTACTGGTTTCACCTGAGATCTGTTTCTTATATATTCTTTTCTTCTAATGACTTTGTTGTAATTGTTATTTCATTAACTAATTACTTTTTTTCCTTAATTACATCATTAACTATTCTGCTAACTGCTCTTTTTAATCTTGTTACCGTTTGGCTTGAAATCCAATCAATAAATTTATGGCTCTTGGAAGGCTTAATTGTCAGATAAAATAATGTAACCATGCCAGTTACAGGTAGAAAAGTGGATAAATATTAAAAAAAAGTGCAGCCTTCAGTAGATTACGACTTTCATCACAGCAAATGCAAACATTTCTATAACTTTGTTGACCTACGGGCTGAGATAATTTTCTAAACCCATGAGTAAGATTTATCCTTTGCTTTATGTGTTTTAGGCATTCCTTCCTTAATTGCTCGAATCGGTCCTGATTGTAACTTTGATTTGTTACACCTTTGAAAAACTTCGGCAGAGTGTAACTCGTAACATTTTTTTTGCGTTTACACTTTTGAGATAAATAAAAATCTCACTATTTTTTTATTATCGGATTTTAGTAGCAGAAGCTGTATTTTTATTTGCAACTAGCTGACTCATCCGACGTCGCTCAGGTATAGCATTATATTTTGTGGATCCTAACGTCCCAGCAACCAAGTATATCTAAAAATTACCAGCTTACCATAATAATGCACACAACAGAATTTTTTAAAATCAGTCAAGCTATTTGAATTTTATATTGTTGATATGAAAATAACATTATAATAAATACGGTTAATATCTCCTCCCCAACGCCTCCACAAATAAAGCTCTGGAGGGGCCAACATTGACTGATTACTTTCGTAATGTTGTCAAGTAATGGCTGCAGATATTCCAACCAACCATAGGTACTACTATAGTGATCAGAGTCGATGTTTACTCCTCGGAACGTAATACCGTTCAGAATGCTAGAGGCATGTCTTTCTTCTATTATTTTTAATCGGAATAGAATTTCGTGTTTGGGTTAAATCTTCTGAGCGTATCTTTTTCCTTTCTCCTAGTTCCTGAGAAGGAGGCGATGGTATTACAACCCATTGATCCGATTGATCCAACGCTCGTCGTTAGTTCACTTTTTAGTTATTAGCACTAGGAAAAGCAGTCTTAATGAAAATCTTCATGAGATCCAATCTCTACTGACCTTGAGTTCTTTGAACATAAGTACATATGTCTCTATCCTTATCCAGTTCGGTGGAGAATATAGCGTTCTGTAAAGCGGTTGAAGCTGATATTGTGCATATGAATTTTGCAAGCTTATAAACCTTCCAGAATCCAGCAAGAAATCCAATGCTGTTGACTTTTTTAAAATTCCTGTTGATGTTATACCTGTCGGTGTCATAGTGTCTGTGTTTTCATAAAAAACAGTGAATTCTTTCTTTAATTGAGAAAATTAAAAAATGTCGGCGTAGCTTTTAATCAAATTGTTGAGTACTTTTTACCTGAGGTTAGGGTAAGTTTAGAATTCGTGAATATAAACAAAAATTGAGCTAACAATGAAACATGACATTACGATCATAGAGAAGTCTAAAAAAGTGATCGACAGAAAATATCTGTCTGTCTGTCTTTCTGTCAGTATGTATAACGAACTGCAGCCTAAACGGCTTAAGCGATTATCTGAAGTCTGTTAAACTTATTGTTTATTATTCAGTTACTGATTCCAAAACCACCACAGAGTAAGTCACTCAATTCAACAGCAAGTCTAAATGATTGAACTATATTTTTAATCATAGAGTTATTGTTTGTTGGTCTCTATGTTGTGTTATCATTTGTAAAATAAATATTAATAAAAGAAAAAAGAAAAATATTTAATTTTTACTTTTATTTATTTTACGCGATATAAGTACGGTGACCATATTTCCCCGAGCAAAACCCGGGACATAAATTTGAAAATTGAACAAAAATGTTAACTTTTATTTGATAAAAAATCAAAAAAAAATTAAACATTTGAGATGACAATCAAACATGACATTACTGGCAAAGTTCTATCCGTCTGTCGGTTACAGCCTGAGCCTAAACGGTTGAGGCAATCTTCTTCAAATTTAGAAAAAAAAGGTTTTCACATTCAACAGAGGAGTTTTTTTTTAATTTTTTTAAGCTCAAATGTTAACGACACCTAACATATAACAGTTGAGTAAAACCTTATTTTTCTCGAAAAAGGTTGCAAGAATTTTTATGAAAAAAATTAATCTACTATTGTAAGTGGGTTATGTTTTAGTGAAAAAAACAAGTAACCCCATAGTACCGGTTTTTTTCTTCGACTTTCTCGAAAACTGGTGATTCGATTACTATCAAAATTGATATTCAAGAAGATGTAGGCAGCCTTAGTAATTTCACATTAATTGTTTTTTAATAACTTTTTTTTGTATTTTTACTATTTTTTAATTTTTTTCTGAAAAATCAATGTTTTGAAAACGGGTAGGTGAATTTTTTTTTTTATTTTTTTTTTAAATGTATGTTAATTTTGTGATTGAATATTTTTTTTTCATTTAAAAATAAAAACCGTTTTATTCTTCGAAAACTCTTTCGAGTCAATCCAAAAATAAGGCATTACTTTACTAATCCTTAAAGGTCATACAAAATAAAGTAATATTAATAAATTGCACGACTGGATCGCACGTACTTGCTCATATGTGCGGTCATATCGTCGAATAAATTTTAAAAAAATGCACGACTGGGTTGCACGAACTTGTTCTTATGTTAGATAATTGCTTAGTGGCTGCATATGTATGTATGTTTATAAAGGGTGTTTTTTTTAGACGTGTGGTTTTCAAGAAGAAATAAAACGTTTTGCTTCAATTATTGCACGAGTTGGATTTTGTAAGCCTGCAAACAAAGATCCTTCCGCAAAATCTTTCATAAAATGGATGGGCACATCTCCAATTGTTGCGCGCGATGGCGGATGGACTCTTTCGGGTCTTCTTCGATGCTCTGCAACTAAATGTCTATCGAGGAAAAAAAATATCGAAAATCGTTCGACCACTTTTTTTTAAAAAGTCGTTTTTTTTAACTTTTCGAAAAAATATTTTAAATTTTTTTCTAGTATGTCATTATAAGGATATCTGTAGTTGTCATCTGGGAAAATTATTTAAAAATATTCAATCTACCCATTTTCAAAATATTTTGAAAACTAGTTTTTTTTAGAAAATTTTAAAAAATCGAAAAAAAAGTTTTTGAAAATTTTGAAATGCAATATTAATTAAATTATAAACTACTTCCTGTGTGCAAAATTTTGTTGAAATCGGGATATTAGTTTACGATAAAACCGCATTTGAAAAAACCGGTTATATGAGAGGTACCGTCATAGAACAAATTTCAAAAAATGTGTTCTAACTGAAATATGTATTGTTGTAAAAAAATTGCACCCTGAAAGTTTTATCAAAATAGTTAGAGCCGTTCTTAAAAATTGTATGGCAGATACCGTTATTTTTCGACCTAGAGCAAAAATGAAAAACACCCCCCCGAGATACTACGTAATAAATAGTAAATACAAAGTTTCAAGCAAATCGGCCCATCCGTTTAAGCTGTAGAGGCCCGAACAGACAGAAACACGGACGGAATTTCCGGACCCACTTTTTTCAACTTCTCTATTATCGTAATGTCATGTTTGATTGTTAGGTTTTTTTTGCACGAATCCATAACTTGCATTTTGTTCCTAAATCGCAAGTAAAAATAGTGAGATTCTTATTTATCTCTGCCGAAGTTTTTCAATGGTGTAACAAATCAAAAATCAGGACCGATTCGAGCAACCGAAGAAGGAAGGCCTAAAACCGATAAAGCAGAGGAAGATCTGTTAAAATCTTACTGATGGGTTTAGAAAATTATCTCAGCCCGCAGGTCAACAAAGTTATAGGTATGACGTGCAACTTCCTTAGAATCGTTTTGGGGTGAAGCTCGAACGAACATGCGTCACGACAAAGGGATAAACACATAAATATATAGGATTGTTAGCTTTTGCAGTTTTTTAGTGTAGTATTATCTTTCCACTTGCTGCTTACTGTTTATAATATAATTTTCTAATAGAAATATACAAAGGACTTTTTTCAGTTAAATTTTCATTTTGGTATGGAAAAATTTGAACAACTGGCATAAAGATTCGTCGGAATCAGCAGTATGGCAATAATGCTAGGTAAAGGGACCTTTATACGTCCCAATATGGGACCAATGGAATTTATAAAGGATTTAGGTACCTATAATAAGGTTGGAAGGAAGGTAGGTACTAAAATTAAGATACGTGTTCCAACTACTGTTAAGCCAGTAGATATAGAGACAATATTAAAAGTTAACACAGTGGTTCTGTTTATTTAAAGAAAGGTGTAAACTTTTGTTTTCTCGATTGAAATTTTCGCATTCAGTAGTAATCGAATAGTTTTTTTTATTTGTTTGTTGTTTTTGTGTGTTTATCAAAGGCTTCCTTATTTATTCTGTGCTTTTATGATGATGAAAAATACTTTAAAATACGTATGTATGTATGTAATGTAGGTTTTCACTTTCTTTTATTTGACTAATGGCTTGGCTAGGGCTTAGCCGAGCAATATGAAATAAAATGTTGAGGAAAAAAATTTATGAAATCAAAAAAACACTACTCATAACGTTTTTTGGAAAAAATGTTGTAAGCCATCTTATTTCTTTTGCTGTTTTCTATTTTATGAATTTTTCATTTCAAAATCGTTCGACCAGTTTTTTTCAAAAAAAGGTTTTTTTGAAAAACTTTTCGAAAACATATTTTAAAATTTTTTTTAGTATGTCAATTTTAAGAAATCTATAGTTTATACTAGGAGACAAATTTAAAAAAAAATCTATAGATCCGTTTTCAAAATATTCAAAAAACAAAATATTTTTTTAAAAAAATTATTAAAATTTAAAAAAAAATGTTTTTGAAAATTTTGATAAGCAATATTATGTAAATCATAAAACACTACATATTTTGAAAATTTCATCAAAATCCGTCAATTAGTTAAGGAGAAAGTCTGATTTTAAAAAAACCGGTCATATGGGAGGTACCGTTATAAAACTTTTTCTGAAAAATCCATTAAAATCAAAAGATAGATTTTGCACAGAAAACATCATTCTGAAAGTTTAATCAATATCGTAGGAGCCGTTTTCGAGAAAAATAAGTTTTTTAATAAAAGTTATATGGCAGGTACCGTTAGTTTTGGAGCTAGAATGCCAATTCCAAAAACTGTCGGGTAGAGCACTCTAAAAATACTATATACCAAGTTTGAATCAAATCGGGCCAACCGTTTGGGCTGTAGATATCGATACGGACAGACAGACAGACAGACAGACAGACAGACAGACAGACAGACAGACAGACAGACAGACAGACGGACGGAATTTCCGGACCCACTTTTTTTGACTTCTCTATCATCGTAATATCATGTTTGATTGTTAGAATTTTTTTTTTTTTTTTACGAATGCATAACTTGCCTTATAGTCCCTATAATCGCAAGTAAAAAATTCAAGTGGGTTGACTTACCAGCTCTGTTCTAACATTTAAGTGACTGACTGACATAACTGTTATTTATATGCAAAATACAACCTTTACAACAATGTTCAGCTTTTATAAACTCATTGCACTCCACAGTAATCATGACATGTTCGATAGAATAATTATATCTGATACCTGTTCACAGCTCGCTTGACTGACCGCAGTATATGTGTGTACACAACTACTATAACCAATTGTCAAATTATCAGCTTTTATAAATCGAGATCATTTTTTTTTCTTTACATTACATTTTTAATCTATACTCCGTAGATAAATCTACGAAGTAGACGGACTTTCGAGCACTGGCTACTGAGGCCATCGGCTCAAACAATAACAAAACAACACACAAGACGACATTGATGCATGACATAACAGATGATACAGAGAGAAGGGAAAACAGAAAACACATTTGAACAGCACGCAGTTGGTTTTCGGACGGTCCTCCATCTTACTACAAACCACGCGCAATGATGCTTGATTTCCCACCCATTGATCCCGGTCGGGGACGGCCCTACTGAATCGGAGGCGCTCTACTTCGCTCCCAGCGACTATGTCTCGGTCGCAGAGGAGCCAACTGCCGACGGGGTAGATCAACGGAATCGCCAATCTATTTTCAATCAGCCTTCGACTATCAAGGTATAGGAAAGCTTCGGGCGGGATAAAACTACTCGAACGTGTACTTTCAAAATATTTATCTTGGGGGTAGTAAACCCCGAAGATTTGTCCATTATTTGAGGTCATCGCCCTTGCTATATGTCCGCGAATGAACTTAATTAAAAAGTTATCTATCCTGTTTGTATTGGCCCCGTTGAATAGAACCTCGTTGGAATAATAGTGTTTGTACTCCGACTCTGGTGTTCTATAAAGTCCAGACAAGACCGAAGACACTATCTCTCGAACACCCGAATCTTTTCCATTAGAGATGTTGCAACGTTGAACCACACAGGGCATCCGTAGGCAATTATCAGCCTGATAAGGGTCATGTGGCAAATCACTTTCACCCTGTTATCAAGGCGGCTGCTATAAAACAACCGTCTTGTCAAGGCAAAAGCTCCACTAGCCCTGGCCAGAGCAGCCTCTATATGTCAATTGAAATATAGATACTGATCCAACCAGATACCAAGTTACTTTACTACATCTACATTGGCTCCAGCCAAAGGGGTTCTAAACAGGATAGTTTCACATTTATGGAAGTTAATTTTTAGATTCCAATCGTTACAATATTGTTGAATTTTATCGAAATCACGTTGCAAGACAATTCTCATGACTTCAACTTTTGGACCTATTCTGTACGCAACTAAACGTAACGGCATACGTAATTGCATGAGGTAGACTCCCAATGAGATCGCTTGCGTAAATACTAAAGAGAATCGGCGAGTTCACCGCTCCCTGTTGCAGCCCGTTTTTAATATCAAACGTTGAAGTAGATGTCACATTGCCACTCTTGACAACAAATTTTCTACAATTAAGCATGTCGTAAAACATATATAGCCGTGGTTTACTTATGCCCTATCTGGCTAACTTCAGATAAAGACCCTGTAACCATGCGGTGTCGAAAGCCTTCTCGAAATCAACCAGACAGGCACCCGTGCATTGATACTATCTTGAACGCGGCATGAATTGTGTCATGTCCTACCTTTAAGCCGAACTGGTTGTCTGGAATTGTGTTTGTCCTCGGTCCTATTGAGACTTTTTCGAATACATTGCTGATACTCAAAAGAAGACCGGAGCCGCAGATTTGCCAGATTGGAATTGTCCTTTCCTTTTTTTTCGGTAGAGGATGTACAACAGCTGTCTACCAACTCACTGGATAATATGCATTATTCAGCGCATTTTTGAACAGTATTGCTTCTTCAGGGAGATGTCGTAGTACAATATTGGGTATATAGGTACCATCGACTCCTGCTGACTTCTTTTTCTTTAATGATGCGAAGATCATTTGGAGTTCAACCTTCGAGATGAGCAGGGAACTTGGCCCATTTTACTCGGCGATGGTGTCGTTTTCCAGATTATCTTCATTGAACCCGGTAAAACCAAGATTCTCAGATTGCCATTGCGTGATGCTTTTTCGAAGGTAGAAATGATCCAACAGAGCTCTGTTCTCCAGGTCGTCGTTCAGGCAAATGGAATCTTTCACCTTATACAATTGTTGAAAAGCAGAACCCATTGTCTTAACCTTCTCGAATGGATCTTCGATCACAAAGAAATCGTCGTCCAAGACGGCGGGCGTCCCCCAGATCTTTTCCTGCGGTCAGGAGTATGGTTTCGTTGTCTGTCGTTCTCGGAAGCTTAAGACACGGAAGATTGTTTGATTGTTTGATTGTTTTTTTTTAGAAGATTTTAGTAATCACGGGAAACATACTCGGGTCGCTAGAGTTAACGGCTCGAAATTTGTTATCCCAATACGAGTTATAAGACAATCTGTAATTTTGCTTCATGAGCGAGTTGACGTTTCTGATACTGATTCTCTAATCTCCAGATCGTTTCTCTCAGTAAACCGCCTGTAGAAGAGTTTTAGTCTTGTGAGAATGCCACTTTTTTGTCTGTGTAGTGCGTCTATTGTCGTGTTCTTGTAAATTTCAGTTGCGTAATGTTCTTTGTATCGTGGATTTGTCTGTCGTTTGTCGTTTGTTTTATGACACCATCCACCTGATCTCTACGTTCGATAGATTCCTGCGCAATGTCGTTGGAGAGGAGTTCTCTTATCAGGGTGTTGGAGAAACGTGGCCAGCGTGCCTTACTTAAATTGTAAGAGCGTGCTCCGGAAGCGATGCTTTATCGGATCCAAGGCCGTTGACCGTGTTAGTTGAATCTAAAGGGTTTTCTAATAAGTAGTTTAATTTTGGTATTAAGAAAAACGAGTATTTTTTAAGAGAAATCCATTGTATATACATTGCCTATAGTACTATCATGAGACGAGAAAAAATCTTTTTACCTAGAGCCGCTTGGAGCTCTAGTGTAGGGACATTTTATTTGAGTGAGAGAGAATTAAGAGCATGGTTTTTAGTGTTATGCTTTGTGCTTAGTTTCCTGCGCATGTGCAATGAGACAATGTGAGGCAAGAAAAAACCGAAGGAGAACATGAAATAATTCTGTATCTTGTTTTGTTCATTGTATATATGTGTATAAACTGCTAGCAGTTTTGAAGTTAATATACAATGGTTTCCCTTAGCTGAGGCGAATAGTTTTTTGTAAGGATTTATACACGATCCAACATTTTCATTGTTTACGTTTTTTTTATATGGAATATGTAATATGAGAACTGGTTCTCACATAAGCATTTATACATGCGTACGTCATTGACCAGACTTTTGGTTTGAGTTTTTTAGGATTTTCAAGTTTTGTACAAGCACTACCTACATACATATTTGTCATATTTGTACATATATACATCATTGACCAGACTTTTGATTCGAATTCTTTAGGATTTTCAATTTTTTTTTACTATTATGAAGGTTGTCGTCTTCAAATAATGTACACATTCATTCTTGAAATTTAAATAAAAACTTACTTCTTGCTGTATTTACACAAAGATACAAACGTCCTTGCAGTGGATGGATTTTTGTTTTGAATTTAACTTTCCATACAGATAGGTACCTACATATACATATAGGTACATACATATGTATATATAGGTATCTATCTGAATGAACTATGTGCAGAAATTCAATCAAAAATTGTTTGTAAATTGATTTATATTATTATTGATTGATATATTATTGATTTATAGTAACAAAGATCTTTTGTTTGTTTGAGGTTTATATAATAGGTACTAGTTGACCTACCCAGCTTAGCTCGCGGGAAAGAAATTTATGGTTAAACCAAAATATTTCTTTGTACTAATCTTCTATAGAATTGCTAAAAATACCACGGGTTTTTTACATTTGTAATACCTAATTGTTTAATTTTAACTTGCAATTATTATAGGTAGGTACTAAGTACTAAGTAAGTTATGCATTCGTGCAGAAAAAAAAATTGAGATAACAATCAATTACCTATAACATTACGATGATTACGAATGCATAACCAAAATTGATATTCAGAAAAATGTAAGTAGCCTAAGTAATCTAACACTAAAATATATTTATATAGGTATATTTAAAAATAACGGCAACATTTAAAATAATGTGTTATATCTTTTTTAAAGCCAAAAGTCTGTTCAATCATATTATTTAAAGAATTTCAGAAAAAAATAAATATACATATAAAAGGCACGACTGGGTCGCACGTACTTGCTCCTGTGTGCTAATTTGTTTATTTAGGGGCAGGTGTAAACTTTCGTTTTCTCGATTGAAATTTTTGCATTCAGTAGTAATCGAATAGTTTTTTACTTGCGATTTTTAGGGACTAAGGCAAGTTATGCATTCGTAAAAAAAATTCTAACAATCATACATGACATTACGATGATAGAGAAGTTAAAAAAGTGGGTCCGGAAATTCCGTCCGTCTGTCTGTCTGTATGTCTGTCTGTCCTTATCGATATCTACAGCCTAAACGGTTGGGCCGATTTGATTCAAACTTGGTATATAGTATTTTTAGAGTGCTCTACCCGACAGTTTTTGGAATTGGCTAACTAACGGCACCTGTCATATAACTTTTAATGAAAAACTTATTTTTCTCGAAAACGGCTCCTACGATTTTGATAAAACTTTCAGAATGATGTTTTCTATGCAAAATCTATCTTTAAGTTTTAATGGATTTTCAGAAAAAGTTTTATAACGGTTCCTCGCATATGACCGGTTTTTTGAAATTAGACTTTCTCGTTAACTAATTGACGGATTTTGATAAAATTTTCAAAATATGTAGTGTTTTATCATTTAAATAATATTGCTTATTAAAATTTTCAAAAACATTTTTTTTTAATTTTTAATAATTTTTTTAAAAAACTTATTTTGTTTTTTGAATATTTTGAAAACGAATCTATAGATTTTTTTAATATTTTCTCCTAGTATAAACTATAGATTTCTTTGAATTGACATAGTCAAAAAAAATTATATATATGTTTTTGAAAGTTTTTCAAAAAACTGGTCGAACGATTTTGAAATGAAAAAAATATAAAATAGAAAACAGCAAAAGAAATAAGATGGCTTACAACATTTTTTCCCAAAAAACGTTATGAATAGTGTTTTTTGATTTCATAAAAAAATTATTTGTTTAGTATTTTCCCCCAAATTTTGCTACTAGTCTAATGAAAGCAAACTTCGTTATTTGTATTATTATTTATTTATCGTTATTTATTTTAAAGCATTATGATCGTAACAGCATACAGCATACAGAATAAATAATAAGGACGCCTATGATAAACACATAAACATGCAAAAACAACTAAAAAATAAAAAAAATACTCGATTACCTACTGTATGCAAAAATTTCAATCAAGAAAACAACTCAACTCAATGGTCATATGGCACTTCCTCTACTTTTAGGCCTAAAATTTAAATTTCAATGTCCCCTCTGGGGAATGCCAAAATAATCACACACACCAAGTTTAAAGATAATCGCTTAAGCCATTTAGGCTGCAGCTCGTTATACATACCTACTGACAGACAGACAGTCATTTTTTGTCGATCACTTGTTAAGCCTTCTCTATGATCGTAATGTCATGTTTCATTGTTATCTAAATTTTTTTTATATTCACGAATTCTAAACTTGCCTTATAGTCCCTATAATCGCAAAGCTACTTGTGCATAAAATTCAACATCAACGATAACGAAGCCAATGAAATGAAAATTCAAAAAATAAAATCATTGTCGATCCTCTTCGTTGTTCACCGTCTCCGAGAACAGGATATACACAATACACATACACATGTGCTTATTAGGTTTTCCTTGTTAGTATCTCCCTCACCCTCGCTCGCACCATCTACCACACCGACGACCGACCGATCGATCTGAATTTAGCTGAACATTTTATAAAAGATAATATAACAAGTATACCTACGTAAATACACACATTATGTAGGTATGTATGTAGGTACATACCTAAATATCTACCTACCCTCGAAAGTTTTATATGGAAAAAATATAAAACTCAAAATAAACTTATAAACCAGCTTAAACATATACCCACCCCCAGACACCATTCATTTACAAAAGTCGTTTTTCTTCTTTTTTGTCATTCCTTTTATAAAACTAGCCATCTCGTCACCCTGCTTGGGTGAAGCAATCCAGTTGTGCAAAAAAAAACTATACTCGCATCATTGTATATATGTAAACTGCGAACTGCAAAGAGTAAAGTACATGTTCACAGAGTTTCTCTTAGAATTCTCTTTGTTCGCCTCGTTCGCCTCTTTCAATTTACCAAGTTAATTTTACCTAGAGCCGCTTGGAGCGCCACGGTCCACATGTCACCATGATAGTACTATAGAAGTTCATATACAATGGACTATCGAACACCTTCTTACTACACTACTCAAAACAAAATAGGGCCCACTAAGTTTTTTGGCTTTCATCTGAACAAAATTAGTGTTTACATTTTTTTTTTTGGTTATTATGTTTCAGCTAAGTATTAAGTAATAGTGTACACACTTTTAATACGGAAAAAAAATTCTTTATTAAAGTTACACTGAAAAAACATTTTATAGGAAAATTTACAAAAATAAAAAAAAAAATTAAACTATACATATCACTATTTGTTGTTTTGATTTCTTGTTGATTTCTTTTGCTTAGTAGCGAACTACTCCGTATGCACTGTATAAGCCTATCTGGTACGTTTTCGATCGAATGCCTTACATTTTGTTCGGGTATACGCTCCCAACAGGCTTTTAACGCGTTTATGAGCTCCTGTTAGTGTTGACACTGCTGTGGTTTTCTTTGAGGCTTCTTTTTAACTGGTCCCCTAAATGCTCGATCGAATTGAGATCTGGGCTCTTTGCTGGCCATGCCAAAATGTAATTTTGGCGTCAGACAGAGCTGCTTGCGTGATACGGGCCGTATGTGGGCGAGCATTGTCTTACATAAGAACAAACCCATCGCCAAGTCTTTGTGAAAATGGGATCACAACAGGTCGTTTACCATTTCAATGTAACTGGCGGCGGTAACGGTGCCTTCATCCAGGATAATCAGCTCTGTTCTGCCTAGCAAACTTATTCCAGCATCCAGCCCATACTATAACACTGGGGCCCCAAATCGGTCACTTCCGTGAATGCACGAGTCGCTAAAACATTCACCTGCATTTTTCCACACTCGTACTCGTTTATCATCACTCAAAAAATTGATTTTGCATTCGTCTGTAAACAGTACAGACCTCCAGTTGTCCATGGTCTCACGAGCGAACCTTAATCGCACTGCCCGATATGCCGGTGTAATTTTCGGCCAAATAGAACGCACTCTGGAACGTTGACCATCTTCGTGGGGTCGATTGCGAATGGTTTGATAACTGACTTGAGTGCCAGTTGACTGCCGCAGTTGAATTTGTAAAGCCCGGGCGGTTACAGTACGCTCCCGATTTGCAGTTATTCGAATGTACCGGTCTACTTGCTGAGTTGTGGCTCGAATTCTTCCTGATCCTGGTCTCCTTGCTACACTCCCAGTTTCCTGGAAGCGTTCCCACACGTTTCGGACACCAATTCGATTTGCTACAGCCCTTTGAGACACTCCTTGTTTCAGCATATTTACCGCTCTAATTGCGTTTTCAGTATCCAAATGGCGTCTAGAACCGGGCATTGTAATCACGTTTAATCACGAAGAAATAAAGAACAAGAATTAAATAAAGAAACACTTAGCAACAACGCTAGAATCGGACTGAGAAAACAAATGCAATAATTGTTGCATTGATTGTTTTTTTCGAGCGATCAGCTTTTTTTGCCCATTCACTTGGAGGTAATGGTAAAATTGTTGTTCAAAACATTGATATGGACTCATACACATGTAAACTTTACAATAAAATGCTGGGCTTCGATAATAATTTTTCAGGCAAAATACTAAATGAACCTTAGGTGGGCCCTATTTTGTTTTGAGTAGTTTACGTGTAACAGTTTCCAATCAACAAAATAGATGTCCGTAAACTTATCAAAGACCCCACAACTGTCTTATCCTTTTTCAAAAGAACAGGAATTTCTTTTAAACTGTAAGCATTTGTACTTAAAAAATAAGCTGATGGCTCTAATTGCTAATGCTTAAAAATCCCAATATTTGTTGTAATTTTATATTGCGTCAAATAAAAACATAATAATAATAATAATTATAATAATTATAATAATAATAATAATAATATCTCGGCAAGAACTTTACATGCAAACATTTCTGAATTGTTGGAAATGTATAAGGGAAAACAAATTATCCCCCCTCCCCTCCTCTTTTTGCACTGGCTCCTGAAGAGCATTCCAAATTTTTATTAAGTTCCGACCTTTTTCCATCTAAAACTTATTATTTATTAATTTCATTTAGTATTGAAATGTAATGTTTGTTTTTGAATGGTTTTTTTAATTAGCCCTTATTCAATTATAAAGTTGAGTATGAATAAAACATAAACAGGTAATTAAATTTCCAAAAAGATTGATTATGAGGACTTTTGAGATCAATTCAACGGCTACGAAGTTATCGCGCTTTAGAAGTATAAAAAACTCAAAATTTAAAAAAGTGCCCACATTTGGGCTATTTTGGCTGTTTGTACAAAAAAACTTTATGGATCAAAGTAGTAGAAAATTTAATTAACTACAAGTTGGCATATGGAGTCATTTTGCGTTAAAATGCACCAGAAAAGAGTTATAGGCCAAAGAGTGAAAAAAGTCCCGATTTTCAGTCATTTTTACCTGATTGTAAAGGGGCGTAGGGGGCGTGGTTTTAAAAATTTGTTTTTTTTGTATCTACCGGACATCCGAAACATAATATCAACAATTCAGAACTACCCAAGCTTTTGTAGGGTAAAACCTCTTCATTTTCTAGATTAGATCGTGATATTGGTCTAATTTTGCCCCGCTAAATGGTTATGAGCCATACTTTTTGAACATTATCTGATTTTTATTAAGTACCTTACCAAAAATCAACGAAGAACAAATTAGTTTTTTTTTTGCATGTTACAAACGCTCCCAGAAAGCGTTTTCCCGCTATCTGGTTGAAAGCGATGCGTTTTCCTGATATTCACTTCTAAATTGAAGCCCACAGAGTGTTTTCATCGACGAACAAATAAGACATTAAGGCATTAGAAATTACCACAGTTACTGGACAATCTCTAAAGACTTTCATTTTTGAAAGGAATGCTGCCATGTATATTCCATCACAACATTCATTTCGCGAACAACTCCACAGTAAGTGGTAACCGCTTGGGAAAAGTTAGTCCACATTTGGAACTGCTGGAGCAAAATTTCGTCAACGCAAGAAACCCTTACAAAATTTTTGGCAGTTGATGAATCTATGGTTCCTTGTCGTGGCAGGCTGTAACTTCGGCAATATAACCCAGGAAAATCACACAAGTATGGTGTAAGGGCTTATAAACTTTGTGATCCAGCCGGGTACACCTACACCAGCTCTGTTTATGCAGGAAAAACAGCTATCAACCAAAGAGGAAGACCTACCCAAACTACCTAACATTCAACCCAAATTGTCCTGGACTTGGCAGAAAATTATTTAAAAACTGGTAGAACTATAGCCACAGATAATTTTTATACGTCAGTTTCTTTAACTAAAGAACTTATTAGTCGTCAGACGCATCTAATTGGAACTCTACGGGGCAACAGACAAGGAAATCCAAGGGATGCAACTGCAGCTAAGCTTAGAAGGCATGAAATAAAAGGGCTTGAAAACTCAGTTTTGAAAGAGACTGACATCCACGATTCAAGAAACAGAAAAATAAGGAAACGGTGTGCAAATTACTAAACTAAAATCGCTGAAAATGAAGGCAGAAACGCTTCAATAAAGAAGGTGAAGAAGGTAACAACCTTTTGTGGTACATGTGATGGAAATCCTTCATTGTACTTGGAATGCTAGCAAGCATCAAATGTAAAAACATGTTTTTCAATCATTCAAAGTGTTATTTTATTATATTGCTTTCAATTTTTTTTAATAAAATCAAACCCAAATAATTTGGACTAAAATGGGTCAAAATCAGATTTTATTTTTTAAGGTGATGAATAATGCTTTTATCTAGGTGCCTATGGAGAAAAACAGTATTTTAATAGCACGCCAAGCATTAAAAATTCATACAAAAAAGTATAGCTTGTGACCGCCGGCGGTGCACATGGCCTCTCAGTGAATAAAATTTAGTAGCGTTATACACAACCATATTCGTTCAGCGGAAGGATAAAACTAATTATTTGTCAAATCAGACATGAGCTAAGTGTTACCATTCACGAAATAAGCACCCTTTCCTTATTTTTCTACCATCACTTCAAAAAGTGTCAACAAAACATGTTCCAAGGATATATTCCTATATTATAAAAACAATACATAGGCATATACCATATTTCCACCCCTAACCTAAGTAAAATAAACGCCTTCATTATCTCTTAATGTGATATTCATTTATAACTTTCTGTAGGTACAACATGCCTCTTCATTTTCTTACGTTCCACTAATTGTGCATATTAATTTGAACTCGCCACGATAGAGGCACTACACAAAAGATCACCCCATGATAGTACTATAGATTTTATATACGAAGAAAAAAATTTCAAAAATTTGTTTTAATTAAGAAAAAAAGTTATTCAAAATGTTGATTAGCAGATTTGATTTCATTAGCTAGATCTTGTTAAATATAAAATTTGACAGAAATCCAATTAGCCGTTACCGAGAAAGCCAATAATTAAAAAACCCGTTACATGAAATGTACTGTTAATAGACTTTCCCGTAAATTTGGTTCTGATCAAATGATAGCCAATACCAAAAAAAAAAAAAAAAAAAAAAAAAAAAAATTCTCAAAAATGTTCATCAAAATCGTTGGAGCCGTTTTCTAGAAATATAAGCTTTTCCTAAACGGTCATATGGCAGGTACCGTTAATTTTAGGCCTAAGAATAAAATTTCAAAGGGAATGTCAAAAGAATCACACACACCAAATTTGAAGATAATCGCTTAGTTATAATCGTAATGTCGTGTTTGATCATTATCTCAACTTTTTAGTCCCTACAGTTACATACTTATATGCAGACACTAAGCAATTATCTAGTATAAGAACAAGTTCGTGCATTTTATTTAATTTTTATTCGACGGTGTGACCGCACATATGAGCGACCCAGTCGTGCAATTTATTTTCTATTCATATTTAATTAAAAAAATAAAAATATAAACATATTTCAATAGTTTTAAGATTAATCACTAGTTTTGTTTTTAATTTTAAAATCAGTAAAATAAAATAAACGCAATTTTATCATAATCGGTCTTACCGTTTTCGAAATACTTTTTTATTAGCTACTAGTTATTTAAGACTTATTAAGGAATGGTATACTTAATTTTTACTACAAAACGTCTCGTATGGTGGTTTTGATACTTCTTATAAGTTCTGATCGTGTTATTCTCCTTCATAGTTTACTACATATTTTAGTATACAAAGGGCAAGTACGTGCAACCAAGTTGTTCCCATTTTTCTATGGCCCAATTAGTCCATGAGTTTTTATTTTTTTTTCAATAGAATGTTTAAGAAGTTTGAGAAAATATTCTTAAAAAAAATGTTAACAATAAATAGATTAAGTGAGAAGAATTGAGCTTGTAATGAAAGTTTATCTAAATGCATATTTGTAACAATTTAACTTACGTAAACACAATCCTAAGTCGAATAGGGAAAAATGGAATTGTTTTATTATCTTTGCAAAAAACTCTTTCCTGAGTAAAAACCCATTAATTTTGCCCATAAACATTCCCATTCTCTGCTCACCATGTTTGGTAGCTAAATACTGTTCAAAAAAGTTGATCCCTGCTTCTGATTTGACTGATCATCGGTCAGAAATTGTTAACAAAAAACTGGCATTCCAAGACTATGCCAAACAACCCCTCCTGGAATACGCTGCCCTCATTGCATAACCTCACATAACAATTAGATGCGGATATGGCATTCTCATTGCTCTGGGCAAAGTATAGCCACCCAAAACCTTGCCTGCACGGTGCGCACATACATTCACAACAACAACAACAACAAACATACCACACATAACTTTTTGGCCATATGAATCACATCACAAAAAAATATGTTTGATAAAATATCACAGTCACGTTTGCACGAATTTGGATCAGCCTACGGAACGTATTACGCTCACTAACGCTGCCGATTGTCCAAGAGATCTACCCCAGAGCTTAACTCTCCATACAAATCCCTCATAGACACACAATTTAATTTCGGATTATTACCACAGTTTGAGGTGGAGGTTCAGCATCACCAGCATCAGCACGCTATACCTCAGTCACCGTCCCGACTGCACGGCATCGTTATAAGTCATAAGCGTATCGCAACTTTATCCATTTGAACTCGAAGTGCAATCCCTGCCTGTCGATCCAATCCAGAGGTATCCAAGCAATTGGACGGACATTCACATTGCAAGAGAACTCCTATGCGAGCCAGATCCCATTGCCTCGCCCAAATATGACAAAAAGTCGACACGGCCTGCAAAGCAGTCAAAACACTTCTAATTCACAAAGCGGTCTCGTTACATACATACATTATAAACTTAAAGGCTAGAAGATTGGAGGTCCTACTACTTAGTTGAGGTGGCGGCGGCGCGGCGGTGGTACTGCGCTGCGGCTCCACTCGGATAGTCGCGTGAGTCGATGGAGCTAAAAAAACGTTTATAACGACATCTATGACTTTTATTGCATTCGCCATACATGAGTATGGCCCGAGTAAATCGGGTTAATTTCGTGGCTAAAATGGTATTGTTGACGGTGCAGTGGTGCGGTAGGTAGCAGGCTTCGAGGACATTACGACAACAGACTGAAAGACTATTTGGAAGTTTACGGTCTTTGAAATGTGAGATATAATTGCAATTGGTGGTTTGGCCGTCCATCCGAAATATGCCATGATTTTGGTTTGAGACTTCAAAAGTATGCTATTCTCGCTTGGAAATTGTTTGGGAATCGTGCGAGTAATTCTATGTGCCGTTATATAGAGGAACTATGGGTATGTATCGTATACGTGTTCCAAATGGGTTTGGGGAACAAAGCTCTGGTAACCTGATAGACTAGAGACAGAAAATGACTCTGGAATTTGGAACAATAAGGTTTGCACTTTTGTTAGACCATATGGATGGATATTTTGAAGTTTACGTAACGTAAGGTATACACTTGAACTATGATGATGCATTTTGATGTCGGTAATTCTTATTGGGTTCTTCTTCCTATTTTGGCAATTTCATTTTGGATACTGGGATCAGGCTGCATAACGGTTGTGCCAAAAAAAACGTGGGAAAGCCAACTGCTTGTCCAGGTCGGAAATTGGTCTTTACGACAAGATTCTCCGCCAGATCAGTCCCTAGGTTTATGATTCGCGTTTCGTTCACGCAAAGTTGTACGCAGCAAGGTTCACTTACATATGTGCCTATCCGTTTTTGATCTCATTTTACTATTTCGTCTCTCTGGCTTTTCCAACCATCTCAATTGCTTGACCTTTTTTACTTCAAGTTAATTCTGTGTCGGGGCACGGCGGGCGCAGTCCAAGAAGGTCTTTGTTACCTCCTTATCTACTCAGGCTCGGACTCACTGTTCGTTCATGTCATCTGCGTCTAAAAGGAACACTGTTGCAAAACTACCCCTAATACATTTCTTTTTAATTGTTTCATTTCATAAAAAAATATTATCCTCAAAGTATGCATCTTAAACACTCTTAAAATAGAACTTAAATTCTAAAGCTCATTACATACTTTTAGGAAAAAAGTATCAAATTTTAAAGTTTTGGTTAGAGGTATGCAATGTGTTGTGCTTGTTTTAATAGTTAAGGCAGTGATGCCGTTCGGCAATTTTCAAGCGAAGTGTGCTTAAAAAAATGTTATTGTTTTGAACTAAAGCGAAGTGTCGTCATTAAATTATAGCATTAGGTATATGAGAAAAACAAAATTATTTTGAGTCAGTCTTAGTAGAGCAATAAGACTATATCTATTTATATAACAAAGCAGTTTTACCTAGGTATGATATTGTGAAGTTTTGGCCTGATGGGGTTCGACAAATAAAACTCAATCAAAATTAAAATATATAAATAATACAACAAATCTTTAATTTTATGAAACACAACATCTTTCAGTTTAAATAACAGCAAATTTAACTATTTCCAATTATTCACAATTCAAATACAATTTTATAATTCAACACTTTTTATTTAATCTTAATTCAAACACTTTTTACTAAGGCTTCCAGTTGTTAACAATTCCACTTTTGAAAATAAACTCAACTCTCAATATCTATATCTATCTACTCTTGTATTTATACAAATTTACAAACCTTGAAGCATCCAGAGTCTGGCAAGGCATTCCACATTCGCGTTGTACGACTAAAGAAAGAATCCCTGTATTTGAGAGTACGTCCGAAGTTGGGCTCGAAGGTATACTGATCTGATGGGCATTCCTTGCAGTGCGGGTATTACGGTTGAATCGCTTCAGGGGAGCAATGCAACTGGCTATTTCGCTAGTGCATTGTTTATGGAAGTAGCGATAAAATAATGAAAGGCAGGAGACATTACCTCTGTGCTCCAGAGATGTAAATGTTTCTGTTATTGTTCGATCGCCTATCATTTTTAAAGCTCTTATTTGTATTCTATCTAAAAAACTCAAGTGGGTTACAGGAGCACCTGACCAAACGTGGAAATTATACTCAAGTTTAGGACGAATATATGCTTTATATACTGTAGCCAGGTCAGACGGGGTGAAGAACTTCTTCCATCTTCGAAGGAAACCTAAACATCTCGCAGCATTTTTGGCAACGTCAAAAATGTGGTCATCTCACAGAAGATGGTCTGTAATGCACATACCGAGAACTGAAAGGTGATCGGTTTCCTCAATGCAAGTGCCACTCATGGATAGTGGCATTTGGGGTATATTTCGCTTTAACGACAAAAGACAACATTAAGTTATCGAAGCATTAAATTCTACGCGGTTTCTTTTTCCCCACAGCATTGTATCTGTCAAGGTCAGAATTTAATGAACTTACCTAACGCTGCCGTTGCAATTCCACATCCGAAAAATGAGAATGTGAATCTGGAAACGAATATGCGAAGCGGAGAGTACTGTCATCAGCGAAACAATTGATAGGATTAATTGTTTCAGATAATAAGTCGTTGATAAATATAAGGAAGAGAGTCGGAGCATGCCAGCGTTTATTTTGTGAGAATCAGACTTGAATCCGTCCAATACAACTTATATTGACCGTTTCGAAAGGTAGTTACTAATCCAACGAAGAAGAGACTTGTCGAGTCCAAATGCACGCATTTTGGATAAAAGAGCTTGATGCCAAACTGTATCAAATGCTTTAGAAATATCAATTGCAATAATTTTGCTTTCCCCAAAAAAATGGAGAGATTGGTTCCACTTTTCGGCGAGATATACCATGAAATCACCGGTGGACCTGTTGCTACGAAAGCCGTAGTTACTGCCGGTCATTAAGAAGCTTTCGGTTCTCAAGATATTTCTTTAGCTGAACATTAATCAGCGTTTCCATGACCTTGGAAAGAAGGGACGTAATTGCAATTGGTCGATAGTTTGAAGGAGCAGCAAATTCGCCTTTTTTAGGGATAGGCTGGACAAATGCTCCTCGAGTACATGAGGAGTTCTTACACCTGCTGACAGCGTTGAGGTAGCAGCGAATTTGGCTGCAAGCAGATCAGCTATTTCTTGAGAACTGACAACAGGAGTATCATTAAAGACAAGCGTAGGAATCGATGATGACGAGGACTTCTTTACGTTTTTAACAAATGACCAAAAATTTTTACTGTCTTTGGGACATTGCAGTATTTTTTGCCGGATTGTTTGTTCATGTAAAACTTAGTCTTGCGAATGTGAACATTACAGGCTTTTCTAGCTTGCTGAAACTTTTTCCGGTTTTCCTCGGTTTTATTAGCTTTATAACATCGGAAACTTACCTCTTTCAACCTGATAACCTCCTTACAGCTCGAATCAAACCATGAGTTGTCTTTAGGTTTGATACTTTCTGACCTTTTCGGAACAAAATTTCTCATACCTAAGAGGATAAGATTTGTTACCCTTATTGCGCTGGAGTCTACGGCGCTACCGAGGAAGCAGAGAGACCAGTTAAAGAACCTGAAGAAATTATTGACACCGTTCCCAGTTGGCTTTCTCGTATTGCCAAACGGTTCTACTAGGGGGTTTCTTACAACATGCGCTAAAAATTGTATCTAGCTTTATCGCAACACGCATAGCTAGACGATCCGTAAGAACTGCGTATACAGAAGTAGATGATGACCACCAACCGAATTATAGGGAAGTTTCGGGAAACGAATAAAAGCTAAACTAGGGGAGCATATTTCAGCCAACATTTCTCACATTGCTTCGGACATTAATAATAACTCCCAGGTGTTTGAAGGGGTTATCAAATTCATTCATACAAAGCGAGGTTTTGGCTTCATTTTACCAGACATTGACCAAAAAGACATTTACTTCCACCGTAAGGCCGTTCCAAAAGAAACATGTCATCACTTTTGCACAGGCACAAGGGTTAGGTTTGTTATACAGAAGACAGAGCGAGGATCTCAAGCAGTTATTGTTGGGGTCATCCTAGCGAAAATAAATAAAGAAGAGTCGGTAAGAGCCGGGCCGTTAGCTTTCAAGAGCCACCGTTTACCTCAAGCACACGTTTCTGTTTCTGGTGCAATCAAAGGAAAGGATTGCAAGTTTATCATCGATACTGGTACCATCCTAGAATAATTAGTACAGTTTTTAATAAAACCTTGCCAGGTGTCACAATAACAAGGGTAACGGGACAGAAATCACCTGTTCTTGGGTATATGAAAATAAATCTGTGTTTTGGTTCGATGGTCATCCAACATTACGCGTATGTAGCAAACATATTTGATAATTGCATTTTGGGGATGGACTTCCTAGCTGAATTTAGGTGCACCATAGATCTCTCTTGATCTTCAACTTGAGTGCCCAACAATGTCAGACATGGATGTTGATAGAACCTCTAGACCAGGAGTCAATTTATCCAAATATTTCCAAGCTGGACGGTTTTATGATGGATGAAGTTGTTAACCCTGAATTTTCTTCATTGAAAGCAAGATCATCATGCTTGGAAGACGCCAACTTACATCCTTTGGTGCAGACCCTTTTTGAAAGATGTGCTTCGGAACTGGATACACAGCAGAAATTAGAATTCAAGCGCTTTCTAATCCAGTTTCAAAGTATGTTTTCTAGAGGACCTGATGACAGAGGCAGAACTAGTGTCTTAAAACGATCCAGACAGGGGACGCATGTTCAATTAAGCTGCCACCGAGGCATTTACCATTTGCAAAACGCGAAGAAGCCAGGAAACTTCTGATAGACATGGAAAAACATGGGAGAATAAAACCATCCAGCAGTCCTTGGTGCCCCCAGTTGTGTTGGTGCGTAAAAATAACGAGTTAATTCGTTTTGCATAGACTACCGGCGTTTTAACGAAGTAACTAGGAAAGATTCATATCCCATGCCGCTTGCCATTTTAATTTTTGATGCAGTCGCTGGCTCGAAGTGGTTTGCTACATTAGACGCTGCTAACGGTATTGTCAAGTTGAAATAGAAGAGGCCGATAAGGAGAAGACGGCATTTTCTATTGGAGAAGGATTGTGGGAGTTCAATGTTATGCCTTATGGTTTAGTAAATGGAGCAGCGACTTTCCAAAGAGTAATTTAGCTGAATGTCAGCTTTTTCTAAGAAGTGTCAAGTACTTGGGACACTTCTTGAGCGAGTCAGGCTTGCAAGCCTATCCAGATAAAATTGTAGCTGTTAGAGATTGGCCTCAACCAAAAACTCTTATAGAAGTACAATCGTTCATAGGTTTGTGTGCATATTACCGGAAATTTATTAAAAATTTCTCCCTTTAAGCCAAACCTCTCATTATACTCCCAGAGAAAAATCGAAGATACGACTGAAGTCCACCATGTGACAAAGTATTCCAAAAATTAAAAACGTCTCTTATTACCTAACCGTGCTCGGTGGTTGGAGAGACTGCAAGAATTTAGTTTCGAAATTGAACATCGACTAGGAAAGCAGCATAACAACGCTGATGCCCTCTCTTGTCGTCCATGTGGGTTGGAGTGCAGGAAATATGAAAAACTTGAAGAAAGGGAACAGGTTTTTGTCAACCTTGTTAAAAATAACTCAAAGTGGCAACACTTGATTATGTACATTCTCTCTAAAATTGCCATCTTATAATTCAATGTTCACCATCTTTTTTTTTTAATATATAAGACTTCCTTGTGTCAAGAAGGCCTCCGCGTGTTTTATTTCAACAGTTTATGGGCCCATCACGAATAAAAAATAAAATAGTTCCTAGTTTTGTTTTATTTAAAATTCCAGCTTACTAGCTTACACTTATTAGAGTTAAAATTAAATACATTTAAAATAACTAACACATCTTACGGCAGAATCACGCTTCTGTGCGGAGAAAACTATAGTACGTGGCGTGCATAGATGGAGGGTATCCTCCAAAAACAAAGATTCCTTAAAATCGTTCAAGGTATCGAAACTCGGCCAGCAGGCAACACGGAGGCAGAAAAATGTATCGAGAAAGACTTCGATGCTCGAGCTGAGCTTCTTCTAGCAATAGCCCCACGTGGTTGCGTTCGTTCGACATCTGCGAACGTCGAAGGAGGTATGGGACTTCATCGAAAAAACATACAATAGGAAGGGTGTGCGGCAAAAAAGCGGAAGAATTTAGAAAATTACTCAACATGAAAATGGACAGCGCCCAGAGCATGGATGAACATCTTAGAGAGTTTAATACCATTTAATAGAGCTCGAAGCCAAGCTAGACAATGATCAATCAATCAATCAATCAATCAACGATCGTTGGACTCTATCCGCAGTCGGTTAATGGAAATCGGCGATAAGAGGAAAGACACAGATCGTGAAAAGGCTTTACGTGAGCACCTGCCTATTAAGGCTTAATCTCACGGTGGGCCTACCCACTTATGGAGTTCCCTTGGGGCGGACAAGACCCCTAAAGTGGTTTACCAGACCGCACTATCATCTAGAATGGCTCTGCTAAACCACTCTAGTAGCAAATGATGAATTTCTCATGGAAAATCCATCCTCCTTGCTAAGAAGCAGGGCCTATCATGCACCCCTAGCATCAAGGTTAAATAAGACAATGAACACACGCTTCTTTCGAAGCCGTGCCATCCTCCCAGAAATCAAAGATGCCTTTTCGCTTCCGCATTTGGAGTAACCATCAGCCCCCGTGAAGCTCCCACTAGGGGGCCTACCTCAATTTTAACAGGCGACTGCTACCGAGACAAGCTCACGTAATCAGCCGGGGCCCCTGTTAACCCACGGTACCTTATTTAGGACCCTAGGTGAGGCTCGCCCGTCTCTCATGAGACGCACTTGTGGTTCGACTCCATGAGAAGTCGCTAGCCCACCATCCAGTAAGACAAACAGTTCATAATCCAGTCAACCAAGGTGAAGACTAGGACAATCCCTGAATGCCCGCCTAGAAGCATGGTTACAGCCTCTTATCCTTACGGAAAAAGTGGTGATCGCTTAACTAGGCTAGGTATTGGAAGACTCTTACTTCCGCTAACCTGAGCGTGGGCCTATTCTCACACCCCCGCACCCACAGGGGGGAAGAGGAAAGACACAGTGAGTAATAACGCCATGAGAGCTATAGGTAATCTAACACATTCAGGTAACTCATCTTTTTGAAACAAAAAGTTCAATAATTTTCGCCAAACATCATTTCAACCAAACAGGTTTATTAACTACAAATGTCAAAAATCTCGCCGGCTAAACCATTCCAAATTCGTGTTGTTCGGCTAAAAAAGAATCCCTATATTTCACGGTATGTCCGAAATTGAGCTCAAGGGAGAACTGATGAGCATTCTTTGCGAGAGGAGTATTACGGGAGAAACTTTTAAGGGGACGAATGCAGCTGGCTACCGCGAGTGAACATTTTTTATAAAAGAAACGATAAAATAAGGAAAGAGATGAAACATTGCGTCGGTGTTCGAGAGGGGCAATTGTTTTAGCGGCAGTTCTATTTCCTATCAATCTTAACGCTCGATTATGTATTCTATCGAGCAGGTGATGTTTGCGAAACACCTGCCCAGAGGTGGGAGTTATACTCGAGTTTAGGGCGTATAAACGCTTTATAAATTGTAGCCAGATCAGATGGGGAAAAATACTTCTTACACCGATACAGCAAACCTAAGCACTTAGCAGCATTCTTAGCGATCTCAAATATATTGGACTTATCATCAACAGTTTCCACTCATCCAAAAAGTCACCGATAGAAAGTGATGAGTTAAAAAGTTTAGTTAGTGGACCTGCAAGACTGAGAACACATTTTAAGTAAAGCTGAACTAAAGTTATCAGGGGTTACCCTAAAATCAGTCTTCAAGGATGAAAGCTGAAGTAAAACTTGATCCACTGACAAACTTAAACTACCTAAATTAGTGATAGTATCTCCACAACGAAATTCATGTGAAGCCGGAAAAGAATCAAGAACATAGTTAGATTGGAAATATGACGCAAACATATCGCATATAGCGTCCTCATCATTTGATGATTGATTAAAGTAATTCATACAAGTCGGAATACCATAAGATTTACGTTTAGAATTGACAAATTTCCAAAAGGCCCGAGAGTCACTTTTAATATTACTCTCAATAGAGCGCATATAGCTATTATAGACCGACTTTTTTCAGACTCATTCATTTCTACATCGAATTCAAGATCTTAAAATCCAATTCCAAAGCATAATGATGCATACTATTTTTAAAAATAGGAACTTCTGACTTAACTAAATTGGATTCTAATTCAGTTTTAATAAAGAGTAAATGCAGGATTCGACCTAATAGGTTTACATAACAGTTAAGTTGGTTAAAATTAAAGAATAGCATATTATCAATAAAACACGACTCAAGTTCATTTGAGACATTCGAAGGAAGTAAACATTTATCTTTTACAGAGTACATCCATTTTATATGGGGGAGATTAAAGTCCCCTAAAATAACAATATTAGAACTAGGCCTTAATAAATTGAAAACATTACGAACGTTATCAATATGCATCTTGTAAATACCTATATTCGAATCAGGTGGAATATATGATATAATAAAATAAATACAATTTAAGCAGAATAGCAAAGTTACTTCAACACATAATTGTTCTACAGCTTTGAATTCGAGAGGAACTTCTCTACATATTAAATAAGATCTTAACGCTAATAACACACAGGCGGTGGTATATTATTGCACAATCCAGTATCAGCAAATGATCTATCCCTTCTGAACACATTAAAATCTGCAGACCGGCATAGTTCAGCAGGAAGTACATCATCAGACCATTGTTGCCAAGCAGGTTTCCACGGGGGAACTTCTTTGGGGCAGTAGAAGGGCGACGACACGCTTCTCGTTGCACTCCTTGTCGACAAAGAAAAATTATCGTGCCAAAAGGTGTAAAAAAAATAAGGAAAGGAAAAGGAAGGAAGAGGAGAAGGAAAACTCTACTCTAAGGAAATTGTAACACAAACGCGAGGATTTTGGCGATATCCAAGGGAAAACACACGTAAGTAAAGTGCATTTTTTATAATTAAAAACTAACCTAACTAGACCTACGATAAAATAAAACTAATAAAAGTAAAACTAATAAAAATAAAAATAAATACCATCACCAAAAAAATATAACTACTAAGAAAAATACTTAATCTAAAAGCACCCCAATCCCTAATCCAAATGCACCCCACTTTTCTTCTTCCCACGACATCACCATTCTAAATTCCAGACGCTCGTCTGATGTAGTTGACGAGGCCTGATCAACCCACCCAAGTATAAAAAGGATACTTCCAAATGCTGTCTTCTTGGCCGACATTAAACGAAGACAGCCCTTAAAATGACCTACCGGTCACATACTATGTCCGTAAGTATGTGGCAAGGCTTCACATACCTTCAAGCTGTTTCAGCAATCCAAAAATAATTATTTTACGTCATATAATACAAAAAATTGTATTAATATTATTTAAAAGAATTAAAATTAATAAAAAAATCAATTAAATATTAAAAAAAATAAAACAAATATTCCAAAAAAAAATGTATTCTATAAAAAGAGAATTTATAAAAAAAAATAAAAAACAAAAATTAATAGCCAAGAAAACAAGTGTTAAAAAATCGTTCATCCAACACTGGACCTTTAGCTTTAAAAAAAAAATTAAACGCAAAACCACTTACAGATTTGCATCCCTCGAAGTCCTGCCGACAGCGCTGAAGAACTGTTTTGTTGTTGGTTTCGTTTCCTTTAAATTTCTTTTTTTTTAACACTACATTTTTTTTCTTTTTGAAAATAAGTTAAGTCTACTACGTAAAGAATTTTCTCTTGGGCCAGATAATATCCCGGAAATTCTTCTAAAAAAATTTCCCAAACTCTCTCCGTTCCCCTTACTCAAATTTTTAATTTATCTTAATCCCAAGGTGTATTCCCAGAAGTATGGAAAACTTCATTCGTTACACCGATTCACAAAAAAGCCGCAAAAAATAACGTTAAGAATTATCGCCCCATTGCCAAACTAGCCTCATATACGAACTAATAAGTTTTCGTTGTAGGTCGCTTATATCCTCTAGACAACATGGCTTCCTCAAATGAAGATCCACTACCACTAACGTTATTGAATTTGTTTCCTTTGTCCTTTCAGCACCAGAAGCAGGGATGGAAGTTGATGTTATCTCCACTGACTTTTGTAAAGCCTTTGACAAAAATTCTCATTGTCTTATACTCTTCAAACTTAAGGCTCTTGGCTTTGAACAGATCTCTTTGAAATGGATATCTTCTTATCTCAGCAATCGTTCCTTTAGTGTGCGTTTCAGTAATACACTTTCCAAGCCATTTCTCGCCACTTCCGGTGTCCCTCAAGGAAGTCACTTAGGCCCTCTCGTTTTCATCCTTACCATTAATTACATCGAATATATCCATATCTTCAGTAAATCATTCAAACCTTATTCAATTAGATCTTAATCGCTTTTCAATTTGGTGTAGCAAGAATTGCCTGGAACTGAACGTGGAAAAATGCCAATCGATAACTTTTTCACGTAAACGCATAGCTTCACCTCCCCGTCAATACTTTCTCACCAATCAATCCATTCCCATTGTTGATTCGATCCGAGATTTCGGTGTTTTATGTGATCGTTTTACCATTTTTGGAAAGAATCCAAAGTGTAAGTGGACTTAAAATGTATATTAAATCAATCAGATAAGTCATTGGATCAAACCTGCAACAATTAAAACTTAATTTTCCGTTTTTTTTCACGTTTTACGGTCACTGATGACGTAAAAACAACGAAAGTCGCTATCTTGTTTTCTTGTATTATGAGGAGATACTAGCAAGTTACTCGAATGCAAGTTGTTATACTTTATTATTTTTTCCCTGCCTTTAACATTATTGTGTGCTTGACAACTCTATATAAACGTTTAAAACTGGTTAAACAATATTCAAGAGTTTCAACCATTTTACCTGATACCTAAAATGACGATAGTGTATTGATTTTTCTAAGAATGAATTTAAACAAGCATTCGGTCAGAATATACATTTGCAAGATTGTATTATACAAAGTAGTGCTAAAGGTGTACTTTTTAAAGATAAATTATATTTCTTCACACCCTATTACAATCGCATACATAGGAGTAAAAGCCTAGTCAAACAGAGCGCGTTCTGACGCAGCGATGTAATATACAGTATAACATATCCCAAGTCACATAATATTGTGTGCCAGGTGAATTAAGTTATTCTTAATTTGTTGTAGAAATTTATAAATTACTCTTTTTTTGCTTATTTTGTGTCATTTAATATTGTACTTTAAATGAAAAAAAAAACTATAATTAGCTTTTAGTAAGAAAGTGAAAATCAAGATTCAAATTTTTCGGTTGTTTCTTCAAAAAAGGCATGTACACAAGAAGGTCTACTAAGAAAATCACCTAAAGCCTTAAGGAATTCATTTCGATGATGACACACGGCAAGAGCTACAAGCTAGTCCAGAGATTGAACGTGGTAGAAAATGAAGAAGTTTTGAGTCTCCCACGACAAAATCGGCTTCATTGTATTAGGGATAAAATAAAAGACAATGTTCAAAAAGCAAACGAGAAAAGTGCAAAAACGTACAACGTCCGGAGCCGAAACGTTCGCCATCTGCCAGGGCAAGAGGACGAGGTTAATAGATGGAATTTCGTCTTGAGCGACTCGTCGAAGTACCTCTCCTCCAAACTTTGCCCAAAGTTCGTCCGATGTCGAATAATGAAATCAATCGGTACGAGCTGGAAAACCTTAACGGCAAAAAGATAGGTATTTTTCATGCAAAAGACCTAAAGCAATAGAAATCTGTGATAATACTTCTAGTACCTGAGTTTCATTTAGAAACTGAAAAATGTTCCCTACAAATACTCCCATTAATGTGTGATACTAATTCTACGTGCAATAGCAAATAAATTTTAAAACCAAAACCTAATACAACCACTTTCACTTTAAGACCCCCTTTACACCTTACAATTTTCGAGTCGGTGCAATATTCACATATATAGCATTAAGAAACATTTTTAAAAATAACATCTACAAACCCAACATTACTATATAATACAACGCCCACATTTAGAACTCCTTTCCATCATCTTCTGTGCAATATTCAACTACATATATAACAATAAGAAACATATATTTAAAAATGATCCCTTTAAATCGAAAACCTGACCATGGAAAATAACGACCATTATGCGAATTCCATTCCATTTTATAAATTCCTATGCTCTGCCATTGTATATACATTTTCTATAGTACTCTACTCTCATTCAATTCATCCCTAATTGCATTTTAGCGTGACCAGTTTCTATTAAATTGTCATCGAAAAGTAAAAAATGGGCACGACTGAGTACTTGCTCTTATCTGCCTTATTACATTGGAAAGCAAGATCTTTGACAGAAACAAGTAACATTTACGTTGAAAATAACACAGTTTGAACTTATAAAAAGTATCAAAACCGCAATACTTAACGGTTTTTAGTAAAAATGAAGTACGCCATCACACGTCTTAAATAACAAAGAATTTATGAAAAAAAAAATTCGAAAATTGTAGGACCGGATTTGATAAAATCCAGTTTTTTTTATTTTTAGTTTTTTGAAAAAATTTTTTTTGAAATTTATGTATTCCTTTTTTTTAGAGTTTATTAATATACATGTGAATTAAAAACTTAAAATATATTGATTTTTCAAAAAAAAAAAATCAGAAATTAATTTTAATTAGAAAAAAAAAGTTATTAAAAATGTTGATATGCAAAATTAATTGAGCTACCTATATCTTCTCAATTATAAAATTTGACAGAAATCCAAAGAGCCGTTACCGAGAAAGCCAAAAAATAAAAAAAAACGTTATATGAAAGGTCACGTTAATAGGCTTTTCCCGTATATGTGGTTCTAACCAAATGATAGCCAATACCAACAAAAAATTCTCAAAAATTTTCATCAAAATCGTTGGAGCCGTTTTCGAGAAAAATAAGCTTTTCCTAAACGGTCATATGGCGGGTACCGTTATTTTTAGGTCTAAAAAGAAAATTTCAATTTCTCCTCTGGGGATGCCAAAATAATTACACACACCAAGTTTGAAGATAATCGCTTAAGCCGTTTAGGCTGCAGCTCGTGATACATACTGACAGACAGACATTTTTTCTCGAACACTTTTTTAGACTTCTCTATGATCGTAATGTCGTGTTTGATTGTTATCTCAATTTTTTTAATATTCACGAATCCTAAACTCACCTTATAGTCCCTATAATCGCAAGTAAAAAGATAAATTCTTATACCTGGAAATATATAATTAATTTTTATTTTTAGGTGATACTAAAATAAAGATCAAACCATAATTTTCATTTGTTAGAATCATAAATCAATATAAAAACAAATAACAACGCATAATTCATGTAATAAAATAATAAAAATAATAAAATAATAAAAAAAAATAAATAAAATAATATAATAAAAAAAGTTAGTATCCCGAAAAAGAGTACCTGAGCACATTACATCAATGAACAGCCCAAAAACCTCACACACACATTCAGGTCAAGGCGAAGCGCTTTTAAAAACCCATTGAGGAAAATGAACATTTTATGTATCTTACGATCGGTGTTGTATGTGGTGGTGCTGGTTTTTCATTTTTGCTCTAGGTCGAAAAATAACGGTACCTGCCATACAATTTTGAACAAAAAGTTAGATTTTCTCGAAAACGGCGCTAACGATTTTGATAAAACTTTCAGGGAGCTAATTTTTTATGATAATACATCTTTCAGTTAGAATAATTTTTTCGAAATTTGTTCTATAACGGCACCTTTCATATAACCGGTTTTTTCAAATACGGTTTTATCGTAAACTATTATCCCGATTTCAATAAAATTTTACACCAGGGTGTTATTTATAATTCAATTAATATCGCATTTCAAAACTTTCAAAAACTTTTTTTTCGATTTAAAAAAAAAAATTTCCAGATGAAAACTACAGATTTCCATACTACATACATACTAGAAAAATATTTTTTTGAAAAGTTTTTCAAAAAAAAAACGACTTTTTAAAAAAGCTGGTCAAACGATTTTCAATTTTTTTTCGATAGACATTTAGTTTCCAAATTTTATTGCAGACTTAGTTTTTCCAAGAAAACTCTGAAACTAATTAAAATAAATAAACGTGTGGTTTTCTCTTGATTTATGCTCAGTTTGGTTTGCGATTTCATAAAAATAGACTTACTCCTGAACAAAGTTTGGAAATTGTGCAAATTTATTACCAAAATAATGGTTTGTTTCGGTGGAGCGGAGTATCAAAGAAGACCCAAATGAGTCCATCCGCCAACGCGCGCGGAAGGATCTTGGTTTAAACGCTTACAAAATCCAACTCGTTCAAGAATTTAAGCCGAACGCCCCTCAAACGCGTCACACGTTCGGTGAATGGGCCCAAAACGAAATGACCACCGATACCGATTTTCACAAAATTGGGAAAATTGGGCCTCGGCTGGAATTTATTCGAGCCAGCCACGGCGGCCACTTCCCCAAAATCATTTTTAGAACATAATACAAACCCTTATCTTTATAATAAAGCTAGATTCTTGGCCCTAACCTTAAACTATATGCGTTTTATTTCTTCTTGAAAACCACACGTCTAAAAAAACACCCTATACAAACATATGCAGCCACTAAGCAATTAACTAGCATAACAACTAGTTCATGTGTATGTATAGTCGTGCATTTTATTTAAATTTTATTCGACTATGTGACCGCACATATGAGCAAGTACGTGCGATCCAGTCTTGTAATTTATTTTATTTTTCGCTGCCCATTGGTATTTGTAGTGTTCCTACCCATTATTAGAAATACTCTGTACATTGTCTGTACAATCGTGAAAAAAACCCTTACGAACCTAAAGATTTTTTTTTCTTTCGAGCACTAGTCAGTCATGAACTTTTATGAGATACATAAGTACATAAAATTATATACAATGATAAAATGAAGAATTGGAGTGTATTGCGACTGCAACTCCTTGTGCACTCATAGTTGTTTTTATTTATTATAGGCAAATTCAATTTAAAAAGTATCGTAAAAGACTTATCCAGTATATCCAGGTGGACATTTTTTTTAGCTACACCTAAGCAGCAGCATGCGGACAACCCTTGTGAGGGTTGGCGTCAAGGCCGAGGTTTGAGATCATAAAGGTGTAGTGTTGCTTGTCCAAGGTCGACGTTTGTTCGATTCTTTAAATGCCTCGGTACATGACGGAAGCAGGTAGAACAGAAATAAAAAGAAATGATACAATTTCGATAGACGACTGCATTAACAAATGCGATACATTACCTTGGAACAGGCAGGCTCTATCCTAGATGTACATTTCCTGTTTTGTTAGATCCAGCTAACGAATGCGTAGGCTGACATATATGCTTATACATACATACATTATATATATACATAGGTATGTCCGGCGTGTTTTTTTCTTGGTGTCTTCCCCACTGTTGGTCACAACAGGAATTGCTTCCACCGTTTCTGGATCGCAGTTCCGACCCATACTTACTTATACTTACTCGATCAAGCTGATTCCTTTCCACTACAAATGACCTGCACAGTGCCAACGAAAAAAGATGTTATTCTGCAACCTGGAAAACAAAACTAAGGAATGTTTTTTTTTTTCAATTTTGAGGCACATACCAACCGACAACTTTTCCTTTAGTTTTAACACTTTAAACGAAATTCTTTCGCAAAAATACGAGAAATTCATTTACAAAAAATGAAAACGCCAATCTGACTAAGAAAATACCGGACTAATAAACAAAATTACAAAGTATTATAAATGTCAAACGGCTCAGGGCTGTCGGTTTGAGTAATGTAGAATAGTATATATATAGAATATTAGGATCGTAGTAGAATTATAGGACTGTTTAATACAAAAACGATAACGATGAGAGATTTAGGTTTGGACATAGAATACATTAGATAATTAAGAAATTCATATTTATTTATAAACAGGTAGGTTTTTGTTCATGATTTGGCACAACCATTATGTTTTTTTGTATGTCTTTATAGTGACAAATCGGTTCTGAGGTTTATCCGAATCATGATGTTAAAATTAACAGACCATTCATTAGAAGCAGCCGAATAGACTAGTTTATATACATACTACTTACTTATAAAGAAGTGAAGTCCTTTTTTTTAATTAGCCGGTAAACACTTAATTTAACTTAAATTTTGGTTAAGTTTTTTTCACTTTATATTGTCACGCATTTACAATAACAACTGATACTTTCGTAATTGAATGAGATTTCCATATTAAATAAAAAGCTTAAAATGTACTTCACGTCGCATGCCGGGTTTTCTTGAGCCAAAAGAGGCTTGATGGATTTCTAAGAAAAAATTTCAGGGGTGACGAAAGAACGGCTTAGTCCGCTCGATAAGTAAATAGCAGCATTCATGGCAACATACTGGAGAGAGGAGAGTCCGAAAACGAACCCCACGGACTCATGTTCGACGGAGTACTGGCATTCCTGCCAACATCTGTAGGTACAAAGTGTGGTAGGTTTTATTTGGTGGTGGTCATAGAGTAACTATACTATAAAGAGGAAAATCTACTGCCTTCTTTTGACAATGCCTACAAGCTGATCAAATAAGTATTGGTGTAGAACTGTCAAATAATTGACGCCGATTGAGAGTGTAGTAGTCAAATAATTGACCTCTTTTTTTCAACAAGGGTCACTGATGACGTAAAAATACGAAAGTCGCTATCTTGTTTTCTTGTATCATGAGGAGACACTACCAAGTTACTCGATTGCAAGTTGTTATACTTTATTATTTTTTTCTCTGCCTTTTACAGACTATGTGCTTGAAAATTCTATATAAACGTTTAAAACTGGTTAAACAATATTAAAGAGTTTCAACCATTTTACCTGATACCTAAACTGACGATAGTGTATTGATTGTTTTAAGAATGAATTTAAACAAGCATTCGGTCAGAATATATATTTGCATGATTGTATTATACAAAGTAGCGATAAAGGTGTACTTTTTAAAGATAATTTATATTTCTTCTCACCCTATTACAATCGCATACATAGGAGTAAAAGCCTAGTCAAACAGGGCGCGTTCTGACGCAGCGATGTATAATACAGTATACCATATCCCAAGTGACATAGAGCGTGTTTTCAACGCCGCGTCAAGTTCCACACGGCGTCAATTTTTTTGATTATTTACAAATTATCTTTTCTTGACGTCGCGTAGCGTTAATTCTTCGTTAAACAGAACGCGTTTTTAACGCGACGTAGAGATTAGTTTACGCAGTGTTCAGATTATTTTGACGGCGTTCTAAAGAAAGTTTTTTTTTTTAATATTTTGAGCCTGATGAATTTAGTCATTCTTAATTTGTTGTAAAAATTTATAAATTACTCTTTTTTGACTTATTTTGTGTCATTTAATATTGTACTCTTTAAATGAAAAAAATAACTTACAATTGGCATTTAGTAAGAAAGTGAAAATCAAGATTCAAATATTAACGCGCTGCGGATAGCTCTCTGTCTGACGTTCTCTAACGCCGTGTTTATAATGCCGTTGTAAAATAATCTCAACACAGGGTAAAATAATCTCAACAAATTATTAATCCTACAAACTTAAAAAGAAAAACAATGGATTATATTGGTTTATATTAGACAATTGTACACATTATATTTTTTCGTACGAATAGACCTTGTGTACATGATTCCTTTTTTCGGTTGTTTCTTCAAAAAAGGAATCATGTACTCAAGAAGGTCTAAAAAAATCACCCTAAGCCTTAAGGAATACATTTCGAACACATCCCGCCCGATATGGTGGAGGTGGGTTTTTAAAACGTCAACAGCAACATAACAGAAATCAAGTTATAGGTACAAATTGTTTCGATAGAAAGTTTTATTAAAATAGATATATCAATATGAACATTCAACAAATTGTTTAGTGAATATTGTGTAGTGATAGTGACAATGAGAACTATGTGCTTATTATCATTAATAAAACGAATAAGCAGATGTAAAAAGGAGACAATAATTCACGGAGTTCCTTCACTTCAAACAATTTGTGAGAATTTCACAAAATACTACAATCGGAAAACGACGACTACGTGCCTGATGAGAATTGTATCTTGTATCAAGTATTCTCCGTCGTTGGTTGTGTTTTTTGAAATTCTCACAAATTGTTCTATTTGATATATTTTAATAAAATTTTATATCGAAAACAATTTGTTTGTACCAAACCTATACTTTAACTTGTTTTCAGTTGTTGTTGTTGACGTTTTAGAAACTCACCTCATCGTTTTTTTTTCTTTTTTTTACGTGGACAATGAATGATGTACAAAAGAGAACATGAAACACAATGAATGATATACCAAAGCAACAACGAAAATTGAGGGTGTTGAGGCATGGAACGTACGAAAGATTTTCCTCTATTTAATATATTTACTCTAAGGTGGTGGTATAAATTTTTAATGTGATGGAGGTTTATTTTTGGTTTTGTATTTTGGCACTATTTTTGTTTTTTTGTGAGGTCTCTTTCTGCCTTTGAGACAAGATACTCCCCTATTCCGCGCAGGCATGCCAGGTTCCAACTGCAGATGTCTCTAACTTTTTCTTGTTCAGGTTTCCCTTTTCTCCTTAGGTTCGCTTGATTTACACCTAGGTCATTCCTTTTCGACTTCGCTGAACGGTTTCCTTCTTTCCTGTTTCTCTCTTTTTAATCTTGTTACCGTTTGGTTTGAAATCCAATCAATAAATGTATGGCTCTTGGAAGGCTTAATTGTCAGGTAAAATAATGTAACCTTGCTTACCTTGTTACAGGTAAAAAAGTGGATAAGTATTAAAAAAATAAATTGCACGAATGGATCGCACGTACTTGCTCATATGTGCCATTATATTTTTTTCAGGGAATGTAAAAAGTTTGATTTTTTTTTAAATCGTAGGAGCGGTTTTTATATTAAACGGTTTTTTTGGTGTCTACAAGGGAAGGCAAATCCAAATACAAGGGCAACAATCGTGTCGACAGAGATAATAGTTAAATGGAAAAATCATTTTGTGTTGTGTTAAGGAGTTCAGACATTCTTTTGAATAAAATGTTTGATTATTTCAAATAGCGTCCCAGGAACAGAATAATATCTTTGTATATACACTGCATATAGTACTATCATGGAGCATCATTTTTTAGTTCTGAATCAAGTCGCAATGAGGCGTGCTGAAATTGCCAATTGGTGTTAATATAGAATAAGTACAGACAACAAAAGTTTATTAAATACTGGCAAAATATCGGTAAAGGTTCTCGTCTCAACTATTTACAGTTAGTTCTGAATCAACCAGGAAGATGGCCAGACGAAAAATGACCACCATAAGAGTACTATAGAAAATGTATATACAATGATAATATCTAAAAAGTGTCCATAAAAAAGATGATTTTTTTATAAAGAGGTGTCCTGGTGGCCGATTTACCGATTAATTAAACCATGAAAAAGTAACAATCATCTGTCAAAATCAAAGGATTGGTAAAGTTTGCATACCAAATTATTGTTTGATGCTCAATTAAAGAACAAATCGTTTTTTTTTTCAATTATTAATGCATAAATATGTAATAAAATGATGAGTGTTGAAATGCATTACAATGAATGTATTTGTATTGATGCAGGCTCAGATGCAGTTGTCAATTTCCATTCGGGTTCAACAACTTTTTATAACTTTAATCAAATTTGCGACTGGTAATGTGGTTTTCGACTCTTCGGGCTGAAATGAGATGAGATATTGAGGAGGCGTATGTAAGTGAGTCATCAGCGAAGAGTAGGTTTTCGCAGTCCGTTGGCATGGGTTGATTGGATGTCATCAAGTTAAAAAGCAAAGGTCGAAGTTTTGAACCTTGTGCAACTCCGGCCTTGATGTGTTTGATTGATGAGTTACAGGTTACAGCTTCCTATTTGGACAAAGAATTTCCTGGAAGAAAGAAAAGACACAATATTGTTGTCAATGATGAAGGTAGTCCAAATGACCTAAGCTAATGAATTAGGGCTTCAATCCACACGGTGTCGAATGCTTTTTCTACATCCAGACAGCAACCAACGGTGGCACGATGACTATTTAGGGGTGTGCAGATGTCAGATTGGAACTTCAATAATGACTGCAGTGTTGAGTGATTTTCACGAAAGCCAAACTGCATGTAAGAGATGAGGTTCAGATTGAGATCATTGCTATATTTTCTAAGTCGTCTGAGGATGACTTCTTCTAGAATCTAATTATTTAGAAGGGATACCGGCCTGTAGTTGGAAAATAGTTTCCTGCGCCTTTCTTAGGTTTTGTAACGATTTTGGAGATTTTCCACTTTTGGGGGAAGTAGCAGTTGTTGATGCAGTTGTTTTCTAGGAGTATGATTAATGTTTGTAGAAGCCTTTTTATAACATAATTGGAGACTCCACCAGGTCCGGCTGATTTCTTTGCCTTGGATTTGATGATAATTTCGGATATCTCCTCCGGATTACAGTACTTAACGATGTCCTTTATATTACTCGCTGGATAAGAGTAATCTGCTGAGATACATGCCTCGATTTCATCAAAGAATGCTGGTTCCGTTAATGGGATGGGTGTGAAATTTTATTTAAAAATGTTAGGCAAAATCTTCTACTTTGTCATTTTTTGATATCACTTCGATGTTTTCCTTAATAATAACATCGGGTAACGGCTGAGTTTTTTTTACAAGACGGTTTACTTCTTTGAATGCGTCTGGTTCTGGTTTGATGTTTTGTAACCTCTTTGTGAATTGTATATTATTGTGGTGCTGGATTGGGTTCCGAAAGACGATATTCACACATTGAAGTTCGGTTTTTACGGACGGGTATTCAACATTCACTGTGTTCAGTTCTCTACCGTGGGTACTTTACAGTCGTTTCCTCAGCCATTGTCTATGAGAATATAAATTGTACACATAATCCGGGAGATGCTAATACCTGTTCTTAGAAGTCTTGGGTACTTTTTGAACTACAAGCACATGGGAAACTGCTGATTTGAGACAGTCGATGGCACTATCAATTTCAGCATTGCGTAGAATAAATAATAATAAAAATAAGTACTGTAAAAGTGTGTCCACACAAAAGAAATTTTTTTTTAAACATTTCAAACATTTAAAAAACATTTCAGAAATGTTTCTTTTTTCTGAAATCTTTATTTGCCAAGAAAAATTTTCGTTTGAGAAAATACAAACATTGTTTAACCACTATTGGTCTCTGGGATCATACGACAAGAGAATTCTGTATATTGGTAGTTTATTGGTTGTTGAACAGAAGAGGTGTAACACCCTGTTGAATTCAGAACGGAAACGCAATCGCGAAAATACCGTGGAGTATTTTTTGGAATATGATGGAAACCGAACTAGCGTCTGTCGTACACATTTTACACAGTGTTTTTCTGAAACCGAAAGTTTTATTAAAAGTGTTATTGCCAAAAAGGTGGCATGTCCACTTTTGCCGTTCCAAAATCTGCGTGGAAAGAGAAATCCTGCTAACCAAATAAGTCCAAATAGGATAGAAGAAGTCAGACGGCATATTAACAAATTTCCGGCATACGAAAGTCACTATAGCCGAAGGGATACATCGAAAAAGTATCTGCATGGAAATTTGAGCCTTGCGGCTATGCACCGAATGTATAAAGATGAAGTCGTTGAACCTGTTGGCATCACCAAATATTCTGAAATATTTCACACAATGAACCTGAAGTTCAAAGCACCAAAATTAGACACCTGTGCAACCTGCGATACCTTTCAATCAAAAATTAACATAACTCAAGAAGAACAAGAAATAAAATTGTTGAAAGAGCAAAAAACCTTCATATAGAGAAAGCCGAGTATGGGTATGAGCAAAAAAGGATGGACAAGGAAAACGCCAAACAAAATGAAAACATGAGAGCATTTGCGTTTGATTTGCAGCAATGTCTGCCAACTCCATTTCTTAGAAACTCTGTAAGTTTTTACAAAAGGCAGCTGTGGACCTTTAACCTTACGGTCCATGATCTTGAAACGAATTCATCTAGCTGCTTTATGTGGCATGAATTTGTTGCTCGCCGAGGTGGTAATGAAATTTCATCATGCCTTTACAAGCATCTTAAATCATTGCCATCGAGAATCAATAAAATAACATTTTACAGTGACTCATGCTCGGGCCAAATTAAGAATTCTTATGTGGCTGCAATGTTCCTCCTTTTCCTTAAAGACAATTCATCGCTTGAATACATAGACCACAAATTTTTGGAGCCAGGGCATACCCACATGGAATGCGATACTGATCATGCACTCATTGAAAGAAAGAAAAAAATTACATGGAATAGTGTAAGGTGGATTCGTTATACCAGTGATTTTAAACAGATTCTCTATAAAACTAATTTAAACCCCGAAGAACCATTTAAAATATTGGTACTTTCCATAAGAGGATAATCGCAGATTTACCTTGTATATCGATTGAAAAAAAGAAGGATCTAATGGACTTAATGAAATATGTAAATCCTGATCTTCACGGATTTTATAGAAGCCTTCCAACAACCCCATGCACACCAAACACACATCCCGACTTACAAAGCGAAGACGAAGAAATTTGATACTATTCAATGCTAACCTTACTCTATTTATGCATTTTTTATAAAATTAATACGTTTTTTTTGTCTGTTTTATCACTGAATTTGTTAGTTATTTCTTGTACGCTTTTGTTAAGTTTGTTAATGTTGTTTTCCGTTTTTATCCTAAAGCTCTCAAGGAACTTATTTTAAAATTATTTATACAATAAAACTCATCTTTTCGAAGTATTTCGCTTTTGTTGTTTTTACGGTTTTTTTTCTTAAGAAAAAGGACAAACATATTTTCCCGGGAATCCAAATAACTAATAACGGGTGATTTTTTGAGGTTAGGATTTTCATGCATTAGTATTTGACAGATCACGCGGGATTTCAGACATGGTGTCAAAGAGAAAGATGCTCAGTATGCTTTGACATTTCATCATGAATAGACTTACTAACGAGCAACGCTTGCAAATCATTGAATTTTATTACCAAAATCAGTGTTCGGTTCAAAATGTGACAAATTGACGAAAATGACAAATTTTGTTCAGCGATGAGGCTCATTTCTGGTTGAATGGCTACGTAAATAAGCAAAATTGCCGCATTTGGAGTGAAGAGCAACCAGAAGCCGTTCAAGAACTGCCCATGCATCCCGAAAAATGCACTGTTTGGTGTGGTTTGTACGCTGGTGGAATCATTAGACCGTATTTTTTCAAAGATGCTGTTGGACGCAACGTTACGGTGAATGGCGATCGCTATCGTTCGATGCTTACAAACTTTTTGTTGCCAAAAATGGAAGAACTGAACTTGGTTGACATGTGGTTTCAACAAGATGGCGCTACATGCCACACAGCTCGCGATTCTATGGCCATTTTGAGGGAAAACTTCGGAGAACAATTCATCTCAAGAAATGGACCGGTAAGTTGGCCACCAAGATCATGCGATTTGACGCCTTTAGATTATTTTTTGTGGGGCTACGTCAAGTCTAAAGTCTACAGAAATAAGCCAGCAACTATTCCAGTTTTGGAAGACAACATTTCCGAAGAAATTCGGGGCTATTCCGGTCGAAATGCTCGAAAAAGTTGCCCAAAATTGGACTTTCCGAATGGACCACCTAAGACGCAGCCGCGATCAACATTTAAATAAAATTATCTTTAACAAGTAAATGTCATGGACCAATCTAACGTTTCAAATAAAGAACGGATGAGATTTTGCAAATTTTATGCGTTTTTTTTTTAAAAAAAGTTTTCAATCTCTTAAAAAATCACCCGTTATGTAGTTATTAAGAAGAATGATTTTCAGAACCTAATCCAGTTCTATTTGTGATGTTGGCTATTTTTTATCTTTCGTTTCCATACTGTGCAAAAAAACTTAAGTCAATAAATTCTTACACAAGTCTTTTTATTGGTTCTGGGAAAACAGATAAAGTCAAGAAAGGCGAAAGGATTATTTCCATCAGCACAGGAAAAAAAAGCTAAAGTCAATTTAAGTGACCAAAAATTTAATATACAAGGAGGAATAACAGCTAAGCTTGACTTTAGATTTTTTTTATCTACATTTCTGTCAAGACATAACAGCTAAAGTGTTAAATGTTGCTTGCCACGCCCCTTAATTCTATTAAGTCCCAATTTTTTCAAACAAGACTGAAGAACCGTTAAAAACCTTTGATCTGATAAAAATTTTGAGACGATCAGACTTTTCCTCGATTTTCTACAGTGTTTTGTGATTTCGATCTCTTTGTAAAAACTTTAAACCGCTCTCCTGAAAAATGTTAAAAAACGACTTTAGCAGTTATGCCTTGTGACCACAGAGTTGTGATAGGTTTTTTGTTTTTATTTGTTTGTTTTTGAACAACAAAACTGGATACATGAAATGGGAAACAAATAAACATTTCAGAAATGTTTCTGAAAAAATAAAACACTTTAGAAGAATTTCTGAAATGTTTTTTAAACAAATTGGAAACATTTATGAAATGTTTTTCAAACAAATGGGAAACATTTCAGAAATGGTGATTTGTTTTTGTATATTGTTTGTACTATAATAGCTGTAAATTGGTTAAAATGCAGTAAGATTTTGTAGAAAGAAGTTATTTTCTCGAAGTTTGCAAGTGCATTATATGATCACATTAATTCTGAAAGTGTTTTTACGTGATATTGTGTTTTAATAAGAGTGATGTGGTATTGTAAATATTAAATATATATACCTAGTATAAATAAATATAGTGAACTGAAATTGGTTCAAATTGTGTTTAAACTGTGAAATGCTAAAAAAATATAGAATGAATTTTTGTTTTAATAAATATTAATGTATTGTATTGTAATCAGCAAGTGGTAACACTACGCACATTACTCTTGGATTTGCGACTATTTATAATAATAGGCATGGAAACCCTGTTAGAGCTTTTACTTGAAACAGAAATATACAAGCCAATCCAGCTAGAATGAGAAAAAAACGTGCTATCTTGCCTTTACTGACTTTTGTTTGAACAGACTTATTGTAGGTAGGTACATGAATGAAAGAATACAAGACTACGCCAGATTGTTTTTTTTTCACTTTGTTGTTGTAATTTTTGATATCTAAAATGACGTCATCAGTGAAGAGGAAAGAGTTCTCTCCGTTGAATTCCCTTGAAATAAAAGCGTGAAAAGTTCAAAATATTAATTTATTTGCGTGATTTACTTAACACTTTTAAGAAAATGATTATTTTTAAAATACAAAATGTTTTTTGCTGTTTCTGGTTGTAATAATTACAAAAATTAAAAAGCCAGAAATGAATGATGTGTAATATTTTAGTTTTCGAAGAGATCCTGGGCTTTTGAAAAAATTTGCACGACTGGTTCGCACGTACTTGCTTTTATGTGGCTAATTACATTGAAAAGCTAGACCTTTGATAGAAACAAGTAACATTTACGTTGAATATAACACGGTTTGAACTTATAAAAAGTATCAAACCCACAATACTTAACGATTCTTTGTAAAAATGAAGTACACCATCACACGTCATAACAAAGAATTTATGAAAAAAGTTTTTTTCCAAAATTGTAGCTGGTTTTGATAAAATCTTGTTTTTATTTCTTTTTTGATTTTTTTTTTAATTTTTAGAGTTTATTAATTTACACCTGATTTTAAAATCTTAAATATTTGTTTTTGACAAGTGTTAGAAATATTGATTTTCAAAAAAAAAAATTATTATAAATACAAAAAAATAATTATTCAAACTTTTGGTATGCAGAATTAATAAAGCTATATAGATAATTTCAAATATAAAAATTTATTGAAATCCATTGAGCCGCTACCGAGTCGAAAATAAAAAAAAACCGTTTTATGAAATGTACCGTTAATAGACTTTTCCGGTAAATTTGGTTCGGATAAGCTGATAGCTAGTACCAACAAAAAATTTTCAAAAATGTTCATCAAAATCGTTGGAGCCGTTTTCGAAAAAAATAAGCTCTTCCACAACCGTTATATGACAGGTACAGTTAGTTTTAGCCCTAAAAATTAAATTTCAATTTCTTCTTTGCGGAATGCCAAAAGAGACACACATACGTGATTTGAAGGCATTCGCTTCACCCGTTTAGGCTGCAGCGCAGCTCGTAATGTACTCAGACGGAGACAGACGGACGGACATTTCTTGTGAATGACTTTCTTAGTCTTCTATATGATCGTTATGTCAAGTTTGATTGTTATCTCAAATTTGTTTATATTCCCGAATCCTAAACTTGCCTTGCTTATAGTAACTATATTTGCGAGTAAAAATTAAATCTAATTCTTGGCCTATTGATTTCCAACTATAGAGTCGTAAATACATAAGAAAACAGCTTCCTCTGTTTGCTATATCCGGAACAGTAAACTAAAACGTTTAAGAATACTTTTTTAACAACTTTTTTTTTAATATAAATACGTTTTACATTTTATATAAGCTAAGAACAATTATTGTTCAAATAATATAAGTTTTAAAGGCTACGTCATATTATAACTTATTGGGGTAGGTACAAAAAAAGGTAACATAAAAACCACCATAGATTGCTAAAGGACACAAATTCCTCCACGTGTCGGTTTCAGGGTTATATTCTTGTATCAATTTTTCATTAAAACAGAAATTTAAAATCTTATTATCAAAGACTTTGGTCTGTATGTTACACTGAGATTTTAACAATGGTTTCACCTTACACCAGGATTCGTTGGATAAATTGTAACGTTTGACAGAATTTGTAGAAACACTTTGTTTATTCCGACCTCCAATAACGTACAAAAATTCACCAACTGCAGCAAATCCAAAGCCATGGAGATCTTGTTTAATTATTGATTTCGAAGTCCATTGTTTGGAGTGGTCATCATAGCATTGCAAAATGCCATTTCCAAAATTGAGAATGTATAATTTTTCATTATAAGCAGCTACATTGCTATATTCCAATTGTACTGACATTTGGTGTTCATGCCACTTGCAGGTTGAAAAATCATATATTTCCATCGTATTAAGTAAAACAGTGTGACAATCTTCACCAAAAACAACCAAATTCCCGTTCAAATTGAACAACTGACTATCAATTCGTCCATATCGCATTGGTGGCAAATCAGTCCACTTCATGGTGCGCAAATTTAAGCATTCCACGCTATTTGTTACTGAACGACCAATTTCCCCTCCAACTATAATTAGTCTTTCATCAATCACAATAATATATTTTCTCTTTCCAAAGAGGTATTTTTCGTTGGATTGACCATGAATCCTCCACAGAATTCCACGTTTGAATCACAACTTCGTCCCATTTTAAACAGCATACAACAGCAAGTTTTTCATCGCCTTCTCTGGGCTTCAAATCGATTGTTTGTTCTTCAATATTCATTGTTTCTGGTGCTAGGTGCCATTGAAGCCAACTGCAAATCAATTCGTAGCTTTCCATCGTCTTGCAGACAGACCTCCTTTGTGTAACGATGAACTTCGGGCTAAGATACTTATACCGAACCATTTTCAAGAGCTGGAATAACAGATGTTGCCGCTGCACCTTGTCATATTCCACCCAAGCTACCATAGCTAGAAAGACGTGCTCTTCGAAGTCTCCATGGGGATTATCGTTAAATAGCAGATCCTTTAATTCGATCTCATTCAGCAACAGGATTTCGTTTTCCTTTGATATTTCCTAAAAATGGTTGTAAGTGTAAGTTAAAGATTTCTCTTTTAATTCTGATAAGTTAAGCTCTTTCGATAACGAAAGCCATTTGATGCAGTTTTTCTTGTTAATTGCATGCTTTTCGATAAAACCATAGCAACCATCAATCATGGTTTGAATTTTTAAAAACGCTGCAATTCGAAGAAGGTCTTCAGAATTTTCCAAACTCAACTCAATGCAACCCGAATATATGTAATCAATAACCAGCTTTAGTGCAGTGGGCTCGATTTCTTTGAGTTCGACTACGTTTCCGCCTAAAGATGTATTGCTTCCTCGAAATGTTTCCAAAAAGTACTCACTAAAGGCGGATAGGATGACTCTGTTGGCATGAATCTTAACGCCATTGTCTCCAGCTAATATGATGGTGTCAAACAGTTCCTCTTCGTTATAGAAACTCAACATTTTTTCCAATAAACTTGTTGCATGTCCGTCGTTTTTGAAGACGTGTTTTTCACTTGCTGACATTGCAGATTATCGCTTTAGGTGTTATAAAAAGTTTATTATTTTATTGATATATTTTGGAATTAACTTGTTACGAATTTCTGAAATATAAGAAAAAAGAAAATAACAAAAATTATAGATACCTATGTCTATGTTTATACTTACTCGATCAAGCCTTACCACAACAAATGAACTGCACAGCGCCAACAAAAAACGATGTTATTCTGCAATCTTGGAAACAAAATTTAGGAATGTTTTTTTTTGTTAAATTTTTAGTCACATACCAACCGACACGTTCGGATTCGATTTTCGTTCGTTTTTTCTTTTTATTTTGACGCTTCAAACGAAATTTTTTCGCAAAAATACGAGAAATTAATTTACAAAAAAATAAAACACACCAATCTGACTAAGGAAATACTGGACTAATAAACAAAATTACAAAGTATGACAAATGTCAAACGACTCAGGGCTGTCGGTTTGAGTAATGTAGAATAGTTCAATGTAGGAACGTAGTAGAGTTATAGGACTGTTTAATACAAAAACAATGACGATGAGAGATTTAGGTTTGGACATAGAAAACATTAGTTAATTAAGAAATTAATATTTAATTATATTTAGGTAGGTTTTTGTTCATGATTTGGCACAACCATTATGTTTTTTTATGTCTTTATAGTGACGAATCGGTTCTGAGTAAACATGTGTAACGCAGCGCTGCGTTGAAGCAAAGCGCTAGCGCAGCAGCTGCGTAAAATGGGCTGATACACTCTCTCAGTGCGCCGCGCAGTTTCGGTCCGCGCAGTTGGGGTCCGCGCAGTTGTGCGCCGCGCAACTGCTTCGAATGAGAAGCGCTGCGCGGATATACAATTCACTTGATGTATCTACAACGCTTTTTCGTATAGGATGTAAGAAATTAAAAAAAGAGCTATATAAATGTAGTCGTGTTTTGGTTGCTCGTACCTGGTAGGGTTTTTTGTATTAATTAATGTATTGAATGTAAATCTTACGTTAAGTGTGATTGTCGGGTAAGACAAATAGAATAGAAAATGGTAGAGTGTGATTGTATTTTTTTTTTTGATATTAGTGATATTTTTATTAGTTCAACATTTTGAAAAAGAATACAGGGTGTTTCGAATTATCATTATTTTAATTATATTATGAGAATTCGCAAAATCGCAAAAATGTTAAAATGGTAGATATTTAGTTTAGAGGAATAGGTATTATAGATGAAATTGAATAAAACAAAAGTGTGTTTCTATGGAAAAAACTAAGTTCACCTATTTTTATAATTTTTTCAAATTAGATTTTTGTTCATAAATTTAACAAAACTTGCAGGGTTATGGTAAAATATCCAAAAGTAAATCTGTGCGGTACAGGGTGTATAGAAAATGCAATTGATTTCTTATTTCGATTAAAGTTATGATATCTAGGGTGTTTGGTGATAGATTTCTATGAAACTCCAAATATTTGTTTTCTAGTGAAAAATGAAATCAAAAGTTAGTCTTGTAACGCAGGGTGCATCGAAAAAAGTAATTTTCTTTTGTTATAACTTGGACAGTAAAAATAAAATCTGGGATGTTTGTTCATCAGATTATATAAAACTTGCAGAGTACATACTAAAATAGCCAGACATTATTGTTTGCGCTACAGGTTGTGCAAGAAATGCAACTTCTTTTAATTGCTGATTTAGATTTCAAAGATGATATCTTTGGTATTTGGTGATAGATTTCAATTAAATTCCAAAAACTTATTTATATTTGAGTCAAAAATGTAAGTAAAAGTAATATTTTAATGCAGGGTGCATCGACTAAACTAATTTCACTTATATAATTTATATAATATATAATTATATATATAATATATAATTATATTATATATATATATATGTTATAATTTTGACAAATCTGGGTCGTGTGTTCATCAAATTAAATAAAACTTTCATAGCATATACTATAATAGCTAAAAGTAATTATTTGCGACACAGGGTGTGCAGAAAATGCAACTGCTTTTGATTTTTTATTTGGATTTAAGTTATAATATCTAGGGTGTTTGGTGATAGATTTTTTTGAAACTCCAAACATTTATTTGTTTTCTAGTGAAATAAAAATGTAAGCAAAAGTTAATATTTTAACGCAGGGTGCATCGAAAAAACTACTTCATTGTATGGCAGGTAATGTTATTTTTTGACCTAGAGCAAAAATGAAAAACACCCCCCGAGATACTACCAAATAAATACTAAATACCAAGTTTGAAGCAAATCGGCCCATCCGTTTAGGCTGTAGAGGTGCGAACAGACAGACAGATGGACGGACGGAATTTCCGTACTCACTTTTTTTAACTTCTCTATTATCGCAACGTCATGTTTGATTGTTAGAATTATTTTTGCACGAATCCATAACTTGCACTATAGTACCTATAATCACATGCAGCACAGACCGCCCAAAAAAATATTTATTTCTCCAAATACCCATAGTGCGCACCATGCGCAATTGCGTTGAAGCATTGCGCTGATAATCTTAACTGCGTTTGAACTAGAACATCAGCGCAGCAATTTACGTTGCGTTACCCATGTCTAGTTCTGAGGTTTATCCGACGTAGAGTTTTAACAATGGATAAATGCTGAACCAGTATATTTGTGTGTATTTTTTTTATTAAAAGAGAAGCCTACCTTTAGGCAACTAGGACAAATTAAATATGGTCTACCGGGAGGGGGTACTTTAGAAAAAGAAAAAAAATTAAAGATAAGATAAATAAGAACAATAATTGTAAAAGAAAAAAACCGTAGAATTGGGAATGTATGAGTGGAGGATGATGGGAAAGTGGAACTCGATGGACTATTTGGGAATCTTAATGTTAAAATTGACAGACCATTAGAAGCAGCCGAATAGGCTAGTTTATATACGACTTACTTATAAAGAAGTGAAGTCGAAGTGCGAGCAAACAGAAAAAGCCCTAGCAATACAATGGGCAATGCGATTTCCTTTTTATCAATTGTCACGAAAAATTATCAAAAAGGAAATCAATTTAAAGGAATAAGGAAACGCAACCTAAGAAGCCTGGAAAGAAGGATACAAAATTTTATAAATAAAACTATAAAAAAGGGGTTAGTGATTTTACCTTTTTCTTTTGGAGGGGGTAATTTTTATAAATTGAATTTAGGATAGAAGAATAAAGGGTTCGTCATCTTTTAGTTTTGTGGTCGCCGACGAAAGGATACGCATCGTCGGGACAGCAATTTTTTGTTGTTGCCTGACTTGAACTTGAAAAAAATTAAAAAAGGAAAATCGACAAGGCAACAGTAGTGCCCTAAAAAGACCAACCCCCGTTTTTTTTGAGGACCATTAATGTTGGATGAATTGTTGTTGTTTTTTTTTATTTCTTTGGCGTGATTTTTTTGTATTTAGTTGCAAATCCTTGCTTTAAAACAAATTTTTGTTTAACAATAATTTGCGAAGGATCTTAACGCGGTGCTGAGATTATTTTACGGGGTGTTGAGATTATTTTTATGCGGCGTTCTAAGCACGGTGTTAGAGAACGTCAAACAGAGAGCTATACGCAGCGCATTTCATATTTGAATCTTGATTTTCGTTTTTTCACCAAATGCCAATTAGGTTATTTTTTTCCATTTAAAACACTATGACAAAAAATAAGTCAAAAAATTTCTACAACAAATTCAGAATGACTTAATTCACCAAGCACAAAATAATACAAAAAAATCTTTCTAACGCGAAGTAAAAAAAAATAATTTTTAATTAATCACAACGGGGCGTAATAATGCCACGTTTTGACGCCGTTGTTCCGAACTTGACGCGGCGCTGAAAATGTGCTCTATGTGACTTGGAATTTGTATTACTGTATATTACAACGCGGCGTCAAAACGCGCTCTGTTTGAAGAGGCCTTAAGTCGTTTATATTAATGTTTTGATATTTGTTTTTGTATTTTTAATATTGCTTATCATGGACTAATTGATGAAATCTGTTAGAAAATGATAAAACATGTAAGAATATATATTTAGTTCGAGATATGGCAAAAAATCGGAAAGAACTATTTCTCCACGTCAAAGCGCGCTCTGTTTGACGAGGTCTTTAGATTTTGACGTAACACGTTTAAGGTCGTTTGAGAATAAAAATTTTATGAACGAGCTTAAAGAATTTTTTTTAAAAATTGAAAACAATTCGCAAACATGTTTTTTTAGTGGTAATACATATTTTTTTTGGTGGTTGGGTGCTGTATGAATAGGGTAGGCATTGTCAGGCGTCAAACAGGTGATGCACAGTGCTGCAACTATCTCGACGCATAAGTTGTGCTTATTTTACCTCCCCGCGGTAACCACCGGGTACTGGTCTGTCCATCCGGACATTCCTGCTAAGCTTATAAGTCCGAAGGTTGAAAACAGGAAAAATAGCAACACTATAATGCTCTGCTTTAATTACTGTTCTGATCGACTCGCAGAAATCTTACACGAGCTTAGGCAAGAAGTTGTGGGCTTTCGACACGTAAGTGAGTCACTTGTGACAATCCGTATCAAGGCTAAATTCGCCAATATTAGCCTAATATGCGTTCATGCCCCCACAGAGGACAAAGGTGACGCACCAGGGATGACTTCTACGAACTCCTCGACAATGCCCTAAATACGGCGATAAGATCGTACTAGGCGATTTTAACGCCAAAATAGGTAAGGAGGAAATCTTTTGTAGGAATGCCGCAAAACATAGCCTGCACGACAGAACGTCTGAAAACGGACTTAGGCTAATTGACTTCGCAGCGGCACATAACGTCAACATTGCAAGCACAAGGTTTCCTCATCTCGATATGCACAAAGGGACTTGGCGACACCCAGATCAAAAAACCGTCAACCAGATTGATCACGTTGCGATCGATGCAAGACACGCCTCGAGTATTTTGGATGTTCACAGCTTCCGAGCAACTAACATCTATTCGGATCATTACCTTGTTGCAGCAAACGTAAATATGCGAATATGCCGAACACAACAACGGAGTAATACTGTGAGGAAGTATGAGTGCCAACAAGCCAACAAAAATGCCGCAACTGATGTGCTAGGTTTCACCAGACCACCACCACGAAACCTCTGGTGTGATGACGAATTCAGGCAGGCCCATGCAGCCAAACAAAAGGCGTATAAAGCGGCGCTGTAAAGAAAGACGAGGGCTGCTCGCGAGCTCTACGAGCAGAAAAGACGGGATGAACACCGGCTTCTCCGAAAGAAAAAGAGGGAGCATGAGAAGCGCGATTAATGTGTTTTCACGTACCGATAAGTTTAAAAAGAAATAAGCAACACAAATACAATTTATTAAACGTAACCTTTTTATTGTCAAACACGTCTTAATGGTTCTACGGACTGAAATCAACTCACTGAGAAATTTTCCAAGATACATTAGCAAGTGCATTGATTATTATGTTAGGTCAGCAAAAATTAAAACATTAAAATGATATTAATATTACAATCTGCTACGTGAAGGAATGTGAAAACCATGAATTATAGTGTGGAAATAGAAGATTTCCCATACAAAGAATTGTGTCTTATACATAACTTCTCCCTCTTTGCTTTAAAATTCTCCTGAATTTTATTATTTATTTTAACTTTAATTTTCTTTTGAAAATAAAATTGAAAATAACTAAAACAAATAATAAAATTATTAACGTGAAGTTATTTTTAGCATTTTTTATAATAATGGTTTCATCATCAATAGTTAAAATATCAGTTTGATTATTTTTTTTGAGTTTACAATTTTTTTGGTATACAATACAATTATTCGTAGTTAATTTAAATATTTATTTTCTTCATATTTATATGTAACATTATTATATTTAAATATGATTTCTTTTGGGCTATCAACTTCTTCTTTATTTATATTTGGAATTGGTAAAATAATTTTAAGTTGAAATTGTTCAAAATGTTTGGGAATTTTAATGGCAAATAACGATAAATTTTCTTTAATTTTAACTACAACCGTTTTAATAATTTTCATTTTATTCAAATTAATTTCATAGTTTTGTATTTCAATCTCAGTTAACATATTTGGAATTATGTGCTCATATCTAGCCGAGACTATATTACTTTGAATATGATCAATTTTTTCTTTTACAATTTGAAGTTTAAAGTATTGGTCATAAAATAAATTTCTCTTAATAACATTACTTGATACACTATTTAATTGTCCTAATATGACTACTCTATCTTTTTATAAAACTGTTTTTAATTGCTGAAGTGAAAAGTTCTATTAAAATGATCGTTTAGAACTACCTGTTCATTTATATTACCTATAGCCCTATGATTATTTATTTCTATATCAGTAAAATGTTTTTCTGTATTAATTCTGTCCTCTTCATCCATGGTTCCTAAGAGCCATTTAGATGCACTGCCTACAATATTAGCAAGTCCTCTTTTATGTCTTTTGTCCTTTGGTAATAAAGTTTGTACTCTGTTTTTTTAAATGCTTTAGTTCAGTTCTTATAAGATCCATGTGTTCTATATCCAGTCCTTGTATATTTGTTGAAATGTTGTCTTAAATGTTTAAAATTTCCTGTGGGCTCACTACGTGAACAATGATGTCTGTTTTTGTAATTTTGTCTGCATTGTTTATTTTTATTTCAGTTCCTTTATGTCGTTGATTTTAAGTCTTCCTTCAGCTAATGTTACCAGCATTATTAAGAAAATTGTCATGAAGAGCTGAAAATTAAGTTTGTCTTTTAATATTAGTTACATGTACATATATTGGAAAGTTTACTTTTCTTAAATCTAGGCTGATGCTTATGCTTATGTCTTACTGCTTTGTATTTTTTTATAAATCCTGTGGATCTTGTTTCTTCATAATTTTCTCTTCTTTTGTTTGCTTTTGTAATGTTGTTTCTCTTAATAGTTTGTAAATTATTTTGTCAAATTCTACTTTGTGAAATTTTACATCAGAAGGACCTGTTTTAATAGTTGCATGAATTCTCTCATTATTGAACTAGTCTTTTAACTGATACGTTTACTGTATTTAATTTTAAAATTCTACACTTACTGTGTAGGAATTCGGTTTAGTAAAATGGATGTTTATACCTTCATTTTGGAGAAATTCTTTTATGTGAATTGAATTGAATTCATTATCTGCAACTATTTTGCGTGACTTTCCTGCCTTAACAAAATGACTTTCAAGTTCTTCAATTATTGTTAAATGATTTCTGTCTTCTGTTTCTATTTTTTATATCTTGTGCTCTGTATGAACACTTTATAAATTTTATCTGACTATCGTTTGAGAATAATTCTCTTAATTTTTCTTGTACTATATTGTACTTATTATCGCTTAGTTTTGAATATATACCCGTTAATCCTTTTTTAAATCTTCTAAAAATATCATTTAGATTTTAAAAATCACACTCCGCAATATATATTGTGATATTTTGGCCTGGGGTTCGACAAATAAAACTCAATCAAAATTCCACAATAATAAAGCAAATCTCTTTATTTTATAAAACACAACGTCTTTCAGTTTAAATAACACCAATTTAACTTATTTCACTTATTCACAATTCAAATACGTTTTTATAATTCAACACTTTTTATTTAATCTCAATTCAATCACTTTTTACTAATGCTTCCAGTTGTTAACAATTCCACTTTCGAAACTAAACTGAACTCTCAATGCAATCTACTCTTGTATTTATACAACTTTAAAAGCTTCTGGAAGCTTCTGTCTGGTTCTGGCACAATCTAAGCTTTCGGTAACAATTCGAGTCTCGAATTGTTTCGTCAAGTTCGATTTAGTACTAAGTTAAAACATGTTGCAAATATGTAGCATACTTTTAGGGGCATGGTTGTTGTACACAATAAATGGTGGTTGTTGTACACAATGAATCCAACAGATGTCGTTAGTTTACAAAATGTATCCTCCGAATATCTAAACTTGTTGCCACCTCACAATATTATTCTTTTCCCATGAATTGTTTCTATTTCTTGGACTTTATTATTCGTCAAAATTATTTGAGTTTTATATTTGTTTACGATTTCTTCCTTTATCGGAATATGATCTAACAATTCTTCTTCTGCGGAATGAATTGTTGCCATAGTGGTTTGATTTTCATCATCTTCTAAATTAAATAGTAAACCTATTTCTGAAACATCGTCTTCATAGTTGTTACACATACTCATCCCTCCATCTTCATCATCATCCTCGTTAATTTCAATTCTGCTAAGAAAGTCTGCGACTTTATTGTCTTTTCCCTACAAATACTCTATTTCAAAATTATATTCTCCTAATTTTAAAAGCCACCTTTGATGTCTGGCAGACATATCTTTTCCCTTGTATTTTATCGGTTGATGATCCGTATAGATTTTAAATTTATTACCGTACAGGTACGGTCGAAAATAACTGACTGACCACATTATAGCCAGAAATTCTTTATCCGTAGCGGAATAATGAATTTCATGCTTATTTAATGTTCTAGAGGCAAAACACACTGGATGTCCTTCTTGCGACAGAACTGCCCCTAACGCATATTTTGATGAGTCCGTTGTTAACTGAAATTTTTTTTTAAAGTCCGGGAATCTTAAAATTGGATGGGAGCAAATAGGGCTTTTAAGTTACTCAAAAGCAACTATATAGTTTGGATCTGTAGTCCTAAGTTTAGTATCTTTCTTAAGATACTTTGTCATAGCTGGCGCAATTTTTGCGTAGTCCTTTATGAATTTTCTATAAAATCCACTAAGACCTAAGAAACTTTTTTATTTGTTTCTGGGTTTGAAGTAATTCTAAGTATTCGCATTGTATATGAACTTCTATAGTACTATCATGGTGACATGTGGACCGTGGCGCTCCAAGCGGCTCTAGGTAAAATTAACTTGGTAAATTGAAAGAGGCGAACGAGGCGAACAAAGAGAATTCTAAGAGAAACTCTGTGAACATGTACTTTACTCTTTGCAGTTTGCAGTTTACATAAATATATACAATGATGGGAGTATAGTTTTTTTTTTGCACAACTGGATTGCTTCACACAAGCACAAGCAGGGTGACGAGATGGCTAGTTTTAAAAAAGGAATGACAAAAAAGAAGAAAAACGACTTTTGTAAATGAATGGTGTCTGGGGGGGTGGGTATATGTTTAAGCTAGTTGATAAGTTTATTTTGAGTTTTATATTTTTTTCATATAAAACTTTCGAGGGTAGGTAGATATTTAGGTACATACATACCTACATAATGTGTGTATTTACGTAGGTATACTTATTATATTATCTTTGATAAAATGTTCAGCTAAATTCAGGTCGATCGGTCGGTCGTCAGTGTGGTTGATGGTGTGAGCGAGGGTGAGGGAGATACTAACAAGGAAAACTTAATAAGCACATGTGTATGTGTATTGTGTATATCTTGTTCTCGGTGACGGTGAACAATGAAGAGGATCGACAATGATTTTATTTTTTTTATTTTCATTTCATTGGCTTCGTTATCGTTGATGTTGAATTTTATGCACAAGTAGCTTTGTGATTATAGGGACTATAAGTCAAGTTTAGGATTCGTGAACATAAAAAAATTGTGATAATAATCAAACATTACATTACGATGATAGAGAAACATATTTAAGTTACTGGCAAAATTCTGTCCGTCTGTCTGTAGGTCTGACTATACGGATGTATTTTGGACTATAGCCTAAACAGATGAGCCAATCGTCCTAAAATTTAGAACTTAAGGTTATTTTGATATTTTACACAGGAGTTTTTTCAATTTTTACTTGCGATTATAGGGACTATAAGGCAAGTTTAGAATTTGTGAATATAAAAAAAAATTTAGACAACAATGAAACATTACATTACGATCATAGAGAAGTCTAAAAAAGTGATCGACAAAAAATGACTGTCTGTCAGTAGGTATGTATAACGAGCTGCAGCCTAAACGGCTAAAGCGATTATCTTCAAACTTGGTGTGTATGATTATTTTGGCATTCCTCAGAGGGAACATTGAAATTCAAATTGTAAGCCTAAAAGTAACGGTAGTGCCATATGACCGTTGAGTTGAGTTGTTTTCTTGATTGAAATTTTTGCATTCAGTAGGTAATCGAGTATTTTTTTTTATTTGTTAGTTGTTTTTGCATGTTTAGGTGTTTATCATAGGCGTCCTTATTATTTATTCTGTATGCTGTATGCTGTAACGATCATGAAATGCTTTAAAATAAATAACGATAAATAAATAATAATACAAATAACGAAGTTTGCTTTCATTAGACTAGGGGTAAAATTTGGGGGAAAATATTAAACAAATAATTTTTTTATGAAATCAAAAACACTATTCATAACGTTTTTTGGAAAAAAATGTTGTAAGCCATCTTATTTCTTTTGCTGTTTTCTATTTTATAATTTTTTCATTTCAAAATCGTTCAAACAGTTTTTTCAAAAAATTTTTCGAAAACATATATATAATTTTTTTTGACTATGTCAATTTAAAGAAATCTATAGTTTATACTAGGAGAAAAAATTAAAAAAATACTATAGATTCGTTTTCAAAATATTCAAAAAATAAAATAAGTTTTTTAAAAAATTAAAAAAAAATGTTTTTGAAAATTTTAATAAGCAATATTTTTTAAATCATAAAACACTACATATTTTGAAAATTTTATCAAAATCCGTCAATTAGTTAACGAGAAAGTCTAATTTGAAAAAACCGGCTATATGGGAAGTACCGTTATAAAACTTTTTCTGAAAATCTATTAAAACTAGAAGATAGATTTTGCATAGAAAACATCATTCTGAAAGTTTTATCAAAATCGTAGGAGCCGTTTTCGAGAAAAATAAGTTTTTCATTAAAAGTTATATGGCAGGTGCCGTTAGTTTTGGAGCTAGAATGCCAATTCCAAAAACTGTCGGGTAGAGCACTCTAAAAATACTATGTACCAAGTTTGAATCAAAACGGCCCAACCGTTTAGGCTGTAGATACCAATACGGACAGACAGACAGACAGACGGAATTTCCGGACCCACTTTTTTTAAATTCTCTATCATCGTAATGTCATGTTTGATTGTTAGAATTTTTTTTACGAATGCATAACTTGCCTTATAGTCCCTATAAATCGCAAGTAAAAAAACTATTCGAACTGAACTGAATGCAAAAATTTCAATCGAGAAAACGAAAGCTTACACCTGCCCCTAAATAAACAAATTAGCACACAGTAGCAAGTACGTGCGACCCTGTCGTGCCTTTTATATGTATATTTATTTTTTTCTGAAATTCTTTATTTAAGAAATAATATGATTGAACAGACTTTTGGCTTTAAAAAAGGTATAGCACATTATTTTAAAAGTTGCCGTTATTTTTAAATATACCTATATAAATATATTTTAGTGTAAGATTACTTAGGCTACTTACATTTTCCTGAATATCAATTTTGGTTGTAATCGGTTACCTAACCAGTTCTCAGAAAAGTCGATGCCAAAAAAAACTCCTATGGGTGGTACCAGTTTTAGCCCACCGTCATATTTTTTTTAACCAAAATAGAATGCACATTGATTTTTTACATAAAAAATTCTTGGAGCTGTTTTTGACAAAAATAAGCTTTTACTTGACGGTTATATCGCAAGTACCGTAAATATTTCAGCTAAAAAAGAAACTAAAAAAATCCTATGTCGAATGTCAAAATAAACTTATATTCCAAATTTAGAGACAACTGGCCAAACCGTTTAGTAGACGGACAGAATTTTACCAGTGACTCAAATATGTTTCTCTATCATCATAATGTTAGATATAGGTATTTGATTGTTATCTCAATTTTTTTTTCTGCACGAATGCATAACTTGTACTTAGTACCTACCTATAATAATTGCAAGTAAAAATTAAACAATTAGGTATTACAAATGTAAAAAACCCGTGGTATTTTTAGCAATTCTATAGAAGATTAGTACAAAGAAATATTTTGGTTTAACTATAAATTTCTTTCCCGCGAGCTAAGCTGGGTAGGTCAACTAGTACCTATTATACAAACCTCAAACAAACAAAAGATCTTTGTTACCATAAATCAATAATATATAATCGATCATTAATAATATAAATCAATTTACAAACAATTTTTGATTGAATTTCTGCACATAGTTCATTTGATAGATACCTACATAATACATACTTATGTATATACCTATATGTTTGTGTAGGTACCTATCTGAATGAAAAGTAAAATTCAAAACAAAAATCCATCCACCAAGGAAGTTTGTATCTTTGTGTAAATACAGCAAGAAGTAAGTTTGTATTTAAATTTGAAGAATGAATATGTGTACATTATTTGAAGACGACAACCTTCATAATAGAATAGTAAAAAAATTGAAAATCCTAAAGAATTCGAATCAAAAGTCTGGTCAATGATGTATATATGTACAAATATGACAAATATGTATGTAGGTAGTGCTCATACAAAACTTGAAAATCCTAAAAAAACTCAAATCAAAAGTCTGTTCAATGACGTACGCATGTATAAATACTTATGTAAGAACCAGTTTTCATATTACATATTCCTTATAAAAAAACGTAAACAATGAAAATGTTGGATCGTGTATAAATCCTTACAAAAAACTATTAGCCTCAGCTAAGCGAAACCATTATATATTAACTTCAAAACTGCTAGCAGTTTATACACATATATACAATGAACAAAACAAGATACTGAATTATTTCATGTTCTCCTTCGGTTTTTTCTTGCCTCACATTGTCAAATTGCACATGCGCAGGAAACTAAGCACAAAGCATAACACTAAAAACCATGCTCTTAATTCTCTCTCACTCAAATAAAATGTCCCTACACTAGAGCTCCAAGCGGCTCTAGGTAAAAAGATTTTTTCTCGTCTCATGATAGTACTATAGGCAATGTATATACAATGAGTATTCGATTACTTTAATATTACAGGATTTGGTTTAAAACCATCTTTTGTAAGAACATGACCCAGAAATCGAGTTTCTTTTTTCATAAAACTGCATTTGTCAATCTGAATTTGTAATCTCGTATTTTCAAGAACTTTAAATATTGCAGTTATAGATCGTATATGTTCCTCAAGGTATGTGCTGAAAAAAAAGTATATCGTCTAGATATACAACACATGAAATGTTTATGAAATCTCTTAAAATGTCATTCATAAGCCTTTGGAATGTCGCTGGGACATTCTTTAAGCCAAACGGCATTCTAACAAACTCATATAAACCTTGGGGTGTTACAAAGTCTGTCTTTGGAATGTCTTCCTCTTTTACTAAAGTTTGGTGATAGCCTTTAGCTAGATCTAATGTTGAAAAATAGTTTGACCTTCCCATCTTGTCTAATATGGCGTCCATATTAGGAAGTGGTTGCTTGTCATCTATTGTTATTTCGTTTAATTTCCTATAGTCTATAACTATACGAAATTTTTGAACTCTCGAATTATCATTTTTTTTCGGAACGACTATTAACGGACTTGAGTATTTAGATTTACTTTTTCGGATAATTCCCTGCTCTTCCATTTCAGCTATCTGCCTTCTCACTTCTTCCTCATGTTTAGGAGGATGCCTTTATAATTTCGCACTGACTTGACAATCCGTAGTTGTCTTTATTTCATGTTTAATTAGTGGAGTGCTCGTTAGCTTATCTCCTTGTTTAAGAAATACATTTTGAAACCTTTGTATTATTTTGGTTATAGCTACATGCTCTTTATTCAAATAATCAAGTTTAAGTCGATTAATTATGTGACTATCGTTGATTGTTTCTAATGTATAAATTTCGTCATATGTATATGGTTTCCCTAGTATTTTTATTCGTTGTTCGTTGAGAACAACTTGTTGACTGTAATAATTATTTTGATTTCTTGCAAATCCTATCTTGTTCTGATTTTTAATTTGTCTATTATCTATTTTATTGGCATTATTATTTTTCTTAAATTCATCCCTAATACAGCTGTCTTCATACCTTTTCCTTATCATTATTTCAAAAACTTTATCTAGATTTTTCTCTTCATAGATTTTGTCTTACAAAACACCCTGACTCATCTCTTTTATTATATTAACCAGCATCGAATTTATAGTACTTAAGTCTATGGCGCTGTCACATTTATAATATCTTTTAATTCGTCACATGTGTATTTAAGTTTTTGAGTTTCCGATAAAAGTTGACTTACTGTATTAACTTCGAGGCTGTTTACAATCCTGTAAATCTGGCTAGGTTCTATATCCAGCTTATAGAGCAACTTCAACTGCCTTTTAATTTCGTCGCAGTTCCCTGCATCTGGTAGGTTGATTAGTGTTTCCTTCGCTCGTCTTTGTATTTTCTCATTGTAGATTGTCCTCAACATGTATTTCCTTAACGTAAGGCTTGTCGTATCCCCAATGTAATATTCAACATTTTTATAAAGCTGTTGAGAGTTACATCATCTGTCCCGGTAAACGTAGTCATATGCTTTACTTCTCTTGATACTCTTTCCCTGTCGAGTCGGGCTATTTCTCTGGTTTGGAGGTTTTGATAAGCTGTGTTAAGCTGTTCGTGTTTATCAATATTAACTGTTTTTAGTTATTGTTTTACACTGTTCGTGTTTATCAATATATTTATTATAAGCAACCACAATTTAAACTTGCACGATTTTATTATTGGGTTCACTGCTTTACTCACAATTCAACTTTTTTTTCGTATTAGTGTCACTACTACCTATATATATATATATAGGTACGGTTCGTATCACTTGATAATAGGTTTGTTCCCGATAATTATTCGCAGAAAATTCGCAGCAGTCAGATTTTTGAGTAGAGGGGATATTTTCTCTCTTTGAGAGATTTCTACGAAAAAAGTACGGGAACGCTTTAAACCAAACAAATTGCAGCATTCTTTCCTAGTGTTGCTTAAGTATCGATAGTATTTATTTCCGATATCATCGATAGTTTTGAAAAAAATATCGATAGTACTGATACTATCGATACATTTATCAATTGAATAGGCGCAAATTATAAGTCATCAAATTCGATAAGCTTGTTCAAATTTTTAGATTTATGACTGCCTATGCATAAAACAAAAGTGAATCTTACCACCATTTATAAGTACCCTTATGGCTAAAACACAATCACGCTTCAGCTTTGACTGCGTCACGTTACATTTCACACGCTTTGTGTCCGCACTCAGGAAGCTGCAAGATTTTATCTATTGCATGAAAATGTTTTTGGATGTCAATGCAGCAAGACCTTTTTGACACTCTCTCATAGCTCTCATCGAAAATCTGATAATCGTTTAAGCATAGAGCTTTTCCAACAGGTTTCCATCTCTTGAATAAGCTCAAGCTCGAAATGTGAATGTAAGTTTGAATTATTTAAACTATCGATAGTCGTTAGATTGTTTTTTAAACTATCGATGTAGCCGATATTTTTCACTATCTATACTATCGATAAACTGTCGAAAGTTCTAGCATCACTACTTAAATGTCAAAAGATTGGTGGAAACTAATTATTGCGAAACGATTTTTAAAATGTTTTGTTTATTATTTCAAGGGAAATGTTTTGCCTATTTATTGCATCAGCTCCACCAACAAAACAATTAGTAATTTTGTAGGTGCTTCCACGCTTCCAGCAACAATTCTTCTCTACTCCTTCTTGCAAACAGCTGGCTTCAGAAGACTCAACTCACACTGCTCTGTAACAATTGCCTGAACCCTGCTGGACTTCGTCAACAATATTCATGGAAAAGTTTACAGAACTACCGGTTTTTTATGTTTTTTTATGAACTTTTAAAAGTAACTGCAATCTTTATCAAACGTGTCGTAAATTTGATTTATTTATTGTCTTTTTTCAATTGTCAAACTGACGTTTGGCTGCTACTTTTTTCTGCCTACAAAAATTTCTTGAGCAGAAATTCGCAGGGTGGGGAAATAATTTTCTCTCTCACGAGCTCTCTTGCGAATTTCTACGAATTTTTGGTGTACGGGAACAGGAATTAGCAGAAATTCGTGAAAATTCGTACGAATTCGCAGATTAGGAACAGACTTAATTATATTTTTTTTTGTAATTATCCTACCGACTGCGCCATTAATGTGTTTTCGCGTACCGATAGGTTTTAAAAAAAAAATAAGCAACACAAATACAATTTATTAAACGTAATCTTTTTATTGTCAAACACATCTTAATGGTTCTACGGATTGAAATCAACTCACTCGTTACCCACCACCTCTTTATCGATTTTAAGAGACGAGCTATACAAAGCCATGTCTGGTATTGGCATCCCCACAAAACTCGTCCGACTGTGCAGGATGACTATGGAGAATTCTCGTTGCTCCGTCAAGGTTGGTACTGACCTCACAGAAGCTTTTGATGTCAAAAAAGGATTCCGGCAAGGTGATGCGCTATCGTGCGATTTCTTCAACTTAATACTTGAAAAAATTATAAGAAACAATTTGAAACTTGAAACAATTTTTTTCAAGTCTGTGCAATTGCTAGCATACGCTGACGACATAAACATCATTGGCAGAAATCGGCGAGCTGTCACTGGAGCGTTTGCTAACACTGAAGCTGAAGTGGCTAAGATAGGACTAGCAGTAAATGAGGCCAAAACGAAGTACGGGAGTCCAAATCTCGACAGTAATTCGACTTATAACGAGTTTGATGCGCTGTCTGATTCCATCTCGAAAATGGTTTCCCTTTGTCCTTGCACTGAAATCGTTATTGCGGGCGATTTCAATGTACACAATTACAATTGGCTCCGCTATTCAGGTCAAACAACGACCGATGGAAGGTATGTCGAGCTCTTTGCCGGGTTACATCACCTTACCCAACTGATCGATGTGCCAACGCGTATACCGGATGTTGCTGGGCAAGCCGCCCATACTCTTGACTTGTTTCTTACTTCTCACCCTGATAAATATACCATTAGTGTTACTTCTCCATTTGGCACTTCAAAACATTTCGTCATTTCAGCTAATTTCTCATCCTCACTCCATCCAGTTAAAGAAAAACTTTCCACCAGGACCGTTTGGCAATACGAGAAAGCCAACTGGGCCGGCCTGAATATTTTTTCCGAAACTTTAACTGGTCACTATGCTTCCTCGATAGTGACATTGATGCCAGTGCTGAAATGATCACAAATGTGATTATTCTAGGGATGCGTGCTTTTATTCCTAACTCAGTAAAAAGCATCAAGCTTAAAGAAAAGTCCTGGTTTAATTCTGAGTTGTAAAGAAGCTATCAGGCTCAAAGAAGTAAGTTTCCGATCTTACAAAGCCAACCCTACAGACGAAACTCATGCCAATCCGTTATTGAAAGAACCAAATTTTTGAATGAAAAATTACGGCAAAAATTCTGCAGTGTCCCAAAAGCAGTAAAAATGTTTGGTCATTTAAAAAAAAAATTTTAAACTCAGACAGATTTTTTTCCGCACTCGTACAGGAGTAAGAGTTCTCAAAGATCTCGATATACACAAATCCGCTAGCCCGGATGGTATACCCCCGATTCTTCTGAAGAGGTGTTCTTCCACACTGGCAAAGACACTGCGTAAGCTTTTCCATCGCTCCTACTCTTCTGGAATATTTTCTAGAAGATGGAAAACAGTATTTGTCCAGCCTGTCCCTAAGAAAGGTGACCAATCCTCCCGCTGCTCCTACCGACCCATAGCACTAAAATCCCTTCTTTCTAAGGTCATGGAAACGCTGATTAACCCTCAGCTCAGAAACATCTCGAAGATCGAAAGCTTCTCCATGTCAGTATGCCTTCCGTAGCAACCGGTCCACTGGTGATCTGATGGCATATCTCACCGAACAGTGGAACAAATCTTTACATCGCTTTGGTGAAAGCAAGATTATTTCTCTTGATATCTCCAAGGCATTTGATAGAGTTTGGCATGAAGCTCTCTTATCGATAATGCGTGCTTTTGGAATCGATAATACTCTTTTTCGTTGGATTAGAAGATATCTTCTGGACCGTTCAATACAAGTTGTATTGGATGGATTCAAGCCTGATTTCCACAAAATAAATGCTGGTGTGCCCCAGGGCTCTGTCCTGTCTCCGACTCTTTTTCTCATTTTTGTAAATGATCTTCTGTCTGTTACTTCTAATCCACTTAACTTTTCCTATTCGTTCGATAATTCACGTCCTTCGCCTTCGGACGTACAATTGCAACGGTACCAAATGTCAAGCTCATTAAACTCCGATTTATACAGCATTGTCAAATGGGGTAATAGAAATCGTGTGGAGTTTAATGCTTCGAAAACTCAATGCTGTATTATGTCGTTAAAGCTAAACATACACCCAATGCCATTGTCCATGAATGGAACTTACATCGAAGAAACCGAAAAGCTCTCAGTACTCGGTGTGTGTCAACGACGACCTCCGTTGGAACGACCATATATTTAAGATCACTAAGAATGCTGCTAAGTGCTTAGGTTTTCTGCTTCGGTGTAAGAAATATTTTTCCCCATCTGATCTGGCTACAATTTATAAAGCGTTTAAACTCGAGTCTAACTCCCACCTCTGGGCAGGTGCTTCACAAACATCGCTTCACCTGCTTGATAGAATACAAAATCGGGAGTTAAGATTTATAGGAAATAGAACTGCCGCTTAAACAATTGCCCCTGGAACACCGACGCAATGTTTCCTGTATTTCCTTATTTTATCGGTTATTTTATAAAAAAAATTCACTCAAAGTAGCCACCTGCATTCCTCCCCTTAAAAGTTTCTCCCGTAATACCATTGCATAAAGTACTATCATGAAGCATCATTTTTACTTGCGATTTATAGGGACTATAAGGCAAGTTATGCATTCGTAAAAAAAAAAAAAATTCTAACAATCAAACATGATATTACGATGATAGAGAAGTCATAAAAGTGGGTCCGGAAATTCCGTCCGTCTGTCTGTCTGTCTGTCTGTCTGTCTGTCTGTCTGTCTGTATGTCTGTCTGTCTGTCTGTCCGTATCGATACCTACAGCCTTAACGGTTGGGCCGATTTGAAAAACTTGGTATATAGTATTTTTAGAGTGCTCTACCCGACAGTTTTTGGAATTGGCATTCTAGCTCCAAAACAAACGGTACCTGATATAAAACTTTTATTAAAAAACTTATTTTTCTCGAAAACGGCTCCTACGATTTTGATTAAACTTTCAGAATGATGTTTTCTGTGCAAAATCTATTTTTTAGTTTTAATTGATTTTTCAGAAAAAGTTTTATAACGGTACCTCCCATATGACCGTTTTTTTAAATCAGACTTTCTCGTTAACTAATTGACGGATTTTGATGAAATTTTCAAAATATGTAGTGTTTTATGATTTAAATAATATTGCTTATCAAAATTTTCAAAAACATTTTTTTTTAAATTTTAATAATTTTTTAAAAAAAATATTTTGTTTTTTGAATATTTTGAAAACGGATCTATAGACTTTTTTTAAATTTTTCTCCTAGTATTAACTATAGATTTCCTAAAATTGACATACTAAAAAAAATTTTTAAATATGTTTTCGAAAAGTTTTCCAAAAAAAATATTTTTTTGAAAAAACTGGTCGAACGATTTTGAAATGAAAAATTCATAAAATAGAAAACAGCAAAAGAAATAAGATGGCTTACAACATTTTTTCCAAAAAACGTTATGAATAGTGTTTTTTTGATTTCATAAAATTTTTTCCCCAACATTTTATTTCATATTACTCGGCTAAGCCCTAGCCAAATTTAGTCAAATAAAAGAAAGTGACAACCTACATTACATACATACTTACGTATTTTAAAGTATTTTTCATCATCATAAAATCACAGAATAAATAAGGAAGCCTTTAATAAACACACAAAAACAACTAACAAATAAAAAAAAACTATTCGATTTATTGAATGCACGAATCTTTATGCCAGTTGTTGAAATTTTTCCATACCAAAATGAAAATTTAACTGAAAAAAGTCCTTTATATCTTTCTATAAGCAAATTATATTATAAACAGTAAGCAGCAAGTGGAAAGATAATACTACACAAAAAAACTGCAAAAGCTAACAATCCTATATATTTATGTGTTTATCCCTTTGTCGTGACGCATGTTCGTTCGAGCTTCACCCCAAAACGATTCTAAGGAAGTTGCACGTCATACAAGAAATATTAAAATAAAATCTTTGTCAAAAAGACGCCTGCACTTAAAAAGGATTAGCACATAAGAGCAAGTACGTGCGACCCAGTCGTGCCTTTTATTTAGTTCTGAATCAAATCGCAATGAGGCATGCTGAAATTGCCAATTGGTGTGAATGTAGAATAAGTACAGACAACAAAAGTGTATTAAATACTGGTAAAATATCGGTTAAGATTCTCGTCTTCACTATTACGACTTAGTTTCGAATCAACCAGGAAGATGCCCAGACGAAAAATTACCACGATGAGATTACTATAGAAAATGTATATACAATGGTTCTACATTAAAAGGGAAGCAAATAGTCCCTTGGGCGCGCATTTATTATCAAAAAAAAAAAAAAAAAAAAAAAGATGAAGATATTCTAAAGATATCCTAAGTCGTTTCGAGCAAAAGATTCTTCGCAAGATTTTTTGCCCTATCTGCGTTAACGGGCTTTGGAGGAGAAGGTTCAACCAAGAACTATACGAGCTGTACAGCGACATTGACCTTGTCAAAAAAATACGCATATCACGTTTAAGATGGCTGGCTCATGTAGAGCGAATGGACAACAATGCTCCGGCTCGCAGGATCTTCTTCCATCCCAGAGGGTAGACGCAGTCAAGAAAGACCTCGCCTTAGGTGGTGCGCTCAAGTGGAGGACGACCTCAACCAACCTGGAGTGCGAAACTGGACTCAGCTAGCCAAAGACCGAGCTGGCTGGAGAGGCATGTTGGTTGAGGCCAAGGTTCGTCCCGAACTGTAGCGCCCCATAAGTAAGAGACTCGACATTTTCAAAATGTCGAGTTTGAAATAATTTTTATTTTTTTAAATTATTAATAAAAAGTACTTTATTAAAAAAATTATATGATAGAGCAGACACGTCGCTTTCAAAGGATTTATTTTAAATATTTCCGTTATTTTGAAATATATTTTTTTCCAATGCGATTGCCATTTTGACAAAAGTTTTTTATCTCTCTACAAGAATCCTTTATTATTTTGCGGCGCCAAAGTTATTCGGCTCTACCCAAAATATTTAAAAAGTGAGACCACGTGAATACCAAGCAAATAATAAAAAAAGGATTTGGTAAATTTGAATTTTCTCGAAAACAAAATACATAATTTCATCTATTTTTCAGTGTACAATTAAGAATTAATAGAATTAAAAAATAAATAAAAATTGTACACATTCAATTTTGAAAAAAATCAATATTAACTAATTTTTTTCTGATTTTTTTAGTTTAAAGTAAGTGTTTTTCAAAAGTTTTCATAGATATTTAAAAAATATTTAAAAAAACTTTATGAAAGGGGAGATTTTTAGCTTTAAAACAAGGAAAAGCACATCATTTTAAGTGTTGCCGTTGTTCTTAAATATATTTTTTTCCAATGCAAGTGCTTTTTTAGAAAATTGACCCTCCCACCTAAACAGGGGCCCATAAAAAAATGTTTGTATTTAGTCCTTCTATTAGAATCCACTATTATTTTGCGGCGGCAAAGTTATCTTACTCTTGCCAGTAAGTGATCATATGTGCGGTCACATTGTAGAATAAAATTTAAGAAAATTAAAGTGAACATCAAAGCATTTATTCGATTTTTGTGACTTTTGATTGTTCGAATAATGTACATTTAACTGTATTGGGTGAAATAATTTAAACGCCATTTTATTTCTTTTGGAAATGTAAAAAAGTGTGATTTATTTTTTCAAAATTGTAGGAGCCGTTATTAATTAAAACGGTTTTTTATAACAACTTTTAAAAAATTAAAAAAAATAATTCAAGAATACAAACTTAAGCACAAAAATAACGTACATTTAAAAACAAAATTTTAAAAAAATTCACTAACCCGTTTTCAAAATACTGATTTTTCAACAAAAAATTTTTTTTTAAATTATTAAAAATACAAAATAAAAGTTTTCGAAAAAAATTAATGCAAAATTACTTAAGCCACCTACATCTTCTTTAATACCTATTTTGATTGAAATCGGATTACCGGTTTTCCAGAAAGTCGAAGAAAAAAAAACTGTTCCTATGGGAGGTACCGTTTTTAGCCCACCATATTAAATTTTTTGTTCACCAAAATATAATGCATACTTACAGTAGTTCACTGATTTTTTTTTTATAAAAATTCTTGGAGCCGTTTTCGAGAAAAATAAGCTTTAACATAACGGTTATATGACAGGTACCTACCAGTAAAATTTTGAGCTAAAAAAAAAATTGAAAAAACTCCTCTGTAGAATGTCAAAATAACCTTAAGTTCAAAATTTGAGGACGATTGGCCTAACCGTTTAGGCTGCAGTCCCAAAAACATCCGTACAGACAGACAGACAGAATTTTGCCAGTAACTCAAATATGTTTCTCTATCATCGTAATGGCATGTTTGATTGTTATCTCAAAATTTTGAATCTGCACGAATGCATAACTTGTATTATAGTACCTATGTATAATCGCAAGTAAAAATCAATTCCTTATTACGTTCATTGTATATAAACTGTAACTGTTATAGTACTATCATGACGACCGGTGGACGGTGGCGTTCCAGGCGGCATGTGTGTTTTCTAACTCGGTAGGTTGTGAGAGATGAATAAAGAGCATGATTTTTGGTGTTATGCTTTGTGCTTAGTTTATTGCGTATGTGTAGGAAAAAAAAGAAGGCGAACATGAAATAATTAGAAAAAGGGTGTGGCTTAGCTGCGGCGAATATTTTTTTTGTTGGGATTTATACACCATCCAACATTTTCATTGTTTACATTTTTTATATGGACGAGAACTGGTTCTTACAAATGCACGTCACCAGACTTTTGATTCGAATTCTTTAGGAATTTCAAGTTTTGTACGAGCACTGGCACTACTTACGTATGTATATACATATTTGTCATATTTGTACATATACATACATACATCATTGACTTTTGATTCGAATTCTTTGGGATTTTTAATTTTTGTTTATTGTTAAGGTCTTCAAAAAATGTAGGTACACATCACATACATATGTATGTACATTCTTGAAGTTTAAACACAAGCTTACTTTTTGCTGTATTTATACACACGTCCTTGCAGAAAGAATTTTTGTCTTAAATTATGCTTTCCATTCAGATAGGTACTTACATATCAATGTCATATGTAATGTGTAGCTACCTATCGATTAAACAATGCGTAGAAATTCATTCAAAAATTCTTTGTAAAGTGATTGTAGATTAGTAACAAAGATATTTTGTTTGTTTGAGGTTTATATAATAGGTACTTGTTGTCCTACCCAGCTTAGCTCGCGGGAAAGAAATGTATAGTTTAACCAAAATATTTCTTTCAACTAATCTTCTATAGAATTGCTAAAAATACCCCGAGTTTTTTTTACATTTTTGATACCTAATTGTTTTATTTTTACTTGCGATTATACGTTGGTAGGTACTAAGTACCAGTTATGCATTCGTGCAGAAAAAAAAATGAGATAACAATCAAATATAACATTACGATGATAGAGAAACATATTTGAAGTCACTAGCAAAATTCTGTCCGTCTTCTAAACGTTTGGCAAATCGTCTTAAAAATTTGGAATACCTAGGTAGGTATAAGTTTATTTTGACATTCGACAGAGAATTTCTTTTATTTCCTTTTCAGCTGAAATATTACGGGACTTGCGATATAACCGTTAGGTAAAAGCTTATTTTTCTCAAAAACGACTCCAGGAATTTTCTATGTAAATAATTATTGTGCATTAAATTTTGGTGAAAAAAAATTTATGACGGTGGGCTAAAAGCGGTACTTCCCATAGGAGCTTTTTTTGTCATCGACTTTTCTGGTTAGGTAACCGATTACTACCAAAATTAATATTCAAGAAAATGTAAGTAGCCTAAGTAATCTTACACTAAGATATTTTCGGAAACTTTTTATGTTTTTAATATTTAAAAAAAAAATTTAAAAAATCAATATTTTGAAAACGGGTAGGTGAATTTTAACTTGCGATTAAAGGTAATATAAGGCAAGTTTAGGATTCATGAAAATAAAAAAATTGAGATAACAATCAAACATGACATTATGTGTTTATCATAGGCGTCCTTATTATTTATTCTGTATGGGTGTATAAGTTTTTTAAAAAATATTAAAAATTAAAAAAAAATGTCTGAAAATTTTTTTAAACAATATTATTTAAATCATAAAACACTACATATTTTGAAAATTTTATCAAAATCCGTCAATTACTTAACGAGAAAGTCTGATTTTAAAAAAACGGTCATATGGGAGGTACCGTTACAAAACTTTTTCTGAAAAATCAATTAAAACTTAAAGATAGATTTTGCATAGAAAACACCATTCAGAGAGTTTTATCAAAATCGTAGGAGCCATTTTCGAGAAAAATAAGTTTTTCATTAAAAGTTGTATGGCAGGTACCGTTAGTTTTGGAGCTAGCTATATACCAAGTTTGAATCAAATCCGACCAACCGTTTAGGCTGTAGAAATCGCACAGACATACATTTCTGACCCACACGAATGCATAGCTATAACTATAAATCGCAAGTAAAAAACTTAGTTATTTCAAACTCAGAATTTCAGAAAAAAAAAATAAAATATATAATATACATACATTATATATAAATAATTGCGAAAGAATACTTTGGGAAAACCCTCCGAAAAAGTCTGATCTTTTATGAAATTTTGTAAGTAATTCTTCCAATAATTATAAAAAAAAACGTTTTAACAAGTTAAGGTAAACAAATCAAAAGAATTTAAAGAAATGCAGGATGACATCTGCCGGGCCCGCTAGTAATACCTACATATATATTTTTAACAAAAACACTCCTACACAACTAGACATACAAATTAACGCAAATAATAGTCTCCACCTTTTCTTCTATTTCCACATTGTACCTATAGGTATGAACTGTCTCCTTACTACTTACTATACAAATCTACAATCAAACTATCTATTACAAACTATATTTTTAAATGAATTTCTACCCATAGTTTGCACTTAATTTGTACCTATCTGAATGAAAAGCAAAATTCATAACTAAAATCCATGTCATCAAGGACGTTTGTATAGGTATCTACATATCGATATCCAGCAAGAAGCAAGTTTGTGTCTAAATTTCAAGAATGTATGTGTATATCTTTTCAAAAGGTTGACCTTCATAATAGTAAACAAAAATTGAAAATCCTAAGGAATTCGAATCTAAAGTCTGGTCAATGATGTATGTATTTATGTACTTATATGTACAAATATGACAAATGTGTATGTACATAAGTAAGTACCAGTGTTCGTAAAAAACTTGAAAATCCTAAAGAATTCAAATCAAAAGTCTGGTCAATGACGTACATATGTACGTACATACATATGTATAAAAATACGTATTTAAGAACCAGTTGTCGTTCATAAAAAAATGTAAACAATGAAAATACTGGATCATGTATAAATCCCAACAAAAAAATATTCGCCTTAGTTAAGCGAAACAAGATACTTAATTATTTCATATTCGCCATCTCTTTTTTCCTGCCTCACATGCACATGCGCAGGAACAGGAAGCCTAGCACAAAGCATAACACTAAAAATCATGTTCTTATTCTCTTTCTCACAAATAAAATACATTAGCACTCCAAGCGGCATGTGTGTTTATGATTTTTTCACGTCTCATGATAGTACTATAGGCAGTCTATATACAATGATTACGTTCGAAATTAAACAATACATATACATTAAAATTGTAAACAGTCAAATCCGAATATGGCAACATTGGTATGTGATTTCAGTATAAGCTAAAGAAATAACCATCATGAAATCATGAAAAAAAGGCAAAATTTAAAAAATTATTGAAAACACTCAATCTTGGTTTGCTTAAGAAAAATCAAAGGGAAATCCACTAATGTCACTTTTTGCACCTATTCCAGCAAATGCTTGTATTCATTCTAACTCATACCTTTCTGAAAATATAACATACAACCTACTCTTTCATCAATATATTTCATTCTACTCTCCAAAACCCATACAAATGTATATCAAAAACTACTGCAGCGCTATTACGGCAGTATCTCGCTAAACTACATGCTGCCTGATGGTAGTGCTATAGATTTCATATACAATGGTGTCGTTATAAGAAAATCTGTAGTTTTCATCTGGGAATATTATTTAAAAAAAAAATATTTATTCAAAATATTTCGAAAACCAATTTTTTTAGACAATTTAAAAAAATCGAAAAAAGTTTTGTGAAAATTTTGAAATGCAGTATTAATTAAATTAAAAATGACTTCCTGTGTGCAAAATTGTATTGAAATAGGGATAATGGTTTACGATAAAACCGCATTTGAAAAAACTGGTTCTATGAGAGGCACCGTTATAGAACAAATTTCGAAAAATTCATTTTAACTGAAAGATGTATTGTTGTAAAAAAATATTGCACCCTAAATGTTCGTTAGAACCGTTTTCGAGAAAATAGAACTTTTTGTAAGATTGTATGGCAGGTACCGTATTTTTCGACCTAGAGCAAAAATGAAAAACACCCCCGAGATACTACCAAATAAATACTAAATACCAAGCTTGAAGCAAATCAGCCCATGCGTTTAGGCTGTAGAGGTGCGAACAGACAGACATACAGGCGGACGGATTTTCCGCATCCACTTTTTTCGACTTCTCTATCATCGTAAAGTCATGTTTGATTGTTAATTTTTTTTTTGCACGAATCCATAACTTGCCTTATAGTACCTATAATCGCAAGTGAAAGTCAGTGTAGGTGTGGCTCTTATGTTGGTGAAAAAAAAATTAAAATGTTGGCAAAAAACGGTATCTCCCATGGAACCGGGTTGCAGGGGGTTGCATACATACTTTACTGTTTATATACCTATTGTAATGCTGGAAGCTAGCACTGATTTATTTACTTATGTAAGCAAGCAAAATATAACAACAAATTTATAGAAAAGTAGTTTTAGTTATTTTCATTTTTTTTTTTCAAAAACTAGAAGACAGAACCATGCGATTAAGAACTGATAGTTACATGGAACACATATAAGCTAATTTATAATTTCATTTCACAATTTTGAAAACAATCGGTCTAAACTTTTTTTTCACGTTTTTTATCAAAATTTGCACTTTAAATGCAAATTTCTCAAAAACGATTGACATGAGTAATTTAATTTAAATGCAGGATTATAGAACAATGTCTGGCTTTCAAATGCAGTATAGCACTTTATTGTAAGTGTTGCAGTTGTTTTTAAATATTTTCTAAAAGTGCCCCTACCTCCTAAACGGGGGAAAATAGACCCCCCCCACCCTTAGTAAAAAGTGCTTGTCAAATCTTGTCGGCCATGTTATCGTACCTGCTCGTGCCAATTTTTTTGTTATTTTGTTTTTAATTGCAGGTTGTTTTTATGCAAAATATATTGCAACAACAAAAACTATTGCTAGTTGTTTTTTTTGTGGAGTTTTTGTTGAATTAAATTCAATAAAAGGGTTTTGTGTCCTTTACTCCAATTATTATCCAGTTATTTTATGCTTAAGTTTGCATTTTTGAATTATTTGTTTTAATTTTTTTAAAGTTCTTAAAAAAACCGTTTTATTTAAAAACCGTTAATTATTTCGCTCAATACAATTTAACGTACATTTTTGGAACAATCAAAAGTTACAAAAATCGAATAAATAATTCTGATGTTTCCTTATTATTTTAAAATTTTATTCGACGATGTGACCGCACATATGAGCAAATACGTACGATCCAGTCGTGCAATTTATTTACTAACGCATTCATTTCATACTCCAGCGAAAACACTTCAAATCAAGGCTCAAAGCATTGTATATACATTGCCTATAGTACTATCATGAGACGAGAAAAAATCTTTTTCCCTAGAGCCGCTTGGAGTGCTAGTGTAGGACATTTTATTTGAGTGAGAGAGAATTAAGAGCATGGTTTTTAGTGTTATGCTTTGTGCTTAGTTTCCTGCGCATGTGCAATGTGACAATGTGAGGCAAGAAAAAACCGAAGGAGAACATGAAATAATTCAGTATCTTGTTTTGTTCATTGTATATATGTGTATAAACTGCTGGCAGTTTTGAAGTTAATATATAATGGTTTCGCTTAGCTGAGGCTTAGTTTTTTGTAAGGATTTATACAAGATCCAACATTTTCATTGTTTACGTTTTTTTATATGGAATATGTAATATGAGAACTGGTTCTTACATAAGTATTTATACATGCGTACGTCATTGACGAGACTTTTGATTTGAGTTTTTTAGGATTTTCAAGTTTTGTATGAGCACTACCTACATACATATTTGTCATATTTGTACATATATACATCATTGACCAGACTTTTGATTCGAATTCTTTAGGATTTTCAATTTTTTTACTATTCTATTATGAAGGTTGTCGTCTTCAAATAGTGTACACATTCATTCTTGAAATTTAAACACAAACTTACTTCTTGCTGTATTTATACAAAGATACAAAGGCCCTTGCAATGGATGGATTTATGTTTTGAATTTTACTTTCCATTCAGATAGGTACCAACATATACATATAGGTACATATATATGTATGTTTAGGTATCTATCTGAATGAACTATGTGCAGAAATTCAATCAAAAATTGTTTGTAAATTGATTTATATTATTATTGATTGATTATATATTATTGATTTATAGTAACAAAGATCTTTTGTTTGTTTGAGGTTTATATAATAGGAACTAGTTGACCCACCCAGCTTAGCTCGCGGGAAAGAAATTTATAGTTAAACCAAAATATTTCTTTGTACTAATCTTCTATAGAATTGCTAAAAATACCACGGGTTTTTTACATTTGTAACACCTAATTGTTTAATTTTTACTTGCAATTATTATAGGTAGGTACTAAGTACAAGTTATGCAATCATGCAGAAAAAAAAATTTGAGATAACAATCAAATACCTATAACATTACGATGATAGAGAAACATATTTGGCAAAATTCTGTCCGTCTACTAAACGGTTTGGCCAGTTGTCTTTAAATTTGGAATATAAGTTTATTTTGACATTCGACATAGGATTTTTTTAATTTCTTTTTTAGCTGATACTTGCGATATAACCGTCAAGTAAAAGCTTATTTTTGTCAAAAACAGCTCCAAGAATTTTGTATGTAAAAAATCAATGTGCATTCAATTATGGTTAAAAAAAATATGACGGTGGGCTAAGACTGGCACCACCCATAGGAGTTTTTTTTGGCATCGACTTTTCTGAGAACTGGTTAGGTAACCGATTACAACCAAAATTGATATTAAGGAAAATGTAAGTAGCCTAAGTAATCTTACACTAAAATATATTTATATAGGTATATTTAAAAATAACGGCAACATTTAAAATAATGTGCTATACCTTTTTTAAAGCAAAAAGTCTGTTCAATCATATTATTTTTTAAATAAAGAATTTCAGAAAAAAATAAATATATAAAAGGCACGACTGGTTTGCACGTACTTGCTCGTGTGTGCTAATTTGTTTATTTAGGGGCAGGTGTAAGCTTTTGTTTTCTCGATTGAAATTTTTTCATTCAGTAGTAATCGAATAGTTTTTTACTTGCGATTTATAGGGACTATAAAGCAAGTCATGCATTCGTAAAAAAAAATCTAACAATCAAACATGACATTACGATGATAGAGAAGTCAAAAAAGTGGTTACGGAAATTCCGTCCGTCTGTCTGTTTGTCTGTCTGTCTGTTCGTATCGATATCTACAGCCTAAACAGTTAGGCCGATTTGATTCAAACTTGGTACATAGTATTTTTAGAGTGCTCTACTCGACAGTTTTTGGAATTGGCATTTTAGCTCCAAAACTAACGGTACCTGCCATATAACTTTTAATGAAAAACTTATTTTTCTCGAAAACGGCTCCTACGATTTTGATAAAACTTTTAGAATGATGTTTTCTATGCAAAATCTATCTTTTAGTTTAAATGGATTTTTGAGAAAAAGTTTTATAACGGTACCTCCCATATGACCGGTTTTTTTCAAATTAGACTTTCTCGTTAACTAATCGACGGATTTTGATAAAATTTTCAAAACATGTAGTTTTTTATGATTTAAATAATATTGCTTATTAAAATTTTCAAAAACATTTTTTTCTTAATTTTTAATTTTTTTTTTTAAACTTATTTTGTTTTTTGAATATTTTGACAAAGATTTTTTTAATTTTTTCTCCTAGTATAAACTATAGATTTCTTTAAATTGACATACTCAAAAAAATGTATATAAATCAAGAAAACAACTCAACTCAACGGTCATATGGCACTTCCTTTACTTTTAGGCCTACAATTTAAATTTCAATGTCCCCTCTGGGGAATGCCAAAATAATCACACACACCAAGTTTAAAGATAATCGCTTAAGCCATTTAGGCTGCAGCTCGTTATACATACCTACTGACAGACAGACAGTCATTTTTTGTCGATCACTTTTTTAGACTTCTCTATGATCGTAATGTCATGTTTCATTGTTATCTAATTTTTTTTTTTATATTCACAAATTCTAAACTTTACCTTATAGTCCCTATAATCGCAAGTAAAATTTGAAAAAACTGTGTAAAATGTCAAAATAACCTTAAGTTCTAAATTTGAAGTCGATTGGCTCATCGGTTTAGGCTATAGTCCAAAATACATCCGTACAGACAGACCTACAGACAGACGGACAGAATTTTGCCAGCAACTCAAATATGTTTCTCTATCATCGTAATGTAATGTTTGATTATTATCACAATTTTTTTATGTTCACGAATCCTAAACTTGACTCATAGTCCCTATAATCACAAAGCTACTTGTGCATAAAATTCAACATCAACGATAACGAAGCCAATGAAATGAAAATTCAAAAAATAAAATCATTGTCGATCCTCTTCGTTGTTCACCGTCACCGAGAACAGGATATACACAATACACATACACATGTGCTTATTAAGTTTTCCTTTTTAGTATCTCCCTCACCCTCGCTCACACCATCTACCACACCGACAACCGACCGATCGACCTGAATTTAGCTGAACATTTTATCAAAGATAATATATAAGTATACCTACGTAAATACACACATTATGTAGGGATGTATGTAGGTACATACCTAAATATCTACCTACCCTCGAATGTTTTATATAAAAAAAATATAAAACTCAAAATAAACTTATCAACCAGCTTAAACATATACCCACCCCCCAGACACCATTCATTTACAAAAGTCGTTTTTCTTCTTTTTTGTCAATCCTTTTAACTAGCCATCTCGTCGCCCTGCTTGTGTGAAGCAATCCAGTTGTGCAAAAAAAAACTATACTCGCATCATTGTATATATGTAAACTGCAAAATGCAAAGAGTAAAGTACATGTTCACAGAGTTTCTCTTAGAATTCTCTTTGTTCGACTCGTTCGCCTCTTTCAATTTACCAAGTTAATTTTCCCTAGAGCCGCTTGGAACGCCACCGTCCACCGGTCGTCATGATAGTACTATAGCAGTCTATATACAATGGCTCAAAGGTGATACAAATTCGGATGCCAATGGGCACACAATGTTATTTTATATATGTATGTTGCGAGAACACAACCACAACTACGTTTCTAAAAATCTCCAAACAAAATGTGGGATTTATTAAAATTAAATATTACCTACATAGTAAGATATAATAGGTATCGCGTATCGTATAGGTATAGCGATATTTCTAATTTATTTATACCTATGTATATACAATACATGTATGTATATATTGTATGCCTAAAAGATGCAATTCTGTCTAGATGTGTTTACTCTATTTTTGAAACATATAGGTAAGATTGTGAATTGTGATGTATTATCATCTCGTCACTGACGTCCATGTGTTGTTTGCTGGTGTTATGTATGTGTATTTAAGTTTCTTTTTACCACCGTCCACAAAGCAGCTTATTATTCTATTTGGTTCCAAATGTGGCCGTCTTTCAACCCATATTCTATAATTGAATCCAATAACAACCATCAGATGGCGTTCGGCTGTTAAGAGATGACAATTGCAGACTCACACCAGCAATTTAGCTTTCCTGTAAATGTGTGATAAATATAGTAGGTATTTTAATACAAAACATTCATCTACACATTACCACTTCTGTTTTGTTTTCAATTGAAATTAAAACTGTAAATATGTTATCATTTAAAAATCTAATCAACAAATTTAAAACATTATAACCGTAAAACAAAACCGTTAAAAAATAAGTCATTTCCCACACAAATACTATACTCTTCAAAAAATAACTGCACTAAATCACGAAACTCACCACATTGCACTTATACTTACCCACATGAATTTATATTCAACTAAAAAAAAAAAAAACAGAAAACGCTTCTAATTTTGTGCGTAAGTGTTAGTTAGTTTTGCTATTTTGATTAACCTACTGTCTGCTGCTGCCTGCTGCTGCTACTAGTCAGTGAAACAAATATCTCATGCATACAATACAATCTCAAAAATCAGCTGAATATGCTATCTCTACTCATTTGCCTACAACTACAAAGATAAACTAAGCACCACACACTACGGATATACTTAATCAAACTGAACTATGTATATTTGCCTGCAAACAACTTTAGTCCTTGAGAACGATAAAAGATTCAAATTTCGAATTATTTTTTTGCAAATCCAATGCAATTCCCCATTCAAAATGGGGATTAGCATTATATTTGATTTTCATTTTCACCAAACTCCATGTAGAACAGTGTTAGTACAAGCAGAAGAGCAACATTCACACAAACACACCTAACCGCCCATTTGGAAAGCAGAAAAACTAAACCGTCATCAAACAACACTGAAGTCATCAAACACAATAAAGTTTTTTTTTTTTTTTGTTCAGGTATTTTTGTCAGCAAGGCAGACCATCAAGGTGTGTGTAGCGCAGTGCATGTGTGTTGAAGGAAATAAAATGATTTCTCTGAATATCTGAATTGAATACATATTTTATCAACAAAATTGGGTGCGTATGCGTTGCGACGTGAGCGCCTTCCAAGTTCCACCAAGTTGTGTGTTAGTTTTAGTCGTGATCTCCTCAAGAACGAAGTTGAAAAAACCTCATCAGCCGCGTAGCGAGTAGAAATACTCTTCGGAAATTTATTACAACGAAAAAATAAACAATATTGTTCTATTTTTAAGTTCAAATACATATCAATAATGGTACAACAACTGTAAATATAAATCATAAGTGTTAAGTAATATTTTATTCAATTGTACAACGAAAAAAGGAGAAACAAAAATTAAAAACAATCTCTAACATGACTACGATGATGGAGGAAAATACAGCAGAAATGTTCAACATCGGGGAAGAGTCCATTAAATTTTATTGTCGTGTGTGTACTTGTAATACCAGAACAAAAAAATCCAAACCCGAAGACAGCATCGCGATATTCAAGAGGACAGGCTTGAAATCGATTCTGGAAAAGTATCTACATCTGCAAGTGAGTAGTAGAGTGGAGTATGTATCTAATTCAATGTTGTGTTCTAGAGGGTGGAAGTCGGCGAATTACGAAATCGGTTCCAACAAGGACGTTACATCCATGCTGTACTGTGCTGAGCAATATGGGTGGTAGGGCTGGGTTTCCTTCCTGTTCCTGGTATTGCGAATTCTTTTTGGTTTGTGGAGGGCGATGGCAGTGGCACGCGGTGAATATGTACATAAACAAAAAAAAATGTAACCCAGTTAGAGGCATATTTCTTCCCCAATTTCGTTATGTTTTGAGCTGTTTCTTTCGGAAATCTAATGGAAGGAGGTATTTATTTTGGTGTAGCAAGTAGGTCTGTGGCTCTGGCTGTCCCATCCCGTGCATCCAAAAATACATTTTCATGTGTTAGAAAAATGGATACGTTGTTTGTTAATGGTACCTATACATGCGGATTTGTTTCTTTATTTTGTTTTTGATAGAAACCGTATGGCTGTGTTTGTTATGTTATGTACAAACAAAAGCTGCACCGCGTGAGCAGCAATTAATGGGGGGCAACAGAGAACTGACTTTAGTGTGGTTTCGAACTGCACTTCTATACATATTTAAATGTTGAATGGACAAGTTTCAAACACAAAAAAGTGCATTTTTTTAATGTTTTCTTTGATGGTATTTGTTTGCTCCAAGTAAAGGCATAAATTGGATGGACTGGACGGACCATCATTCGATACCCAAAGTTCAATGCCAAATCGAAAAGACGAAAAGTTCAATGTCAAGCCGAAAACGAAAAGATCATGGCGTCCGGTGTACGATCTGGTGCAATCGTACCCCTGCCCTCTTCAACTTTTTGCAAATATTTGACTTTCGTATACCTATAATAAGAAGATTGAAAAGGTTCTGACTTGAGACTTGGAGTCTTCCTTCAGTCAGCTGCTGCTGTAGGATGTAGGATTCGAATGTTAGATGGGATTTTAACATTGGATATGTATGTATGAATGCATTGCGCCAGTTTGTGACTTTGTGTATGTGCGTTGCATAGGAGAAATTGAATGTTTTTTTTTCTTTTTGTTTTGCTTACTTGCAATTATGTTGCATGCTAACCCGACCGATATGCCAAAGTTGTGATTTTCGATGAGAATGTTGCAAAGCCTGTTTTAGAAACAACTTTTGTGTAGATTGGAGTTTTTGGAGTTCAATTGAAATTGTGTGTACCAATGTAGATGGATGCCTTTATGTACCTACTTTATCTGTAGTTTATGTCTAATGAAGTCGGTGCCTAGCCAATTTGAATTTGAGTATGTTGGTGGACAAGGGGAAATTTGGGGGACAAAACCTGCGGCTAAATTTTATGAGGTACCTACATATCTTACATTCTCTAATAGCAAGTTGCCATGCCCACGCTAGACAGATGTTTACAGTTTACCTACCCAATTCTTATTTTTTTATTAATCTTACCAGAATCGATTATGTAGGTATGTAGCAAGTGCTTTGCTCCCTAACTCTTTATGTATTTAGGTACCTATGTACCTACCCATATTTCTTTTATAGAGGTAAACAGTTAGGATTCCAGAATTCGTCCTTTAAGGTTTGATTCAAAGATTTTTTTCGGGCTGAAAGCTGATTCGATATATACCTATCTATACCTCATTAATGCGAACTTACTTTACTTTTGTTGGCGCTACATAGCGTGGTGCTTCTGGGCTTGGTTTAATATGTCCAATCAAGCCGGCTCAAAAGGGTCCATGCTTCTGAACCATATTGCCAGACCGGATGATAAGTGTTCTCTCTGGGTTCTACTTAGGACTTTATTCCAAAAAAAATGCAATTAGAAAGAGTGATTCTACGTTTGATTTCTGTGGTGACAGGAAACAACATCCTGTGCTTACAGAACCGCCCAGGAAGACAAATTCACTGACTACCTCGAAGTTAAATAAATGTATTTGCGCGACAGCTTCTTAAGGAGCCAAGGCCTAGTGACTTATACTTACTTACTTACTTAGGTGGCGCTACAGTTCGGGACGAACCTGGGCCTCAACCAACATGCCTCTCCAGCCAACTCGGTCTTTGGCTAGCTGCCTCCAGTTTTGCACTCCAGTATAGTGACTTATACTCTCAACCATTTATGTGTGTGTGTGTTGTTAATCTGCAAGAATGAAAGGGACCTACAATTTAACGCCGAGTCCGAACGGCTACATGAGATGCACTTTTTCGAGACAAATAGCTTAGTGGTTAGTGTTTCGGACTGCTAAGCGAATGAGCCTGGGTTCGAATCCAGCTCATAGCCACCTTCTTTTCCGGGGTACTGCCTCTTGCGAGGAACTGACAAAACCTCCAAGAGTAACATTTGCCTGGATAAAGTGCATCTCATGTAGCCGTTCGGACTCGGCAGTAAACTGTAGGTCCCTTCCATTTTTGCAGATTAACAACACACACAGGAATGGTTGAGAGTATAAATCACTACGCCTTGGCTCCTCAAGGAGCTGTCGCGCCAATAAATGTATAAAATAACTGAATTTTGAGTTGTTTGAAATTATGAACTCATGATATTTAAAACTAAATCAAACGCATGTTTGTTAATCGAAAAATATAAAATAAATGAATAATGTAAAAGACAATTAGTTGAACAAAGGGAATAAGTAATTTAATACACTTTTGGAAAGATCTATGTCGCTGTACAGTCCGTAAAGTTCCTCCTTGTATCTCCTTCTCCACTCTCTGTTTATGTATACGGAACCAATAATCACCTCGAGGATTTTTTTCTCTAAGCAACGTTAAGCATTCATTTTGGACAATGTCCATGCCCCTCACTATACAACAGAGAATAGGGAAGATGAGGGTCATATAACGGGATATTTCAGTTGCCCGAGAGGGAGATTTTCTACTTAATTGCCTTCTTAGCCCGACGAAACAGCTATTGGCAGCAGTTGTTCCATGACAGGTGCCATCACAGAACACTGGAATCATAGTCTTCTCTTATGAATTGCAGAATTTGCTGGGACAAAGAAGAAGAGGAAACCATTCCGCACTTTCTTTGTTCATGGAGTTAAGGAGGCCTAAATGTGTCAGCCTTTTCTTGACAACCACTATAATCCCCACCTTATTGCAAGTGGTTGTCGACCAAGGGTTTCGTTGTGGCCGCCTTTACTTTAAAAGCGGCTTTGGCGATGCTGTTTCAGTACTTAATGCTGGCGTCAAATGCATTCCTTGGAGGTTATGAAAGATCCGATCTGAAATGGACTCGGTGGTTCTGTATTCCTTTAATACTGCAGTCTGCAGAAGTGCTTGCGTCGAATAGCATTGTGTTTAATCTGATTGAAAATAAATTGATAATGTGTAGATGTGGGGACTATGTACTCGCTAAAAGTAATCTTTCGCTCCGTAGCAAAGTCAATCGGTCTAAATCTGCCTCCAAAGAGGAATATCCAATTCAAAATAAGTGCGAAATCAATCCGCGCGTTATCTTCGCATATATCAATCGCAGTTTTTTAACTGCCTGGGCCCATTCGACATTCGGACATCAATAATTCTTAAAATTAAAAAAATACTAATTTTACCTTGTTTTTCAGATATCTGAAGATGACCAACTGCCGAAGGTTATTTGTAAAGCCTGTTTCGACAAGCTCATGGCCATTGAGTTTCTTCAGATCGTTGCCAGACGTACAGAGACTCTGCTTAGAGATTTTCTTTCAAACAAGAAGGTATTTTGCTATCGTTTTCTATGTTCGACAATTTTACAAACATGGATATGTATGTTTGTGAATCTTTTTTAACAGTCATCAAAGGCCGAGGATATATACAATGCCGTTCCACACACTAACCAACCACCAATTTCTAAATCTAAGCTAGAAGATGTCGTAGTTAATGTTTCCATGTCAGATCCCTTAACAAAGAACATCCATAAAAAGTTGCAAGTTGCACAGAACACAAGAGATTCGATTGGTGCAGCTTTTAGTCCTGAACACATGAGCCGCAATGCAGTAACTAGCAGTCCAGTAGTGCCAGTAACAATTGTCCATCGAATGCCTAAAAAAAGGAAAACAATTCCAAAGCCTCCAGAAACAAACCAAGTTGTGCAAATTCCTCCACAAACAAGTACCACAACTGTAACATTGCAAAATCCGCCCAAACAAAATTTTGTGCCAATAAAACCCAAACCCACTTCAATATTAAGGCCAATTTCTGACGCTCCTACAATACCTCAAAATGTTGAGATTCATCCTGTGATCACTGGAAATCCTTCCGTCATGGGACATGGCATGCCACTTGGCAGTATTATCAAAGATGAGGATCTCCTAAAGTTGATATTGAAAGCCTTAAAGTGGCCTTACAACAGTCAAACACTTGACATTCAAATACAACGCCTCAAGAACACTAATTTCCACGACATTATCGTCGATCCAAATCTACTCCAAGACACTGATCTTATACAAATACTTGGTCCACTAATAGCACCGCTTCCAGTTACGATGCAACAACAAACTTATCATATAACCATTCCTCCAGATATGATGCCTGCACCTCCAACTACCATGTCATACAAACTACCTGCAGAGACATCTGTGCAAATTATTACAGTTCCAGCTGAAGAAAAAGAAACATCAAAACCAAAACCACTACACGCCAAGCGGCATTTTAAAAGTAGTTCTGGAATGCGAAAAAAATCTGGTAGCACTATAAACCAACGTCATAGGTTCGACACTCCGGTTATAATTGTTTCAGATGAAAGCGAAGAAGAGAGTTCTGGTTTTGGGGTTCAGCTTGATCCAGTATTATATCCTAGTGTCGAAGACAGCTCGAATAGCAACGAAACAATGCTGGCCACTCTAAACCGCCAGCGAGAAGCAATGATGCGTATGCATCGAAGCAAACGAAAACAAAGTTTGAGTCGTGCAAAAAACGTAGAAATGGTAGATGACATTATGATTGTGGATGAAGGATTCCACATCGATGAGCCATATCCGGATGTTGTAGTTGGTAAAAAAAATCAAAGATCTCATGACGTGCCAACACCAACTGCTTCAAGTTTAAAGCCAAAAGCTGAGTCCAGTACAGCTTTACCAACAAGAGGGTTAATAGTTAAAGATCCTCCTCCTCAGTCGTTCTCAACAAAACAAACCCAACTGGAAACATCTAAACCACCATCGTTAGAAAAAACAGTTCAGCGCAGGCCGGAACATTCAAAACCTACAAAAAGACTTCGCGTAGATTCAGCACACAAACTGCTGACATCAGGTGGTTTTGTCAAGCTAAAAGAAGGTTCAAATTTGCCACCTCTTAAGAAAGTTAAGTTAGTTCCGAAAAGTACAAGTCACGTCGCACAAGGCAAGGAACCCACCAAACCCACGGTGGCGGATGCCGATTCAACAACGAAAATTGTAGTAAAGGAGACACAAGTGCCAGAACGTCCCATTGTTTCCGATGACAAAAGACATAAAGTTAAGTTGGTAAAGAAAATTAAAAATTCTACATCAGTTGGTCAGCCAAACAGTGCTAGGCGGTTAAAAAGAGTGCAGAAATTCCAACACGACACTGTTATCGTTTTGGATTGTGATGATGAAGAAACTCAAGTGTCAGAAGCAGAGAAAAAGAATTCCACAACAGATGCAAGTGTGGAGAAAAATGAGTTGAAAATTCTGGGCACCTTTGATATAAGCGATGAGGAAATGGAGAGATTACATGTCGATGAACCATCTGAAGAAGCTTCTGCTTTAGAACAAGGTACAACGTCTGTGGGAGAGAAGACGTCTCCAGCAAAGAAAACACCTGTAGTAGATGAATCAACAACTAAGACTACAACTGCATCACAACCAATTTCGATTGACCAACCTGCCGCCGAAGCTAAGGATAAAAGCAGTTTTGAATTGGTGGCAATTGAGATAAAAAAAGAAGACAGTGAAGAAATTCAAATCAAAAAAGAGGAAATCGAGTAATTTTTTTTTATAGAAATTTGTTGAGTTTTTGTCTTTTTATGATTTTATTTTGCAGATCAAATGATACGTCGAAGACTGGTGAAAACGATGGAAATAAGAAGAAAAGCTTAGTTGATAGTAAAACGCCTATAAAGTCGGAAGTACAAAAACAAACACGAACTGCCACTAAACGGAAGGTGCAGCAAAAAGAAGAGCCGCCAATAGAGATGTAAGTGATGATGTGGTTTAAATTGTTAAATTGGAAGCCGGTTATAGAAAAATGTTAGATTAGATGGAACCGGCATTTTCTTGTCATAGCAGCAACTTGCTGTGCATTTGATGGGCATGTTTAACTCTTTTCTTTTTTAATACTGTTGGTTAGATGTCGATTTTTTTAAATAGACTTCTCCTATAATTGTCGATTCTTGAGTTTTCTTCAAGATCTGGCGTACTGTGAAGAATTGGACTATCGTTCTAAAACCGCCTGACTTATTAGTTTGTCAGCAAACGGCTTAAGATAGGGCAGGATCTTACATTAGTGGTGAATAAAATTTAGATTGACTACCATCTAGAGAAGCAACGTCCTAGGAACATCGTCTTGATTTTCACAATTCGGCTGGTATTCAGTCATTTGTTTTGTAAAATATTTTTCAATCAGTATTCGTTAACGCCAATACCACTGCGCGTAGGCTTTTGCGTCTTTTCTCTTTCTTCTTTTCTACTCAGCGTTTGTCGAGCATGACATCAAAATAGCGAATATTCATTGAACGTAATAATCGACGAATTGCACTTACTTAGGTCTACAGTCCGGGGTGGACCTGCGCCTCAACCAACAAGCTTCTGCAGCCAGCTCGGTCCTTGGCTAGCTGCCTCCAGTTTCGCACGTGGAGTCGGTTGAGTTCTTCTTCCACTTGTGTGCACCACCTGAGCCTCGATGTTACTCTACTGCGCCTAATTTGTTCCTTTTGGGATATTTTTTTGCAATCTTATTCTAATATGGTCGACCGTTCTAAAAGCGAAAAGGATATTTGATTGCAATAAGAGGAAGAAAACAACAAAAACGAACGGAATATCTTTTTGATTTTTTTAAAATATTTTGAAAACCAATTATTTTATAATAATCGAAACAAAAAAATTTTTGAATTTTTTTAAATGCAATATTAATTGAATTATACATGAATTTCTGTGTGCAAAATTTTATCGTAATCGGGTTAATATTTTACGATAAAACCGCATTTGAAAAAAAGCTCTTCTATGAGAGGTACCGTTATAGAACTAATTTCGAAAAATTCGTTCTAACAGAAAGATGTATTGTTGTAAAAAAAATATCACCCTGAAAGTTTTATCAAAATCGTTAGAGCCATTTCCGAGAAAATCAAACTTTTAGTTAAGAATTGTAATGCAGGTACCGTTATATTTCCACCTAGAGCAAAAATGAAAAAAACAGCCCCCGAGATACTACCAAATAAATACTAAATACCAAGTTTGACGCAAATCGGCCCATGCGTTTAGGCTGTAGAGGTGCGAACAGACAGACGGATGGAATTTCCGGACCCACTTTTTTCGACTTCTCTATCATCATAATGTCATGTTTGATTGTTATAATTTTGTTTGCACGAATCCATAACTTGCATTATAGTTACGGTGACCATCCGTCCCGTATTTCCCGGGACAGTCCCGTATTTAACTCCTCTGTCCCGGCTAAATGTTGAGAAAACCCCGAACGTACAACCGTCCCGTATTTAGTTTATTGTCCCTGGTTTGTCCCGTATTTCCATATACATTATGTACATATTCGAATAACAAAACGTTCGATTTTTTTTTTGATTTTATTTACAACAATTTTATTTTGCGTTTAATATTTTTGTGGTTTGTCAAAGTTATAGCGAGTTTCATTGAAGAAAATATTTGCTCTTTCTGTCAAAAGATTTGATCTTTTTCAGTTTTGAGAGTTTTATTGCAAGAAAAAGAGCAAATCTAGATCAAATCTCAACACAAAAGATTTGATCTTTGATGGGGTGGCAGATTTGATCTGAATGCACATATACATGTAAATAGTCTTCGGTCAAACGTCAAATGGAAAATGTTTTGTTATTGGTTGTTTGTTGTAAACTTGGGCCAGCCTATGTTTAGCAATAAAATTAAAAAATATTCGTAAAAGAAACAAAACAGTAATAACAAATGTTTGTGAAGTCAGAAAATACCAAAATGGTATTTTGAGTGAAACAACAGCAACTGTGCAGAGATATTGGTGTGTGTCGTCAAAATACTGTGTGTGATCGTCAGATAATCACCAATACTACAATTAAATCGTGAAACAAGTTTCATTGAAAAAAGCAATTTTGAATTTTGAGATCAAATTTTTAAAATTTGAATGAAACTCGCTAATAGTGTCAGTGTTAGTAACAGTCCTTAGGCAAATATTTATGAATTTTACTTAGCCTGTTACGTGTAAAGAATACTTTAATTAGTGGGATGTTTCAAGAAAGAAGTTTTTAGTTGGGAAGTTCTCCGAAACGTTCTTACCCGGCCAGAAATAGAATCTTCGTTATCTTTTGTCAACCAAAAGCGGAGATACAACTAACAATTATTGCAACTTGTTTAACTAAAATCATTCTAAACCTTACACATTACAACAAAAATAAAACAATAAATTGTGGCCGAAAAATGGAAAGACATTTTTGAGCATTTTTAGAAGAAAAGTATAAAATTTAAAAATCTTTTAGTAATTTCCTAATTCGGCTTGAGTCTGCCAGGTTCAAATGCTCCAATCGAAAGAGTTTTTTCCATAATAAACAATATTTGGACAAATGAAAAACACAATTAAATTTGAAACTCTCAGAGCTATGTATGTTAAAGCTAAAATCAAACTATAATTTGAAATCTCAGATAGCATTTTGTGATATGATTTTTTATATATAAAGAATAATTCAGGTTATGAAATTTGTTTGCTGTCCAATGTCTAGAACCGGAGTTATGACCAAAAATGTCACTCACATGGTAAAAATCGAAAAAAATATAATTGATAATGTACCCGAGCAACGTCGAGAGGATCAGCTAGTGATTTTATATTATTTTCTATTTAAGATTTTTTTTTTATTTTTTACCCAATTAAAAAATATATTTTTTTTTTCAATTTTCAATTGTTTGCTCCGAGAAATATGGTATATATATAGTACCTATAATCGCAAGTAAAAATAATAAAAAAAAAGTTCATATTGATTTTTATTTGCGATTATAAGGCAAGTTTAGGATTCGTGGATATAAAAAAATTGAGATAACAATCAAACATGACATTACGATCACAGAGAAGTCTAAAAAAGTTAGTGGCATAAAATGTCTGTCTGTCTGCCTGTTTGTCTGTCACATGTATATATATTAATCAACTCTAATAAGCTGCATACCAAAATTAAAAAAAAAATAAAAATAAAAAACGGGATTTTATCAAAATCCGTCCTACAATTTTCGAAATACCTTTTCATAAATTCTTTATTATACAAGACGTGTGATGGCATACTCCATTTTTTACTAAAAACCGTTAAGGGTTGTAGTTTTGACACAATTTATAAGTTCAGAACGTGTTATTTTTGTACGTAAAGGTTACTTGTTTCGATCAAAGATCTTGCCTTCCACATAAGAGCAAGTACGTGCGACCCACTCGTGTCCATTTTTTTACGAAATTGATATAATGAGCACTAAATTTGCTGTAAATATTTATGACACCTATTAATTCTTACTTGAACACTGAACACTTCGAGAAAATTGAAATTTATTAAACCCATTTTTTATAATTTGTTAAGTATTAACGTGGCCTTACTCTTAACGCATTTCGGAAAGAGTCGAATAACTTTGGCACCGCGAAATAATAACGGATTTCTGTACAGAGATTAAAAACAAGTATTTTTTACTTGCGATTATAAGTACTATAATGCAAGTTATGCATTCGTGCAGATTAAAAATTTTGAGATAACAATCAAACATGACATGACGATGATAGAGAAACATATTTGAGTTTGGACTGCAGCCTAAACGGTTGCGCCAATCGTCTTCAAATTTTGAACTTAAGGTTATTTTGACATTCTACAGAGGAGTTTTTTCAATTTTTTTCTTAGCTCAAAAATTAACGGTACCTGTCATAGAACCGTTATGTAAAAGCTTATTTTTTCTCGAAAACGGCTCCAAGAATTTTTATAAAAAAATCGGTGTACTATGGTAGGTATACATTATATTTTGGTGAAAAAAAAATTTAATATGGTAGGCTAAAAACGGTACCTCCCATAAAACGGTTTTTTTTTCTTCGACTTTTTTCAAAAACTGGTGAACCGATTACAATCAAAATTGATATTCAAGAAGATGTAGGTAGCCTGAGTAATTTTACATTAATTTTTTTTCGAAAACTTTTTTTTGTATTTTTAATAATTTTGAAAACGGGTAGGTGAATTTTTTCTGAATACAAACTCTTGAATTATTTTTTTTATTTAAAAAAAAAAATTGTTAAAAAAACCATTTTATTTAAAAACGGCTCTAACGATTTTGAAAAAAATATTCACACTTTCTTGAAAATCGAATAAATGTTGATGTTCACTTTAATTTTCTTTAACATTATTCTACAATGTGACCACACATATTAGCAAGTACGTGCGACCCAGTCGTGCAATTTATTTTACTATGGGGGTGGTCTACTAACCCACATTTAAGACAGAGGGGCAATTGAATTGGAAAAAATTATTCGGGATTCCATTAACCGTGATGAAAATATTTAACATAAAAACTCTTATATCCGTAAAAAACTCTATTATCCGTAAAAGAAACAAAAACATTTTCTTTATCGACAATATAGACAATTTTTTATTTAAACTACATATTATCCGTAATAAACTTTACTATCCGTAACATGAGAACAAGACCGAACAAGTTTTTTTCACATCTAAAAACCAACGGAATTTTGTATCTGTGAAAGACACGCAAAAAGAAGTAACGGGATAATACATTTTTCGGGTTGCGTTTTGTTTTATTTCTTATGTTTGTATGGATTTGGTTCAGTTTTGATTGGAAAATCTGAAGTGACGCGTCGTGCTAATGGCTTCTTCTTTGTTAAGTGAAAATAAAAGATCGCGTAAAGTTTTGTCAATTAAGGAAAAAGTTGTTTTTATTAATGAACATTGTAAAAATAGTGTGCCTGTGAAAATGTTGGCTAAAATATATAAAATCGGCACCCAAACAATGTATGATATTCTAAAAAATAAAGACAAGATTTTTAAATTTTTCACAGACAGCTTCACTATAAAAGGATTGGAGAGGCGCAAAACTCGCAAAAAACCTGAAAATCCCGAAGTGGACGCACCAACGTATGAATGGTTTCGACAGGAACGATTTCGAGGAGTTTCAGTTTCAGTGCTAATGATAATGGTGAAAGCAAAATTTTTTCATGCAAATTTTAACATAGCCTCTGACTGTGTATACACTGAAAATTCAAAAACCGCCATGGAATTTATGGATTGAAAGCGATAGGGGAAAAAGAATTTGCTGACTACGAAACTGCTACTTTTTGTAGAAGAATTGTCTGAACTCATTCAAACAGAGAATTTAAGCAATGAGTAAATTTACAATGCTGATGAAACCAGCCTTTTTTAGAAATGTTTGCCCCAAAACACTTTGGGATGCAAATCCAAGGAACGACTCACTGTACTGGTTTGTTCTAATGCTTCAGGAACTCATAAATGCAAGTTGATGGTTATTGGCAAAAGCGCTCGTCCAAGAGCTTTAAAAAATGCTGGAGAGCTTCCAGTTATCTACAAAACCAACAAGCGGGCTTGGGTAACCCACAAATTGTTCCTTGATTGGTTTAATAAAAACTTTGTCCCTGAAGTTAAAGAGCACCGGGAAAAAAACAATCTTGACAGGAACTCTCTACCAAACTGCACTTCTCTGATTCAGCCAATGGACCAAGGCGTGAAGTGCCATTATCGCAAAGAGATTATTCGAAAGCTAGTAAGCTCAGAAAACAGGATCAATTTTTTAAGTCATTTAACATCAAGAAAAGTTTATGGGGTGTTTCTAAGTCCTGGAATTTCGTTACCACCGATGTTCTGAAAAATGTTTGGCACAATTTACTCTGTCCCGGAAATGAGGAAGAAGGTAAGTTTTATCGAAATCAAAAAGTTTTAGTTTTTAAATCACCGACATTTCTAAACTTCCTCAAAACAAGATGCCATTGACGAGGTTTCAACAGTTATGGAAGTCGCAGAGGATTTTGATGTCAATGCAGTAAGAAATTGGGTGAACTAAGATGCGAATGCTTCACCATTTGCTGTTTTATCAGAGAACGAAATTATGGAGATGATAAATTACCCTCTGGACAACGAGCCAGAAGTCCTTTCTGATGAATCCGATGATGTAGAAATTTCAAAAATTCCAATGGTTGATGCGATTAGGGCAAGTTCTACACTTTTGAGCTTTTTAGAAGAGTCGAATTGTCCTGGAATAACACAACAGGATATAATGCAAGTTCACCGCATTAACGTTAATTTAATCAAAGAAAACAACAAGATTTTACAACGGCAAACAACAATACAACAATTTTTTTAACTTTTTTAAAAAGTTTTTCTTGAAGTTCCTAATAATCAATCTTGTGATTTTGTAATGTATGTACAAACAAAAATATGTACTGAATGAATTGTTAAGTTTTATGAATTAATTTTATGTTTGTTTTCGTTTTTTTTAATAAAAAATTAAAATATAAATTTCTGTTTTATTTTATTTGAGAAAAAAAAAGTTCTATTATCCGGGATTTTCGATTATCCGTGATGGGCTCGGTCCCGACCATCCCGATTAATCAAGTTTCAACTGACTTTTCTTTTCTTTTTTTTTTTGAGTTTAAAGTTAATTTTTTTTTCAAAACTTTTGACCACATTAACCTGATTTAAAAACAAAAATTAAGTGCGAATTTCTATCTCTCAGAAAAAGTATAACTCTTACTTGTAAGTAAGGATGAGTGTGTTAAATTATTGTTCTTTTTTTCATATAAAGTAATTTTTAAGAATAATAAAGGGTAAAAGTGATGGTATTTATTATTAGTAATTTGTGGCGCTAAAGTTATCGTAGTCTCCCCCCATATTTTTTGTATACACTATAATCCCTAATCTGCCTTATAGTACCTTTAACCGCAGGAAAAAAAATTACTATTCAAAATGTTGGTTTGCAGGATTAATTAGATGTTTGATATCCTTACTTAGTTACTTACCTAGATGGTGCTACAGTTCGGGACGAACCTGGGTGTCAACCAACGTGACTCTTTAGCCAGCTCGGTCTTTGGCTCGCTGCATCCAGCTTCGCACTCCAAGTTGGTTGAGGTCGTCCTCCACTTGAGCTCGCCACCTAAGGCGAGGTCTTTCTTGACTGCGTCTACCCTCTGGGATGGAATCGAAGATATTGCGAGCCGGAGCATTGTTGTGCATTCGCTCCACATGACCTAGCCATCTTAAACGTAATATGCGTATTTTTTTGACCAGGTAAATGTCACGTTACAGCTCGTATAGTTCTTGGTTGAAGCTTCTCCTCCAAAGTCCGTTAAGATAGGGCCAAAAATCTTCCGAAGAATCACGCTCGAAAAGACTAAGGATATCTTCATCCGCTTTAGATAGAATCCATGCCTCAGCGCCATAGAGCAGGACTGGGATGATTCTCCTTTCTTCTTTCTTTCTCTTCGCTTTATTTCTGACGAGATGTTGTCAGATGTTATAACGGATCCGAGGTAAACAAAGTCCCTAACTACCTCAAAGTTGTACCTGTCTATTGTGATGTTTTGCCCAATCCGCCGGTGTTGTGTGTCCCTTTTTGTGGACAGCAGGTACTTCGTATTGGCCTCATTGACTGCTAGTCCCATCTTAGCCGCTTCAGCTTCAATGTTAGCAAAAGCTCCAGTGACAGCTCGCCGAGTATGCTAGCAATTGCACAGACTTGAAAAAAAATTGTCCCACTACAATTAACTTGCGAGTTTCTTATAATTTTGTCAAGTTTTAAATTGAAGAAATAGCACGATAGCGCATCCTTGCCGATCTGCCGTAGCGTGAACATTTGATCGATTGTGGACTTTTCTGGTCTGAGACCACACTGATAGGGGCCAATCAGGTTGCTGACGAATGATTTTAAGCGTTCACATAGTAAGGCAGAGAGGATCTTGTAGTCGATATTCAGGAGATTTATTCCTCTATAGTTGGCGCAGTTTAGAGGGTCTCCTTTCTTGTGGATCGGGCAAACGATGCTGAGGTTCCATTCATCAGGCATACTTTCTTCTGACCAAACTTTAGAGATGAGTTGGTGTATTCACTCCACCAGGTCATCTCAGGGCGCTTTAAAAAGCTCGGCGGGTAGTCCGTCGGGTCCAGCAGCTTTATTGTTTTTTAGTTTAGATATTGATACAAAATATATTGCAACAACAAAAACTATTGCTAGTTGTTTGTTGTTGTTTTTTTTTGTGGAGTTGTTGTTGTTGAATTAAATTCAATAAAAGGGTTTTCTGTCCTTTACTCCAAAAAGTGTGCGTTTCGCCCAAGCATGAACGGTGGGCTCATCAGTTAGACCGTTCATGCTCTTCTAAGACGCACAAAATAGGTCGATGATTATCGACTCTTCATAAAAAGCATTAAGTGAATTATATTTCTTTCAGGGAACTTTGGTTAAAGTTGTGCACGAAAATCTGGGTATTTTGCTCATGGACCAGCAAAGTTAATACAAAATATATTGCAACAACAAAAACTATAGCTAGTTGTTTGTTGTTGTTTTTTTGTGGAGTTTTTGTTGAATTAAATTCAATAAAAGGGTTTTGTGTCCTTTACTCCAAAAATAAGATATTGATATCCTCACTTCATTTTGGTCAGGTGGACGGAGGTTTTGTCTGGCATCGTCCATGTTGAATGGTTCATTCTGCCTGGCAGCGGGATTTCGGTCTTCATCGCCGTTTAACAGTCTGCAGAAATGGTCCTTCCATGTACTCAGCACCGAATGTGACTACTACAAGGTTTCCATTTCTATTTCTACAGGCTTTTGTCCGGGTTTTTTTTCCTTGGCACGTTCTTTTTACCTGTAAATAAAAATAAAAGGCACGACTGGGTCGCACGTACTTGCTCTTATGTGCTAATCCTTTTTAAGTGCAGGCGTCTTTTTGACAAAGATTTTATTTTAATATATTTTGTATGACGTGCAACTTCCTTAGAATCGTTTTGGGGTGAAGCTCGAACGAACATGCGTCACGACAAAGGAATAAACACATAAATATATAGGATTGTTAGCTTTTGCAGTTTTTTTGTGTAGTATTATCTTTCCACTTGCTGCTTACTGTTTATAATATAATTTGCTAATAGAAAGATACAAAGGACTTTTTTCAGTTAAATTTTCATTTTGGTATGGAAAAATTTGAACAACTGGCATAAAGATTCGTCGGAATCAGCAGTATGGCAATAATGCTAGGTAAAGGGACCTTTATACGTCTCAATATGGGACCAATGGAATTTATAAAGGATTTAGGTACCTATAATAAGGTTGGAAGGAAGGTAGGTACTAAAATTAAGATACTTGTTCCAACTACTGTTAAGCCAGTAGGTATAGAGACAATATTAAAAGTTAACACAGTGGTTTTGTTTATTTATAGGAAGGTGTAAACTTTTGTTTTCTCGATTGAAATTTTTGCATTCAGTAGTAATCGAATAGTTTTATTTATTTGTTAGTTGTTTTTGTGTGTTTATCAAAGGCTTCCTTATTTATTCTGTGCTTTTATGATGATGAAAAATACTTTAAAATACGTAAGTATGTATGTAATGTAGGTTGTCACTTTCTTTTATTTGACTAATGGCTTGGCTAGGGCTTAGCCGAGCAATATGAAATAAAATGTTGGGGAAAAAAATTTATGAATTCAAAAAAACACTACTCATAACGTTTTTTGGAAAAAATGTTGTAAGCCATCTTATTTCTTTTGCTGTTTTCTATTTTATGAATTTTTCATTTCAAAATCGTTCGACCAGTTTTTTTCAAAAAAATGTTTTTTTTGAAAAACTTTTCGAAAACATATTTTAAATTTTTTTTTAGTATGTCAATTTTAAGAAATCTATAGTTTTTACTAGGAGAAAAATTTAAAAAAAAAATCTATAGATCCGTTTTCAAAATATTCAAAAAACAAAATATTTTTTTAAAAAAATTATTAAAATTTAAAAAAAAATGTTTTTGAAAATTTTGATAAACAATATTATTTAAATCATAAAACACTACATATTTTGAAAATTTCATCAAAATCCGTCAATTAGTTAACGAGAAAGTCTGATTTTAAAAAACCGGTCATATGGGAGGTACCGTTATAAAACTTTTTCTGAAAAATCCATTAAAATTAAAAGATAGATTTTGCACAGAAAACATCATTCTGAAAGTTTAATCAAAATCGTAGGAGTAGTTTTCGAGAAAAATAAGTTTTTTAATAAAAGTTATATGGCAGGTACCGTTAGTTTTGGAGCTAGAATGCCAATTCCAAAAACTGTCGGGTAGAGCACTCTAAAAATACTATATACCAAGTTTGAATCAAATCGGCCCAACCGTTTAGGCTGTAGATATCGATATGGACAGACAGACAGACAGACGGACGGAATTTCCGGACCCACTTTTTTTGACTTCTCTATCATCGTAATATCATGTTTGATTGTTAGATTTTTTTTTTTTTTTTTTACGAATGCATAACTTGCCTTATAGTCCCTATAATCGCAAGTAAAAAAGGAGCATCTCTCAATATTTTCGATCGCGCGCTTCTCGTGCTCTCACATTTTCTTTTGGAGAAGCCGGTGTTCTTTTCAGCTCGTAGAGCTCGCGTGCAGCTCTTGTCCTTCCTTGCAGCACCGCTTTCCATAAGTGCAATCAAGTGTATAAAATCAGAATGGAAATGGAATAGAACTCAAAAGATTTGCACATTTTGTTGGCTTGTTTGTTTTAGCATTAAAAAGACAACCACGAGATCTGATACAGGTTGCCCTTAAACAAAGCCGAATTTTAGAAGTCAACGTGCAGAATATATTGAATATGTACGAGCTATTCCCCGCTAATCAAAGTTGATATGCTTCAGGGAAGTGTCAGGAGTGTTTTTTAACAGAACTTGACTTTCTGCTAGAGGGTAAATTCCAGTAATGTCTCCTAAGCTGAAACAAGGCTCCACACTTAACACTTTCAATTTGAGTTCAAAGTTAAATGAATAACAGCTGTTTATGACAGCATATTTCGAGCTATTGCAAATTGCATAATAAAATTTCTTGGGCAGATTTACATAGATAAATCTCTCACTTGCGTGGAAGTATTTTACTCTCTCATTATCATCTCTCTTTTATGAATTTTTTGTGTTAGGAAACAAGATTAAGCAGGTTTTAGTTTTTTTTCGGCAGCTTAAAGTTACTTGAAAAAGTAAAGGAACACAACTATTTGGTTTTTATTGATTCTGATTTTGAACTTAAAACAAAATCCTAATCGAATCTGATTTTCGTGTATTACTTTAATAGTCTTTATTGGTTAATTTTTGACCCAAGTACTTATAATATATTGTTAAAAAATTATTTAAATAACATACATTGTCCACATTTATGTATTATGTTTGCTTAACCATTAACAACAATTTCTTTCATTAGAAATACTGTCACAAGCGACAGATTGTCAAGAAATCAAGCTCAAGTATGCCAAATTTCAGAAAACACATTCCAGTACATTTGTAAATTTTCAATAAGTAATTTTGGAATCTATCGTAAGTTAAATAAATTTGATCTGATCACTAAGCGTTCAAATTGTGGAATGCATCTAATGCCAGTTTTTTTTTGTTTATTACATTTATAAATATTGTATAATCTGAACCCCATGTTTCTTTCTCATTTCAGAACAAACTTTAGACCAGCAAGAAAGAGTAAAACGTTGTCCAAATATTATAAAGGCCCACCACTTCCCGACATTGACTCCAGATCAATGAGGTCCAGGTTTGTAAATATTTTCGACTTTCAATAGTGTTTTCTAATTTATTTATTTTTTTTTTATTTTTTACAGAACATGATAAAAACAAAATACATATAAAACGCATATGCAATATCTAAACATCATAATGTAAATTATAAACTGTTATAATCGAATTCATCCTCTGGTAGTATAATAGAAGTCATAGGCTAGTTAAGATCTTTTTTTTATTAATTTTTTTACATTATTCTGTTAAGAAGTTTGGATCACGTTATCAATATTATATTTATATTTTAGACAAACGATATGAATTACAATTGAATTTTTCTTTAATACGATACTGATATTAAAAAATAACTATTAAAAAATTAAGTTGTTCAAAATGATTTGAGTTTTTGTTCCTTGGGGGTAAATCACATCGGCAGCGGAAAGTTCATATATTGGATTTTCGTTTTGCATCTATATTCTAAAACTCCTAAAACTGCCAATTTTGTTTTGCCTTTGTTCGTTATCATGTCTTTCTTTTAACGCAACTATTCAAAGGCCACTTTCAGAATATTATTTATTTATTTATTTATTTATTACATCTACGATACAAGTATCAACAGATAATTTGGACTTAAAACATTGTATATACACTGCCTATAGTACTATCATGAAGCATCATTTTTACTTGCGATTATAGGTACTATAATACAAGTTATGCATTCGTGCAGATTAAAAATTTTGAGATAACAATCAAACATGACATTACGATGATAGAGAAACATATTTGAGTTACTGGCAAAATTCTGTCCGTCTGTCTGTCTGACTGCAGCCTAAACGGTGGGCCAATCGTCTTCAAATTTTGAACTTAAGGTTATTTTGACATCCTACAAAGGAGTTTTTTAAAAAAAATTTTTAGCTCAAAAATTAACGGTACCTGTCATATAACCGTTATGCAAAAGCTTATTTTTCTCGAAAGGCTCCAAGAATTTTTATAAAAAAAAATCAGTGTACTACTGTAGGTATGCATTATATTTAACTGAAAAAAAAATTAATACGGTGGGCTAAAAACGGTACCTCCCATAGGACCGATTTTTTTTTCTTCGACTTTTTCGAAAACTAGAGATCCGATTACAATCAAAATTGATGTTCAAGAAGATGTAGCTAGCTTGAGTAATTTTGCATTAATTTTTTTTCGAAAACTTTTTTTTTGTATTCTAATAATTTTTTTATTTTTTTTTTTTTTTTTTGAAAACGGGTAAGTGAATTTTTAAAGTTTTGTTTTTAAATGTACGTTATTTTTGTGCTTAAGTTTGTATTCTTGAATTATTTTTTTAATTTTTTAAAAAAAGTTGTTAAAAAAAACCGTTTTATTTAAAAACGGCTCCAACAATTTTGAAAAAAAAATTCACACTTTTTTACATTTCCTAAAGAAATAAAATGGCGTTTAAATTATTTCACCCAATACATTTTAACGAACTTTATTCGAAAAATGAAAAGTCACAAAAATCGAATAAATGCTTTGATGTTGACTTTAATTTTTTTAATTTTATTCTACAATGTGACCGCACATATGAGCAAGTACGTGCGATCCAGTCGTGCAATTTATTTACTTCTGAATCAAGTCAATATAGAATAAGTACAGACAACAAAAGTGTATTAAATACTGGTAAAATATCGGTTAAGGTTCTCGTATTCACTATTTAGAGTTAGATTCGAATCAACGACGAAGATGGTCAGACGAAAAATTACCACCATGAGAATACTAAAGAAAATGTATATACAATGCTTAAAACTAATTAAGGCGCCAGTTATAGCGATCATTAAAAATCCATCATTAAAAGTTGAAACAGCTGGAAACTGGAATTTTTTACGTACGGGTACATATAACAGTATATAAATATTTTAACATGAACATTTAATAAAGGCTGAGAGCAATATTTAAATTAAGCTTGAAATAATTAAATCGATATCATTATGATAAATCAAGTTAATAGTAATTTAGAAAACAACAAAAGTGTATTAAATACTGGTAAAATATCTGTTAAGGTTCTCGTCTTCACTATTCACATATCACAATCACAATCAACCAGGAAGATGGCCAGACGAAAAAAGACCACCATGAGAGTACTATAGAAAATGTATATACAATGGTTGTTCCCACCGTCAATGGAACAACACAAAACATCACGAACAAACATTACGCTGTACATTTTGCGATGCATTTCTAACGATTGTAAACCAAGCAATAAACATTTCGAGACATATGAGTGCCGATCATTTGTATTTCTTCCAAAGAAACGACGAAGAGCGTACCGTAAAAAGTTTTTTTGAATCATATTATCATATGACTTCGGTGTCCTCATCTCGATATACACAAAGGACTTGGCGACACATAACCGTCAACCAGATTGATCACGTTGCGATCGACACGCCTCCAGTATCTTGGATGTTCGCACCTTCCGAGCAGCTAACATCGATTCGGATCACTACCTTGTTGCAACCAAGGTAAGAATGCGAATAACCCGAACCCACTACAACGGATTAATACTTTGAGGAAGTATGACGTCGGAAAGCTGCAATCGCAAGAAACCACCAGAACCTACGCCGATCGAATATCCCGTAACCTCTCAAGAAACCCATTACCGCCAGCATCAAGTGCCGAAGACCAGTGGTAACACTGCCAACAAGCCATCAGAGACGCCACCACCACGAAACCTCTGGTTCGATGACGAATGCAGGCAGGGCCATGCAACCAAACAAGAGGCATATAAAGCGTAGCTGCAAAGAAGGACGAGAGCTGCTCGAGAGCTCTACAAGCAGAAAAGACGCAACGAAGACGCGCGATCGAAAATATTGAGATATGCTACTTCAGGAACAATGCGGAAGTATTACCAACAGGTAAAAAGAACGTGCCAAGGAAAAAAAACCAGCACAGAAGCATGTATAGATAGGATTGGAAACCTAGCAGTAGAGTCACAGTCGGTGCAAAATTAAGAGAGGATAGCAATATCTAAACTAAAAAAAACAACAAAGCTGTTGGCCCCGACGGACCCTATAAACTGCGCCAACTATAGAGGAAAAAGTCTCCTGAATATCGCCTTCACCATTCGTCAGCAACCTAATTGGCCCCTATCAGTGTAGTTTCAGACCAGGAAAGTCCACAATCGATCAAATGTTCACGCTACGTCAGATCCCACCACCTCTTTATCGATTTTAAGGCCGCGTATGATAGCATTTATAGAGACTACCTATACAGAGGATTGTCTGGTTTTGGCATCCCCACAAAACTCTTCCGGCTGTGCAGGATGACGATGGCGAACACCCGCTGCTCCGTCAAGAATGGTACTGACGTCACAGAAGCTTTTGATGTCAAAAAAGGATTCCGGCAAGGTGATTCGCTATCGTTCGATTTCTTCAACTTTATACTTGAACAAATTATAAGAAACTCGCAAGTTAATTGTAGTGGGACAATTTTTTTCAAATCTGTGCAATTGCTAGCATACGCTGACGACAAAGACATCATTGGCAGAACTCGGCGAGCTGTCACTGGAGCGTTTGCTAACATTGAAGCTGAAGCGGCTAATATGCAGTCAATGAGGCCAAAACGAAGTATCTGCTGTCCACAAAAAGGGACACACAACACCGGCGGATTGGCCAAAACATAACAATACACAGGAACAACTTTGAGGTAGTTAGGGACTTTGCTTACCTCGAATCCGCTTTAACATTTGACAACATCTCGTCAGAAATAAAGCGAAGAATTACTCTTGCCAATCGCTGTTTCTATGGGCAAGGAAGGCAATTGAGTAGCAAAGCCCTCTCTCGAAAGACAAAGGAGACTGTATAAGACCTTAATCATCGCAGTCCTGCTCTATGGCGCCGAGGCCCAGGTTCGCGCCGAACTGTAGCGCCCCCTAAGTAAGTAAGTAAGTAAGTAAGACTTCCGAATTGATCAGGTCATCGTCCTAGTCCTTTGAGTTTGGAGAGATATATCAATAAGATAAGATGTACGGTACGGCACGTAGCGATTGCGAAAATACTCCAAACATAATAATACCAATTCAATCTTAGGCTGGAGAGAGTTGACCAAAGATTAGGTAGCAAATGCTGAAGACGAAGAGGTAATAGTCGGAGAATCAGAATAAGAGGTGAAAACATGCATTCCTTCTTAACAGAAAGTATTTCTTTAAAAAATATAGGGCTTTACTTTAACCAATCACATGAGGCTTTAGTTTACCCTAAGTAAAGTATAAAGCGTGAAACAGATTGAACCAGCAACAGCACCAGCACCGTCAACAGCAAACAGCACGCTGACCAGTAAAAGAAATTGAAACACATTGCAACCAGCACCAGCATCGTCTTCTTACTTCTGTTTGACATTTTGTGTCATAAAAAAGTATACGAAGTTTTCTTTTGCAGTATGGTGCCCCCGAATTTCACTTGCGCAAAGTTGGTAGCACTGGAACAGCAACAGCAAATTTAGGACTTTGGTCTAACGACGCTGGTGACGTTGCTGGTCTAATCTAATTTGAGCCATTGAAATACATTGGTTCTAAATTAATGGCGGCCGCTGTTGCTGGTGCTGGTTAAAATAAAAAGCGGAGCTTAACAGAAATTCTACAAATAACCAGTTTGACTGTAAGGGGCCAGTTATAGCTATATAGTTATGGTTATAGCATCATTGAAAAACTTTAAACCGATTTTTGTGTATGTTTTCCTTTGATAAGTAACACAAATGATATACCAATCGATAGCAAATGATACGAAGAAATTTTTTCCATAAAAACAAATCAATTTGCACAAATATTTTTTACTAAAAATGTATTTATCTGTTTTCCTGATGCAAATTCGTTTTTCGTGTCAGCTGATTGTTTTTTGACAGAATATGGAACAACTCGTTCCACTGATTTGAGTACCAATTTCGTTCAGGTCCAATGTCAGATTTGTATCCGAAAAAAAATTTCGTGTGTATTTCAACCAGGAAAATTTTTCCAATGACAGAAAATTTCAATGATTGCTATAACTGATCTCTCAAAAAAATTCCAATGATTTGTTTCAATGATGCATTTCAATGATAGCTATAACTGGCCCCTAAGGTTAAGAAATCCTCACTCTGTACTATCATCATTGTTTTATGTTTTTAAATGTTTTTATTATAGACGTATTATATATGGACTGCTAGTTTAATGTCATTTTCATACAACAATTGTCAAAAAAATGTCGCCAAAATTGAGAATGCGATGCTAGCTCTCCTGAACCCACTTCAGGAAAAAAATGACTACTATATGTTGACATAGAAGCTCGCAACACCTGTTTTTAAAAATCCAAAAAGTCGCATTTACCGGTAAAACATAACTGACACTTTTGAATTTCATCCATAGAAGTGTACGACATCTTTAGTATTTTGCCTCTTGTTTTTTTAAGCTCGTGGACAACTTCCTTTTTATTGGTTTGTGCCTATGACAAGCTAAAAGCACTAGAAGGAAAAAAAGGTTTTTTATCAATTCATTGTGGGATATTCTAAATAACACGGGGAGAAAAAAGGAAATTTTAACATGCCAATGTGGGAAAAACTGCTACCCAAGTCTGGGATTACTGGATATAATTTCAAAATTGAGGTTTAATTTTTTTTCCCGCTAGTGTGCTTAGGAGGGCTAGTTTCGCCCAAAATAACTGAAACTAAAATGGAACCAACTTGAAGTAGGCAACTAGCAGTCCATATATAATACGTCCATGGTTTTTATTATGTACAAATTAATTGTAGTTAACTTTTACTTTTTAATTCTTGTATTTTTTTGCATGTGTTATATTTTTGTATATTTGTATTTTACTAACAATTAACACATGCACTTATTATATCTTCTGAGTGTAGTAAAAAGCTTGCTCTAAGCTTACTACATCAAAGAATCTGAAGTGAAAAATAAACTGTTAAAAGAGAGATCTGTCGTTATGGTGTGGGGAGAATAAGCTGTGAATTGTATCAAAATATTTCACACCTGGCAACCAATGTGCCTTTTAGGATTTGGATAGTAGGTACATGGATAGATGACTTATAAAATCCTGGGACACACATTTTTCCTGGCCCTCTAGCGGCATTGATTTTAAATATATATTTTTTCTGTGCCACCGCGCCGTAACTGCCTTTCCTTACTTACTTAAGTCTACCTTACAACTATAGCCCTGTTTTATTGGTAATCTATAGCTAGCGCAGTATTGGAAGTCCCAATAAAACTCTATATTCACTCCATAATTAACTTTTAATATAACCCCCGAAGTGACAACTGACGTCTTGTTGAATAAATTTAGAAGGGTGTGTCGAATGATGACAGAATTAAATTCGGTTTTAGAAAAAAAACTGCAGAAATTTATGGTGGATTTTCACTAATCTACAACTTGACTTCTGCAAAAAACTAAGATATAACATAAAAATCATACTCGTTCGATAGAGAGGGAAGATAAAAATCAAGAACATCTCGATAAATCAAGATTATAGTATATAAAAGAAATTAAGATCAAGATTATCGTGAAGACGAACATGTTCATCTTGATTATAGCAGGTTCTTCTTCATTTGAAGGTTCCTATAATTTCCATAGTTAAGTTCAGTTTTCAAAATGTTCATGTTCAAAATTGAAATTTTTGCCTCTGAATGCTATTAACTTGAACGCAACAAAGCCAACAACTACTGTAAATTTTTTTTCAATAACGAGCTATAAAAAATTATAGCAAGGAAATACGAATACGTATAATTTGTATTCCTTCACTCTTTTGTAAAATGACGTATATCTCCCCCGTTCCAATTTTCTTGATTTTGCACATCAAGACGTTGCAGAACAATGAAAATCCACCATTAAGTTTCAATTGATGCAGGTTTTGTCTAATGTCTTATTTGATTGATTCAATATGCATTTTAAGTCAACTAACACTTTGGATCCTTTCCAAAAAAAATATTTAATTTATTCAATTTGGGTCACTGATGACGTCAAAATACATCTTGTCAAAATTAATCTTGTATCATGATACTCAACGAACATATCCTTTTTTTCTACATTCCAGTTGTTTGACATTTCTTTCCAAGATTTATCTCACCTTATTATATTCACTAATTTCACTAACCTAATTATTTGTTGTTGTTTGCCATTATAAAATTTTACTACGCTGGGTATACACTCACCAATAAAACACGGCTTATGTAAGGCGACCATAGGCAATAAAAGTCGACTGCAATTGTCGTTTATTAAGCCACCAAAACTGACGCACCTGATCAAAATATTCCCTCCGATCCCAATTGGGCAAAGCCCTACTGAAATGGAGGCGCTCTGCTTCGCTCCCTCCGACAATGTCACGGTCGTAAATAAGCACATGTGTATGTGTATTGTGTATATCCTGTTCTCGGTGACGGTGAACAACGAAGAGGATCGACAATGATTTTATTTTTTGAATTTTCATTTCGTTGGCTTCGTTATCGTTGATGTTGAAGTTTATGCACAAGTAGCTTTGTGATAATAGGGACTATAAGTCAAGTTTAGGATTCGTGAACAAAAAAAATTGTGATGATAGAAAAACATTTGAGTTACTGGCAAAATTCTGTCCGTCTGTCTGTAGGTCTGTCTGTCTGTCTGCTTGTCTGTATTTCTGCTTGTCTGTTTTTTTTTATTTGTTAGTTGTTTTTGCATGTGTTTATCATAGGCCTTCTTATATTTATTCTGAGTTTTTTTTACACGATCCAACATTTTCATTGTTTACATTTTTACTTGCGATTATAGGTACTAAAATGCAAGTTATGCATTCGTGCAGGTTAAAAATTTTGAGATAACAATCAAACATGACATTACATTTTTTTATTTAATTTTATTAAATGTACGTTATTTTTGTGTTTAAGTTTGTATTCTTGAATTATTTTTTTTCAATTTTTTAAAAAAAAGTTATAAAAAAAAAACGTTTTATTTAAAAACGAATCTAACGATTTTGAAAAATCACACTTTTTCACATTTTTTAAAGAAATAAAATGGCGTTTAAATTTTTCCGCTGGAAACTATTTGACGTACTTTTTTCAAACAATCAAAAGTCAAAAAAATCGAATATAATCTTTGAAATTTCCCTTAATATTTTTCAAATTTAATTTCAAGCTGTGACCGCACATAAGAGCAAATACGTTCGATCCAGTCGTGCAATTTATTTTTATATGGACGAGAACTGGTTCTTACATACATACATACGTACGTCATTGACCAGACTTTTGATTCGAATTCTTTAGGTTTTTCCATTGTATATAGACTGCTATAGTACTATCATGGGACGTGAAAAAACAATAAGCACACATGCCGCTTGGAGTGCTAGTGTAGGGATATTTTATTTGTGAGAAAGAGAATAAGAGCATGGTTTTTCTTTTTAGTGTTATGCTTTGTGCTTGGCTTACTGCGCATGTGCAATGTGAGGCAGGAAAAAAAAGAAGGCGAATATGAAATAATTAAGTATCTTGTTTCGCTTAGCTGAGGCGAATATTTTTTTGTTGGGATTTATACACGATCCAGCATTTTCATTGTTTACATTTTTTTATGAACGAGAACTGGTTCTTAAATACGTATTTTTATACATATGTATGTACGTACATATGTACGTCATTGAGCAGACTTTCGATTTGAATTCTTTAGGATTTTCAAGTTTTGTACGAGCACTGGTACTTACTTATGTACATACACATTTGTCATATTGGTACAAATAGGTACATAAATACATACATCATTGACCAGACTTTAGATTCGATTTCTTTAGGATTTTCAATTGTTTACTATTATGAAGGTTGGCGTACATGTACACATTCATTCTTGATTCTTGCTGGATATCGATATGTATACAAACAACGTCCTTGATGACATGGATTTTTGTTTTGAATTTTGCTTTTCATTCAGATAGGTACAAATTAAGTGCAAACTATGGCTAGAAATTCATTTAAAAATATAGTTTGTAAATTGATTGTAGATTTGTATAGTAAGTAGTAAGGAGACAGTTCATACCTACACAATGTGGAAATAGAAGAAAAGGTGGAGACTATTAATTGGGTTAATTTGTATGTCTAGTTGTGTAGGAGTGTTTTTGTTAAAAATATATATGTAGGTATTACTAGCGGGCCCGGCAGATGTCATCCTGTATTTCTTTAAATTCTTTTGATTTGTTTACCTAAACTTGTTAAAACGTTTTTTTATAATTATTGGAAGAATTACTAACAAAATTTCATAAAAAAATCAGACTTTCGGAGGGTTTTCCCAAAGTTTTCTTTCGTGATCATGGATACTTTAATGATGTATTGGTAGATACTTGTGCAAGTGCATTTGTGTCCTTTCATATGTAACTGAACGCTAAAAACTAGATAATAACTATTATGTATTTCAGTTTTTGAAAAACTTGAAATTCATTTTATTTATTTATTTTTTATAATAATTTTTAAATTAATAATAATAATAATAATAATAATTTTTAAATAATAATAAATAATTTATAAAGCGTTTATACGCCCTAAACTCGATTATAACTCCCACCTATGGGCACGTGCTTCGCAAACATAGCTTCACCTGCTTGACAGAATATAAAATCGAGTGTTATGATTGATAGGAAATAGGACTGCCGCTGAAACAATTGCCCCTCTCGAACACCGTTTATCGTTTCTTTAATAAAAACATGTTCACTCGAAGTAGCCAGCTGCATTCCTCCCATTAAAAGTTTCTCCCGTATTAATCGTCTCACAAGGAATGCTCATTAGTTCACCCTTGAGCCCGATTTCGAACGTGCCGTGAAATATAGGGATTCTTCTTTTAGCCGAGGAACACGAATTTGGAATAGTTTACCCGGCGATATTTTCCCTTGCAATTTTTATTTGCAAGCATTCAAAACCAATGTTAATCGACACCTTCTGTCCTTCCCCTCCCTATTATCCTAATGTTCGCGTAGTGTACCTACTTATGTATATACATTAAAAGGGAAACAAATAGTCCCTTGTGCGCGCGTTAATTATAAAATAAAGATTTCCTAAAAGGTGTCGATTGACCTCCTCCCCTCATATAGCCAAAAAAAAAATTCGTGTCTTTAATCTCTCTATAGAAATCTGTTATTACTCCACCCGAAATATGTAAAGGGAAAGGCCTCGTAAAAACCAACAAAATTATAAAAAGGTGGGTTTCGTACTTTCTACATTACTATTTTCTTGAAAATTAGAATACGTAATAACATCTATTTTTTAGTGATCAATTTAGGAATTAGTAGAAGTAACAAATACTAAAAAAAATCTCAATTTTGAAAAAAGTCAATACGAATTTTTTTTTATTTTTTACTTGCGATTATAGGGACTATAAGGCAAGTTTAGGATTAGTGAATACTAAAAAATTAATGTAACAATCAAACATGAGATTACGATCATAGAGAAGTGTAAACATTTTTTCTCGAAAACAGCTCCAACGATTTTGATGAAAATTTTTGAGAATTTTTTTGTTGGTATTGGCTATTATTTGGTTAGAACCGAATTTGCGGGAAAAGTCTATGTAACGTTTTTTTTTAATTTTTGGGTTTCTCGGTAACGGCTCTTTGGATTTGTGTCAAATTTTATATTTGGGAAGATCTAGGTACGCAAACTACTTCTGCATATCAAGATTTTGAATAACTTTTTTTTCTAATTAAAATTTGTTTGAATTTTTTTTTTTTAAATTCAATATTTCTAAAACTTATTAAAAAAAAAATATTTAAAATTTTAAAATTAGGTGTATATTAATAAACTCTAAAAAACTGCATACCAAAATCTCAAAACAACACGACTTTATCAAAAAATTTAAGTAATTTTCAATTTCCCAAGAACTAGAAGAAATAAAAGCTTTCGGTTTTTTGCGTTTTATTTAGAATTGATATGAGCATTGATCACAGAAAGAAAATTTTAATTTCCATTGCACAATTTTGAACAAAATTGGTTCAGATATTTTTTTAAAATTTTTTTTTCAAAACTTCGAGTTTGAATGCGAATATTTTGAAAACTATTGACGCAAATTATTTAATTTATATGTAGGATTAAAGAGCAGATTTTTGGCTGTTAAAACAGTTAAAGTAATGGTTTGAAAGTGTTGCCGTTGGTTTTTAATATTTATTTTTCAATTAAAGATTTTTTTTTCGAAAATCGCCCCTACCTTCTAAACGGGGGGGGGGGGGGGAGACAGACCCACCCCCTCCCATAGTATATAAGTAACCGTTATTAAATCTTGGCACCGGAGATATCGTACTCTCCCCGTCCAAAATATATCCGTACAGACAGACAGACAAACGGACAGAATTTTGCCAGTAACTCAAATATATATCTCTATCATCGTAATGTCATGTTTGATTGTTATCTCAACATTTTTAATTTGCACGAATGCATAACTTGCATTATAGTATCTACCTATAATCGCAAATAAAAATATATGTATGTATGTAACTTACTTGCATTAGAATTTTTGAAGACCGAAATGATGCTGCTGCTTTACTATTGACAAAAATAAAATGTTATTCAAAATCAAATTTCTCCTCTTTCTCTGTCTTTCGCCTTCTTTTCGCATATGAATTACAGTGGGAATAAAAATTTATCCCGACAATCATGCATTGTAAATTTGAACAATAGCCAAAAATCACATCAGCCAGTTTTTTTAAACAAAAAAAATTTGCAATCAGAATAAATTTCTCATCAACACACATCAGCATTCAGCATCTGCACACAGAGATCAGTTCAAATTTGGATGTCAAATAAGTGTGATGGGTAGATCTACATAGATTTGGGTTGAGCTTCAAATTGAAAAAAAAAAATCATTCGTGTGTTATTTTGACATAAAAAATCCGTTAGAATTATGCTAAGCATAGGGCATAGAGTAACTATACTATAGTATAGTTTTATAGATTTTTTATGTCAACATAACACATATATATATATATATATATACAAATATATATATATATATATTTACTCTATGGCATAGGGTAACATAGCAAGGGTAAATCTTTTTTCTATTAATTATGTGCCGCTCATCATATTAATACATTCTTCAACCGGATCGAGTGCAGTGATGAAACAAACAAAAATAACAACAACACATATATGTACATAATGTATGTACATATCTACAAAATTGCGTTGAACTCATAAAAACGTAGATGGTAGATAGCATAACAATGTGTGTAGCTTTCTAAGGTGAATTACCTTGATTTTATACATGTTTGTAACCTAGATTCGGATTGTACTGTTGTTTACTGTTGGATTACTTAGAATCAGTCAGAAATTTAAACAATAGTGAGTGATCTTGAATTTCACACATCATGCCCTGTTACTCACACAAGAAGAAACATCACAAACCCAATGACGTTGCTGGAGAAACACGGAAGCATAATAAGAGCAATAAAGTGAGTAAAACAAAAACAATGTTGTTAAACAAACATACTTACATTTATATGTACATATGTACTATTATATACTTATATATTCTTTACTACAGAAAAAGGTCAACCCTTCTAGCATCTACCTTACAGGGAAGTTAGATCTGTTTTTTTTTTATTCTACTCGTCATCACACGAGATCAGAAATATTTAAAAGATTAATTTTTTGAATGAACATTTTACGATATTTATTTTTAAAACATGACATTGGAGGAGCTTTATTGATGTATCTACGCACGTAAATATTTATTTACGGTAATGTATGTACATACTTGCCTGCCCTTACGGATTCTTCAGATTCTTCCATGTAGTAAGCTAGAGGCAGGTTTCTTCCTGCGAACAGGGGTTCATCATAAGTGCATCTGCATGTTTTAGTTATTAGTAAAAATATAATACAAACGCCAGCCTAATACACGCACAAATCCATGAATCAACTAATATAATACAATCGAATTATTAACATATATGTACAACATTAAATCACTGCAGTGGAGGACTTGTTCGAAATAACGATTTTAATCCCACTTTGTGATGGGGGGTAACGGGTGGATTACCCCCGGGCCCGTAGTTTGTAGAAGGTCCGAAGTTCTTCGAAGGGTCTCATCAATTACTATATTATTTTTGGGAAAACTGAAACTCGCAGGGATCTCAACGCCACAATTGCGTGCTGTACCCGAAATTGAAGACATACAATTCTGGAGAAGAAATCGGATTCAAAAGAGATATTTTTACGTGACAATTGATTCAGTCATATCAGGAATCAATCATAGATTTAAAAATGTTGCAAATTTTTTTCTTTTTTGTGGAGAACCAGTTTTTATTAGAAATATGCTGTTGACTCAATTATTATCGACTGAAATTATTCACGTAAAAACATTTATAGTTAGGCTAGATTGGATAAGATGATGTTTCGGAAGCTGATTCAACTCACTCGGATCTCAAGAATCCATTGCGCTACCCAGGAGTAGAAGGTGTGGTGAGAGTTTACGAATTCGGGGAGTACCTATTAGTTTTTGAGTGCCTCCTTGAAGCATTCTGAAATGTTGATGTATTTCAGAATGTTTTTAAATGGCTTTTTTGAAACGTCGCCCAGTTCATCGAAGAAGTATTTTCCGAGGGCTGTTTTTCTGGTCTGGGCTAGGCTGAAATTGATAAGAGCCTTCTTCTACATCAACATTTTGACACTCTCTGCATAAGCTTTGATGTGCTTTGTGCTAATGCTATTCCGCTCATGTGGGCCCCCATTGAGTTGTGACCCGTAAGAATGCAAATCATAAGAGACAGTTGAGGTCTACCATTGTATATACACTGCCTATAGTACTATCATGAAGCAGTTAGTTTCGAATCAACCAGGAAGATGGCCAGACGAAAAATTACCACCATGAGAGTAGTTTAGAAAATGTATATACAATGGGTCTACCTAGCTTTTTAATGTATTCTGTGTTTTTCTTTGAGATGTTTGGCCAAAGACTTCTTGTGACTCGACAGTTGTCGAGTTTTGGCCATTTCACATTGAGGAAATTCTTGTGAATTCTATTTTTCTTATTTTCCCCTGACTCAAGTACGAAAGGTACAAATTGGCTTGGTTCCATGGATGAACTTTTTTGGCCAGTTCATCAGCCTTTTAATTTCCGTGAATGTCACAGTCACAGTCTCCGGAGATCCATAGGAGCGTAACAAGTTTTGTTTTACTGGTTTGTCGCAGATCGTTGCAATGGCGGTCAATCAGTTCGGAGAAAATTGACGATGTGGCCTTGATTGCCGTCTGCCTGTAAATGAAAATATCAATATTTTTTATTCTCCACATTAAAAGCATTGTATATAAACTGCTATAGTACTATCATTATCATGACGACCGGTGGACGGTGGCGTTCCAAGCGGCATGTGTGTTTTCTAACTCGGTAGTTTGTGAGAGATGAATAAAGAGCATGATTTTTGGTGTTATGTTTGGTGCTTAGTTTATTGCGCATGTGCAGGAAAAAAAGAAGGCGAACATGAAATAATTGGAAAAGGGGCGTGGCTTAGCTGCGGCGAATAATTTTTTGTTGGGAATTATACACCATCCAACATTTTCATTGCTTACATTTTTTACTTGCGATTATAGGTACTATAATGAAAGTTATGCATTCGTGCAGATTAAAAATTTTGAGATAACAATCAAACATGAAATTACGATGATAGAGAAACATATTTGAGTTACTGGAAAAATTCTGACCGTCTGTTTGTCTGTCTGTCTGTTCGGATGTATTTTGGACAGCAGCCTAAACGGTTGGGCCAATCGTCTTCAAATTTTGAACTTAAGGTTCTTTTGACATACTACAGAGGAGTTTTTTTTCAATTTTTTTTTTAGCTCAAAAAATTACGGTCGTATAACCGTTATTTTAAAGCCTATTTTTCTCGAAAACGGCTCCAAGAATTTTTATAAAAAAAATCAGTGTACTAATGTAGGTATCCATTATATTTTGGTGAAAAAAAAATTAATATGGTGGGCTAAAAACGGTACCTCCCATAGGACCGGTTTGTTTTCTTCGACTTTTTCGAAAACTGGAGATCCGATTACAATCAAAATTAATATTCAAGAATATGGAGGTAGCCTGAGTAATTTTGCATTAATTTTTTTTCGAAAACTTTTTTTTGTATTATTAATAATTTTTTATAATTTTTTTACTTGCGATTTATAGGAACTATAAGTTATGCATTCTTAAAAAAAATCTCACAATCAAACATGACATTACGATGATAAAGAAGTCAAAAAAAGTGGGTCCGGAAATTCCGTCCTTCTGTCTGTCTGTCTGTATCGATTCCTACAGCCTAAACGGTTGGGCTGATTTGATTCAAACTTGGTACATAGTATTTTTAGAGTACTCTACCGGACTGTTTTTCGAATTGACATTCTAGCTCTAAGACTAACGGTACCTGCCATATAACTTTTAATAAAAAACTTTTTTTTTGGAAAACGGCTGCTACGATTTTGATAAAACTTTCTGAATTCTGTTTTCTATACAAAATCTATCTTTAAGTTTTAATGGATTTTTCAGAAAAAGTTTTATAACGGTACCTCCCATATGACGGGTTTTTTTAAAATCAGATTTTCTCGTTAACTAATTAACTAATAGACGGATTTTGATGAAATTTTCAAAATATGTAGTGTTTGTGTATGATTAAAATAATATTGCTTATTAAATTTTCAAAAACATTTTTTTTTTTAATTTTTTTAATATTTTTTAAAAAAAATTATTTTATTCTTTGAATATTTTGAAAATGAATATATAGATATTTTTTTTTTAATTTTTCTCCTAGTATAAACTATAGATTTCTTTAAATTAACATACTCACAAAAAAATTTAAATATGTTTTCGAAAAACTGGTCGAACGATTTTGAAATTAAAAATTCTTAAAATAGAAAACAGCAAAAGAAATAAGATGGCTTACGACATTTTTTTCCAAAAAACGTTATGAATAGTGTTTTTTTTTATTTCATAAAAATTTTATTTGTTTAATATTTTCCCCAAAATTTTATTTCGTATTGTTGCGCTGAGTCCTATCATTTCAAACTTAATGCATTATTTGTCTTTTTTAAATGCCATATAAATGCGGAATGAACAATTGTCTCTGTAATCCATTGACTATGATAGAGTAAGTTAAGGTTATTTTTTTAGATTCAAATATAAAAATTACAATAGACAATGAATAAAAAAAGTGTGACCTTGGTTAGAAACCGTCTGCCAGATACCAACTCATTTGTTTTTAATATTTTATTATTTATTTATTTATTTTATTATTATAAATTGTATTATAAATTGTTTTTGAATATATAAAGGGTGAAAATACAAATTGAAAATTACTCCAGACCGCAGGAGTAGATCTGGGGGACGCCGTCTTGGACGACGATTTTTTTGTGATCGAAGATCCACTGGAGAAGGTTGATACAGTGGATTCTGCTTTTCAGCAAGGTGAAGAACAGAGCTCTGCTGAATCACTTTTACCTTCGAAATAGCATCAGGCAACGGCGATCTGAGAATATTGGTTTTACCGGATTCAATGAAGAAAATCTGGCAAACACCACCATCGCCGAGTGAAATGGGCCAAGTTCCCTGCTCATCTCGAAGGTCGAACTACAAATGATCTTTCACATCATTGAAGAAAAAGAAGTCAGCAGGACTCAATGGTATACCCAATGTTTTACTACGACATCTCCCTGAGGAAGCAATAGATATAAACACAACACTGTTCAACAACGCGCTGAATAATGCATATTATCCAGTGAGTTGGAAGACAGCTGCTGTACATCCTATCCCGAAAAAGGAAAAGGACTATTCCAATCAGGGAAATCTCCGGTCGATAAGTCTTCTTCCGAGTATCAGCAAGGTATTAAAATATAATTCCAGACACCCAGTTCGGCTTTAAGGTGGGACATGACACAATTCATGCCGCGTCTTAGCTAGTATCTGCTGTCCAAAGGATGCCCTGTTTGGTTCAACGTTGCACCATCTCTTATGGAAAAGATTCGGGTGTTTGAGAGACAGTCTCTTCGCACATGTCTCGGACTCTATAGAACACTAGAGTCGGAGTAAAAACACTAGTATTCCAACGAGGTTCTATACAACGGGGCCAATATAAACAGGATAGATAACATTTTAATTAAGCTCATTCGCAGACACATTGCAAGGGCGATGTCCTCAACTAATGGGCAAATCTTCGGGGCTTACTACCCCCAAGATGAATATTTTGAAAGTAAACGTTCCAGTGGTTTTATACCGCCCGAGGCTTTCCTATACCTTGATAGTCGAGGGCTGATTCAGGATAGATCGGCGATTCCGTTGATTTACCACGTCGGCCGCAGAACAGTCGATATGCGGCTCCACTACGACCGAGACATAGTCGCTGGGAAAGAATCAGAGCGCCTCCGTTATATTAGGGCCGTGCCCGACCAGGATCGGAAGGAAGCACTGACTCAGGTCCACCAACTTTGGCATCTCAGGTAAAACCCGATGTTTTCAGTCGACATAGACGGAATATCGCCTATGGCCGACCTACATTTGTCTTAGGTATCTTTAAGTTAGGTAGGGAAGTTGCGGCGTCAGCAAAAAAAAATTAAAAATCACAAAACATACAAAAAAATATAAAAATAAAAAAATACAAAAAAATACATACATATATAACATTTTGAAAAGCTTGCTGTGGCTGTTCTAAATTTAAGTATTTTAGGTTTATTTTAAGTTTATTTATAATTTATTTTAAGTTAGATTTAAGTAGTTTAGGTTGGGTTAAGTAATAAAATAAAATGATCTGATACTCAGTTTAATTTTTTCTTTGTAAAAAATAAAAATCATTATATTTAACATACATTTAAGTTATTTTTAGGCCGAAAGGTAATTCAAATTAAGATATAGAATAATTTAAAGCGGCCGCATAGGGCCAGTAAATTAATTAAGCTAATAATTTAACAAGTTTTTAAGATTTTTGTCTAGATTTAAGTAGTTATAAGATTAATTGAATAAAAATCATTGAAAAACTGAAAACAAATTGGAATAAAGAAATTAACGTTATTAATACTATAATGAGTAGGTATATTAATATAATAAATTATACATGTATAAATATGCATAATACTTGCTGATACAAGAATGGATTTTAATCTACAAAATATTTTCGATACCTTATATTTTCAATGCAGAATTAAGCAAGGAGTTTCCAGTGCTTTCCATTTAAAATGCTAATCGTTTCCTTTTCATTTAATATGGGTTTTTTTAAAATATACAAATCGTAATTCTTTTAGAATGGGACAAACGGATAGAAAGTGGGTAGATGTTTCCTGTTCTTGCAAGTTACACAATGAACTCCGGTCAGTAAAATGCGGTCGATAATTTAAATCAAGAAGCTCTCCCCTAATTCGGAAAATGTTAGAAACTTCAAAAACGCTCAAACTATTATTAAAATAATTAAGTCCGTTTAAATTATATTCTAGATTTGGGTACAGTGATCGACGCTATGACCTTTGCGCTTCCTCTATTAGATCCGATCTCACCCGTGCATCTATTATCTCAAGGAAGTTCCATACAACAAAAATAAATCCTCTTTTTGACTTGCGATTTATCGATTCGTAAAATAAAATCTAACAATCAAACATGACATTACGATGATATAGAAGTCAAAAAAAGTGGGTCCGGAAATTCCGTTCGTCTGTCTGTCTGTATGTCTGTCCGTATCGATATCTACAGCCTAAACGGTTGGGCCGATTTGATTCAAACTTGGTATATTTTTTTTTTTTTTTTTTTTTAATAATTAACGCGCGCACAAGGGACTATTTGTTTCCCTTTTAATGTAACACACTGCGCGGGCATTAGGAAGATAGGGAGGGGAGAGATAGGAGGTGTCGATTAACATTGGTTTTGAATGTTTGCAAATTGAAATGGCAAGGGAAAATCTCGCCGGGTAAACCATTCCAAAGTCGTGTTGTACGGCTAAAAAAAGAATCCCTATATTTCACGGTACGTCCGAAATTGGGCTCAAGGGTGAACTGATGGGCATTCCTAGCAAGACGAGTATTACGGGCGAAACTTTTAAGGGGAGGAATGCAGCTGGCTACCTCGAGTGAACATTTTTTATAAAAGAAACGATAAAATAAGGAAAGACATGAAACACTGCGTCGGTGTTCGAGAGGGGCAATTGTTTCAGCGGCAGTTCTATTTCCTATCAATCTTAACGCTCGATTTTGTATTCTATCAAGCAGGTGAAGCGATGTTTGCGAAGCACCTGCCCAGAGGTGGGAGTTATACTCGAGTTTAGGGCGTATAAACGCTTTATAAATTGTAGCCAGATCAGATGGGGAAAAGTACTTCTTACACCGATACAGAAAACCTAAGCACTTTGCAGCATTCTTAGCGATCTCAAATATATGGTCGTTCCAACGGAGGTCGTCGTTGACACACATACCGAGTACTGAGAGCTTTTCAGTTTCTTCGATGTAAGTGCCATTCATGGACAATGGCATTGGGGGAATGTTTAGCTTTAACGACAGAAGACAGCATTGAGTTTTCGAAGCATTAAACTCCACACGATTCCTATTACCCCATTTGACAATGCTGTATAAATCGGAGTTTAATGAGCTTGACATACGGCACCGTTGCAATTGTACGTCCGAAGGCGAAGGACGTGAATTATCGAACGAATATGAAAAGCTGAGGGTAGAGTCGTCAGCAAAACAGTTAAGTGAATTAGAAGTAACAGACAGAAGATCATTTATAAAAATGAGGAAAAGAGTCGGAGATAGAACAGAGCCCTGGGGCACACCAGCATTTATTTTATGGGAATCAGACTTGAATCCGTCCAATACAACTTGTATTGAACGGTCCAGAAGATAGCTTCTAATCCAACGAACAAGAGTATTATCGATCCCAAAAGCACGCATTTTCGATAAGAGAGCTTCATGCCAAACTCTATCAAATGCCTTGGAGATATCAAGAGCAATAATCTTACTTTCACCAAAGCGATGTAAAGATTTGTTCCACTGTTCGGTGAGATATGCCATCAGATCACCAGTGGAACGGTTGCTGCGGAAGCCATACTGACGGTCATGGAGAAGCTTACGATCTTCGAGATATTCCTTAAGCTGACGGTTAATCAGTGTTTCCATGACCTTAGAAAGAAGGGATGTCAGTGCTATGGGTCGGTAGGAGGAGGGGGAGGATGGGTCACCTTTCTTAGGGACAGGCTGGACAAATGCTGTTTTCCATCTTCTAGGAAAGATTCCAGAAGAGTAGGAGCGATGAAAAAGCTTACGCAGTGGCTTTGCCAGTGTGGAAGAACACCTCTTCAGAAGAATCGGGGGTATACCATCCGGGCCAGCGGATTTGTGTATATCGAGATCTTTGAGAACTCTTGCTACTGTACGAGTGCGGAAAAAAATCTGTCCCATGGAAAAATTTACATTCTCAAGTACAGGAGGGGCAACGTTGCTATGCGGCAGCGTGGAGCTGGCAGCGAAATGGGCGGCGAGCAAGTTTGCCTTCTCTGAAGAGTAAACAATTGGTTTGTTTTTGTCGATGAGCGTTGGAACCGAAGTTGTTGAGGAGTTTTTAATATTTTTTACAAATGACCAAAAATTTTTACTGCCTTTGGGACACTGCAGAATTTTTTGCCGTAATTTTTGGTCATGCAAAAATTTGGTTCTTTCAATAACGGAGTTGCATGAGTTTCTTGCTTGTTTGTGCTTTTTCCGATTTTCCTCTGTAGGGTTGGCTTTGTAAGATCGGAAACTTACTTCTTTGAGCCTGATAGCTTCTTTACAACTCAGAATTAAACCAGGACTTTTCTTTAAGCTTGATGCTTTTTACTCAGTTAGGAATAAAAGCACGCATCCCTAGAAGAATCACATTTGTGATCATTTCAGCACTGGCATCAATATCACTATCGAGGAAGCATAGTGACCAGTTAAAGTTTCGGAAAAAAATATTCAGGCCGTCCCAGTTGGCTTTCTCGTATTGCCAAACGGTCCTGGTGGGAAGTTTTTCTTTAACTGGATGGGTGGAGGATGAGAAATTAGCTGAAATGACACAATGGTCTGAAGTGCCAAATGGAGAAGTTACACTAATGGTATATTTATCAGGGTGAGAAGTAAGAAAAAAGTCAAGAGTATGGGCGGCTTGCCCAGCAACATCCGGTATACGCGTTGGCACATCGATCAGTTGGGTAAGGTAAAGAGCTCGACATACCTTCCTTCGGGTGTTGTCTGACCAGAATAGCGGAGATGGAATCAGACAGCGCATCAAACTCGTTACAAGTGGAATTGCTGTCGAGATTTGGACTCCTGTAAATAAAACAATAATGAATGACATGCTTGCGGACAGTGAATTTGAGCCACAAGAAGTTAAAGTCCGTGTTGGAACATTGCCCAAGCTGGCAAGCAATATCATTCCTAACATAGACCACGAGACCATGGTGGGAAAAGAGTAATGGCACCAAGCTATACCCATGTAGAGCAAACTCTGATAGATCAGTATTTACTCCAACCTGGGTTTCACTTAATGCCAAAACAGCTGGCCTGTATTGAACAGTGTAGACGTACAGGTGAAAGAAATTCTTTCTTATACCACGAACATTGGAATACACGACACAAAAATCACTTACCATTTCAAAATACTTACACACAAAACACAATTCCGACTAAGTCGAACCATGCAGTGAAAATCCAAATTAATCTCTGTAATAAACAAACTGTCTTAGGTGTTATGCCCATAAGACAGCTTGCATACAAAAAATCAATTTAAATATTCAGCACAATAGGACAAACTCAGATGCCCTTATCCATTTACCGCAAGCATACGATGCCTACAGTAGATAAGAAAGAGGCAGTTAAGCTAAGCACAAAGGGTTGGGACAGATAGGAGGATAATTTGATTTGTTATGCAAGTGTGTATTATTTTTTTTTTTTTTTCTTCCACAGCGCGTATGGGCATCTTATCGTCTTCCAACGACACGAGTGGATATTGTTATTTTCTTTACAGCACACGCGAGGGGTTTTTGCCAATTTCTCAAACGAGTGTGTAATATTATTTTTTTATCACTCGCGATAACAATGCGACTGACTTTTGTGTAATTATTAATGCGCGCACCTCGAACTGACGTCCGGCCTCTATGAGCTTAAGATCGACAGTATAGTATTTTTTGAGTGCTCTACCCGACTGTTTTTGGAATTTGCATTCTAGCTCCATAACTAACGGTACCTGCCATATAACTTTTAATGAAAAAACTTATTTTTCTCGAAAACGGCTCCTACGATTTTGATAAAACTTTCAGAAAAAAGTTTTATAACGGTACCTCCCATATGACCGGTTCTTTTAAATCAGACTTTCTCGTTAACTAATTTACGGATTTTGATGAAATTTTCAAAATATGTAATGTTTTATGATTTAAATAATATTGCTTATTAAAATTTTTAAAAACATTTTTGTTAATTTTTAATAATTAAAAAAAAAATATTTTATTTTATATAGATTTTATATAGATTTTTTTTTAATTTTTCTCCTAGTATAAACTATAGATTTCTTAAAATTGACATACTCAACAAAATTTTAAAATATGTTTTCGAAAAGTTTTTCAAAATAAGCATTTTTTTGAAAAAAACTGGTCGAACGATTTTGAAATGAAAAATTCATAAAATAGAAAACAGCAAAAGAAAAAAGATGGCTTACACAATTTTTGCCAAAAAACGGTATGAATTGTGTTTTTTTGATTTCATAAAAATTTTATTTGTTTAATATAATCCTCAAAGCATTTCTTCATCATAAAAGTACACAGAATAAATAAGGAAGCCTATGATAAACACACAAAAACAACTAACAAATAAAAAAAAAACTATTCGATTACTAATGAATGCAAACATTTCAATCGAGAAAACAAAAGCTTACACCTGCCCCTAAGTAAACAAAACTACTGCTTAAAAGTAGTTGGAATGTGTACCTTAATTTTAGTATCTACCCCTTCCTTCCAACCTTATTATAAGTACCTGATATCCTTAAGGCTGGGTGTACCTCAGACCAGAACTCAAAACTCAAGTAAACGTACTTGTGTGGATTGGTGCACAAATAAAATTCAGTTTTTTCCGTGCTCTAGCTCTAAGCTCAAAGGTTCATTCAGACTTCATATGAGGAGCATGGACGTTTTAAAACGTAAATATTCCTTCTCTTCGTATGCACAGAATATGAATGTGCACTATTTTTCCTTGCGTTTATTTGAGAACGAAAAAAATGAAATGCATGGGCATGGGCACTAACAACAAACCGACCTGCCTCTGGCCTGGCTCTAGATATAATTAGAAATGAAATGACCTTTTTTTGTTTTTTGTGATGTAGGTCCTTTCTGTGGCTCTCCTAGTCCATAATGGTGTGCCTATGAATTTGTTGTATTTTTTTATTTTCAATTAGCTACCTGAAAAAAATTGGACCTGGAGAGCAAAATTAGTTCAAATTCATATGATAATTGCATCGTTGGCCGACCTATATTTTTTTTTATTTTGTCTGTCTAGAAGACCGGCCCAGATCAATTTTAACGTTTGCCAACGTGTTGTTGATGTTGTTGTAAATTTTCATAAAATATCTAGACAATTTTTTTTAATTTATTTGGGGCCAAATTGTATAATGGAAAATGAATCCAAATTCTTAGACTTACAAGAAATCACCCAAAAACAATGTCCAATTTTTCATTATGAAAAATTACCCAATGTGAAAATAGAAATATAACCCTAAACTACATTGCTGAATAAGACACTATCAATACAAATGGGCACGACTGGGTCGCACGTACTTGCTCTTATGTGCTTAACTATATTAAAAGGAAAAATCTTTGATTGAAACAAGAAACATTTACATACAAAAATAGCACGTTCTGAACTTATAAATAGTGTCAAAACCACAACCCTTAACGGTTTTTTAGTAAATATGAAGTATGCCATCACAAGTTTGTATAATAATGAATTTATGAAAAAGTATTTCGAAAATTTTAGGACGGATTTTGATAAATTCTTGTTTTTTTATTTTTAGTATTTTAAACTATTTTTTTTTTAATTTTGGTATGCAATTTTTTAGACTTTATTAATATACATGTGATTATGAAATTTAAAATATTTTTTTTATTAGTTTTAAAAATATTGATTTAAAAAAAAATCAAAAATAAATTTAAATAAGAACAAAAAAGTTATTCAAAATGTTGATATGCAGAATTAATTTGGCTATCTAAATCTTCTCAAATATAAAATAAAATTTGATAAGATTTCATCAAAATCGTTAATTATCGTTAACATGGGTCAAGGTACACCAAAGTAAGCCTTTTCTTAAATTACCGATAAATTATATAAAAAATTGAGATAGGCCCTTACTGTAGAAAAATTTTTTTCTTAGAATATACCCGAGAATTATGTCCTAAAATCTTGAAAACGAATTAAGGGCCACCCTGTATAGAAGAGTATAAGTAAGAAAAGTAGGCCTATAATTATCCACAAATGTGTAAGAAAAGCCCCAAACCGCTGAAATAAAAAAAAAAATTTGTTAGCTATTGTTGCTTAGCTTATAATTTTGTGTGTCCATTTTTCGTATTCAATTCGAATCTGTTTTATTTTTAGAGCTTCCTTTCCCTAGCTTTGCAGCTATTTGTCACTTTAAAATTGGACTTTTTTTATGGGTAATTTTTCATTAGAGCCAAATTACCCATTCAGATCATGTTATTCTTCTACGTATATGTTGTATACTACTTGTATCTGTCAAAGATCTTTGATCTAGTATACATACAAACCAAAATAATTTGTTTGCATAGAAAACGAAATGAACTTTTCCACCTTTCCTTCTTTGCGAAAAAATACAACTCATCGCATGTGTGTGGCACCAAACGCCTTCCTTTTCTGCAAAATGGTCCATAAACCAAAAAAAAAAACTGTCACACGAAAAAACAGACCCACAAAAAATACTTCCCACCGCAATCACCTAACCAATAATATGTATTCCTTCACCCATCCCATCCATCAGTCTCAGTAGAATTGGAAATGACAAATGAGGCAACTAAAATCAGAGACTGAAACACCAGGGTAGAAACTAAAGAGTAGAAAGCAGAACACATGTAATAACAAAAACAACAAATAGAAGAGAAAAAAGTAAAAGAGCAGAACAGCACCAAATTCTGCTGCGGGGATCGTTCGAACTACAAATTTATTAAGTGCGTAAGCAATGAAATTTCTATGGAAAAAACGCAAATAAGACCATTTTAAAAAAATTAATATAAAAAAAACTATTACCGTTACATACATTTTCTAAGTTGATGTAAGAAGATAAAATGTAGAAAAAAAATAAAAAATAAAACCAAAATTATTAGAACGTTACTTTTTTTATAAAGTCAATCGATATTTTAGCTTTTTTAAACAGCGATTAGAGTTAAAAAACAATACTTTTTTAAAAACTATAGTTTTACTCCCGAGCTTGAAAACTCAGCTTTCAAATAAAATTAAGAATAAAATTGAAATTTGAAAACCAAAGAAAACATTCACAAAGATTTAAAAAATACCACAAAAAATCAATTTTTTATGTTTTTTTTCAAACACGATAAAATCGAGAAAAATGCGCCTGATTCGATGATTTTTTTTTCATAAAAAAATAAGTTTAATGTTAAAAAAAATAGTTTTACTCCCGGTATTGATTTAATTTAATTCTAAAACAAAAATAAAAAAAATAAAAAAATTAAAATTACTAAGAAAAAAACCCCAGGATTTAAGATTAGATAAAAAGAGCTATAAATTTATACAACAAGTGCAAAGATAATACACGTAAAAACTGCAAAAGCTAGCAATTCTATATATTTATGTCATTTATATTATTTATATCCCTTTGTCGTGACAAATGTTCGTTCGAGCTTCAAACCACAATGATTTTAAAGAAGTTGCACGTCAAAAAAAACATTAAAATTAAATATTTGTCAAATAGACGCCTGTAACTAAAAAGGAGCAAGTACGTGCGACCCTGTCGTGCCTGTCATTTAAACCAGCTTACATTTTTTTGCATGCTGTCATAAGCTAGAGCTTTTTCAATATATTCAAAATGCATTCTTAAGGTAAAAAGATATACGTATAGGCGAAAAGCCGGTTTTAAGAAGAAGCATATAGTTTGGCTTGGACTGTGGTGGTCTAAAGGTTTTCTTGATGAAAAACCGTTGTAATTTTTCAACATACCTCGTCATACTGCTGACAGCCCCATACTTGAGATCCGTACGTCATTATCGATCTTAGAGCAGTTTCAAAAACTTTGAATTTAATGCTATGTGCAACATTCTTATTCCTAAACAGACTTTTCCAAGTTAAATTTATTGCGGCCATTGATGTTTTAAGCTTCATCTGGAAGTGTTTTTTTTTGGGTTAAGTTTGGGTGTGATTATAAAACCTAGGTAGTTGTACTCTCGTCAACAAATGTGTTCTCCACTCAATACCCATTTTTCATTTCTACAATGCCTACCCCTTTCCTGACCTAAAAATCATAACTTTAGATTTTGTAGTATTTATCACTAAACTCCACAATTCGCAATACAATTCGTTTATCAGGAGCTGCAGACTCTCCGATGAATCTGCAAATAGCACTAAGTCATCGGCGTATAGGAGACATTTTATGCTAATTCCTGCAACTCGAATATCGTTTGGCAAGACTTCCACTACATCGTTTATAAATTATGCAAAAAACAGCGGAGATAACAAGCATCCCTGCCGCACTCCGCTTATAGTTTTAAACCATTCAGACATCTCGCCACCCCATACCGCTGACAAGGTGTTCTCATATACTTTTTTTTAAACTTGTAGAATTTTCGACGATCAATTTATAAAACAGTGCTCCACGATCAATACTGTCAAAGGCCGCTTTAAAGTCAATAAATACAGTACATAATTTTCTCCCATTTTCAAGGTAAAAGTCAACTATGTTTCGTATAATTATTTAAGATTTATTGCAGTAAATATTTTGGCAATAACATTCATACAGGAGATGTCCCTATAGTTTTCAACATTATTTATGTCACCCATTTTGTGTATTGGGAAAATTATTGATTTTTTAAAGTTGTCTGGTACTTCAGCTGAATGTAATATTTGGGAATAAATCTTAGCTAGATTTTGTAAAACGTATTGGGAGCGTTTTTAAAGAATTTATATGGAATTCTGTCATCACCTGGCGGTTTATTTCCCTTTGTATCTCATATAAGTTTATGTCGTGATCTAATACGCTTGCAGTCAGCAAAACGCACTGGTTCTGGAATAAGTGTAGGATTTAAAAGATTCTTAAAATAATAAGCCAGTATGTTGGCATCCAAGTGTTTGCCTATCTTAAATTTATCTCCGTTTAATTCTCTTACAATCTTCCAAAATTGACCCGAATCCCTAACACAATTTAAATTCATTGCAATGCCCGAAAAGTACTGATTTTTTTAGTCTTACAAAGTTGTTTGTAGTACGTGTTGGCTTGAACATAAGATTTACGAAAAAAATCTCCATTTCGCATCTTTGCTAGTCTCAGGAGTTTGGACACACAATCATGCTTTAGCTTCGGTTTCGCGTGACGTTTACAAGTTTAACCATAGGAAATCAATACATCTTATCACAATGTCGCTTTGGCTTTGACTTTACGTTTGATTCGTGTACAAGATAAGGTAACGTGACTCAAACGCAAAACTGAAGTAGAAACTGGTTGAACTTTTGCTCGCTTTGACAGAAAAAAACAAAAACAAAAACCGAAATTTGGAAAATGTCATTCAAAGCTTACACAAAGCGTGTGAAATGTAACGTGACGAAGCCAAACCTGAAGCGTGATTGTGTTTTAGCCATGAAGGATGCTTTCTCACAATCTTTGTCGAACCATTCTTGTTTTTTTCGTGCAACGTATCTACTTTCCGTTAAGATGCTGCATTTTCAATAGCATTGATGAAAAATTCAATTTGCCCATTAATACTTTCATACTTTAAATCAGTTTGTATAATAAGCTCGCCCAATCTCACATAATAACTTTCGTTCACCTCTTTTCTCCAAAAAAGCCTAAGCAAGAGTCTTATGACATTTTCTGGTCTATCTTTTTTTATTGTAATAGTTACTGTGATGGGCATATGGTCTGAAAAGGTTAATGTGCCAACATTTAAATCTAAAATTTTCTCGAACCATTTGCCGGATACTCCGGATACTCCGCAATAGTCCGCCACAGAAGCCCTAGGACTTCCGACAAAGGTCAGCTCCGCTAAAGTGTCCCCGTTAATTGAAATGTTCAGTATATAAATGTCGAAATTTTGAAAAAGCTCTAACAACTTTTTCTATTTCCGTCAAAATGCTATATATACATATGTATGTATAATATGTGCTAGCGACATTTCATTATTTTCTTAAAAGCGTCCTATTTGCTCATTTGCGTCAGCTACTGCTAAGAAAGATTTCGTCTGAAAGAATTAAATTGAGGGGTTATATTTCTTGCTGCGATATGTTTACCAAATTAAGTCTTTTTAACATGTTTTTTACATTTATTAAGCGTGCACATTTTAAGATAATTCACATTGCTTTATTCTGGAGCCTCTGTAGCCGAGTTACATTTACCAAACCAAGCTATTATTTTTTACCAGGACAACCAGACCAGTTTATTTGTTTCGAAAAGCTTCTGAAGGAAGTGTTTTTTATCACTCTGAGTGGTGTTCACTGTAGAAGAATTTTTCCCGAATGAGGATCATAGAACATTAGTGCTGACTAGATGACAGAAGTGAATTTCAAAACGTTGGTTTAAAAATGAACTTGTTTTTAAATATAGATATCTACCTCAACATAAACTTACCTCGGTGAGGCATTTACAGTGAAAAGTGAATTATTAAAGTTGAAAAACCGACAGGCTTTCAGAAGCTCATGTCAGAGAGGAAATACTTCCTATCCTATTTAACTCAAACTAACTGTAAGCCTATACAAAATACAACCAAAATAAATACACACTCTACATGCCATCTGTTATTCCCTCCACCGTGTAAGATTGCCGTTTGGCTCTACATATTAATAATAGAAGATTATCTATTTTATATAAATCAGGTGTCACGTTGTTGCACACGATGAACTCCGTAACTATCTAACCGATTTTCACGTTTTTTTTATATAACTTTTGTTATGCTGGTGTTCCTAAGATAGAATATTTTTTATTCCTTATTTTTTATTATTTAATTTAAAATTCAACTTTTATTTAATTTCCATTGCACCAAAAAAAAGGGAAACGTCAAAACAAAAGGTATGTACGATTCTCTGCGTTGCTCAAGGTTACCACTTTATTATTATTTTTTACTACATATGCAAAATTTTTTGTACTATAACATATGTAAAAACAAAAATAAGAACTAAACCACCTTTTTGAGTATTGGCTTTAGGCCTCATAATGAGAATAACCAGAAATGTATTTTAGAAGGGAAATTCAGTTTTCAAACAATTATTGGTAAATTTATGGGCAAATCCTGTACGTGTATTTTTTTTTTGTTTTTTATAATTAACGCGCGCACAAGGGACTATTTGTTTCCCTTTTAATGTAACAAACTGCGCGGGCATTAGAAAAATAGGGAGGGGAGAGATAGGAGGTGTCGATTAACATTGGTTTTGAATGTTTGAACATTGAAATGGCAAGGGAAAATCTCGCCGGGTAAACCATTCCAAAGTCGTGTTGTACGGTTAAAAAATGAATCTCTATATTTCACGGTACGTCCGAAATTGGGCTCAAGGGTGAACTGATGGGCATTCCTAGCAAGACGAGTATTACGGGCGAAACTTTTAAGGGGAGGAATGCAGCTGGCTACCTCGAGTGAACATTTTTTATAAAAGAAACGATAAAATAAGGAAAGACATGATGTGTATTAAAGGGGTATGAAAAAATTTAAAAAATTTTTGGACGTTTAACTTCAAGAAAAATATGTTAAAAGTTTCATTAAGTTAGTTGCGAAATCTCCGCAAAAAAGACTAATTAAGTTAAAACAGAAAAAACACACATGCAAAATATTATCATTAAAGGGTGCCAGAAATAAACAGAAAAAAATCGCATTTTTATATTTTTCTTATTTTATTATATTATCCTACGGATATACTTCGCGGATGTAGTATCTGCAAAATCATCAATTTCTTCGCTGAAGATTGAATAAGCTTCCCTCGCTTCATCCTCAGAACTAATACTTTTTGTTCTTTTAGAACACCCTGTAATCAAAGAAAAATGTTAGCAAATTGATATATATAATATTGGTTGGGTGTTCTTACCAGCACCGCCCGCGGTTGTTGCTGTCGTTGTTGCTGCTGTTGAAGATTCGTTGCCTTCGAAATCCTCCAATTCGTCGTTTAAGATTAGAGAGGGTTCCTCGCTTCGTCCTCAATACTTAGACCCTTCTTTCTTTTAGGAAACCCTGATATCAAAGAAAAATATTAGCAAATTAATATACCTCATATTGGCTGTGTGTTCTTACTAGCATCATCCTCATCCAGCGTCAAAATGTAAATTTCTGACATCAAATTAATTCTTTTAAATTTTTTACTTTCTCACTATGATGAAAATTTTATTTTCGAAGCTACATATTTAACAGCTCCGCAACTTTTGCCTGTACCTCGCTTGAATTCATTTTTATAATGCTTGGATAACGTTTTTTTCCTGCAAAGAACTTATGTTTAGTTGTCTGGCTACTTGAAGTCGTGCAACGCACAGAGACGTTGCTTTCACTACTTTCCAACTCAACCGCTGCATACATTTATTGTTTTCCAGTAGTATCAAATTCACTCCATCGAGAATTTACTACTTCATATCTTGCGCATAAACCAAGTGCGCACTTAGCCAAGAGCCAATACTCAAAAAGATGATTTCTTTAATTTTTTTTTAAAACTTAGTATTAAATAAAGTTAATAAAGTGTGAACCCTGAGTGGCTCACAACAACGACGCATCAGCGACAGATTAAATTAATTGCTCATGATAAACACAATGTTTCTGTGCATGTGTATCATAAAATTGCTTGGAAGTAACGCAAGAATCGGACATAAATTATGTTTTGACGTTTTTCTTTTTTTATTTTGTTGTGTGTATCGCGGAATATACAAATTAATAGGTGGTTTTGTTTTGCAATTAATTAATAAAAAATAAGTAAAAAAAAAAGAAATAAAATATACTTAGGCACGCCAGAAAAAACCTCATAAAATTCATCGTGAGCAACAGCATCATTTTCAGGAAAATGCCACCAAAAAAATCTAACTTTAACAATCAAAGTAGCCGTCATGCACGAAATGAACGTGCGAGACACTCAACAAATAATGCTTTGGAAGCAAACGCTAGAGAAAGACGTACGCAGGAATCGAATGAACATCGTGATGAACTTCTGCGGATTTCATGAGTTTTGAGTCAATTGACACTATTATTGATGAAAATGAGATCGTCAAATTTCAAATTCCCTGGATATGCCAGGAATGCCGCCACACAAGCTCTGTCTGAAAATTGGTTCACCAGTCATTCTTTTGCGCAACTTAAGTCCATCAAAATTATGCAACGACACACTATTAGTCATCAGAAGAATTCCCGGAAATGTACTTGAAGCAAAGATATTGAACGGAAAGTTTAAAGGAGAAGTTGTTCTGTTACCTCGAATACCTACAATACCGTCCGAATCTACAATACCTTACAAAAGGCTACAATTTCCGATACGTTTGGCTTTCGCGATGACGATAAATTAATCGCAAGGGCAGACAATGACAATTTGTGGCTTAGACTCGGAGAATCCGTGTTTCTCCCACGGGCAGCTTTATGTTGCATACTCACGTGTTGGAAAACCGTCAAATTTATTTGTTTTAGCGAAAGACGGATTAACGAGAAATATTTTTCATCATTTAGTTCTTAATTAATTTAAACTCTGATTGCTTTAAATTAGAATCAATCTACTTTATTTATTAAATTATAATAAAATTAATAATAAATTCAACATTTTCTATACATTAAAACTTATCTTGAAATTCTTCAATCAATTCAATCCTTACCAATCACTTCCTTAACCACATTAATTTTAATATCTAATAATTGAAAGCAACACAATAAAGCCGTATCAAAGCGCGGCCGGGTCTGCTAGTATATTATATAATACAAATTTAAAAACGCTCCGAATCCGTTCCAATATTTTTTTGAACAAAACTCTACTCACCACAGAGACACAACTTCTTGTCCAAAACCAAAGCAATTCAATATTCAGCTCTTAAATTTTGTTGTGTGAGTTTGAGAGAGCAACAACACAAGATGAGAAACCAGGAGGCGGGAGAGCGGCACTTCAGAAAACTAGTTTTCTATTTTTCATATAATCGGTGTGACTTTGACACTCGCACGCACACTGCCATGGCAGCTCTGGCATTTTTCGCTTGCAATGCCCTTCGTCAGCTCTACGAAATATCTCATTTCTTTATTCGTTCGGGCTTTTCTTTCGGTCGCAGTGTAGAGTATTTACGTGTTAAAAGGAATCGCTATCTTTACCAGAAATATCGCGAAGAATTATGGAACATCCAGCATCAAAGTGATTTATTGTGCAATCCATCCAAAAAATCATTCAATCTACGCAACAAACAAAAACAATTTGCTTATCGAAGTGCCAAAGTTACATCCGCCACACCAGCTGATATGAATAGGGAGATCGATTTTGCCGCAGTTGAGTATCCGAACGATGAGTACTTGGCCAGCGATGAAAGGGACTATAATGAGTACCAGGTCGATGGGATAGATGACATTGAAATTGTCGACGGTCAGGAAGTGACCGATGGGGTATGTTTGGTACGAATTATGTCATTTTTATAATTTTTTTTTATTATTAGACGATGGAAAAACAATGCCTTATCTTGAAAATGATAATTGTTTTTGTGTGAATTGTATGGAAATTGGAAAATCGTATGTTTTGACGTTTGTTTGTAAGCAATAGTGCGAGTGGGAGAATGACAGAGAGCGGTTCTTCAAGTAGAACTTGTTGTGCGTAAGTGTTTGTAGCCGCAATGCGGAATGTGTTGGTGAAAAGCAATAATATGCGCCACATTAAAACAGGTGTTGACAGTAGAGGCCTTAAAAGATTTATTTTCATTTTCATATAATAATACTGTCATATTAGTTTGACAACTAGTGTGAAAACAAATGATTCACTGTTTTTAAAATCAAAGAAAACCATCGGAAGATGAAAAAAGTCGCAAGACTCTTTCCAGCCGAAAGTATACCTTAGCGGTTTCAAGCAACATTTAAAGAAGAGCTGGGGCCTATAACAAAAAACAACAAGTCAACAATCACTTGTTCAACAAGTGAAAATTATTTCTGTAACACAACAAAATTTGTTCAATTTCTTAAGAATAATTTAATTTTAAAATAATAATCGAAGGTTTTAATACAAACTCTAAATAATACGTTGTAAGAAAATAAAATTGAAAAACAACTACATATGTTGAACTGAACAAGTCGAAAGTTGCGTCTTGACAAAGGTACTCACTGTCAACTGATGACTGATGAGTCCAAGTGAGTTACCGGGACGAAACGTCAATTTTTGGTGGACCTAATGGCCGTAAAAAGCTATTTTGAATCAATAATTAAACAAAGTCCAAAATTAGTGCTGAGTCTTCTACTTAGTCGATTTTTAAATTTTATTTTCTAACAACGTAGTATATAGAGTTGGTATTAAAACCTTCAATTCAATAACTTAGTTTGGCCCCGGACTTAAACCTCTTTCTTTCCAACTTAATGATTAAAAATTTAATCTTTTTGGATATAGTTCACACTAACTTTATACATATATGTTGAACTGAACAAATCGAAAGTTGCGTCTTGTTGGTACTTGCTGTCAACTGATCGAGTCCAAGTGAGTTACCGGGACGAAACGCCAATTTTTAGTGGACTTAACTTAAAGGCCGTAAAAAGCTATTTTGAATTTTAAAATAATATTGTAGAAAAATTTAAGTTTGATATAAAAAAAACTTCAACTACACATGTTACAAATGGGTTGGGTACGCTTTGCCGATTTTGATTTTAAAATGTCGATTTAAAAAAAATCATAATGTCGACTATCGAAAAGTCGATTGATCAAAATGTCGACTTTTATAAAAATTGATCTTGAAAACATCGACTCGTAATAGGCCGACAGTAACTGCCACAGTCGATCAACAAGCTAACCGATAACTATTAGTTTTTATATCAACATCAACAGTATTATTTTAATCATATTCAAAAGCAACATTCTGTAAATATTGGTCATTTAATGAAAGACAAAATGAACGCAAGATTATAGACAACCTATTTTGAATATGTCAACGGCCTTGGCTCCGATAAAGCATCGCTTTATGTGAGATCAGCGAAATCAAGCATAATTACGCGTGGTTAGTAGAAAGATGGTGGACCGTCCGAAAACCAACTGCGTGCTTTTGACATGTGCTATGTGTTATCTGTTTTCCCTTTTCTGTCTATCTTCTGTTCTGTCCTGTATCAATGTTGTCTTGTCATGTGTGTTGTTTTGTAATTGTCTGAGCAGATGGCCTCCGTAACCAGTGCTCGTAATTCACTGCCAAAACGGCTTTAATGACGACGCTCTCATAGACTCTACCAAAACATAAAACTCAACAACAACTTGTTAAGTTCGTTCGCATCACATTCTACACAGGCTATTTTTTTGGTTATGCCTAAAGAGTTCCGAAAATGTTTCCATCTCTTGAAAAAAGCATTTTGTTTCGAAATTAGTAGTTTGATCCTGCGATTGAACCACTCACATCCACAGCTTCTTATATTAAACATTTTAGTCGGTACACAAGTGTTGAACAAGGAGTTAACTTTGTCAGTGAAAAATTCAACTTGATCATCGCCTGATCGTTGAGAGTATATGGTTTTCCAATTCACTCTAATGATTTTAGAAAACAGGCCTTCAGAGTTAATTGCCTTGAAATCTCGTCATTGGATTGTTTGATTTTCAACAATATGATTAATATTTAAATCATAGAATGCAATAATCATAAGTGTGGAATTTGTTACGGAAAAATGAGTAGGCCTAGTCATATTAAAAGGAAAAATATTTAAAGAAGCTAAATTCACATTACTATTCCGTATATCATGAAAGTTAGTATTGAGATCCCGGATATTAGGATATGGTTTTAAAATGGGATTATTTCTTCAAGAATATTTGTAATAGCACTTGAATCATATGTATTTGGAAGTTTATACACCACGCCTATGAGACATTTGTCGAGATCACACCCAATATCAATAAATAAAAACTCCAAATCAGAGGCATTAAATTTTCTTATTAACCTGGCGTTAAATTTTTTCTTAATAAAAATGGCGACACCACCCCCGACCGGCACGATCAGATCTAAATATTTTATAATCGGATACCTCGAGCATAGTATTTTTTTTTTTATAATTAACGCGCGCAAGAGTCTATTTGTTTCCCTTTTAATGTAGAACACACTGCGCGGGCATAAGGAAGATAGGGATGGGAAAGATAGGAGGTGTCGATTAACATTGGTTTTGAATGCTTGCAGATCAAAATGGCAAGGGAAAATCTCGCCGGGTAAACTATTCCAAATTCGTGTTGTTCGGCTAAAAAAAGAATACCTATATTTCACGGTACGTCCGAAATTGGGCTCAAGGGTGAACTGATGAGCATTCCTTGCGAGACGAGTATTACGGGAGAAACTTTTAAGGGGAGGAATGCAGCTGGCTACTTCGAGTGAACATTTTTTATAAAAGAAACGATAAAATATGGAAAGACCTGAAACATTGCGTCGGTGTTCGAGAGGGGCAATTGTTTTAGCGGCAGTTCTATTTCCTATCAATCTTAACGCTCGATTTTGTATTCTATCAAGCAGGTGAAGCAAACAAGCACCTGCCCAGAGGTGGGAGTTATACTCGAATGTAGGGCGAATAAACGCTTTATAAATTGTAGCCAGATCAGAAGAAGAAAAATACTTATTGCATCGATACAGAAAACCTAAGCACTTTGCAGCATTTTGGGCGGTCTCAAATATATGGTCGTTCAAACGGAGGTTGTCCTTGACACACGTACCGACTACTAAGAGCTTTTCGGTTTCTTCGATGAAAGTGCCATTCATGGACAATGGCATTGCGGGTATGTTTAGCTTTAACGACAAAAGACAGCATTGAGTTTTCGAAGCATTAAATACCACACGATTCCTATTACCCCATTTGACAATGCTGTATAAATCGGAGTTTAATGAGCTTGACATACGGTAGCGTTGCAATTGTTCGTCTGAAAGCGAAGGACGTGAATTATCGAACGAATATGAAGAGCTGAGGGTAGAGTCGTCAGCAAAACAGTTAAGTGGATTAGAAGTAACAAACAGAAGATCATTTATAAAAATGAGAAAAAGAGTCGGAGACAGAAGAGCCTGGAGCTCATCAGCATTTATTTTGTGGGAATCAGACTTTTATTCGTCCAACACAACTTGTATTAAACAGAAAATACCTCCTAATCCAACGAACAAGAGTATCATCGATCGCAAAAGCACGCATTTTCGATAAGAGAGCTTCATTCCAAATTTTATCAAATGCCTTGGAGATATCAAGAGCAATAATCTTACTTTCGTCAAAGCGATGTAAAGATTTGTTCCACTGTTCGGTGAGATATGCCATCAGATCACCAGTGGAACGGTTGCTGCGGAAGCCATACTGACGGTCATGGAGAAGCTTTCGATGAGTCTCTGAGTGCATGAGTCTTATCAGCATGATTCATGTTATTTCTTACTTATAGCCTGTCATCGATTTATAAGACGTTATCACGTCTGTAAAAAAGTGGAAGCAACTACGAACAAGAAATAAAGCAACGACTTCGGCGGTTTACTAACGACTACATCAGTCAACACATTTATTTTTCGATAGTCTATACATTAGAGTTTGGCGATACACAAGAATTGCAAGCATGCAAAACTGTGTTGCGCGTGCAATACCTCAACTGTGGGACCAGACATTAATAATTGATATTTTGGATACACGATATGCGTGAACCTGAATTTATTGAATTGTTCCCACAGTTGAAGTATTGCTGACAATACTTTTAACAACGTCAAAAAATCAATTGCGATAGTGAACTTCAGATACACCTCCTTGTTCATATTCTAGAGATGCTTATTGAAAATGAATTCTTTTGTTCTGTTAGTGTCGGGCGACACATGTTTGTGTGATATTGTATGGAAACGACAACCAACCAGCAGTCCATACTTAATAGGTCCATATTTCTCCCTATTCAAAAAACAACAACAAAACGAACAATTCAACAGGTGAACGTCCGAGTTACTCACTTGAGTTTACAGCTTGAAATAATAACTTTTAAAATTATGTAAGGCACATGAAAAAACTTCCACAAAAAAAACAGCTGATTTTAATTGAACACACCACACAACCATGCATTTTATAATAAAATACTGATAAGAGAAAAAGCTTTTTAATCTGACACTCTTGCTCTGTTTCTGTTAGATTGTGATTTATTTAATTAAATGCGGACTAAAAAGCTTCATTTAGCTTTACACATCCCCACATTTCAATGTCAATTTTTGTTGTTATTTAAATCCCAAATTCACCACACAAAGCAGTGTCATCGAAAAAGCACGACGATACGCAGGTCTTGACTTAATCCCAAATATACAACGACAAGGTGGAAAAAAGTCAATCTTTCCCCAAGAAACTGCCTGTTTTTACTTCTCTAAACATCTACTTGGACTGTTGTGTTTTCGCGAATATTTTTTATATATGTAAATAATTTAACTAAATAGTCTTTTAAATAAACTGACGTTTCTATAGTGATTCCTCGACCAAAAATCTAAATTTTACACCAGTAGTCTAAGAGGGCGATTTTTAGACTCCTTTTTAATCTTCAAGGATTTTCTAAAGGTTCCAAGGACCAACCACGTCGCCAGGGTCGCAAGCTTTTTTATCTGTGATTTTTATTTTTCTAGCTTGAAAGCAAGAAAGCCAATTTTGTCGGCTAATTAACTCGCATAATAATGTTCGCAACATACAAGTACGTCCGGGGTGTGTTCTAAAAAAGACAATTTTCTTTCGTTAGCAGGAAATATTTAAAATTGTTCGCGGTCACGGAAGAATCTCATGTGTGTAAACAAATCCGACAGGGTGATTCAACATTGGAAATAAAATTATAATATTTATTCAGCAGTGTCTCTGTCTAGTTCTAGTCGAACCTAATGAGTGTCCTTGTTTCAAGGTATTTCCTTTAGCCTAGATAAATCCAAAAGATACAAAAATAGAACTTAATGCAGTTGTTCTGTTGCAGTGGTAGTGTCAAAAAATGACGCATTCATATTAAAAGCAAAAGAAACCAGGGAAATCCTCTTCAACTGTGAAGAATTTTTCATCACATTATCGGTGAAAAAAAAAAAAACAGTAGTCAGTACACCTATGAGAGTATGACAGTGTAAATTGTGTGTCAAAATAAAAAGAGTGGACAGGAAAAAGGATACCAAAAGTTATGTGCTTCAAAAAGGCATTGAAGTTCCTCTTGTGCTGCTCATCTAACAGGGGGATTGGATTAAATGAGGTAAGAAAAAAGACAGTTTACTCGTAAGAGGGATGACGTTTTCAGCGTATGTATGTTTAATATGTATTCGTTAAAGATAGCCGGTTTCTCACAAAGCTTAATGGTGTGTTTCTATTGGCATTCAGGTTAGTGGTAAGATGAGGTAAATTGTGGTTGATTTTGTCGTCATTCTCACGTTCGATGACACAATGTTTACTTCATCGGCAAACTATTTTGGTTTTAGTTAAACTTTGGCGAAAGCATGAGAGCATTAAGAAGCTTAAGTGGAGCAAATTGTGTCAAATTTAAATATGTTAATTGGGGGGCACCCCAGTGTGACCCCCAGGGTAATTGGTTAGCAAGAGTATTTCGATATGGTAATTTTGTTGTGAGTTGAGTGAGATGAGGTGCGATGATTCTACTAGAGAGCAGAGTAGGTACTTATCGATATGGTATGGCCGTGTAATAACATTGAAGTTTATTATTATGGTATGCTTTGAATTTTTTGCAATTCTCAACCTAATTGTTATTATGGATCGTTGGCAAAGAAAGTTAAATTTATATTTTGCGTGACTCAATTTCGTGTAACTATAAATAAGGAATAGGAAAATGTCAAGCTCGGCAACGGCAACGGCAACGGCAAGTGGTGGAAATATATATTGCTTCATATTAAATAAATGTGGAAATTGATTGTATATATGTAGGTTATTCAATAAATAGCATATTATAAGACATGTATTAGGAAAATTTTCAGCAATTGATTCGTTGAATTCAATTTTCAATGACTCGGTCACATACCTATTTCGGCGGAAACAGTCGATATCTCTCATTCTATATTGGCTTATTTATTTATTTACTTATTTATTAATTTATTTATTGTTCATCAATGGATTACAAATCTGCTGACTACTTTTAACATCTACAATAACATCTACAATCAATAGGTTAACAATATTTTCAAATACGTATATATGTACATACATTTTGCCATAAAAAAAAACAATGATAAGTAAAACATTCTAAATAAAAATATGAATTTATATTTCCATGAAGGGCTAAAACTCTATTACACTGAACTAAATTCTTACGTAAATATAACGAAAAATTTCATTAACACAACGATTTATTCATTAAAATTCAGCCAATTATTTGCTTCGTTGGCTCAATGAAAAGCATTTCATGCAATAACGTAGCCGTTTATTAAACAATGAAATTTTCGTTGATTTAGTTCATTAATGTTGTTAGTTGAATCAACTAAACATTTTCGTTCCTCGACAACTTTTTTAATGTATAAATGAAACTTCTTCATTAAATTACGAAAAACTTATTAGCTAAACGAAATTTTTATCGTTGAATTAATGAAATCTTTTTCGTTGAATAACGTAGAAATATTTGTTTTTCAATAAACTTTTAATTGATTCGGTGAATTTCTTTCGTTGGGTGACTAACGACTAACTAATCGCCTAAACGGGTTAAGCGATTACCCTCAAATTTTATATGTGTGATTCTTTTGTCATTCCTCAGAGGGGAAATTGAAATTTTATTTTTAGGGCTAAAAATAACTGTTCTTTCCATACGACCATTTAGGAAAAGGTTATTTTTCTCGAAAACGGCTCCAACGATTTTGATGAGAATTTTTTTGTTGGTATTGGCTATCATATAATAAGAACCACATATACGGGAAAAATCTATTAACGGGACCTTTCATATAACGGTATTTTTAATTTTTGGCTTTCTCGGTAACGGCTCTATGAATTTCAGCCAAATTTTATATTTCAAAAGATCTAGATAGCCAAATTAATTTTGCATATTAAAATTTTGAATAACTTTATTTTTCGAATTAAAATAAAATTTTTTTTGAAAAATCAATATTTTTAAAACTAATGAAAAAAAATTATTTTAAATTTTATACACATGTATATTACTAAACTCTAAAAAACTGCATACCAAAATTTAAAAAACAAATTTTTTTCAAAAAACTAAAAATAAAAAACAGGATGTTATCAAACTCCGTCCTACAATTTTTGAAATACTTTTTTCATAAATTTTTTGTTATTTAAAACGTGTGGTGGCGAACTTCATTTTTACTAAAAACCGTTAAGTATTGTGGTTTTGATAATTTTAATAAGTTCAAACTGTGTTATTTTCAACGTAAATGTTATTTGTTTTTATGAAAGATCTTTCCTTCCAATGTAATTATGCACATAAGAGCAAGTACGTGCGACTCAGTCGTGTCCATTTTTTTTATAACATACGCGCGCAAAAGGGATTTGTGTGTTGCCCTCTGCGTGACCATAGGAAGATTAGGGAGGGAGGGAAAGAAGGTGTCGATTAACATTGGTTTTAAATGCTTGCAAATCGAAATGGCAAGCGAAAATCCGCGTTAACTATTCCAAATTCGTGTTGTCCGATTAAAAAATAATCCCGATATTTCACGTTACGTCCGAAATTGGGCTCAAGCTGATGAACATTCCTTGCGAGACGAGTTTTACGGGAGAAACTTTTAAGGGGAGGAATGCAGCTGGCTACTTCGAGTAAACATTTTTATAAAAGAAACGATAAAATAAGGAAAGACTTGAAACATTGCGTCGGTGTTCGAGAGGGGCAATTGTTTCAGCGGCAGTTGTATCTATTTCCTATCAATTTTAACGCTCGATTTTGTATTCTATCAAGCAGGTAAAGCGATGTTTGTGAAGCACCTGCCCAGAGGTGTGAGTTATACTGGAGTTTAGGGCGTATAACCGCTTTATAAATTGTAGCCAGATCAGAAGGGGAAAAACTTCTTACACCCATACAGAAAACCTAAGCACTTAGCATTAGCAGCATTCTTAGCTATCTCAAGTATATGGTCGTTCAAACGGAGGTCGTCGTTGACACACATACCGAGTATTGACAGTTTTTCGGTTTCTTCAATGTAACACCATTGAGTTTTCGAAGCATTAAACTCCACACGATTCCTGATACCCCTATGCTGTATAGATCGGAGTTTAATGAGCTTGACATACGGTACCGTCGCAATTGTACGTCTAAGGGCGAAGGACGTGAATTATCGAACGAATATGAAAAGCTGAGGGTAGAGTCCTTAGCAAAAGTGGATTAGAAGTAACAGACAGAAGATCATTTATAAAAATGAGGAAAAGAGTCGGAAACAGAACAGAGCCTATTTTGTGGGAATCAGACTTAAATCCGTCCAACACAACTTGTATTGAACGGTCCAGAAAATAGCTTCTAATCCAACAAAAAAGTGTATCATCGAAAAAGCACGCATTTTCGATAAGAGAGCTTCATGCCAAACTCTATTAAATGCCTTGGAGATATCAAGAGCAATAATCTTACTTTCACCAAAGCGATGTAAAGATTTGTTCCACTGTTCGGTGAGATATGCCATCAGATTACCAGTGGAACGGTTGCTGCGGAAGCCATAATGACGGTCATGGAGAAGCTTCCGATCTTTTAGATATTCCGTAAACTGACAGTTAATCCGCGTTTCCATGACCTTAGAAAGATGTTAGTCTTCTATCAGATAGGTATGACCCCAACCATAGAAGAAAACGGCTATCACCGAGTAGAGTACATCAACTAGAAATCCTTTTTCAATTTCGTTCAAACAAAAATTAGTAAATAGACAGAGATTAGTGGCCGACGAACGTCCTTTCATGAAACCCTATTGATATGGCGATAACAATGGTTTCACAGATATGTAAATAGAATTTATCAGTTATAATCTTTTCCAAAAGTTTTGGAATAGCTGAAAGTGTCGAAACTGGTCTAAAGTTTTTATTTTTTGCTTGGGACCACTTTTATAAATAGGATTGATGAAAGATATTTTTCACTCATCTACAAAATTCCCTGATGAAAGAGATTTGTAAGAGGGAAACAAATCGAGTCGAAGTTCATTGATAATAGAATTAGTGGAATCTTATCATAACCTGCTTTTTTTGGAAATATCCATTTTACGTAAAGTAAAATTTAAGTCGGGATTAAAATTTTAATACATAGATCTCATATCATAGATCGTGTCTGTGTTATAAGAAACTTAACAAAATTTTGCAAAAAGTTTTGCAGGAGATTGTAAATCGTTAGATTTATCATGTGGTCGGCAAAAGGCCGAGTTCTTGTGAGTGACGCGAAATCAACTTTCTCTCCTGCACACCCTCACGGACGGAACGTTGCCCGAACAGAACACCCATTTTGATAAAACAATTTTATCATTTGCTCGTGCTATTGAACGCTATATTCTTCCATGGTGATTTGGCAAAACTGACTGAATAAATGACAGCCAATTTGACAGATGTAGCTTCAACAAGATGGCCGTTATCAACTTCCAATTTCGGAAGTCCCTATTGGGGCCAAATTTGAAGGGATCGCTATAGTTGTTTAGGCTGCAGTTCGTTATACACACAGACAGGCAAACAGTTCTGTTCTGATTCGTTGCGAAAGAGTTTTTAAAAAAGATTTATTTTGATCTTACAACTAAGTTCGCTTATACAAGAATGAATGCTCCCTATTGTTCTTAGTATTTATACGAGATGAAACAAAGAGAATCTGTTTTCAGATTAAAGACAAATAACTTCTATTTTTAGATTTAATTACATTTTAAACAATGGAACATAAAACTGTATGACTAATTTCTTGATTACAATATAAACAATATAAATCTTTTTTGGTCCCTTGGGTTACGCATGTTAACTTCCCTCCTTCTTAAGAGTAGAACGTCCCGCTTCTGCCGTGAGTTCTTCGGCACAGTTTAGCAAGTTGGTAAATCTGACTTCTTCTGTGTGTCCAAAGCGTGATTGATACGATGACTTAATGTAAATATAATACATGACACGTACTTACGGTGACCACATTTTTAAATTTCAAATAATGAACAAAAAGAAAATAAATTGCACGAATGGATCGCACGCACTTGCTCATATATAAAAATAAAAAAGTTAAGAAAATTAAAGTGAACATCAAAGTACTATTTTTGTGACTTGATTGTTCGAATAAAGTACGTTCAATTGTATTGAGTGTAATAAACCGTAATAATAAAGCCATTTTATTTCTTTAACAAATGTAAAAAAGTGTGATTTTTTTTCAAAATCGTAGGAGCGATTTTTAAATAAAAGGGTTTTATTTTAACAACTTTTTTTAAAAATTAAAAAAAAAATAATTCAATAATACAAGCTTAAGTACAAAAATAACATACATTTAAAAAAAAAATTCACCTACCCGTTTTCAAAATATTGATTAAATTTTTTTTTTAATTATTAAAAATACAAAAAAAAAGTTTTCGAAAAAAAATTAATGCGAAAATACTAAGGCTTCATACATCTTCTTGAATATCAATTTTGATAGTAATCGGATCACCAGTTTTTAAGAAAGTCGAAGAAAAAAAAGCGGTCTTATGGGAGGTACCGTTTTTAGCCCACCATATTAATTTTTTTTTCACCAAAATATAATGCTTACCTACAGTCTTACACTGATTTTTTTCATAAAAATTCTTGGAGCCGTTTTCGAGAAAAATAAGCTTTTACATAACGATTATATGACAGGTACCGTTAAAGCTAAAAAAATTAAAAAAAACTCCTCTGTAGAATGTCAAAATAACCTTAAGTTCATAATTTGAAGACGATTGGCCCAACCGTTTAGGCTGCAGTTCAAAATACATCCGTACAGACAGACGGACAGAATTTTGCCAGTAACTCAAATATATTGTTTCTCTTTCATCGTAATCTCATGTTTGATTGTTATCTCAAAATTTTTTTTTGCACGTGTGCATAAAAATTGAAAAATCTCCTCCGTAGAATGTCAAAGTAACCTTAGAATCTAAATTTGAAGACAATTGGCCGTTTAGGCTACAATCCAAAATACATCCGTACAGACAGACACACAGACAGACAGACAGACAGGCGGACAGAATTTCGCCAGTTACTCAAATTTGTTTCTCTATCATCGAAATGTCATGTTTGATTGTTATTTCAACATTTTTAATCTGCACGAATGCAAAATTTGCATTATAGTACCTATGTATAATCGCAAGTAAAAATTAATATACGGGGTTATAAATGGGTACTGTTTCTTTCTGTACTAGTGAAGTTATGTCGCGGCATTAATTTTCAAGATTTTGATTTTTTAATTGGGGGAGGGGTCAAAAATAGGGTGTCATGACTGGAAGCGGAGGTTATGACTCGATGGAAAGTGTCATGAACCCTTTAATAATAACTAAACTTAATAAAAAGGAAAAGTCAAAACATAATAAAAAAACAACCAAAAACAACAAACCAATAAATCCGCCCCTTTGGAAACCCGATTTCCACTTCACATTATTTTTAAATAATTTTTTTTCCAAAATGCAATTGTTTTTTTCAGAAAATTGCGCTTCCCGCCTAAACTAGCGAGACAGACCCCCTTCCTTAGTAAGAAATGTTTGTACTTAGTTACTCTGTTAGAATCCGTTTTTATTTTGCAGTATCAATATCTCTCCCATGTTCAAGCGAACGAATGATGACCTCGCGCTCATACTCATAGCGGCACTTTATGTGTATCTGGGGGATTGTTTGCCCCAAACAATTGGTCTGGCTGCTCACAAAATGTACTAGAGTAGTACCCTGAATATAATATATAAAAATCATGACTGATAAAATAAGTAAAGTTACACTTTTTTTTCGGAGCTTTAAAGCGTCTGACATAAGTAACGCCCCACGGAAAGTGTCTGGCAGCGTTGATTATTAATTTGTAACTATATTCTCTAAAACATTACTGAGAAAATAAGTAAAGTTAACACCATTTTTACTTACCTTTATTGCCCTCCGGACCAGGCTAACAGGTACGCATACGCTCAAAGTACTTGCTTACACTACTTAATCCCATACATTTGGTTTCTGAGAAAATAAGTAACGTCTGGGGTCCCTGGGATCTTGCTCAAATACCTCTTAGCCAACTTGTTCATCATGGTCTTCACATCTAGTTTGTGTCCATTTATCTTTTCTATAAGCTTATGCATGGAATACTGATCACCCAAATATTGGAATACCTCCTCCACGGCAAGCGAAACCTCAGTCTACCTCACCGTTGCCCACGCAAAAAGAACTTTTTGTAGGACTCTTCATGATACTAGTATGTTTCCTATACCACCTTAACGGATCAAAATTAAGTTTAACCTGAATTGTTATTGATTACTTTTTGGAAACAACCTTTGTAACTGTAGACTGATATTGATTTGATATTGATTTTACGAATACGAAATGCGTTGTCCTTAATATTTGCAATTTTTAATAAATCAAATTTATTAAAAATTGTGAAAAAATCAACTGTTTTACTTCTTTGTAATGTCAAAGATTAATTATCTCCAAGATTAAACCTCAGTCTACTGAATAAAAATTTAAAAACAATGTCATTCCATAACAGATTTTTTTCTTATTTATGTCTTCTGAATGTTATATTTATTTTTTTATTAGTTACAGACAACCCTGTTGATTTTTTTTTTAATTTTATTTAACACAGTTTATTGTTTTCCGATAAGAATTTTAAAACAACAAATCAGAAATCATATGGAAGTACATATATGTGTGTAAGTTAGTCATTTAAAAAAATTTTCGGAGTCATATATTTTATTGACAATTCTTTAGTAGTGCGATGGTCATAAATTTTACAACAAGACCCAATAGATTAGAAAAGATCTGTTGGATGTTTTTTTATTAAAAAAAACTCTTAAGACACACATTTTATCGGTTTTTGATAAAACTGAATGTTGAAGAAAAAAAAAAAATGAAAATTCAGTTGGAACCTTTTATTGCGAAATCAAATGGGAAATCAATTTAGCTTAAGCAATTAAATTTGGATGTTAATTCAAAACTTTTATTAATGTACATGCTGACGCTGACCTCATCGAAGAACACTCCACCCATCCATATCGGGCTCAAGTTGCAATTACTCATTGAATAAGTAAATCAATGTGGTTAGCTTTCTACGGAGTTATAAAGCAAACTTCCTCAACATTTATATTAATAAAGAAGAAGCTTTTAAGATCATCTGTTTACTTTTTTATTTTATTTTTAACCTCGAAACTTGTGTGTTAATCAAAACACACGTCGTGCATAGCATACAAATTGGTTGTTGTCTGAGTTAAGTTAGTGGTGTTTTTGCGTCATCAATTATTGCGATCCAAAACTTAACACCCACCTCCTCTTGTGCATGGGTTAAATCACTTAAAAAACATCTGAAGTTTTAAAGAACATTTTTCATCATTGTTGATGTATTTTATTAGTTTTTTTCGTGTTAAATTAATTTCTTAAAAAAGTAAACATTAAAATAGAAATAGTTGCGACCTTGAAATTTATAGTGAATAGCTTAAAGTATCTCAAAATTCATATTTAGTTAATATGAGTGTATAAGCACCTCAACTTTGCATGACTAACATGTTTGTTTAATTTTTATAGATGCTATAAGATTCGTAAATATAAAATAAATTGCACAACTGGAGCGCATGTACGTGCTCATATGTGCGATCACATCGTCGAATAACATTTAGAAAATAAGTAACATTAACGTAGACAAAAAAACACTATCTGAACTTATAAAAAAGTTTCAAAACCATCAACGCCATCACACGTCTTGTATAAAAACGAATTTATGGAAAAAAGTATTTCGAAAATTTTAGGGCGGATTTTTAAAAAAAAAAAATTTAATTTTTTGTATGCTTTTTTTTTGAGTTAATTAATATAAATGTGATTATAAAATTTAAAATAATTTTTTTTCTTAGTTTAAAAATATTGATTTTTCAGAAAAAAAAAATTTCTAAAGTTTATTTTAACTAAAAAAAAAAGAGTTTGCAATTAGGCACATAAGAGCAAGTACGCGCCACCCAGTCGTGCCAATTTTTTTATATTCTAGAGACTAAAAATTAAAAAAAAAACTACTCAAAAACAATGCTGTCACGGTTACTTATCTTTTTTTATAACTAGCCCGCAAAAAAAGTGTTTGGCTATAAGGAACGATGTAAAAGTATATACGCATGCATATTTGTTTTAAAGTTTTGCATGTCAAAATAGGAGGGAAAGACGGAGTCCACATTCGAGTGGTACGGTTATAGAAGGGATCCCTTTATTTGACGAGTGCGTACGAGTATTACGGTTGAATTATTTCAGGGGATGATTGCAGCTGACTAGATAGAGAAAAAAATGTTTCTATTATTGTCTCATCGCCCACTACTTTTAAAGCTATTTTTTAAACGCTATCCGAGAAATTCTGTTCTTGGGAGCGCCTGCACAGTTATGGAAATTATGTTTAAGTTTTAGACGAGGCACACCAGCATTTTTTTGTTTTTAATATCAGACTTACTTATACCTTTTTCTTTTTTACAATCGGCGCGCACTCAAGGGCTTATTACTACTCTTATCATAAATTAACACAGTGCGAGCGTTACACATTAGTTTTTAATGTTTCTTAATCGTAATGGAAGGGAAATATCGAGCCGGGCAAAGCATTCCACATTCGTGTTGTGCGGCAAAAGAATGAGTCTATTCATAACAGTCCGTCCGAAATTAGGCGCAGTGGTAAATCTATGAGGATTCCTAGCGGTACGAATATCACGGGAAAAACTTTTAAGGGGAGGAATGCAACTTGCTATGGAGCATTGTTTATAGAAAAAAACGATAGAACAAGGAGAGACAGGACACGTTTCGACGATGTTCAAGCGAATCAAATGTTTCTGTTGCGTTCTTATCACCTATCATTTTTAATGCACTCTTCTGGATTCTATTCAGCAAACGTAAGTGACTAATAGGGGCACCTTCCCAGATATGAGAGTTGTACTCAAGCTTCGGGCGAATGTACGCCTTATAAATTATAGCCAGATCTAAGGGGGAGAAATATTTTTTGCAACGTCTTAGAAAACCTGAAGATTTCGCAGCATTTATGTCATATATGTGTCCATTCCACAGAAGGTGGTTTGTGATACACATACCTAGAACGCAAAGCTGTTCAGTTACCTCGATGCAAGTGCCACTCATGGATAGCGGCAAGGGGGAAGGTTATGCTTTAACGACAGAAGGTAGCATTGAATTTTTGAAGCATTAAATTCCACACCATTAATAATTCCCCATTGAACAATGCTGACTAGATGGGAATTTAATGAGCTAATCATATGCTGCCGCTGCAGTTCCACATCCGAAGTACAGGGAATAGAATCTGGAAACGAATATTAGAAGCTGAGGGTACTGTCATCAGCAAAACGATTAAGTGGATTAGACAATATAAGACAATTTAAGCCGACCATATGCGAACGAGAAGCGATGCTTTATTAGAGCCAAGGCCTTTGACGGCTTGTATAATCGCTTATAATCTGTCCACTAAAAAATTAAGACAAGATAGGACGTTCACCTCTCACTTTAACTGGAATCTCACTAAACTGCGAGAGAGTGCAAATATCACAGGGCTCCCGTAGTGCACGTTAAAAAGCTTTACAAAGCTTCAATTGTAAAAGCTCTTTAGCAAAATGCAAAGAAAAATCCACCATGATTTGCATTAGCGAAGAAGTGGTAATTCTTAAATAATGTGTTTGTTTTCAATATACACGCAGAGAGTTGTCATAGCATCAAGATCAGCAATTCGTGTGTAATTTATTAAATAATTCAGTGGTTGGGTTTTAATTTCAGATTTCAGGGAGTAAAACCACCAACTGGCATCATTTGCAAAAATAAAGCTCCAAGCCCATAAGGCCTGTACTGACAAATTTTAGTAGACAGAATATAGCCTTTTCTTTTATAAAATTTCCTTTGATTTGCAAATTTCAAATTTCAAACATGTAAAGGCTTCGTCTGTTTTTATACTTTCAGCTTTTTACATGGTGGAAATCTAACTTGGTCTAGAAAAAAGTTTCTTCCAATTTGTTCAGATATTTTTTACTTATTCGATACTTGCAGATTCATGAAATCGAGATAACAATTAAACATGGCATTACGATAATAGAGACATATATTTGAATTAGTGGCGAAATTATTTCTATTGGTCTGTTTGTCTGTATGTTTGTCTGTACGGATGTATTTTGAGCTACAACCTGATCAATCGGCACCTCTCATTGGAATGTTTTTTACTTGCGATTACTGTCTGTCTGTCTGTCTGTACGGGTTTTGTACTACATCCTAATCGGTTGGGCCAATCGTCTTGAAATTTAGAACATAAGATTATTATTTTTTTTTTGGCTTAAATATTAACCATACCTGCTATATAACCGTTAATGAAAAGCTTATTTTTTTCTCGAAAACGGCTCCAAGAATTTTTATGAAAAAAGTCAGTGGACTTTTGTATGCATGGTATATGTTTTGGTGAAAAAAAAAATAAAATGGTGAGCTAAAAACGGTATCTACCAAAAGACCGTTTTTTTTTTTACTTTCTCGAGAACTGGTAAACCGAGTGCAATAAAAATCGATATTCGTGAAATTGTAGGTAGCCAAAGTAGTTTCATTTTAAAATATTTTTTAAAACTTTTTTTTGTACTTTTAATAATTTAAATATTTGTTTTTTAAATCAATATTTTTAAAGGTGATTTTTTTTATTATTTTTTTTTTGTCAATTTAATTTTTTATTATGCTTACGTTTGCATTACGTGTTGTTGTTAAAAACCGTTTTATTTAAGAACCGTTCCTAATATTTTGAAAAAACCACACTTCTTTCAATTTTTTTTTAAATTAAATAATAAATAATAATTATTGCGCTGAAAACTATTTAAGGAACTAGTAAAAAAGTGGAAGCAACTACGAACAAGAAATAAAGCAACGACTTCGGCGGTTTACTAAGGACTCCATCAGTCAACACATTTATTTTTTGATAGTCTATACATTAGAGTTTGGCGATACACAAGAATTGCAAGCATGCAAAACTGTGTTGCGCGTGCAATACCTCAACTGTGGGACCAGACATTTATAATTGATATTTTGGATACACGATATGCGTAAACCTGAATTTATTGAATTGTTTCCACAGTTAAAGTATTGCTGACAATACTTTTAATAGAACTTTTTTCGAAAGTCACAATTTTTAAAGAAATAAAATAGTGTTTAACTTTTTCTGGTGAAAATTATCTTACGCACTTTTTTTGAACATTGATTGTTCGAAGACGTGCGTAAAAAAGTTTCCAGGGAACAAATTAAAATAACAAAAAAAATTAGCCAAAACTTTAAAGTACCCAATATGTTTAAAATTTTATTCACCGGTGTGACCGAACATAAGAGCAAGTACGAGTGATCTAGTCGTGAAATTTGTTTCAAATTGCGCTTAATATTGCATATTTTGTCCTTTTAAAACGTCAAATTCCTTTGAATTTTTCAATTTTTCATGGTCTTAATGCATGATCTGTTTAAGTTTTAAAAACGCACACGGAAAATGATACTCGTTTAAATTATCGTAGGCCTAAGCTTACGAAAGGTTAATGTACTCCATTATGAAAACTTCTTCTACATCTTAAACACATCACATGACAATTAAACCAAGCAATACCAGCACGGTTCTGATAGTAAAAAAATAAAGATCTTCCAAAAAAGCTTTTTTGTATAAGAGTAACAAAAAGCTTTTTATGACTTGAAAAATGTTCATCTTTAGAAGCTATTAAAACGTCGCCATAATGATTCGTGGCTGGCTTGTCAACTTTGTAGCGAAAACGATAAAACCTTAAAAGGGCAACTACCTTCGCGTTCCTGGCTCGTTACCCAAAAGCTTCAAAGCTAGTTAAACAATTCATACAATTGTGTAGTACTTTCAATAAAATATAAAGCCAAACATCTAATTTGATAAAGTTGGATTAAAAAACATTGAATGTTAGAAACATATTTGTTTTGTCTGTATATAAAGATCATTTGTTTGTTTTGTTTTAATTTTTCGACCGGAATTATAAAATGCAAGTATGTTCGTATTTTTAGTTTTTAAAGAACAAGCCTTAAAAAATACTGAGATTGTTTTGTTGTTTGTCATTCTCTTCAATTTTGTATTTTTAATTTCTGATTCAATAGGTGGTTTGATAAAAAAAAAACATTTACTGAAGTGAAGACTACCAAGAAATTCTACGAATTTGAGGGATAAATAAGTTCTTCTTTTTTTTATTCACTATGTGTCAGAGTATTGTTTGATCATTTAGAAAAATAAAGTTTGGTTCATTTTTGCCATTACACTTAGAGCAATTGTAGTTATTCTGGAAGTTTGCATTAGTCTATATCATTTGGTTACTCTAAAATTTACATTAAAAAAAATTGCGTATACGCCATAGTGTACCGTGTTAACCATAGGTGTTTTGTAGAGTTAAGAACTGAATGGAAAAATATAGAGTTCCTCAAGAGATTTTAAATTGCTTTGGTTGAATAAAAAAAAAAACGTCCATTAAATTGGATTACCCTTAGACAACGAGTGTCAATAACCAATAAGCGGTTAACAGTGGCGCATTTGATAAGGTGTTTGCTTACAGAGATGTTGTGGGTTCAATTCACAGGTGAGTTAGCATTTTTGTATCTAGAGGGTTCCAGCTAGACATAATACGAATAAACCAAAACAAATGTAATATGCATGGAAGAGGCGTCAAGTGTTCTTTATTACTTATTAAAGTACTTTACTTGCTGCTACAAACTTAAGATTATTCTTTCCTTACGACCGATACGATTTCAATGAAATAGTTCTTCCCAAGTGCGAAAAATTTAAACATCTTGGATCTATGATCGAAAGATCATATATAAAAATGGGCACGACTGGCTCGCAGGTACTTGTTCTTATGTGCATTAATACTTTGGAAAGCAAGATCTTTGACAGAAACAAGTAACATTTGCGATGAAAATAACACATTTGAACTTATAAAAAGTACTAAAATCCACAATACCGGTTTTTATTAAAAATGAAGTATGCTATCATATGTCTTAAATAACAAGGAAATTATGAAAAATGTATTTCGAAAATTGTAGGACCGGTTTGATAAATCCTGTTTTTTTATTTTTAGTTAAAAAAAAAAATTATTTTTTGAAATTTTCGTATGCGGTTTTTTAGAATTTATTAATATACATGTGATAATAAAATTTAAAATCATTTTTTTTAAATACTTTTAAAAAATATTGATTTTTCAAAAAAAAAATCAAAAATTAATTTTGATTAGAAAATTAATAAATAAAAAAATATTTTTTTTCGGCTACCTAGATCATCTCAAATATTAAATTTAACAGAAACCCAAATAGCCGTTACTGAGAAAGCCAAAAATCAAAAAAACCGTTATATGAGAGCTACCGTTATTAGACTCTTCCCGTAAATTTGGTGCTAATCAGATGAAAGCCGGAGCCGTTTTCGAGAAAAATAAGCTTTTCCTAAACGGTCATATGACAGATACCGTTATTTTTAGGCCTACAAATTAAATTTCAAGTTCCCCTCTGGGGAATGCCAAAAGAATCACACATACCAAATTTGAAGATAATCGTTTAAGCCGTTTTAGGCTGCAGCTCGTTATACATACATTATACAGACATTTTTTCTCGATCACTTTTTTAGACTTCTATATGATCGTAATGTCCTGTTTCATTGTTATCTCAATTTTTTTTTATTCACGAATCCTAAACTTGCCTTATAGTCTCTATAATCGCAAGTAAAAAGCGGAAAAATGAGTAGTTTCAAGTGATTAAGTTTATTTTTACTTGCGATTATAGGGACTATAAGGCAAGTTTAGGATTCGTGAATATAAAAAAAAGGCACGACTGGGTCGTACGTACTTGCTCCTATGTGCTTATCCTTTTTAATTGCAGACATCTTTTTGCCAAAGATTTAATTTTAATGTTTTTTTGACGTGCAACTTCTTTAGAATCGATGTGGTTTGAAGCTTCACGACAAAGGGATAAACACGTAAATATATAGGATTGTTCGCTTTTGCAGTTTTTTAATGTATTATCTTTCCACTTGTTTACTGTTTATAATATAATTTGCTAATAGAAAGATATAAAGGACTTTTTTCAGTTTAATTTTCATTTTGGTATGGAAAAATTTGAACAACTGGCTAAAAGATTCGTGGGAATCAGCAGTAGGGCAATAATGCTAGGTATAGGGACCTATATAGGTCCCAATAACAATAATTTACTTTTTGAAATCAAATTAATTAAAATAGCTTAATTATGTTTAATGGATCAATAAACGCATGGTGTGGGTAGGTTTTAATGGAATTTATTACGGATATTAGGTAATATATAATAAGGCTGGAAGGAAGATAGGTACTACTGCTAAGCGAGTGGGTTTAGACAATATTAAAAGTTAACACAGTGGTTTTGTTTATTTATAGGAATGTGTAAACTTTTGTTTTCTCGATTTAAATTTTTTGCATTCAGTAGTAATCGAATAGTTTTTTTATTTGTTCCTTGTTTTTGTGTGTTTATCATAAGGCTTCCTTATTTATTCTGTGTGCTTTTATGATGATGAAATGCTTTAAAATACGTAGGTATGTATGTAGGTTGTCACCTACTTTTATTTGACTAATGGCTAGGGGCCTAGGGCTTAGCCGAGCAATATGAAATAAATTTTTTGGGGAATGGGGAAAATTTTTTATGAAATCAAAAAAAACTATATACATAACGTTTTTTTTGGAAAAAATGTTGTAAGGCATCTTATTTCTTTTGCTGTTTTCTATTTTATGAATTTTTCATTTCAAAATCGTTCAACCAGTTTTTTCAAAAAATTGTTTTTTTTTGAAAAACTTTTCGGAAACACATTTTAAATTTTTTTTGAGTATGTCAATTTAAAGAAATCTACAGTTTATACTAGGAGAACAATTTAAAAAAATACTATAAATTTGTTTTCAAAATATTCAAAAAACAAAATGTTTTTTTAAAAATTTATTAAAAATCAAAAAAAAATGTTTTTGAAAATTTTAATAAACAATATTATTTAAATCATAAATCACTACATATTTTGAAAATTTCATCAAAATCCTTCTATTAGTTAACGAGAAAGTCTGATTTAAAAAAAAACCGGTCATATGGGAGGTACCGTTATAAAACTTTTTCTGAAAAATCCATTAAAACTTAATGATAGTTTTTGCATAGAAAACACCATTCAGAAAGTTTTATCGAAATCGTAGGAGCCGTTTTCGAGAAAAATAAGTTTTTCATTAAAAGTTATAAGGCAGGTACCGTTAGTTTTGAAGCTAGAATGCCAATTCGAAAAACTGTCTGGTAGAGTACTCTAAAAATACTATATACCAAGTTTGAATCAAATCGGCCCAACCGTTTAGGCTGTAGGAATCGATACGGACAGACAGACAGACGGACGGACGGACGGAATTTCCGGACCCACTTTTTTTGACTTCTCTATCATCGTAATGTCATGTTTGATTGTTAGAATTTTTTTGTACGAATGCACAACTTGCCTTATAGTCCCTATATATCGCAAGTAAAAATTGAGATAACAATGAAACATGACATTACGATCAAAACGCTAAAGCGATTACCTTCAAATTTGGTATGTGTGATTTTTTTTTGCATTCCTCTGAGGGGAAATTTAAGTTTTATTTTTAGGGCTAAAAATAACGGTACCTGCCATATAACCATTAAAGAAAAGCTTATTTTTCTTGAAAACGGCTTCAACGATTTTGTTGAAATTTTTGGAGAATTTTTTCTTGGTACTAGCTATTATTTAATAAGAAACAAATTTATGGGAAAAGCCTATTAACGGTACCTTTCATATAACGGTTTTTTTCATTCGATTCTTGCTCGGTAACGGCTCAATGGATTTCTATCAAATTTTATGTTTGAAAAGATTTATGTAACCAAAAATTATTTCTACATACCAAGATTTTGAATACCTTTTTTTCTATTTAAAATTAGTTTTTTTTTAAATTCAAGATTTTTAAAACTAATAAAAAAATAATTAATAAAATTTTGGTTGTCTATAAAGTCGGTTTACGGACAATAATTTTACGTGATAACGTCATAAGAGAACATTGATGTCAGCAACACCAACATACAGCCCGCTAACGCACACCATATACAATTCCACTTATCACGTCAACAAAATCTAGTACTTAATCTACAGCTAAGTATGAAATCTAGTACTAAGCCTAGTACCAAATCCAGTACCAAAAATACAATAGTACTAAATTATATTACTAAGTATTATAAATCTAGTATTAAAAATACTATTGTACCAACAACCTAGTACCAATCGGCACCAGTTTTATATTTATCTAGCGATACGAGGCGCGCGTTACAGTTATTTAATGTTTACTTTGTTTATTTAAAAAAATAATTTTTTATTCTTTATTGATTGAAAGTCAGCTTAATACTAGATACATTTTGCTTATTGACTAATATTTATAACAAGTTTGATGTGAACCTTTACAAATTCCAGTTCACAAGAATAATATGATATTGCATTATAATATGCAGAATCAGCACACGCGCTAAAATATTGTAACAATATCGCTTGTGCTGATTTTGCTTACATTTTGTTTTCCCACACAATTACTGTGTGATAACTCTTCCCTCTCTAAAGTCATTTACCTGGGGTAAAATGACAGGAAGTTTAAATTCAATGTTCTTTGGTTTTTTATTTTTACAATTTTTATAAATTAATACAATACAAATTATAGATGCAAATATATATAATAGAAGATTTGACCATGTAGATATTTCTTTAAATTTTGTAAAAATGTTAAGTTTTTTTATATTTTCTAGATGTAAATCATGTAAATATTCCAGATCTAATTTTAAACTTTTTTCTGATAAATTTCCTTTTAATATTGGGGGTAGAATTTGAAAACTAGTCATTTCTGTATTCGAGTAATTTTTTCCATCTATATCAATTGAATCATTATTAAATTGAACCAGATATGTACCATTTAAGACTATCGTTTTTTCATTATATTTGAGATTTCCTCTAAAATTTGAAATAAAAGCAGTATTATCTATTATTAATTCTATAATGGGTTTTTTATAAAATTGGAAGTCACAAGAAGCATTTAATCCGTTTTTGAGTTGACTCAGGCAATGGTCAGGTGTTACTTTCTTAAGTTGATTTTCTCTACATAAAGAAGTTTTTCTTATTGAATCGCACTTTTCCATAATAAAGAATGTCTCGTCGTGGGATGTCAGTATTTCATTACTTTCTAAATGTATCCTTTTATTTCCAATTACAGAAGCTCGTATTATTACATGATTATATACCTTGTTTACAGTTTTTGGAAGAGATATTATGTAAAGCATAATAGAATCTTTTTGAATTATCAATGGTTCGGCATATTCTATAGCTTCTATTTCATTTTCGTAGGGAAGCGTTTCTATTTCCGAAACCATTTTTTGTATTTCTGTTTTGTCTAATAGATTTGTGTTAATAATTCCTGTTTTTGCCAAATGGTTCGCTGATATAATTTCCTTGAGTTCCTGTTTGAAGATAATTAATTTATTAAATAGCATCTGTTCGTATTTATCTATATTTGATCTGTCTTCTCGCCGAATGATTTTATTGTAGTTTTCTATTAATTCTTGTGTGACTGATTTTAGTTCATTGTTAATCTTATATTGATTGTTGTTATTTTCGATAATTGCATTTTGAGATTTTAGTATGCTATCCCAGTCTGTGGCATCCGGGTTTCCAGCGATCCATTTCCAGGCAGAGCCTATCCAGTCTATGGATCTTTTGCCTCTAACTCTTATTTGTAGTTTTTGCAATAAGTTCTCTGAGTCTGTAAGTTGGTTAAGAAGTTGTGGGTAAAGAATACTGATTTTGTCTATTTCTTTTTCAATGGTAGGCCTAATATTCAATATGAAGTCTTCATATTTTGTTAGATTAATAACATGTATCATTTTAAAATGACCATGTAATATTTTTCCATTTCCTTGTTTGACGTCAATTAAAGGAGTGTTGTATTCGAATATATTGACCGCAGCTGAAGTTAAGTATAAAAGTAACCTAGAAGAAAAGAAAATAGTTTTATGGAGACATATTTTTTAACTGAGATTTGTGGATCTTTTTTCCACTTTCAGTTAGTATTGTAACCCTGTTGTCTTTCACTACAATCTCCTTAGAATAAAGAGGTTTTTGCTTTCCATCTCTGCGTTTAATTGCAGCATAAACTGTATCTTCGACTTGATAAGTTTTAGGTCTGTGTCTATTTCGGTTTGCTCTTTTTAGTTTATTTTTTTGATTCTTTTTTATACGTTCTAACAAATCCTCATTTACTTTTGACTGAAAATCAATAAGGTTTTGATAGTTTAATCTTTGAGCCTTCCCTAAAAATACGTCACTAGGTTTCTTTTTCGTAACTGAATGAATTGAATTATTATACCGATCTACAGCTATGTATATAATTTCTTTTGTAGTAAAATCTGGGTATTCTTTCTTTAAACAGCGGCTCAATTCAATAATAGTTGAGTGTACCCTTTCTATAGTTCCATTAACTTCACTTTTCTGTGGGGGTGTAAGATATAATTGAATCCCTAATGTTTTTATATAATTTGATATAATAGGACTTATGAAGCTGCTTTCGTTATCGCTTACTAAGATTTTAGGGACTGTGAAATAGTGTAAAATTTTATTATTTTTTGCCTTAAATATAATGCAGATTTTTCTTTTATGTGGAAGAATTTAGAAAATTTTGAAAATTTGTCTATACAAGAAACAAATTTTTCATGATCTATTTCAAAAATATCCATGTGAATTATTTCTGAGGGATAGGTAGGAATAGGTGTTTCTTGGAGTTCTGGTTTGTGGGGATTTCTATCGTATTTGCTTGAATTGCAAATGTCACAGTTTTTTGTATACTTTTTTATAAGACTTGTCATGCCTGGAAAAAAGTAATTTTCTAATATTTGTTCTTTGTTTTCTTTATAATTTCGATGAGCTCTATTATGTTCCTTTTGAATTATTTCAATCTTATTGTTTTCATTTGCTATATCTTGAACCAGTTTTTGAGAGATTCGTATTTTGAACTTACTAAAAAATTCTTTGTAGACTTCTTGTAAGAGTTGAAGATGATTTTCCGAAATTTTTATACCATTAAGGATATTGGGATTCAACTTTTGTTTAAGGACTTCGATTATATTTTCTTTATTGATTTGTTGGAGTTTAATAAAATGTCGGTGGTAATTCGGGTGAGGTTGTTCGAATATTTGCATGTTATTTCCTTCACTAAAAATGAGTTGATTTTTAAAAACATTTACTGGTGCTTCACAGTGTGGGATAAGATCTGAATTATCCTCTTCAGCACTGTGCATTGTTGCTGAACTTGAGCCAGTTAAGTTATTAACTTCTAACTTTAGTCTCGATAACGCGTCTGCGACTTTATTCGTTATTCCTGGCTTGTAGACAAGTTCATAATTGTACTCCTCGATTCTCGATTTCCATCTTTTTAATTTAGCGTTGTTGTTTCTATTGCTAAACGAGAATGTCAGAGGTTGATGGTCCGTTAGAATCTTTATTTTCTTTGCACCATATAAATAGCTTCTTAAGTTTTCGAGAGCCCAAACTATGGCGAGCATTTCTTTTTCGTTCGTCGCATAGTTTTCCTCCGTTCTATTTAGTGATCTGGAAATAAAAGTTATGGGTCGGTCTTTACCCATTTCGCCTTGTGAAAGGACAGCTCCAATAGCGGTGTTTGACGCATCCGTTGTTAAAATGAATGGTTTCTCAAAGTCGGGAAAAATTAAAATTTCAGATGAGGTTAATAGTTCTTTTAAGTTTCTAAACGCTTTTAGTTCTACTTCAGTTAGTTGAATCTTGATTTTACTTGATTGGCTGGCTCTTATTTGAGCCTTCTCCCCTCTAGTGAGATTCGTTAATGGTTTTGCAATTTTCGCAAAATCCTTAATGAATCTACGGTAATATGAAGTTAAGCCAAGAAATCCTTTAAGTTCTTTTAGGTTTTCTGGAGGCTTCATTTTCTGAATTGCCTCAACTTTTTTAGGGTCAGGTTTAATTCCTTTGTTTGTTATCAGATAACCCAAAAATTCAACTTCTTCTTTTAGAAATTCAGTTTTGTTTTTTAATTTCCGCTCTAATGTTTGTGTCAATTGTATCTTCATCATTTACAGGACCAAATACATTTTTATATTTTTCTAAAATTGTTCTAAGCTGTATCTTTATATTCTCTGGTAAATGTGTGTCTCTTATTTCAATGTTATTTACTTGTTTAGATTCTTTCTGTTTTAATGGAATTTTAATATCGGGTTTGATTTTCAAAAAGTTTTCTTTCCTATCTATAACCGCCTCAAGCTCTTTCAATGTATCATCACCGATGATACCGTCAAAAGTTCTGAGTCCTGGTAATAAGTAAAATTCTAAAATTGTATCGTTTCCAATACTTTTAAAGAATTTTGCAGAATTTTTTTTGTTTATTTTAATTGATCCTCCAGCTGATTGTACTGAAAAAGGCTCATTTGTTGGGAGTGCTTTTGTAGCCAATTCAGGTTTCATGAAGTTTTTATTCGCACCTGTGTCGATTAAAAACTTTAGTGTTTTATTATTTTTTGTTAAATATTCTATGTAGGGGATGCTTGACTTCCCTCTATCATAAAATTTATTTGTCCTTCTTCGAGATTTTCTTCTGTGTCTTCATCCACGGCAAGGAGTGGTTCCTCCTCGAATTCTTCTGTATATTTTTGAAGATATTCTTCTTCGTCAAGGACGTCAGTGTGGTAAAGACGTTGGCGTTTTTGAGGAAGATTATCGGAATTTGGGGTATTGTTTCCAAAGTTATGATTAAAATTTTGGTTATTATAAGGTCTGTTCATGTAATTGACCTGTCTAGAGTTTATTGACCTATCAACTTCCATAGGGATTGGAGGTTTTGGTTGAGTTGGCCTTGGCGGTGGAGGATATCTATTAGGGAATCTAGGAGCGTTATTACGTTGATAATTATTGTGTTGAGAAGGATTATTATAATGCGGTTTTACAGGTCTAGGTTGATTCTTGAATTGTGACATTATCTGGTTGACTGGGGCAGTCACAGTATTGGAGCCTGCTTTTGAGTGTAAGGACATATTCCTAAAATAAAGGTTTTGCACTTCAAGGCAGGATGCATATGCCTCGGGCAAGTTTTGTGGTTTTTGTATCATTAATATTTTTGAAAGATCGCCGTTAAGGCCGCGTATGAAAACGTCAAGAGCACGATTTCTATAGCTCTCGTTGAGTGCGTTTACAGTTTCTAAACTGTAGTCTTCCGTTTTTATTTTATTAATGATTAGGGAGAATTGATGGTTAACAGTTGCGTAGAACTCATCAATACTTGAAGAACCTTGAGTGAGGCTATTTAGTTGGTGTTCTAAGGTACGAATATCCCTTTTATCTGCATAGTGCAGAGAGAGACATTTTTTGATTGACAACCAATCATCGTCGAAAATATTATACGACACCAAAGCTGTATCTGCGCCGCCTCTTATTTTTTGTCTTATACTTTGGAGTATAGACCTATAGATTGGCTTATTTTTTACAATTTCATAATCTTTTAAAATTGATTCGACATTATGAATCCATGAGATGTATTGAACGGGATTACCGTCAAAGACATGTAATTCTTTTACGCAATCGGGTAACCTGCTCATTTCCTGCAGTTCCTTTTCAGTCTTAGGACCTGGTGGAGTAGGTGTTAATACAGGAATCGCACGTACTGTTTCTAATGCGGTTAATCTTCTCTGAAGATTTTGAGTAATTTCGATCTGAGAGTTGATTGCACCTGTCAATTGCGTGATTGCAACTTGTAAAGCTTCTATTTTGGCTTCCATTTCGAATTATTTTTGATTTAAAAAATTAAAGAGGAAATATATATATATTTTTTTTTTTTAGAACTGAATTGATAGATACAAATCTTTTCTTTACCCTTTTCCAATAGTTTGGCAGTTAATAGAATGTTCAGATGTTTGGAATATTTGATGATTTTTTCTTAAGTAAGAGAAAGGTTTTGTAAAATAATATTTAGATTTTTTTCTTTTAGGTAACTTAAAATTTTAGATTTTTTATAAGACTTCTTTTGATTAAACTTTTAGATAAATTTGTTCAATTGTTTTTTTTTTTCTTTTTTTGAGTGTATTTTAGAATTAAATTTAAATATTTAATTGTATGTTTCGTTTTTATTTCTAAACGATAACTTTCTATATTTTGGTTATATGTATTTAATCTAATATTTTAATCTATATTTGCAATGGTTTTTTTTCTTTCACTTTTTGTCTGGTATATTTTTTTCAATATTCACTTTGTAGATATAAAATATTTTCTTCTTAAAAATTAAATGAGTAATTAAGACTTACGACTTTTTGTCTGGTATATTTTTTCAATATTCACTTTGTAGATATAAAATATTTTCTTCTTACAAATTAAATGAGTATTTAAGACACGACTTTTTGTCTGGTATATTTTTTCAATATTCACTTTGTAGATATAAAATATTTTCTTCTTAAAAATTAAATGAGTAATTAAGACTTACGATATCATACAAATTTTTAAATAAATCTCCATCGAACAGCTTCGTGTTACTCCTTTTTAGTGTCCGCCGTTGAGTTTGGTGGGCCTTACTGGGGCACTCGTCTGTCACGTTCGGATTTCCCTTGATTATACGCCGGAATTCTTTTCACTTGTACTTCACTTGTGCCTTTGCTTCACGAAGTAATAACCAGTTTGTAACTTTGGGATGTTATTTTCTGGACTACACGCACTGACTTTAACTTGTACTTCACTTTTTTAATTTGCTTCACGAAGTTATGATCAGTCTGTTACTTTTGGATTTTATCCTTGACAGTTATTGCGTTTATTTTTTACTTTACTTGTACTTCACCGCACTTTAACCGTTTCACAAAGTTAAAAAGAATTTCCTTGCTTCAAAATCAGGTCCCTGCTCGGGCGCCAGTTATTTAATGTTTACTTTGTTTATTTAAAAAAATAATTTTTTATTCTTTATTGATTGAAAGTCAGCTTAATACTAGATACATTTTGCTTATTGACTAATATTTATAACAAGTTTGATGTGAACCTTTACAAATTCCAGTTCACAAGAATAATATGATATTGCATTATAATATGCAGAATCAGCACACGCGCTAAAATATTGTAACAATATCGCTTGTGCTGATTTTGCTTACATTTTGTTTTCCCACACAATTACTGTGTGATAACTTTACTAAGCCCTAGAAAAAACATGTTTTAGTGTGAAATGCGAAAATAATGCTAGCGGGACCAAACTTACCATAAACAATCCCTGGACAAAACTATATTTATCCTGTAAATTTCATTAAAATCCGTTGGGCGGTTTAGGAGTACATACTCGACATACATACACACATACTCCCCTGTGCTCATAATACGTTTGCCATCGATTTTTGTCACAATTCAGTCCCGGTGCACACTTGCGTCATTTTGGCGACGCTCTTGCGTCTTACAGTACTCACAAATAAATAGAGTGGTGCGCACACTTGGCTGATGCCGCCGCGTCATTTATGAAATACTTTTCACATAAATTCTTTATTTTTTAATACGTGTAATGGTTACTCCAGGTTTAAAAAAAATTTTATGTATTGTGGTTTTTGACCTTGCCTTCCATGAGCAAGTACGTGCGATTCAGTCGTGCAATTTATTTCGTTTCGGAACTGGGCATTCACCCCTACGAGATCCAGCTGATGGAGCGGCAGTATCATTGGCCCGTACATTGTTAAACGACGTTGGTGAGGCATTCACCGTCCATGGCGAGCGCTACAAAACAATGATAGCTAAATTTTGTATGGCCTAAATTGAATCAGATGAACTAATAGCTCAAATTCAGCTTGATCTATGCCCAAGAGCTATAAGAAGCCGAGGCGGGCATTTAAATAACGAAGCCTCACTTTGCCTAGTTATTGTGGTTTTGAACAGAATAGTTTAAAAAAATCGGGCAACGCATGGGCCGCTGATATACATGCAACCTAATCGTTGATCAGATTAGATGATTAGATTATTACGATACTTCATCCAAGGCAATCCACCATACTGCCTCCCATTAGTGAGGAATTCTGTGGAAACCCAGTAGGTAATATGATGTTCACATATATAAAAGCTATAATTTTTTCCCAAAAGTTTTTTTTTTTGCAAAAAAAAGTCTCACTATGACTTTTATCAAACTTTCATCTAAATAAAAATTCCAGATTTACATGTTGTCCAAAATAAGAGCCAGGTATTTAGCTTTGTCTGAAAAAGTTAGTGCGGAGTATCGTATTTTGAGGTTAAGGTCTAGTTCTGTGATTTTTTATTTCCTTGCAAAAAGCACTAGTTCAGCTTTTCCGGGACTTACATATAGAACCCAATCAACAATATCCTAACAATTTGTCGGTAGATCGTTAGGTAGCTTCCATGAGTTCTATTATGGTTTGAAGATGCCTTCCTGATAAGACGATGGCAACGTGCGTTGTCAACCTGCAATCACTTAGAGTACCTCTGCTTCTAGGCTGATTAACAGTTTATTAACTATTGTGTTCAGATGACTTCGACACAGCCTTTGCAGTGTCTTAAATTCCAATTTTGAAGATTATTAGTTTAATAGTTAAGGGCCAGACAGACAAGTTCTTATCATTCGCTTTAATAGATCTCTCTTACATGTTTGATTGTTATTTAAATTTTCTTGGTTTCACTTACTTCACTTTTACTTATAACTTGTTTTTAATTTTATATTTAATTCGTAATTAATAAATTGCATGACTGGATCGCACGTAGTTGCTCTTATGTGCGGTCACAGCTTCGAATAAAATTTTAAAAATATTAAAGGAACTTCAAAGTTTTTATTCGATTTTTCTGACTTTTGAGTGTTTGAAAAAAAGTACGTAAAATAGTTTTCAGCGAAAATTTAAACGCCATTTTATTTCCTTAGAAAATGTGAAAAAGTGATTTTTTTTTTTAAATCGTGGGAACGGTTTTTATTTAACAACATTTTTTAAACATTAAAAACAAATTATTCAAGAATGCAAACTTAAACACAAAAATTACTTACATTTAAAAACAAAATATAAAAAAAATCCATCTACCCGTTTTCAAAATATTGATTTTTGAAAAAAAATTAGAAAATTATTAAAAATACAAAAAAAAAAGTTTTCGAAAATATTTTAAAATAAAATTACTAAGGCTACCAACATCTTCCTGAATATCAAATTTGATTGAAATCGGATGACCAGTTTTCGAGAAAGTAAAAAAAAACGGTTCTATCAAATGATAGCCAATAGCAAAAAAATTCTCAAAAATTTTCATCAAAATCGTTGGAGCCGTTTTCGAGAATAATAAGTTTTTCCTAAATGGTCATGTGGCAGGTACCGTTATTTTTAGGCCTAAAAATAAAATTTCAATTTCCCGTCTGAGGAATACCAAAATAATCACACACACCTGCAGCTCGTTATACATACTGACAGACAGACAGACAGACATTTTTTCTCGATCACTTTTTTAGACTTCTCTATGATCGTAATGTCATGTTTAGTTGTTATCTCAATTTTTTTAATATTCACGAATCCTAAACTTGCCTTGCAAGTAAAAATATGAATTACCACTAAAAAAAAAATACATGTTTGTGAATTTTAATTTAAATAAATTTTTAAAAAATAAGGCGTTGAAATAAATTTATTTAAATTATTATTTTAGCAGATTATTTTTTTTAATTGTTTTAAGAATTAAAGTCTTCGTCAAACAAAAAGCGTTTCTTACGCGGCGTTAAGATTATTTAACGCAACGTTGGTATTATTTTGACTCGGCGTTTTAAGGCAGCGTTGGAGAACTTTACACCGAGCTGTAAGCAGCGCGTTAAATATTTGAATCTTGGTTTTCATTTTCTCACAAAATATGTACATATGTACATACATATGTACATAGATAAATTGATTTAAATAAATGTCCAATATGCTTAACATTTTCGTTCGATTTATTTCCGATTTTTTGCCATATCTCGTTCTTCAGAACTATATTCTTACATGATTTATTATTTTCTAACACATTCTATCAGTTTTTCCATGATAAGCTATATTATAAATGAAATGATACAATAATTTGAATGACTTAATTCTCAAAAAATAATCTTTTCTAACGCCACGTCAAAAAAATAATTTCTAATTTATTTCGTCGCCGCGTTTTGACGCCACGTATTGACGCCGCGTTGAACTAGACGCGGCGTTGAAACCGCGCTCTTTGTGACATGTATTGTGGTATATTACAACGCCGCGTTGAAACTTGTCGTCAAAACGCAGCTTTAAAACGCGCTCTGTTTGTCGAGACGATAGAGCTCTATCTCCTCAGCTCTTAATTTTTTTGATGGCGTTTGGTTGTTGTCCAAAATGTTGGCCGCAAGAATCGCCACCTCTACCATATTTTGTGTGAGCATACTTAATGCGGCTTTTCACTTTTGCTTTTAATCAATGTAATTGGAAATGTATTATTGATTTTTTATTTTAATTAAATTATTTTAGGTAATGGCAACACTTAAAAAATCAATATTTAACCAAAAACAACCAAGACACATTGACTCAATTGATTGACGCCGTGTGATCGTCTCTGCTGAAAATTGTAAATGTCATTGCAGTTTAGGCTCACCGCCAACGATCAGCTGTTTGAAAGTTGTCACGTAGTGAGATCGTCATTGTTTTGCATGTCATTGCCGTGACACCGAGACACAAAAAATCGGCTGATCACTTATTGCGTTAGACTTCTATAGAAGACTTTATTTCAGTATAGTGATCAGTTATCGACTATAAGGTTAGGTTATTTCTCTGAACTTGATAGTCTGAATTAAAGACACTGGTCCATAAATAAATAGGTAGAGGTTTTTTTAGTTAACAACAACATTTAACAATTTAAGCATTACATAATTTTTAGATTTGATAAGATGGCTCATCTTAGATAAACCACAATGAAAGTATGAACATGGTAGACTAAAGTATTAACAGTTCATAAAAAGTTCATAAAACCTCATTTCGATTTTTTTTATTCGCTAAAATCTAGTCAATTGAACTTAACACTTAAATTACAAATTTAAACACTAAAACAATTTTTTTATAAACCTCCAAACAAATGCGACGTCATTGCTCCGAAAACTCCTGAAATCGCAACGAAGAACAGCTTTAGAATTGCCTTTAGAAGCAGGGAATCGAAAAGGCCACGTCTTTCTCTGCCACTCTCTAATGGGATTGGTTGGAAAGGTTCATCCAGTAAAGGACGTGCAAGAACAATTTCGACTAAAACTAAAGGAAAATATTTTTTTTCTATTAAATTGCAATTTTTAATTTAAATAAGTTACTTGTTGCTAGTAAGAGAACTATAAAGACTGATGAGCGCTTAGACATGGTAAGCTTCCGAATGACTTGGAAGAGAGTAGTTCACGAATGCGGCATACAAATAAAACAATTAAAGTAAGCGAAAAGTATTGTGTCACGGTTAAACGATTACAACTTTTAACAGCTGCTACAAGCTCTTTTAGAGTGTATTTTTTTTTTTTTTTTTTTAGCTGAATGTCAGTGTGAAGAACTTGAAGGTTATTTTTTGTCTATCTTGTAATAATTTTTGTATGGTTTCTTGCAAGACCGCTTTTCTTTGTTGAACATAACATTACCCAAAGAACCACCTTTGTTTTTGAGAAGAAAACTGGTCTTTGGCCAAACATCTCAAAGCAAAATACATTGAAAAGCTAGGTAGGCCTCAACTGTCCCTTTTGGTTGGCATTCTTACGGGTCACTCAATGGGGGCTCACATGAGTAGAATAGGTATTAGCACATCAAAGCTTATGCAGAGGGTGTCGAAACGTTGATGCAGAAAGAGGCTCATATCAATTTCTTTGTGAATGCCCCAGCCTAGCCCAGACCAGAAAAAACAGCCCTCGGAGAATACTTCTACGACGAACTGGGCGATGTTTCAAAACAGCCCTCAAAATTTCAGGATGGTTTAAGGAAGCACCCAACAACTGATACTCCCAACGAATTCCCCAACTCTAACCACACCTGCCGAATCATCACCCCATCCAACCTAATCTATCCACATAAGTGATAACGAAGACTGGAGTTGAAACAACTCTTCTCTTTTTCTCTCTTTGCCGAAGACGTAGTAGAAATCAGTTGAACAATACACACAGCACCAGTTGATGGTTTGACTTCAACTGTTCACACTTCATCTCTTTCAGAAGAAACCACGAGGAGGTTGAGAGAAACCACCCCTGTCTTTCATTTCGTAGAACAACTAAGTCCGAGTACAAACATTACTATCTCAACGTGGCCAATATAAACAGGGTAGATAACTTTTTAATTAAGCTTATTCAACGTCACATTGGAAGGGCGATGACCTCTACAAATGAACAAATGTTCGGGGTTTACTAACATCAATTTGAATATTTTTAGAGCACGTGTTCCAGGTTTCATTCCATCCTAGGCTTTCCTATATGAAGGCAGTCGAGATGTGATACGGGATATATTCATTTCATTCATTTCTATCATCCTTGTTATTCGGATGTAGACCTGCAACGGCAGCGAATGGTAAGTTCATTAAATTATGATCTTGACAGCATCAGCATTGTGTAATGGGGAATAATAAATCGCGTGGAGGTTAAGGCTTCAAAAAATTGAGGGGCAACATACCTCCAATATGCTAATATCCATGAGTGGTACTCGCATCAAAGAAACCCAATACATCTCAGTTCTCTGTATGTGCATTACAGACCATACAGAAATGAATACATATATGATGTCAACAAGCATCCTGCGAAGTATTTAAGTTTCCTTCGAGGATGCAAGAAGTTCTTCAACCCGTCTGATCTGGCTACAGTATGTAAAGCATATATTCGGCCAAAATGTATGTACAATTCCCATATCTGGACAGGTGCTCATAAAACCCACTAAAGTTTTATAGATAGAATTCAAAAAGAGCTTTGAAAATGATAGGCGACCGAACGTAATAATTTTATTTTATCGCTATATATATAAACAATGTTCTAGCGAAATAGCCAGCTGCATTCCTCTCCTGAACCGATTCAACCATAATACTCGCACTGCAAGGAATGCCCATCAGTTTAACCTTGAGTCCAACCTCGGACGAACTGTCTAGAACAGAGATTCTTTCTTTAGCCGTACCACGTGAATGTGGAATGCCTTGTCAGACTCTTTTTTTTTTGCTCCCTACTTTTACATCCTTCTCTATTTTCCTAACGCCCTTGCTGTGCTTAATCAACATTATAAGGGTAGTCAAAATCTTTTTAGTTAAGCTAAACTGGATCAATAACGTGAAGCAGTAGATTGAAAATGGTATTTTCTGATGTATGTATGTTATCTTCAGTCAGCCTAGCAAACAGGAAGCTTACAAACCTTTTTTTATTTCGAGGTAAATTCTCTCAGGTCTTGTTGCTTCTTTTAATTAAAATATTTCATTCTAACAATGTTTTACCGAATTTACAACAAAATTTAAAGACGAGATGCAATAAAAGCCGTTATAAACGTCATTGCTGCGAAAAATAATTTCGTCACTACGTCTAACCTTAGTTCTTTGTAGATTCTCAGAAAAGCATCCTTCAGACTAAAATCCGGCTCTTGCCTCCCAAATAAAGGTTGTGGAATAGCATTTATCTGCAACAACACTTATAAAATTATTTTCCAAAATTAAATTCGTCTTTTGAAATATATTGATTTCAATACCTGTTAAGATCACCAACAAAACCAATATACAGTACTTTGGCATGTTTAGTTAAGTAAGTTTGTCCTTGGATTGCAAAATCCATTCTAAAAACTTAATAAATCACGAACAACTTTCAGTAAACACGAAGTCATAATTTTAGCAATTATTTGTCTTAAATGTTTAAAGTTGCTATATTTTTTATTTTTTTTAACTCCAATTGTAATAAACTTATTTTTTTTTCTTATTGCAGTCGACATTTCACGATTACATCGAAACACTTCCAGTATACTCGAACAACAGCCTTGGTGATATTAAGGAAGGTCTCAGCTTTACAGTCACCGGTTACATCCTCCCCAACTGCGAAAGGTTTGCTCACATAAATTCGAATTTTGTTCTGTCTCACTAAAAAAAAATCTAATCTCTTTTTTCTTGCAGATTCTCGATTAATTTAATTCTCGAAACGCCAACCCGTGACATAGCCCTGCATGTCAACCCACGCCTGCCCCAAAACTATATTGTCCGCAATGCCCGCGTGAAAAACATCTGGGGCAGCGAAGAGGTCTCCTCAGCGCTGCCTTTCAGCCTGCACCGAGGTTCAAAGTTCGCCATACAAATTTTAATAACAAACACTTGTTACATGATTTCCGTGAATGGAAATCACTTTGCAGAATTTAACCATCGTTTGCCTTATAAATCTGTGGCGTGCCTTGAGGTTAACGGTGATGTGGACAACATCAGTTTTAACCGAACCGAATCTTCACAATACCCCGAACGAATACCCGAATCGAAAGCCAAAGATATCCGAGTTGATCTGGAGTCGGAGGATAAGATCGATGCTCCGCTCGCTTGGAAACTAATCACTTTGAATGGCAGCAACGACGGAGGGCTTCAACTGCCCTATTATGGACTGCTGCCTCCGAAGATGTTCGGCAGTGGCAAATGCCTGCGGATAGAAGGTCGAGTGAAGCTGCTGCCACACTCATTCTATGTGAATCTCCAAGGCGGCCAGAATATATGGCCGCACCCGATTATAGCATTCCACTTTAATCCACGCTTTGCCAAGCAAGGCGGCGGTATTGGCAAACATGTAGTTTGCCGGAATGCCTGGTACAACGGTGAATGGGCCAAAGAACAACGTAGCGAATTGGATACAGACTTTTGTCCAGGCAAAAGTTTCAGCTTGGTTATTGTCTGTGGAATGGCTTCGTACGAAGTCTATGTGAATAAGAAACTCATAACCGAGTTTCGATTTCATGTGGACCCTGAAATCGTTGATACTGTCTATGTGCAAGGTGACATCAAGTTGTGGGATGTCGTTCTAGAAAACCATTCGGCATTGAATAATGCTTCGAATGGCAAAAGAATCTACCAAAACCCTGTCTACCAGGAAGACAACTAACTGCTGCAACACAAAAGCCGACTAAACAATTTTTACTAAAGCGCGCGCCTACTTCTCATAAGGTTTATGTAGTTTTTTAAGGAAAACCAAAAATTGTTGATATATTTTCATTAAATTAAGAAAATTTGCATTTTTTTGTATGGAATGCTAAAGATTTACATATAAATTAGACTTTTCTTTCTGTAATTTGCTCATCTTTGATGGTTAAGGACAATAATGTTGAATGTTAAGCATTGGGAAACAATATTTGTTTGTTGTTAAGGAGAAAATGTTATTGCATTTCATTAAATTAATAGAAAAAAAAACATACTATATATCGACATAAATGTTTATAAAATATTGTGTGTGAGCTTTTTTGAAAATTTATTACATATATAAAAACAAAAAAAAACTAACACTCTTAATTATTGTTACATCGTCTAACTGAAAACAAAAACGATCGACTTAATAAAAATATATATAAAAACTTGTTTTAATTCGATGTGTATATATATTTTTTTTATTTTGGATATAAATTTTTTTTAAATAACAATAAATAATAATACAAAGTACATATTTCTTATCGATATTGTCCCTATTGAACGGTGTGGGATATCTATTATTTTAGCAATTCCTTTTATTTTATTTTGGAAAACGCTTCAATATAATTCTATCTCCAACTGAAGCAGAATATAATGGCAATCAGGGAAGCATTTCGAATTTCCTGAAAAAGTTGGGCTTCTACCAATTGTGCCGAAAAAAACAACAGTCAAGGTGCTAAAAAGCTGGCTGAGAATCATGTTTCATTCACGATCTAGCACTTCGATATTACTTTTTATTTCGTTCGTCAAGTTATCCGAAACTCATTCATCTCACAATGTAGAACATGGTCTTATGCAGATATTTTGACCAAGCTTTTAACGAAGCAATCATGAAAGATCTCCATTTGGAATTGGACTTCATTATTTCTGGACCAATATTAGAGAGGGAATGTTAGAGTTAGCATCTTCGTTACCTCCAGGAAAAAGTAGATTTCTGTCAAATTTTATATTTGAGAAGATCTAGGTAGTTTAATTAATTCTGCGTATTAAAATTTTTAATAACTTTTTTTTTTAATTAAAATTAATTTTTGAAATTTTTATTTTGAAAAATTAATATTTCTAAAACTAATAAAAAAAAATATTTTAAATTTTATATTCACATGTATATTAGTAAACTCTAAAAAACTACATACATAAATTAAAAAAATTCAAAAAAAAACTAAAAATACAATACAGGATTTTATCAAAACCGGTCCTACAATTTTCGAAATACTTTTTTCATAAATTCTTTGTTATTTAAGACGTGTGATGGCGTAATTCATTTTTACTAAAAACCGTTAAGTATTGTGGTCTTAATACTTTTTATAAGTTCAAACTGTGTTATTTTCAACGTAAATATTACTTGATTTTGAATTTCAATGTAATTAGCCACATAAGAGCGATTATAGGTACTATAAAAGAATTTATATTTACAAAAAAAAATTGAGATAACAATTAAGCATGACATTACGATGATAGAGAAAGATATTTGAGTTATTGGCAAAATTCTGTCCGTCTGTCTGTCTGTCTGTACGGATGTATTTTGGACTGTAGTTTAAACGGTCTTCAAATTTAGAACTTAAGGTTATTTTAACATTCTACAGAGGATTTTTTAATTTTTTTTTAGGTCAAAAATTAACGGTACCTGTCATATAACGGTTTTGTAAAAGCTTTTTTTTCTCGGAAACGGCTCCAAGAATTTTAATGAAAAAAAATCAGTGTACATTATATTTTGGTGAAAAAAAAAAATTAATATGGTATACGGCACCTCCCATAGGACCGGTTTTTTCCACTTTCTAGAAAACCGGTGATCCGATTACTATCAAAATTGATATCCAAGAAGATGTAGGTAGCCTAAATAATTTCGCATTAATTTCTTTTTTTGGAAAACTTTTTTTTTGTACAGGGTGTCCGCCGGGAAGGTATACTACTGTGATATTTTGGCGTGGGGTTCGAAAAATAAAACTCAATCGAAATTCCAAAATAATGTGATATTTTGGCCTGGGGTTCGAAAAATAAAACTCAATCAAAATTCCAAATTAATACAACAAATCCCTTTATTTTATTAAACACAACGTCTTTCAGTTTAAATAACACCAATTTAACTTATTCCACTTATTCACAATTCAAATACGTTTTTATCATTCAACACTTTTTATTTAATCTCAATTCAATCACTTTTTACTAATGCTTCCAGTTGTTAACAACTCCACTTTCGAAAATAAACTGAACTTTCAATACAATCTACTCTTGTATTTATTCAATAGGAAATCCGAATTTTAGCTCACTTGGAAGCCGGGCAGTTCGTCCAAATAGAATTTCGGATGGAGTGTATCCAGTTGTACTATGAACCGCATTCCGGTAGGCCATAAGAAATAAAGGAATTCGCCGATCCCAATCCCGTTAGTTCTCGTTCACGACTTTGGACAGATGTTCCTTCAAGGTCTTGTTAAATCGTTCTACCATTCCATCAGACTGTGGATGAAGAGGTGTTGTCCTTGTTTTCTTTAACCCGAGGGATGCGCATACTTCCTGGAATACCTTCAACTCGAAGTTTCGCCCTTGGTCGGAATGCAATTCCATAGGCACCCCGAACCTGCAGACCCAGTGGTCCACTATCTGCTCGACAACAGTCCTAGCTTCTTGATTGGGTATCGCAAAAGCCTCCGGCCACTTGCTGAAGTAGTCCATGACAACAAGGATGTAACGGCTACCGTTTTCAGTTTCCGGGAACGGACCTGTGTTGTCAACGGCGATTCTTTCAAACGGGGCGCTCACGTTGTACTGGTGCATTTTACCTCGTGTTTTGACTTTGGGTCCCTTGCTAGCCGCGCATGTTGTGCACTTTCGACACCAACTCTCTACATCGTTTCTTGCGCTTAGCCAATAAAAGCGTTCCCGTACCTTTTCCAGTGTTTTGTTGATTCCCAAGTGCCCACCGGATATTCCAGCATGCATTTCTCGTAGGATCTCCTCTACTTTCGACCGTGGAACCACAAGCTGCATCTTAAAGGATCTTCCATCCGGCATTTCCCATTTTCTTCGCAAAACACCATCTTCCACATGGAGAGAGTCCCACTGCGCCCAGTATGCCTTTAAAGTAGTACTTCTGTCGGAGATGTCTCTTCCGTTTGGTTTCTCCATAGATTCCTTCCATGCAAGGATTGGCTCGATGTCAGGGTCTTCTTTTTGTGCATTACGAATTTCTTCGGCACTCCAACCCTCTACAGGTTCGGCTCTTATTCTCTGGACAGATATACCTTCATCCTTTTCCTCTTTTCGCGCACAATGTTTGCAACTGGGCTCACATGGTCTGCGGGAAAGCGCGTCCGCATTGCAGTGCAGTCTTCCTTTGCGATGCTGTACTTCGAAGTCGTAAGTCTGCAATCGTTCGATCCATCTTGCTACTTGCCCCTCAGGATTTTTGAACTGTAGCAACCATTTTAAAGCGGCGTGATCGGTACGCAGGATGAATCTCTGTCCATACAGATATTTATGGAAATGTTTTGTCGCCAGTATCAGAGCAAGGAGTTCCCGTCTGGTTACACAGTAGTTTCTCTCTGGTCGCGACAGAACTTTGCTAAAATAGGCTACCACTTTCTCCTCCCCATCGTGTATCTGCGACAGAACTGCTCCAACACCCACGTTACTAGCATCCGCGTCCACAATAAATGTCTTGCCAGGGGTGGGGTAAGCTAGTATTGGTGCCTCACAAAGTCGCTGTTTTAGATGTTGAAAGCTTCTTTTGCACTCACCTGACCATTTAAATTGTCTACCCTTCTCAGTTAGCTGGTGCAGACACTGCAATTCCGGCAAAATCCTTTACGAACCTCCTGTAATATGTGGCGAGACCGAGAAAGCTCCTCAGTTGGTGTTTGTCTGCGGGATCTGACCAATTTTTCACGGCTTCGATTTTCTCCGGGTCAGTTTTTACTCCATTTGATGATATCACATGTCCCAAATATTTCACCTCAGGTTTGAACAGAGCACATTTTTTTGGATTTAGTTTCAAATGTGCTGTTTGAAGTCGTGTAAACACCTCCCTCAAGTTGTCGCGATGTTCAGCGAACGTCTTTCCCACAACGATGACGTCATCCAAGTATACCAGGCAGGTTTTCCATGTCAGACCCTGTAACACACGTTCCATTAAACGCTCAAAGGTAGCTGGAGCGTTACACAAGCCAAATGGCATAACGGTAAACTGCCATAGTCCATTTCCCGTTGTGAAAGCGGTCTTTTCTTTGTCTTCTGGATGGATCTGTACCTGCCAGTAGCCACTTTTCAGATCGAGGGTGGAAAACCATTTCGCTCCAGAAAGGGTATCCAAGGTGTCATCTATTCTAGCTGTCCTTCTTGGTGACATCGTTGAGCCTCCGGTAATCCACGCAGAATCGAGTGCTGCCGTCCTTCTTTTTCACTAGTACAACGGGTGATGCCCACGGACTTTTTGAGTTTTCGATTAGACCGTCTTTTTCCATGGTTGATATCATCTCATCGACTTCCGACTGTTTTGCCAATGGAAGTCTTCTAGCTGGTTGTCGGATCGGTCTGCTATCGCCGGTGTCTATTCGGTGCTGTACTAGGTGTGTTCGACCATAGTCTCCATCCTGCGATGCAAATATATCAGCAAACTCGCCAAAGAGATTTTTGGCCATGGTTTTCTGCTCACAATTTTCAAGGATAGCACTACATACCTCAGCCAATTTTGTTGCAGAAACAGGACTCGCAGATTCACTCCCAGATGTTGTCGATATGGCTGCAATGGATACGCATCTTCCAATCACCTCTCTTTGTCTGAGCTTGACGGAGTGTTTGTTCGGATTCATCAGCCTTACCGGAACCATGTTTTTCTTTGATTCTACTAAAATTTTTTCAACGATATAGCTTGGAAAGTCCTCTTTATTATCTGCTTCAATGAAATAGAATCGGTGGTTCCCAGGATCACCCTCCAAACGCGTCCAAAGAACTGTCTCTGAAGAAGGTGGTAGGACTTCATCTCTGCTTATAACCGCCCGAAGATTCGCAGCGTTCTCGTTTCCGTATACCATAGGGATCTCAACGGTTCGATACCTTAACACTTGCATTCGAAGGTCTATGATTACCTCGTGTGCCTTCATGAAATCCACTCCAATGATGCATTCGTCGCATGTGTCGGCTACCAAGAATGCATGTGAGAAGGTCAACCCTGCCAGTTGTATCTTTAGAAATACCTCCCCGTATACTTTTGCTGCTTCTCCCGTAGCTGTCTTCAGAGTGTAGCAGCTGGTGTTATGTAGCCAGGATGTCTGAACAAGGTCTCTTCTGATTATGGAGGCTGTGGCACCCGTGTCGATAGTGGCCACACATTTTCAGTTTCTGATGACTGTCTCCACTGTCAAGCTCTTGCTGCAGCGTGTAGTTTGCGAAACTTGGATGATGGTCCTGGGGGCGTCGATTCCATCAACCAACTTCAGCCCCGCGAAGTTGTTTTTCGCCTGCTGTTGATCAGAAGCTTGTCCAGCAGTGTGAGTGTTATTCCTGCCAGATGCTTCGTCATTCTGCCTCCTCCTTGCGCAATGTGGGCAGCTTACCTGTCTAGGTGGAGATCTGCATTGTCGCTGTAGGTGTCCTAGCTTGTTGCAATTCCAGCATCTCATTTGACCTCGAGCAGTGTTCGGGTTTTGTCTTTCAATGTCGACACGTTGACATGAGCACTCTAGCGTAGCCATTTCCCTCACGCGATGGCTACCTTGCGAAGCTTGGTCTGCTGCTTCCATTGTCAGGGCAAATGCTAAAGCCTCAGCGAGCGTTTTCTTACCTGCCATTCTCACAGCCATTTGTAGTTTTCCATCTGCAATGGCATTAGTGAACGCATCGGTTGCCAGTTCGTTTATGATTTCCCTGCTGGTATTGGGATAAGACAAATTGGCCAAGCGCTCGATGTCAGCTTGCAATTGTTGTAGCGTTTCACCTCTTGTCTGGACCCTTCGGCGCAACTGGACTCGGTAAACTTGCTGCATGTGGTCGTCGCCAAACCTCATTTCGATTGCCTTGACCATGGCATCATAAACATGATGTTTGTCTTCAGGAATGGTCTGCAGCAATTCGGCAGCTGTTCCTCTGAGCGCAAGCGTAAGAGCAATTGATTTGTCTTCGTTGTCCCAGTTGTTAGTCAAGGCGGCAGCTTCAAACTGCCTCTTATAAATTGGCCATGATGTTTGACCAGGGGGCTGCATTTCCTTTCTTCGTGGACCGTCGCTCGAATATTCCCGAACCTTCTGCTTTTTCAAAGAATCAACCTCCTTAGCCAGGTGTTCGTACTGTTGTTCTACACTTTCTACTTGCTTTCCGAACTTTTCTTCTAAGCTTTCTATTTTGGCTTCAAATTTCTGATCTACCATTTGAAGTCTTTCGCTTAGTTGATTCTGGAGAGTTTCTAATGAATTCTTTTGTTCGTCGAATTTACTTTCGAGAACGTTCCTTTGGTCTTCGAGAACGTTCCTTTGGTCTTCGAGAACGTTCCTTTGTTCGCTTAGTTGTTGCTGGAGAATTTCCAACGAATTCTTCTGCTCATTCTTTTGTTCGTCGAATTTACTTTCGAGAACGTTCTTTTGTTCTTCGAGAACGTTTTTTTGTTCTTCGAATTTCGACAGAAGCAACTTCATGAAAGCAGGCATTTCATCGACTGTACTTACTGTGCATTCTCTCCCTTGTTCTTCAACATCAAACAACATGGTATCGGGGTCTCCACCATCCTGAGTGATAGCATTCTGAAGTCGGAGCAATAGTTCCTTTTTCAGCCCCGAAGTCTGAAGATTTCGTTTTCCTAATTCTTCTTTCAACTCAGCTGTTGTCAATTGTTCTAATTTGCGACCCATTTTATGTAACTGAAACACTATTTTCGCAACACAGTCAGTTTTATTTTAATGTCTCTTCTAGAAAGATCTTTTTCCAACACTATTTTTAACAAAAATACTCGCTATTCACAGTTTTATAGCACAATCAGTTCAATAGTTTCTGGAAAATTCCACTTTCACAGTTAAATGAGTCACCGAAACTGTTTTAGAAAATGTCACTATGGAGTTTTCTAGCACTTTACTGAGTTTTATCCCACTTCTGACACCAATGTGATATTTTGGCCTGGGGTTCGAAAAATAAAACTCAATCGAAATTCCAAAATAATGTGATATTTTGGCCTGGGGTTCGACAAATAAAACTCAATCAAAATTCCAAATTAATACAACAAATCCCTTTATTTTATTAAACACAACGTCTTTCAGTTTAAATAATGTGATATTTTTGCCTGGGGTTCGACAAATAAAACTCAATCAAAATTCCAAAATAATACAATAAATCTCTTTATTATATAAAACACAACGTCTTTCAGTTTAAATAACACCAATTTAACTTATTTCACTTATTCACAATTCAAATACGTTTTTATAATTCAACACTTTTTATTTAATCTCAATTCAATCACTTCTTACTAATGCTTCCAGTTGTTAACAATTCCACTTTCGAAAATAAACTGACTTCTCAATGCAATCTACTCTTGTATTTATACAACTTTAAAAGCTTCTGGAAGCTTCTGTCTGGTTCTGGCACAATCTAAGCTTTCGGTACTAATTCGAGTCTCGAATTGGTACGTCAAGTTCGATTTAGTACTCAGTTAAAACATGTTGCAAATATGTGGCATACTTTTAGGCGCATGGTCGTTGTACACAAAGAATGTTGGTTGTTGTACACAATGAATCCAACAGATGGCGTTAATTTACAAAATGTATCCTCCGAATATCTAAACTTGTTGCCACATCACATTGTCCCCCTCTTAGTTTTGTTCGTCCCGAACAAGCACATCATCATTGTTTTCGTGGTAACGATGCAGTCGATCCACATGGACAATTTTCATTTTTGCTCTTGGTCCTCGTTGGATTCGGAAAACGACGTCATTAATGCGCGTAACTACTTGGTAGGGACCTTCCCAGTCCTGCTGAAGCTTGGGCGATTCTCCTTTTCTGCGATGTGGGTTGTAAAGCCATACCATATCTCCCTCATTGAATTCAGGTGCTGTTGCTCGCGCATTGTATCTGGTCCTCAGGCGGTCTCTCGCAATGTTTATATTGCTTTGGGTTCTTTGGTGTGTGTCGTTGATCCTTTTAATCGGGGCGCTCATTTTGTTCTGGTGCATCTTAGCGCTTGCCTTGACTTTAGGTCCTCTACCAGCTTTGCACGTGGTGCACTTTCGACACCATCTCTCGACATCTTTTCTTACAGTTAACCAATAAAAACGTACCCGTACCTTTTTCCGTGTCTTGTTGATTCCTAAGTGCCCGCCGGATTTTTCATCGTGCATTTCCCTTAAAATCTCCTGCACTTTCGACCGTGGCACCACAAGCTGCATCTTAAAGGATCTTCTATTCGGTATTTCCCATTTTCTCCACAAAACACCATCTTTTACATGGAGAGAGTCCCACTGCGCCCAGTATGCCTTTAAGGTAGGACTTCTGTCGGAGATATCTCTTGCATTCGGCTTATCCATAGATTCCTTCCATACAAGAATCGGCTCGATGTCAGGATCTTCCTTTTGTGCATTACGAAGTTCTTCCGCAGTCCAACCCTTTACAGGTTCAGCCCTTAGTCTCTGAACAGAAATACTTTCGTCCTTCTTAACGTTCAAACACCTAGGATGCGCTCTTTCTGAAGATGGCCGTAGGATTTCATCACTGCTTATGATCGTCCGAAGATTTACAGCATTCTCGTTTCCGTACACCATTGGAATCTCGACAAATGAATACCTTAACACCTGCATTCGAAAGTCTAGGACTACATCATGTGCCTTCATAAAATCCACACCTAGTATGCAGTCGTCGCATATGTCAGCTACCAAGAATGCATGTGCGAAGGTCAGCCCTGCCAGTTCTATCTTCAGAAGTACCTCTCCGTATACTTTTGCTACTTCTCCCGTAGCTGCCTTCAGACTGTTCCAGCTGGTGTTGTGTAGCCAGGACGTCTGGACAAGGCCTCTTCTAATTATGGAGGCCATGGCACCCGTATCGATAGTGGCCACACATTTTCTGTTGGCGATGACGGTCTCCACCGTCAAACTCTGGTTGCAGCGTTTCGTTTGCGCAACTTGGATAATGGTCCTGGGGGCGTTCATTTCATCAACCGACTTCTGCTCTGCAAAGTTGGTTCTTACGCGCTTCCCACACTGATGTATCCCCAAATCATTCCCGGTAGGGTAAGTGATATCCCTGTCAGTAGGCCTTTTTCTCGCGCTATGTGGGCAGCTTACCTGTGGAGATCTGCATTGTCGCTGTAGGTGTCCTAGCTTGTTGCAATTCCAGCATCTCATTTGACCTCGAGCAGTGTTCGGGTTTTGTCTTTCAATGTCGACACGTTGACATGAGCACTCTAGCGTAGCCATTTCCCTCACGCGATGGCTACCTTGCGAAGCTTGGTCTGCTGCTTCCATTGTCAGGGCAAATGCTAAAGCCTCAGCGAACGTTTTCTTACCTGCCATTCTCACAGCCATTTGTAGTTTTCCATCTGCAATGGCATTAGTGAACGCATCGGTTGCCAGTTCGTTTATGATTTCCCTGCTGATATTGGGATAAGACAGATTGGCCAAGCGCTCGATATCAGCTTGCAATTGTTGTAGCGTTTCACCTCTTGTCTGGACCCTTCGACGCAACTGGACTCGGTAAACTTGCTGCATGTGGTCGTCGCCAAACCTCATCTCGATTGCCTTGACCATGACATCATAATCCTGATGTTTGTCTTCAGGAATGGTCTGCAGAAATTCGGCAGCTGTTCCTTTGAGCGCAAGCGTAAGAGCAATTGATTTGTCTTCGTTGTCCCAGTTGTTCGTCAAGGCGGCAGCTTCGAACTGCCTCTTATAAATTGGCCATGATGTTTGACCATCGAAGACAGGGGGCTGCATTTCCTTTCTTCGTGGACCGTCGCTCGAATTATCCCGAACCTTCTGCTTTTTCAAAGAATCAAATTCCTTAGCCAGATGTTCGTACTGTTGCTCTACACTTACGAACTTTTCTTCCAAGTTTTCTAATTTGGCTTCGAATTTCTGATCGATTGTTTGAAGTCTTTTGTCGAAGAGAACATTCTGTGCATCGAGTTTGTTTACGAGACCATCAAATTTGCTTTCGAGAACGTTCTTTTGTTCTTCGAGAACGTTCTTTTGGTCGCTTAGTTGCTGCTGGAGAATTTCCAACGAATTCTTCTGCTCATTCTTTTGTTCTTCGAGAACGTTCTGTTGTTTTTCGAAAACGTTCTGTTGTTTTTCGAGAACGTTCTTTTGTTCTTCGAATTTCGACAGAAGCAACTTCATAAAAGCAGGCATTTCATCGGCTGTACTTACTGTGCATTCTCTCCCTTGTTCTTCAACATCGAACAACATGGTATCGGGGTCTCCACCATCCTGCGTGATAGCATTCTGAAGTCGGAGCAATAGTTCCTTTTTCAGCCCCGAAGTCTGAAGATTTCGTTTTCCTAATTCTTCTTTCAACTCAGCTGTTGTTAATTGTTCTAACTTGCGACCCATTTTATGTAACTGAAACACTATTTTCGCAACACAGTCAGTTTTATTTTAATGTCTCTTCTAGAAAGATCTTTTTCCAACACTATTTTTAACAAAAATGCTCGCTATTCACAGTTTTATAGCACAATCAGTTCAATAGTTTCTGGAAAATTCCACTTTCACAATTAAATGAGTCACCGAAACTGTTTTAGAAAATGTCACTATGGAATTTTCTAGCACTTTACTGAGTTTTATCCCCAATTTCTGACACCAATGTGATATTTTTGCCTGGGGTTCGACAAATAGAACTCAATCAAAATTCCAAAATAATACAACAAATCGCTTTATTTTATAAAACACAACGTCTTTCAGTTTAAATAACACCAATTTAACTTATTTCACTTATTCACAATTCAAATACGTTTTTATAATTCAACACTTTTTATTTAATCTCAATTCAATCACTTCTTACTAATGCTTCCAGTTGTTAACAATTCCACTTTCGAATATAAACTGACTTCTCAATGCAATCTACTCATGTATTTATACAACTTTAAAAGCTTCTGGAAGCTTCTGTCTGGTTCTGGCACAATCTAAGCTTTCGGTACTAATTCGAGTCTCGAATTGGTACGTCAAGTTCGATTTAGTACTCAGTTAAAACATGTTGCAAATATGTGGCATACTTTTAGGCGCATGGTCGTTGTACACAAAGAATGTTGGTTGTTGTACACAATGAATCCAACAGATGGCGTTAATTTACAAAATGTATCCTCCGAATATCTAAACTTGTTGCCACATCACAATAACACCAATTTAACTTATTCCACTTATTCACAATTCAAATACGTTTTTATCATTCAACACTTTTTATTTAATCTCAATTCAATCACTTTTTACTAATGCTTCCAGTTGTTAACAACTCCACTTTCGAAAATAAACTGAACTTTCAATACAATCTACTCTTGTATTTATACAAGTTTACAAGCTTCTGGAAGCTTCTGGCACAATCTAAGCTTTCGGTACTAATTCGAGTCTTGAATTAGTACTTCAAGTTCGATTTAGTACTCAGTTAAAACATATTGCAAATATGTAGCATACTTTTAGGCGCTCACAATGAATGTTGGTTGTTGTACACAATGAATCCAACAGATGTCGTTAATTTACAAAATGTATCCTCCGAATATCTAAACTTGTTGCCACATCACACTACTTTGTTTTGCCGCCATTTTGGTAAATATTAGTCTTGACTGTGACGATGAGAAAGTTATGTTAAATTTTTGGGAGAAACAACGTGCCAACAATAAGCAATATTTATCGTTTAGTGAATGGTTTCGAAAAAAGAGGTTCTGTAGGTGAAAGGCCCAAGCATGGACTACAACGTATTGCAAGATCGGCTGAAAACATTACTGTGGCTCAAGGAAGTGTTCAAAACAATCCATCAACCTCTATTCAACTTTTTAACGCCACCACTGCATGCTTTGGTCTTGGTTAACATGTGGTATCAACAAAACGGTGCCACATCGCATATATCTAGAATTACAATGGAATTACTGCGAGACCTCTTTCCACAACAAGTTATTTCAAGAAATGGTGATGTTGATTGGCCTCCACGGTCGCCTGATTTGACTGCTCCGGACTTCTTTTTGTGGGGATATCTGAAAAGCAAGGTTTATGCAAACAACCCAGAAACGCTTGAGCAACTCAAACAAAATATTCGGGATGAAGTTAATGAAATACCGCGTGAAATGTGTGAGAATGTAATGAAAAATGTGCTCAAAAGGGCTCGCATTTGTGAAACAAACAGAGGCGTACATTTACCTGGTATTGTATTCCATACACAATTGCCGACATTAAAAAAATCATATATTATCAATATAAGATCCATTTTCTTTCATTTAATCAAAAATTATAAACAAACAAAGTAATATACCTTTCCGGCGGACACCGTGTATTTTTAATAATTAAAAAAATTTTTTTTTTTTGAAAAATCAATATTTTGAAAACGGGTAGATGAATATTTTTTAAATGTATGTTATTTTTGTGCTCTTAAGTTATTTTTTTTAATTTCTTCAAAAAGTTGTTAAAAATAACCGTTTTATTTAAAAACCGTTCTTACGATTTTGAAAAAAATCACATTTTTTAACCTTTCTTAAAGAAACAAAATGGCGCGTAAATTATTTCACTCAATACAATTTAACGTACTTTATCTAAGAATCAAGTCACAAAAATCTAATAAATACTTTGATGTTAACTTTAATTTTCTTAAATTTTATTCTAACATGTGAGCAAGTACGTGCGATCGAGTTGTGCAATTTATTTTATTTTAATATATACATACACCTGCAGCTACTAAGGGATTATCTAGCATAAGAACTAGAGTCGTGCGACCCAGTCGTGTATTTTAATTTATAACTATATATTTATATATTTATATTTAAATTTTAAGTAAAGCTATAAAACTTCCGTATGTTTTTGGAGCTGTGATGTCGTGAAAGAAAAACTAAAAAAAACGTGATACATTATTTTAAAACATCTGGCACGACTGGGTCGCACGTAGTTGCTCTTATGAGCCTAATTACATTGGAAAGATCTTTGACAGAAACAGGTAACATTTACGTTGAAAATAACACAGTTTGATTATGTAAAAAAGTATCAAAACCACAATACTTAACGGTTTCTAGTAAAAATGAAAAACGCCATCACACGTCTTAAATAACAAAGAATTTATGAAAAATTTATTTCAAAAATTGTAGGACCGGTTTAGATAAAATCCAGTTTTTTATTTTTAGTTTTTTGAAAAAAAATTTTGTTTTGAAATGTTGGTAAGCAGTTTTTTAGAGTTTTATATACATGCGATTATAAAACTTATGCAGAATTAATTAAATTACCTAGATCTTCTTAAATATTAAATAAAAAGCCGTTACCGAGAAAGTCCAAAATTAAAAAAAAAACCGTTATATGAAAGGTACCGTTAATAGACTTTTACTGTAAATTTGGTTCTAACCAGATGATAGCCAATACTAACAAAAAATTCTCAAAAAATTTCATCAAAATCGTTTTCGAGAAAAATAAGCTTTCCCTAAACGGTCATATGGCAGGTACCGTTATTTTTAGGCCTACAAATAAAATTTCAATTTCCCCTCTGGGGAATGCCAAAATAATCTTTATGATCGTAATGTCATGTTTGATTGTTATCTCATTTTTTTTAGATTCACGAATCCTAAACTTGCTTTATAGTCCCTATAATCGCAAGTAAAAAGGACACTTATTTCTGAAACGCACATTAATAAGGAAACTTCTAACAATAAATGAGATAATGCAAGCATATGTGCAGTCAATATTAAATACTGACTTTCGACATATTGCATCAATAAATTGCCTCCATCGGGTGCATAACAGCTAAACATAGATAGTTGGTTGTTTGGAATATCCGCAGCCATTACTTGACAACATAACGAAAGTATTCAGTCAATGTTGGCCCCTCCAGAACTTTAGGACCTTTATAGGTGGTGGCGGTGGGGAAGAGATATTAACCATATTTATGATAATGTAATTTTCATATCAACAATATAAATTTAAAATGGCTCGACTGATTTTAAAAATTCTGTTTTGTGTATTACCATGGTAAGCTGGTAATTTTTTAGATATACTTGGGTGCTGGGACGTTGGGATGCAGAAAGTATATGTTCTACCCGAGCGACGCCGGATGGGTCAGCAAATAAAAATACTACTTCTGCCACTAAAATCCGAGATTAAAAATATAGTGAGATTTTTATTTATCTGGAAGGTGTAAAAGCAAAAAAAAAAAATTATTACGAATTACTCTCTGCCAAAGTTTTTCAAAGGTTTAACAAATCAAAGTTATAACCAGGACCGATTCGAGCAACCGAGAAAAAAAAGCCTAAAACAGATAAAGGAAAGGAAGATCTGTTAAAATCTTACTCATGGTTTAGAAAATTATCTCAGCCAGTAGGTCAAGAAAGTTATAGAAATGTTTGCATTTGATCTGATGAAAGTCGTAATCGACTGAAGGCTGCACTTTTTACTTGCGATTTATAGGTACTATAAGGCAAGTTATGCATTCGTAAAAAAAAAAAAAATTCTAACAATCAAACATGATATTACGATGATAGAGAAGTCAAAAAAAGTGGGTCCGGAAATTCCGTCCGTCTGTCTGTCTGTCTGTCTGTCCGTATCGATATCTACAGCCTAAACGGTTGGGCCGATTTGATTCAAACTTGGTATATAGTATTTTTTGAGTGCTCTACCCGACGGTTTTTGGAATTGGCTTTCTAGCTCCAAAACTAACGGTACCTGCCATATAACTTTTATTGAAAAACTTATTTTTCTCGAAAACGGCTCCTACGATTTGATAAAACTTTCAGAATGGTGTTTTCTGTGCAAAATCTATCTTTTAGTTTTAATGGATTTTTCAGAAAATGTTTTATAACGGTACCTCCCATATGACCGGTTTTTTAAAATCAGACCTCGTTAACTAATTGACGGATTTTGATGAAATTTTCAAAATATGTAGTGTTTTATTATTTAAATAAGATTGTTTATCAAAATTTTCAAAAACATTTTTTTTTTAATTTTAATAATTTTTTTAAAAAAATATTTTGTTTTTTGAATATTTTGAAAACGGATCTATAGATTTTTTTTTTAATTTTTCTCCTAGTATAAACTATAGATTTCTTAAAATTGACATACTTAAAAAAATTTTAAAATATGTTTTCGAAAAGTTTTTCAAAAAAAACATTTTTTTTGAAAAAACTGGTCGAACGATTTTGAAATGAAAAATTCATAAAATAGAAAACAGCAAAAGAAATAAGATGGCTTACAACATTTTTTCCAAAAAACGTTATGAATAGTGTTTTTTTGATTTCATAAAATTTTTTCCCCAACATTTTATTTCATATTGCTCGGCTAAGCCCTAGCCATTTGTCAAATAAAAGAAAGTGACAACCTACATTACATACATACTTACGTATTTTAAAGTATTTTTCATCATCATAAAAGCACAGAATAAATAAGGAAGCCTTTGATAAACACACAAAAACAACTAACTAATGAAAAAAAACCATTCGATTACTAATGAATGCAAAAATTTCAATCGAGAAAACAAAAGTTTACACCTTCCTTTAAACAAACAAAACCACTGTGTTAACTTTTAATATTGTCTCTATACCTACTCGCTTAACAGTAGTTGGAACGCGTATCTTAATTTTAGTACCTACCTTCCTTCCAACCTTATTATAGGTACCTAAATCCTTTATAAATTCAATTGGTCCAATATTGGGACGTATAAAGGTCCCTTTACCTAGCATTATTGCCATACTGCTGATTCCGACGAATCTTTATGCCAGTTGTTCAAATTTGTCCATACCAAAATGAAAATTTAACTGAAAAAAGTCCTTTATATCTTTTTATTAGCAAATTATATTATAAACAGTAAGCAGCAAGTGGAAAGATAATACACTAAAAAACTGCAAAAGCTAACAATCCTATATATTTATGTGTTTATCCCTTTATCGTGACGCATGTTCGTTCGAGCTTCAAACCATAACGATTCTAAAGAAGTTGCACGTCAAAAAAAAGATTAAAATTAAATCTTTGTCAAAAAGACGCCTGTACCTAAAAAGGATTAGCACACGGGAGCAAGTACGTGCGACCCAGTCGTGCCTTTTATTTTTTAATATTTATCCACTTTTCTACCTGTAACTGGCAAGGTAACATTATTTTACCTCATGATTAAGCCTTCCAAGAGCCATAAATTTATTCATTGGATTTCAAACCAAACCGTAACAAGATTAAAAAAAGGTTAGCAGAATGGTTAATGAAGTAATTTGGGAAAAAAGTAATTAGTAAATGAAATAACAATTAACAACAAAGTCATTAGAAGAAAAGGATATATAAGAACTAGATATCAGGTGAAACCGGTAAGTTGATAACTATAATTCGTGAAGATTGTTCTATGTACAACACTGTTTCAAAAATTGTTTATATCAAACTATTTAACTTAAAGTTCTTACTAATATTTAATTTGCAAAATATATCAATAAAATAATAATCTGCCATGTCAGCAAGTGGAAAACACGTCTTCAAAAACGACGGACATGCAACAAGTTTTTTCGAAAAACTGTTGAGTTTCTATAAAGAACAGGAACTCTTTGATACCATCATATTAGCTGGGGACAATTGCGTTAAGATTCATGCCAACAAAGTCATCCTGTCCGCTTTTAGTGATTACTTTTTGAAAACATTTCGAGGAAGCCCTACATCTTTAGGCGGAAACGTAGTCGAACTCAAAGAAATCGAGCCCACTGCACTAAAGCTGGTAATTGATTTCATATATTCGGGTTGCATTGAGTTGAGCTTGGAAAGTTCTGAAGACCTTCTTCGAATTGCAGTGTTTTTGAAAATTCAAACTTTGATCGATGGTTGCTATGGTTTTATCGAAAAGCATGGAATTATCAAGAACAACTGCCTCAAATGGCTTTCCCTATCGAAAGAACTGAACTTATCCGAATTGAAAGAGAAATCTTTAACTTATACCTACAACCATTTTGAGGAAATATCAAAGGAAAAAGAAATCCTGCTGCTGAATGAGATTGAATTAAAGGATCTGCTATTTAACTATAATCCCCGTGGAGACTTCGAAGAGCACGTCTTTCTGGCTATGGTAGCTTGGGTGGAATATGACAAGGTGCAGCGGCAACATCTGTTATTCCAGCTCTTGAAAATGGTTCGGTATAAATATCTTAGCCCGAAGTTCATCATTACACATAGGAGGTCTGTCTGCAAGACGGTGGAAAGCTACGAATTGATTTGCAGTTGGCTTCAATGGCACCTAGCACCAGAAACAATGAATATTGAAGAAAAAACAATCGATTTGAAGCCCAGAGAAGGCGATGAAAAACTTGCTGTTGTATGCTGTTTAAAATGGGACGAAGTTGTGATTCAAACGTGGAATTCTGTGGAGGATTCATGGTCAATCCAACGAAAAATACCTCTTTGGAAAGAGAAAATATATTATTCGGCGATTGTGATTGATGAAAGACTAATTATAGTTGGAGGGGAAATGGGTGGTTCAGTAACAAATAGCGTGGAATGCTTAGATTTGCGCACCATGACGTGGACTGATTTGCCACCAATGCGATATGAACGATGGTCTTCTCAGTTGTTCAATTTGAACGGGAATTTGGTTATTTTTGGAGGTTGCGATAAGGACGTTCAATTAGTTAATACGATGGAAATATATGATTTTTCAACCTGCAAGTGGCATGAACACCAAATGTCAGTACACATGAAATATAGCGAAGTAGCTGCTTATAATGAAAATTTATACATTCTCGATTTTGAAACTGGCATTTTGCAATGCTATGATGACCACTCCAAACAATGGACTTCGAAATCAATAATTAAACAAGATCTCCATGGCTTTGGATTTGCTGCAGTTGGTGAATTTTTGTACGTTATTGGAGGTCGGAATAAACAAAGTGTTTCTACAAATTCTGTCAAACGTTACGATTTATCCAACGATACCTGGTGTAAGGTGAAACCAGTGCCAAAATCTCAGTGTTACATAAAGACCAAGGTTTTCGATAATAAAATTTTAAATTTCTGTTTATATGAAAAATTGCTACAAGAATATAACCCTGAAACCGACACGTGGAGGAATCTGTGGTGGCGTATGGAATACCTTTTTTTGTACTTACCCCAATAAGTTCTAATATGGTGTAGTCTTTAAAACTCATATTATTTGTAAAATATTGGTGCTTAACTTATATAAAATGTAAAAACATAACGTGAAAAAATTTTAATTATATTGTGATATTTTGGCCTGGGGTTCGACAAATAAAACTCAATCAAAATTCCACAATAATAAAACAAATCTCTTTATTTTATAAAACACAACGTCTTTCAGTTTAAATAACACCAATTTAACTTATTTCACTTATTCACAATTCAAATACGTTTTTATAATTCAACACTTTTTATTTAATCTCAATTCAATCACTTTTTACTAATACTTCCAGTTGTTAACAATTCCACTTTCGAAAATAAACTGAACTGTCAATGCAATCTACTCTTGTATTTATACAACTTTAAAAGCTTCTGGAAGCTTCTGTCTGGTTCTGGCACAATCTAAGCTTTCGGTACTAATTCGAGTCTCGAATTGTTTCGTCAAGTTCGATTTAGTACTAAGTTAAAACATGTTGCAAATATGTAGCATACTTCTAGGAGCATGGTTGTTGTACACAATAAATGTTGGTTGTTGTACACAATGAATCCAACAGATGGCGTTAATTTACAAAATGTATCTAAACTTGTTGCCACATCACATTGTCCCCCTCTTAGTTTTGTTCGTCCCGAACAGGCACATCATCATTGTTTCCGTGGTAACGATGCAGTCGATCCACATGGACAATTTTCATTTTTGCTCTTGGTCCTCGTTGGATTCGGAAAACGACGTCATTAATGCGCGTAACTACTTGGTAGGGACCTTCCCAGTCCTGCTGAAGCTTGGGCGATTTTCCCTTTCTGCGATGTGGGTTATAAAGCCATACCAGATCTCCCTCATTGAATTCAGGTGCTGTTGCTCTCGCATCGTATCTGGTCTTCATGCGGTCACTCGCAATTTTTATGTTGTTTCTTGTTCTCTGGTGAATGTCGTTGATCCTTTCTCTAAGATCTAACACGTAGTCCTCTTCGCATTTTGGGTCTTCAATAGGAAATCCGAATTTTAGCTCACTTGGAAGCCGGGCAGTTCGTCCAAATAGAATTTCGGATGGAGTGTATCCAGTTGTACTATGAACCGCATTCCGGTAGGCCATAAGAAATAAAGGAATTCGCCGATCCCAATCCCGTTGGTTCTCGTTCACGACTTTGGACAGATGTTCCTTCAAGGTCTTGTTAAATCTTTCTACCATTCCATCAGACTGTGGATGAAGAGGTGTTGTCCTTGTTTTCTTTAACCCGAGTGATGCGCATACTTCCTGGAATACCTTCGACTCGAAGTTTCGCCCTTGGTCGGAATGCAATTCCATAGGCACCCCGAACCTGCAGACCCAGTGGTCCACTATCTGCTCGACAACGGTCTTAGCTTCTTGATTGGGTATCGCAAAAGCCTCCGGCCATTTGCTGAAGTAGTCCATGACAACAAGGATGTAACGGCTACCGTTTTCAGTTTCCGGGAACGGGCCTGTGATGTCAACGGCGATTCTTTCAAAAGGGGCGCTCACGTTGTACTGGTGCATTTTACCTCGTGTTTTGACTTTGGGTCCCTTGCTAGCTGCGCATGTTATGCACTTTCGACACCAGCTCTCTACATCGTTTCTCACGCTTAGCCAATAAAAGCGTTCCCGTACCTTTTCCAATGTTTTGTTGATTCCCAAGTGCCCACCGGATATTCCAGCATGCATTTCTCGTAGGATCTCCTCTACTTTCGATCGTGGAACCACAAGCTGCATCTTAAAGGATCTTCCATCCGGCATTTCCCATTTTCTTCGCAAAACACCATCTTCCACATGGAGAGAGTCCCACTGCGCCCAGTATGCTTTTAAAGTAGGACTTCTGTCGGAGATATCTCTTGCGTTTGGTTTCTCCATAGATTCCTTCCATGCAAGGATTGGCTCGATGTCAGGGTCTTCTTTTTGTGCATTACGAATTTCTTCGGCACTCCAACCCTCTACAGGTTCGGCTCTTATTCTCTGGACAGATATACCTTCATCCTTTTCCTCTTTTCGCGCACAATGTTTGCAACTGGGCTCACATGGTCTGCGGGAAAGCGCGTCCGCATTGCAGTGCAGTCTTCCTTTGCGATGCTGTACTTCGAAGTCGTAAGTCTGCAATCGTTCGATCCATCTTGCTACCTGCCCCTCAGGATTTTTGAACTGTAGCAACCATTTTAAAGCGGCGTGATCGGTACGCAGGATGAATCTCTGTCCATACAGATATTTATGGAAATGTTTTGTCGCCAGTATCAGAGCAAGGAGTTCCCGTCTGGTTACACAGTAGTTTCTCTCTGGTCGCGACAGAACTTTGCTGAAATAGGCTACCACTTTCTCCTGCCCATCTTGTATCTGCGACAGAACTGCTCCAACACCCACGTTACTAGCATCCGCGTCCACAATAAATGTTTTGCCAGGGGTGGGGTAAGCTAGTATTGGTGCCTCACAAAGTCGCTGTTTTAGATGTTGAAAGCTTCTTTCGCACTCACCTGACCATTTAAATTGTCTACCCTTCTCAGTTAGCTGGTGCAGACACTTTGCGATTCCGGCAAAATCTTTGACGAACCTCCTGTAATAAGTGGCGAGACCGAGAAAGCTCCTCAGCTGGTGTTTATCTTCGGGAACTGGCCAATTTCTCACGGTTTCGATTTTCTCCGGGTCAGTGTTTACTCCATTTGATGATATCACATGTCCCAAATATTTCACCTCAGCTTTGAACAGAGCACATTTCTTTGGATTTAGTTTCAAATGTGCAGTTCGAAGTCGTGTAAACACCTCCCTCAAGTTGTCGCGATGTTCAGCGAACGTCTTTCCCACAACGATGACGTCATCCAAGTACACCAGGCAGGTTTTCCATGTCAGACCCTGTAACACACGTTCCATTAAACGCTCAAAGGTGGCTGGAGCGTTACACAAGCCAAATGGCATAACGGTAAACTGCCATAGTCCATTTCCCGTTGTGAAAGCGGTCTTTTCTTTGTCTTCTGGATGGATCTGTACCTGCCAGTAACCACTTTTCAGATCGAGGGTGGAAAACCATTTCGCTCCAGAAAGGGTATCCAAGGTGTCATCTATTCGAGGCAAGGGGTAGCTGTCCTTCTTGGTGACATCGTTGAGCCTCCGGTAATCCACGCAGAATCGAGTGCTGCCGTCCTTCTTTTTTACTAGTACAACGGGTGATGCCCACGGACTTTTTGAGCTTTCGATTAGACCGTCTTTTTCCATGGTTGATATCATCTCATCGACTTCCGGCTGTTTTGCCAATGGAAGTCTTCTAGCAGGTTGTCGGATCGGTCTGCTATCGCCGGTGTCTATTCGGTGCTGTACTAGGTGTGTTCGACCATAGTCTCCATCCTGCGATGCAAATATATCAGCAAACTCGCCAATGAGATTTTTGGCCATGGTTTTCTGCTCCTGATTTAGCTCACAGTTTCCAAGGATAGCATTACATACCTCAGCCAATTTTGTTGCAGAAACAGGACTCGCAGAATCACTCCCAGATGTTGTCGATATGGCTGCAATGGGTACGCATCTTCCAATCACCTCTCCTTGTCTGAGCTTGACGGAGTGTTTGTTCGGATTCATCAGCCTTACCGGAACCATGTTTTTCTTTGGTTCCACTAAAATCTTTCCAACGATATAGCTTGGAAAGTCCTCTTTATTATCTGCTTCAATGAAATAGAATCGGTGGTTCCCAGGATCACCCTCCAAACGCGTCCAAAGAACTGTCTCTGAAGAAGGTGGTAGGACTTCATCTCTGCTTATAACCGCCCGAAGATTCACAGCGTTCTCGTTTCCGTATACCATAGGGATCTCAACGGTTCGATACCTTAATACTTGCATTCGAAGGTCTATGATTACCTCATGTGCCTTCATGAAATCCACTCCAATGATGCATTCGTCGCATATGTCGGCTACCAAGAATGCATGTGAGAAGGTCAACCCTGCCAGTTGTATCTTTAGAAATACCTCCCCGTATACTTTTGCTGCTTCTCCCGTAGCTGTCTTCAGAGTGTAGCAGCTGGTGTTATGTAGCCAGGATGTCTGAACAAGGTCTCTTCTGATTATGGAGGCTGTGGCACCCGTGTCGATAGTGGCCACACATTTTCAGTTTCTGATGACTGTCTCCACTGTCAAGCTCTTGCTGCAGCGTGTAGTTTGCGAAACTTGGATGATGGTCCTGGGGGCGTCGATTCCATCAACCAACTTCAGCCCCGCGAAGTTGGTTCTTAGGCGTTTCCCGCCTGCTGTTGATCAGAAGCTTGTCCAGCAGTGTGAGTGCTAATCCTGCCAGATGCTTCGTCATTCTGCCTCCTCCTTGTGCAATGTGGGCAGCTTACCTGTCTAGGCATAGATCTGCATTGTCGCTGTAGGTGTCCTAGCTTGTTGCAATTCCAGCATCTCATTTGACCTCGAACAGTGCTCGGGTTTTGTCTTTCAATGTCGACACGTTGACATGAGCACTCTAGCGTAGCCATTTCCCTGACGCGATGGCTACCTTGCGAAGCTTGGTCTGCTGCTTCCATTGTCAGGGCAAATGCTAAAGCCTCAGCGAGCGTTTTCTTACCTGCCATTCTCACAGCCATTTGTAGTTTTCCATCTGCAATGGCATTAGTGAACGCATCGGTTGCCAGTTCGTTTATGATTTCCCTGCTGGTATTGGGATAAGACAAATTCGCCAAGCGCTCAATGTCAGCTTGCAATTGTTGTAGCGTTTCACCTCTTGCCTGGACCCTTCTGCGCAACTGGACTCGGTAAACTTGCTGCATGTGGTCGTCGCCAAACCTCATCTCGATTGCCTTGACCATGGCATCATAATCCTGATGTTTGTCTTCAGGAATGGTCTGCAGCAATTCGGCAGCTGTTCCTCTGAGAGCAAGCGTAAGAGCAATTGATTTGTCTTCATTGTCCCAGTTGTTCGTCAAGGCGGCAGCTTCGAACTGCCTCTTATAAATTGGCCATGATGTTTGACCATCGAAGACAGGGGGCTGCATTTCCTTTCTTCGTGGACCGTCGCTCGAATATTCCCGAACCTTCTGCTTTTTCAGAGAATCAAATTCCTTAGCCAGATGTTCGTACTGTTGCTCTACACTTTCTACTTGCCTTCCGAACTTTTCTTCTAAGTTTTCTATTTTCTGATCTACTATTTGGAGTCTTTTGTCGAAGAGAGCATTCTGTGCATCTAGCTTGTTTTCGAGAGAATCCCTTTGTTCGCTTAGTTGCTTCTGAAGAACTTCTAAAGAATTCTTCTGCTCATTCTTTTGTTCGTCGAATTTACTCTCGAGAACGTTCTTTTGTTCTTCGAGAACGTTCTTTTGTTCTTCGAGAACGTTCTTTTGTTCTTCGAATTTCGACAGAAGCAACTTCATGAAAGCAGGCATTTCATCGGCTGTACTTACTGTGCATTCTCTCCCTTGTTCTTCAACATCGAACAACATGGTATCGGGGTCTCCACCATCCTGAGTGATAGCATTCTGAAGTCGGAGCAATAGTTCCTTTTTCAGCCCCGAAGTCTGAAGATTTCGTTTTCCTAATTCTTCTTTCAACTCAGCTGTTGTCAATTGTTCTAATTTGCGACCCATTTTATGTAACTTAAACACTATTTTCGCAACACAGTCAGTTTTATTTTAATGTCTCTTCTAGAAAGATCTTTTTCCAACACTATTTTTAACAAAAATACTCGCTATTCACAGTTTTATAGCACAATCAGTTCAATAGTTTCTGGAAAATTCCACTTTCACAATTAAATGAGTCACCGAAACTGTTTTAGAAAATGTCACTATGGAATTTTCTAGCACTTTACTGAGTTTTATCCCACTTCTGACACCAATGTGATATTTTGGCCTGGGGTTCGACAAATAAAACTCAATCAAAATTCCACAATAATAAAACAAATCTCTTTATTTTATAAAACACAACGTCTTTCAGTTTAAATAACACCAATTTAACTTATTTCACTTATTCACAATTCAAATACGTTTTTATAATTCAACACTTTTTATTTAATCTCAATTCAATCACTTTTTACTAATACTTCCAGTTGTTAACAATTCCACTTTCGAAAATAAACTGAACTGTCAATGCAATCTACTCTTGTATTTATACAACTTTAAAAGCTTCTGGAAGCTTCTGTCTGGTTCTGGCACAATCTAAGCTTTCGGTACTAATTCGAGTCTCGAATTGTTTCGTCAAGTTCGATTTAGTACTAAGTTAAAACATGTTGCAAATATGTAGCATACTTCTAGGAGCATGGTTGTTGTACACAATAAATGTTGGTTGTTGTACACAATGAATCCAACAGATGGCGTTAATTTACAAAATGTATCTAAACTTGTTGCCACATCACAATATTAAAAACAAGACAAGTTGTTAAAAGGTATTCTTAAACGTTTAAGTTTAATGTTCCGGATATAGCAAACAGAGAAAGCTGTTTTCTTATGTTTTTATGAGTCTATAGTTGGAAATCAATCGTCCAAGCACTAGATTTAATTTTTACCTGCGATTATAGGTACCATAAGGCAAGTTATGGATTCGTGAAAAAAATAAGTTCTAACAATCAAGTGGCCGATTTGCTTCAAAATTGGTATTTAGTATTTATTTAGTAGTATCTCGGGGGGTGTTTTTTATTTTTGCTCTAGGTCGAAAGATAACGGTACCTGCCATACAATCTTTAACAAGAATTTTGATTTTATCTAACGATTTTGATAAAACTTTCAGGGTGCTATTTTTTTTACAGCAATACATCTTTCAATTAGACTTATTTTTTTGAAATTTGTTATTTAACATACCTCTCATAGAACCGGTTTTTTTCAAATGCAGTTTTATCGTAAAACATTATCCAGATTTCAATAAAATTTTGCACACACGAAACTTTTTTTTTCTATTTTTCATTAAAGTTTAAAAAAAAATGACTTAAAAAAAGTGGCCGAACGGTTTTAATATTTTTTTTCTCGATAGACATTTAGTTTTCAAATTGTATTGCATACTTAGTTTTCCCGAGAAAACTCTTAAACTAATTAAAAAAATTAAAGAATTTTCGAAAAAAAAGTTATTTTTGTTTAATATACGTATACATACATATGCAGCCACTAAGAAATTATCTAGCATAACAACAAGTTCGTGCGACCCAGTCGTTCATTTTTTAAATTTTATTCTACAATTTGACCGCACATATGAGCAAGTACGTGCGATCCAATCGTGCAATTTATTTATATTATCTAACCATATCTCTGATATTTTATTTAACCAAAATGCTCATTGTTTTACGTCTTGTTCTGAAACCCCGTTTAAATAAAATCGTTTTGACATCAATACTTTAAACAAAATCTGCACAAGTGGATCACACTTATTTGGTCTTATAAGTTGCATATTATAACTTTTGACGTGAAGCTACATAATGCCCTTGCAAACCTTGAGCCGTATTCATAAAAACGAAGAATATCCTCCTAAGTATAAGGTAGAAATATAAGATAATGCTTTAAAGTAAAAGGTTCATGTAATTGTATAAGCATTTCCTTCTTTTCGTATTCATAAGAATTTTTGGTTTGGAGGTAAAAACCAAAATTCACGAGCACCTATGTTGAGGTAGTAGGGCCCTTATTTCGAAATCAATCGTCTGGAAGGATTATTTTAGCGCCGGTGGTGGATTGAAAATGGTGATTTTCCAGCTTTTTGTTTGAAGAGGCAAGCTAAGCTGTGATTAAGAATTTTTGCGTGCCACAAGTTTCAGACTTTCTGGTGGCGCCACACTTAACCAGACGGCCACCAGAAGGCCTCACAAACGAATTCTGTGTTTCGGAAATGTAACCATATAAACGACTTATTTATTTATTTATTTCAAAGAAGTATAAGCATTACAATGATACAACAAGATTCGAATCTTTTAAAGTATCCAGTGACTTAAATTACAAACTAACTCATTAACTATGTAATAAACATTAAAAATGCATTATTTATCCTCTATAATAACATTTGATATTAGTTTAAATAGAGCTCTAATTAAATTTAGATACTATAATAATTTAAATTTATAGAAAATAGAAAGATAGAAAGTAGACATGTGTAACGCAGCGCTGCTTTGAAGCAAAGCGCTAGCGCAGCAGCTGCGTTAAGTGGGCTGATACACTCTCTCAGTGCGCCGCGCAGTTGGGGTCCGCGCAGTTGCGGTCCGCCCAGTTGCGGTTCGCGCAGTTGCGGTCCGCGCAGTTGTGCGGATACACAATACACTTGATGTATCTACAACGCTTTTTCGTATAGGATGTAAGAAATTAAAAAAAATGAGCTATATAAATGTAGTCGTGGTGTAGTTGCTCGTACCTGGTAGGGTTTTGTATATAATGTGATGTGGCAACAAGTTTAGATATTCGGAGGATACATTTTGTAAACTAACGACATCTGTTGGATTCATTGTGTACAACAACCACCATTTATTGTGTACAACAACCATGCCCCTAAAAGTATGCTACATATTTGCAACATGTTTTAACTTAGTACTAAATCGAACTTGACGAAACAATTCGAGACTCGAATTGTTACCGAAAGCTTAGATTGTGCCAGAACCAGACAGAAGCTTCCAGAAGCTTTTAAAGTTGTATAAATACAAGAGTAGATTGCATTGAGAGTTCAGTTTAGTTTCGAAAGTGGAATTGTTAACAACTGGAAGCATTAGTAAAAAGTGATTGAATTGAGATTAAATAAAAAGTGTTGAATTATAAAAACGTATTTAAATTGTGAATAAGTGAAATAAGTTAAATTGGTGTTATTTAAACTGAAAGACGTTGTGTTTTATAAAATAAAGAGATTTGTTTTATTATTGTGGAATTTTGATTGAGTTTTATTTGTCGAACCCCAGGCCAAAATATCACATTGGTGTCAGAAGTGGGATAAAACTCAGTAAAGTGCTAGAAAATTCCATAGTGACATTTTCTAAAACAGTTTCGGTGACTCATTTAATTGTGAAAGTGGAATTTTCCAGAAACTATTGAACTGATTGTGCTATAAAACTGTGAATAGCGAGCATTTTTGTTAAAAATAGTGTTGGAAAAAGATCTTTCTAGAAGAGACATTAAAATAAAACTGACTGTGTTGCGAAAATAGTGTTTCAGTTACATAAAATGGGTCGCAAGTTAGAACAATTAACAACAGCTGAGTTGAAAGAAGAATTAGGAAAACGAAATCTTCAGACTTCGGGGCTGAAAAAGGAACTATTGCTCCGACTTCAGAATGCTATCACTCAGGATGGTGGAGACCCCGATACCATGTTGTTCGATGTTGAAGAGCAAGGGAGAGAATGCACAGTAAGTACAGCCGATGAAATGCCTGCTCTCATGAAGTTGCTTCTGTCGAAATTCGACGAACAAAAGAATGAGCAGAAGAATTCGTTGGAAATTCTCCAGGAAGTTCTCGAAAGTAAATTCGATGAACAAAAGAATTCATTAGAAACTCTCCAGAATCAACTAAGCGAAAGACTTCAATCAGAAATTTGAAGCCAAAATAGAAAGCTTAGAAGAAAAGTTCGGAAAGCAAGTAGAAAGTGTAGAACAACAGTACGAACATCTGGCTAAGGAATTTGATTCTTTGAAAAAGCAGAAGGTTCGGGAATATTCGAGCGACGGTCCACGAAGAAAGGAAATGCAGCCCCCTGTCTTCGATGGTCAAACATCATGGCCAATTTATAAGAGGCAGTTCGAAGCTGCCGCCTTGACGAACAACTGGGACAGCGAAGACAAATCAATTGCTCTTACGCTTGCGCTCAGAGGAACAGCTGCCGAATTGCTGCAGACCATTCCTGAAGACAAACATCATGATTATGATGCCATGGTCAAGGCAATCGAGATGAGGTTTGGCGACGACCACATGCAGCAAGTTTACCGAGTCCAGTTGCGCCGAAGGGTCCAGACAAGAGGTGAAACGCTACAACAATTGCAAGCTGACATCGAGCGCTTGGCAAATTTGTCTTATCCCAATACCAGCAGGGAAATCATAAATGAACTGGCAACTGATGCGTTCACTAATGCCATTGCAGATGGAAAACTACAAATGGCTGTGAGAATGGCAGGTAAGAAAACGCTCGCTGAGGCTTTAGCATTTGCCCTGACAATGGAAGCAGCAGACCAAGCTTCGCAAGGTAGCCATCGCGTCAGGGAAATGGCTACGCTAGAGTGCCCATGTCAACGTGTCGACCTTGAAAGACAAAACCCGAACACTGCTCGAGGTCAAATGAGATGCTGGAATTGCAACAAGGTAGGACACCTACAGCGACAATGCAGATCTCCACAGGTAAGCTGCCCACATAGCGCGAGAAAAAGGCCTACTGACAGGGATATCGCTTACCCTACCGGGCATGATTTGGGGATACATCAGTGTGGAAAGCGCGTAAGAACCAACTTTGCAGAGCAGAAGTCGGTTGATGAAATGAACGCCCCCAGGACCGTTATCCAAGTTGCCCAAACGAAACGCTGCAACCAGAGTTTGACGGTGGAGACCGTCATCGCCAACAGAAAATGTGTGGCCACTATCGATACGGGTGCCACGGCCTCCGTATAAACATTGCGAGAGAATTTTGATTGAGTTTTATTTGTCGAACCCCAGGCCAAAATATCACAATAAATTAATGTATTGAATGTAAATCTTACGTTAAGTGTGAGTGTCGGGTAAGACAAATAGTATAGAAAATTGTAGAGTGGATGTATTTTTTTTTTTTTGGTATTAGTGATATTTTTATTAGTTCAACATTTTGAAAAAGAATACAGGGTGTTTCGAATTATCATTATTTTAATTATATTATGAGAAATCGCAAAATCGCAAAAATGTTAAAATGGTAGATATTTAGTTTAGAGGAATAGGTATTATAGATGAAATTGAATAAAACAAGTGTGTTTCTATGGAAAAAACTAAGTTCACCTATTTTTATAATTTTTTCAAATTAGATGTTTGTTCATAAATTTAACAAAACTTGCAGGGTTATGGTAAAATAACCAAAAGTAAATCTGTGCGGTACAGGGTGTATAGAAAATGCAATTGATTTCTTATTTCGATTAAAGTTATGATATCTAGGGTGTTTGGTGATAGATTTCTATGAAACTCCAAATATTTGTTTTCTAGTGAAAAATGAAATCAAAAGTTAGTCTTGTAACGCAGGGTGCATCGAAAAAAGTACTTTTCTTTTGTTATAACTTGGACAGTAAAAATAAAATCTGGGATGTTTGTTCATCAGATTATATAAAACTTGCAGAGTACATACTAAAATAGCCAGACATTATTGTTTGCGCTACAGGTTGTGCAAGAAATGCAACTTCTTTTAATTGCTGATTTAGATTTCAAAGATGATATCTTTGGTATTTGGTGATAGATTTCAATTAAATTCCAAATACTTATTTATATTTGAGTCAAAAATGTAAGTAAAAGTAATATTTTAATGCAGGGTGCATCGACTAAACTAATTTCACTTTTGTTATAATTTTGACAAATCTGGGTCGTGTGTTCATCAAATTAAATAAAACTTTCATAGCATATACTAAAATAGCTAAAAGTAATTATTTGCGACACAGGGTGTGCAGAAAATGCAAATGCTTTTGATTTTTTATTTCGATTTAAGTTATAATATCTAGGGTGTTTGGTGATAGATGTAAAATGTAAGCAAAAGTTATTATTTTAACGCAGGGTGCATCGAAAAAACTACTTCGCTTTTGTTATAATTTGGACAAGTAAAATAAAATCTGGGATGCTTGTTAATCAGAATATAAAAAAACTATAAGAGTTAAATAGCCAAATATTATTGTTTGCGCTACAGGGTGTGCAAGAAATGCAACTTCTTTGAATTACTTATTTCGATTTAAATGATGATAGGTATCTTTGGTATTTGGTGAGGGAGTTTAATAAAATTCCAAATATTTGTATTTTAGTCAAAAATGTAAGCTAAAATTAAATTATAATTTCACTTTTTTTATAATTTTGAAAAATAAAATGAAACCTGGCTTGTTTGTTCATAAATTAAACAAAACTTGAAGAGTTTCAGGTAATAAAATAACCAAAAGTAGTTATTTGTGCCACAAGGTATGCAAGAAATGACAATTTTTCATTTCTAATTTAATTAAAGTAGTGATACTTTCAGTGTTTGGTGATAGATTTCCATGAAAATCCAAATATTTGTTTTTCAGTCAAAAATGTAAGCAAAAATAATTATTTGAATGCAGGGTGCATCGAAAAATCTAATTTCACTTATGTTATAATTTTGACAATAAAATAAAATCTGGGATGTTTCTTGATTATATTAATAAAAACATACGGCAAACATGTGTTTTATATTTAAAACATTCTTGTAAAAAAGGACGATCTTAAGTATATAATAATAAGAACAAATTGAAAAATAGGCCTGGTTATTTCAGTATCTAATTCTCAATTCTAAAACCTAAAGCAACACCAGAAAGCAGATTTAAAATACACAGCATAACCATATAAAATAAATTGCACGACTGGATCGTACGTACTTGCTCTTATGTGCGGTCACAGCTTGGAATAAAATTTGAAAAATATTAAGGAAACTTCAAAGATTATAATCAATTTTTCTGACTTTTGAAAAATTTAAACGCCATTTTATTTCTTTAAAATGTGAAAAAGTGTGATTTTTAAAAAATCTTTAGAGCCGTTTTTAAATAAAACGGTTATTTTTTAACAACTTTTTTTAAAAAAATTAAAAAAAAATAATTCAGAAATACAAACTTAAGCACAAAAATAACGTACATTTAAAAACAAAATTTTAAAAAAATTCACCTACCCGTTTTCAAAATATTGATTTTTCAAAAAATTATTATTAAAAATACAAAAAAAAAGTTTTCGAAAAAAAATGTATGCAAAATTACTCAGGCTACCTACATCTTCTTGAATATCAATTTTGATTGTAATCGGGTCACCAGTTTTCGAAAAAGTCGAAGAAAAAAAACCGATCCTATGGGAGGTACCGTTTTAGCCCACCATATTAATTTTTTATTCACCAAAATATAATGCATACCTACAGTAGTACACTGATTTTTTTATAAAAAATGTTGGAGCTGTTTTCGAGAAAAATAAGCTACGTAACGGTTATATGAAAGGTACCGTTAATTTTTGAGCTAAACAAAAAATTGAAAATTCTCTAGAATGTCAAAATAACCTTAAGCTCAAAATTTGAAGACGATTGGACAAACCGTTTAGGCTGCAGTCCAAAATACATACGAACAGACAGACAGACGGTCAGAATTTTGCCAGTAACTCAAATATGTTTCTCTATCATCATGTAATCGTAATGTGATGTTTGATTGTTATCTCAAAATGTTTAATCTGCACGAACGCATAACTTCTATTATAGCACCTATAATCGCAAGTAAAAAATAAATTTCACCACTGGATGGCACGTACTTGTGCTTATATGTGAAATTCCTAGGATATTTACATCTTCCTGAATATCAATTTTAATTGTAATCGGATAACCAGTTTCCAGATAGTAAAAAAGGGTCCTAAGGGAGCTTATGATTTTTGTCCACCATCCTATTTTTTCCTTTTTTTCTAAACAACGCACATCTACAATGGTACACTTATATTTTTTCGTAAAAAATCTTGGAGTAGTTTCCAAGAAATATAAGCTCTCACTTAACGGTACTATGGCAGGTACAGTTAATATTTGAGCTAAAAAAATCAAAAAAATTCTTCTCTAAGTGTTTTAAAATATATACAGAAGTAAGAACAGCTAAAAGCCTGCTCGTAATCAGGACGAATTTGTTCAAAAACATGCCTCCAATTCACAAAATTTATTAATTTTTATAATACCTACTATTGTATTGCTTTGATATCCTATAGGTATTGAAATTTAATTAACTAAATTTGGTTTCGAAATAGGTATTTGTTATTGCTAACAAATTATCTGAGGTAAGAAAAATAGGTACCTACCTACATGCTAGTGCTAGATGCAAACATAAACGTTTACATCTTCAAGGAAATTCAAAAATCAAACTTTTCATTCTTAAAATGCATGTTTATATGTAGGTATGTATAGCGAAATATGGCAAGCCTTTTCAAAAGATTGTGGATACGTTTTCTTTAACTATTACTAACTATTATGTTTTACTTTACTTACAAAAATACGCTGGTCGCTTTGATTTATGATTTGTGTATTGTGAATGTGTTACTAATGCTAACTATACACCTAATTATACCTATCCAAGGAACTTTGAACAAGTTCTATAAAACCACCCTCACACACCTTAGCATAAAGTTTTCTCTGCTGTAACAAGCGCTGCCATATGAGGTATTGTTATGCTATTTAGCAATAATTATATTATTATTATTTTTTTCCAAGATGCATATTTTTTTAAATTTGTACCAACAAGATTTTCCCTACACTTATTTTTTTACTACATCAAACGATCTGACAAAAATTGGGGTTTTTAACTTCACACATTTTATTAACTTTATTATAACGAATCTCAGAACTAATCTTAAAACAGAAACTTTAAGTGAAATTCTGGGCACAGAGACTTTAAATATATAAAAGATTTTGTTTATTATTTTTTTTTTAAACTAAATAACTAATTAAAGCGAGGCACAATGTCATGGAAAAATTGAAAAATAATTATTGTATAAGTCATGCATAATTTTAAATAAACTGGTTGGCAACGCTGTTTGTAGCCGATCTACGCCATTCGCAACACATTTGCACCTATGCATTATACATGAATACAGCAGTAATTTACAGTTAAGTCTTAAGTCTATCATGTCTTTACGTTTACTGTCTTCCATTTTGAATTTTTGAATTTTAAAATCAAACGTAAAACGTATCCTACTTCCTATTTTTCATTTCTAATTTCACCTGTTCTGAAATCCAATTTCTCATTTCTGTGTATCAATCGAAAATAAATCGAAGTTTTTTTTAAAATTTAATTCTGTGAAGTGAAAAGTATTTATAAATTTCTAATTTAATTTGTAATTGAAGTAAGTGAATAGTGAAGGGTTCGTAAATACTTTTAAAAAGGTAGGTATTTACAATAAAAGAAAAAAAAACAAGAATCAGGAACACATCTACCTATTTCCAGAAAGGTGACGTGTCACTGTGCCTGTCACTGTTTTGGTCACTGCAAGGACATGCAAAACAATAATAAGCTATCATTAGACGGTCCTTGTAATTGGTCAATGCAGGGACATTCTGACGTCACTATGACGTTGTTTTTTGTCCTAAAAGTGTCACGTCGTGTAATAGTCATTGTTTTGCATGTCCTTGCAGTGACCAAAACAGTGACAGGCACAGTGACACGTCACTTTTATGTCCCTGCAGTGACAAATTACAAGGACCGTTTAATAGCTCTGTCACGGTTGGTGGGAAACAGTGACACTTAGCCTGTCCCTACAGGGACTGTATCCCAACAGTGACCTGGCAGGAATTTCTGCCAGGTCACTGTTGGCACTGTTTGGACTCGGTTGAGCATTCGGAGTTGAACACACTTTTATTCAATAGCTTTGATGGTGCTATCAGATTTTCGTATACCCAAAACACGAGTTGACGGCAAGATGATGAAAAAACATTTTATTTCAAAGAAATTTGCAAAATTTAACCAAAATCAAGAAAAAAAATATGCATTACCACTAAAAAAAAATGTTTTTCAATTGTTTTCAAGTTTAAAAAACATTTTAAGGTCGTTCCTAGAATTTGTATTCTCAAACAACGACAAACGTGTTACCTCAAAGTTTAAAGACCTCGGCAAACAGAGCGCGTTTTTACGCCGCGTTTCAACGCCACGTTGAAGTAGTATACAGCAATACATATCCCATACCATAAGGAGCGCGTTTTCAACGCCGCGTCGAGTTCAACTCGGCGGCAATAAGCGTCGTCTAAGCACGGCGTTGAAATAAATTACAAATTACAAAATAAATACAAATGTGCAACGTTCTGCGGATAGCTCTCTGTTTGACGTTCTCTTACACCGCATTTATAACGCCGCGTCAAAATAATCTCAACGCCGCGTTAAAAACGGGTTCTGTTTGACGAAGCCTTTAATTGAGTTATTATTATATTTATTGAAAATATCTCAATTTGTAGTAGTGACCCGTGGGTTAGTGTGTCGGACTGCTAAGCGAATGAGCCTGGTTTCGAATCCAGCTCATAGCCGTCTTCTTTTTCGGGGTACTGCCTCTTGCGAGGAACTGACAAAACCTGCCAGAGTAAAATTTGTCTTGAAAAAGTGCATCTCATGTAGCCGTTCGGACTCGGCGGTAAACTGTAGGTCCCATCCATACTTGCAGATTAACAACACACACACAGGAATGGTTGAGAGTATAAGTCACTAGGCCTTGGCTCCTTAAGGAGCTGTCGCGCCAATAAATTTATATATTTATTATCTCAATTTGTACACATAGATAATCTATATACATATATATAGATAATATAATTATATATATATGCTCAAAAAAATAATCTTTTCTAACGTGGCGTCAAAAAAAAATAATTTGTTATTTATTTCAACGCCGCGTCTTGACCCAGCGTTAAACTCGACGCGGCGTTGAAAACGCGCTCTTTGTGACATGGGATATGTATTGTGGTATATTACAACGTGGCGTTGAAACTTGGCGCTAAAACGCGGGGTCAAAAGCAGCTGTTTGACGAGACGATATAGCCCTGACTCCTCAGCTCATAATTCTCGCATTAGTTTTGCGCAGAAACCTTCATTCTCACGTTGCAACAACCAATTTTTGGACCACAATGAACGAATTCTTTGCGGTGGCCTTTGGTTGTTGTCGGAGTCATCGTCACTGCTGCTTTCCAATATGTAGGCCGCAAAAATCGCCATCTCTACCATATTTCGTGTGGACATACTTTGTTTGACTTTCCACTTTTGCCTTTAATAACTGTAATTGGAAATGTATTATTTATTCTTTTTTTTTTAATTAAATTAATTAAGGTAATTGAAACACTTCAGAAACTCACGTCTATATTTAACCAAAACAACAAAGACACAGGGACTCATTTGAGTGACGCCGTGTAATCGTCACTGCTGAAAATGATAAATGTCATAGCAGTTTAGGCTCACCGCCAACGATCAGCTGTTTGAGAGTTGTCACGTCGTGTAATGGTCACTGTTTTGCATGTCCTTGTAGTGACACCGAGATACAGGGACAACAGATACACTTTGACGTCCATTGTATTTTGGGACACCAAGGAAAGACATGGGTCATTCGTGTGATAGTCACTGTAGCTAGCTGTTACACGATGACCTTTGTCGCGGCAGTGACGGTGGTTTTACCTATTTTGTTGTAATGTCACAGTGTCCCTGCAGTGACCAATTACAAGGACCGTCTAATGCTAGCTATAGTGACGTCAGAATGTCACTGCAGTGACAAATTACAAGGACCGTCTAATACTAGCTCAAGAGATGAAAAGCAGGCTTCTTGAATTTTTCTGAAATCAAACCGGCCAACCCTTTCTTCACGTGAATCATTTAAGTAAAAAAACCTCTATTTAGCGTTCAGAAACGCATTAAAACCCTTGAATAAAAACAAATTCTTCTCTTATTATTCAAATGGTAACATATATTGGTTTACCTCATGTTTTAACATTAACAGCTTATAAAATATTTAAACCGAGAATCAAATGAAAAAAAAAATGTATTATAGTTTTCTCTTCTCTTCCTTTTACACAACTTTATTATAATTGTTTTTTAAAATTAACTTTTTTTTTAACCCTATTTTGAGAATATAATTTTCTGTCTAAAGGGTGGGATACAATTTTTTTTTTGTTTTGTTTTTTGTTCGTTATATATATTTCTCTTCTACAAAATCAGGAAGAAGAACTTAAACAACGTTAACATTTTCTAAAATACAATCAGACGCAATTATAGTATAGTGTTAGTTGTGGTGTTTTTTGTTGTTGTTTTTATTTTGTTTGTGTACAAAAAGGCAAATTTTCGAAAAAGGCTTCTCCTTCAATCAATTTAATGAATTGGGGGAGGGGTATGGTTGAAAAAACTACAAGAATGTGTTTTTTGAAAGCAAATTAATATTAAGGCAAAGTGAATAGAAAAATTGTATTTTTTTTTTGTAAAACCAACAATATTTGTGATAAAACTATTTACATTAATTTATAAAACTAAATTACAAACTAATATTAAAACTAATTTTTTAAAGTAAAAAAGTATTTTGTTATATGATTATAATTTTTTTTTTAAATAAAACAATTTTGGCATTCAAAATATTAAACACTCTCTCAAGCATCTGTTTTGATGCAATGGAAAAGATTTTTTTTAAATATATATGTTTTAGGCGCGGAAATGTGGGAAATTATTATATTTTTATTTACATCTGTATATATATTTAGTATATGAGTCTTATTTCTATGCAGTATATATAAGTAACACATTTATATATGATTTCTGTATTATGTTTAGTAACAAACTTTATTGTAATATATAATAATTTGTTGGTTCAAGTTTTTTTGTTTTTTTTTTTAAATTTTAGAATGTCAGCTTTAAAAAAAGATTCGCCTAACATTTTGTTTTTTTCTTCTAATTATTTGTTTGTAGTTGAGATGTGGTAGAAAACCATGCGAGTTCAGCTGAGGCGGCCAGAGTTGTTGATTATATGTTCTTGTGGCCGCCTAAAATGAATACTAATAGTACACAGTAGTCCCAGAGGAGGGTTTGCATAGCCTTGAGAATAGCATCGAACCGGGCACTTATGTGGTGTGTCCAACTTTTAGAATTTACAACATCCCCACATGTTGGGGGATTGGATTTGGAACAATTATTGTTTAGCTTTATCTTCGACACTGAGAAATGACGAGATGTTCGTTTGTTACTTGCGGTGTTTTTGTTGTAGTTGGTATAATTTGATGGATGAGATTTTATTGTAGAATATGTGGTGCGGCGATTGTTGAAGGTGCTTGTAGAGTTACTTTTTGTTGTGTTAGTAACTAAAAGTCAGACTTGTGCTAGCTGTTAACTTTCTCGGTTAGGTAGTTTTGAATGGAAGTTTCGTGGCCATGGTAGTGGCCATTCGTATTGGCGTGGAACTGGTCCTCGAACATTTTTCTCAAAGTATTTAAAGTATGGATACCACCATTCGCGGCTTATGTAATTATTTGCGCCGGGCTGTGAATCAAGATGAAGATGGTTAATGTTGGTCTTGAATGCAAGTTAAACTATGAATAACATACCTTAAGTAGAAAATTATTGTTTGCCAGTGTATGATAGGTCCACCACAGTCTTGTCGTCACATAATATGCAATCAGAATATCAATTGTGTAATGACCATGTGCCAGCAAAACGAATATGACCCCGATAAAGGCCGACACCCAGGCAACCCAGTGTAATATGAAAAATCTTCTCGGCGAGTCTGTAAATAGAAAAAAGAGCATTCAATTTAGATTTCAAATCATTTCAATTAAATTAACCGCTAGGCGTTACTGAAGTTGATTAATTTAAGCGCCCGCCAGTATTTTTAGTCGCAGACGACTGGAATTTATGTCTAATTTGACAAAATACTATTTTTGTACTTACACTCTGTAATGATTAGGTACCCAAGCACTAGCATTACTGTGTGCCCGCTATATATGTAATCTCCACAATAGGTGTGCTTTCCATTAATTGACAACCCGAAGCCAGACATGAGTTGGAACACCCTGCCAATGATCACCATCGGTGTGGCCGTTGTGTTTGACTTGGGACTACAGTAGTAAGTTGTACTGGAAACTGGTAAAACTGTTACATACATGGTGATTGAACGCATGAAATACAAGATGGCCAGGATGAGAAATATTCGCCGCATTACAATGAATCTGAAACAAAAAAAAATGGAATTTAAATCTAAAAGAGACAAATTATTATAAAATACGTTTTTATTTTGATGAGAATTGTTGGGTAGAATAATTGTGTTTTTGAAGAACAAAAAAAATAAATAAAAATAATGCTTCCGAGAGCTTGTAATTGCTTAACTTCGTTTTTGAAATGATAACAAAACATTAATTTTTTCTCCAATTGGCTATGGCAATCGAATCCATCTTCGTGATGTTATGATTGATTGTTATCTCGGTATCGATTTGCAGTTCCTAGAGATCTTGGAAAAGCCACTAAATTTGAGTTATTGATTAGGCTATTTTTTAAAGCAACGTTAGACCGCAATGTATTTACTTACTTAGTTACTTAGAGGGCTCTACAGTTCGGAACGAACCTGGGCGTCAACCAACATGCCTCTCCAGCCAGATCGGTCTTTGGCTAGCTGCTTCCAGTTTCGCACACCAAGTTGGTTGAGGTCGTCCTCGACTTGAGAGCGCCACCTAAGGCGAGACTGCGTCTACCCTCTGGGATGGAATCGAAGATCCTGCGAGACGGAGCATCTGCCAATGATGTCTTTGTCGTCAGCGTATGCTAGCAATTGCAGACTTGAACAAATTGTCGCACTACAATTAACTTGCGAGTTTCTTATAATTTTTTCAAGTACTAAGTTGAACAAATTGCACGATACGCATCACCTTGCCAGAATCCTTTTTTGAATCAAAAGCTTCTGTGAGGTCAGCACCAACCTTGACGGTGCAGCGAGAGTTCTTCATCGTCATCCTGCACAGTTGGACGAGTTTTGTGGGGATGCCAAAACCAGACATGGCTCTGTATAGCTCGTCTCTATAAATGCTATCGTACGCGGCCTTAAAATCGATAAAGAGGTGGTGGGTATCGATTTGGAATTCTTGGGTAGTTTCCAGGTTCTGCCGTAGCGTGAACATTTGATCGATTGTGGACTTTTGTTGCTGAAGAATGGTTTCAGGCGTTTACATAATACGGTAGAGAGGACCTTATAGGCGATATTCAGGAGACTTATTCCTCTATAAGGTCTTCTCCAGCCGGACGGATCATAGCATCTCTCAATATCTTCGATCGCGCGCTTCTCATGCTCTCTCATTTTCTTTTGGAGAAGCCGGTGTTCTTCCCGTCTTTTCTGCCCGTAGAGTTAGCGAGCAGCTCTTTGCAACACCGCTTTATATGGCTCTTGTTTGGCTGCATGGGCCTGTCTGCATTCGTCAACGAACCAGAGGTTTCGTGGTGGTGGTCTGGTGAAACCTAGCACATCAGTTGCGGCACCTCTGATGGCTTTTTATAGTGTTGCTATTGGACTTCGACACTTATTGCTGGTGGTAATTGATTTTTTGAGAGGTTACGGGTATTCGATCGGCATAGGTTATGGCGGTCTCTTGCGATTGAAGCTTTCTACGTCATACTTCCTCACAGTAATACTCCGATGTTGTGGCGTTCGGGTTATTCGTATTCTTACCTTGGCTGCAACAAGGTTGTTATCCTAATCGATGTTAGCTGCTCGGAAGGTGCGAACATCCAATATAGTACGATCTTAACGTCGTATTTAGCGCATTGCTCGCAGAAGTCATCCTTGGTGGCGTCATCTTTGTCCTCTGTGAGGGCATGAGCGCATATTAGGCTAATGTTGGCGAATTAAGCCTTGATACGGATTATCACAAGTCACTCAGTTACGTGTCTAAAGTCCAAGACTTCTTGCCTAAGTCTACCGCTTATGACGAATCCGCGCCAAAATAAACGATGTGGTCTTCTTTCACAATCACCGTATTACACGTCCTAGTGTTTCATCATCCTTTTGCCCGGCTCATACCATCGCACTTCCTGAATGGCAGTTAGTAATTCCTGCTCTGTAGCAGTCTAGGGCATCCGCTAAGAGTTGCGAGTTCTAACATTCCACATGTAGATCCGAAGGTCGTTGTCCTTAATTCTTTTTTTTCCGGGTCCACAGTTAATCCGTCCTATAGGTCGCTTCGCAACTTTTAATTTTTCTATGGCGGAGTTGTTAACATCACGCACAACTCCCAACCTGGGGGCAAGGTTCTTTGTTAGATTCCTTGGAAAATAGGAACTGGAAAGTCTGGAGTCAGTAACTGTGACTGTTGACGCCGCCGTTGGTCCAATTGATTGGGCTCATCCGCCGTACGTCCTCTTTCTGAGGGGTGCGTGCAAGACTTCTGCGAATCGATCCGAACAGTCATTAAAGCAGAGCAATGTATTTACATGTCGCCAAATGTTCTCGTCTCCACTATTAAGAGTTAGCTTAAGGTTTCCTGAAGATGGCGAGTGCTGATAGTACTATAAAATTTCTACCATACAATGCTTTGGCAAGGTATCTGATTTTACCCAATTAAGGCAAGTAAACCATGTAGGACAAGAAACGGGGATTATTGAGTGTCATCGCATTGAACGATGAGAGACAAAAAGATAAGGCAGTCGGCAGAGAACAGTCTTCTGATAAGTGAGATATGTAAGTTGTTTCAACAGAATGACTTAATCACTGCAATTGAAAGGAAAAATTGTCTGGTCAACCGGTTTTTCCACGCATTAGGGTATGTTATTCTACTGAACTCGGTATTCGAACAGTTTCCATTCTCAATTGCATCAGGTGATGGTTGATGTTGTTTTAATCATATTTAGATCAATGTAAATTCATTGTGATACCCTGGAATTTGGAACCCTATAAGCATGAATTCATTTTCAACCGCTGACAAATCTAAGCAGGCTTTGTTATTTATTTTAGATAGCTCTTCTATGTCCCGGAAGAAATCACTTCCTATGAATTTGTTTCTCAAATGGCAGAGTTCTGGGCAGTGGCATAGTACTCGGCAGTGATATCCTCTGCACCGCTCGTCCGTGCTGAGTTTTAATTTCTTGTTATGGTATGCCCAGTCCGTATACTCACAATAAATCGAAGCTATTTCTTATTCAGCTGTAGAATCTTCCATATTTGTTGTTTGTTGAAGAATGGCTACAGTTAGAAATGATCACTTTGTTGCCAGCTCATCAGCTCTTTCGCTTCCTGGCACACCGATATGGTGAAATCTAAATGGGGTATTGAGTAATCTGTGCAAACATTATTGCCCGTAAGATTTATGCATGGCCTATCTGACTGGGTTTTTAGTTTTCAGTTTTTGGTTCAATCTAACCGAAAGCCACTTTTGATGCAGATACTTCTACAAAGAGGTCTAAGGGTTCCAGTTCTTCTGTAGGGATGTGCCTATGCAGTTAAATTTTGGTATTTGTGTAATAGTCTTTAAGGTTGATTTTCCATATGTATAACGGTGATGTTGGAGCGAATTCCGCTGTCAGACAGAATGAACCATTCTATTTCGGCCATGTAAAACAACTGGACGAAGTAAGGCTAGCTGTATTTAAGCATAATAATAAAGCCATTCGTCAACAACCTGATAGGTCCATATCAGAGCGGTTTTAGGCTAGGAAAGTCCACCATCGACATCGACCAAATATTCACACTACGGCAGATTTAAAAGCCGCCTATGGTAGTATTTCTTGACACACAGAATACAGAAGAACTCTCACGTGTCAAAGGCACTATCTTTCTTAAGTCCGTCCAGCGTTATGTCAGTAGCGCTTTTAGAAGCTTTGAGAAGATGGATTTAGTATGAGGGCAAAACCAAGTATAAGTTGTTATTAAGAAGAGATACCCAACATCGACTTCTTGAAGAAAACGATCTACGACAGACAGGTATAATTTTGAGGCAGCAAGGAATTTTGTCTACCTGGACTCCGTAAATAACTCAAAAAACAACAAAAGCGCTGAGATCAAACGAAGAATAACTCATGCCAATCGCTGGTTCATCGGACTAAGATAGCAATTGAGCAGCAAAGCCCTATCTCGGACAACTAAAGTGTAGCTTTATAAGACCAGTCTTGGTTCCGTTTGTTTAAAAGGCGAGTGGAGAAGGAGATACAAGGTGGCAAAAAGAAATCACCCTATTGGAAGATGCATCTCATCTCATTTTTTGCAAATGGCCGCCAATTTCAAATCTGTTTTGACATTTGCGGACTAGACAGATGCAGAATACAACGCATGGAGCGATACATGAACCGATATTCTGAAGGCGGCGTTCCCGGTTCGCCTCATCTCTCGTTTTGGCGATTTGCACTGGTCCGTTACGTGTTAAGATAGGCATGGAGATAGCTAGCTAAGAACCAAGCTGGCTGGAGAAATTTGTTGGTAAAGGTCCAGGACTACCCCGAACTGTAGCGCCACTTAAGATAGGCATAAAGTTTTGCAATTTATAAGTTAAACTATCACATTAAAAAGGAGAATGGATGTTTATCCAATTTCGGTTAGGAGCGCTGCGTCTATATTACTCATTCCTCTTAAAAATATACTCTGTATTTGGCCAGAAATGATTTTTGGAAAAAATCGTCGGGACCAATTTACTTTTAAATTCAGGATTTTACTACATTTGTGTATAATACGTCTCTATGAGGCGTAAGTTTTATTAATTTACCCTTTTTGTTAGACACTTGTTTTATTAATTGAATGAATTAGATATTCGATTGATTAAATACTCACATAGAAGCTAGTACAACCTGAGTTAAACGAGTTGAAGGTTATTTGATTTCCTAATGCATGTACATGCATATGTACAAATTTAGGAAGGTAAATTATTTTTTCCTTCTTGTCTATAACAACATTGTTTCAAGTACTTAATAATGATAGAAAAAAACATTGAACTCTAGCAAGTATCTAAAGTGAATTCTTATTCCCTAACCAATGCCTCCATTATTAAATGACACGAGTGTACAAAACTTTTATGGGGTGGGCAGTGAAAGCAACGACATTAATGTCAACTGTAAGACAAGATAAATAGCCCTAAGGATATACGGGTGACCGCGATTCGGAATCAATTGAAGGAAAACACCTTGGTAATTTTCCATGAGAAAATAAGTGGCAACTAGTTTAATTATTTAGATATCACTTTGTTATGAACGTTTAAGAATTTAATGCGGGTTCGGTCAACTTTTAAATAATAAAAAAAAATTACTTAATTATATGTAGCTTAAAGTTTTTGTTTTGTGAAAGTATCTAAATTATTTAATGGCTTAAATGTTATTTTGATCTAGGAGTGGAGTTTTGAACAAAAAAGCTTTGCTGTCATCAAGAAGTCCAGCACACTTAGGTAATTTTTGATTGATTGTGGTACCTGCTACTTCATAATAAGCTTGATGCACTATGAACTTTTTGGACATACAGTGTTTGCTTATGACAACTTTTATGAGATTGACAGGGTCTTGTGTCAGCCGTCTGTGGAATAGGGGGATTAACATGTAGCACAGGTGAGTATAAACGTGCCGCAACTATTCCTACTCGTGGAATTGTGCCCCCATAGCCTCCTCGTGGCGGCCGCTATGCACAAACTTCTATTGAAACTTAATGAAAGTTTGGATAATTATGGAGGACTCCCTCAGGGCTGACAGGTAAGGCTGCTTTATGCTTATACTATGAAAACAAAGGCCAAAGCTCAGTGAGAAGAATAAGCCCTTGGGCAGAGTGGGGGTGTGATGAGAAATGGTCATGCTTTAAGAACAGTCATTAGTACTGCTGAAACGTGACACCATCTTAGGCGGAATGAGGAATACAAACAAACAAAACAAACAAACAAACAAAAATAGCGTCTAAATATAAGAATACTCAGCAATGCAGCAGTCTCTGGAACGCGGGCGGATAAATATGAAAAGCTCCGAAGAGCAGAGAAAAGGCTTCAAAGTGAAATGGAAATACATAAAAGAACCGGCAGAAATTCTACCAGTTCGTCTACTCTAAAACATGTGGCAATATACAACACTACTGTTAGAACGTAACACCACATTTTCGGACTTTTTTTCAGATTTTTTTTTTTAAACTAAGCATAAACACATTGCAAGACAAAGTTAAAGAGCATTAAATTTCCTTAAAGTTGGTAGGTGATCAAAGTCTCGGGTTCAATATTATCGGAGATACAGCTGATTAAAATTAAACAAAATTTCTTAAAATGTGAAAAAAATAGCATTACGAAGTTAATGAAACATCAATGGGTTGTTCGGGGGTACATTAAAGATACTATCCTACTTGATCCCCCTTGCAGACCCTGGGCTAACTTAGGGGGGTCAAAAACCCTTAAATTTTCTATTAAAAAGAATTTTTTTAATATTTACATAGGGAAAACTAAAAAAACTATTTTTCGTTCATAAGCAAATGGTAAAATCCAAAAATTCGCACAGGTCACCCTTTTTGGAAAAGGCGTAATGCAATCATCCTTTTAAAGGAAAACAGTCATTATCTGAATTTGCCCTATTGCGCTGAATGTTGCTGGGTAAGCCGCCCATACTCTTGACTTGTTTCTTACTTCTCACCCTGATAAATATGCCATTAGTGTAACTTCTCCATTTGGCACTTCGGACCATTGTGTCATTTCAGTTAATTTCTCGCCAAAGAAAAACTCTCCACCTGGATCGTTTGGCAATACGAGAAAGCCAACTGGGACGGCCAAAACATTTTTTCCGAAACTTTAACTGTTCACTATGCTTCCTCGATAGTGACATTGTTGCCAGTGCCGATATAATCACAAATGTGATTCTTCTAGGGATGCGTGCTTTTATTCCTACCAGAGTAAAAAGCATCAAGCCTAAAGAAAAGTCCTGGTTTAAATCTGAGTGTAAAGAAGCTATCAGGCTCAAAGAAGTAAGTTTCCGATCTTACAAAGCCAACCACACAGAGGAAAATCGGAAAAAGCACAAACAAGCAAAGAACTCATGCAACTCCGTTATTGAAAGAACCAAATTTTTGCATGACCAAAAATGACGGCAACAAATTCTGCAATGTCCCAAAGGCAGTAAAAATGTTTGGTCATTTTAAAAAAAAATATTAAAAAACTCCTCAACATTCTCGGGTCCAACGCTCATCGATAATGACAAACCTATTGTCTACTCTTCAGAGAATGCAAACTTGCTCGCCGCCCATTTCGCTGCCACTTGAGAATGTAAATTTTTCCATGGGACAGATTTCTTTTCGCAATCGTACAGTAGCAAGAGTTCTCAAAGATATCGTAATACACAATCCGCTGGCCCGGATGGTATACCCTAGCTTCTTCTTCCCTAAGAAAGGTGACCCAACCTCCCCCTCCTCCCTCCTACCGCCCCATAGCACTAACATCCTTTCTTTCTAAGGTCATGGAAACGCTGGATAAGAAGCTTTCTTCTGGACCGTTCAATACAAGTTGTATCGATGCAAGAAGTTTTTTCCCCTTCTGATTTGGCTACAATTTACAAAGCGTTTATACGCCCAAAGCTCGAGAAAAACTCACACCTCTGGGCAGGTGCTTCGCGAACATCGCTTACCCTGCTTGATAGAATACAAAATCGAGCGTTAAGATTGATAGTAAATAGAACTGCCGCTGAAACAATTGCCCCTCTCGAACACCGGCGCAACGTTTCATGTCTTTCCTTATTTTATCGCTTCTTTTAGAAAAAATATTCACTCGAAGTAGCCAGTTGCATTCCTCCCCTTAAAAGTTTTTCCCGTGTAGCGTCACCTAAGGTAGCGTAAGGCTTGCTTTTAGAACAATTAAAAATTCTAAACAGAAAATCATAAACAAATATTATTCTAGGTAGGTGTTTGTATACCATCTGATCAATGAGGTAAGGGAATAAGTGAAATCTGGTGTTCTTAATGCCAAAAATACCACTGCGATTGGTCAAATTCAGACAGTCCTAGGAAATCGGACGCCTGCGACTTACGCCAAGCAGCGGAACTTTAAAAATGTTTTTAACATTTATCCTTTGTTATGATTATTATATGTGAAATCTCTTGAATCTAAGACAAGAATATAGATACGTTTATAGAAACAATTTTGCAAATTGAAGCAAATACCTAATTTAAGTTATTTGTTTTTATTCTAAATTGTTGACTTATCGCTTGATAAGTGATCACGCGTCATATTAATCAGTTATTAATACAATCTACCCTTATCAAATTCTGTGGCTTACCATGTGATCTTTTATAACGCACTCAATCACTAATTCTCACATTACCAGAATACTTGATATATATAAGTATGAGCCATTTATATCGAAACAGAATCTTACCTGTGCTTATGCAGCAGCGTCAGCAATATGCACGTGTTAACTGTTACCATTATTAATATTTCACTGACATTCAATGCCCAATCTTGTGCTCCAACATTGTCCAAGAATACATCTGGCAATGGGCCATAAACTCGCCTGTCTGGCAATCTTTCATGGACCAGCGATAGTGAAACTAGTGCAAACATAAAATTAACTAATAGTATCACAAATGCTGAAAGAAAAAAAAAATATGATCAAGCAATGAACAAATTCCAAAAAATCAAGACAGATCATACCAATAAATGTTTTCCATTTTTCCTTAGGAAATTTTGGTTCTTCACGCAAAGGCACTGGAACATCTAGTTTTAGTATAACCGCTTCGCCATTACTTGAGCCATTTGAATTCTGGTATGGCAGGCTGTAGTTCTCTTCAGGTACTTCCTGTAAATGAAAAAAAAAATACAAAAATAAATTTAATTGAATTAAAGACTAAATTGAAATTCATAAATCTTCCTTAACTACTATCTCTAGTCTCTACATCTATCGATTGATGAAATGCGGTTATTTACGTTCCAATTTCAAGAATCTTTTCCTAACTCAATGTTGTTAATTAAAAAAAAGCAGCCCTGTAATCAATAATGTAAAAAAACACGGCATGGCTTCTAATTATAGCATGTATGCATGAGTCCGTAATTTCCCATCCCCACTTCTATAGTGGATCTTTTTTATTGATAGGTCAAGCGATGAGGAGCAGTGTCAACCAGGGTTTATCTACTGAAGGGGCCAATCTATGTAACATGTGGTGGGACATGAAGCTGATTCTGTTTGCTGTTCTCCTAACATAATAAGTTGTTTTTTTTTCGGCCTCTTTTTGATTATTTACTTAATTATTTTCAAGCATATTTGACATAATTACACCGAGGACGCGCTTGTGGATGCAAATTCAGCACAAATTATATCGAAGGCATATGACGCAGGAATCAGCTTGTGGTTTAGAATTTTAAAAGTAATTATTGGTAGTGTTTTCTTGAATAAAAAAGCCAAATGTAGGGAAAATTCAAAATGACTTACAATGTTCATTCACCCTACTTCAAATCCTATGACTCTAAGCAGGAGGGGAGCAGAATTTCTATTTTAAGAGAAAATCTTAATTTTTCCGAATCTTGTTGATTCTCATGATTTATAATACCAACATTTAAACTACCACAGTTCAGCATTGAACATTGAAGAAGTAGGATTTTTTGTTCTTGTCGATTCTCATCAATTATTTACCCAAATTAACAGACATAGCAAATGCACAGCACCGCCGGCACTAGCATTAACGATGCTAAAGTAATCCTGGGAGATATTTGCATTTTTATTTAAAATTAGGAACTCGGTGGATTTTCGTAACGTGGTATTTTGTAAAGCGGGAAAGTGTGTCCGTACTAATGTAAATATTTTGAACAACAGGCTAAACGATTGAGCCAATCGTTTTCAAATTAAGAACCATTGTATATAGACTTCATATTTATAGTATTATCATGAAGCATATATTTTTTTAATTGCTTCACAAGCCGCAATGGGGGGCGCTGAAATCGCCAATTGGTGTGAATATAGAATACGCGCAAATAACAAGTGTATTAAATGTCGTTAAATGTTCTCGTCCCTGCCAAGGGCCAAATGACAGAGTAATATAGGCAGTGTATATACAATGTTAAGAACATTATCAGAACATATTTTGTTAAAATTGCAATTTTTAATTCACAATTTAATTTGGCCTATGATTTAACTTGAAAAGTGTTCATTTGACCAGTCTTTTCGCAACTTTTCATTGCTTTTCATTTGCTAGCTTTGTACTCTTTTGTGAGGGTGACGTGAATTGGCCACCAAGGTCATGCGTCATAACTAACAGTGCAATCACTCTCGTCATCCTGTTTATAAAAATCATCATTATAACATTTTAAGTTAACATCCCTCGGGTCTGGTGTTTGAAGGTCGACTAATCCCAATGGTGGGAAAAGCGTTATATCTGCATCCAACTGATACTTCGATGGGCGAATTTGATTTTGGTGACGTCTTAAGTACCCACTTTTCGTTTGGACCCCATACATTTTGTTACAAAACACGTCCTTGGTAACTCCTTTTGCCCACTTCTTTGACTTCAAGTACTCACGAAAAAATACCTCTTGCGACAAACGAAATTTTGGAGTGATGCTCTTTAGTTTTGACTTCCTACCTTCTGGGACTAAGCATGATAAAGGATTTCGATACTGCCGTCCATGAAGCAGTTCTGCTGGACACTTGAGGTGAACAACAACGCCATGTTCTTCTTAAAAGACTTGACCTTGAAAGTGCGAATAAACCTTTCAGCTTGGCCATTTGATGCTGGGTGGAACAGAGCTGTTCTGTAGTGTTGAATCGAATGGTATTCGCAAAATTCTTTGAATATATGGGCCGTGAATTGAGTTTCATTATCCGATTACTTTTGGGAGTCCTTTAATCGCAAAAATTGCTTGTATTGTCTTGATAGTTGCTTCGGCCGTTATAGCAGTCATTGACACCACAAACGGAAACTTGGAAAACGAATCCACTCAGATTATCCACATTTTGAAAAGGAAGTCCAGGTGTATCCTGTCCCTTGCCTTATCTGCTGGAGGCCAACTGCTATACTCCCGTTTTGGATCGGCGGCAGCTTCTAGGCAGATAGCACATATTCCGTTACCATCTTTTCAATTTTTTTGTCCACACCTAGGAACCAGATATATTGCGGTGCTAATCGTTTCTTTCTGGAAACGCCCCAGCGACCTTCATGGACGTATTTAAGAACTCTAGCTTGCAATTCTTCCGGAATTACGACTCGGCCCCTGTCTGAACTACGAATAATAATATTATCTTGCATTTTCCAAGCAAACTTACGATCAAAATAGGGTTTCACATCAATGTCGTCCTCTGGCAGCCAATTCTTCCATCCATGTTTTATGTAAGAAGCAACTTTCTTCAGCACCCTATCTCTTGATGTATATTGATTAATCGAATCAGCATTCAACGGGCTTGTTCCAAAATCTTCGATAATAGCATTCACTTCTTGAAATTCCCCCTGCGACTTATCAGACTCCTCATCAGTTCCTACTGGCGTCGGCATTCCCAGGTCTAGATTTAGGTCGGTCTTGGGTTTTGATATTAAATATGAGAAGAAGTTGTAATTTTTTTTTTAAACAAGCACTGATTAAACAACAAAAAACTTTTTTTCTCGTGACCCTTAGTTCCTTTTAGAAACAAATCCTTAAAAACGCTCTAAGTACCCGAACCACGGAAGCCTTAAAACGCTCAAAAGACGACCATTCCCTTTGTGTCATTAAAAATAAAGAAAAAAAAATACTTCATTTTGCAACTGCAGTGACATATTTTTGCGCAAACGAAAGTGCTTTTTCCATTCAACACCATTCTGCATTCAACAATCATAATAAGTCTACATAACAAAAGCACACATTTGGCCAGAAACTAGAGCAATGATCCTTAAGTAGTACACAGCTATATAAACCTTTTAAAAGTTCCCTCTCACTTATCGAACTGAAAATGAGCCACTACATCATACAGCTGTCATTCCTCCCTTGAATGACTTTTTGTACATGCGACTGGCATACTTCACTTCTTCCAATTCCTGGCACTGGCACCCTCCTTTCGACGAATAACTAAGCACCTCAAGTGAAATACGAGATGTTCTATGAAATTTAGGCCATCCAGGAAGTTTATTAAAAACCAAGACATGGAACGTTGACGGAATACTTCATCTTTTGCATTGACTTGGTGAAGAATCGAAGTCGAGGTGGCTCACTGGCGGGCTTTGAAATAAACACAAGCAGGCACTTGGATGGTAGGTGCCCCTCTTGACTCTTAGCTCCGGCAGTTTTGCTGTTTTAACCCGGCAACTGCCACTATGGTTTTAATTAGTTTTGTGTTTGACTATTCAATTTGCTAGTGGGATATATTTTCTGGTAGTTAAAGATTAAGTATTGGTTTCAGGAAAAGTTTGTTGTTTGTTATTTAAATTGATAATTTTTTGTGTGAGGAAAATATTTTACTCTTGAGTTCAGGGATAGATTTATTGGGGATGCCGTCTTTAAACAACGATTTCTTTGCACCATTTCAGACCAAATGTTGATTGATTTAGAATGATAATTTGAAAAAAAAACAACATACAGTATCTTGTCCAATTCCAATTTTGCTGCATCCTAATTATTATACACAATACAAATTGAGAAAAAAGATGACCTAGTATTGAACCTATCCTTACGGGATTCCAACTAATTCCATATAAATGGAAATTGTTTGTGCTGAACCTGCACGAGACGCTTTCTTCTTTTTTAAGCACTTTAAGCTTCCATTGTTACGATCTTAACTGCCCTCAGAAAACGTCGGCAGGCCACGTGCTTTTGGAGTGTTCCAGGTATGAGGCCAATTTAAGTGATTTGGTTTGTGTTTGATCTCGCTTTATCGATACCGGTGATCTGCAGCCGTGTTAACCGAGATTTTCATGCACATATATGAGATATTAGGATGTCGCAACGCGCCACCTTGTATACTTCTTGTTTAGATGCATGTGCTTGGGCGTGTAAAATCCAGCACTTCAGAGTCGGCTTCCCTGATGGCATTTTGGCAATATTGCCTCTAGTTCTCAGTACTTGATGGTGGCGGTAAAGGATTTCTTTGGAAGTAATTAGGAACTCGATCGGTAAAGAACCTGGAGATTATTTGCGTTTGCAACTGTCCGAAGTTAAACTTCTTCACAGTATTACCTCTTCTTGGCGTTAATCGAAATATCATCCAATCTTACCATGGCTATAACAAGGTAGTGGTCCGAATCAATGTTTGCCCACTTTAGGGGCATGCGCCCATATAAGGCGTACATATATATTGAACATTTTGCCTCTTGATGCGGATTGTCATGAGGGGCTCGTTGACACATATTTGTAGCTCAAAAACTCTTGCCGGAGTCTGCCTCTTACGACAAATCCTACGATTATAGGTACCCGGGACCCGATGCCTTCAAGAAAATTAACCAGCTCGTTGGGAAAAAGAGCCAGATGCCAGATACAATAATGCACGGCCAACATTCTGCAACCAACCGGAAAAGCAGAAGACCTCGTTAAGCATTTTGAAGAGACCTTCAAGGATCGCCCGCCCAATCACCTTCCTGAATTCATCGAAGAAGTTGAATACAAGTTTGAAGAAGTTGCAGCCTCTAATACTTCAGTCACCAACTTTAATGAGGACAATCCTGCACTTGAAGCAACTGGAGATGCTTTTACTTCCATTGAGGAAGGAGGAAGTAACTGACATAACCCACGGAGGAAATTCTAAGAAGTCAGAAGGAAATGATGGGATTTCTAACATTGTGCTTAAAAAGCTACCAAATCTTGCCATCCTACTGCTGACAATCATCTTCAACAACTGCCTGAATAACAGCTACTTCCCCGAAACATAGAAAACAGCAAAAGTGGTGCCCGTTCCGAAGAAGACCAACAGGACTAGCGTCGAGGGATATCAGCCGATTTCGCTTCTATGCTGTGTCAGCAAAATACTGGAGGCTCTTGAGAAAGCTTCATCATTTCTTCAGGGAAAGGGAATTCATACCTAAATGTCAGTATGGTTTCCGAGCACGACACTCCACCATCCATCCGCTTCTTGGACTGCACTTCGACGTGTCAAACGGACTAAACAAGAAAGAGACGACAGATGCCTGTTTACTGAACATCGAAAAGGTCTTTGACACAGTTTGAATAAAAGGACTAATATTCAAACTGTCAAGTCTAGGACTACCTGAACACTTGGTAAGATTAATCCAAAATTTTCTAACCCAAATATCCTTATGTACAGGTAAACAAAGAATATTCACAAAGAAAGACGATCAGCGCTGGAGTTCCACAAGGTTCCAAGTTGGTCATCATACTTTTCAACCTTTATACAGCTGACCAGCCTACCAACAACCCAGGGACAAAAACGAAGCTATATGCCGATGACTCCTTAACATCCATTTCACCAGAAATCGCAGACAGGAGAGTTGAAGATCACATAAGAAACCTTAAATGGGGAATAAAGATAAATAGCGATAAGAGCGAGCTGATCTGCTTCAGAACCCCAACAACAGCAACAAGAGGTCGAAGAGGTTTCGCATCACGCTGTGATAATATCAGTATCAAGCTACCAGGCAACATAGTGATAAGAACAAAGACAACAACAAAATACCTAATAGTAAATTTCACTAACCGCCTCAAATTCAATAAGCACTCTTCATTTATGCTTAAGAGAGCCAACTTCTCCCAACATCTGGCCCAACCGCTTCTTAGGTGGCGCTACAGTTCGGGACGAACCTGGGCCTCAACCAACATGCCTCTCCAGCCAACTCGGTCTTTGGCTAGCTGCCTCCAGTTTTGCACTCCAAGTTGGTTGAGGTCGTCCTCCACTTGAGCGCGCCACCTAAGTAAGGCGAGGTCTTCCTTGACTGCGTCTACCCTCTGGGATGGAATCGAAGATCCTGCGAGCCGGAGCATTGTTGTCCATTCGCTCTACCTGACCTAGCCATCTTAAACGTGATATGCGTATTTTTTTGACCAGGTCAATGTCGCTGTACAGCTCGTATAGTTCTTGGTTGAACCTTCTCCTCCAAAGCCCGTTAACGCAGATAGGGCCAAAAATCTTCCGAAGAATCTTACGCTCGAAACGACTAAGGATATCTTCATCCTCTTTAGATAGAGTCCATGCCTCGGCGCCATAGAGCAGGACTGGGATGATTAGGGTCTTATACAGAGTCTCCTTTGTCTTTCGAGAGAGGGCTTTGCTACTCAATTGCCTTCCTAGCCCATAGAAACAGCGATTGGCAAGAGTAATTCTTCGCTTTATTTCTGACGAGATGTTGTTGTCAGATGTTATAGCGGATCCGAGGTAAACAAAGTCCCTAACTACCTCAAAGTTGTACCTGTCTATTGTGATGTTTTGTCCAATCCGCTGGTGTTGTGTGTCCCTTTTTGTGGACAGCAGGTACTTCGTTTTGGCCTCATTGACTGCTAGTCCCATCTTAGCCGCTTCAGCTTCAATGCTAGCAAACGTTCCAGTGACAGCTCGCCGAGTTCTGCCAATGATGTCTATGTCGTCAGCGTATGCTAGCAATTGCACAGACTTGAAAAAAATTGTCCCACTACAATTGATATGCGAGTTTCTTATAATTTTTTCAAGTATTAAGTTGAAGAAATCGCACGATAGCGCATCACCTTGTCGGAATCCTTTTTTGACGTCAAAAGCTTCTGTGAGGTCAGAACCAACCTTGACGGAGCAGCGAGACTTCTCCATCGTCATCCTGCACAGTCGGACGAGTTTTGTGGGAATGCCAAAACCTGACATGGCTCTGTATAGCTCGTCTCTATAAATGCTATCGTACGCGGCCTTAAAATCGATAAAGAGGTGGTGGGTATCGATTTGGAATTCTTGGGTGGTTTCCAGGATCTGCCGTAGCGTGAACATTTGATCGATTGTGGACTTTCCTGGTCTGAAACCACACTGATAGGGGCCAATCAGGTTGTTGACGAAAGGTTTCAGGCGTTCACATAGTACGGCAGAGAGGATCTTGTAGGCGATATTCAGGAGACTTATTCCTCTATAGTTGGCGCAGTTTAGAGGGTCTCCTTTCTTGTGAATCGGGCAAACGATGCTGAGGTTCCATTCATCAGGCATACTTTCTTCTGACCAAACTTTAGAGATGAGTTGGTGTATGCACTCCACCAGGTCATCTCCGGCCTTTAAAAAGTTCGGCGGGTAATCCGTCGGGTCCAGCAGCTTTGTTGTTTTTGAGTTTAGATATTGCTATCCTTACTTCATTTTGGTCAGGTGGACGGAAGTTTTGTCTGTCATCATCCATGTTGAATGGTTCATTCTGCCTGAAGGCGGGATTTTGGCCTTCATCGCCGTTTAACAGTCTGCAGAAATGGTCCTTCCATGTACTCAGCACCGACTGTGACTCTACTACGAGGTTTCCATTCCTATCTCTACAGGCTTCTGTGCGGGATTTTTTTCCTTGGCATGTTCTTTTTACCTGTTGGTAAAACTTCCGCACGTTGTTCCTGGAGTAGCATCTCTCAATATCTTCGATCGCGCGCTTCTCATGCTCTCTCTTTTTCTTTTGGAGAAGCCGGTGTTCTTCCCGTCTTTTCTGCTCGTAAAGCTCTCGTCTTTCTTTGCAGCGTCGCTTTATATGCCTCTTGTTTGGCGTCATCAAACCAGAGGTTTCGTGGTGGTGGTCTGGTGAAACCTAGCACATCAGTTGCGGCATCTCTGATGGCTTGTTGGCAGTGTTGCCACTGATCTTCGGCACTTGATGCTGGCGGTACTGGATTTCTTGAGAGGTTACGGGATGTTCGATCGGCATAGGTTCTGGCGGTTTCTTGCGATTGCAGCTTTCCGACGTCATACTTCCTCACAGTATTACTCCGTTGTTGTGGAGTTCGGGTTATTCGCATTCTTACCTTTGCTGCAACAAGGTAGTGATCCGAGTCAATGTTAGCTGCTCGGAAGGTGCGAACATCCAAGATACTGGAGGCGTGTCTTACATCGATCGCAACGTGATCAATCTGATTGACGGTTCTTTGATCTGGGTGTCGCCAAGTCCCTTTGTGTATATCGAGATGAGGAAACCGTGTGCTTGCAATGGTGACGTTATGTGCCGCTAAGTCCGTTTTCAGACGTTGTGTCGTGTAGGCTATGTTTTCCGACAGTCCTACCAAAGATTTCCTCTTTACCTATTTTGGCATTAAAATCGCCTAGTACGATCTTAACGTCGTATTTAGGGCATTGCTCATAGGTTTTGTCGAGGAGCTCATAGAAGTCATCCTTGGTGGCGTCATCTTTGTCCTCTGTGGGGGCATGAGCGCATATAAGGCTAATGTTGGCGAATTTAGCCTTGATACGGATTGTCACAAGTCGCTCACTTACATGTCGAAAGCCCAAGACTTCTTGCCTAAGTCTACCGCTTATGACGAATCCGCACCCAAATAAACGCTGTGGTCTTCTTGCGCAATCACCGTAGTACACGTCACAGTTTTTCATCCTCCTTTTGCCCGGCCCATTCCATCGCACTTCCTGGATGGCAGTAATTCCTGCTCTATAGCAGTCTAGGGCCTCCACTAGTTGTTTGGATGCACGTGGTCTGTTAAGAGTTCTAACATTCCACGTGCAGATCCGAAGGTCGTTGTCCTTGATTCGTTTTTCCGGGTCGTCAACAGTAAATCCGTCCTTTTCCGAGGCTATTGGTCGCTTCGCAACTTTTTCTTTTTTCCGTGGCAGGGTTGTTAACCCCACGCACAACCCCCAACCTGGAGGGCCAGGTCCTTTGTTGGATTCCTTGGACAAAAGGAACCGGAGAATCCGGAGTCAGTAACCCACTTCGGGGATATGAGCGCTGCCGTTGGCCCATTAAGGGTTCATCCGCCACCATCTCTATTTCAATGCCCTGACTTGCATTGAATTGTCCTAATGACCTTATCTCCAAATACGTCGAAGTAGCTCATTAGGGCGTCTGCTTCGTTGACTGTTGACGACACCGTTGGCCCAATTGGTTGGGCTCATCCGCCGTACGTCCTCTTTCTGAGGGGCTCGTGCAAGACTTCTGCGAATCGATCAGAACAGTCATTAAAGCAGAGCATTATAGTGTTGCTATTTTTTCTGTGTTCAACACTCGCGCTTATAAGTTTAGCAGGAATGTCCGGATGGACAGACCAGTACCCGGTGGTTACCGCGGGGAGGTAAAATAAGCACAATTGATGTGTACGATATAGTTGCAGCGACTGTGCATCACCAGTTTGATGCCTTTCAGTGCCTACCCTATTCATACAGCACCCAACCACCACTAAAATATACCTATGTACTTATTTATTATTATTCATACTAACTTCTTACATATTTAATAACCTACCTAAAATTCAGTACATATTTATCCTATTTCCGGTAAAAATCGAAATAAATTCTTTTTAATTTGTTTCCAAAATGTCGAGTGTGAAATAATTTTTGTTTTTTTTTTTAAATTATTGATAAAAAAACTTAATTTAAAAATTATATGATAGGGCAGACTTTTGGCTTTGAAAAAATAATTGTTTTTAGTCTCTCTGTAGGAATCCGTTATATTTTTGCAGCGCCAAAGGTATCGTACTGTATCCGAAATGTGTAAACAGAAAGACCAAAATTCAATTTTCTCGAAAACTTGAATACATTATATCATTTTGTTTCCAGTCTTTAACTAAGAATAATAAGAATAACAAATCTGAAAAGCAAATTTAGTAAAAATTATCTCAATTTTGAAAAAAAACAATATGAATTATTTTTTTTTATTTTTTTCTGATATTTTAGTTGGATATAAGTTTTTTTATGTATTTTTAATAATTAAAAAAAATTTTTTTTTCAAAAATCAATATTTTGAAAACGGGTTGGTGATTTTTTTTTTAATTTTGTTCTTAAATGTATGTTAATTTTATGCTTAAGTTTGTATTCTTAAATTATTTTTTTTAATTTTTTAAAAAAGTTGTTAAAAATAAACGGTTTATTTAAAAACCGTTCCTACGATTTTGAAAAAAATCACAATTTTTAACATTTTTTAGAGAAATAAAATGGCGTTTAAATTCTTTCACTCAATACAATTTAACGTTCTTTATTCCAACAATCAAATGTCGAATATATGATTTGATGTTACCGTTAATTTTCTTAGATTTTATTCCATAATATGAGCAAGTACGTGCTCAGTTCCAATGCAAGTGTTTTTTAAAAAATTGTCCCTCCTGCCTATACGGCGGCAAATAGACCCCCTTTCTATAGTACAAAATTTTTGTATTTAATCGTTCTATTAGGATTGTTTGATATTTTGGTATGCAGTTTTTTAGAGCTAATTTTTTAAATTTTAAATAATTTTTTTTAATAAGTTTTCAAAATATTGAATTTCAAAAAAAAAAAAATGTCCACATATATTTTTAATTAGAAAAAAAAGTTATTTAAAATTTTGATAAGCTGAATTAATTTAGGCACCTTGATCTTCTCAAATTTAAAATTTGACAGTAATCCAAAGAGCCGTTACCGAGAAACTCAATAATTAAAAAAACCGTTATATGAAAGGTACCGTTAATAGACTTTTCCCGTAAATTCGGTTCTTATCAAATGATAGATAATACGAACAAAAAATTCTCAAAAAATTTTATCAAAATCGTTGGAGCCGTTTTCGAGAAAATAAGATTTTCATATGGCAGGTACCGTTATTTTTAGGCCTAAAAATAAAATTCCAAATTCCCCCCTGGGGAATGCCAAGATAATCACACACACCAAGTTTGAAGATAATCGCTTAAGCCGTTTAGGCTGCAGCTCGTTATACATACTGACAGACATACAGACAGACAGACATTTTTTCTCGATCACTTTTTTAGACTTCTCTATGATCGTAATGTCATGTTTCATTGTTATCTCAATTTTTTTATATTCACGAATCCTAAACTTGCCTTATAGTCCCTATAATCGCAAGTAAAAAGTAATAAATCGATGACTTATTATTTCAACCTATGAAAACATACCTTTGACTATTAATAAAATAAATCTGAAAACTAAAGGTTAAGTTCTTGGGCAACTTAGGTGTGCCACTTTAAATTCTGCACAAATGCTCTGCCTAACGATGACTGCATTAAAAAGCTCTTCTAATTCAATATAAAACAATCAATTACATGGATGACATAGGAGTCACCAATTTCTTGAAGTTATTCATTGGCGACCAACATTTGTTTGTGTGCCTTGGCTTTTTTCCATTAAAATTGTCATTTCTTTGCCAACTTTCGACAAACTTTGTCATTTAGCGTATTGGTAGCAATTTGCTTTGGTATTTAAATTTTTTTTGCCTTTAATTTATACAATCAAATATCAGGTGAAGAACCAATTTACAAAAAAATAAAATAAAATTGCAACACAAGTAAAAAAAATCAATGGGATGTCAAGTAATTGACTTTATAAATTTGACAGAAATGTAAAGAATCTGAAAACAGTCTTTTAGTAAGACAAACAATTGACTATCTCTGAATCCCGATGATCCCGAATACTGATAAAATCACAATAAAATGCTGATAAGTCAAATTTAAAAACAATTGTTATGTCCACCTTTCATACAAAAAAATAGATAAAGAACCTAAAGTATAGGTGCATCGAAAACGAGCAACCAGATAGCTTTATGTTCGAAATATGTACAATGTGATAGGATAGCTCACTTAGTTCAAGTGCCTCCGCTTAAAGCTGTCATCTAATCAAAGTGATACTGATAAAATTCAAAACTCAAGAGATCTGTAATAAACTTACAATAGTTGATGATCACATGTTTATTTAAATATTTGTTGTTTAAAAAGTTTCATTGCACTTAAGCAATGTCATACTTTTATTTGCTGTCACTTTCTGTCGCAGTACACAATTTTTCACAAGTCAATGTCAATAATCGTAATAAAATAAAATATAAAAACAAATAAAACACTTTTATGACTCAGATCATGGTGCAACTGCATATTACGATTTATTTGTTTTGATTATAGGATTGACGACGATAAGTATTGAAATAAAAAAAATCCACAAATATAAATATTTACTTTAGAAATTTTGTTATGATAAGTACTGGTCGAAGGTTGTTTTGTGAAAACAACTTTTTTATACAAAATGTATGGTCTTTGTTTAATAACTGATATATAAAATGAGAGGGAACTCCAGGAAGGCATCAACATGGACGATAACAGACAAAAATCAGCAACCTGATTGGCCCCTATTAGTGCGGTTTCAGACCAGGAAAGTCCACAATCGATCAAATGTTCACGCTATGGCAGATCCTGGAAACTACTCAAGTATTCCAAAAGCCGCGTACGATAGCATTTATAGAGACGAGCTATACAGAGCCATGTCTGGTTTTGGCATCCCCACAAAACTCGTCCGACTGTGCAGGATGACGATTGAGAACTCTCGCTGCTGCGTCAAGGTTGGTAATGACCTCACAGAAGCTTTTGACATCAAAAAAGGATTCCGACAAGGTGATGCGCTATCGTGCGATTTCTTTAACTTAATACTTGAAAAAATTATAAGAAACTCGCAAGTCAATTGTAGTGGGACAATTTTTTTCAAGTCTGTGCAATTGCCAGCATACGCTGACGACATATATGTACATCATTGGCAGAACTCGGCGGACTGTTACTGGAGCGTTTGCTAACATTTAAGCTGAAGCGCCTAAGATGGGACTAGCAGTCAATGAGGCCAAACCAAAGTACCTGTTGTCCACAAAAAGGGATACACAACACCGGCGGATTGGACAAAACATCACAATAGACATATACAACTTACAGGTAGTTAGGGACTTTGTTTACCTCGGATCCGCTATAACATCTGACAACAACATCTCGTCAGAAATAAAGCGAAGAATCACTCTTGCCAATCGCTGTTTCTATGGGCTAGGAAGGCAATTGAGTAGCAAATCCCTTTCTCGAAAGACAAAGGAGACTGTATAAGACCTTAATCATCCCAGTCCTGTTCTATGGCGCCGAGGCATGGACTCTATCTAAAGTGGATGAAGATATCCTTAGGCGTTTCGAGCGTAAGATTCTTCGAAAATTTGTTGACCCTACTTGCGTTAACGGGTTTTGGAGGAGAAGGCGACATTGACCTGGTCAATTAAAATACGCATATCACGTTTAAGATGGATGGGTCATGTAGAGCGAATGGACAACAGTGCTCCGGCTCGCAGGATCTTCGATTCCATCCCAGAGGGTAGACGCAGTCAAGGAAGACCTCGCCTTAGGTGGCGCGCTCAAGTGGAGGACGACCTCAGCCAACTTGGAGTGCGAAACTGGAGGCAGCTAGCCAAAGTACGAGCTGGCTGGAGAGGCATGTTGGTTGAGGCCCCGGTTCGTTTTGAACTGTAGCGCCCTCTACGTAAGTAAGTAAATAACTTGCCTTTTAGTCTCTTTAATCGCAAGTAAAAATCTGGAAATCGTTTGAGCTTAGAAAAACACAAAGTTTCACACTTTTGTGAAAAGGGATAACACATCCAACCGTCAACCCTACCACATCCCTTAGCTAGACAAACCTGGAAAGTCGGCTGCGGAGAACTAGGCCTTTCGACTCATGACTGCGGCAGTTGCATGCTCCATCAATGGAAAGGTTTTTGCAAACTTGATTAGCGATTGTTATACGCATCATAACATTCTTCCTGATAAACAATGTTTTGAAGTCGTCAAAATAAATGAAGGTGTTTATGAATGCTTATAAAAATTTTTCACCTTCCGAGCTAAAAAAAAAACAGTCCGAGGCCTTGGCCAATCATCTTACCCACACTAACACTATCGAGAAGCCGTTTTTACATACCTTTTTCAATTCAAAATTGGTATTTCGACAAATTAAAGTTTTTTTTTTTGCTTTAATATTTCATACAATGCCGCGAATATTGTCATGAAATTTCGAGAGCTTTAGTGGTTTTTTAAAAACATTTGCGGTAAGCGGTAATGAAATATTTGTCCGCTGCCTCTGTCGCGTCGCATGCATTGTTCAGGTTTCAAGTTTCAACAGCACTAAAGGTTTCAATACTCATATTATTATAAACCATGATTACTGTGGTTTACTTTGACTAATTTTGAAATTACTTCACCTCTTGATCTGAGCTCTGACCATTTATGACAATTAAATATTAAAAATCGCAATGAGACGTAATTACATCTTAGTTCATTCGTTATAACTATCTGGTATTATGGCATTTTTTTCTGTAATGTTAATCATCCATTTGTCTGTTCAAGTGTTGAATGATGCATCAACAAACAATCTATATTTTGTTGTTGTTCGAATAATTACATATCAATAATTAATTGACGTTCCTTATTCTTCTAAAGATTTCCGTATCACTGACGGATGATATGTCACACGACAATTCTATCGTTAATTCTATCTGAAAGATTTCACATTACAGTTGCTATCTCAACTGTTGTCATACTCCAGTTTTTGTACAAACATTGTAATCGGATATCATTTTTGTGAACACTCAACATTGAATACATTTAAACAAATTTATTTTTCAAATAAATCAAACTATTGTGTTGCGAATAAATAAATAAAAAAATCTCAGCGCAATAGTAATTCGAGTGCAAATGCAAATGAGGCGACTCGACACTTTAAAAAATGCATCGTTGCATGCATTTTGTTATGGAATCATAAAAAATACTCAGAATAATTTAGAAAATAGAATTTATTATTTGCATTGTTTTAATTTTATTCTAAGAAGAAAAAATATAGAGCAAGGTATTTGATTTTATATTTTTTTTATCACACGACAGCACAACACATGCCAAACCATTATTCTGGATTTGTTTTGATATATGGCGCATTCGGTTTATTTCAAAATTTTATCTTTGCTGCCATAAAATTTGGCATCCATTAGCTTGAAGTTCTTTGAGCGAAAGCTGTGCCAAGTTTATTTTTTTGTTGGCTGGGCCGTGATTGATGTAAATGAACGAAATGAAATAATAAACATTAAGGTGGTTGGTGTGTTTATAAAAAATTTTTTTTAACATTTCTCTGAATTGTTTACGATAGTATAAATTCACGACTGGGCCGCATGTTCTCGACTTGAGGGTTGCTTGGAGCGGAAAACTAAAGAGATTATATGAGTACTTGGATGCAGTTTAATATTTAGTATTTGATTTAAGTATTTCAATGGATGCTTAAAAGATTTAGGAGAAAATGTAGATTCTTTCTGCATCGCCTCCCACCTAACGCAAATAGCGATTTAACGATAAATAAAATTTAGAAAATGAGCACCATAGACATTTTATACTAAAAAACTTTCCAACAAATGTACATCACCGTTGTCGTTAAAGAAACACTAAACAATTTTATAAATGTAATAAAGGATTTTGGAATGATATCATAATCCCCTTATTTTACTACTTTTTGGCGGGATTATTAGTACTTTTCGTTAAGGATCTTTTTTTTTCTGGAATAAATTAATAAAAATATAAATAAATACATTTATTTAGGCGACAGCTTCTTAAGCAGCAAAGACTTAGTGACTTATACTCTCAACCATTCCTGTCTTTGTATTGTAAATATACAGGATTGGAAGGGAGTTTCAATTTACCGCCGAGTTCGAACGGCTACATAAGATGCACTTTTCGAGACAACTTTTACTCTTGGAGGATTCGTCTAAACGACTGGCCCATTTCATGAGATAACACGTTCTTCAAACTTACTCTTCAATATATCGATTGTAAGGTGTGCTGTGTGGCTTGTGGCACCATCCTGTTGAAACCACAAACATGTCGTCCAAGTTCATCTCTACCAATCCGGGCCAAAAATAATCGGTAATCATGGAGCGATAACGCTGGCCATTCAAAGTAACGTGACGATCGTTATTGTCGACGAAAAATTATGAACCAATAACGCCGCCGGCATGCAAACCGCACCAAACTGTTATTTTTTGTGGACGAAGAGGTGATTCATGAAACAATAAACGCATATTTTGCTTATTGAATTTAACGCTCTTAAAGTTGCGGTCACCGATTCCGAATTTCGATAGAAACATTTTATAATTTGCAGACGTTGCTCGCTCGTGTACTTTACCATGATAAAAATTTTGAGTTTACTGAATAAATTGACAATGACAGTTCGATGATTAGTAAAAGGGTGCGTTCACAAATTAAATTCAAAGTTTTCAAGTCCATATTGGAAAACTCGATATATGTAATCTTTGCTGCAAACTTTCGACTAGAACACAGAATCTTGATAGTAGTAAACCTTCCGAGATCTTTATGTTTTGGATAAATTCTGACCCATGATGTTCCTATAAACGTTCTGGTTCATGCTTTAATCTCTTATCAAGACTTAATTACCCGTAATTCAAAAAGCAATGGTTCGGAGACTATCAATAGGCTTCAACTACAGACCTAAGTCCATAGGAAAAGCCCAATTAATACTCACGTGCAACGGATACTCATTCTGGGAGGCAGACGCCAGATTGCTCCAGTATCATGCTCCAGCAGCACCACGCTATGTAGGGCCGTCAAATGTTAAATAAGTAAGCAGTACGGCAGTATTGATTTCACCTTATGTCACCGAACTGAAGAAAAAATCCTTACATCGTTTCGGAAAAAGTAAGGTGTTTTTATAATATCCTCAAATTGTACGTCTGTAATTGATCAAACGTTAAGGTAGCGATGGTTGGGTTCTAGTTGTTGCTGGAGTATTTGTTGGACTTCCAAGTTGGGTGGTTCTCCAAAATTCCTCAAAATGTTCTTCGAACTGATGAACTGATTTATTGTGATCGGTTTAGCTTCATCATACAGCTTCTTGTTTGGAAGATATTTCCTCATTATTGGATTTCTGTGAAGACATGTACAGCTCCGAAATACCGTTCTTTTAAAAAGTTGGATCTTCTTCATATATGTCGGTGATATAGTAAACCAAATGGGGCAAGCGTTTGTCAGAATGGGACAGATCAGCTGTTATATGTATCAGGAGCTTAGTTCTAGAGCTCAGGCCGTTTCTTGTTCCTATGAACAGCGGGAACTAAGCTTAGCATAAATGAAACGTACTTGTGGAAGTTTAAGCGGTTGATGAACGCTGATCCTATCATAGCCTGTTGCGAAACCTCTCTGATCCCTTGTTGCTCTTGTTGGAGTACTGATGCAGATTAGCTCGGTCTGTGATCCTCCAATTTCCTGTTCACGGTCTCCAGTGAAAGGGACATTGCGTTTGTTAATGAGTCATCGGCATAAGCTTACAGCTTCGTTTTCGTCCCTGCGATATTGGCAGGCTATATGTATGTGTATTATAAAAAGTATGGGCCCTTATTTGGAACCTTGTAGAACTCCAGCGCTAATTCTCTTTCTTGAAGAAAATTCCTTGCTTACCTGTACATAAATAGATCAATGGTTTAGAATATGTTTGATTATTCTTCCCAAGTGCTCAGGTTGTCCTAGACTTGACATTTTTTATTCAAACTGTGTCGAAAGTTTTCTCGGTGTCCAGTAAACAGGCGATTGTCGACTCCTTGTTGAGTTCGTGTGTCACGTCGGAGTGCAGTCCAAGAAGCGAATGGATAGTGAAGTGTCGTACTGAAACCATACTACCATTCAGGTATAGTATCCCTTTCCCTTAAAGAAATACTAAAGATTTCTCGTATTTCTTTAAGGGAAAGGGAGGGTTTCATCTCGCTGACACAGCAGAGCAGCGAAATTGACGTTCGGTTAAAAAATTGTTTTTGTGTTCCTCAAAGCTAAAAATATCAGAACCCCATTGCAAGCATTAAAAAAAAATTCACAAACAATGCCTTCTTTTTAAGCAAAAGTGTATTCCTATGATTCATTTTCAATATTCCATTTCCAATCGACAACAATGCTCCAACTTCCTCTTGTTCTCGAACCTTTTCGCTGCTTTTCCTCGGATTCCACTCCTTGAAGTACAATTTATTTATCGTTAATCATTGAGACAAAATGCCCCAAATGAAAAATACTGTTTTTGTTTACGTTCTCTGCCCACTTTCAGAAAATAACACCAACAAAAAAAAAAAAAAAAAAAACAATGTCGAGACATCGGCGGCGCACGCCATATATAAATGACGTAACCGATTTGACAAGATTTTAATATGGATGTATCTCAATTCTTACGTGATTGTCTAAACAAAAAAAAAATTAAAATTTAGCATATCATTCGTAACCAAACACTCCATTAGGAGCATTGATTAGTTGCTGGACACGAGAGATGGTCTAGGTCGGACGCACCGAATGGAATTTCAAGTGCAAGGGGCTTCGCAAGTAAAGTTTCTTTCATCAGACAAATTAAATCTGGTGAATCATCCAACAACCACAAGTGGGATTGGGAAGTGTATGTGATGTTTCTAAAAGTATGACGAATATTGTTTATCGCATAGAACTTCTATTTCGGGAGGAAATCAGAGATTGCTAGTGGGAATCGGGGACTTGATGCGGTTGTATAGGTTAACGAGAGGGAGCATATGGATTATTTTTTTTTTTAATTTATTTTTGTTTTCGAAAAAGTGGATGTGTGGTTTATGAGATTTGTATATTTACTTGGCGCAAGCTTTTGTCAGTTTTTTATATATAAGTTCAGACGAGAGATGTTGCGTCATTACCAAGACACAATTAATTGCTTTGCACTTAGGAAATCTTTAGTTGTCATTCAAAAGAAGAACAAAACTGTGATTCATAGGCTAAACAAACTTGTAAATGTGGGTAATAGTTTTGAAATTAGATTTGTTCTTGCTTAAGTTTTACGCAATTATAACATCGGCAATTAAATTATTTTTTTTTTGTCTGAATAAGGCTTTAGGGGTTATCAGAGTTGATATTTATTGTCCTAAGAAATTAAATGAAAATATTTTAATTTCTGATGCAATATTTGGATTTATTATACATAGCATTTGATGAGAAATTGTCACTCTGGTGTCTGGATATAGATTAGGATTATCTGTACTAGGTCAAATCATAGGTTGGAATAAGATTGGAAAAAAATATAGAATTGGAAATTTTTAAAAATATTATAAAGACTTTTAAAAGATTGGATTACAACATGCAACTTAAACTAGGATTCTAGTTGGTCTTTGCGCTTCTCATAGAATTGTAGAGCTAATCATGAGTATATGAAAAAATTCTGTTTGCCATAGACGCTTGCAGATAGAGACATCGCAAAAAGCTTCAATGAATATACCACAAATTGTTCAACAGAGAGAACGAAGACTATTAACGTGTACACACCGAACTTGAATGCACGAAAACCATGTTCAACCAAGCAAAAGGATGAATTCAGAAAGAGGTTTGAGAACATCCAATCTGGAACAGATATGCCTTCAAAAAAATTAATTAGCTCGTTGGGAAAAAGATCCCGATTCTGTAACAACCATAACTGTAGCAGAAGCTTTCGCCAAGAATTTTGAGCAAATCTTTAAGGGTCGCTCGCCCAAAAAAATTTCAAAATTCATCGAAGAAGTTGAAAACCGGTATAAGGAAATTGCAGCCTTTAACACTACAGTCACTACCTTTACTTAGAAATATCCTGCATTAGAACCATTAGCTGCAGATGCATCTAGGAAGTGACTGATATCATCCATAGAAGAAATTCTACGAAGGTAGCAGGAAATGATGGGATTACTAACTTTGTGCTTAAAAAGCTATTAGCGCTGGAGTTCTACAAGGTTCCAAGTAAGGACCCATACTTTTCACCATATACAAACATATACCCTACCAATATCGAAGGGACGAAAACGAAGCTGTAAGCGTATGCCGATGACTCATTAACAAATGCAACGTTCCTTTTACTGGAAATTGGGGAGAGGAAAGTGGAGGATCACATAAGAAACTTGTTGGACTACTACCTCAAATGGATGACTGAAGAAAAGTAGCAATAAGACCGAGCTAATCTGCATCAGTACTCCAACAAGAGCAACAAGGGATCAAAGAAGTTTCGCATCGCACTGTAATAGCATCACGGTTCATCAACCGCTTCAAATTCCACAAGTTCGCTTCGCTTACGCTAAGCTAAGTTATCCTTAAATGTGTTCCCCCACTTCTAAGGACAAGATACAGAACCTGATACATATAACAGCTCTCCTCTCCTCCCCCCCCCCTCCCGGCCGACTCGATCTCTAGTCGTCTTTAATTTTGCATTCAAAGCAGTCGGAGGTTTCCCTCTATTTGGTCTCCCATCAAAGATGACATCTGTTTTGGCTTCTGACTACCACGGGTATGACGTCGAAAACTTAGCGCGCTGAAGCGCCGGTGTTAATCCACTATACATGGCCAAACCTTCCTAGCCGCGGGATACAATTTTTTTTTCACTAGGCTTATGTGACTGTACAGCTAGTATAGTTAGTTGTTGTATCTTCTTCCCCATTCGTTCTTTTCTGGATCGCAAACAAGGCCATAAAGCGATCCCAGTACTTTTATCTCGTATTCATCAAGGGGGCTTTCATACGACCAACGTCAACCTGATAAGGCGTAACAAGAATCCTAAATCAGGACATGATCCGGTAAGATTCATCCCTATTTTTCCAGGCCTAAGACCGCCTCGGCAAGGACTTCTTATTCCGTCTGCAAAAGACTTAAGATTTTCACATCAAACGCTGGGCAGGATCTTATGGACAATGTTTAAAAGGTCAGTTCATCTATAGTTGGTGCAGAGTAGTCGATTGTTTTCTGGATCAAGGATGATTCGGGATAATGATCAAGGACCTAGTAGCAAACAGTAAGCAAATACAGGGGTGGAATCGGCTAAGGTGATATGTGAAAGTCACATTTCTGATAGTAACATGTGATCATATTAAATTTTCAGTCTACGTAAGGTGATTACCACGAAAATGACAAATTCTGGCATCAACTAACGCAGTGGTTGGAAGGCCTTGATACCATCTAATGTCGGGGCTTCTCTGATTGGGGACCAGTTGAAAATGATCCCGGAGCATGATACTGGAGCAACCTGGCGTCTTCATCCCAGAATGAATATCCGTTGCACGTGAGTATTAATTGGGCTTTTCCTATGGACTTAGGTCTGTAGTTGAAGCCTATTGATCTATTCTAAAGGATTTGACGGAATATTCGCCGCTGGCGATGTGCCCCAATGAGTTGGATTGCTTTTTGAAATACGGGTTAGAGGACCCATGACTTTATTAAATCGATCCTCAAGTACAACTCTTTGAAAGCGAGTTAAGCAATGCTCCTGGTTAATATAAAAAAGGAGGGGTAGCAAGGGTTACTAGGGAGCCCAGCTGATTACGTGAGCTTGTCTCGGTAGCAGCTACTTGATAGTTTAGGTAGGCTAGGTTTATGATCACCTAAGTGGCTTTTATTGCAAATTTTTGTCTTCGACATAATTTGCTTCCATTTAGGAAATAATGTAACAAACTTAAATTCGGTCTTATTTCCACGTCCATGGAAATAAAGTCGATTGACTCTGAAACGACCATTTACCTTGTTTCACGGCACTGCATTTCCTTGTCATGGAGTGAGCCGTCTTGATAAGAGATGAAAGCATGGACCAGCACGTTTATAGGAACATCATGGACCCGAATTTATCCACTTGGACGACTTGTGGTTTCAACAGGATGGTGCCACAAGCCACACAGCACATCTTACAATCGATTTTTTGAACAGTAGGTTTGATGAGCGTGTTGTCTCAAGAAATTGGCCAGTGAACAAGCCGACGACGTTGGAAGAGCTCAGAGCTAACATTAAACGCAAAATAGCTGCCGTTTCGGCCGAAATGTGTGGCCGAGTCATCGAAAATTGGGAGCAACGAATCGACCGCTGCAAACGTGCCCGTGGTGGCCATATGAACAAAGTCGAGTTTCATTCAGAAATGTTTTGATTTAACTTCAAGTCGATAGTAAAGTGTTTGAAATATCTCAAATGGTTTGCGTTTTATTTAAAAAAAAAGTTGTCAAGTCCATATTGGAAAACCCTTTTCAAATTACACCACCTTAATCTAACCAGTTACGTCTTTTTACGCTAGTTACTTTTTTAAATAATTATTTACTTTATTAGTCACCAAGTGTTTTAAAAACACGTGTATTTAATCATATACCCACGTCAAAATTTATCTTTCCATAGGTATCTACTGATGACTATTTCTGACTGCTTGACAATCATCTCTTTCGTAACTGATTTTGCGCCAAAATAACTCGTTTTTAACATCAATAACCTTTATAAGCCTATTTTCGATAACAACAATTCAGCAACAGGTTACAAGTTCACCTTATAAATAGCAGAAAGATACGAAGCAATTCGTATCTTATTGCTATCGTGAGGGCATAACTCGTCCACAGATACAATTTATCTAAACGCCCCCTTTTGAACAGGCAGATTGTAACTATTTTAATATTTATTGGTTCGACAGGTTATTTGACATTAAATTTTTATTTATTACGTATATGTACAAATAAACCAAAAAATTCCATTTAGAGTCTCACGATACGACTGATTTGGTGGCTTCCTCGTGGAATCCTTCATTCAATCAGCGCTCATTAAAATTCCATATACTAACTTCAATAATAATTGAGCGTTGCTCGTTAAGCGAAAATTTACAATTCCATTCGCTGAGATAGTTGCGATTTTTTTTTATTGCGATTGCGACATACATACGACACGAGTTGGAAGCAGCAGGCAGTGTCGTACTCTGGAAAACTACTGTAGGTTTACTGTTTTGCACTTCAGTAGTATGGGATGGGCAGATAACTTAATAAAAAAAAAATTAAACGCAAACCCCGCTAGTATTATGTGCATGGTCATGGCCAACGCCTTCGGGCAAAATGTCAATAAACTAAGTAACTTGTTTTATGGACTTAGTGTTGGGCACTTCGCTGTTTTTTGTTTTGACAAAAAAAGGAAGTAAAGTCCATAGGTAAAGAAAAATGGCTGACCGGAAACATCTTCCCTGTTCGTTGGCAAACAAAGTTACACGCCTTGAATTTTCGTGCGAAGCGATTTGTAATTAATGACATGTTGCCTTTTTAATGGAGGTAAGAGTTTTATTGACTTTTTTTTATTTTTTTCAAGATTGGGCGTAAATGCCTCGAAAGACTAGACAATTTCTTACTTTACGGTATTTCGACTAATGAAGGGTCATTTTAGAATGTGGAGATGAACTCAGTTTTTTGAAGTCACTTCCAAGGTAGTCAAATCAAGACTTCTCTGTAGATACGGAAACCCTACTTCTTACAATCTTAGGGAAAAATGTTATTTCAGAAGTCATCTTGAGGCTTACGGGCTTGACTTCAAAAAACGTCGAAAACATACCTGGCAAGTGGCAAATGTTTATAATCTTACTCAAAATGTAATATGTGTTGCTAAGTCTTCCAAAATAACAACTGGCGATAGAACTAATGAACAAATGCTAACATAGCTCGAAACCCACTCATAATGAACAACGAAAACAAATAAAAAAAAACAAATTTTCATTTCTCTTATAATTGTTTTGATTTAACTTCGAGGTGGCAGTTGGTATATTACTTACATGAATGATTTATTTCAAAAATAGGACGCAAACAACAAGTAAACAATCTAAGGTAAATATTATTTGGATTTATTTACTGGTGCAAACAATAATGGATTTAGCTAAACAAATTTGACACGAAAATGAAAAAAAACACAAAAAAATCAACGATGTGAATGACCATTAACGATTGTACAGGGTGGGCCAAAAGAAATCATCTATCCGATGTTGTTTGGCTCTCTTTTTTTCTAAATGACAAACTTCGATTCTGTTTTTTGATTAAGTTTATTTGAACCTTAAGAATTGTTTGTATTGGTCAGGTCGAGAAGATGATATCGGTCAAATGGGCGCCGTCACAATTGATTGCTCGTTTTATGGCATTTTTCATCACTTTAGCGAGAACTTTGGGCGACAGATTCTCGCAATCGTGTCGAACGTTGTCCTTGAGGGCTTCCAGAGTCTCGGGCTTGTTCCAACAAAAAAAAGTCTGAAACGGTTAAATCGGGCGATCTTGCGGACCAGTGCAAATCGCCAAAACGAGAGATGAGGCGACCCGGGCCGCCTTCAGAATATCGGCTCATGTCGGTTTATGTATCGCTCCATGGCTTGTTCACTTGTATTCTGTATCTGTCTAGTCCACAAATGTCAAAACAGATTTGACATTGGCGGCCTTTTGCAAAAATGAGAGCATCTTCCAATAGGGTGATTTCTTTTGTCCCACATTGTATTTACAGAAAAAAAAAGAAAGCACGGATTGTAGGGGAATTGGTGAAAACACAGCAACGCTATGATGATAATAAAACTAGGAATAGTTCAGTCAAAATATCCAAAAATAATAATGCATAAAAAAACAAAAAATCTATTTCAATAAAGTAAGCTCTAGACAAACGAGGTAACTTAGGTATGGTAATAACATGATACCTTCATAACAAAAAACATTTAATAAATAAATCCATTAAGTTATGTTTGCTTTAAAATTTAAAAGTTGATACTCTTTTGTGAAGCAATTCATGCTTAGGTTCTTATAGTAATGACGTCTGCAAGTATTTTCGGTTCTGTAATTTCCTCTTGAAAGGATTTTATCAACAGGGTGGTTTTGAAGCCAGCCAAATGAAGCAACCGCGGCTCGCAAGTGCTGTGTCAGTCTTAGAACCAAATGCTGGATGAAATATAATCTCGCTCTTCCTCTCTATAAAACTTGCACCAATCTATCCATGATCTTTGAATAAGTAACTCTTCTTTAGCAATTTCTTCTCTTTATATGACCACTCTTCTAATTGATTCCCTCACCCCCAACTTTCCATAAAATCAGACTCAAATGTTCTATATGTTGAGGTGGTCATCCGGTGGTCATATCTATCAATACCCTTTGCAGGTTGTTGATAGCTTGTGGTAGTTCTAACGCCCTAGCTCTCAGGTCGGGCAGCCAAAATACTTGCGTCCAAACGGAAAATACTTGCGTCCAAACGGGAGCTGCCATGTGACTGGTTTAAATGAGCTAAAATCTTTAGCATCAGATTGGGTTGAGGATATTTCCAGCCTAGTCGACAATTCGGACAAGTCGGATAAACTCTGCAGCACGATCTATATACATATATACATATCTTCCGACAACAGCTGTGCCTCTTGAAGCAAACAGGTCGATGTCTGGTACCCCTTTCTTCTCGAATATGGAAGCCCATCCTGCAAGTAGAAGATGCCACTCAGGTATAGATCGTCTCCTTGAAAGCGTACTATCATTGTACCTTCCCGGAAGGTAGAAGGCAGAAATTGTTATGTTGTACTGGTCTACCAAGTTGAAAAATCTGATAAGTCAGATTAAAAAAGCCAAAAGACTTGGTTCCCCCCTCGTTGCGAATGTAGGCCATAAGAGTTCGGTTGGCTGTCTGAAGCAAGATGTGTGCACCCCATAATTGATCCGCTCTGTCACTTATGGCTCTGTAAACGACATACATCTCTTTTATATTGGAGTTCCACCTTACCTGTTTTCCTGACCATTTTCCAGACATGGCTCTTTCGTCCAATTGGGCACCCCAACCTGAGCTGCTGCATCTGTGACCAACAAATTTGTAATTGCTGGCTTGTGAATTGGTGTGAACTTGTCTGTTGCTCCGAGCTACGACGTGATCTCCTCCAAGGCCATCCGAGGGATGGGAAGCTTCTGTCTTACTCGCCTGTTGAACCTTCGCAGAAAGATCTGAACGCAACGACATTTCAATCTTCCTGTTAGGATAACGAAGCTTTTGCAAAATTCAACTGACCCAAAACCTTCTGAAGTTGTCTCAGGTTGCAAAACTGCCTCTGAACAAATCTTCTCCCTCATCATTTCTGGAATATTTATATGATTCTTCCACTGGATTCCCAGGAATTCTATTAACTGCCTTGGTTTCAGCACCGATTTTTCTAAATGTATTCTTCATTCCAACATATTTAAAAGTTTTACAGTTTCCGCAACCTGAACTGTAAACTTTAAGAAATCTTGGAATACTAAAAGGAAATCTTCCAAGTAAATTAAGACTCGGATCCAACAAGTCAGGGCTGAAAATAACCTGGCGGCTGAAGACAGGCCAAATGGGAACCAAGTAAGTTGTAAGAGTTCGCCTCTGTAAACTACTCTCAGAAAAGGTCGGAGGTTTTCTGCTATTGGCACATGAAAGTATGCCTGTGATATGTCTATCTTTGCCATCCAATCGCCTGCCTGTATAAAATCTGGGACTAAATCGTGAGAGATCAGTTTGAAAGATTTCACTTTTACATATTTGTTCAATGCTCTGAGGTCGACGAATGGACGAATTCCCCCACTGGATTTTTTTTATTAGATACATCTTTGAAATAAAGCTTGGGTTGATTTGAGGAGAGTGTTCTAAATCTGAAGATCTATCTCGGGAGATGGCTTTGTTGAAAACTCTTGTAAAATGCCTGCTGTTGGAAAAACTCAAAGGGTTTTTGAAGAGGAGTGTATCCTTGAACCCGAGATGCTTTGTAGAATGAAGGGAATGACACCTAGGTTCTGCCACTGGTCCTTGAAAAATCTCAGCTGCCCTCCTCTGAATGATGTTTGTAAGTCTTTTATTACTTCTGGTGCTCTCTCTCTAGCGCGAAAGGAATAGGGGTCTTTTTGCCCTGCTTACTATCGCCCTGCGTTTCTTTATAATTGTTACTCTGTGCGTGCAGATCTTTTATAATTGTACCTGGGGGCCTATTCCTGAATACGAGTCGATTGAGACGTCACTCAAACCTGGCGTAGCCGCGTTAATTTACCCTTAAATGCTCGTTGCAAGGATGAAAGATCTTCACTTATGATGGCTCCACCGAGAGCAAATAATAATTGGTTTACTTTCGGGTCCGTCACCTTTATGGTCATCATCATCGACCCAACAACCAGTATCCGGTCCTGACCGGTATGCCATCGGCTCCGGAGGGCTTGTTATCTTTGAGACAATAAATCGTCTTTTGCATCTCCAGCATGAGGTTTTCCTCTTCAAATGATAGAGTCTACATTTCATCCGTGAGCTGTCTATTCAATAATTCATTAAAGGATCTACACTTCCCTGCTCCCGAATACCTTCAGGATCGGTTATCAGATTTCTCTATTCGTCCTTATATTATGTGCATACCTAATGTTGCCATAAGTTCTGTTACAAGTATAGAACGCTATAACAATGAAACAAGCAAACATAATATTGTATTCAAAATTATTTCATTTACTAGAATACAATATTAATAAAAAAAATAAAAATTGTATTCACTCGAAATGACCGCCTTTTGCGTTAACACAAGTTTTTAAACGGTTTGGCCACTGGGCCATTGTGGCACGTACGGTTTTCAGAGCCACTCCTGTGTGGTTTTGGCTTTGTGCGCTGGAGCAGAGTCCTGTTGGAAGACCCAAATGTGTTCATTGAAACAATTCCCTTTTCAATGAACACATTTGGGTCAAACCCTTTACAACACCCTCTAGCACATCTTTTTGATAAACACCAGTTTTTACGCCTTTTTGACAGAAATGGAGGGATGTCACACCATGGTGAGAGATCTTCCACCAAACCTATACGGAAGCGGGATGATGGCCACGTTGAACCACTGGAACAACTTTTTTCGCTTCCTTAGACGAAGTGGCATAAATTTTGTCATTTTGTCTGTTGAAAACTTCTTCCACGCTTAAAACTTTACTCATCCATAAACAAAATGTTTTCATGGCCATTTTACGCGTGGCACTGCAAAATTCGTTTGCATCTTTCCAGTCTAATTTTTTTTAGTTGAGGAGTTTGAAGATGACCCGTGGACCGACGATGGGCGTTCATGTGCAGATCATCCCGAATCAGCTTAGGCATTGATCTGGTTGATAAATCCAATTCCTTGGGCATGATCTTCCGCTTCCTAAGGGGATTCCTCCGAATTCGTTCACGCACTGCCTTTACTACCGCACTCGTACGGACGAGCGCGGGCAACCACTTCTTGCCTTAACCTCTACTCCAGACAATTCGCCGAAGTGAGCAATAGCACGATAAACGGATATTATTGATATACCGAGTGGTTTAAGCAACTCAAAAATTTAGCAAGCAATCTTTCCGCACTTATGCAACGCTATTACCGCAACGCGACTCTTTTTAACACCCCACTCCATGTTACTAACATGCAAACTAAAACCAAACTGACTAGTATTCTTCACTGATCAGTGCGTTCTGAAAAAAAAAATTAACGGTTCTGTTCCCGCAAGAAATTTTAAACGATAAGCACTGGAAATTGTGTAACACGACTTATGTCAGGACTAGGTACATATATTTATCAGCACGTCAGCTCCTTAAGGAGCCAAGGCCTAGTGACATATACTCTCAACCATTCCTGTGTGTGTGTTAATCTACAAGAATGAAAGGACCTACAGTTTACCGCCGAGTCGAAACGGCTACATAAGATGCACTTTTTCGAGACAAGTTTTACTCTTGGAGGTTCAGTTCCTCACAAGAGGTAGGACCCCAGAAAAGAATGTGGCTATGAGTGGGATTTGAACCCAGGTTCATTCGCTTAGCAGTCCGAATTTTGCCAAAAAAAATCATCTTTTCGGATGAAGCTCATTTTCATCTTGGTCGGTACGTTAATAAGTAAAATTGCCGTATTTGGGCCTCAGAAAATCCACACGTGGTCTTAGAGAAGCCAATGCATCCATTACAAATGACTGTTTGGTGAGGCTTGTCGAGCAGGGCCATCATTGGCCCATATTTCGTTGAAAATGAGGACAGCGCAACCGTTAACGTAATTGTAGACACCTATCGCATCATGATAACCGATTTTTTTGTTCCCGCTCTTGATGGTATTGATGTGGACAATGTTTGGTTTCAACAGGATGGTGCAACTTGCCACACATCTCATGCCACAATCGATGTATTGCGTCAAAAGTTTGATGGCCGTTTAATTAGAAGGTGCGATTTGACACCGTTAGACTATTTTCTTTGGAGCGCCGTTAAAGACAGCTGTTATGCCGACCATCCAGAGACAATTGAGCATTTAAACGCCAACATTCGTGATGCCATTGCCGAGATACGGCCTCATACACTTGAAAATTGGTCCGATCGAATGGGGTACTGTGAGGCCAGCCGCGGCAGTCATATGAATAAAATAATATTTCATTTCTAACGGAAACAATTGTATTTCACAACAAAAAAATAAATTTGGCAAAATCTCGAACCGTTTTTGTTTTATTGCATTTTTAAATGGTCCACAAGTTTTGGTGATAAGAGACATCTCTAGATGACTAACGATTCTCAACTAAAAACTTACCAGGGGAAAGTTCCATCTTCACAATCTACTTAACTTTTCCTCCACTGATTGGGCATTTGATCACCTCTCATAAGTTTGGAGATGAAACTAGTGACCCCTTGTCTCCCATCATCATAACGCATGTCATAAATGCTAAATAAGGTTAATGATAAACCCTCTAACTAACGGGTGTCGAAGGTTTTTCCACTGAAAACTATTTTACGTACTTTTTTCAAACAATCAAAAGTCAGAAAAATCGAATATAATCTTTAAAGTCCCCTTAATATTTTTCAATATTTATTTCAATCTGTGACCGCACATAAGAGCAAGTACGTGCGATTCAGTCGTGCAATTTATTTGAATATATTTCTGAAACTCTGGAGAAGACTAATCGGTCGGAGACTGGATATATCCCGGATGTGAATAATCCTGGAGTTATCCTGGATTGGTATAATTCCTTCCTATCTTCGAAAGAGGTTGCGAAACTCATGCATTACTCATGAAGTTGGAAGCTAAAAGGTAGATTTGTTTAAATTTGGTTTAACAGCATGAGACCTTAGTTGGCTTTTAGTGCAAACTAACTCAATGATTTATTTAAAATATTTGTTGTCAAAAAATCGAAACATTATCAGAATTCATAAGTTTCAACAAATTTGCGCTTTCATTGACTCGAGAACCATCCAAAGATTCGCCGACTTAATTCTGTCAGTGCTTTCCATTTCTACTGTAATTTAAACATGTTTACCACTTATTCTATTTTTATCTGAAAGCTTAATATTATCGGAACTAATAAATTACACGTGTCACTGTGATTGAAAGCACAAAAAGATACAAACAAATCATGAATCAATATTTGTTTAGCAACAAGCCATAATAAAAAAAAATATCCCACTGCAAATATAGTGATAATGTGACAAAAATTATAGTAATAAACAATTATTTTGGCTAATTACAATGCAAAACTAAAGTTTTAAGATCGCTAGAGTGTTGATTGTTCTAGGAATGAGGAATGAGTTTAAAATAATATTTTTTCTAACTCAACCGACGGAGAATTTAATAGTTTACAATATTGTGAAACATTTTTTTAATTAATGGCCATTAAGTTGGTAAAATTTGAACTAAAAACATTTTTGAAGTTTAACTGTAAAAATAGAACAGTTAGCAGGACTTATTTAAAAAAACAGGACTTCTACAACACTATGCGATATTAAATTTGTCGTCGTTTGAGCTATTTTTCAGGCTTCTGCGATAAACCGTTTACTAAATAACTCAATTTTATTACGAAACCAACCTTCAAAAATCCATGATAAAAAATTTTAAAATTAATGTCAATATTTTATTACCTACTTCAAACTATTATTTTTGCTTAGTAAAATCTGTTTTGTTTACATACATATATAAAAAATGTACTCAACTAGGACCTCTAATTACTTTATTAATTATGTATAGTCATGTGAAAGCTTGAGTGAAAAATGTATTTTCTGACCCACGACCTTTCTATTTCTAACTATTCCAAAATCGACCCCAAAAGCACGCATTTTCGATAAGAAAGATAGGAAAGGATTTGTTCCATTGTTCGGTGAGATATGCCACCAGATCACCAGTGGAACGATTACTGCGAAAGCCAAACTGACTTTCATGGAGAAGCTTTCGGTCTTCGAGATAATACTTAAGCTAAAAGAAGGGTCGCAAGTGCTATGGGTCGGTAGGAGGAGGGTGAGGATGGGTCACCTTTATTAGGGACACGCTGGACAAATGCTGTTTTCCATCTTCTAGGAAAGATTCAAGAAGAACAGGAGCGAGGAAAAAGCTTACGCAGTGGCTTTGCCAGTGTGGAAGAAAAGCTCTTCAGAAGAATCGGGAGTATACCATCCAGGCCAGCGGATTTGTGTATATCGTAATCTTTGAGAACTCTTGCTACTGTAGGTACGAGTGCGGAAAAAAATCTATCCCATGGAAAAATTTACATTCTCAAGTACAGGAGGGGCAACGTTGCTATGAGTCAGCGTAGAGGGCTGCGAGCAGATTTGCCTTCTCTGAAGTGTAGACAATAGGTTTGTCATTAGCGATGAGCGTTGGAACCGAAAAGGTTGAGGAGTTTTTAATATTTTTTTACAAATGACCAAACATTTTTACTGCCTTTGAGCCCAATTTCGAAGTATAGAGATTCTTTTTTTAGCCGAACAACACGAATTTGGAATGATTTACCCTGCGAGGTTTTTCCTTGCCATTACAATTTGAATGCATTCAAAACTAATGTTAATCGACATCTTCTGTCCCTCCTTCCCTAACTTCCGAAATCGTCTAATGGCGTACCGGACAATTGTTCGAGTTACACCAAATGTCCGAGTAATCCAACGCTGGCTGCACCTGCTATCCGCGAAAGCCACATTCCTTGCTATGCTAGTGGGGTCTAACCGCATTTTTTGTTTGTGGTTTTCAAAAGTTAAAGTTCACAAACACTAATTTTACACCGTCCAATATCCACAAATAATAAATTAAGGCTAAAACACATACACGCTTTAGAACCGACTTCGTCCCGTTACGTAGATAAGGCTTTAGAGCGCAGTTCTGCCATCGTCAATGTGAAAATATTGAGAGGGAATCTACTGTAAAAAAAAAAAAATATTTGAACGTATTCATTGAGTAAAATGTCAGAAAGCGAGCAATTCAAACTTTTTTGTATATCACTCGCTTTGTTACGTTATCCTGACATACGTCAAACAAAGCGTTTATAGAGAAAGCCGCATTGTGATTTGTGATACATATTTCCTATTGTCGAACTTTTCCTTATTTTCAAAGTCGGTCGTAAAGCGTGTTTGTGTTTCTGCTTTTAAGGAATAAAAACCGCACTACTAAAATCGTCGTCCAGACTGTCAAAATCTAACTGAATCACAAAAATGCATACGATAAACAATTAATTACATAAATAAAGTTAGTAACTGTTTAATTTATGCTTGGAAAACCCAATTGAATTAAAGGATAATCATTATGATAACCGTTACTTATCAAACACACATAGTGAGACTAAACGGAGGGCTTTAGCTTAGGTTTCGCCAGACGTTTACAAGTTCAACCATCATATCGCAATGGCGCTTTGGCTTTGACGTTACGTTTGGTTCGTGTACAAGATAAGGTAACGTGACTCAAACGCAAAGCTAAAGTAGAAACTAGTTAAAATGTTGCTCGCTTTGACAGAAAAAAGCAAAAACAAAAACCGAAATTTGGAAAATGTGTGGGGGTGCGGGAGCTAGGCCGTGCCAGCCAGCATGCCACTGCTCCTACAGCGGACATTCTATTCCCTCCCATCCTCTCCTATCCACTATCCAATCCTATCCTATAATCTATCCTTATCCTATCCTAATACCATCTCCCACCATGTGTATCCTTACCGTTCCTATCCTGATTCCGGTCCTAGAACCTACCCACTATCCTATCCTACTCTCCGCCAGCCCTAACTTCCCAAATTTCCTCTTCTATTGCCTCATATTTCACAAAGCGTGTGAAATGTGACGTGACGAAGCCAAAGCTGAAACTTGATTGTGTTTAGCCACCTATGAGCGAGTAAGCATACGTCGTCCGCATTATCAAGGTGTTTTAGGTAGGATGCCAGGGTCCACTGAATTCCTCCGTTTCCCGTCAAAGCTGCTCGAGGAACATCGCTTATCACCAACAAAACAGTATTGACGACAATATGCAGCTTGGACTTCAAACTATTCCGACAACAACCTACAACCTAGCCTTCTCAAAATCGATGAACAGCAGGTGTAGTGGTGATCAATATTCAAATATAATCCTGAAGGTGTTGAACTAATGCATGAGGATCCAGTGCATACACCGGCTTGTTTGGCAACAAGTGTGGCTTTTAGGTGTTCTCTCATGCATTCCAGAAGAGGCAAGTTAGCCAGTCTGGTAAACCCGGGTTAATCCCCAAACTGAATCGCCATTTAAGTTCCTACAGAAGTGTTCACTTTAACATAACATCAACATCTGCATGTTCACATCTTTTGCAAGCAAATAAGGCATTTTGTTGAAAAGAGAAAATCTCTTCGTCCATTTTAAAAATTGCTGCTGTACTTTGACGGTAGGGAAGACATTGGGAATGGCTCTTATTCCAAAACTCGCCAGAACCACAAACTTAAAATACCTAAACGCACGTACACGCTTGTAGCAGCTTTTAATAAATTGCGTATAGTAAGACTTTATAAATTTAAATTTTTTACCAGATGCTTACATGCTGAAGGTACTAACCGGTTATTTCGGTGGTTTCAACGTGGAAATATATAACTTCTATCAAGCTCAAGGTAGTAAATACAAGAATGTAGCTGAATACCTAAGTAAAGTAGTAAACAAGTAAGATATAAACCACAAGAGTTAAATAGAATCAAGGTCTGTCGCCTTTAACAAAGAACTAATGTGGAATGTTGATACACACATAATGTACGTTTCTGTTTAACTGGATTGTTTTTTAGCTGAGCAGATTATATTTAAACTAAAATTATTAAAAACAACTTTTATCTACAAGACTTGTTAAAATGTATAGACGTACATCAGTCAAACTAACCTCGTACTCCCTTCGCTTGGGCGTGCTGCTTCCGCAACTCAAATAGCCATTGTTGTTGAGCATTTTGATGAAATCTCGTCGAATTTTATTCGGCGACGCCATGAATTTGATTGTTTTTATTAAACGCTTTATTTTAAAAGAAACAACAAGTACAATCAACAACAAAAAAAAAACTCTTTATTTCAACAAAAATACACTTTGATTTTCATGAGTGTTAATTTCACTTTTTTTCTTGTTTGGTATGGTAAATTTAAATGAAAAACAATAAAATAAAACAAATATTAATGAAAACTCTATTGAATTTACTTTTCTTGGCACTGATTTCGATTTCCACTTTTTACTTGAGTTTTCTTTCACATTTTCATTTTTCTTTGTATTGCTGCACAGAAAAAACGTATGATCTGGTTTTCTTAATAAATTTACATAAAAAAATCAACAATATTGGAGCATTTTCCAATGAGGGGGAGGAAAACCAATGGAAAAATATATGGCCTGAGTGACTTTAGAAAAATAATCGAATTAAAACGCCTGCGAGACAGGTTTTCATAGGAAAATTTCCACAACAATCGGTTGTCCGTGGAGCGCGACGCGACATAGAAAAGAAAATTCGCAACAGATGATGTGGATCTGGGTTCTGACCTGGGATGTCAATGATGTTTGCATGTATTTAGATGGAAGAAGGGTTTTCTTTTTTTTTTGTTTATTTGAATGACACAATAAACAAACAACAAGTCAACAACTCCGTTTACAAGTTGATATAAAAAAAAACTAAAATAAGTCGGCTAGGAGCACTGAAGGGACAACCAGCCAGTTAGCGGTAGTGCGGCTAAACGCTAAGAAAAATGTAAAAAAAAAATGAAAATATCCACAAAGACGAATTGAATATGCGACGTTTGATGGAGGAATTCTGGGACTGCTTGCAAAACACGAACACGAACACCGGGCCGAACAGCAGAAGAAATGAAACTGAACTGATGCTTCGCTTCTTCAAAAATCAAAATTAATCAAGAGTGAGCAGCAAAGCTATCTTGGTTTTATGAGGATAATTTCTGATTTCTATTATCTTTTATTTTATTTTTGCTTTTTGTTTTGTTTATAGTGATTGGTGCGGGTGATTTCAATGACGATGACGATTGACAATGACAACAACGAAGATAAGAAAGATTCATATGGCGAATTAACTTTTTTCGTGTAAAAACGTATTTACATTTTAATAAATAACGGATTTTGTTATAGTTTTATGTTCCGTTGCATTGGAGTGCAGCTTGTGTAGTAGTGTTTGTTTGAAGTGAATTCAGCTGTTCGGCAAAAGGCGCTGAATGAAGAGCAAAAACCAGTTCTGTTTAAATTTGAATAAACAAAACAACACAAACATCATCAACATGGATGGATTAAAAAGAGAGGGCGACATTAGGTCAGTTTCACTGTTCCAGTAATGGCAAAAACAATAACAAAACCATGAAGGGTTGCCATATCATAGCAATATATATTATTTTGAAAAACCTTTCAAGAATTTTTTCTAATTGCATTATTTAATTTGCAATAAATATGTACATGTACTATATAAGCAAGTTTATGATTCATAAATAAAAAAAAAAGAGAATAATCAAACATGTAACTACGATCACACATAAGCCAAGAAAAGTTAGTGACACAAAATGTCTGTTTGTCGAAAATAAACGCGATGAACGAAAGCGAAGAAATTATCGAAGCCATACGCGCTAGGGAAGTATTGTGGAATTTGACAAATAAAAATTATAAGAATATCAAATAAAGGGTCCGCCAAATAACTTCTTTTTTTTTAAATGTTTCATCAACATCGAGTGTAGCTTCGGCTGTGTGGCACGTAGCGCCGTCCTTATATAAAGTTATAAAGCTGCATGTAAGTAAATGTTTGCCGCTTTTTAAGGTTATGATTTGACGTAATAATTATATTTTATTTCTTTTAGATGAATATGCTAAAAAGAAGTGGAGGGTTCTCTTTAAAATATTTTAAAGCCATCACACACCTGTTTTACAGCCATCAAAATAAACATCTCTTCATTTTCACTTTCCATTTTAACTTTTCTTGCCTTTTAAAAATAATTATTTGCAAATTTAAAATGAAAACAGACTTCAATTCAAACGGATGACGGATCAATAAAATCTCAAATATCAAAAAAAGCGTACTGCTCCATTGTGGGCAGTTTTGAAAAAGCCGTACGACACATTACGACAGATCTATGTGGCTCCGGCTGCGTATTACAGCTGTGGCTCTCATTGTGTTCGCCAGCAAAGCGATTACCTTCAAATTTGCTAGGTACGTAAGGTTAATTTGGCATTTCTCAGGGGTGTTTTTAAGTTTTTTTAGGGCCAACAATAACGTTACCTACCATATAACAGTTAAGAAAAAGCTTATTTTTTCTTGAAAGCGGCTTTTACGATTTTGATGAAAATATTCGAATGTATTCTGGAAGGCTATCATTTCATTAAAAACAAACTTACCTGAAAAGTCTATTAACGGTAGCTTTTATATAACGGTTGTTTTAATTTTTCGTAACGCCTCATTGGATTTCAACCAAATTTTATACCAGAAAAGATCTAAATAGCCAAGTTAATTGAGTAATAGATCGATAGATAGATAGATTTATTAAACAAATTACAGTCATGCTATTTCTAAAGAAAATAAAAGTCATCAAAACGAAATAGGCTTTGAATTGAAAGTTGTAATGAAAACTTTATATACTGACTTGTAAAAAAAATTAAACCACTTGGTAGAAGGCCAAGAATTTATTTTATTTATTTAAGATAAAGAATAAATTAAGCAAGGTCTGCCAAGTTGTCTTCTACCATAAAATGGACTGCAAGAGACTCCGAATTGGTTCCTCTTCGCTCATGCAAGCTAGGTGCCCAGCCCTCCGGAGTCTACAGAGATTTATTTTTTCCACAACATCTGCTTCGAGGTTGATGTTGATGTACATGATGTACAATTCATGATTGTATCTTCTCTCGGAATCCGGCAAAGTAATTTCAAGATTACAAAATTGTGTTCTTACCAATAAGATTTTAAATGAGACGATTTTCCAATCCATGTTACATCTCCAAACTTCGTGTTATTATTGTATTCAGCGATAACAATATTGATTGCTGAATACTTAAAAGATTTATTCAATTTGACAATCATGAAATATAATGAGATTTCAAAGAAATATGGGGCATGCGGGGTTTTCACTTGAATATTGAAAAAAAATTCGAAATATTTTTCAGTGGTAGCATATAACATAGTCTTATAGCCCGATTCTCCCCATCTTCACTGATGTCTCACAAGACACAAGAAGAAGTGAAATCGATTTTGTGAATTTTTCGTATTCTCCCCCAAAGTCACTACTAGTAAGTCACAAAAACAATCGAGATTGTGATCTCCTTCAGAGCAGGTCATAACTAACAAATTATTTGCGATTTGACATTTCAATACGTAGAAGTTGCATTGGAAAATAAAAAGTAAGAATTTTACAAAAGCACATAATTTTTTACCAACTAAGTTAATAAGAATGCAGATTTTAGCAAATTGCAATTTGTAAGTTAATAAAAAAATGGAAGTGAATTTGATTGTGGTGCATCTCATTGGAGGCCTCATACAGTCATTAGAAAAATTATTTGCACAATGTATTTTCTTAGTAGAACTTTTCAAAAAGTAGTTGTACCTTTCAGAACACCTTTTTCTGGTTTATTTGTTTTAAAAAGCAATAATAACAACAATTTTTGAAAAATTTATCACAAAAAAAAATTATCAAACTTAATAAATAACGGTTAAATTCATAATTTAAAAAGTGGCACAATTATTGTCACACCCAACAAAGCTGGCAAAATTATTTGTGCAAGGGCAATTGACGTGTTTTACAACCTCCTAAAGCCAAAAAAAAGTACATTAAAGTAAACCAAAGTAATGGGGTATCGTAAGCGTAGCATTACTAGTATTTTGTGTTTCCTCTTTTGGCAGCAATTACCTCTGCGAGGCGTCTTGGAACAGAGTCAGTAAAATGTCGGATTTGTTCTGCTGGAGTAGAACTTCAAGCCGTTATAAAAGCTTTCCATGTTGCATCTGCAGACCGCCCAATACTAAGTAGAATTTTAGGCTTCGCAATATGCCAAACATTTTCTAAAACATTTAAGTCACAACTTCTTGCTCTACTTCTTATAAATACTTTTTGATAGTCCGAGTCGTGTGTATGGGTGCCTTGTCATGTTGAAGTACAAAGTCAGTTCCGATGAACCTTGATCCTGCCAGCAGTGCAACATCATTTAGAATCTCTAAATAATGAGACTGATTCATACGATCTGAGCACCTCATAAGTTGTCCTCTACCACTATAGGATATGCATCCCAATATAAATACTTTGCCCCCATGTGAGTGCCTTGTGGGTCGCGTGGTGATTCTTTTTGCTTTGGTTTTTGGATTGGAATACAAAAATCTTCGTCTATAAGTGCCATCTAGAGAACAAGCATACTCGTCAGTCCAAAGAACTTTTCTCCAAAAATCTGCTGTTTTATTTATGTAATCCCGTGAAAATTTCAATCTTGCTTTTCTGTTTCTTTTTTTTTTTTTGTTATGAAGGGTTTTTTTTGGGAAGCGTAAGTTTTAACTTGGTTTTCTTCCTCGCAGTGTTCTTTCAGTAATATTGGTCTCACGATTTTATTGATGATTTTTAGCACACTTTTCAAGAAGGGTTACATTTAAAATGTTGAAAGATAAGTTTGCCTTCCCGACTCGTTGTTATTCTTCTTCTTCCTCTTCCGATTGGATTTTTTAAACTGCAAATTTTTTTTGTTTATGTATCAGATAATAAACCGAACGCCGACTGCAGTGATATTTTTCAGAGATTTTTTCAGCCAAAATACCGAGTTTAAATTCTGCAACAATCGTAGCGCGTGCTTCTAACGCAATTTCCCTAGTTTTACTTATTTAAAACAAGTTACCTTTACCTTGATGAAGAATGACGCTAGACTACTGCAACAGCAGCACGCATCACTTCACATTGATTGAATCGAACATTAACTAACGGTTTTCTCTCCCATGTCATCGATTGCCCTTGTGCAAATAATTTTTCCAGCTTTGTTGGGTGTGACAATAATTGTGCCACTTTTTAAATTATGAATTTAACCGTTATTTATGAAGTTTGGTAATTTTTTGTATGTTAATTTTTTTAAAAAAATTGTTGTTATTATTGATAAATAAAACAAATAAACCAGATAAAGGGTGTTCTGAAAGTCGCTGTACAGCCCGTACAGTCCTTGGGACTAAAAATCACCCGGAGAGTTTTCAAACACTAGCTTGTTTAGGTGTTTCACAGATTAATCCAAAGAAGGATAAAATAGCGGTAAGTCTTTTGTCGGTTCTAACATTTTTTGGGAATATGTATTATTTTTTCTAATTTCTACTGTGACGGATATTCTCTTGTAGTTAATATGGTGTTGAAGATATAATTTACGTTTGGTAGTACAAAAAATAATATTAGCTTTAGGAACTTATTTTCATTTAGGCCGACAGCATTTGACTTAACAGATAATACGCTTTCGACTACTTCCGTGATATGCACTGATATCTGATACCTAAAGTAGAAGCCACCATTAGAAAAAACTGTTATATGTATGTGTTTGTAGATATTGGATTATTTAAAGCCAATTTTATTACCATCCGCTTCACTGACGCAGCTATTTTTGCATTTTGTTACTCCAATATGACGGAGATTATTCCACGGAATTCGTCACCTCAGTAATGGATTTAATCTATTAAAGTACATTTGAGGCTTAAGCCTAGTACGCAGATCGCGCTAAAATTTAACTCCCATACAAAATTCTCTCCAAAATTTAGCCGAGCTAAAATTTAGCCAACAAATTTAGCCAACAAATTTAGCCGAGTTGTACGCAGCTTTCATATTTTTGTTTTGCAGTGTAATGTGAAAATTTAGCGGACAGATAAATTGATCGACATATTTATTCGAGCTAATTTTTAAAAGACCGTAGCTAAAAGAGGGAGTCGTCGGGGTTTAATCCACGCCAAAAAAATTGTTAAAAGGAAATATATGTTATTTTGATTAGACACAAGAAGTATATATGAAATATAATAAATAATATTAATCATATAAAAGAAATATTTTAAATCGTGTTTTTTTTTACAAATATAGTCTTTAAACACTTTGGCCTTATCACCCTCTTTAACTGTATGTTGCTACGTTCAGTTAAATAAAATAACAGCTGTTTTTCTCTCCACAACCTCAAAATTGTCAAAATTTAGCTGTAGTTTGTAGAGAAACATGTAAGCTAAATTTTAGCTCGAGCTGCGTACTATGCTTTAGTGCTGGTCATAGAGTAACAATATTATAAAGAGAGAAATATTCTTTTCTTGACAATGCCTATAACCTTGAACTAACATGTGATGTTATGTCAAAAACATCAATGTTGGGTATCTTGATGAGAACAACTTGGTGTTCACCTCATTGAGCTAGACATAAAAAAGAAAACAATTTTTTTTAACAAATTAAAAACATTTCGTAGGAAGCTCTTATTTCTTTTATTAAGTTGCTTAATGCCTTATATATATAAATTTATTTTCAATAAGAACTTACTCCTTTTATAGAGCCCGTGAAGAAAAGTCTTAAAGGAAGGAAATAGCTTTCCTAAAATGCACCGTTTAGGTTTCCATAAGATTTCTTGGAGTTGTTATGGAAACAAGAAAAGATTTTCTTTTGAACATTATGACAAATTGTTACTTTGGATTTCACTATAATTATCGCATTGCTAAAAATGTCCATTAGATAACTCTCCAGCCAAACTTCGAACTTATGTACTTTTAAGAATAGGCATTATTCTTTTAAACGCCCCACACGAATGTGAAATGCTTTGCAGACTCTTTTTTTTTCTTCCTGCTTTTATATTTAGGTATTTTGGTATTCTTCCTTATTTCCTTTGTGCCCATAATATAAAAAGAAATCATTTAATAAAATTCAATTTTTCATTTCGAGTACATGTATGTAAGAAAACTTAGCCAAGAACAAAAAATGGGCACGACTAGGTTGCACATACTTGCTCGTATGTGCCTAATTACATTGGAAAGCAAGATCTTTGACAGAAACAAGTAAAATTTACGTTGAAAATAACACAGTTTAAACTTATAAAAATTATTAAAAACCACAATACTTAACGTTTTTTAATAAAAATTAAGTACGACATCTAACGTCTTAAGGAGACTTTACATGCATTTGCAAATTTGAAGAAAAGTAGAACAGGACCAATTTAAATCACTTATAAATAAGATAGAAAGAGTACACACTAAAGGCTTGCCATAAATTTACTATAACTTTTTGACAAGTACTTGGGCGCATTCAAGTGCTCCTATTTAATACCTACCCAAAGTACATTTAACATAGACAAAAACCAAAAGATACCAATTACTATCAATATGTAAAATAAATAAAATAAGGAAAACAAATATTCTGTGCCAATTACTAGAAAACGAAGATATATATGTAAATCCACATTCTGATGCAATAAATTTGTAATTACATAATGTCCATTTTTCGCGCAAATAAATACACATGGAAAATATGAAATGCGTAGTTATTTTAAAGTGCAAATTAATCTAAAAATATTCCGAATTAAATTTAAAACAAATATATAAATAAAATGCACGGATCACAATAAAAACTTAACAACAAACGAAAATGATAACTTGTGTTTTTTAAGTATTTTTTTTAATACGATTAAAAATACTAACACACAAAGTCACCCGAACAAATAAAACAATGTTGCTGATTTATCGCAGTGAATGTAAAAACAGAACAAAAAATCTAATTGAGAAAGTCAAATTTGCGCAGAACACTGACCAGAAGTATGTAAAAGCTGCATTTTTTTAGTCCAAAAAAACCTTAAAAATATACTAATAATGTTTTGAAAATTATTCTTTTTTATAAAAATATATATTAATTTGTATGCCTATTTTTAGATTAGAAAATAAGATTATTCAAAAAATTGATATGCAGAATTAATTTGGCTACCTAGATCCTTACAAATATAAAATTTTACAGAAATCCAAAAAACCACTACCGAGAAAGCCAAAAATTAAAAAAAACGTTATATGAAAGGTACCGTTTACAGACATTTTCCGTTTATTTGGTTCTAATCAAATGATAGCCAATACAATCAAAAAAATTCTCAAAAATTTTCTTCAAAATCGTTGGAACCGTTTTTGAGAAAAATAAGCCTTTCCTTAACGGTCATATGGCAGGTACCGTTATTTTTAGGCCTACAAATAAAATTTTAAATTCCGCTCTGGGGAATGCCAAAACAATTACACACACCAAATTTAAAGATAATCGCTTAAGCCGTTTAGGCTGCAGCTCGTTATACATACTGACAGAAAGTTATTTTTTGTCGATCACTTTTTTAGACTTCTCTATGATCTTAATGTCATATTTCAGTGTTATCTTAATTTGTTATTATATTCCCGAATCCTAAACTTGCCTTATAGTCCCCATAATCGCAATTAACAAACCTTACTTGAAATATTCTACTAGGGACCATTATTTTTACACTGCGGCAACTCTACTAAATACCATGAGGTATAAATACAAAGCGTATGTATGTAAACACTAATATATATAAACAGTTTCATTGTTGGGTTCATGGATATGGATGGATGTCGCTGTTGAATGCTAATTATAGACTTCGCAGCTGAGAAGAATTCTGACAGAGTTAGGTAGATATAATAAATAGAGAACAAAACACAATTTAAAGTTAATACGATCCTAAAAGTATGCACCCAAAATTTCTTTAATTTGTGTTTCATTAAGTGATGCTACTTTGTTTTTGTGTTTTTTTTTATTAACTGAAAATGTGATTTTAAAAACGCTCAAATATAATTTTCTTTTTTAATAGCTTTATGCGTATGCGTTACTAAGGAACGTATACATGATGATAAGCCTTAACCTTTTTTTATGAAGTTATGCGAAATAGAATTTAAGTTGAAAAGTTATGAATTCTGTCTAGTAACAGAATGCAAATTCAGACACAGAGACACTATGGACTTAAGAGGAGAATAATAGAAATAATATTAATCCCTACATTCACTTAAGTACTTGTACTTACGTATTAGATTTTTCTCACTCAATTATCCAGATTCCACTCTTATTTTTCAAAATTGCAATTTTCGGTGAACTTAAATGCCAAATAAATTTCTCAAGCAAATTCCAACAGAAATAATAATTGTCAAGGATGCCGTTATTGATCAAATGTCAATTAGTTGAATTGCAATTAATAACTTTTTAATTTATTGGAAATCAATACGTCTTAACAAGTTTTTATCATCATCAAAATCTCATTTTTAGCAACAAAATTAACCATTTTAATGGACGATTTCCTATTACAGCCGAATTATGTCCTTGGTAATTTAATCAATCAATAATTTGTTACTATTTTGGTAAATTAAGTTGTCCTTAATTAGTTGTCTTTATTACGATTAGCCATTGCGTTTGGTCTACAATTATTTACTTCGCACAAAATTTCTTTTACGTTACACCAATTTGTAATGCGTGATTTCAAAGCCATAATGGATTTTCAACTTGCTCTTGAATACCTTAAAAAATAAACCCATTTATAGACCTTGAGTCTGTTCAAGAAGTAGAAAGTAAACAAAGTTTAATTCACATAAAAAAAGAACTGTCACCAAAACATCTTCAACCAACCTAGTTCCTCCATTTTGTAAAGGACATCATTTTCTCTAACCGCGTGTGGCGTGTCTGCCATAATATCTGGGTTGTGTTAGCCGTCTAGGAAGACATGGAACAGCGCTGATTGCATAAGGACACGCACACGTTTCTTTATCCTAACTAAAAAAAAAAAAAAAAAAACTTCAAGCACAAGAACACGGGTGATTGGAAAGTTTTTCAAGTTGATTGAGTCCTGCCTCGTGAATCTAAATATAGCACGAACGCGGACGTAACTTAACTAATGGTATTGTCTGTCCAGGGTCCGTCTGTGGAAGAATATAAAGTGCAGGTTTATATTTATAAATGTATTTACATCGTTATTGCCGGTACTTAAATGTTATGGTCTACACACAACATTTAATGTCAAGTTTGGAATTGATTATTGTTGGCAGGATTTGTTGAATATGTTGGGAGTTTATTTGTGATTTTGTAACGATACTTTTGTTTGAACTTCCCAACAAGTACTAACATTATTTAAGCATCTATACATTGTATTGAAAAATTGTTTATTTTGACAACCACGAGATCTGGTATGGGTAAGTTTTCATGAGCCAGGAGTTGCAGTAATTAACATGGTTATAAGGAAGCAACCAACTAAATTCTAAATATTCCCCAGAAAATGTGTAAAATCTTCCAATTCTGAACTACTCATTCTACCCTTCGAAAAAGGAAAGAGAATTCTGAATCCTCGAAACAGAAACTAACTCAATACTTGACATACGAAAAAGACTTAGGAAATGTATATCGGAAACAGCATTTGCCTAACCAATCTGTATAAGGTCAAAAATTTGCATCCATGCCAAGATTTGATGACGGGTTTTTGTAGAGGGTTCAAAAACAAGCACTTTTTACTAATTGTCTATCTCCACCCGTTTAGGAGGTAGGGGCACTTTTAGAAAAAATGGTTTAAATTGAAAAAAAAAAACTAATAAACAACGGCAACACTTACAATAAAGTGCTATACTGCATTTGAAAGCCAAAAGTCTGTTCTATAATCCTGCATTTAAATTAAATTACTCATGTCAATGGTTTTTGAGAAATTCGCATTTAAAGTCCAAATTTTGATAAATAACGTGAAAAAAAAGTTTAGACCGATTGTTTTCAAAATTGTGAAATGAAATTGTAAATTAGCTTTCTTCTTGTATTCTTAATCGAATACAAAAAACCGCATGGTCTAGTTTTTGAAAAAAATTAAAATAACTAAAACTACTTTTCTATAATTTTTTTGTTATTTTTTGCTAGCTTACATAAATAAATCAGTGCTAGCTGCCAACATTACAATACATAAAAGTAAAGCAACCCCCTGCTTGGCAAACTATAGGATTTGGAGTAGGTGCGAGGTTGGGTGCATGCAAAGTTTCTTTTGCATTCACAGAATCTGTATTTAAAAAATTCAAATTTATTCTATTTATCCAATGTCCATTAAATACACATATATATAAGTAGCCCAAAAGTCCAAACTTACAATTTTCAAATATTAAAATGTAATGTCGCAAAACAACAGACCATGTTCACCAATACATGACACTATTTTTCTATCGAAAATACTGCCTAGAAAGAAAATATAAGGATGACTTGGGTTCGCAAATAATGGAGTTTTTATTAGATGTAAACAAAGTTTACCCTGGTTATACCGATGGTGATATAAGTGAGGGTTTACAATTAAAAGACATCGATCCTCCCACCCTTCAGAGCGAAAATTTAGAAAGTGTTTTACCGCCAAAACATTGTCGGCTTCTCACTATAAACCATAAACTCAACGAACTCGACAATAATAGTACGGACGATGACTTTATTGACGAGACCTACACACCTTCTTAATACGTTTTGACCTTTTTTAACTAACTATGACTGACTAACTCCTGACTAACTGACAAAATGACTGACCCAGACGCGGAATGCCTTACAATTATACCTTCTCGTCGTGCATTCTGGGTAACGCTAAATGAATTGCTGTACTGAACTAACAAAGATGCATTATGTTTATTAACATTAATCCTTAAAATGGAATCACCGTCACCACCAAAAATCAAAAAAAGTAGTTTTGGTAATTTTCGATTTTCTTAAAAACTAGAAGACATAGAACCATGCTTCTTCGATTAAGAACTGATAGTTACATGGAACACATATAAGCTAATTTACAATTTCATTTCACAATTTTGAAAACAATTGGTCTAAACTTTTTTTTCACGTTTTTTATTAAAATTTGGATTTTAAATGCGAATTTCTCAAAAACCATTGACATAAATAATTTAATTTAAATGCAGGATTAAAGAACAAACTTCTGGCTTTCAAATGCACTATAGCACTTTAATCTAAGTGTTGCCGTTGTTTTTTTAATTTTTTTTCAATTTAAACCATTTTTTCTAAAAGTGTTCTACATCCAAAACGGGTGAGATAGACCCCCCCTCCTATAGTAAAAAGTCCTTATTTTTGACCACTCTACAAAAACCCGTTATCAAATCTTGGCGGTCAACTTATCGTACTCGCCCCCGTAATTCGTTTTCAGGATTTTGGGGCATGATTCTTGGGTATATTATAAGAAAACAAAAATCGTTCTACAGTAAAACCCTATCTTTATTTTTGGTATTATTTATCGGGGATTTAAGAAAAGACTTACTTTGTAAGTACATTTCTTACGCAGTTTTAAGATGTCCAGTTTTTAGCCTGTCCCATTTTTTTACCCGTACTAAATTTTTGATAAATAGATAGATAGACAAGTTTTTTATTTCGCTTTTAATTCATTCAGAGAAAAATTATATGAATAACTTAAGGAAATTAATGACATTTTATATTTTAATAATACTAATGTACTAAAAATAGTGTCAAATGCCACTCTAAGGAAAGTAATAAACTCAAAAAATTCATAAGGATGGGGTGACCGAAATAAGTATAGAGACAAATTCAATTTCAATGCTCGGTTGAATATAAATAAAATTGAATAGAAATTAAAAAGTTTATTATATTTGATATAGTACGTTTTTTCATTCCATAAATAAGGGAATGAAACAAAACAAAATATTGTTCACCATAAATGTTAGTTCTTGGGGTCCATCGTTAGGAAACTCTAAAAACGTTTAATTTTCCCGCGAAATAAGTATAAAGATAGTCAATATTTAAAGCATTTAAACATCGAATTTTGTTCTACCTATCAACCTGTTAAATCTCTTTGATTTCCAATAACTTCGAAAATTCTACTAGGCATATAATTGATCAAGTTTTATAGGATTTCCTCGGTAATCTCAGACCATGTCTGTATTATTCCTTTTTTAAGCTCTTCCAGATTTCTATATTACTTCCCATTTTTATAAAGCTTTGTGGCCATAATACCCCACAAATTTTCGATTAGGTCAAGGTCAAGACTGCACGAAGGCCATGGTAAACACTGAATTTGACTCCTTTCAAACCATTCATGGACTGTACTTGCCTTATGAATAGGAGCATTGTCCTGTTGAAAAATAAAATGTTCACCCGCTGGAATGTCTCCAAATTCATCCAATCACGCCAATATAATCTAAAACCGTCTGGGCCATCCAAATTACATTTTTTTTTTCATCGCTAAGGAAAACGGATTCCCACTCCCTGGTCCAAGCCATGTAAGTTCTAGCAAATATTAACCTCGCGTCTTTATGATGCTGTTAAAGGTTGGATTTTCTCATCATTTTCGTGTAACGAAGTGAATGATTGCCTTTCAACACTTGGTCCACTCTTCTTACCGTCACTGAGAGATCCAACTTCCTCTTTATCTGGCCAGCATTTAGCTTATTACGCCTTGCTTCGGGGTAAACCATGTTTTTGTTGCCTGAGGTCAATAGGCTTGGTCGACCAGATCTTCTTGCGGTGCCATAATTTTGGCCCATATTTAAAAAAATACATACCACGGAAAGAGATCATCGTGGATCGTTTGGATGAGCCGTGCTCCTTATGAGTCGTAAATATTGCCCTTTTTTCTGTCGTCAAATGAGTTCCGCGAGGCATGGCTTAATAATTTAGTGATAACAATTTATTGATAACAATTTTTTTGCCAACAAGGAAAACAATTTATCTTTTATTGTTTTTCACACTTTTTATTAAAATGGAAAAGAACTCCAATACTTTAATATTACCTAATCGTCTTTATACTTATTTCGCAACTTTTTCAAAAAAATTTTATTAGAAAAGACAAATCAGTCTCTTTCCAACACGATGTGATAGATAACAGCACAAAGAGTTATTATTAAACCAAAACATCAGAGAAGAGAGCTTCAGTGCCACCATGGTCAAAAAATTTAAGCCATTCTTTTATACATTTTACAAACATTCCAGAATAAGTAACAGTTCTGATAGTAAGGGGAAGTTTATTAAAGAGTCGACATGAAAATACTGAAAAAAGTTACGAAAAGTGGTGGTGCGAAAGTCGGGTACATTCACAATATTTGAAAAAGTACCACGAAGATTAAAATTTGAAACTAATCTTAAATTTAGATTTCCTGATCTGAGAAAGAAAGCCTTTAACACCTTAAAATAGTACAGATTCCTAACCGGGAGAATATTCAGATTGCAAAAAAGTTCAAAGCTTTGATGTCGACGATGTTTTCTAATTACATATTTCTGGAGAATAAGTCGTGAATTTTGTTTCTATAAGCTCCTCCACAACAGGTAATAGCATATCGCAGCTTAGAATGGAAAATGCCATAGTATATAGTTGTCAGGAGCTCTGTAGAACAAATACTTCATAAATAGAAAAAAAATTCTTAATGTCCAATTAAAATATTTCCTTAAGGATTCTGTATGACATAACAAGTTCATTCTAGAGTCAATAAAAAGTTCCAAGTACTTGAATCTATTAACATTCTTCACTACAAAACAACTATCGCTGCAACTCAGATTGTCATGGAAAGTAAATAAATTGCACGACTGGATCGCATGAACTAGTTCTTATGCTAGATAATTGCTTAGTGGCTGCATATGTATGTAAGTATATAAAGGGTGTTTTTTTAGACTTTAGACGTGTGGTTTTTAAGAAGAAATAAAACGCATATAGTTTAATGTTATGGCCAAGAATCTAGCTTTATTATAAAGATAAGGGTTTGCATTATGTTCTAAAAATGATTTTGAGGAAAAGGCTGGCTCGAATAAATTCCAGCCGAGGCCCAATTTTCCCAATTTTGTGAAAATCGAGATCGGTGGCCATTTCGTTTTGGACCCATTCACCGAACGTGTGACGCGCTTCATGGGCGTTCGGCTTCAATTCTTAAACGAGTTGGATTTTGTAAGCCTGCAAACCAAGATCCTTCCGCGTGTATGGCGGATGGACTCATTTGGGTCTTTTTCAATACTCTGCTCCACCGAAATGAACCATTATTTTGGTAATAAATTTGCACAATTTGCAAACTTTGTTGAGGAGTAAGTCTATGCATTATGAAATCCCAAACCAAACTAAGCATAAATCAGGTGACAGCTGTCAAAAAGACCAACTCCGAAAAAAGTATTACCAGATTGAAAACCACACGTATATTAAAATAAAAAAAAATATTTTTTTTTAGAAAATTCTTTATTTTTTTTAAATTAGTTTCAGTTTCCTTGGAAAAACTAAGTATAATTTGAAAACTAAATGTCTATCGAAGAAAAAAAAATTTGGAAATCGTTCGACTAGTTTTTAAAAAAGTTGTTTTTTTTTTAACTTTTCGAAAAAATATTTTAAATTTTTTTTCTAGTATGTCATTATAAGGCAATCTGTTTCCATCTGGGAAAATTATTTAAAAAAATTCAATCCACTCATTTTCAAAATATTTCGAAAACCAATTTTTTTTTTAAATTTTTTTTAAAAATTAAAAAAAAAAGTTTTTGAAAATTTTGAAATGCAATATTATTTGAATTATAAATGACTTCCTGTGTGTAAAATTTTATTGAAATCGGGATAAGAGTTTACGATAAAACCGCATTTGAAAAAAACCGGTTATATGAGAGGTACCGTTATAGAACAAATTTCGAAAAAATAATTCTAACTGGAAAATGTATTATTCTAAAAAAATAGCACCCTGAAAGTTTTATCAAAATCGTTAGAGCCGTTTTCGAGAAAATCTAACTTTTTTTTTCAAAATTGTATGGCAGGTCCCGTTATATTTAAGTTTGAAGCAAATCGGCCCATCCGTTTAGGCTGTAGAGGCGCGAACAGACAGACAGACAGACAGACGGACGGACCCACTTTTTTCAACTTCTCTATTATCGTAGTGTCATGTTTGATTGTTAGATTTTTTTTTTGCACGAATCCATAACTTGCATTTTAGTACCTAATCGCAAGTAAAAATGAAGACTTAGTTAAACAGGATGCAAACGAATTTATCTTAAACCTTTGGCATTCAGGAGCATGGTATGAAACATCAGCTTCAAACTTGTTTTGTGAAGACAAATTGAAAAAACATGATTTTTGTTTTGGAATTGATGATCAACCTATGTACAGAGAACCAAGTTCTTAATAAATTTAAATCACAATTTATGTCTGCAATTACGTTCAGGGCACTATTAAAACCATGTGAACAACCAATGTCATCGGCAAATGCGGTAAGAGTGCTTTTGAAGTTTAAACTAAACAATGAGTTTAAAAAGATTAAAAACAGAATTGGTCCTAGGACCGACCCCTGAGGCACACCAATATTAAAGATAATTAAACTACTTCTAGTGTTTTCTATTTTAACTCTTTGTGATCTATTAAGCAGATAAGACCTAAACCAGTCCAACATAAAACCACGAAACCCAGCATTTTCAGTTTTTTTTCAACAATATCCCATGGTTAACCATATCCAATGCTTTTGTAATGTCGACAAATAAACCACACGTAAACTTTTTTCACACAAGTTAGAGACAGTTCTTGAACAAAATTCTAAAAGGGCATCTTCGGTAGATTTTCCTTTTTGAAAACCAAATTGAATTGGGTTAAAGAATTTGGTCTTATTCAACAATTCAACTAGTCTTTCTTTACAAGTTCTTCAAATACCTTAGCAAACAGTCGGAAGAAGCGAGATAGGTCTATAGTTTACTTTCTGAATTTCAATGTCAGTTTCACATTGTTTCCATAGTAAAGTATCCTGTGAATTTCGTATAAAAATATTCGCGAATAAACCAAAAACCACCATTGACCGCAAAGGAAGAAATTCTTCGCTGGAAAAAAGAAAGTTAGTTATAAACTTATAAGTTAAAAGGTTGGATCGCACGTACTTGCTCTTATGTGCGGTCACAGCTTGGTACCTCCCATATGACCGCTTATTTAAAATCAGACTTTCTCGTTAACTAATGGACGGATTTTAATGAAATTTTCAAAATACGTAGTGTTTTATGATTTAATAAATATTGCTTATTAAAATTTTCAAAAAACATTTTTTTTTAATTTTTAATATTTTTTTTAAAAAACGAATCTATAGATTTTTTTTTTTAATTTTTCACCTAGTATAAACTATAGATTTCTTTAAAATTGAAATACTCAAAAAAAATTAAAATATTTAAAAAAAAACTGGTCGAACGATTTTGCAATGAAAAATTCATGAAATAGAAAACAGCAAAAGAAATAAGATGGCTTAAAATTTTTTTTCCAAAAAACATTATGAATAGTGTTTTTTTGATTTCATAAAAAATTTATTCGTAGATAAATCTACGAAGTAGACACACTTACGAGCACTGGCTATTAAGGCCATCGGCTTGACTGATTTCTTAAAATTCTGTTGCATGTATTACCATGTTAAGCTCGTAAATTTTAGATATACTTGGGTGCTGGGACGTTGGGATCCAGAAAATATATGCTATACCCGAGTGACGCCGGATGGGTCAGCTAGTTGCAAATAAAAATACTACTTCTGCCACTAAAATCCAAGATTAAAAAAATATTGAGATTTTTATTTATCTCGAATGTGTAAACGCAGAAAATATTTACTACGAATTACTCTGCCGAAGTTTTTCAAAGGTATAACAAATCGAAGTTACATTAGGACATTAGCACTTTTTTTAAATATCTATCCACTTTTCTACCTGTAACTGCAAGGTTACATTATTTTACCTGACAATTAAGCCTTCCAAGAGCCATAAATTTAATGATTGGATTTCAAGCCAAACGGTAACAAGACTAAAAAGAGCGGTTAGCAGAATTGTTAATGATGTAATTAAAGAAAAAAGTAATAAGTAATGAAATAACAATTAACAACAAAGTCATTAGAAGAAAAGGATATATAAGAACTAGATCTCAGGTGAAACCAGTAAGTTGATAACTGAAATTCGTGAAGATTGTTCTGTGTACAACACTGTTTCAAAAATTGTTTATATCGAACTATTTACCTTAAAGTTCTTACTAATTTTTAATTTGCAAAATATATTAATAAAATAATAATCTGCCATGTCAGCAAGTGGAAAACACGTCTTCAAAAACGACGGACATGAAACAAGTTTATCCGAAAAACTGTTGAGTTTCTATAAAGAACAGGAACTGTTTGACACCATCATATTAGCTGGGGACAATTGCGTTAAGATTCATGCCAACAGAGTCATCCTGTCCGCTTTTAGTGATTACTTTTTGGAAACATTTCGAGGAAGCCTTGCATCTTTAGACAGAAACGTAGTCGAACTCAAAGAAATCGAGCCCCTTGCACTAAAGCTGGTAATTGATTTCATATATTCGGGTTGCATCGAGTTGAGCTTGGAAAATTCTGAAGACCTTCTTCGAATTGCAGTGTTTTTGAAAATTCAAACTTTGATCGATGGTTGCTATGGTTTTATCGAAAAGCATGGAATTAACAAGAACAACTGCCTCAAATGGCTTTCCCTATCGAAAGAACTGAACTTATCCGAATTGAAAGAGAAATCTTTAACTTATACCTACAACCATTTTGAGGAAATATCAAAGGAAAAAGAAATCCTGCTGCTGAATGAGATTGAATTAAAGGATCTGCTATTTAACGATAATCCCCATGGAGACTTCGAGAAGCATGTCTTTCTGGCTATGGTAGCTTGGGTGGAATATGACAAGGTGCAGCGACAACATCTGTTATTCCAGCTCTTGAAAATGGTTCGGTATAAGTATCTGAGCCCGAAGTTCATTATTGCACATAGGTCTGTCTGCAAGACGATAGAAAGCTACGAATTGATTTGCAGTTGGCTTCAATGGCACCTGGCACCAGAAACAATGGATATTGAAGAACAAAAAATCGATTTGAAGCCCAGAAAAAGAGATGAAAAACTTGCTGTTGTATGCTGTTCAAACTCAAACGAAGTTCTGATTAAAACGTGGAATTCTGCGGAGAATTCGTGGTCAATCGAACGAAAAATACATCTTTGGAAGAAAAAGACTAGTTATTCTGTGATTGTAATTGATGAAAGACTAATTATAGTTGGAGGTCAAATTGGTGATATGGGAACAAATAGCGTGGAATGCTTAGATTTGCGCACCATGAAGTGGACTGATTTACCACCAATGCGATATGAACGAAGTGAAAGTGAGTTGTTCAATTTGAACGGGAATTTGGTTGTTTTTCGCGGTTACAATGGGAACTCTGAATTAGTTACTAAGATGGAAATATATGATTTTTCAACCTGCAAGTGGCATGAACACCAAATTTCAGTACAATTGTACAAAGTAGCTACTTATAATGAAAAATTATACACTCTCGATTTTATAAATGGCATTTTGCAATGCTATGATTACAACTCCAAACAATGGACTTCGAAATCAATAATTAGAGAAGATCTCCGTTGCTTTGGATTTGCTGTAGTTGGTGAATTTTTATATGTTATTGGAGGTTGGAATAAACAAAATGTTTCTACAAATTCTGTCAAACGTTACGATTTATCCAACGACACCTGGTGTAAGGTGAAACCATTGCCAAAATCTCAGAAGAGTATAAACCGCCAGAAAACCAAAGTTTTCGATAATAAGATTTTACATTTATATTTTAGTGAAAAATTGTTACAAGAATATAACCCTGAAACCGATACGTGGAGGACTTTAAGTCTTTCAGGAATCTGTGGTGACTTTTGGGATACCTTTTGTTGTACTTACCCTAATAAATTATAATATGATGTAGTTAGAAGTTATATTATTTGTACAATATTGGTGCTCAGCTTATACAAAATGTAAAAACGTACGTGAAGAAAAATTTAATTATATTAAAAACAAGATGTTGAAAGGTACGTTTTTGTTTAATTTTCCGGATATAGCAAAGCTGTTTTCTTAGGTTTTTACGACTCTATAGTCGGAAATCAATCGGCCAAGAACTAGATGTAATTTTACTTGCGATTATAGGTACTAAAAGAGAAAAAAATAAATTCTAACAATCAAACATGACATTACAATGTAGGTCGAAAAATAACGGTACCTGCCGTTTGATTGAATTTATCGAAAATGATTTTGATAAAACTTTGAGGGTGCTATATTTTTTTAAAACAATACCTTTTAGTTAGAATTAATTTTTCGAAATTTGTTCTATAACGGTACCTCTCATAGAACCGGTTTTTTCAAATGCAGTTTTATCGTAAAACATTATCCCGATTTCAATAAAATTTTTCACACAGGAAGACATTTATAATTTAATTAATATTGCAGTTCAAAATTTTTAAAAAACTTTTTTTTTATATTTTTTTTTTTAATTCAGCAAAATTTTGGTTTCGAAATATTTTGAAAGCGGTTAGATTGAATTTTTTTTTAAAATAATTTTCCCAGATGACTACAGATTTTATTATAATTACGTACTAAAAAAATTTAAATATTTTTTTCAAAAAGTTTTTCAAAAAAAAACGACTTTAAAAAAAAACTGGTCGAACGATTTTCAATATTTTTTCATTTCCTCGATAGACATTTAGTTTTCAAATTTTATTGCATACTTAGTTTTTCCGAGAAAACTCTTAAGCTAATTCAAAAAAAAAAAAGCATTAAAATTTTTTTTTTAATATACATATATATGCATTAGAACAAGTTCGAGCGACTGGGTGCATTTTATTTAAATTTTAATCGACGATGTGACCGCACATATGAGCAAGTACGTGCGATCTAATCATGCAATTTATTTTTAAGTAGCTTTGTCGTTTCATTTTGTTTTTTGTATTTAAAACACTTTGTATACTTAAGGCACTTTGTTCCAGACAAAATAAAAGAGGTTCATTGAAATCCAAGTTCTTAATAAATAAATTGCACAACTGAATGTGCGCTCATTTTGTAGAATTAAATTTAAGAAAATTAAAGTGAACATCAAAGAATTTATCCGATTTTTGTGGCTTTGATTGTTCGAATAAAGTACTTCAAATTATATTGAGTGAAAGTTTATTTCTTTAAGAAATGTAGTAAAGTGTGAACTTTTTCAAAATCGTAGGAGCGGTTTTTAATTAAAACGGTTTTTTTAAAACCTTTTTTTAAATTAAAAAAAAAACTATTAAAGAACACAAACTTAAGCACAAAAATAACATTAATTTAAAAACAAAATCTACTAAAAAATCACCTGCCCGTTTTCAAAATATTGATTTTTTCAAAAAAAAAAAAAAAATAATAATAATTATTAAAAATACAATAAAAAAAGTGTTCGAAAAAAATTTATGCAAAATGACTTGGGCTTCCTACATCTTCTTCAATACCAATTTTGATATTAATCGGATTACTAGTTTTCGAGAAAGTCGAAGAAAAACAACCGGTCCTATGGGAGGTACAGTTTTTGGACCACCATATTAAATTTTTTTTTCACCAAAACTAGTACATTGATTTTTTATAATAAAAATTCTTGGAGCCGTTTTCGAGAAAAATAAGCTTTTACTTAACGGTTATATGACAGTCACCGTTAATTTTTGAGCTAAAAAAAAAATTGAAAAAACTCCTCTGTAGAATGTCAAAATAACCTTAAGTTCTAAATTTGAAGACGATTGGCCCATGCGTTTAGGCTACAATCCAAAATACATCCGTTCAGACAGACGAACAGAATTTTGCCAGTAACTCAAATATGTTTCTCTATCATCGTTTTGAACGATGTTCAAATATTTTCTTATCATTTCGGGAGGGCTAGAGCCCCTCTAGCCCTCATGGCTACGTGCCTGTCTTGGACCTACATTATTTGTTATGAGCGGTGAATCTTCTATTATTTGCAGTCGTCAGTCGATAGTAATTGGTTATATCGAATGTAAAAAAAAATTGGCAACAGTGAAAGTTTGTGAGTATGTATGTATGTATGTATGTATCTTTGTTGCTCTTTCACGCAAAAACTACTAAATGGATTTTGATGAAACTTCACAATAATAAAGCTTACATATCAGAATAACACATAGGCTACAATTCATAAAGATATATCGTATATTATCCAATGTATAACGATAAGGTCAAGGAAGTCGGAAAAAACAATTTTATCAAATTATCAGCGCGATTTGTTTGTGGTTAATAATAAGTTATAAGGATTTTTTTATGTCAATTGTGTAGACTAATTAATTATAGTATTGACTACTGGAGATAGTGCTTTTGCATATGGGTAAACCGATGTTATGCTTCGCTACCAGGTGGTATCGTATTCTGTATATTCTTATGTACAAATTTGAAGTATTTAATAACTCCTTTTTAGGATGTATTGCGGCTTTTAATTAAGAAAACTGCCATAAAATTAATGTTTTAAAGCGATTTGCATCAATTTTCTATTAAATTAATACAATTTGTATTCTAAAAAACTTATTTTAGCTGCACGTATTTACACGTATTTTTTACGGTGGTCAAAGTCTTATATGGGTATCACTGTAATTTTGCAATAAAGGAAAGGGTTGGAGCTGACAGAAAAGTAACGCGTTACGCTTACCGCGATACTGAGATTTTTTTTCAACCACAATCAATCGCAAACGTGTTCTGAGCATCAGGCGAACATCAGATGTATGTATGTGTGTGTGTATGTCGACTAACGTACCGCCCAACGGATTTTTATGAAATTTACGGGGTAAATATAGTTTTGTCCAGAGATCGTTCTGTGAGTGTTTGGTTCCGCTGGCATTATTTTCCCATTTCACATTAAACATGTTTTTTCTAGGGCGTAGTAACGCCGGTACCGCTAGTAATTAAATAATTAAATGCAGGAACACTGCTTTTTCTTTAAATGCAATGTAATAGATTTTATGTTTTTATTTTTGTTATATAAGTTTATCATTGCAATTTATATTTCATGTAATATTATTTTGACACTTTGACAAATGGTATTAAACTGTATTTTTTAATCAACATTTTCTTCGGAGCTCAGAACAAGCGATAGAGAGGTACGATCGGCCTAGGCACATGTTATCTTATGACGTTATCACGTAAAATTATCGTCCGTAAACCGACTTTACGGACAACCAATTTTTTGTTCAAAATCTAAATCTGCCTTGTTGACAGTAAAACCTGACTCATATGATGGTCTTTTAAGCTTTTCATACACCACATGTGAGATAGCAATCAAACGTGACATTACGATGATAGAGAAACATATTTGATTTAATGGCAAAATTCTGTCCGTCTGTCTGTCTGTCTGTCTATACGGATGTATTTTGACTGTAGCCTAAACGGTTGGGCGAATCGTCTTTAAATTTAGAACCTTAGGTTATTTTGACATTCTACAGAGGAGTTTTTTCAATTTTTTTTAGCTCAAAAATTAACGGTACTTGTCTTATAACCGTTATGTAAAAGCTTATTTTTCTCGAAAACGACTCCAAGAATTTTTTTGAAAAAAAATTAGTGTACTACTGTAGGTAAGAATTATATTTTGGTGAACAAAAAAAATTAATATGGTGGGCTAAAAACGGTACCTCCAAAAGGACCGGTTTTTTTTCTTCGAATTTCTCGAAAACTGGTGATCCGATTACTATCAAAATTGATATTCACATGTAGGAAGCCTAAGTAATATCGCATTAATTTTTTTTTTCGAAACCTTTTTTTTTTGTATTTTTAATAATTTTTCTTAATTTTTTTTTTTTTGAAAAATCAGTACTTTGAAAGCGGGTAGGTGATTTTTTTATAATTTTGTTTTTAAATGTATGTTATTTTTGTGCTTAATTTGTATTCTTAATTATTTTTTTTTTAATTTTTTAAATAAAGTTGTTAAAAAAAACCGTTCTATTTAAAAACCGTTCCTACGATTTTGAAAAAAAAAATTCACACTTTTTAACATTTTTTTTTAAGAAAAAAATGACGTTTCAATTATTTCACTCAATACAATTTAACGTACTTTATTCACTATTATAACACGTATTAGAAGGCGGGTTGCTCTGCGATGAAGTATTGCACCCGCCGCTCAGACTTCAATCAACACGGCTACCATAAGCGATGAAAACAAAAGCAATGCATATAGTGGTGCGCTAAGGCCTTCGGTTAGCTCGATGAAGGAAGAGTAATTCCTGAGGACATAGTGCCGGGCGTAGAGGAAAAATGGTCACGCCTTAAGAACAAAGTCATTAGTACTGGCTGATAGCATTTTAGGCAGTAGTAGCGGAAATGATGAATGAAAACTAGGGTCTGAACGTAAGAATGCTGCATACCGATCAATGCAGCAGTCTCATAGAACGCAGGCACGCGAAGATGAATATAAAGAGCTCCGAAGAATAGAGAAATGACTTCACAGACAAAAAAAGACCGCCTGGAAGAAAAACATTGCCTGTGAAATAGAAAGGAATAGAGAGCCAGGTCCCCGCACCAGGAAGTTCTACCAATCCGTCAGAAACATGTCGCACAATACACCACGCTGCACATGCTGTAAGGACATCATTAAGCAATTTATGAAATCATAGTACACGTATGGGAACACGAAGAAATGCCGAAGACTGACGAAAAGGCATCATATTTCAAATACATAAGAAGGGAGATATCGCAAAGTGCAGCCATTAAAAGAGTATAACATTGTTGAGTACATCCCATAAGACATTCTCCTCTATCCTGCAAGAACGGATAGCCCCATACGCTAGAACTATAAACGGCAAATATCAATTTGTTTTCATACCAGGCTAATTAACAATTGAACAGATCTGTACTCTTTGGCACAAGATATAGAAAAAAAGCATATCATAGCCAGGGTAGAACTTTATAAGGCCATGAGAGAATTCGGCATCCCAAATAAATTGACACGACTATGTAGGCTGACCATGCCCAAAATTACAAGCAAAGTAAAAGTAGCCGGTTTGCTGTCCAGACCAATCAACACCTTTAATGGACTCCGACAAGGAGATGATCTGTCTTGCACTCTCTTCACCCTGGCGTTGGAGAAAGCAATCCCTGACTCTGGCAGGTCAATAAGACGGACCCTTGAAGGACACCAAGTCCAGCCAAATACTGTAGCAAACAAGCTGTAGAAGACTCCTTTACCAGATCGAGCAGGCGCGGCACAAGAACTGGGGCTGCATATTAATGAAGACTAAGTACATGGTGGCATAGACACATTATTACTAAATGTTGCATTTCATACCCAAACCTGGAACAGCGTATGCTTCACGATTTGACTCCTAAGAGATGGCGCCCCTATGCAGTTTGCCACATTATAAACATTTTTTGTGTTGGGAACTTCCATATTTTGTATCTATGGTGTTTGCAAGATACACAAACATGATTCAGAGAATGAAGGAAGAAAAATTAACAAAATAAACCAGTTCCTTATTCGTTTTTATTGGAGCAAAAAAGTGTGTCTACGTCGTCGTCGAGGACTATTTTTTATTTCTGAGCGAAATTAGGGTTGTGTTTGGTTTCAATCAACTTCACGGATCGCCGGGTTGTGTATCTTGTAGTTGCAGTACAAGGGAAAAATATATTTAAAAAATGGGCACGACTGGGTCGCACGTACTTGCTCTTATATATACATTTAAAACCAAGATCTTTGACAGAAACAAGTAACATATTTGTTGAAAATAACGCAGTTTAAACTTATAAAAAGTTAACGGTTTTTAGTAAAAATGAAGTACGCCATCACACGTCTTAAATAACAAAGAATTTATGAAAAATTTATTTCGAAAATTGTTGGACCGGTTTTGATAAAATCCTGTTTTTTATTTTTAGTTCATTTTTTTTTAAATTCTGGTATGCAGTTTTTTAGAGTTTATTTATTTACACCTGATTATCAAGTTTTAAATATGTTTTTTTGATAAGTTTTAAAAATATTGAATTTACAAAAAAAAAAAATCAAAAATTAATTAAAAATAGAAACAAATAATTATTCAAACATTTGGTATGCAGATTCAATTTAGCTACTTAGACCTTTTCAATTATGAAATTTTATTGAAATCCATTGAGCCGTTACCGAGAAAAAAACCGTTTATGAAATGTACAGTTTGTAGACTTTTCCGGTAAATTTACATATTTATATATACACGTATATTCCAAGTTAACGGCAAAAAAACAGAAAGCCCCCTGCAACCCCCCGTTCAGGCATCAGTATTTTTTGTTTTTGTTTTTATAATTGACCGGCGCAAACAGGATTTTGGCTACTCTTATAATGTTAAACAAATCGGAGGCGTTGAGAAAATAGGGAGGGGTATAAAAAGAAATATCGATGCACATTTGTGTTAAAGTTCGGCAAGTCATAATGGGAGGGAAAAACAGAGTCCGGCAAGGCATTCGACATTCGCGTGGTACGGCTAAAGAAAGAATCTCTGTATTTGACTGTACGTCCGAAGTTGGGCTCAAGGGTAAATTTATGGACATTCCTAGCGGCGGGAGTATTACGGTTGAATTGTTTCAGGGGAGGAATGCAGCTGGTTATTTCGCTAGAGTATTGATTGTAAAAATAACGGTAAAATAACGAAAGGCACGAACCATTACGACGGTGCTCAAGAGATGAAAATGATTCTGTTATTGTTCAGTCGGCTAACATTTTCAAAGCTCTTTTTTGTATTCTGTCTAAGAAACTCAAGTGTGTAATTGGAACACCTGCCGGAAGCAGGTGTTTGCTGCAAATAGGGCTGCAAGGAGATTTGCTTTTTCTTGGGAATCGACAACAGGTGTATCGTTAAAGACGAGCGTAGGAACCGATGATGACGAAGAATTCCGAATATTTTCCACAAAAGACCAAACATTTTTACTTCCTTTGGGACATTGAAGAATTTTTTGATGAATTTTTTGCTCATGTAAAAATCTCGTCTTGCGAATGTGAGCATTGCAGGCCTTTCTAGCTTGTTGAAACTTTTTCCGGTTTTCCTCGGTAGTGTTGGCTTTGTAACAACGGAAACTTACATCTTTCAACTTAATAACCTCTTTGCAGCTCGCATCGAACCATGAGTTATCCTTAGGTTTGATACTCTTTGACCTATTGGGGATAAAATTTCTCATTCCTAAAAGAACAATATTTGTTACCAGATCTGCACTAGAGTCTACGTCACTACCAAGGAAGCATAGTGACTAGTTAAAGGTCCTGAAGAAATTATTGAGAACGTCCCAGTTGGCTTTCTCCTATTGCAAGACGGTTCTCCTAGAGATTTTTCCATTAACTGTGTTTTCTTGACACGAGAAATATACAGGAATGACACAATGATCAGATGTGCCTAGAGCGAAAACACAGGAACAGTGTATTTATCCAGATCAGAGGTAAGAAATAAATCTAGGGTGTTGGGAATTTGAACTCGGGTTGGCTCGTCAATGAGCTGAGTTAGTTGGTTGAGCTCTGGTAAAATATCAACATACCTTCCTTTGGGTGTTGTCTGGCCCGTTGGAATCGCCCGTAATAACGATTTCAGTGTGAGGATAATGGGCAAAAATTCTCTGGATGGAGTCAGACAGAGCATCAAATTCATTTGAAGTTGACACACTGTCTGGGCTCCTGTATATAAAACAAGTGTGGATGATGCGCTTGTTAACGTTTTCTTTTTTTTTTGTAATTTTTATTAAATAGAGGCAACAATTAGACAGGTTTTTTTTGTACACATATAAACGAAAAAAAAACAACAGAAATGGGCGAACGACAGGCCGGCACTTGATTTATTTTACATTCCGCGCGTGCACAGCCGATGGGAAGCTGATCGACACTGATGGTTTGGGGGTAGCTGTAAGGTTGCTACTCTTTGCAAAGACTCTTTGAATTTAAATATTTATTGTTTTTTGTTTTTTTAGTTTAAAGATAATTTTTTTCAAAAATAACTGCGCAAATTAACCTGATTTAAAAATTAAAATTAATTGCAAATTTTTATCTTTCAGAAAAGTATATTTCTTAATTATTTTGCCGTTGTTATTAAAAATTTTATTTTTTTTCATTTTCATGAATTCTTCGCGTCATTGTTAAACAATCTCACAGTTAGCACAATTTTCTAGCTTTACGAACCGTGACGAAGCCTAAAATGCATGCCATCAAAATTATAAAAAAAAAAAAAAAAAAAAAAAAAAAAACACGAGTGCATGTGGTACCTTAACTCAATTCTTAAGGAAAAGAAATGACAAACTATTTTGAATAACGCTCCTGCTTTCCATATTGTTTGTGGATGACTCCTATGTTCACAGAGTGGTTTCATCACTTTCTGTGATTTTCAACAGATGAGTCTACATAAGAATATACCGGCCGTAAAAACTACTTTGAACTAATCTCTTTAACATAAAATAATTTCCCTGCTTACCAATATCCTTAAGAGCAAGTTCATTCGACCATAAGTCTTGTTAGATATTCTTAACTTAATAAATGCCCCTTCAGATCCTCTTGATATACCCAAAGTAGGCCAATGAAAAATTAACAAGTATATTCAGCCAACAAATGTCGTCAATGACCTACCTTCATTATAATACCTAAAACCCCCATAACAATGTCCTTTCTCATGCCTCTATTGTCCTCGTATATTTTATATAAATATTTTACTCGACTCTTCTGGCGATTTGGCTCTTCAAGTCATTGTATAAGAGTATAATGGTTTTGGTGGCAGCGTTGGTGGTATTACAAAATCTGAATATTGATTGCTTAATTTGTCCTTTTTTTTGCTTTTGTTAGCCAACCTTATGGATAACCTTTGTCGCATTGAAATGCCAATAAATATTCTCGTTCTCCCGTTTGCAAGTAAACGGATGTCCTGGATATCCATTGTCCTCTTTCTGGAAGAAAGATCAAAACAAACTTACCCATATTATAGTTTATCTACCACTATTGACTGGTGAGAGATATTTGCCTTTGGAAAATACATATATATCAGTCAATGGCAAGTACCCTTCGAAGAGCAAGGATAAAGGAAGATGGCAACCAGTTCACCGGTGAATATACGAGTATGTGGACATTGTCATTGTCATGTCAACTAAATAATTCTTCCACATGTGTCATTCAGTGAATTTGCTGTTATGTGTTGTAATTTTCTTCTTGACTATAAAAGTTCTCGTTACCCGCGCTGCGTTCCAACCTCCTTGCAAAAGTGAACCAAGCATAATAATTGGGGTCGAGAAGAGTTTGAAATTATGTTTTTACGAAATGCATGAGACAGAAACAGAAGTTTGGATAAGAGAAAAGCAGAGGCATTTTTAAGGTGACCATTCTAAAGATACTATAAGGCAAGTTACGGATTCGGGCAACAAAAAATCTAACAATCAAACATGACATTACGATGGTAGAGAAGTCGACAAAAGTGGGTCTGTCTGTCTGCCTGTTCGCACGTCTACAGCCTAAACGGATGGGCCGATTTGCTTCAAACTTGGTATTTAGTATTTATTTGGTAGTATCTCAGTGGTAGTTTGATTTTATTGAAAACGGCTCTAACGATTTTGATAATACAGGGTGAAAATACATCTTTTAGTGAATTTTTCGAAATTTGTTCTATAACGGTACCTCTCATAGAACCGGTTTTTTCAAATACGGTCTTATCGTAAACCGTTATTCCGATTTCAATAAAATTTTGCACACAGGAAGTCATTTATAATTCAATTAATATTGCATTTCATAATTTTCAAAAACTTTTTTTTCGATTTTTGAAAATTTTCTAAAAAGAAATGGTTTTCGACATATTTTGAAAACGGGTTGATTGATTTTTTTTTTAAATAATTTTCTTAGATGAAAATTACAGATTTTCTTACATAATAATAAAAATTTAATATATTATAATTATTAATTAAAAAAAAACAAAAGGTAATAAAATACATACTAAACAAAAGTTGGTATTGGCTTTCATTTGATTAGAACCAAATTTAAGGGAAAAGTCTATTAACGGTACCTTTCATTAAAACGGTTTTTTTAATTTTGGGCTTTCTCGGTAACGGCTCTTTGGATTTCTTTTTTTATATTTTGTATTTGAGAAGATCTTTTTTTTTTTTTTTTTTTTTTTTTTTTTTTTATAATTAACGCGCGCACAAGGGATTATGTGTTTCCCTTTTAATGTAACACTGCGCGGGCATTACGAAGATAGGGAGGGGAGAGATAGGAGGTGCCGATTAACATTGGTTTTGAATGTTTGCAGATCTTGGTAGTTTTATTAACCCTGCAATTTTTGAATTTTTTTTTTTTGAAAAATCAATATTTTTAAAACTAATCAAACATTTTTTTTTAATTTTATAACTAAATGTATATTAATAAACTATAAAAAAAACTGCATACCAAAATTTCAAAAAAAAAATTTTTTTCAAAAAACTATAAATAAAAAACAGGATTTTATCAAAACCGGTCCTACAATTTTCGAAATACCTTTTTCTTAAATTCTTCGATATTTAAGACGTCTGATGGTGCACTTCATTTTTATTAAACAGCGTTAAGTAATGTGGTTTTGATACTTTTTATAAGTTCAAACTGTGTTATTTTCAACACTAATGTTACTTGTTTCTGTCAAAGATCTTGAACATAAGAGCAAGTACGTGCGACCCAGTCGTGCCATTTTATTTGCGATTTATAGGGACTTATAAGGCAAGTTATGAATTCGTAAAAAAATAAAATAAATTGCACGCCTGGATCGCACGTACTTACTCATTGCACAATTCAAATTTAAGAAAATTAAAGTGAAAGGATTGATTCGATTTTTGTTTGTTCGAATAAAGTACGTTAAATTGTATTGAGTAAAATAATTTAAACGCCATTTTATTTCTTTAAGAAATGTTACAAAGTGTAATTTTTTTCACTATCGCAGGAGCGGTTTTTAAATAAAACGTTTTTTTTAACAACTTTTTTAAAAAAATAAAAAAAAAATAATTTGAGAAAACAAACTTAAGAACAAAAATTACATACATTTAAAAACAAAATTCAGAAAAGAAATCACTCGTCCGTTTTCAAAATATTGATTTTTCAAAAAATTTTTTTTTTTTAATTATTAATTGAATATCAATTTTGATAGTAATCCGATAACCAGTTTTCGATAAAGTCGAAGAAAAAATACCGGTTCTATGGGAGGTACCGTTTTTAGCCCACTATATTAATTTTTTTTTACCAATATATAATGCTTACCTACAGTAGTACACTGATTATTTTAAAGAATTCTTAGAGCCGTTTTCGAGAAAAATAAGCTTTTACATAAGGGTTATATGACAAGTACCGTTGTTTATTGAGCTAAAAAAAATCTAATTCTAAATTTGAAGACGATTGACCATCCCGTTTAGGCTACAGCCAAAAATTCATCTGTAAAGCTATCATCGTAATGTCATGTTTGATTGTTATCTCATTTTTTTTTGCACGAATGCATAACTTGCATTACAGTACCTATAATCGCATGTAAAAATTCTAACAGTCCGACATGACATTACGATGATAGGGAAACATATTTGAGTTACTGACAAAATTCCATTCGTCTGTCTGTGCGGATGTACATATATTAAACTACAGCCCAAACTGTTTGGCCAATCGTTTTCAAATTTGGAACATAAGGTTATTTAGACATTCTATATATATTTTTATATTATTATATTTTATATATTTTTTTTAGCTCAAATATTAACGGTACCTACAATATAACCGCTAAGTAAAAGCTTATTTTTCTCGGAAATGGTTTGAAATTTTTTTATGAAAAAAAGGGCACGACTGGGTCGCATATACTCTTATGTGGCTAAGATTACATTGGAACGCCAGATACAGAAACAAGTAAAATTTGCGTTGAAAATAACACAGTTTGACCTTATAAAAAAGTATCAAAACCACAACACTTAACGGTTTTTAGTAAAAATGAAGTACGCCATCATGCTTCTTAAATAACAAAGAATTTGTGAAAAATGTTTTTGAAAATTGTAGGACCGGTTTTGATAAAATCCTGTTTTTTTATTTTTAGTTTTTTTTAATTTTTTTTTTTTTTAATTTTGGTATGCAGTTTTTTTAGAGTTTATTAATTTACACCTGATTTTAAAATTTTAAATATTTTTTTGATAAGTTTTAAAACTATTGAATAAAAAAAAATAAAAAAATTAATTATAAATAGAAAAAAAATATTTGTTTAAAATGTTGGTATGCAGAATTAATTTGGCTATTTAGATCTTTCCAAATATAAGATTTTATTGAAATAAATTGAGTTGTTACCGAAAACGTCGAAAATTAAAAATAACCTTATATGAGAGGTTCCGATAAGATAATAGCTCATACCAACAAAAAACTCTCAAAAATATTCATCAAAATCGTTGGAACCGGTTTGGAGAAAAATAAGCTTTTCCTTAACCGTTATATTTCAATTTTCCCTCTGAGGAATGCCAAAAGATACACGCATACTAAACTTGAAAGCAACCGCTTAACCCGTATAGGCTGCAGCTCGTTATACAACCTGCCTGACAGACAGACAGACAGATAGACAGACAGACGGACATTTTTGGTCAATGACTCATTTAGGCTTCTCTATGATTGTAATGTCATGTGTGATTGTTATCTCAATTTTTTTTATATTCACGAATCCTAAACTTACCTTATAGTACCTATAATTGCAAGTAAAAATTAAATCTAGTTCTTGGGCGATTGATTTCCATAAAACATAAGAAAACGGCTACCCTTGTTTTTTTATACCCAGAATTTCAAACTAAAAAGTTTAAGAATACCTTTTAACAACTTTTTTTTAATATAATAAAAAAAACTCACGTTACGTTTTTTACATTTTATATTAGTTAAGCACCAATATTTTACAAATAATATGAGTTTTAAAGACTACATCATGTTATAACTTATTGGGGTAAGTACAAAAAAAGGTATTCCAAGAGTTACTACAGGTTCCTAAAGAACTTCAATTCCTCCACGTGTCGATTTCAGGGTTATATTCTTCTAGCATTTTTTTACTAAAACAGAGATTTAATATCTTATTATCGAAAACATTGGTCTGTATGTTACACTGAGGTTTTGGCAATGGTTTTACCTTACACCAGGTGTCGTTGGATAAATCGTAACGTTTGACACAATTTGTAGAAAACTCTTATTTATTCTCACCGCCAATAACGTACAAAAATTCACCAACTGCAGCAAATCCAAAGTAACGAAGATCTCCTCTAATTATTGATTTCGAAGTCCATTGTTTGGAGTGGTCATCATAGCATTGCAAAATGCCATTTTCAAAATCGAGAATTTATAATTTTTCATTCTAAGCAGCTACTTTGCTAAATTCCAATTGTACTGACATTTGGTGTACATGCCACTTGCAGGTTGAAAAATCATATATTTCCATCGTATTAACTAATTCAACGTCCTTATCGCAACCGCCAAAAACAACCAAATTACCGTTAAAATTGAACAACTGACCATACCTTCGTTCATATCGCATTGGTGGCAAATCAGTCCACTTCATGGTGCGCAAATCTAAGAATTCCACGCTATTTGTTCCTGAACCACTAATCCACCCTCCAACTATAATTATTTTTTCATCAATTACAATCACAGAATAGCTAGTCTTCTTCTTCCAAAGATGTATTTTTCGTTCGATTGAGCACGAATCCTCCGCAGAATTCCACGTTTGAATCACAACTTCTTCATTGTTTAAACAGCATACAACAGCAAGTTTTTCATCGCCTTCTCTGGGCTTCAAATCGATTGTTTGCTCTTCAATATTCATTGTTTCTGGTGCCAGGTATAATTGAAGCCAACTGCAAATCAATTCGTAGCTTTCCACAGTCTTGCAGACAGACCTCCTATGTGTAATGATGAACTTCCTGGAAATGTTTCCAAATTTCAAAGTTTCGAAATGTTTCCAATAAGTAATAATTAATTTAATAATTTTTCGAAAAGTTTTTCAAAAAAACGACTTCTTAAAAAAAATTGGTCGAACGACTTCCAATATTTTTTTCCTTGATGTTGATAGACATTTAGTTTTCAAATTTTATTGTATACTTAGTTTTTTCCGAAAAAACTATTAAATTTATTTTTTTAATTAAAATGAAAGAATTTTTGTTGAGTTTTTTTTTTAATTTTTGTTGTTTTTTTAAAAAAACGGTTACTGCTAGCTGCATACTCAAAAAAAAAATTGGAATATGTTTTCGAAAAGTTTTTCAAAAAAACCGTTTTTTTTTTTAAATTAACTAGTCAAACGATTTTGAAACAATGTTTCCTTAAAATTTAAAACTGTAAAAGAAATTAAATGGCTTACTTTATTTTTTTTTTAAATTCAATTTTTTTCAAAAAAAACGTTTTAACTAGAGATTTTTAAGTGATTAACAAAATTTCAAATGCTTTTTTACCTCCTTTTTTCAAAAATTTTAAGCCGAAAGATCACTGTCGCACATTAGAGCAAGTTCGTGCGACCCAGTCGTGCACTTTATTTTGTTTAAGTTTGCATTCTTAAATTATTATTTTTTTTAATTTCTAAAAAAGTTATTAAAATAAAATCGTTTTATTTAAAAACCGCTCCTACGATTTTGAAAAAAAAAATCACCCTTTTTAACGTTTTTTCAAGAAATAAAATGGCGTTCAAATGTTTCCACTGAAAACTATTTTACATGCTTTTCTGCAACAATCAAAAGTCTGAAAAATCGAATAAGAACTTAGAAGTTCCCTTAATATTTTTAAATTTTATTCCAAATTGTGATCGCACATAAGATCAATTACGTGCGATCCAGTCGTGCAATTTATTATTAATAGAGTGGTAGTTTTCTTTTTCTACGAAAGCTAAATTGGTTCAATTTTACATTTCAAATTCTTAGCTTTAGCTGTTATGTAATTAGTTCAATTGCAAGGTCTTAGTCAATATTATCAAAGACATGAAGCTGTCAAAATATACATTTGGGTTTGCCATTTCATCATCTATCGTTTCACATTTGGCGAACGTGGTGAAAATATTGAAAAATATGATCGAAGTTCCGGCTTAGCATCAAAAAGACAAGAACTTTAAGTCATTCACCGTACATAGTGCTAAAAGAAGAAAACAACGCCGCCGTATCGAAGAAGACCCAAAAACGTCGAGTTTGCTAGGACCAACTGAATTAGCTCCAGAGATTCGAGCCGGTTAATTTTGCGGTTGGATTTGGAATTTGATCCGTGGCATATCAAAGCGGCATCATAGAGACACATTTCTTCCGAAATGAAAAAGAAGAAACCATTATCGTCAATGGTTTCGAGTATAGAGTAATGTTAAAAGTTTTGCTGTGTTAAGAACTAGACAACATCGCGGTAGTTCAAGACGGCGGTAAAAGCCAAGCAATTATTTATTGTATGAATGAAAACTTTGGCAACTTGGGCGTCTTATGGCGAGTGTGCATCAATTGGCCACCGATATTTAGCGATTTGACATCATTCTTTTGTTTTTTTCTAGGGAGAATAGAGAAAAACATTGCCTCTCCCGCATCAGGCGAAGATGTTCTACCAATCTGTTCCAAACATGTCGCATCATACGTACACCATCATGCACAAACCGTAAAAGTGTAAAAGGAAATCTGATCACCCATTCGGAAGTGCACTTAGGGCCGTTTTGTTCACTATTGTCCAACTCGCTGATAAATCCAAAGTTAGCCAACTTGGGAGTTGATCTCTACTCGAGAGTAAGTAACGAATGAAGGAATGAAAAATTCAAAATTTTCTTAGGTTTGAGCTTTGACGTTTCCCGTTGAGAAAGAAAATGCTATACAAAAACTGAAAAAAGAACTTTATAATTGTGAGAACAATTCACAATCATATTTTTTTCTCGTAATTGTTGAATGTTTTTCCCTCCCATTCTCATATGCAGAATTTTAAAACTAATGTACATCGCTAGCTCCGTTTTTATCCTTCCTCATTTCCCTAATGCTCGTGCGGTGTTTAAACATTTTAAAGGTACACACAAACCCCTTTCGGGCGTGTAATTTATAAAAAAAAACATAAAATTCATTAAATTAATAAAACCCTTTATTTTCCGAAGATTCGAGCTGCTTCTGCTAGCTGCGCTTAAATTTTACTGTCCAGGAATATTTTATTTAATTTTAATTTCACATTTAAATAACTTAATATAACTTATTTTTAGTTTAAGATTCAATGGCACTTTGATTGCTTAAAAGAAATACCTTACATTTTGAAATCTTCTTATTATGGTCAAAATTCCACTTCAAAGTCTACATTTATAAGAAGTTCTCAAATTTTAAGGCAAAAGTGATACAATTCAAAAATGGAAAAAAGGCGCGAGATGAAACAGATATATATGTATTCATTTTACAATAGTTTGTCTCGCTTTAATTGACAATTTTATTATTGTAGATTTCAATTTACTTGATTTGCGATGGTTACAGTATGAAGATGAATGTAGCTATGTTCCTTGTAATCCTACCTCTGGGAAAGAATGCCTTTTCTGTGATCGCGTTTTTAGGTCTGGCCTTTTTCAGATAAATTCATCTTCTCTCTACTCTTGTAAACTATCACCCTCCCCTTTCCCATGTCATCACACTTGATAAAGGTATTTCCACGACTGATTCTGAAGCTACTTTCTTTTTTAATTTTCGTAAGGCTGACTTCTCTCAACTTAATGGTTTAATAAACCGTATTGATATTAACCGCTTCATCAACACCAAAACCCCCATCGACATTTCCCTTTCTTTCTTGTATACTGCAATCTTCGAATGCCTCATCCAATGTGTTCCCTTCTTGACCCAAACGAATAGCTCGTTATCTCCCCCTTGGTATACGAGAGAATTGCGAACACTTCATAATCTTAGAAATGAATTATGGAAAACATGTCCTAAAACAAGAACAACTATCGATTATTTAAATTACCAACAAGCTTTTTTCAATTTTTCTTCTGTATGTGATTCTCTTTATCATGATTACCTGATAAAATGCAGACCATTCTACCAGTTTATAAACATTAAGACAAAATCCAACGGCCTTCCCCTTTCTTTTAATTTTCTTGACACTTCTTCATCTCATTCCCAGGTTATCGCTAACCTTTTGCAATTTTTTTTAGCCTTTCATATAACGACGATGCAATTGAAACCGATTTTGATTATTTCTGTTATCTGGCTAACAGTTCATATACTTCTCTTGTTTCTCTTGGGATTAGTCTAGATACTGTCTCAGAAAAAATGAACTCTCTTAAAGACGACTTTTCTCCTGGCCCAGACGGTATCCCCGCCATATTCCTTAAAAAATGCATTAACAATCTCTGTGAACCTCTTACAGCTATGTTTCAACTCTCCCTCACTCAAGCAGTTTTTCCTGCATTATGGAAAAATTATTTTATATTTCCAATTCACAAGAAAGGAAGTAAAAACGAAATTTCCAATTAGCGTCCTATAGCTAAACCGTCCGCAATTCCCAAACTTTATGAAAGTGATGTTTATGACATGCTTTATTTCCACTATAGGTGTGGTCTCCTTATCAAACAATCCATTCAATTAGAATTGAAGCCGTACAGCGAAAATATCTTCGTTTCGCTTTACGTGATTTTCCTTGGTCGATCTTCATAAGGGGGTAAGATAAGGGCTTACCCCCTTATGAAGATCGATTAAAACTAATAAACTTACACGCCCTTGCTAAACGTCGTGATGTTGCTGCTATACTCTTTGTGCACCAAATAATTACTGGTGCCATCGACTCTCCCTTATCTTGAAAAATATTTTCCTCAATACCAATCCACGTAATCTCAGATCCATCCCGTTCTATAACCTTCCCACTCACCGCACCAATTATGGACATTTCAAGCCTATCTCCCGTATGTTACGTTTAACCAATAGTTCACCACAAATCTTTGATTTTAACACCAGTTCATATTCCCTTAAACAGGACTTGTACTCCTATCATCCATAATCCCTCTATTATTATTATTATTATTTTTTTTTTGTTAAAGATTGATCAATGCTATTAATATTTGTTTAATTTGTTTAATTTCTTCACCGTTGCCATGACCTCAACAAAAAAATTGTTAGATTTAAGCTTAGTAATTAAGAATTATACAAATTCAAACAAATTAATAGGACCAGGTAACTTTTTTATTTTTCGGCTTCAAGGAATACGATTTCAGTTAAACTTATTTACAGTTAGTTACTAAAAGAATAAATTAAATCAAATTAACTATTTAAGAACAAATAATCAAAAGTAAAAAAAAGACATGGGTCGTGGAGTACATTGTTCAGCAACCATGAGTACGTTTTTAGCCCACCATATTAAAGTTATTTTTCACCAAAATATAATGCATATACTGATTTTTTTTATAAAAATTCTTGGAGCCGTTTTCGAGAAAAATAAGCTTTTACATAACGGTTATATGAAAGGTCCCGTAATTTTTGAGCTAAAAAAAAATTGAAAAAACTCCTCTGTAGAATGTCAAAATAACCTTAAGTTCAAAATTTTAAGGCAATTGACGCAATCGTTTCTTGAAAAGGCTTAACAGCAGCAATGTTGCCTCATTTCAAATCACAAAATGAGGTGTAAAAATTGTTAGAACCACAGAAACTTTAATGATTTATACAAAAGCACATATCTGCGTTTCATAAAACAATAACTTTTCCTTAAATATTAGCACAAGAACAAAAAATAAAACATTTTAAACCGCAAAGATAACTAAAATTAAAACACGTAAAAGTCACTGCCTACGTCACAGAAAAAATCCCAAGTTTCATTTGACAGCACGGCGTCATCTTGTTTATATCATTAGGTCCGTTCGTCTACTTTTTGGGTTGTTTTAAGAATGCTGTAAAATTTCAAAGAGTGGGGATGAAAACTTCCAGATAATAATAAATTCGCTCAAATAGGGAAACTGCAAACGTCAAAAAAATAAAAATGTAACTAAACAAAATGGATCCAGTAAGTACAGATGAAATAAAAATTGGGATGAAAACTATTTTCTTAGGCCATTATATTATTTATTTTGGATTTAACTTTGAAAAATGTAATTAATTTAAAATTCTTCAAATACGAAGATTTCACGAACGAAACGTCAAATTTCAAATGTAATTATGACTTTGACAGAACTCACATTTCTCCCCCAAGAATTTTGTTGGTTTAAGCGGGGTTCACATGGGACAATGCAGAGGCCAAGACAATGGGACAAGACAATCATTGTTCCGTGTGAACAATTATTTCCAGGACAAGACAATTGTCATTTTATTGTCCTCCGAGCTAGCCTGCCTGGCGGTCTTTTTTCTGCCATTTTATGATTTCAGTCATTCGACTTACACAACCACCGCATGTGCTAACACATTAATAAATTCTCTCCTCCTAAATTTATTTCTAACCTTTTAATTATAAATATGAATTTTTTAATGATTAAAACCGCGATATCTCACGAATGGTAAGTCGTAAGAGAAAAAGTGACTGAGCTATTTTTTTTGAGAATTGTATGATCTTACGATAAAACTTACCGTTTTCGAGAAAAATGGAAAAAAACCTTAATTTCGTATGTTTGACCTTGGATACATTTTTTTGCAGATGTAGGATCGAAAGGGATTTTTGACATTTCATTTATAATGATGTATTTAACGTCTCAGCCAATTTTCAGCTCTATGCGAATTTTGGCTAAGTCAAATGTCTATTTTGACTGGACTATAACCCTGACAACTAGTGTGGTGTGTGGTTACGTAACGTAATGTAAACAATTTTTTTCCAGGAGGTCAATTCCCCATCTGTGAAAATATGAAATGATAAAAACTTATCATAATGCGTTAGAAGTGTTTTTAATTAATATTTAGTAATTAAACATTAACAAATGTCGTAAAAGAAAAAAAAAATAATATAATTAATTAAATAAATAAAAAAAAGAATGGAAATTGCCGTAGAACGAATTGGTCCTCCATCATTTGCCTTCGCCATACATCGTTGCTTAATCTCAAAACTGCGGGGCTCTTCATGGGATATTTTGGTTGTGAAAAGTAATTCACCATTTTGAAAAGTTTTTGACGCTTGTTTTTCTTTTTTCATACATCTGAATCGAATTTAACTTCAAAACGTCCAAAAAATTACCATTTCACAGTTTCATAGATTGGGAATCGACCCCAAAACGGCTTACTATTGACAGAATAAGACATTTATTTTTTTGGTACGAAATTACAAAATGTCGTCTGGTTAAAGTATACTTTAAAAAGATAAACAAGTCGTTTGCTCGTTTTAAGGTTAGACAAGTTGTTTAAGGTTAAAGTATACTTTATGCGGTTTAAAATTAACATAGAGCCGACCTTCGTTTTATATTTTGTTTTTAGAGCCGACGCCCATTTTAAAATTGATTTAGAGTAGGTTTTAATTGTTTAAAATTTTGCACCAGTGTAAACAGCAAGCAGTTGGTTTTCGGACGGTCCCCCATCTGACTACTAACCACGCCCAATGATGCTTGATTTCGCTGGTGTATCGGGAAGCAATGCCTTTTTACTTTTTACTTTTAAATGATTTTTATTTTACTTTTACTTATATCTACTTAAATGCTAGACAAAAATCTTAAAACTAGCTAAAAATATCATCTTAATTAAATTACTGGCCCTATGCGGGCGCTCTAAATTAATCTTTAACTTAAATTTAATTGCCTTTCGGCCTAAAAATAACTTAAATTTATCTTATCAATGGAGGGTTTTATTTTTCACCCAGAAAAATTAAACTGCGTATCTTCGGGAAGCAATGCTTTATCAGAACCAAGGCCATTGACAGTATTTAAATAATTTAAGTAAAGTTCTTTCATTAGCCACAACAAGAGGCTATACATTCTTTTCACCTTTGCGTTTGAAAAAGTATTCTGTCTCTCGCACTTAAACGAATATGACCATCATAAGTAAGTCCAACCAGATACTAGCTTTTGAAGACGACATCGACATTCTCTTTTTCATCCCTATCGTGTAGACTGCCCAAAACCTATCCCCTATGTGCGAGGGAGAACGATTCCATAAAATAGTCCATGAAGATTTGAAAGAGATCTATGTACCTCGAAGCGAATACTTTAGAAAAAAATAATCTGGATAGACTCAGGTAAGCTGGGCACCTAGCTCGTATGAGCAAATAAGAACCAGCTTATTTAACGCTAGAAAATTGCATTTCAGACGCCGCTAGAAGGATGGCGTAAAAATAGCATCCTGAACTTCAGGACCTGAAGCATTGGGGTGCGAAACTTAATAGCGTCGGTCGGTCTGGAATCGAGATGAATGGAAGAATTTGTAGTATGAGATCTGGACGAGATTCCGGCTTCTGCGCCGATGATGATGATCAACATTTTGCTAAAGGAATTTTGATTTCTATGTTTTTGAAAGCTATTTCATATGAAAAATGCGAATGCATTTTTTTTCGTTTAAAACAGAATATCTGGTCACCACAGCTTTTCAACAAATTGCATGTTCCGGTTGTTTTAATAGTCTCTATGTAGTATGTGCCACATTAGTTTGCTTTAATGTTAAATAGCTTGTGCTTCGCAGTCTTATATCCTTGATATACAAGAAGGTAATTTTACTTACATACAAAAGATATTCGTATTCTTGGTATAAGTTTTTTAAAATCTACAGCCTACAATAGAGCCGTAGTTGTTGTTGCTGTTTGTTTAAATGTGCTGCATTACATATACGTATATATGCACATACATATAAACTGCATCTGACACATTGCTATATATTTATATATTGTGCGGCAAGAATTTGACAAAAGAGCTTTTCCTGTTTGCAAAACATTAACCAAAGGCAATAACAAAAAAAAAAAAAAATTAATTCAAATAGCAAGGACATAGAAAGTGGTTTTGACTGTTTGCTCCTTTTTCCAAAGCAACAGACTGTTGTGAATGGTGTTTTCGGCATAAGTTTGTGTGTTTGGTATTCTGCTATGCCTTTCCTTTTAACCATACAAAATGACATTCCTTTGCTGCATTGTAAGAATTATGAAATGCTTTGCACGTTCTCTTCCGTTTTGTTTTTTTTCTCATGTTGTTGTCCTGGGGAAGTGTATCCTACGGAATCACTAGGTCATAAAATTACTAGGTTCCTGAGCGCTGGCTTTAAGCCGTGGGCAGGATTGCAATGTATGAGTTGTAAATAGAACTCGCTGTGGATAACATGGCAAGGATATATGTACATACATGCAAGAAATTAATGAAAAAAATGGGCACGACTAGGTCGCACGTACTTGCTGTTATGTGCCTAATTACATTGGAAAGCAAGATCTTTGACAGAAGCAATTAACATTTGCGTTGAAAATAACACAGTTTGAACTTATAAAAAAGTATTAAAAACCACAGTTTTTTAGTAAAAATGAAGTATGCCATCACACGTCTTAAATAACAAAAAATTTAAGAAAAAAGTATTTCGAAAATTGTTGGACCGATTTTGATAAAATCCTGTTTTTTATTTATAGTTTTTTGAAATTTTTTTTATTTGTAATTTTGTTATGCAGTTTCTTTAATTTCCATGTGATTCTAAAATTTTGAATATTTATTTTAATAAGTTTTAAAAATATTGAATCTTCAAAAAAAAAAAAAATTCAAAAATTAATTAAAAATAGAAAAAAAAAAATTATTCAACATTTTTGTATTTATTATTAATTCGGATACTTAGATCTTTTCAAATATAAAATTTGACAGAAATCCATAGAGCCGTTACCAAGAAAGCCAAACATTAAAAAAAAACGTTATATGAAATGTACCGTTAATAGACTTTTTCGGTAAATTTGGTTCTTATTAGCCGATAGCTACTAGCAATAAAAAAAATCTCAAAAAATTTCATCAAAATCGTTGGAGCCGTTTTCGAGAAAAATCGTTATATGGCAGGTATCGTTATTTTTAGCCCTACAAATAAAATTTCAATTTCCCCTCTGAGGAATGCCAAGAATACCAAATTTGAACACAATCGCTTAACCCATTTAGGCTGCAGATCGATATACACCCGGGCGGACAGACAGACGGACATTTTTTGTCAACGACTTTTTTATGCTTCTCTATGATCGTAATGTCATGTTTGATTGTTATCTCCATTTTTTTTATATTCACGAATCCTTAACTTGCTTTATAGTCCCTATAATCGCAAGTAAAAAATCACAAATATGTGAATTTATGTTGGTGTCTCTCTCAGGCGACCCTAATGCCTGACCTGAATCTTTGAATTGGCTATACGGTAGGATTTTCCTAGTAAAAATACTTCTAGAGAATGCCAATTTCAGCTGTCTAAACTCATTTCGATAACAAGTCTTTGGACAGAGCCAGTCTTGAGTGTTCTGACTTTACTGCGAAAGCAGAAAATCTACTACGTTTTTTTGCCAAATTTTTAAATCTACTGAACCACTGCAATTTCACTGGATCTACTTAAATATCCGCCGCAGCTTCTCTTGGTGGCACGCATCCGAGCTGTCCAATTTTCTATGACTCTAGCGCATAAATCAGGATGAATTTGACCGATGGCATTGGTTATGTTGGCTTTGAAGGCCACTGTGGTTTGTGGCCTATTCGCATAGACCTACGACTTAAGAAAACCGCACAAGAAAAAATCTAATAGGGTCAAATAACACGATCTCGGTGGCTAGTTCACATCACCTCCATGACCATGCCCTCAATGCCCTGTTGAATTAAAACCAGATGTCATTGGTGTCCATATCATCCAATTCAGGTCGTATGGTCGTTTACCTTCAGCTCCTGGGTCAGTTAAACTTTGTACGGGTGCAGACTCTGTCAAGACGCGAAATTCGCCAAGTTGTGGTCTGCGAACGGCTGCACACTCTCACGGATGGCGGCGATGTTTTCGGCAGATCTTGCGTTTCGTCGACGAACGAGTGTTGGTTGATTGTTTACTGAACCAATGGACTCAAATTTATCCACCACACTGCGAATGGTCCTCTCGCTAAGACCATTATGGCGACCGTACAATGAGCGAAGCGCGCGGAACCTTGACCGAACAAAACACCCATTTTGATAAATTAATTTTATCATTTCTACGCTACATCCGTCCATGGTGATTTGGAAAAAAAGAATGAGTAAATGACAGGCAATTTGACGGATGTAGCTTCAATAAGATAGCCGCTATTAAAGACCCTTTCTTCGCTTTTCATATATGCTTTCGAATCTACTTTATCACTGCTACTGCTGGGCTTTGCTCATAAAACCTATTTCGTATTTAAAATTTTGATTTTAGCGTCACTTTTTTAAATGAAAGATACCCGTGCTTCGCTTTTGCATTTTCCTTTTTTAATTTAATGTGTTTAGTGTCAATTCCAATTGTACTCCAAGTGGGAACATGTGCTCTCCACCTCCACGTGGTGCTCCTGGAAACAAGGATCGAAAGTATAACTGAAAAGCTGCCGTAGGGTTATATTAGTAGGTCCTTGGCGAAGAGAGAGCGTTGATAAGGGGAAAAAGGGTTTTAAAGTGGGTTGAAGATCCGATATAAAAGAAGTGGGATGAAACGCTTCTGATATAGAGGATCTTCAACCAAATCGAATGAAACACGGTGAAATTGTGGTTAAAGTCCAAAAGTAGGAGGTGTTCACGCACCTTTATCTTAGTAGGATTTAACCAGGTAAACGTTGTGATAGATGGAAATAGTTGGAACATTCTTCGAATGTTCAAATGATTTGAAATGTGTTATTCACTTTATACCTTCGGGTGTAATGTGAAATAAATGTTGCAAATAGAATGAAACACGGTGAAATTGAGGTTGAAGTCCGAAAGGAGGAGGTGTTCACGCACCTTTATCTTAGTAGGACTTTGACCAGATAAATGTTGAAAAAGATGGAACATTTTCGAATGTTCGAAAGATTTAAAATGTGTAATTCATTTTAAACCTTCGGGTATAAGATGTAGTCAATAATCGTGCAAGAACTTTTTCGGATGTTTTTGATAAAAATGAATGAGAAAAGTTTAAATTCGAAATAATACCTTCGGGTATTACTAGAATTCTCAAGTAGATCCGTAGCTGAAGTGTTTTTACCTTCGGGTAAAACTCTTCAATGAAACGAAGATCAAAGCAAATGACGGAATCGTTGCCGAGGGCGACGTGCCAATTGAAGCTTAGCAAATTTAACCAATCACCGCATGCAGACCCCTCGGGGACGGTGCGAGACCTTCGGGTCTTTTGCTAGCTTGGAGACAATTCGAAATCGATGTCTATAATTGACCATTGCTTATGGCCTTGGTTATAAGCACGATTGTAGGTTGCAATCGTGCAAAGGCGCCACACCTGACGCATGATCAGGCCCCGTGGGGTGACAGGATCCCCATCTAACTCTGTCTGCTGAACTTCTCCATGAGTTCTGTGAGTTAGATGCCTGTCAGTTTGGGTTGGCCCCCTTGTGGGAGCTCACGGGGGTTGTGGTTTATCTATCTTAAATAGTAGCAAATAATGGGTATATTGATTACTGGACTGAACTGGACGGAACTTGCAAAGTTCCTGGCAGTGCTGAAGGTTTTCAATATATCAGTAGCTAGGCTTCGCGCCAAAGCAAGGCGTCACTTCTCCATAAGGGAAGTGCAAATTGCAACTGGAATGTGAAATTGGCTCTTCTTTTATGACATTATAATATCAAAAATTACTTGAATGTATATATATTACAAGATGGTGCACGGCCTGTCGGTCATTAACATGCTAACACTCAATAGTTTAGTGCATATATGATATTATACCCACATATGAGTGAATGTTAATGTATGATATAGATAAATAAATATGTATCAATCTATTGTCTATTGGTACATGTTTATTTAAATGTGTAATACATAATGTATCAAGTATTTGAGCAAAAGGGATAACGCACAATTCCATACAATGTATGGGTATGGTTGAGTGAAAGCAATGGAACATGAGTGCGGGAATGCACAAGATTGTAAATAAAATGCAGAGTAACTTGTGATAAAAATAATAGCACAAGAGTAAGGGCTTGATTGCACAATCCAGGGAGATGGTCAATCTTAACTGACCCCTATGTGGGTAGGCCCACCGCCAGATTAAGCCTTAATAGGCAGGTGCTGGCGATAAGCTTATTCACGATCTGTACTCCAAGTGTCCGCTAGACATACTTAGACGAGGAGAATAGCGTTCCATTACATAATATTAAAGTCTATTTTGCATCTGTTTATACTTCACAAACGTCAAAACAGAATTGACAATATTGCCGACATTTGCAAAAGTTATAGCGTCACCCAATTAGGTGATTACTTTTAGCCCACATTGTACCTATAACATCTGTTTTCAATGAAGCTATTGCAAAATATATGTAGTTAAAATTCTACTACGATTTCTTAAATCCGAGCCCTGGACGGATTATCTCATTTCTGCGCGGAACACACTCAGTATAATTTTCAAATTTTTTTGTTTACCTACATCTAACAAAGTTAAACTTTTTTCTAGTGTCAGTGACAGTGAGGTGTAGACTGTAGAACACCTCTATTACCATTTTCTTAAATTTTTTTTAAGTTCGAATTTGTTATTAAACTGAAAAACAAAAACTTCAAACTTAGAAATTATGTGTCAACAATAATGCATGCGTTTGTTTTCTGCATACCAGTATCGAATCAGGTCAGCAGCGTATCGGAACTCACTACTCGCATTAAACGCAAATATTCATTTCGCGTATACAACGTTCATTGATGCAGATCACGTTTGATTCGCAATTTAAACCGTACATTCGATTCTTCAAACGAGGACTGTTTATTTCAAGCGATTGTACCTATGTGACTGAAAAATTCTATAAATTATCAACTGTCAAGTGATTTTTAATTGGTAAGAGGTAACGTTAGAATGTCTAATGCTAATTTTGCTGGGGTTATCTATTATAGGTATGTTTCTACGTCTTGTTGATTATTAATTATTCCAAATGCAGATTTGTGCTGGTTTGAATATTCGTACATTCAAGTGAAATAAAACTTGTGGCGGAGTCGCATGGGTTTGCTTGGAATTGCAATTGATTAAAAAGAGATAAATCGATTTGAACGGTAAATTGATTTAAACCTGTGGTCTGGTCCATAAAGTAAATATATTATATAGAGGAAAATCTTTCGTACGTTCCACGCCTCAAAACCCTCAATTTTCGTTGTTGCTTTGGTATATCATTCATTGTGTTTCGTGTTCTCTTTTGTATAGTCTGCTATTAGACGATGAAACTAGATGCATGCACCTTGTTCGAATTCTTCTTTGTTTTTTCATCTCTGACGCAAGTGCTATTACACGATGAATTTAGTTTCATGAAACAAGTTTGGCAGTTCTCTTTCATTTTCATTTTCCATAATCATTTGCAATGAATCTGCTCTTTTTACCCTATCGATGTAATGACTGTGTTTAACCACATATACATTTTTCCTGGAATCATAGACATAATATTTCGAAATTAAGTACCTTAAAGCACAAAAAATTACATTCCACTTTATTTTCACTTATTTTTGTTTCTTTATTTTGAGTCTTATCAGAAGTTTACTCCGGGCACAACGAAACCAAGTGATAAAGAATTAAAGAAAGCGAACAAGAGAAAAGAAAAACGTCAAACAGATTCTTCGAACATGCTACCCGTGCGACACACGACAGCTTTTTTCCTGTCTCATCTTTTCGATTTTTTTCTCCCTTTTGCACTTACTATGTTCGAAGAATTCGAACAAGGTGCATGCATCTAGTTTCATCGTCTAATAGCAGACATATCATTCATTGTCGTAAAAAAATGATGTGGTGAGTTTTGTTCATTTTGACATTTCATTTTGTTCTTGTTGACAACAATTGTAAGTAAATTGCTTTTGTTTACACAAAAAAAAAAATGAAAATATTAAAGTTAAAAAAAATTTTTTCAGTTCGAAAGTAAACTGAGAAGAATTCTTCAGGCTCTCCATCGATACATTCTATATGGACAACCAGGATTGGCGGGGTCATCTTTCTGAAAAGGTTTCACGTGGCTCTCGTAATTCAGAATGAAGTATCTGAGGAAGAGTGCGAGCCACAGAAGACGCCAAACGTGCAATGCAATCGGGATCATTCTTGGTCTTGGTGGGCGAGAAATAACACACACAATTGTTGACTGATACACAGGTTGGGAATCCATTTCTTTTTTTTACAAAATTAAACTGCTTATTCGTTTTATTATTTATCAATATTAATAATAAATAAGCAGTTCACAACAGTTCACTACACTACACAATATTCACTAAACAATTTATTGTTGACGTTTTAGATATTCACCTCCACCATACTCCTACATATCGAAAAGAATGTGTTCGAAATGTATTCCTAGGTAAGGGGTGTACAAAAGTAGAGGGAATGAAATAACGAATGGAAGAATGAAAATTCAAAGATTTTTTGTGATTGAGCTTTGAAGTTTCTCGGTTGAGAAAGAAAATGCTATGCACGGACTAAAAATAAGAACTTTTGAAATTGAAAACAATTCCCAATTATGTTTTTTAGTGGTAATGGATAGTTTAAATTGTTTTTTAATTTTGCAAATTTCTTTAGAATAAAACAGTACAGTTTGTAGAAAAGCATTGGATATATTCGGGGTAATCCAAATCAATGTACACACCAACGTACGTGCCTGTCCAAAAGAAGATTGAAGAAACAACCGAAAAATATTGTCTACAATTTTCTAGTCTACAATTTTCTAATATAAATGCAGTTTTTTTCTTTTTAAGTTTGTAGGATTAATAATTTGTTGAAATTATTTTACCTTGTGTTGAGATTATTTTAACACGGCATTCTAAACACGGCGTTGGAGAACGTCAGACAGAGAGCGCAGCGCGTTTAATATTTGAATCTTGATTTTCATTTTCTCACTAAATGCCAATTAGGTTATTTTTTCCATTTAAACAATACAATATTAAATGACACAAAATAAGTCAAAAAAATAGTTTAATAAAATAAATTAAAAACAAATTCAGAATGACTTAATTACCAAACACAAAATATTGAAAACAAATTTTTTTTTGGAACGCCGCGTCAAAGTTATCTCAACGCAGCGTAAAATAATCTCTACGCCGCCTTAAAAATGCGTTTTGTTTAACGAAGACTTAAAAAAAAAACAAACTTGTAACTTATCACAACGCGACGTTTTGACGCCGTGTGGAACTTGACGCGGCGTTGAAAATGCGCTCTATGTGACTTGAGATATGTTTGTTTTACTGTTTGACTAGGATGAAGAACGATAATTTAACTTTAAAAAAGTACACTTTTATTGCTACTTTGTATAATACAATCTTGCAAATATACAAAGTAGGTGTTCTTCTGACCGAATGCATGTTTAAATTCATTCTTAGAACAATCAATACACTGTCATCAGTATCAGGTAAAATGTTTGAAACTCTTGGATATTGTTTAACCAGTTTTAAACGTTTATATAGAGTTTTCAAGCACACAATATGTAAAAGGCAGGGAAAAAATAACAAAGTATAACAACTTGCATTCGAGTAACTTGCTAGTGGCTCCTCATGATACAAGAAAACAAGATAGCGACTTTCGTATTTTTACGTCATTAGTGACCCTTGTTCAATAAATTAATTTCCGTTTTAGAAAAAAAACGGAAAAGTTAGTTTTAATTGATGCAGGTTTGGTCCAATGATTGATTAAATATACATTGATTGATTTAATATACATTTAAATTCCACTAACACTTCGGATTCTTTCGAAAAATGGTAATTTAATTTAGTCATTTTGAGTCACTGATGACGTCAATTTCAGGATGGCGCTTTTTATTATCAAGTATCTACCAACACGCCCAATGTCGTGGTGAAAAAGAACTGAAAAGAAGAGGTCAATTATTTGACTACTACACTCTCAATCGGTGTCAATTATTTGACAGTTCAGCACTACTACACTCTCAATAGGCGACAATTTTTTGACAGTTTAGCACTACTACATTCTCAATCGGCGTCAATTTTTTGACAGTTCTACCCCAATACTTGTTTGACCAGCTTGTAGGCCTTGTCAAAAGAAGGCAGTAGATTTCCCTCTTTATAGTATAGTTACTCTATGGTCTGGTCACACATAGCCTAACTAGAAATATAGTGGATACACTGAAGAAACGAAAAAAAAACTATAATCGAAAGAGAGAGTTAGTTCGAAACAAGTATTCAAGCAGTGAAGCTCTGCAGCGGATAAAAAAAAGAGAATATAATAAAAATATATAAGAAAAGAAAATAATACATAACTTGGAAAATCGCATCGTTCGTCACCTCTACACGATGCCCGCTGAATAACAGAAAAGCATAGAGTAAAAATATTATAAAGAGTGAAATCTACTGCCTTCTTTTGACAGTGCCTACAAGCTGTATCAAATAAGTATTGGTGTTGAACTGTCAAATAATTGACGACCTCAGTGTCTGTAGTAGTGCTGAACTGTCAAATAAAATTTCATAGGGACAGTAATTGTTTTGGTTGTTGATTGTTCAATGATTTGTGGATTCACTTGCACTCAGGCTTTTACATACTGATATTGGTACGTTAAAGTGGATATTATTTTCCATTTTTAAAATATTTTATATGAATTTGTTTTAATTGAATTGGAGAAATTTGTAATTTAATTTTAATATTTTCTCTTGTTTCTGCAAACAAAAAACAATTTACTGACAGTTGTTGTCAACAAGAACAAAATGAAATGTCAAAATGAACAAAACTCACCACTTTTTTTTTTTGTTTTACGCGGACAATGAATGATATACAAAAGAGAACACGAAACACAATTAATGACAAAACAACAACGAAAATTGAGGGTGTTGTTAAGTTTCTCCTCTTTATTTATTATTTTCTAATGAACAAAAGTTCAGCTTTAAATACATTACAAATACGATATAATTTTTCTAAAATATGTTTTCCTCAACGATTTGAAAAAAAAAAAAAATAAAATGTTTTAAAAAGTCACAAGTTTTTTAAATATAGTACATTTTATAAACCTCTCCTTTTTGTTCAAAATAAGGTTTTTCGAAGATCATACACATTTTTAGTTCACAAACTCACAACAAGATGTATTAATTTCGATTTACAAAAAAAAAACAATAGATAATTCCCTCAATTGAAGGAAAATGATGGCATAGGTAAGAGGTAGGGATCGGTATGTCGGTCAGTTGAAAGATGGAAACGAGCACTGCTGACATTGGACTAATGTCGAGGCCCAATGAGTTTTTTCAATTTTCGATTCTTAGGAAAGAGGAAGGGGTATTGTTTACACGACCCGTTTTATGGTAAAAAAAGAAGAAAAGTACTACTTCCACTACAGGTCTAGATGTATGAGTGTGTAGGCAATATATATTTTGTATACCTGTAGAACGTACGGTTTCCAATTCCTGTTCTTATGAGAACAGGAAGGTGGTAGGTATTGTTTGCGTAACCGGTTCTAGAAAAAAAAGATGCATGACCACAGAATTTAAGCTGGTGACAAGAAATATTTTGTTGGTTTTGCGTGTATGTACCTAAGTAAGTATATACATTAGACATTTTTGTATGCTAGATAAGCTAAGCAAATATCAAGTTTGACTCGTAAAAACGAATTGTATGCTGAAAAATGTGTGCATTGCAATTTTGAGACTTAAGACTTGGATGAAGCAACTACGGTATAGCGACGAAAGGTTTTACGATCAACTTGCCAAAACGTTTGACCAGTGTCCCAAACATGACATCAAAATCCTATTGGAGGATTTCAAAGGAAAAATGGGAAGGAAAACATCTATGGTAACACAATCGAAAAGTGAAGCTTGCACAAAACCATCTCAGGAAACGGACTCAGGTTCATCTATTTTGCAACGGGAAAAAACATGGTTTTAAACAGGAAGCAATCCCCTTGTTTTGACATCCACAAGGGCTCTTAGGAGTCACCAGATAGTTAAACTTGTAACCGAATCGATCACGTCACGAATACCGGAAATAATTTCTCTAGTATTCTGATTTCTGAGTATTCACTATCTAGTTGACACTAACCTTCGTGTATGGATATCCATGGAATCTATTTAGCAGAAGAAATTCAATGTTGGGCGACTCCAATCGGAAGCGACCACCATAGCGAGATATTCCTGGACTGACGATATGAGAAGACCAATGGCGACTATGTCAACAAAGCCTTAAGAAACGTGGCGTCAGAGGTGTTGGGCTTCTCACAACCTCTTCAAAAAATCCCCTGGTTCGATTCGGAAAGTGCTTAGGCAAACAAAGCAAAAACATGCGTACAGGTCGTGGCTCCGCAAAAGAACTATAGCATCTTATAATCTCTACATTGAGTGAAGGAAGGAGAAAGAAAACTAGGAAAGAGGCGCAAAACTTTTACAGAAGATTGAAACAGTCAACCTCAGATTTTACTAGCCGTCTTGGGTATTGCAAAGATGCGGATGGAAACACCGTAATAGATACGCATTCGATGTTAACCATCGAAGAGACTACTTCAGTCAGTTTTTGAATGGTGGTTACGGTTAATATCCTGCAAATGATTGACCGGACCAGTCAACCTAGATGAAAACACCCGCCCGACCAAAATGAAATCAAAATAGTCATTGCCAAACTGATAACGAGCAAAACATCTGGTGTTGATGGGCTACAAGCGGAACTTTTAAGACACGCTAGAGTTGACCGGGAAACTACCCAAGAATTCCAAATCGATACCCACCACCTCTTTATCGATTTTAAGCCCGCGTACGATAGCATTTATAGAGACGAGCTATACAGAGCCATGTCGGGTTTTGGCATTCCCACAAAGCTCACTCGACTATCCAGGATGACGATGGAGAACTCTCCCTGCTCCGTCAAGGTTAGTACTGACCTCACAGAAGCTTATGGTGTAAAAAAAGGAATCAGACAAGCTTGTGCACTATCGTGCGATTTCTTCACCTTAATATGTGAACAATTTTAAGAAACTCGCAAGTTAATTGCAGTGGGACAATTTTTTTCAAGTCTGTGCAATTGCTGGCATACGCTGACGACATAGACATCATTTTCAGAAGTCGGCGAGCTGTCACTGAAGCGTTTGCTAACATTCAAGCTGAAGCGTCTAAGATGGGACTAGCAGTCAATGAGGCCAAAACGAAATACATACTGTCCACAAAAAGGGAGACACATCACAACAACAGACTCTGTTTAAGACCTTAATCATCCCAGTACTGCTCTATGGCGCCGAGACATGGACTCTATCTAAAGCGAATGAATATATCCTTACTCGTTTCGAGCGTGAGATTCTTCGAAAGATTTTTGGCTCTACCTGCGTTAACGGGCTTTGGAGGAGAAGGTTCAATCAAGAACTATAAGCTGTACAGTGACATTAACCAGGTCAAAAAAATACGCATATCACGTTTCAGATGGCTAGGTCATGTAGAGCGAATGGACAACAATGTTCCGACTCGCAGGATCTTCGATTCCATCCCAGAGGGTAGACGCAATTAAAGAAGACCTCGCCTTAGGTGGCACGGTCAAGTGGAGGACGACCTCAACCAACTAGGAGAGCGAAACTGGAGGCAGCTAGCCAAAGACCGAGGTGGCCGAAGAGGCATGTTGGTTGACGCCCAGGTTCGTCTTGGACCGGATAATATACATAATATGATGTGGCAATAAAATGTTAAGATATTCGGAATTACATTTTGTTTCCAACTTAACGACATCTGCAGGATACATGTGTACAACAACCATTTTTAGCCTGTATTGTGTACAAACACCATGCTCCTAAAAATTATGCTACATATTTGCAATATGTATTGACTGAGTACTAATTCGAACTTGAAAAACCACAAACAACCTTAGATTGTGCCAGAACCAGATAGAAGCCTCCAGAAGTTTGTAAATTTGTATAAATACACGAATAGATGGCATTGAGAGTTTAGTTTATTTTCAGAAGTGGGATTGTTAACTGTTTACTAACGCTTGAATTGAGATTAAATAAAAACTGTTGAATTATAAAAACGTATTTGAATTGGGAATAAGTTAAATTTGCTGTTATTTAAACTGAAAGACGTTGTGTTTCATACAATAAAGATATTTTTGTTTTATTTTGGAATTTTGATTGAGTTTTATTTGTCGAACCCCAGGCCAAAACTTCACAATAACTTCTGATGGCAATTAATTTTTTGGACACATCCTCTGACTGGCTTATTATTATCAAGCCTATCAGATGACTTAAATGAGATAAGAAACTTAGTTTCGTAATCCCACTTCTGATATTTGAATTTTGAAAATTAAAAAAAAAAAACCTTTTATGAGAGGTTAATAGATTGTCGGGAAATTTGTTTCCAATAAGATAATAGCTAGTACCAAAAAAAATTCCCAAAAATTTTCATCAAAATCTTTAGAGCCTTTTTCGAGAAAAATAGAGAAAAAACCGTTATATTGCATGTACCGTTAGTCCTAGCCCTAAAAATAAAACTTCAATTTCCCCCCTGAGGAATGCCAAAAGATACACAATTACCAAATTTGAAAGCAATCGCTTAACCCGTTTAGGCTACAGCTCGTTATACACCCTGACGGACAGACATACGGACATTTTTTGGCAATGACTTTTTTTAGGCTTCTCTATGATCATTATGTCATTATTGATTATTATCTCAAGTTTTTTATATTCACGAATCCTAAACCTGCCTTATAGTACCTATAATCGCAAGTAAAAATTAAATTTAGTTCTTGGCTGATTCATTTCCAACTATAGAGTCGTAAAAACAAGGAAAACAGCTGCTCCTATTAACTAAATATAATTCAAAATTTTTCACGTTAAATTTTTTTCATGTTGTATAAGTTAAGCACCAATATTTTACAAATAATATGAGTTTTAAAGACTACATCATATTATAACTTATTGGGGTAGGTACAAAAAAAGGTATTCCATAAGCCACCACAGATTCCTAAAGGACTTAAAGTCCTCCACGTGTCGGTTTCAGGGTTATATTCTTCTATCAATTTCCATTTAAACAGACATTTAAAACCTTATTATCGAAAACTTTAGTTTTTATGAGATTTTGAGATTTTGGCAATGGTTTCACTTTACGCCAGGTGTCGTTGGATAAATCGTAACGTTTGACACAATTTGTAGAAACATCTTGTTTATTCTCACCGCCAATAACGTACAAAAATTGACCAGCTGCAGCAAATCCAAAGTTACGGAAATATTCTTTAATTATTGATTTCGAAGTCAATTGTTTGGAGTGGTCATCATAGCATTGCAAAATGCCAGTTTCAAAATCGAGAATGTATAATTTTCAAATATTAGCAGCTACTTTGCTATATGAACTAAGTATTGACATTTGGTGTTCATGCCACTTGCATAATAATAAATTTTCGTTTTCCAAAGAGGTATTTTTCGTTTGATTGACCATGAATCCTCCGCAGAATTCCACGTTTGAATCACAACTTCTTTATAGTTTGGACAGCATACAACAGCAAGTTTTTCATCTGCTTTTCTGGGCTTCAAATCGATTGGTTGTTCTCCAATATCCAGTGTTTCTGGTGCCAGGTGCCATTGAAGCCAACTGCAAATCAATTCGTAGCTTTCCACCGTCTTGCAGACAGACCTCCTATGTGTAACAATGAACTTTGGGCTCAGATACTTATACCGGACCATTTTCAGGAGCTGGAATAACAGGTATTGCCGCTGTACCTTGTCATATTCCACCCAAGCTACCATAGCCTCATCTCATTCAGAAGCAGGATTTCTTTTTCCTTTGATATTTCCTCAAAATGGTTGTAAGTGTAAGCTAAAGATCTCTCTTTCAATTCGGATAACTTAAATTCTTTCGATAAGGAAAGCAATTTGATGCAGTTGTTCCTGTTAATTCCATGCTTTTCGATAAAATCACAGCAACCATCGATCAAAGTTTGAATTTTTAAAAAACGCTGAATTCGAAGAAGGTTTTCAGAACTTTCCAAGCTCAACTCAATGCAACCGAAATATATGAAATAAATTACCAGCTTTAGTGCAGTGGGCTCGATTTCTTTGAGTTCGACTATATTTCCGCCTAAAGATGTAGGGCTTCCTCGAAATATTTCCAAAAAGTAATCACTAAAAGCGGACAGGATGACTCTGTTGGCATGAATCTTAACGCAATTGTACCCAGCTAATATGATGGTGTCAAACAGTTACTGTTCTTTATAGAAACTCAACATTTTTTCGGATAAACTTGTTGCATGTTCGTCATTTTTGAAGACGTCTTTTCCACTTGCTGACATGGCAGATTATTATTTTATTGATATATTTTGCAAATTAAAAATTAGTAAGAACTTTAAGGTAAATAGTTCGATATAAACATCGTTCCATTCATCAGTAATAATTTTTCCTGTCCAAACATTAAAGATGAGTTGGGGTATGCACCGCACCAGGTCATCTCCTGCCGTTTTTAAAAGTTCGACGGGGAGTCCGACGGGACCTGCAGCTTTGTTGTTTATTTTTGAATGCTTCATTCTGCCTGACAGCGGAATTTTGGTTCACCGTTTAACAGTCTGCAGAAATGGTCCTTCCATGTACCGACTGTGACTCTACTCTACAGGCTTTTGTGAGGGTTTTTTTCCTTGGCACCTGTTGGTAAAACTACCGCACGTTGTTCCTGAAGTAGCATCTCTCAATATCTTCGATCGCGCGCTTCTCATGCTCTCTCTTTTTCTTTTGGAGAAGGCGGTGTTCTTCCCGTCTTTTATGCTCGTAGAGCTCGCGAGCAGCTCTTGTCCTTTTTTGCAGCGCCGAAAATAACACAGTTTAAACTTATAAAAAGTATCAAAACCACATTACTTAAAGGTTTTTAGTAAAAATGAAGTACGCCCTCACACGTATTAAATAACAAAGAATTTATGGAAAAAAGTATTTCGAAAATTGTATGACCGGTTTTGATAAAATCCTGTTTTTTTATTTTTAGTTTTTTAAATTTTTTTTTTAATTTTGGTATGCAGTTTTTTAGAGTTTATTAATTTACATGTGATTTTAAAATTTTAAATATTTTTTTTTTGATAGGTTTTAAAAATATTGAATTTTCAAAAAATCATAAAATTAATTATAAATAGAACAAAAATTTATCAAAATTTTGGTATGCAGAATTAATTTGGCTATTTAGATCTTTTCAAATATAAAATTTTATTGAAATCCATTGAGCCGTTACCGAGAAATTCGAAAATTAAAAAAACCATTATATGAGGGGTACCGTTAAAAGACTTCCGGTAAATTTGGTTCCGATAAGATAATAGCCCCAACAAAAGAATCTCTAAAAAAAATCATCAAAATCGTTGGAGCCGTTTTCGAGCAAAATAAGCCTTTTCTTAACCGTTCTATGGCAGGTACCGTTATTTTTAGCCCTACAAATAAAATGTCAAGTCACCCTCTGAGGAATGCCAACATGCCTCACACATACCAAATTTGAAGGCAATCGATGCAGCTCGTTATACACCCTGACGGACCGACAGACAAACAGACAGATAGACAGACGGACATTTCTTGTCAATGAATTTTATAGGCTTCTCTATGATCGTAATGTCATGTTTGATTGTTATCTCAATTTTTTTTATATTCTTTCAGTACATATAATCGCAAGTAAATAATATAGAATATATATATATATAGAACAGAAAGATTTCCTCATTATATTATATGAAGATCTAACAAGAAACGCATGTATTACTTTCGAAAAACATTTCAATAAATTCCTGTAAGCAATAGGTAAACACTTTGTGTTTGTAAATTCAAATGCTTCGAAGGCGGATCAGCAAAATCATAACACAGAGCTACAAGATATGTAGCTTCCTTAGTGCGTTTTTAGAAAATTACACATCAAAACACTACAAAAAAAAAAATAAACAAATTTTGCCTTAGGTGAAATTAAAATTCCACCGAGTTACCTCTGTTTACCATGAGAACCACACGATCGAGTAGATACTAAATTAGGTCAGAATCGAAGTGCTGGCCTTGAGAAGTCCAAAGAATAATATTAACACAACATCGGTCTCAACTTATTTATGTGAACTCCGATGTCTATAAATATTAATTAAATAAACTCGAAGATATTTATATACATAGTTATAAGAGTATCTTTTGCAGTGTGTTTTATAAAACATACTATCGAATGCACTAAAGGAATTCAATAAAGATACTTATGCAAGTTTTTTTTTCTTAAGCCCCATGGATCAACCGCAACCCACAAAACGTGTTGTTTGGGTAAAAAAAACTAGAGCAGTTTCTTTGGTTGGCACTTGACAATTGCCAGCAAAACCCGGAGAATGACAGTATCTGAATCTCAGCAGAGAAACGAGTGATGTATCGGCAAAGTGAAGGCTGCAGTGAACGCAATTAAAATAATTAAAACGCCAAACACGAGGCAAGGTGAAACTAGGTGAAAAAAAAAGAAAAAAAAAATTCTCACTGATGTGAGAAAACAACATGAAGTTGTTTCACTTTGGCGCCTTTTTTTTTTTTGATTGAGTGAGGTAATTTTTGCGTCGAAACAATTGAATAAATGTTTGTTTATGGTCATGCTTGGAGATATTTAGTTGATGACTTAATTTTAGATGTCAGTCGGCACATTTATGGAGAATCATCACGAGAACACGAAATTTGTGCGTTAGTAGGTTAGATGTTATATGAATCAGAACATCATCTGTTTTGTCATATCGCTAACTGATGATACGTCGGAGATTTTTCATGGTTTGAGTTGAAGACGCTGACGCAACGGCGATGTTATAACTAATTTCGTGTATCATTTGCTAAACGAATCTTTATGAAACTTATTGAGGCGTTAGTCTCTGTGAGTCAGAATAAATTCATCTAGTTGATGAGACTGGGAATTCGTGTTGATAATTTGCAGATTTATTAAGCTTGAATAGTGGCTGCAAAGGTAAAGTAATAGATTGAAAAGAAATTCTTGTCTTACATTTATAATAAGCATGAATTACAAGATTTATATTCTGATTTCTTAATAAAGGGTGTTTTTTTAAGAGGTAAGGAGCTTTGAAATGAAATAAAACAAAGATGATTTTTTTAAATTGACATGAAATTTACTTAATTCGAAAGATAATCTCCAGGCATTTTAATTTAAATATGATTTCTGGCATATGACCGCCACGGCTGGCTCAGAGGTAGTCAAATCTGGAGGTCTAATTTTCGATGACTTTTTCCAAGATTTGTGGCCGTATATCGGCAATAACGCGGCGAATGTTGTCCTCCAAGTGGTCAATCGTTTCGGGCTTATCGGCGTAGACTAGCGACTTCACATACCCCCACAGAAAAAAGTCAAGCGGCGTTAAATCACACGATCTTACCAAACTTTTCCTTCAATAAATCAATTAAGGCACGAGCTGTGTGACATGTTGCGCCGTCTTGTTGAAACCACAGCTCCTCCACATCATCGTTATTCCATTGATGAACGAAAAAGTTAGTAATCCTGGCTCTATAGCGGTCACCATTGACTGTAACGTTCTGGCCAACATCGTTTTTAAAAAGTACGGACCAATTATTCCAACCAACCCATAAAGCACACCAAACAGCCAGTTTTTGTTGATATAAGGGTGTCTCAACTCTCAACATACATTTGAGGATTATCATCACTTCAAAAATACGGCAGTTTTGTTTATTGACGTGTCTATTCAACCAGAAGCGAGGACGATTATGCTGACCGTAAAATAGACGTAGTGCGCGATACGTATTTCGAACAGAACCCTGATTTTTAAAATAAATTTGCACAAAAAGTTGTTCAGGCGTCAGTCTATTCACGTTGAAATGCCAAACCAAACTAAAAATAAATCACTTGACAGCTGACAAAATGGTTGCCAGTTAAAATAGTGTTGCCAACTTAAAAAAAATAAATTATTTATCAATATGTCGTTCGCAACGATGCATGCCTTGTACATCTTTTACTGTTTACATTGTAGCCTTTACTTTTCGCCTGTTTTTGGTTCAGTGATCTACCAAAAACATCTTCACTGTCTCTTAGAATACGCAGCAGAATTAGAAGCCATCATTTCGGCGCATCTAACATGACTTATACTATTCTCAGGTATCACCAATTTTTTACCAGACTGTCTGAGTTCTGAAACGACTCGTGGTTGTAAAAGAACGGCTCTAATTATATTATCATACGGGTGATGCTACGGGGATCCAATACGAGTCTCGTTCAATATGTTTTTCCATTCATTCCCATTGCTAAACGATGCCATTCAGTTGCGCACCCCAAATATTCGGGGGCCCTGGTCTATGCCATCCTTCCAGTGTAGTCGAAACAAAACTCAGATGCGGCGCAGGAGTTACCGAAGAGTTACCAATCAAGTTGGTTTGCACTACGGAAACGTCTTAAGTCCTGAATTTTCTGTATAAATTATACCTTGTCCTTGATGGAATAACCTTGGGAATATACCTTATGATAGCAAAAACCTTGATATTCCGAATGGGAGTTGAGCCAAGAAGACTGAATAATTTGCTGCCAGTTTCTGATCCACTCAGGCATGTAAAGAGTTTATATACCTTGGATCTATGATGAATAGCAAAACATTTAGTATTTAGAATATCGAATAACGATCAGTAAGTGCAGAGTGGATGTAGTAGACGGAACACTGCCACCACCATCTTCAGAAGTATGAGAGTAAATTTACAGGAGAAGAAACGAAAATGCTTCGCACAACAGTTGTAACAGGCCGACTCCACGAGACAGAATTTCTCTCAGAATACTAATCATGATATGAAATTTCTAACTTGCTATTATAGGGACTATAAGGCCACCGATCCCGATTTTCACAAAATTGGGAAAATTAGGCCTCTCCGTTGAAACTTATTCAAGCCAGCCGCGGCGGCCATTTGCCTGAAATCATTTTTAAAACATAATGGCAAACCCTTTTCTTTATAATAAAGCTAAATTCTTGGCCATAAAGCTATATTATATGCATTTTATTTCTTCTTGAAAACCACACGTCCAAGAAAAACACCCTTTATAACGAGCTGCAGCCTAAACGGCTTAAACGATTATCTTGATTCTTTTGGCATTCCTCAGAGGGAAATTTGAAATTATATTTTTAGGGCTGAAAATAACGGTAACTGCGATATGGTCGTTAAGAAAAAACGGCTCTATCGATTTTGATGATATTTTTTGAGAATTTTTTTTTGTAGGTAGGTATTAGCTACCATTTTATGGAAACCAAATTTACCGGAAAAGTCTATTAACGGTACCTTTTATATAACGATTTTTTTTAATTTTCGACTTTCTCGGTAACAGCTGAGTGGATTTCAATCAAATTTTATATTTACTAAGACCTAAGTAGCCAAATTAATTCTGCATACCAACATTGTGAAAAACTTATCAAAAAAATATTTAATTTTTTAAATCATGTGTATATGAATAAACTTTAAAAAACTGCAAACCAAAATTTCAAAAAAAAAATTTTTGGTAAAAAAACTAAAAATAGAAAAAAGGATTTTATCAAAAAAAAAAAATATTTGATGTCATCGGCAGGCCGGGTTATTTATAACGCAGTGGCCTTTTAGCAGTTGACTAGCAATCGTCTAAATGTAATCCGCATCAAAGCCCGTAACAACGAAGCTTAAGAAAAACTCGCTGCCACCAACCACCACCATCATCCACAAACGTCAACAACAAGTGGACATAATTAATGAAGCAGCTGAGTCAAACATACACTATTGATATTGATCACTCCAGAAAAAGAGTCCGAGGTATGATGTTGAATGCGCCAAAAATGATGCTCGAGTTGGAATGCAAATGCTGCAACTTTAACGGAAATCAAGAGCAGCAAAGTGGAAAGAGAAGAAAACACTGCGTAGAAAAAAAAAACATCCGCAAGAGATCCGAAATGCCGAAATCTGACGACGTTTTTTAAAAAACAGCCAAACAATTTGCAAGCTCTTTAAAAGATACCTAATAAGTAGCAAGTCACCGAGGCACAAGGAATTCTTGACTTGCTTAGGCAGCACTTCCAGCTGTTGCTTTATGAGCATATAATATTGTAATGTTTGCGGCCTAAGAAAGAATTTTTTTCACGTGTACGTCAACACTGTACAGTGCAGGCCAGCTGTTTTGGCAGTAAGAGAGACTCAGGTTGGAGTAAATACTGATTTATCGGATTTTGCCCTTACATGGGTATAGTTTGGTGCCAATACTATTTTCCCATCATAGTCTAGTGGTCTATGTTAGGTATGATATTGCTTGCCAGAGCCTCCCCCAATATGGGCAATGTTCCAACATGGACTTTGACTTCTTGTGACTCAAATTCTTGTAACGAGTTCTCTATTTCGGGAATTGTTTTCCTTTGTCCTCGAACTAAAATCGTTATTGCGGGCGATTTAAATGTACACGCAATTCCAATTGGCTTGGCTATTCTGGCCAGACAACACCAGAAGGAAGGTATGTCGAGCTCTTTGCTGTGTTACATCACCTTACCCAACTGACCGATGTGCCAACGCGAATACCGGATGTTGCTGGGCAAGCTGCCCATACTCTTGACTTGTTTCTTACTTCTCACCTTGATAAATATACAATTAGTGTAACTTCTCTTTTTGGCACTTCGGACCATTGTGTCATTTCAGCAAATTTCTCGTCCTCCATTCATCCAGTTAAAGAAAACCTTCTCACCAGGACCTTTTTTCAATACGAGAAAGCAAACTGGGACGGCCTGAATATTTTTTTCAGAAACTTTAACTGGTCACTATGCTTCCTCGATATTGACGTTGATGCCAGTGCTGAAATGATCACAAATGTGATTCTTCTAGGAATGCGTGCTTTTATTCCTAACAAAGTAAAAAGTATCAAGCTTAAATAAAAGTCCTGGTTTAACTCTGAGTGTAAAGAAGCTATCAGGCTCAAAGAAGTAAGTTTCCGATCTTACATAGCCAAACCTACATAGGAAAATCGGAAAAACACAAACAAGCAAGGAACTCATGCAACTCCGTTATTGAAAGAACCAAATTTGTGCATGACCAAAAATTACGGCAAAAAATTCTGCAAAGGCAGTAAACATTTTTGGTCATTTGTAAAAAATATTTAAAACTCCTCAACATCTCGGTTCCAACGCTCATCGACAATAACAGACCAATTGTTCACTCTTCAGAGAAAGCAAACTTGCTCGCAGCCCATTTCGTTGCCAGCTCCACGCTGCCTCACAGCAACGTTGCCCCTACTGTGCTTGAGAATGTAAATTTTTCCATGGGATAGATTGTTTTCCGCACTCGTACAGTAGCAAGAGTTCTCAAACATCTCGATATACATAAATCTGCTGGCCCGGATTGTATACCCCCGATTCTTCTGAAAAGGGGGTTACACACTGGCAAAGCCACTGCGTAAGCTTTTCCATCGCTCCTAGTCTTCTGGAATCTTTCCTAGAAGATGGAAAACAGCATTTGTCCAGCCTGTTATAAAGCGTTTATGCGCCCTAAACTCTAGTATAACTCAAACCTTTCGGCAGGTGCTTCGTAAACGTCGCTACACCTGCTCGATAGAATACAAAGAAGAGAGTTAAGTTTAATAGGAAAAAGAAATGTCTCTGACACAATTGACCCTCTTGAACACCGACGCAATGTTCCATGTCTTTCCTTATTTTAACGTTTCTTTTATAAAAAAAAATGTTCACTCGAAGTAGCCAGTTGCATTCCTCCCCTTAAATGATTCTCTCGCAATACCCGTATCGCAAAGAATGCTCATCAGTTCACCCTTGACTCCAATTTAGGACGTACCGTAAAGTATAGAGATTCGTTTTTTAGCCGAACACTACGAATTTGGAATGGTTTACCCGGCGAGGTTTTTCCTTGCCATTACAATTTGAATGCATTCAAAACCAAATTAATCAAAACCTTCTGTCCTTCCTTCCCTAACTTCCTAAGCAACATAAATCCCTTTTGCGAGGAACCATGTTATTTATTTACCACTGTAAGAACTTTTATTATTGATGACTAGAAGGCGTATTCAAAGGAAAATCAGAGTAGGTATTTCACGTGAGACCTTTCATAGGTTGGGAGCAGATTAAGTAATTAATGGGTCGTTTTCGTTTATGAACACTTTTTTTGCAGAGTCTACAATGCGGTTTAAGCCACACTGCATCGCAGAAGGATATAAATCATAAATCTTGTAAAAAAGTTAATAAAGAAATATTTCGTAGAAACAAGTGTCTAGACACCCACACCCATTAAATGATTTCCCAAGGCTTTGGTAGGTTTTTTATCTTAATATATTCTACAAAATATACATGGGTACACAGCTAAATATGTATCTACATTATACACCTAATTAATTAAACTTAGCTTTTTTAACTAACTGCGGCGAGATAATCTCCTCTAAAGCTGATAAGTGAGCCCATTTTTATGGCTTCGTAATTAAACACAATCAGGAAAAAACACGAACATTTCTTACCCAGTTGATAAGACACTTAAAGCTCCATCAAGTCAACTATTCCGTAGCCCACAGCCAAATAAACTGGAACAATGTGTTTTTGTTCACACATACCTTCAAATGGCAACAAAAGAAACAAAACTATCCAAAAACACGGAACCAATGTCAGACTGTACCTTTACCTTCAGCTGAGTAATGCCTGTTCCACAGTTACTTGCACTAATTACCTTCTCAAGTACACATGTAGAAACTAGAGGACACCTTCCTATCACACTCGGCTTTATTGCTTTGAAGTGTAATTCAAAAATACAACAAACTACACAAGTATCTGGCTGACCTAGAGAGGCCAACACTATTTGCATTAAATACAATTTCCATCCCTGACAGTGACCGCATACTAAGTCAGCTCGATTCAATGTCAGGGAGCTAAACAAACCGTTTTTAGTCGAACAACATGCTGGCTACATTTTATGTAGAAACCGCCAGACCAAGACGCCCCTCATCGTAGACGCATCCGCCGGCACGCCAGCCGTCAGTTGGGACAGGCCAACTACTATAATAGCCAAGCCCGTCCTATTTAACAACCGAAGTGATGCAATGCGTCCCCAAATTACTTACGTCAATTCTAGCATTTTTATCGATGACTCAGCTCGTTTATAGTCATGGCTAATGGATGTTTTCTAAAAGAAGAACTCAAAGTGAATTTATGGCGGAACTCTGTAGTGCACTTCCTAGAAATAGTGATTTCTAAGTTTTTTTTTTTTCTTTGAATACATTTCATGATCTCATTCCTAGCCATGCCGCGCCGCCTTCTGGCGGCGCCACACCATCTGGTCTTCCTTAGCCCAGATATCGATTGTTCAAGGAGCAATCTAGAGGCAAAAAAACACACAATTCTTCACCTGTGTCCGTGGTAGTTCGGTCGGGAAAATGCATTGTGTAAACACCTTAAATACAGTTATAATGCAAATATGGCGAAATGCGATGGAAAACTCATTCATCTTGTGCGCTGCTTGCTGAACGGGGAATCTTTTTCAATTTCAAAAGATATAAAACTAACAACAACAATGGGGCCAGCGCCGAAGGTCGCTTGTGTGTGCAGTGTCAGTAAGTGACACATCATCGTTCATTCGTTCTTCTGCCACATTCAACACAAACATATACCACAAACAACAACAAAAAGGACGATGATGCTCATCATAATTCTAGCATCTGCGTAGAATTCATGTTTTGGTTTTGCCACCTTTTGCAAACTTTGGTGTTCTTCTTGCAAGTCGGTCAAATGTGCGGGGGTAAAACACCAAAAACAAAAAAACACCCAAAAGCAAATCGAGCTAGCGCCAAACTAATACTCAATGAAGACAAAAAATGTACTGAATGGGTCGCATCAACTGGCTTATATTTGTGTTTGAAGTTTTTAAGGAATAAACTTTGGGTAGATTTGGACAAATTAAGAATAAATTTCAAGATTGAATTCCTCGAGAATTCTTTTCAAATCCTTAAAGCTAACAGAATAAAATGAGGATCCCGGAAGCACTTTACCGTTTATGTAAGTTTCAGATTATGTCAATCTTAAGCCGTTGTCCATCGGTTTTTGTTTTCCATTAATCACAAAATGAATATAACTGCTATGGAAAGGAAATCGAAAAAGTCTCAAGAAGAGGAAAGCGAGTTTCAAAAATTCCGATTCAGGATTTTTCGAGAAAAGATTTTTGAGATGCAGTCTTCTGAAGTGTGTGTTTCCTGAAACTGACATTTTACTTTCAAGAAAACAAAATGTCTGCCGAAGAATTAAGTGGTGAGCTTAATTTACATACAAAACACTTTCAGAAGAACTTTTAAAATACTCTTTCGTTTCTTAAGTCATGCTTTTGGAGCCCCACTTCCACTTATAAAGGGTGTTTTTTTTAGAGATTTAAAACTTTGAAATGGAATAAAACAAAGATGATTTTTTTAAATTGACATGAAATTTACTGTATTCGAAAGACTACTGGCATTTTAATTTAAATATGATTTCTGGCATATAACTGCCATGGCTGGCTCGGACGTAGTCTAATCTGGTAATCTGGAGGTCTAATTTTCGATGAGTTTTTCCAACATTTGTGGCCGTATATCGGCAATAACGCGGCGAATGTTGTCCTCCAAGTTGTCAATCGTTTAGGGCCTATCGGCGTAGACTAGCGACTTCACATAAATATAAATAAATAAAAATAAATAAATAGTCAAGCGGCGTTAAATCGCACGATCTTGGAGGCCAATTCACGGTTCTGTTACGTGAAACTTTGAGGTTACCAAACGTTTCCTTCAATAAATTAATTGTGGCACGAGCTGTGTGACATGTTGCGCCGTCTTGTTGAAACCACAGCTCCTGCATATCATTGTTGTTCAATTGATGAACGAAAAAGTCAGTAATCATGGCTCTATAGCAGTCACCATTGACTGTAAGGTTCTGGCCATCGTTTTTAAAGAAGTTCGGACCAATTATTCCACCAACCCATATTAAGCACACCTAACAGTCAGTTTTTGTGGATGTATTGGTGGCTCAACATACACTTGAGGATTATCATCACTCCAAATACGGCAGTTTTGTTTATTGAAGTATCCATTCAACCAAAAGTGAGCTTCATCGCTAAACAAAATTCGCTTACGAAAATTCGGATCAACGGCAAATTTGTTTTGGGCCCATTCACCGGATCTAGGCCTTCCTAGGTGATCCTGTGGCTTCAATTCTTGCATGAGTTGGATCTTCTAAGCACGCAAACCAAGATCTTTCCGCAAAATCTTCCATAAAGTGGATGGACACATATCCAATTCCTGTGCACGATGGCGGATGGACTGATTCGGGTCTTCCCCAACGCTACGCTCTACAGCAGCAATGACTGCTTCTGTACGCACTGTACGACGTCTCTGTGGATGCGTATTATCATTTACAGTTAACTGGGTGCGAAAACGTTCTTAGATAATAATCGAATTAATTGCTCTGATGGATGATTATGTTACCGTAAAATGGACGTAGTGCGCGATACTTATTTCGAACAGAACCATGATTTTCAAAATAAACTTGCACAATTTGGAAGCGTTGTTCAAGCGTCTGTCTATTCATGTTGAAATGCCAAACCCAACTTAAAATAAATCACTTGACAGCTGACAAAATGGCCGCCAGTTAAAATAGTGTTGCCAACTTAAAGTTCTATACCTCTAAAAAACACCCTTTATAAATATGTTACTTTATGTAACGAACATGTATAACATAATTCTTATGACAGTTATCTTTTTCAAAATATGGAAGCAGGCCAAGATAGTTCTTATTCTCAAAAACAATAGTAGCATGAACTTTCGGCCAATCATTAGGTATTCTGCCATTTTTTTCAAAAGTTCTTGAACGCATAATGCAAAAGCAAGTAAATTCTCATTTAAGAATACCAGACAAAAATTTAAATATTTTTTCGAAAAGTTTTTCAAAAAAAACGACTATTTAAAAAAACTGGTCGAAAGATTTTCAATATTTTTTTTCCTCGATTGCATACTTAGTTTTTCCAAGAAAACTATGAAACTAATTAAAAAAATAAAGAATTTTCTAAAAAAAAAATATTTTTTTTATTTTAATAGACGTGTGGTTTTCAATCTGGCAATACTTTTTTTCGGAGTTGTTCTTTTTGACAGCTGTCTTTTGATTTATGCTCAGTTTGGTTTGCGATTTCATAATGATAAGACTTACTCCTGAACAAGTTTGCAAATTGTGCAAATTTATTACCAAAACAATGGTTCGTTTCGGTGGCGCAGAGTACCGAAGAAGACCCGAATGAGTCCATCCGCCATCACGCGCAACAATTGGAGATGTGCATGTGCCCATCCACTTTATGGAAGATTTTGCGGAAGGATCTTGGTTTGCAGGCTTACAAAATCCAACTCGTACAAGAATTGAAGCCGAACGACCATCACCGCGTCACACGTTCATTAAATGGGCCCAAAACGAGATGACCACAGATACCGATTTTCACAAAATTGGGCCTCGGCTGGAATTTATTCGAGCCCGCCGCGGCGGCCACTTCCCCGAAATCATTTTTAAAATATAATGCAAACCCTTATCTTTATAATCAAGCTAAATTCTTGGCCATAACATTAAACTATATGCGTTTGATTTCTTCTTGAAAACCACACGTCTAAAAAAAACACTTTTATATACATACATATGCAGCCACTAAGCAATTATCTAAGTTCGTGCGACCAAGTCGTGCATTTTTTAATTTTTTTTTCGACGATGTGACCGCACATATGGGCAAGTACGTGCGAACTAGTCGTGCAATTTATTTTTTTTTAATTAATAATCAGGTGTATAATATTAAACTCTTAAAAACTGCATACAAAAATCTCAAAAAGAATTAAAAAAAAACTTAAAATAAAAAAACTGGATTTTATTAAAATCGGTCCTTCAATTTTCGAAATACTTTTTTATAAACTTAATAATATATGTATATTACATGTGATGGCATGGCGTACTCCGTTTTTACTAAGAACCCTTAAGTGTTGTAGTGTTGACACTTTTTATAAGTTCCACATCGTGTTATTTTTCTATGTGTTCCTTGTTTCTTTTGAAGCAAGTACGTTCGACCCAGTCGTGCCCCCTTTTTTTAATATTTGAGGAAATATTAAAAAAATTTCATAATCTGAAATCTCAACCAGCCATTATAAAAGACAAAATACATAAACTCAAAGGGAAGTGGGACAAAATCCCGAAAATAAAAATCCAAAATGCATGATAGGTGCATGAAGTGAACTTCGCACGTACTCCAAATTTAATAGTGACCCCATGTATGGGGGTCACATAGGGTCAGCCGTAAACTAAAATACATTTTATATATGTATGTATGTATAATTTTGGCATAACGATTTCTGGAAAAAAATGATATTTGGGGTTTTCTGGATTATGGGTTCTTCGGATTTTGGATTTTCAGAATAGCGGTTTTCGGGATTTTTACCCTGACCCAAACTTAAAGATGGCTAGGCTGTTGTCGCCCGGTTATAACACGGTTCTTAGGTAGTGCAAACATATTATATCTCCATCTATCGCCCCATCTTGTTTCCTTTTCAATACTGATTTCGAGTTTAGAAGTTCAACATTTACTAATTAGTTTCCCAAATACTCTTCGGAATGGACGATGTTATTAAAGCCAATCTCATAGCTTCTGGGCTTAGCTAAATGGCCTATAAGATCATTCAAGCTGTAAAGAGGTTATCAGGGTCAAAGAGACAAAAAACAATGCCAACCCTACTGAGAAAAACGGGAAAAAGTTAAAAAAAGCCAGAAAGACCTTTAACACCCATATTCTACGGATCAATTTTTTACATGGCAGTTTGCCGCCAATTCCTATTCTTTCGACGTGTTCTTTTACGCTCACAAGGCCACTGCGTAAGCTTTTCAACCATGCCTATACTTCAGGGCTCGTTTCGAGCAGATGGAAAACAGCGTTTGTCCAGCCTATACATAAAAAAATTATAAACTCCAGAAATAAGGTTTTTTTTTAGACGTGTGGTTTTCAATCTGGCAATACTTTTTTCGGAGTTGGTCTTTTTTACAGCTATCACTTGATTTATGGTGAAAACAGATGCGCAGTTGTTTCCGTGCAGTCAAAATAATTTACACAGGCACTTATGGGACCGACCAACCCAGTTCCTGCAGGGGTTGCAGTGACTGCACGATGTCTCTGTTTCTAAATTGGCTGCCTAGTTTCATTGCAGCCACAACAAAAAACGAAAAAATTGTAAATAAAAGGTATCAGGCATTACTGATATATACCACACTTGTTAATCAGCGTTACCACTGTGACACTTTTGCCAACACTTTTAAGAAAATACTTCATCATAGTTTTTATGGTTATATTACATTTTTCGTTTACTGTCCAGTGGTAATGCTGCATTTTGGCATTAATACAGCAATACATAAATGTCAAAAAATATGCACATCTGTTTTAGGTCCGGTTCTGCACGTCTGCACAATTACACATCTGTTTTCAGCTTAAGTATTGCTGTATTAATGTCAATGTGCAGCGTTGCCGCTGGACGTTTTTGAAAAAAACTGTCAACAAATTGTTTATTGTGAATGTGTAAGTTTTCTTGCACGAAACGAAAGATTTTATTTTCTCTAGTATCATATTCATGTAAGTAACTGAAAAAAATAACATAACCATAAAAGCAATGATGGATTGTTTAATTTCAGGAAATTTAAAAAAAGCACAGAAAGAAAAATGGTAGCAAAGGTGTCACAGCGGTAATACTGATTGACAAGTGTGGTATATTTCAGTATTGCCAGATATACATATTTTATTTACAATTTTTTCGTTTGTTGTTGTGGCTGCAATGAAACAAGGCATCCATTTTAGGAATAGAGACATCGTTTAGAGCGGGCTGCATGCATGCCTTGGAATGGAGGTTCCCTCATAAGAACCTATGTAATTTATTGTGGCTGTATGGGAAAAGGCTGCACATCACTCTTGACCATAAATGTCACACTCTTATTTTTTAGGAATAGAGACATCGTTTAGAGCGGGCTGCATGCATGCCTTGGAATGGAGGTTCCCTCATAAGAACCTATGTAATTTATTGTGGCTGCATGGGAAAAGGCTGCACATCACTCTTGACCATAAATGTCACACTCTTATATTTTTATATAAACGCATTCCTTCCACTCAGTGGTTTAGTCTTAAATGAATTAAAAATGTATTCTCTACTTTTCTTTTCATCGTAAAAGTATTTAAATCAAATATTGAAATAAAGTAAAATTAATCATGAATCCCATACATGGACCTTTATTTTAACTGGGTGTATTCTAAATCGACTGAATGAAAAGGATAGGTGACTGGTGAGGTTTAAAAATTTAAATGAGGTCATACAAATGTGTGATTGTTGTCTTCCAAGTTCCAACATTCATAAGCTCACATTTTTTTCTCAAAAGATACAAATGTTTTGTCTTTATAGATAAAGATACATTTTGTCTTGAAACGAAAAAAAAACGACTCACATTATCATCACTTCCTTTGCAATAGGAATCTTCGTCCTCTGCCACCGCCATCGACATTGCTGTGGTGTATCGCTTGATATGCTTGCACCTGCTGCTGCTACTGCTGCTGCCACCTTCACTACTACTGCTACTCCACTTGTTGGTGCAGATTGCACAGATTTTGCTTAGAAACTTCGACAGGATGGCAATTATTTTCTTTTTCAACAAACAAATTTCTTCATAATACACGAATTATAAAGAAAATAAAAAAAAATTAAAAAAACAAATAAGGACTATCACACTGTAGAGGCACTTGGAATCAAAGAGCACAAAGTTTTAAAAATGAGCATAACGCACAGAAATTGATTTTTTGTTTCGAAACTTAAAAAACATAAAAAATTAAAATTTTATGACAACACAGAGCCTGGAACTATGCTCAATGGTTATTCTCTGGTTTTATTCGTATTCACTTTAGGGAACCACTTAGGATAAAAAATTTAGGAAACTATTGATGCAGGGTGTCGTACCCGTTCAAGGACACGCCATTGTCAGCAACCGATAAGGGCCAATTACACGTATTTCACACAGGATATCCATGACATAACATTTCGCTGTAAACGAGTTATAGTACTAACGGTCTTAAAAGATAATATAACTTGAAGGGGAGCGAGAAGAGGGTTTGGTCACTCAATTGAAAAGGACGTTATGGAAATGTCAATACTTTCGACGATAAGAGAATACCATTCACAAAACGAGGACACTCCGACTCTGAAACATGGTATTGTCTCGCGATTTAAAATGAAAACCGTAAAACCAACCGTTAATTAGTGAGTTAACAACTATATTTGCTTCAACACAGTAAACACAGCAAATATATGTTTTCTTTGTTTATTTATATTTTGTTGCCAAAAGTGGTTTACCTTCTGTTTTCTTTTGTTCGTTTTTTAGCGTGTTTACGGTTCGTATTCTCACGTCTGCGGTTCGTGGAAGAAAAAAGCACTTTGACATGGCTTTAAGGCCATGAGGTAGAAACAGAGCTACACAGCGCCGCGGCAGTGGCAATGTTTGAAGAACGTGTTTTTTGTTTGTGTAGTTTAGAATTAAAGCTTTTTATCTTAATGTAGGTATATCGAAGCTTTTTCGGTGTAACAGTGAGGATGGAAAGTTTACTATTGGTTAAAAATTATTAAAGTTCAAAAATATCAGACTGCAACTTTAGTATGGTAACATAATTTATTTTAATAACTTTTATTAAAAAAGCCTGCTAGTGAGTGCTTACCTTGCAGCTGTTAAAAAAAACATTTTTAAATATTTGACTTTTGTTGGTATACATTGTTTACCTTCTAATCAAATAATTAAAAACCGTGGCAAATCTTTACTGCATTTTTAATGATTTTTTTTTTAATTTATGGAACCAATATTTCCTTTTTATTTGAAAACCTGCATTGTCTTAACCGTAGACCTACGTTTAAAAAAACGACTAATCTGTAGTTTTCATCTGGGAAAATTAAGCGGTTTTCAAAATATTTCGAAAACCAATTTTCTTTTTGAAATACAAAAATAAACGGAAAAAAAGTTTTTGAATTTTTTTAAATTAATTAATTTAAATTATTTATTGAATCGTGTATGACTTCATGTGTGCAACATTTTATTGAAATCGGGACACCGTTTTACGATAAAACTGCATTTGAAAAAAGTTTGAAGCAATTCGGCCCATCCGTTTAGGCTATAGAGGTACGAAAAGACAGACAGACAGAGAGATGGACAGAATTTCCGGACGCACTTTTTTCGACTTCTCTGTCATCGAACTGTCATGTTTGATTGTTATAATTAATTTTGTTTGCACGAATAGTTCTTGACCGATTGATTTACAACTATAAGGTCGTTAAAATATAAGAAAACAGCTTCCCCTGTTTGCTCTATCCGGAACAGTTTAAGAATACCTTTTTTTAAAACAACTTTTTTAATACAATTAAAATTTTTTCAGTTTACATTTTGTATTTATTTACTTTACTTTGTATTTATTTATTTTACAAATAATATGAATTTTAAAGACAACCAAAAGAAATTAATATATTCACCACAGATTACTAAAGGACTCCTCCACGTGTCGGTTTCAGGTTTATATTCTTCTATCAATTTTTCACTTAAACAGAAATTTAAAATCTTATTATCGAAAACTTTGGTCTCTATGTAACACTGAGATTTTGGCAACCTTACACCAGGTATCGTTGGATAAATCGTAACGTTTGACAGAATTTGTATAAACATTTTGATTATTCAGACCTCCAATTACGTACAAAAATTCACCAACTGCAGCAAATCCAAAGTTACAGAGATCTTATCTAATTATTGATTTCGAAGTCCATTGTTTGGACTGTATAATTTTCCATTATAAGCAGCTACTTTGCTATATGAACTAAGTACTGACATTTGGTGTTCATGCCACTTGCAGGTTGAAAAATCATATATTTCCATCATATTAACTAATTTCGAAATCAACCAAATTCCCGTTCGAATTGACCAACTGACTACACCATCGTTTATATCGCATTGGTGGCCAATCAGTCCACTTCATGGTGTGCAAATCTAAACATTCCACGCAACGACGAAGCCACCCTCCAACTATTTATAGTCTTTCCTCAATCACAATCACAGAATAATGAGATTTCGTTTTCCAAATAGATATTTTTCGTTCGATTGACCACGAATCCTCGGCAGAATTCCTTGTTTTAACCACAACTTCGTCCCATTTTAAACAGCTTACAACAGCAAGTTTTTCATCTCCTTTTCTTAGCTTCAAATCGATTTTTTGTTCTTCAATATCCATTGTTTCTGGTGCCAGGTGCCATTCAAGCCAACTGCAAATCGATGCATAGCTTTCCACCGTCTTGCAGACAGACCTCCTATGTGTAATGATGAACTTCGGGCTAAGATGCTTAAACCGAACCATTTTCAAGAGCTGAAATAGCCGATGTTGCCGCTGCAACTTGTCTTATTCGAACTCCATGGGAATTATCGTTAAATAGCAGATCCTTTAATTCAATCTCATTCAGCAGCAGGATTTCTTTTTCCTTTGATATTTTTTAAGTGTAAGTTAAAGATTTTTCTTTCAATTTGGATAACTTAAACTCTTTCCATAAGGAAAGCAGTTTGATGCAGTTGTTCTTGTTAATTCCATGCTTTCGGATATAATTACAGTAACCATCGGTCAAGGTTAGAATTTTTGAAAACGCTGCAATTCGAAGAAGGTCTTCAGAATTTTCCAAGCTCAACTCAATGCAACCCGAATATATGAAATCAATTACCAGCTTTAGTGCAGTGGGCTCGATTTCTTTGAGTTCGACTATGTTTCCGCCTAAGGATGTAGGGCTTCCTCGAAATGTTTCCAAAAAGTAATCACTAAAAGCGGACAGGATGACTCTGTTGGCATGAATCTTAACTAACTTAGCTCTAGGTCGAAAAATAACGGTACATGTCATACAATCTTTAACAAAAAGTTTGATCTTATCGAGAACGACTTTAGCGATTTTGATAAGACTTTCGGGTGCTATTTTCTTACAACAATACATCTTTCAATTAGAATGAATATTTCGAAATTTGTTTTATAACGGTATTTCTCATAGAACCGATTTTTTCAAATGCGGTTTTATCGTAAACCATTATATGATTTCAATTAAATCTTGCACACAGGAAGTCATTTATAATTCAAATAACATTGCATTTCAAAATTTTCAAATACTTTTGTTTTGGATTTTTTAAAATTAAAAAAAAATGGTTTTCGAAATATTTTGAAAACGGGTTGATTGAATTTTTTTTAAATAATTTTCCCAGATGAAAATACAGATTTTCTATAATGACATACTTAAAAAAAATTTAAATTATTTTTTCGAAAAGTTTTTCAAAAAAAAAACTTTTTAAAAAAACTGGTCGAACGATTTTCAATATTTTTTTTCCTCGATAGACATTTAGTTTTCAAATTTAATTGCATACTTAGTTTTTCTAAAAAAAAACTCTTAAACTCTAAATTAAAAAAATGAAAGAATTTTCGAAAAAAAAATATTTTTTTTATAACATATGCCGCAACTGAGCAATTTTCTAGCATAATAACAAGTTCGTGCGACTCTGTCGTGCATTTTATTTAAATTTTATTCGACGATGTGACCGCACGTATCAGCAAGTACGTGCGATCCAGTCGTGCAATTTATTTTTTTCGTTTGTATAGCAGCAGGTTTTTTTGTACTTTTTTTTTGTTTTCGTTACTGTTTTTTCTCCATTGTAACGGGTTTTGCTACTTTGGTGGAAGATTATTGCTTGCGCTTTACAAATCGGGATCATTGTTTTAGTGAAGTTTTACTCTTTTCTTAATTATATTATCAATGCGAATGTTTTTATGTTTGGATGTTTGATCCACAATCACGCCTTAACGGATCAACGGATTTATATGAAATTTTGTAGGCAGAGTGATCATGTGTTGGGTTGAAACAAAGGCTAATTTTTATTTAGGGAAAATGCACTGTTCCTGTGGGAGAATCTTAAATTTGAAATACTGCATTTCTGGTTCACTTCTGTGCCTTAACGACTGCACGAATTTGTGAAGTTTGGTAGACGAAAGAGTTACAGAATTCAATATACTACTTAGACATATAGAGATATAGGGAAATACAGTTGTAAAGATATAGAGATGTGTTAATATCTAAGATTGTTAAAATTTATTTTTTTTCTTGGGTTAAGATTTTTATTTTTGTGTTGAAATTAAAAAAAAAGATAAAAGCACCTTAGCCGATTCCACTCCAGGATTTTATCGAAATCGTTATTAAAATTTTCGATATACTTTTTCATTATTTTTGACGTGTTATGGCGTACTCCGTTTTAGCTTAAAAAAAGTTAAGAGTTGTGGTTTAACACTTTTTATAAGTTCAGGCCGACTTAAATGTTACTTGTTTCTGTCATGTCTTCCAACTTTATATACACACTGCATATAGTACTATCATGAAGCATCATTTTTTTATAGGTACTATAATGCAAGTTATGCATTCGTGCAGATTAAAAATTTTGAGATAACAATCAAACATGACAATACGATGATAGAGAAACATAATTGAGTTACTTGCAAAATTCTGTCCGTCTGTCTGTCTATGTGTCTGTACGGATGTATTTTGGACTGTAGCATAAACCGTTGGGCCAATCGTCTTCAAATTTAAAACTTAAGGTTTATTTGACATTCTACAGATGAGTTTTTTAATTTTTTTTTTTTAGCTCAAAAATTAACGGTACCTGTCATATAACCGTTATGTAAAAGCTTATTTTTCTCGAAAACAGCTCCAAGATTTTTTATGAAAAAAAAATCCAGTGTACTACCAAAGAATATAGAATTACCAAAAAGTCGCATCTCGTATAAATTTTTGTATTGACAATTTTTGTATGGCGGGTCGTGATAAACGACAGGCCGTCGCCGTTGTATTTTTTATGATGAAATTTCAATAAAAAGGAAATTAAGGTACAACTCGAAATTAGACTTGATTGTTTATTGATGAGTTGCTGTTTAATAATTTTCAGAAGTCAAGTTTGTTTCATTTGTGATAAACCTTTGAAAGAAAGTGAAGTTGTTCTTGTTGATCGGGGAATGAAGACTTTGATTGATGCAAGTTTTGAAAGAAATGATAATTTTGTTGAATACTTGAAAGACAAGTAATCTGTGACAGTCCACGTGCAGTGTCGATGATAAAATCGATAAAATGATCGATAAAAGATATTTTTTATTTTGCGGCGATGAAGCAAAAGAAGAAGCTGAAAAGAAGAAAGCTCAGAATGTTCGTCGTAAAATTTGCTTTTGCTACGACATCAGAACGAGTCCGAGCTACCTTTAAAATGGAATCTTTAAATTCAAGTGTAGATACATTATATATTTGACGACGAACATTCTGAGCTTTCTTCTTTTCAGCTTCTTCATTTGCTTCATCGCCGCAAAATAAACAATATCTTTTAAAGTTGAAATCTGGCTCACTTACTCCTGCTCTAGTATGAGATGGACTTATCGTGGGTGTACTCTCGCGCTGTCTTTTAGCTGCAACAATACTATTCTTTCAAGTGTACATTTTACGACACTACAAGTGTCGTTAAATCGTTAGAGCCGTTTTTAAATAAAACGGTTCTTAAAATGTACCGTTATAGAACAAATTTTGAAAAATTAATTCTGACTAAAATATGTATTGTTGTAAAAAAATAGCACACTGGAAGTTTTATCAAAATCGCTAAAGTCGTTCTCGATAAGATCAAACTTTTTGTTAAAGATTGTATGGCAGGTACCGTTATTTTTCAACCTAGAACAAAAATGAAAAACACCCCTAGAGATATTACCAAATTAATATTAAATACCAAGTTTGAAGCAAATCGGCCCATCCGTTTAGGCTGTATAGGAGCGAACAAACAAACAGACGGAGAGACGGACGGAATTTCCGGACCCACTTTTTTCGACTTCTCTATCATCGTTATGTCATGTTTGATTGTTAAAATATATATACCTTCGCAAGTAAAAATTAAATGCAGTTCTTGGCCGATTGATTTCCAACTATAGAGTTTTAAGAACATTAGAAAACAGCTTTCCTGTTTACTAACATTAAATTTTAACGTTTAAGAATACATTTTTTAAAACAACCTTTTTTTTAATATAAATAATTCAAATTTGTCCACCTTACGTTTTTACATTATATATAAGTTAAGCACCAATATTATAAATTACACCAATCTTACAAATAATATGAGTTTTAAAGACTACATCATATTATAACTTATTGGGATAAGTAAATAAAAGGTATTCCAATAGGCATCACAGATTCCTAAAGGACTTAAAGTCCTCACCGTGTCGGTTTCAGGGTTATATTCTTCCACCACTCTAATTGTAACGTTTGACAGAATTTGTAGAAACAAATAGTTTATTGTCACCGCCAATAACGTACAAAAATTCACCAACTGCAGCAAATCCAAAGTAACGGAGATTTTCTCTAATTATTAGAGTAGTCATCATAGCATTGCAAAATCCCCTTTTCAAAATCGAGTATGTATAATTTTTCATTATAAGCAGCTACTTCGCTATTTTCCAATTATACTGACATTTGGTGTTGCCACTTGCAGGTTGAAAAATAATATATTTCCGTCTTATTAACAAATTTCCATTTCCTAGTGTAACCGCCAAAAACAACCAAATTCCCATTCAAATTAAACAACTGACCATTCCTTCGTTTATATCGCATTGGTGGCAAATAAGTCAACTTCATGGTGCGCAAATCTAAGCATTCCACGCTTTTTGTATCTGACTTACCAATTTTACCTCCAACTATAATTAGTCTTTCATCAATCACAACCACAGAATAATAATATTTCTTTTTCCAAAGAGGTATTTTTCGTTCGATTGACCATGAATCCAAGCTACCATAGCCAGAAAAACGTGCTCTTCGAAGTCTCCATGGGGATTATCGTTAAATAGCAGATCTTTTAATTCAATCTCATTCAGCAGCAGGATTTCTTTTTCTTTTGATATTTCCTCAAAATGGTTGTAAGTGTAAGCTAAAGATCTCTCTTTCAATTCGGATAACTTAAATTCTTTCGATAAGGAAAGCAATTTGATGCAGTTGTTCCTGTTAATTCCAAGCTTTTCGATAAAATCACAGCAACCATCGATCAGAGTTTGAATTTTTAAAAACGCTGCAATTCGAAGAAGGTCTTCAGAACTTTCCAAGGTCAATTCGATGCAACCCGAATATATGAAATCAATTACCAGCTTTAGTGCAGTGGGCTCGATTTCTTTGAGTTCGACTATGTTTCCGCCTAAGGATTTAGGGCTTCCTCGAAATGTTTAGCGGACAGGATGATTCTGTTGGCATGAATCTTAACGCAATTGTACCCAGCTAATATGATGGTGTCAAACAGTTACTGTTCTTTATAGAAACTCAACATTTTTTTCGGATAAACTTGTTGCATGTCCGTCGTTTTTGAAGACGTGTTTTCCACTTGCTGACATGGCAGATTATTATTTTATTGATATATTTTGCAAATTAAAAATTAGTAAGAACTTTAAGGTAAATAGTTCGATATAAACAATTTTTGAAACAGTGTTGTACACAGAACAATCTTCACGAATTTCAGTTATCAACTTACTGGTTTCACCTGAGATCTAGTTCTTATATATCCTTTTCTTCTAATGACTTTGTTGTTAATTGTTATTTCATTACTTATTACTTTTTCACACCATTAACTATTCTGCTAAACGTTTTTTAATCTTGTTACCGTTTGGTTTGAAATCCAATTAATAAATTTATGGCTCTTGGAAGGCTTAATTGTCAGGTAAAATAATGTAACGTTGCCAGTTACCGGTAAAAAAGTGGATAACTATTTAAACAAAAATGGGCACGACTGGTTCGCACGTACTTGCTCTTAAGTGCCTAATTACATTGGAAAGCAAGATCTTTGGCAGAAACAAGTAACATTTACGGTGAAAACAACACAGTTTGAACTTATAAAAAGTACCAAAACCACAATATTTAACGGTTTCTAGTAAAATTGAAGTATACGCCATCACAATTCTTAAATAACAAAGAATTTATGAAAAATGTATTTCGAAAATTGTTTCGATAAAACCTGTTTTTTTTATTTTTTTTTTGAAATTTTGGTACGCAGTTTTGTAGTATTTATTAATATACATGTGATTGTAAAATTAAAAATACATTTATTTGATTAGTTTTGAAATTATTGATTTTTGAAAAACAAAAAATCAAATATTAATTTTTATTAGGAAAAAAAAGTTATTAAAAATGTTGATATGCAGAATTAATAAAACTACCAAGTTCTTCTCAATAATAAAATTTGTCAGAAATCCAAAGAGCCGTTACCGAGAAAGACCAAAATAAAAAAACTGTTGGAACCGTTAATAGACTTTTCATGTATATTTGGTTCTAATCAGATGACAGCCAATACCAACAAAAAAATTCTCAAAAAATTTCATCAAATCGTTGAAGCCGTTTTCGAGAAAAATGCGATTTTCCTATCCCTGTCGTATAGCATGTACCGTTATGTACCCTAAAAATAAAATTTCAATTTCCTCTCTGAGGAATGCCTAAAGATAAACACATACCAAATTTGAAGGCAATCGCTTAACCCGTTTAGGCTGCAGCTCGATATACACCCGGACAGACAGACGGAAATTTTTTGCCAATGACTTTTATGCTTCTCTATGATCGTAATGTCATGCTTGATTGCTATCTCAAATTTTTTTATATTCACGAATCCTAAACTTACCTTATAGTCCCTATAATCGCAAGTTAAATAATTTACAAGTATGAATCGCACGATATGAAAAAAATAAGGAAACTTAAAGTTTTTTGCGATTTTTCTGATTTTTGATTGTTTGAAAAAAAGTACGTAAAATAGTTTTCAGCGAAAAAATTTAAACTCCATTTAATTTCTTTAAAAAATGTGAAAAAGTGTGAATTTTTTTTCAAAATCGTAGAAACGGTTATTAAATAAAACGGTTTTTATTTAACAACTTTTTTAAAAATTAAAAAAAAAATAATTTAAGTATGCAAACTTACAAACGCAAAAATTACATACTTAAATTCAAAAACAAAACTAAGAAACAAAATCAATTACCCATTTTCAAAATATCGATTTAACAAAAAAAGTGCTTATATCTTAACCAGCTGAATAAACAAAATTATTTAAACCGTCTTCAATCCAGGGAAATATTTTGTATACTTTTTGACACAACTGTAGCTTTCAATCTTCGAAAAAGCTTAGCAATAGGAAACTTTCATTTACCATTTTCTCTTTAAAAAAAACTCACCATTTGACAGTTGACTGACAGGTGAATTTGTCATTCGAGAGTGAATAATTATGAATCATGGGATTAAGTGGGGGCTGCGGGGAGCCAATGACGATTTCCCAAAAAGCTAAAACAAAAAAAACCACAAAATCTGACTCTTGATGCAAATCTTGTTTTGATGACTTATGATGACGACACAAGCACAGTCTGAGTCTGATGACAATATTTTTATTTAATGGTCATGTACACTTCCATGCAATCAGATCATTCAATCAAATCAAGCTTTTGATAAAGGGGCAAGTAAATGCAATAGGGGCATCGCCTATGGTGTGTCGAGTGCCCGTTACCCGTAGACCGTGTAATTATTGCATTTCCTCGATGCTTAGTTCTGTAATTTGCGATTTGCGAAGTTGGATGGAAAATTTATTGTGAATCGTCTGTCATGCGTCATTGCGGGGTAAGTTGGTAATAATAGTGTTATTTCTGATCATAGCCAAGAATTTTATTAACTTATCGTGAGGTAAACAATTGCATTTAGATGCCTTTTAAGTTAGATATTTTGTTGATTTAGACTGAATCTATTTTCGGAGAGGAAATCTATCTAAATTCTAATATCCGCCCATCAAGTCGAAGGAAATTTTAGCGAATCTATAAGATTGTTTGTGCAATGCGAATGCAGATTTTTGTGGAATGCACTTTGCTTAATGATTTTTTTTTTAATATGGACCTTGAATGAAAACTTAAACATTTAGGATTTTTTTTTGTATTTTCTTGTTCAACTCTAATGTGTGTGGGATTTTTGTATCAGAGGAAATTTGAATTTAATCAATTTAAATTGAAGGCGGCATTGATGGCCTTGATTCAGGCTAGTGTTATAGCGGTGGAGGTTAAGGGTAATGACAATTGTGATGAACTTGCTAATTGGCGCCTAAGTTACCAAGTCGGATTTAGTTAACTGGGTATTAAATGTGTGTCTACATTCATGCAGGAACTAATTAACAATAATTTCACGTGAGTCTAATTGTGTCTATATGCGAGGCTTGAAATAGAATAAAAGGTGTGGTTAATTTTCCGAATCGGTTTTAGGCTATTTGAGTATAATGTGTTTAGAGGTGATAGGTACCATTTGATTTATAGTAGTGGTAATTATAGCAATTACTTTGATAGTTTGTCAGAAAAAAGATTTTTACCAACAAATAATGGATTCGGAAACTAAAGTAGGATCTAGGAGTTTATATGGCTACAACACTGTATTTGGCAGTAAGCTAAGGAGAAGAGGTTGTGTCGGGACCATTAGGAAACCCGTGGATGGGGAAAGGTTTAAATGCAGAATAAAAATCCTCATATACAAAATTCTGCAAAGCTTTTGTGACCTACGTAAGTCCAACACTTAATGATTTAATTGGCATCAAATATTAAGAGCTCTTTAAGGAAAAAAAATCAAATAATTTTGATTTCGTCAAACTGTCAATTTTTTTTTTGAACTAAACCGAAGTTTAACAAATCTATAGAAGTCATTTGCAAATGGAGTTTGAAAAACCTTATAAATATGGAAAAACTGTTAAAATTTCAAACTGGCAAGACAGGATGCTATGCTATCCGCTTGATAACTCAAATCCAAATGTTGGTTTAAAAAAAAAAATTACATACATGTACATACATACATATTTGTTTTCCATCTTAAAATAAATTATTTTACTTCTTCTAGACTACGGGATCGTCGCACTATTGCACATTAGGAGACCCAAACGTGAGTTCAATACCAAAAACGACTACGCAGGACCAATTAGAGTCAGGAATTAAGGACAACAATGAAGTCATTCGAAAGAGTAAGACTTCCACCCAAAAAAACTATGAGAGGTATTTACATATATCAAATCGTTGCTTTTGCATTCCCTACGAATGAACAACCTTAACATTTTTAAAGCGGGTAAACGGATAGTAACGACCACTCACAGAGAGCTGATATCTTGTCTATTTTATTTAATTATTTAATTTATTGGATTTCAACTTCCAAAGATTATTTTTTGTCTCAGGCTTAACTCAAAGTTTGGCATATTACCATTACCACTGCTGCGGTTTTTCGGCTTGAGGTGTACTTTGAGAAAAAATGGGCACGACTGGTTCGCATGTACTTGCTCTTATGTGCCTAATTACATTGGAAGGCAAGATCTTGGACAAAAACAAACCTATCAAAACCACATTACTTAACGGTTTTTAGTAAAAATGAAGTACACCACCATATGTACGTCTTAATTAACAAATAATTTATGAAAAAAGTATTTCGAAACTTGTAGGACGGATTTTGATAAAATCCTGTTTTTTATTTTTAGTTTTTTGAAAAAAATTTATTTTTAAATTTTGGTATGCAGTTTTTTAGAGTTTATTAATATACATGTGATTATAAAACTTAAAATAATTTTTCTGATCAATTTTAAAAATATTGATTCTTCAAAAAAAATAAATCAAAAATAAATTTTAATTAGAAAAAAAGTTATTAAAAATTTTGATATGCAGGATTAATTTGGCTATTTAGATCTTTTCAAATATAAAATTTGACAGATATCCAAAAAGCCGTTACCGAGAAAGCCAAAAAATAAAAAAACCGTTATGAAAGGTCCCGTTAATAGACTTTTCCCGTATATGTGGATCTGACCAAATGATAACCAATACAAACAAACAAAATTTTCATCAAAATCGTTGGAGCCATTTTCAAGAAAAATAAGCTTTTCCTAAACGGTCGTATGGCAAGTAGCGTTATTTTTAGCCCCAAAAATAAAATTTCAATTTCCCCCCTGAGGAATGCCAAGGGATTTTAATAATTTTTTAAGAATTTTTTTTTTGAAAAATCATTATTTTGAAAACGGATAGATGAATTTTTTTTATTTTGATTTTAAATGTACGTTATTTTTGTGCTTAAGTTTGTATTCTTGAATTACTTTTTTTAATTTTTTTTTAAAAAAGTTGTTAAAAAACCGTTTTATTTAAAAACGGCACCTACAATTTTGAAAAAAAAATTCACACTTTTTTACATTTCCTAGACAATTAAAATGGCGTTTAAATTATTTCGCCCAATACAATTTAACGTACTTTATTCGAACAATCAAAAGTCACAAAAATCGAAAAAATTCTTTGATGTTCACTTTAATTTTCTTTAATTTTGTGTTAATGTGATCGCACATAATGAGCAAGTACGTGTGATCCAGTCGTGCAATTTATTTTATATTCACGAATCCTAAACTTGCCTTATAGTCCCTATAATCGCAAATAAAAAGACAGTACAAAGCAGTGCGGCAATAAAGAAACTGCATATACCAAACCACCCCGTCGCGTCGTCGGCGTCGTAACTGCCCTTTCCTGCCTTGAAATTATGTACACCGACCATAGATAGGCGTGAAAAGGTCAACTAATACTATCGGTTTACATTTTTGGACCAGATCGGCATTCATTATAGGGGTGATTAGCCCCGAATATTTGTCCATGAGAAGAAGTCATCGCTTTGGACCCTATAGGTGGCTCTGGTCGATCATAATCTAAAAATAAATTGATCTGTGTGTAACTGTAGAAACTGATTTTGATGATATTATGGAAATCTTCAGACAGACAAAAAAACAGTATTTCTTGGAAGTATGGTAGCTCTTAGCAGAAGATTTTTACTTGCGATTTTATGTAGGTACTACAGTTGCGCATTCGTACAGATTAAAATAAATTGCGGGCGGCATTGGTGCAGTAGATACGATGTTTACTTCTGACAGTCGTCAGTTCGAGAAGAAATTTTGCTAATTCCTAGTGCTAGCTAGAGCCGTTTGTGAGTTTTAATTCTCGATCTACTGCGGCGAAAAAAATTATTCTTTCCTATCATTCTAATTCTTCTAACGTCATGTTGCATTCTAAAAGGCAATGTGTCTAGTCTAACAGACACTTAATTAAAAATATTATTATTATTATTATTATTGACTGGATCTCACGCACTTTCTCTTATGTGAGTGTATAACTTAAGATGGTGGGCTAAATACGGTAAATACGGTTTTTTCTTCGACTTTCTCGATAACTGGTTTACCCATTATAATCATATTTATGATCATCAATGACATCGTGGAGGAGATAGGAGGATGAATCCATTTTGGAAATAACCGGATGCCTGGCCTTATATTCGCAGATGATATTGTTCTCCTACCTGAATCGTTAGAAGGAATGCAGCGAATGTATGATGAACCAACTGGAGAGCTTACGGCGTAAATTGGAACCTGTTCGTTAATTTGCAGAAGTCTAAAATTATGATATTAAGAGATGGAGACGGCAAAAATACAAACAACGAAAAGTGGATGTATAAGGGAGAATTTGTTGCAATTGTTTGAGAGTGCAAATACTTAGGCGTAATAGTTACATCAAATCTCAATATAAGAAAACATTTTAAATCCAAGCTTTCGAAAGCGAAAAGATCTGTTTCTTCAGTGTGGGTACGCTGTATCGACAACAAATACATTGAACATAGCTTAACATTTTTCACGCGACTGTAGCTTCTTTAATGCTTTATGGTGCGCAAGTTTGGGGATTTTGCCAATACAATGAGGTGGAAAGGTTCCTCAGATATTTTTTAAAATGAGAAAACGGAAATTAAAATTACAACTTGGGGTTTTAAGAGACGCATTTAATCCACTCGATCATAATCCCTGGACAATGTATGGTTTCGCTTGGACCATATCAAAAAGCCTTTGGAATTGGGCTCTGTTCGTATCCACTTTTGACCTTTTGTTAAACATATGTTTAAGGTTATATATTTGTTTTCCTTTAGACTGAATTTCCTACGAACATATTTGTTACGTCGGGAGCAGTGATACTTTTTTTCGGGATTCGTAGCACGATTCTATTACGACGGAACTTGTGATAGGGCTGAATATATGTCAACCGCACTTTTATGTAGACAACGTATTAGTCCGAATTGACTCGCACAAGCTTGTAACTCGGTTGAATGTAATTGCACTTCCATCGTTGAATTTGGCCCATGTAGTTCCCTATTAATGCACGGAACTCTTTATCGTTTTTGATATTCTCTCCACTCGTAATGGTATTGACAGAATGGGACTGACCTCTTGCATTAGTTGCTGGGTGATCGTATCACCTTTCGAACGAGACCGCGTGCGATGGACGATTCATGGCTTCTCGGTCGCACACCCCAGTCCTATAGACGGGGGATGGTGCAGGACCGAGACAGAGCACTTATATTCAAGTGGGCGGGAAGATCAAGCCGGCATATTTTTAGGCACTTTTTGAAAAATCATGAAAGCGTGCAAAAGTGGAAGAATCAGCATTGTATATAATATTCTCTTTAGTACTCTCATGGTGTCATTTTTCGTCTGGTCATCTTCTGGTTGATTCGAAACTAACTCTAAATAGGGGAGACATTTACCGATATTTTACCAGTATTTCAAACACTTTTGTCATTTTTTCTCATTCTATATCCGCACCAATTGGCGATTTCAGCGCGCCTCATTGCGACTTGATTCGCAGTTGAAGAATAATGCTTCATGATTTCCCGGAATTGCGGGAGTCCAAACCGTTGCTCAACGAATTGTCTTTTGGGAATTTTCCTTTATGTAATATTTCTGTGTCCCGCGACACAAAAACTGTTTTCTTTACTTTTTGCATATTTTAAAACTTCCATAACTTCCGTCAGTCTCAGGAAGTATTATTTCTATTTATGTAATTTTATTTTTTCTTTCGAAAACACTGGTTTTTAATCCAGAATTTCAAAGGTTTTCCAGACAATAAAAGATATAAAATTCCCTTCGGGAATCATAAATCAACTCTTATTTCTTTTGAAGACTTTTCTTTTTCAGTCGGTGGTTTCGGTTAACTTCCATACAAAAGGTTCTTGGCCCCATTTTTCAAGAGTTAATACGCTCCTGTACTCCATTTCCATTTATATATACTTTGAAGCGGGCGGCAGTGGTGCAATGTGGTTTGGGAAGCAATTTTTCTAACTCCTAGAATGGGACCAATCTTCTTTCGCACTCGTACAGTTGCAAGAGAACTGAAAGATCTCAACATACACAAATCGGCTGGCCCGACATTATCCCCGAAATAGTTCTGAAGAGGAGTTCTTCAACGCTGGCAAAACCACTGCGTAAGCTTTACCATTTGTCCTATTCCTCCGGTCTCTTTCCAAGTGGATGGAAAACACCATTTGTCCAGCCTATCCCTAAAAGAGGCGAATCTTCTTCTATCTCAATCAACCAATTGTACTACTTTCTTTCCAAGGTTTTTTTGCGAGTTTTGGGAGTATAAACGCTTTGTAAATTGTAGCCAGATCAGAAGGGGAAAAACTTCTTGTATCGATACAGGAAACCTAAACACTTGACAGCATTTTTGGCGATCTCAAATATATGGTCATTAAAACGGAGGTCATCGTTGACACACATACTGAGTACCGAGAGCTTTTCGGTTTCTTCGATGAAAGTGCCATTCATTGACAGTGGCATGGAGGGAATGTTTAGCTTTAACGACAGAAGGCAGCATTGAGTTTTCGAAGCATTACACTGAAACACGATTTCTATTACCCCATTTGACAATGCTGTGTAAATCGGAGTTTAATGAGCTATCATATGGTATCGTTCCCATTTTACGTCCGATGGCGATGGACGTGAATCGTCGAACGAATATGAAAAGCTGAGGGTAGAGTCGTCAGTAAAACATTTAGGTAGATTAGAAGTAAAATGAGGAAAAGAGTTGGAGACCTGGGGCACACCAGCATTTATTTTTGTGGGAATCAGACATGAAACCATCCAATACAACTTGTATTGAACGGTTCAGAAGATAGCTTCTAATCCAACGAACAAGAGTATCATCGATCCCAAAAGCACGCATTATCGATAAGAGAGCTTTATGCCAAACTCTATCAAGAGCAATAATCTTACTTTCACCAAAGCGACGTAAAGATTTGTTCCACTGTTCGGTGAGATACGCCATCAGATCACCAGTGGAATGGTTGCTGTGGAAGCCATACTGACGGTCATGGTGAAGCTTTCAGTCTTAAGCTGACGGTTAATCAGCGTCTCCATAACCTTAGAAAGAAGGGATGTTAGTGTTATGAGTCGGTAGGAGAAGGTGAAGGATGGGTCGCCTTTCTTAGGGAAGAAAAATCGACGTATACCATCCGGGCCAGCGGATTTATTTATATCGAGATCTTTGAGAACTCTTGCTACTGTACGAGTGCGGAAGAAAATCTGTTCCATAGAAAAATGTATAGAATAGAATATAAAAGTACAGGAGGGGCAACGTTGCTGTGAGGCAGCGTGGAGCTGGCGGCGAAATGGGCGGCGAGCAAGTTTGCCTTCTCTGAAGAGTAGAAAATAGGTTTGTAATTAGCGATGAGCGTTGGAACCGATGATGTTGAGGAGTTTTTAATATTTTTTACAAATGACCAAACATTTTTACTGCCTTTGGGACATTGCAGATTTTTGTGCCATAATTTTTGGTCATGCAAAAATTTGGTCGTTTCAATAACGGAGTTGCATTAATTCCTTGCTTGTTTGTGCTTTTTCTGATTTTCCTCTATAGACTGGCTTTGTAAGATCTTTACACTCAGAGTTAAACCAGGACTTTTCTTTTGGCTTGGTGATTTTGCTCTGTTAGGGATAAAAGCACGCATCCCTAGAAAATTGCATTTGTGATCATTTCAGCACTGGCATTAATGTCATTATCGAGGTTAAAAGTTAAAGTTACGGAAAAATATATTCAGGCCGTCCCAGTTGGCTTTCTCGTATTGCCAAACGGTCCTGATGGGTTGGGACAAAGGAAAACAATTTCCGAGATGGAATCAGACAGCGCATCAAACTCGTTACAAGTCGAATAATTGTCGAGATTTGGACTCCTGTAAATAAAACAATAATTAATGACATGCTATCATACACAAAATCAATTCAAACATTTAGCACAATAAGACAAACTCAGATGACCTTATCTTACCTCAAACATTTTATGATGGTCATACGATGCCTGCAGTAGATAAAGTAGGGGCGGTTAAGCAAAAAGGTATTGTGGACAGATAAGAGAAGGATTTGTGATGCGAGTGTTAACTTTTTTCTTCCACAGCGATAGTGGGTATTTTTTTCTTGCTTCCAGCGACGCGAGTGTGTATTATTTTGTTTTTCATAACGCATGTGTCGTGTTTTTTTTTTGTTTTTACATACGCGAGTGCATGTTTTTTTCGAGCACACGCTACTAAAATGCGTAGATACATTTTTTTTGATTTTTAATATGTTCGTGTTTTCGTACACACACCTCACACGTCCGCCTTTGACGAGCCTTAGATGATACGTAGTCAACTTTATTGTCAATAGGAAACTTTAGTATTTTTCATCTTCTTAACCGTGACTACTAAAAAAGGCCCTCTATAAAGTGGTTCTAGTTTGCGTGAAGTACTTGTTGTTACCACTTTGTTTTCAATTTGGCTGTCAACTGTATACTTCCGGTTCATAAAAACGATATTTCAGAGATGGATTGAGGTGATTCTGAAAAGATTCTGGTTTTGTGCTAACTACCTTACTATCTTGTGGGGTCGTTCACGTCACGTTTCTTTCACAAATAATCGAGGCCGGAGACCTGACTGCGTATTGCCAAACTGTATATCAGCACAGAATTTGAGAGCGCTGAAACATACAACATTTTGCTCAATGAAATGAAGAGCAGAATGTATACTGAATCAGAGCATCGTCTGATTCAGTACACATTTTGCTCACCAAAGCTTAGAGCAAAGTACCTATGCCTATAGATAGTTCAGTGAGATTCGAGTTACTTGCTGCTTGTGTTGCTTCTTTTGTGTGACTGTAAAGCAGAGTTAAGGTAGAGTGTGTGGGTAAAATTTCTTGAGATTTTATCACCCAATTAGTATGAGGTAGGTATGGGGGAGCAGGTACTTTGCTCTAAGCTTTGGTGAGCAAAATATATATTGACTCAGACATTGCTCTACAGATCATTCTGTGGTAGCATATAGTTTGCTCTGAAATAATTCTGAATTTGTTAAGCAGTATGTAGCAGAGAACTGCATGAATACATTCATTTGCACTCGTGAATCATCCCCTTTTTTACGAGCCGCACACAAGCTCGCACTCAAAGAAAAGAAACGAGTGTGAATCGTGTATGATTCGTACAAACCATTCATGAGCCTTACTGTGTTTTAGTGCTTGCTAATATGAATTGAGAGTGTTTCATAGACTCTCACACGAAAGGCTCATTGATTCCATTTAGCTCGAATAAATTGAGAGTGCACTCTCAATTTTTCATAGCCGAACGAAAATAACATTTCGTTTTTCTGATATTAAATTGCCCGCTAAGGAAAAAACCCTTTCAGAAGCAGCACTACTTGCAGAAATGGATAGAATTTTCTTTGTAAGTTTTGACAAATTTGGGTATTCTACTGTGTGGTTTTCCCACCATTTTATAGCACCAAAGTCAGCACAGATATGAGTCCTTGTTCGGGAATAATTTTCTACTTCTTCCTCTATAGAGTCTTGTAGGCGGTGTGGTACATTTGAGACATCCAATAATTCCGGGAAAAAGAAATCCAGCTCTCTAGATGTGGAGAATATGGGGACTTCATTTTGAGGCGTTGAGTTCGAGCATGATGGCAGGTTAGGAACTTCAACAGAGTAGGTTTGTTGGTCTTCAGATGTTTCACATCTAATAATTTCTTCAACACAAATTTTTTTTATTTCGGAAATAACGTGGTCATCTTGTACAGCATTTGTTTGTGGGTATAAGAAAACTGCAGCCTTGTGGTAGACACATAAATTTGGGTCCATTTTTCATCTATTTGAAATAGAATGTTTGTTTTCAAACTCGCAATGGCTGGGGTGTCTTCTTCTGATGGTTCGCAGATTTTTCGAAGGCGATTAATAGAGGGGTACACAAAGCTGATTTAATGTATTTTGTACCCTGTAACTTCAAGGAAATGGTTTCAAATTGTTGGCACAGTTCAACTAGGACATTGAGAACACTCATATTTATAAGTGATATCCTATGGAGTTCAAAATTTCCAGATAGTACTTCATTAATTTTCGACCAATTGCTTAAAATTGATTGAAATAAACTGAGATAAGAGTTCCAGCGGGTAATGCAATGGGTTTTTAGTGTTGTTAGCAGTAAATGCTGTAAGTTTGCTTTATTGAAGTACTTCACTAGTTTCCAAAAAATTTCAACTGTGGCGCGCAGCTCTATCGTAGCATCAAAAGCAAAATCCAACACGTTCGCAAATAAATGGTTAGAGCAGTTTATTCGCGTCTGATCTCTTAAAGCACTCTTTATGTTGGCTCCTCTGTCTGTTACAAACATCAATTTGTTGATACTTTGGATAATAAATTCGGAAAGAATGCTTCGCATCTTACGAAGAATATTTTCACCCGTTGATTTTTCAAAGTCCATTGATTTTATTCCGAGCACTAGTTCTTGAAACCGACCATTTTTTTAAGTAGTGAAAAGTAGCACACAAGAAACTTTGTTTAACAAAATTATCGGTCCATAAATCTGTCCATTTTGCACAATTTGATTTATTTCGCCACTTAATTTTGTTTTTTGTTCTTGTGCAACTTTATGAATTTGCCGAGACACTGTTGTTGGATCCGGAAGAAGATCTTCGACATCTATGTTTTCTCCATACGTAGCTCCTATTTTAAGTATGGTTTTAACCAGCTTTCGAAAGCCATTGCCACCAACTGATGAGAATGGTTTGCAGTCCTCTATGATCCACTGGGAGCACGCATCTAACATGATTTTTTTTTCTTCTGATCCAAGATGTATTGATGAGGAATCAGTCCTTTTTCTGCTATAGCATTTGTGACGTACTAAATTCGATGTTTGCCTTCCGTTATATTTCAATACTCGATTACATGCACGGCAGTAAACGACATCCTTGATAAATACACCTTCTTCATTCAAGACTTCTGCAAATGTGTCCTATATCTTGCTCCTTCCTTTTTGTTGTTGTTTTAAAAACACCACTCGCAGTTTTGTTAACTATTTCGTTTTCCATTTTCATTTTTTTTTTAATCAACACCGTACGGATCAGATCACACTTGTTCGCTTGCTTTGTTTTCTTAAATAATAGGAATTGAAAGCAATTGCGCCCTTAAATACTCATTCACCATTATAAATAGATGTAAATAAATCATAAGCCAATGCATTAAATAAATAAATTACCTGCCGTTATGACAAAATATTAAAATACCCTCCAAGCAGATCAGGATTTGGTTGGACCACCAAAAATTAAAATTATTTTTAAAGTCACAATCCAAAAGACCTTTGTTTTATTCAGGAAGCGCACAACGGGTTAAAGTAGGTAAATAGTTTTTGACCTGAGTTCAGCCTCAAATTTGTGGTTTCTTTTATTTTTGAACTGCGGAAGTAGGCGTTCCATGATTAAAGACATTGTCCACAGCCTCATTCATAAATAAACCAAAAATAAATTCTTAAATTAATTATAACTGCGATGTTTATATTGTATAATTGCATCAACACTAAATCAACGTAGGCAGGTAGTAGGTACCTACACATTCTTGAACATAATAATATATTTTCTTAGAACTTCAACCAATTTCAAATTAATTTCCCTTTGCACAAAATAGCACTTTTTTCGATTTCCAGTTTTTCGCACACAGACCTACTAAGTGCGTAGTCATTAATATACCTATATATTATTTATATTTTTTTAGGTACATATTTTCTAGTCCAATCTACGCTCAGCTTCAATTGATTTTGCATTATTTGCTAAAATGACACCCTTTTTAGTTTTACGGAGTACAGAATATACACATTACTACACATAAAGTATTGTAGCGAATCACGAAATTTGTGAGCAGTATTCAGGCACATTCGCGTGCGCAGAAAACGAATCACTGCCTGAATCTCATTCGTTTAAACGAATGTGAGCTCGGGCTCGGCTCGTTCGATTTTAGCGAATACAGGGAGTGCATTTCCTTCGTTGAAATGGTGTTGGAATACTGCATAAAAGCACGAATCTTTTGGGTGGCTCACAATTCGAGCTACTCGTCGCAGTTCCCTGTTATGTAGTTCAGCACAGAACATGGGAATCTGTTCTGATATACAGTTTGGCAATACGCGACCTGGCTTAAAAACGGGAACCACGGGTTATCAGGCCCAGCTGATTACGCGAGCTTGTCTCGGTAGTAGCTGCTGGATTAATTGAGATTGTTCACCTAGTGGAGCTTCGTCGTGGCTGTGGTTAGCCAAAACCACAGCATTATGATATTTGAAACTGGCACATATTCTTCTAACTTTGCAAGAAGATAGTTTGATTAGAAGCATCGGACTTATATCATAGGTGCTAGATAGCCATAGCTTCTTAGAAGGGGAAATATCTTTCCCATAACAGAGATATTAATTGCAACTAGAGTAGTTTGGGGAGCCACTCTAGTTGTATAACATCATATTTCTATGGTAATATCTTTGTATATACAGTACACTGCATATAGTACTATCATGAGTGTCGATCTTAAGCTCATAGCGGCCGGACGTCGGGTCGAGGTGCGCGCATAACAATTAAACAAAAGTCAAAAAAAAAAAAAATTATTGCGCATTGTTATCGCGAGTGTTTAAAAAAAATTTATATTACACACTCGTTTGAGAAATTGGCAAAACCCCCTCGCGTGTGCTGTAAAGATAATAACAATATCCACTTGCGTCGTTGGAAGTCGATAAGATGCCCATTCGCGCTGTGAAAGAAAAAAAAAAAAAATAATTCACACTTGCTTAACAAATTAAATTATCCTCCTATCTGTCCCAACCCTTTGTGCTTAGCTTAACTGCCTCTTTCTTATCTACTGTAGGCATCGTATGCTTGCGGTAAATAGATAAGGGCATCTGAGTTTGTCCTATTGTGCTGAATATTTAAATTGATTTTTTGTATGCAAGCTGTCTTATGGGCATAACACCTAAGACAGTTTGATTATTACAGAGATTAATTTTGATTTTCACTGCATGGTTCGACTTATTCAGAATTGTGTTTTGTGTGTAAGTATTTTTAAATGGTAAGTGATTTTTGTGTCGTGTATTCCAATGTTCGTGGTATTAGAAAGAATTTCTTTCACCTGTACGTCTACACTGTTCAATACAGGCCAGCTGTTTTGGCATTAAGTGAAACCCAGGTTGGAGTAAATACTGATTTATCAGAATTTACTCTACATGGGTATAGCTTGGTGCCATTACTCTTTTCCCATCATGGTCTCGTGGTCTATGTTAGAAATGATATTGCTTGCCAGAGCCTTCCCCAATATGGGCAATGTTCCAACACGGACTTTAACTTCTTGTGGCTCAAATTCACTGTCCGCAAGCATGTCATTCATTATTGTTTTATTTACAGGAGTCCAAATCTCGACAGCAATTCGACTTGTAACGAGTTTGATGCGCTGTCAGATTCTATCTCGAAAATTGTTTCCCTTTGTCCTCGCACTGAAATCGTTATTGCGGGCGATTTCAATGTACACAATTCCAATTGGCTCCGCTATTCTGGTCAGACAACACCCGAAGGAAGGTATGTCGAGCTCTTTGCCGGGTTACATCACCTTACCCAGCTGATCGATGTGCCAACGCGTATACCGGATGTTGCTGGGCAAGCCGCCCATACTCTTGACTTGTTTCTTACTTCTCACCCTGATAAATATACCATTAGTGTAACTTCTCCATTTGGCACTTCAGACCATTGTGTCATTTCAGCTAATTTCTCATCCTCCACCCATCCAGTTAAAGAAAAACTTCCCACCAGGACCGTTTGGCATTACGAGAAAGCCAACTGGGACGGCCTGAATATTTTTTTCCGAAACTTTAACTGGTCACTATGCTTCCTCGATAGTGACATTGATGCCAGTGCTGAAATGATCACAAATGTGATTCTTCTAGGGATGCGTGCTTTTATTCCCAACAGAGTAAAAAGCATCAAACCTAAAGAAAAGTCTTGGTTTAATTCTGAGTGTAAAGAAGCTATCAGGCTCAAAGAAGTAAGTTTCCGTTCTTACAAAGCCAACCCTACAGAGGAAAATCGGAAAAAGCACAAACAAGCAAGAAACTCATGCAACTCCGTTATTGAAAGAACCAAATTTTTGCATGACCAAAAATTACGGCAAAAAATTCTGCAGTGTCCCAAAGGCAGTAAAAATTTTTGGTCATTTGTAAAAAATATTAAAAACTCCTCAACATCTTCGGTTCCAACGCTCATCGACAATAACACACCAATTGTTTACTCTTCAGAGAAGGCAAACTTGCTCGCCGCCCATTTCGCTGCCAGCTCCACGCTGCCGCATAGCAACGTTGCCCCTCCTGTACTTGAGAATGTAAATTTTTCCATGGGACACATTTTTTTCCGCACTCGTACAGTAGCAAGAGTTCTCAAAGATCTCGATATACACAAATCCGCTGGCCCGGATGGTATACCCCCGATTATTCTGAAGAGGTGTTCTTCCACACTGGCAAAGCCACTGCGTAAGCTTTTCCATCGCTCCTACTCTTCTGGAATCTTTCCTAGAAGATGGAAAACAGCATTTGTCCAGCCTGTCCCTAAGAAAGGTGACCCATCCTCCCCCTCCTCCTACCGACCCATAGCACTGACATCCCTTCTTTCTAAGGTCATGGAAACACTGATTAACCGTCAGCTTAAGGAATATCTCGAAGATCGTAAGCTTTAGCCGTACTACACGACTTTGGAATGGTTTACCCGGCGAGATTTTCCCTTGCCATTTCAACATGCAAACATTCAAAACCAATGTTAATCGACACCTCCTATCTCTCCCCTCCCTATCTTCCTAATGCCCGCGCAGTGTGTTACATTAAAAGGGAAACAAATAGTCCCTTGTGCGCGCGTTAATTATAAAAAAAAAAAAAAAAAAAAAAAAAATCATGAAGCATAATTTTTTTAATTCCGCCAATCGGCAATTGGTGTGGATATGGAATAAGAACAAACAACAAAAGTGTATTAAATACTGCTAAAAGATCGGCAAAGGTTCTCGTCTCCACTATTTAGACTTAGTTACGAGTCAACCAGGAAGATGGCTAGACGAAAAATGACACCATGAGAGTACTATAGGGAATGTATATACAATGGTAATATAAGTAAGAGTGGATCACTCGAAATTAGAGTGACTGGCAATCAATCTAGTGTAGGCGGTCTCATGTAACATCCCTAGTCATTTCTTGTGATCTTATATTTATATTTGAATATTTAACTAGATACTTACCTAATACTTATGTTATCTTAAGAACTGAAAAAAAAACCATCACCTAGGCTTCCTGGTAAACGTTATTTGATTTTTGTAGATAATTTTGATTAAAGGATCTGTGTGTTTGATTCAAATAACGTCCAATTTGCCAAATTTTCTTTGAATCGTGGCTGGAACTTTTTTGTTATATTGCTATTTTGCTTTGTGGAGTTTGTTTTACCATCGGAATAAGATCTTTTTTTTCTGGACCAGAAGGTATCACCTCCCAATTTAGAAGAGCTGCAATATACACGGTTGCAAATGACACATCTACTGCCGTAAAAGTATTTCTTGTGCTAAAAAAAGTTCGTGAACCATCATTTAGAAGGATTAGATTTCCATCATTTGCAAAGTTTTCGAACTTTAATCCAGTAGGGTTAGTTGCATTTGATCCCCATAACGTGTTATGTGCATTTATATCACCTAATATCAAATGATGGTTACGATTTCTTGATGGAATATCTTCTAGGATTTCTGGAGTAATAACAACGTCATGGTCCCTGTATATGTTTGTGATGTTAATTGTCCTATTTGATATAATATCGATGGTTTGATGCAACAAGTTTGACGTAGAGGTGATATGCGATTCTATAACTATATTCTGTTTGACAAGAAAACCTATGCCAGCTTTGGCATACTGATAATTGTGATTGTGTTCAAAATATTGGTAGTTTTTCATTTTAAAATATTACTTGCGATTATAGGTAACAATCAAACATGACATTACGATGATAGAGAAACATATTTGAGTTACTGAAATATATTTGAACTTAAGGTTCTTTTGACATTCTACAGAGGAGATTTTTCAATTTTTTTTTTAGCTCAAAAATTAACGGTACCTGTCATATAACCGTTATGTAAAAGCTTATTTTTCTCGAAAACGGCTCCAAGAATTTTTATAAAAAAAAATCAGTGTACTAATGTAGGTATGCATTATATTTTGGTGAAAAAAAATTAATATGGTGGGCTAAAAACGGTACCTCCCATAGGAGCGGTTTTTTTTTCTTCGACTTTTTCGAAAAAACAAATTTTCCGATTACAATCAAAATTGATATTCAAGAAGATGTAGGTAGCCTAAATAATTTTGCATTAATTTTTTTTCGAAAACTTTTTTTGTATTTTTAATAATTAAAAAAATTTTTTTTTTTTGAAAAATCAATATTTTGAAAACGGGTAAGTGAATTTTTTTTAAATTTTGTTTTTAAATGTGCGTTATTTTTGTGCTTAAGTTTGTATAAAAAACGGCACCTACAATTTTGAAAAAAATTCACAATTTTTTACATTTCCTAGACAAATAAAATGGCGTTTAAATTATTTCGCCCAATACAATTTAACGTACTTTATTCGAACAATCAAAACTCACAAAAATCGAAAAAATGCTTTGGTGTTCACTTTAATTTTCTTTAATTTTATTCTACAATGTGAACGCACATATGAGCAAGTACGTGCAATCCAGTCGTGCAATTTATTTAACTTTGAGAAAGTGGATTGCTCAGATTCGGAGTCAATTTCCATATTGGTTTCCTTTGATGTAGAAAGTTGAATTGCATTTTTGTTGGAAAGGTGGGAGAAATTGTTAAGGTTATGTATTTCGGGAGCGTTTAGGTGGGAGAGATTTTTAAATTGATTGAGTTTGGGTTTGGGATTTTATGTTGGATTGCTGTGGTGTGTGGTTGGAATAATTTTGGAGTGGTTTATTGTGTGGTGGAGATTTTGTCTTAGGTTCTATATTAGGATTGGGACTTGAGAGTGTTTCGTTTGCTTTCAAGTTGTAGACTTGTCTCAGTCTCTCAGTGAGTGCGCAGGAGTTGGAACTTGGCAGATATGGTTGTGTTCTTCATTTGATCTTCTATGCGTTTCTTTATTATTTGGGCTACTGTCGGGTTGTGTTCGTTCCTTTTTTTCGGTGGATATAGTTGGTGGAGTGACGGGTTATCATTAAAGATTTGCTATGCATCACGAACTGTGCCCCGGCGGTCAGCTTTGATCTTGTTAACAGACTTATATGGAATGAAAGCGGGGCAGGCGGGATCATACGACGTATGGGTTTCTTCATTACAATTGATACAGAATGTATGGGGCCAAGGTGTATGTGGTAGCGGGATTGCGCATTCCTTACAAAGTGGTGCATTAGTACAGCGGATTTCGGTATGTCCCAATTTTTGGCATAGCAAGCAGCGCATAGGATTAGCAATATATTCATCAACTTTGCAGTTCATCCAACCAATTTTGATGGCTTTTGGTCGTCAGATTAAATCAAATGTAATAATTGCTGCACCTTTCGGAATCCAGTTGTCTTTATCTCGCTTCATCATTTTTCTTACTTCCGATACTTTGAACTTTTAAAGTTCTTCCAAGAGTTCTGCTTCTGGAATGTCAATTATATGTATATGTCTGGAATATATTCTTCCTTGTACGGAGTTCAGTGGTTAGTTTCTTTTACCGGAATAGAATCGATAAGTTTAGCTTTGAGGAATTTGTTTGCGGTTGCCTCATTTAGGACTTTGAGTAAAAGATCACCTGACCTCATTGCCTTAACCTCCAATATAACTTTCGATATATGTTCCAAGCCTCTATTTATTTGGAAAGGATTGTATGAAGCGAGCGTGCAGTTTCATCTTTTCCTGTTGCACTTACGTCTTTTTCAGTTCCGCTTATAATAAGAAAGAAAGCGTGGGATGTTGGAGTCGTTCGTAATTATGGGTAGTCGCGGAAAGTCATCATCATCTGTGTTTTATCGTTTGGAGTTTTTCTGTTTTTCTGTTTTTTTGTGTGGCTTATATTGACCTCTGGATCGATGCCATAAAACCGATTATCGGAATGGGGTGGACCCACATCCATCGCTTACCTTTTTAGTGCCTTGAAAAGAAGAAAGCCAATACTATGAAAATATATCTCCATACGCGGTCAATAAATATTCGCACCAAAATTATCTTTACACGGCAAATGCCAGGTTTCGACTTGAATTATTGAATTAAAAATTCTACTCTTCCACATATAGTAGACAATAGTATCCGATCGTGGAACTTGCTTTACCTCACAGGAATTCACTGATTTTTTGTTAAAGAATACTGTTCAACATATCAAAGTTGCAACGCTGACCTCACAATCAAATGAACAAGTTGAGAGAATCAATTGAATTCTCACACCTATGCTGTCTAAGGAATTCGAAGAAAATTCAACCAGTAACTAGGTAGAAAACTTACCAAAAGTCGAGTTTGCCTTTAGCAACACAGTAAACAGAAGCACATGATATTCGCCCAGTATACTACTCTTCGGTGTTAGCCAAAAAGGTGAATTTTGTGATAAGGTACTCGAATATTTGCATGAATACATAATTGGTGACAAGGCCCGTTGTGGTAAAGGTAGAAAGGAAGCTTCTGAATTAATGCATTCCATATCGAATGGGTGATTTCGTCATGTTAAAAAATGTTGACACTACCCCTGGGGTTAATAAAAAATTAGTAGCAAAATATAGAGGGCCTTACGAAATTGGCAACATTTTAGAAAACGATAGGTATATCGGCAAAGATATCGATGGCATTAAAAATCTCGTGTACCTTAAAAGGAATTTGTTCGCCTTGTAATATGAAATCATACGTGTCTGAAATGTCATAATATTTAAACCTGGTTTTAACAGCATATAACCCAAAATTTAATGTTTTTTATTAGTAAAAGAAAAAACGTCAATTTTCTTTTTCCGTCTAACTTTTGGTTTGTCTAAAATTTCGTGAAATAGATATTTTTTACATAATTATCTGTATGACAAAATTGTATCTTTCGTTTATAACTCACAAAGAGATAAAAGAAAACATTGTATAAAAGGTATACATACATATACGTTTGAGAGGAAAATCAATAAAATTGTATTGTATGTATACATGTCATATGTATCTGAATAATACCTTATGTTTTAACATAATCGAGACGAATATTTATTAGGATGGCCAAATTGTGGGCGTTCTCATGTAACATCCCTGGTCATTTCTTGTTATCTTATATATATATTTGAATACTTAACTTAATACTTACCCAACACATATGTCATATTAGGAACTGTAAAATAAGACCACCACCTAGGTAATATTATATTATTTAAATGAGAAACGCTAAACAACTATCAAATGACAAAAATTCATGTTCATTTATTTCACATTAAGCTACTCTGTAAGACATTCGTCAATGTACATTCGTCAAGCAAAGACCTCAATAAACGAATTATCTGAATAGTCGTTTTGTGTTTAATTTTTTTGTCACCTTACACTAGGGAACTAGTCAATGCTTATATTTTGGCTCTATGTGTGTAAGCCTACCACTAGATTAAGCCTTTAAAGGCATGTGCTGGCTATAAGCTAACTTACGACTTTTCTCTACTGACAATGATGAGAAATTGCGGTTCTATTATAATTGTGTTTTTACAAGCGATTACACTGCATAGGAAAATTACAAATAAAAAAATTATCAAAACCGGTCCTACAATTTTCGAAATACTTTTTTTTTAAATTCTTTGTTATTTAAGACGTGTGATAGCATACTTCATTTTTACTAAAATCCGTTAAGTATTGTGGTTTTGATACTATATATAAGTTCAAACTGTGTTATTTTCAACGTAAATGTTAATTGTTTCTGTCAAAGATTTTGCTTTCCAATGTAATTAGGCACATAAGAGCAAGTACGTGCGACCCAGTCATGCCTATTTTTTGCCTAACTGTTTTCTTTGACGATGGTGGGGGCCTTGACTTTATTGGTATACAAACTACTGGCAACCATTAAAAGCAGCAGCAGGGCTAACCACGATATCTATAAAGCAATAATCCGGAAAGCAAAAATTTCGAAAGTGCAAATCTCTAATATTCACGCGCCTGGATTGTAACCATTGTCTTAAGAATTATTAAAATAATTCAAGATTATTTTCTATTACTTCTTACAAAATACACCAATGAAAACATAATCGAAAAAATATGCTTTTTAAGAATATCATCATTTTAATTCATTTTAATTTTCCGTTTTTCTTAAAACTAACTTTGAGCTAGACAAAAATTTTAACAACTAGCTTATATATTAACTTAACTAACTTACTGGCCCTATGCGGGCGCTCTAAATTATTCAGCATCTTTTTTCACTGCCTTTCGACGTTAGCCTAGCTTATATTTAAAAATTCAACTTTATTAAACTGTATTTACCCAGAAAATTGTAAAACAACTGGCTTGCGGATCAATTTTTCTTTTTGTTTAAACTTAAAAACTACCTTATAGCAAACTAACACTATGTACAACTACTTAAAACTAGAACAGCCCCATAGTAAACAATAATTTTTTTGTTTTTTAACCACCGCAGCTGGCCTACCTACCTAACTTAAAAACTACCTTAAACCGTTGGTGATAACCCATATCGACTGCCACTATCGTTCTTGTAACCACCAAAACTGGTTAACTTGTTTAAATAATTCCTTACGGTCTCTATCAGATATCGCCCTACTAAACCGCAGGCAGTATCCTCTCAAAATCAATCGGTTTTGAGAAATATAGGAATGAGATAAGTTTTGGGGGGAATGGAAACCCCCCTGCAACCCCCTATTCACTATTTGGTAGAGTATATGTTAAACTACTTTTATATAAAGTTTAAACTCTTTAAAAAGTTAAAACAAAAATCTCGAACTAATTTTTTTACGAGATTTTTTTCTAAATATGGTCTTTTGGGATTTTTGCCCATTCAAGATTTTTGTGGGTTCTAAATTTGTTTGCATTCTTGATTACAAATTTGTTTTTTTTTCGAGATTTTTGTCATTCGAGATAATGTCATGATCACAAGTTTTCAAGAAGTATGTAGCTCTTTTTTTTTTTTTTTTTATAATTAACACGCGCACAAGGGTTTATGTGTTTCCCTTTTAATGTAGAACACACTGCGCGAGCATTACGAAGATAGGGAGGGGAGAGATAGGAGGTGCCGATTAACATTGGTTTTGAATGTTTGCAGATCAAAATGGCAAGGGAAAATCCCGCCGGGTAAACTATTCCAGATTCGTGTCGTTCGGCTAAAAAAAGAATCCCTATATTTCACGGTACGTCCGAAATTAGGCTCAAGGGTGAACTGATGAGCATTCCTTGCGAGACGAGTATTACGGGAGAAACTTTTAAGGGGAGGAATGCAACTGGCTACTTCGAGTGAACATTTTTTGTAAAAGAAACGATAAAATAAGGAAAGACATGAAACATTGCGTCGGTGTTCGAGTGGGGCAATTGTTTCAGCGGCAGTTCTATTACCTATCAATCTTAACGCTCGATTTTGTATTCTATCAAGCAGGTGAAGCGATGTTTGCGAAGCACCTGCCCAGAGGTGGGAGTTATACTCGAGTTTAGAACGTATAAACGCTTTATAAATTGTAGCCAGATCAGATGGGGAAAAGTACTTCTTACACCGATACAGAAAACCTAAGCACTTTGCAGCATTCTTAGCGATCTCAAATATATGGTCGTTCCAACGGAGGTCGTCGTTGACACACATACCGAGTACTGAGAGCTTTTCGGTTTCTTCGATGTAAGTGCCATTCATGGACAATGGCATTGGGGGAATGTTTAGCTTTAACGACAGAAGACAGCATTGAGTTTTCGAAGCATTAAACTCCACACGATTTCTATTACCCCATTTGACAATGCTGTATAAATCGGAGTTTAATGAGCTTGACATACGGCACCGTTGCAATTGTACGTCCGAAGGCGAAGGACGTGAATTATCGAACGAATATGAAAAGCTGAGGGTAGAGTCGTCAGCAAAACAGTTAAGTGGATTAGAAGTAACAGACAGAAGATCATTTATAAAAATGAGGAAAAGAGTCGGAGACAGAACAGAGCCCTGGGGCACACCAGCATTTATTTTATGGGAATCAGACTTGAATCCGTCCAATACAACTTGTATTGAACGGTCCAGAAGATAGCTTCTAATCCAACGAACAAGAGTATTATCGATCCCAAAAGCACGCATTTTCGATAAGAGAGCTTCATGCCAAACTCTATCAAATGCCTTGGAGATATCAAGAGCAATAATCTTACTTTCACCAAAGCGATGTAAAGATTTGTTCCACTGTTCGGTGAGATATGCCATCAGATCACCAGTGGAACGGTTGCTGCGGAAGCCATACTGACGGTCATGGAGAAGCTTACGATCTTCGAGATATTCCTTAAGCTGACGGTTAATCAGTGTTTCCATGACCTTAAAAAGAAGGGATGTCAGTGCTATGGGTCGGTAGGAGGAGGCTGTTTTCCATCTTCTAGGAAAGATTCCAGAAGAGTAGGAGCGATGGAAAAGCTTACGCAGTGGCTTTGCCAGTGTGGAAGAACACCTCTTCAGAAGAATCGGGGGTATACCATCCGGGCCAGCGGATTTGTGTATATCGAGATCTTTGAGAACTCTTGCTACTGTACGAGTGCGGAAAAAAATGTGTCCCATGGAAAAATTTACATTCTCAAGTACAGGAGGGGCAACGTTGCTTTGAGGCAGCGTGGAGCTGGCAGCGAAATGGGCGGCGAGCAGGTTTGCCTTCTCTGAAGAGTAAACAATTGGTTTGTTATTGTCGATGAGCGTTGGAACCGAAGATGTCGAGGAGTTTTTTATATTTTTTACAAATGACCAAAAATTTTTACTGCCTTTGAGACACTGCAGAATTTTTTGCCGTAATTTTTGGTCATGCAAAAATTTGGTTCTTTCTATAACGGAGTTGCATGAGTTCCTTGCTTGTTTGTGCTTTTTCCGATTTTCCTCTGTAGGGTTGGCTTTGTAAGATCGGAAACTTACTTCTTTGAGCCTGATAGCTTCTTTACACTCAGAATTAAACCAAGACTTTTCTTTAGGTTTGATGCTTTTTACTCTGTTAGGAATAAAAGCACGCATCCCTAGAAGAATCACATTTGTGATCATTTCAGCACTGGCATCAATGTCACTATCGAGGAAGCATAGTGACCAGTTAAAGTTTCGGAAAAAGAAATTCAGGCCGTCCCAGTTGGCTTTCTCGTATTGCCAAACGGTCCTGGTGGGAAGTTTTTCTTTAACTGGATGGGTGGGGGATGAGAAATTAGCTGAAATGATACAATGGTCTGAAGTGCCAAATGGAGAAGTTACACTAATGGTATATTTATCAGGGTGAGAAGTAAGAAACAAGTCAAGAGTATGGGCTGCTTGCCCACCAACATCCGGTATACGCGTTGGCACATCGATCAGTTGGGTAAGGTGATGTAACCCGGCAAAGAGCTCGACATACCTTCCTTCGGGTGTTGTCTGACCAGAATAGCGGAGCCAGTTGGAATTGTGTACATTGAAATCGCCCGCAATAACGATTTCAGTGCGAGGACAAAGGGAAACAATTTTCGAGATGGAATCAGACGGTGCATCAAACTCGTTACAAGTCGAATTACTGTCAAGATTTGGACTCCTGTAAATAAAACAATAATGAATGACATGCTTGCGGACAGTGAATTTGAGCCATAAGAAGTTAAAGTCCGTGTTGGAACATTGCCCATATTGGGGAAGGCTCTGGCAAGCAATATCATTCCTAACATAGACCACGAGACCATGATGAGAAAAGAGTAATGGCACCAAGCTATACCCATGTAGAGCAAATTCTGATAAATCAGTGTTTGCTCCAACCTGAGTTTCACTTAATGCCAAAACAGCTGGCCTGTGTTGAACAGTGTAGACGTACACGTGAAAGAAATTCTTTCTTAAACCACGAACATTTGAATACACGACACAAAAATCACTTACCATTTAAAAATACTTACATACAAAACACAACTCTGATTAAGTCGAACTGCGCAGTGAAAATCAAAATTAACTTCTGTAATAATCAAACTGTCTTAGGTGTTATGCCCATAAGACAGCCTGTTTACAAAAAATCAATCCAAACATTCAGCACAATAAGACAAATTCAGATGCCCTTATCTATTTACCGCAAGCATTGTATGGTCATACGATGCCTACAGTAGATAAGAAAGAGGCAGTTAAGCACAAAGGTCTTGGGACAGAATAGAGGATAATTTGTTATGCGAATGCGTTTTATTTATTTTTTTTCTTTCTCAGCGCGAGTGGGCATCTTTATCATTCATCCTATGACGCGAGTGAATATTATTATTTTTTTTTACAGCACACGCGAGGGGTTTTTTTTCAATTTCTCTAACGAGTGTGTATTAATTTTTTTTTTTTTTTTTAATGCACTCGCGATAACAACGCTCAACAATTATTTGTTTGGCTTTTGTTTAACCATTCGTGCGCGCACCTCGACATCCGTCCTCTACGAGCTTAGGATCGACACTTCTCTTCTGTCTCGTTAGATTTTAAAGAACTTTTAAACAATAAAAGGAAATGCCCCAAGAAATGCCAGCAATCCCAGACCAATACAGAACGAAAAATAAAGAGATTTCCATGTATCTCGAAAGTCTACTCGCAGAAAATATAATCTTTCTGGAAATTTAAATATTTTTTTTTTGAGTTTTCTACCTTGAAGTGGATAGGTTACATTATTTAACCTGAAACTAAGCCTTCCAAGAGCCATACATTTATTAATTGGATTTAAAACTAAACGGTAACAAGATTAAAAAACGTTTAGCAGAATAGTTAATGATGTTTTTTTTTTTTTTTTTTTCAATTCAATTTTTATTAGTAGTTCAAACGTTACATTCATTTACAATAAATTATTTTATAATTTAATAGTTATAGAAATTTATTCTTTACACCTATAATATTTTGCATGTGGGTATGACAAAATTTGATTTAATTTTTTTTTTTTTATAAGTATATTAATGATGTAATTAAGGAAAAAAGTAATTAGTTAATGAAATAACAATTAACAACAAAGTCATTAGAAGAAAAGAATATATAAGAAACAGATCTCAGGTGAAACCAGTATTTTATTATTATTATTATAAATTCTTTATTAAACTTCTCGATATGTTACAATTTTAAGTATATCTAAGAATAATTGCATGGCAAATTTTTGCCGTCTGCCTAGATTGACTAATTTCGAGTTTTGTTTTCCAAAATAGAAAAAGTTAAAGTTAATAAACATAGTTTAAAAAATTAAAGCAAAATATTTAATATTTGTTGGATTCATTTAAAAGATAGAAATACAATTAAACATTTATTTTCACTTCATTATAAAAACTCTACATTTATGATTTGATCAATCAGTCTATGAAACTGCTACGGTAACATAAGGCATGATTAATATAACGACAGAGAATTTTCCAATCTGAATACCCGTTCAAAACATGCTTTGTATCCTCAAGTGTAAGAAAGCTTTTTGAAAAATACAGCCTGCGGATTTCTTGTAATATTGGGCAAATAGCTATAAAGTGGTATGTATTTTGAATTTCATTGAGGTTGCACAAACTACATATCGGGTGAAGGTCACTTCTGTGCGGTTTATAATTTAAGTTAAGCATCTCGGTTCTTGCTTTGAAAATAATACTCATTTGGTCAAAGGAAAGTTTTTCATTAAAATAATTACTTCGGTACAGTATGTGGTTCAAATCTTTGTACAATAGTCTCGTAGATGTTTGAGCTCTATTTAGACATTGAAGATAAAGAGAGTCATCTACCTTAGCTATACATCTATAGAACGCCTCCTGCCAATCAGCCTGAGTTGTATTATTGAGATCAAGATTTAGACCGTGTCGATCAGCCAACTCATTCCATTCCTTGAAAGGTGATAACTGACCTCGGAGTGCGTATTGCATAATTTGTTTTTGAAGATTTGAGTCGTCCCTTTTCATTACTCTTATTATATAATCAGCATTTGATTTTAAATTCTTAAGGAATATTTGTGGTAAACCGGATTCAACGTGCATAGCATAATGGGGTGTAGAACTAGCAAGTTTAAAAATGCGTTTGAAGAAAAAACGCTGAACTACTTCAAAACCATCAATGTTTTGATACCCAAATACCTGATTTGCATAGCAAAGGCATGTGCTTATGGTCGCATCAAATACTCTAAATTTAGCAGATCCATCAACATATTTGTTGCAAAAAAATTTTTTCCACATTAGATTTATTGCTGTTTTTGCTGCAATGCATTTTTCTTTAACATGTGGTCGAAGATCAAGGTTATATGTTATCAGGAAACCTAAGTATTTATACTCTCTGACACATTCTAATGGATCACGCTCTAAAAACCATTTTTCTTGAGGAAGTCTTCTTCGATGAGTGCTTTCAAAAATCATTATTTTTGATTTTGTGACATTAATTGAGAGCTCCCATAAGTCGCAAAATCGCTTGAGCTTATTTATTTGAAGCTGCAAAGTTATGGGATTATCTGCCAATATAACAATATCGTCCGCATATAGAAGCATCTTTATTAGAGTTTCACCACATTTAACTCCTCCCGGGAAATCTTTGGATACATCATCAATAAACAATGCAAAAATAATTGGACTTAACCCACAACCTTGAGGAACACCAGCTCTTGTATTAAAAAATTCGGACATTGATATTCCATTCCAAATAGCAGCAGAGGTATCGGTTATAAGTAGCTTATATAAATTGAGAAACTTTGTCGATAAACCTAACGTTGAAAGCTTATAGATTAAGGAAGCTCTGTTCACAGTATCAAAAGCCGCCCTAAAATCGACAAAAAAAGCATATACTTTCTTTTTCTTGTCTAAAAACATTTTGACTATACTTGTGAGAGCAAATATATGATCCACCGTGGATAGTCCCGCCCGAAAACCGGCTTGAAAAATACTAAGGAGTTTATTCTCTTCAACCCATCTCGTCAACCTATGGTATAAAAGATGGGTGAATATTTTTCTAAGACAAGGTAGAACCGATATACCCCTGTAATTGCTCGGAAGTTGTAAGTCACCTTATTTAAAAATTGCGCTAATCCATGCTTTTACAAACGTTTTTGGGATTGTTTCCTCTTCTAGAAGACTGTTGAAAAAAGAGTTAATTAGTTCCAAGAAATTCGGTGTTGAATTTTTATAAAATTCTGCAGGAATGCCATCAATCCCTGCGACTTTATCATTTTTCATTGATTTGAGCGTTTCTTGTAACTCTCTTATTGTAATCGGCCCGTCAAGTTCAGGGACTAAAACCAGAGGTAAGGCATACTGGAATGGTAAGTGAGTTGAAACAGGGTTCAGGAGCTCTTCAAAGTAGTCTGCAAGTTTTTCAACTTCAATAACTGAAGATGAAAAAGTTTTGCAGCCACCTAGCAGTCTCACCTTTGACCAGAAAGCTTTTGAGTCCTTACAGTTTGAAAGGGAGCCAGCAACCTCATTAATATATTTTTTCTGTTTTTGAATACAAAGATTTTTATAGAGTTTATTCGATTCTAAATAGAGCGTTTTAAAAAAAATTGAACTGGTCTTCCTGAAAAGGTTCAGATAGGAGAAAGATCTTTTACGAAGTTTCCTACATTCCGAGTCAAACCACTCAGAAACAAATTTACTCTCAGATTTAGGTTTTTTCGAGGTTGTGCATCAAGTCTTCGCTTATACACATCAGCACGATTGGTTTTCCATTTTATACTATTAACTGCATTTATCGGCATCAACGAAAGATCTTCAAACTTTAATGATGTAACTGTTGGCAAATGGCCGGGAGTAATTTGCAGTTGGAACTTCAAAATCTTCAATAATACTAATCCAATTACCCTTCGCCAAGCAATAATCAATTACTGAGGTGCCCTGACCCGAAACGAAAGTAAGTTCACCTCTTTTGTCACTTTTGGTTGTCCCATTTAGAACTAAAAAACCAAAATCTTCAATAAAATCTAGAAGTTGCCTCCCGCACCTATTAACCGTCTCATCCATAGAGTTTCTTACACTTTCAAACACATGCGAAACGTTTTGTACCAGAGAAGCTGGGTTTTGAAAGTTACCGATTCTACCATTTAGATCACCAAGTACCAAAATACTTTGCAGCTCATTTTCATTGATAAAAGTTATTAACTCATTAAAATCACTTATCCAATTGTTACAATTAAGATAAGTTGGGATAACGTAATAGTGATCATGCCTATGGTTTATCTCTATAACAGTTTTCCTACTTATCGACTTAATTTTTATAAAGTTATTTAAATTACATTTGTATGCGATTAAAATACCACCGCTAGCTCTACCAAAAACGTTACTTCTAGTAGCTGAAATAAATTTAACAGAGAAATCCTTAAAATATTTTATAAATTGTGTTTCACTACCTTCTTCAAGAAATGTTTCAATTAAAATAATTATATCAAAAGTAAGAATAAATTTATAAAAAATCTGGAATTAATAATTTGTTTCTTAACCCAGACACATTATAACATAAAATTTGTAATTTTAAATGGCAGACGGCAACACTACCCTAACTTTGATTTCGATGTTGATTGTGCTGCGAGCTGCATTCTCCTTGTGAAACAACTGGCGCTGTCATCGAATGGTTCTGATTTTGACGGCTGTTGCTGTTGACGTTGTGTATGTCAAAGAACTGCAATCCATCTTCTCCAAACGTGTTTTTTATAAACGTCAATTCATCTGAGTTGTTTACAATTAAGCCTTGCGAAAAATTATATGCAAACGAAAGATTGTTTACGTTTAGTTTCACTCCTCTGATGAAAATCTTTGCTGCAGGAGCCATAACTAGCAATTTAGTTTTGATTTGGTAAAGTGCTCTTCTTTTTTGGCGTGTTATCATTGACTGTTCGCGATGAATTACTATACCAGTGTTTCTTAGTTTCGGTGTAGCTTCGATTAATTTGTTAGCAGTGTCGCCGGGATGAAAATTGATAACAACTGTGGTTTTGTTTGTGTTGCGATTTGTGAATTCTTGTGTTTTTTTAATAGGCAATTCCGCATTTTCTTGGAGCTGGAGAAGACCTATACAAGTTTGTTTCGCAAAGTCAACTTTATTGGTTTTCCCTTCTGCCGGAAAATGTACAACAACAGTGTTTTCATTTTCTTTTCGCGAAAGTGTTTCAAGCTGGCGCTCCAAAGTTTGGCAATAGTTTTCCATGTTAGAAATTCGGTTCAACAGGTAGACATTTTGAGACCGTAATAACTGGATGTCATTTGAGACAGCTAAGACTTCTTTCTTTGTTGCTATGTCTTTCAATTTTGGTGTTAGACATTCGTCCAAAAGAACTTTTAGTTGGTCAATAGACATATTTCCCACTGCCATCTCGCTGGAGTAATCAAATTGAATTTTCTTGCTACTTTGTGACTGTTCCGGCGAAGTTTCTTGCAAATTCCGTTTCGATTGCATATGCAGTACGTTCAAAGTCGGCTGGTTGAAATCTCCCCCAATAATTAAAATAAGTGAATCGTACCTTGTGTTTTAAGTTGATCGCACTTAATACTTTATGTATGAAAATATAATTTAATTGATATGTTGCAACTAAAAAAAAATCAGTTTTAACGTTTAATTTTTTAAGATTTTAATAAAATATCACGAGCACAAAAAAAACTTCAACCTTCTCACAGTAATGACAGATGTCAATCCCTGGTGAAACCAGTAAGTTGATAACTGAAATTCGTGAAGATTGTTCTGTGTACAACACTGTTTCAAAAAATTTTAATATCGAACTATTTACCTTAAAGTTCTTACTAATTTTTAATTTGCAAAATAAATCAATAAAATAATAATCTGCCATGTCAGCAAGTGGACACGTCTTCAAAAACGACGGACATGCCACAAGTTTATCCGAAAAAATGTTGAGTTTCTATAAAGAACAAGAACTGTTTGACACCATCATATTAGCTGGGGATAATTGCGTTAAGATTCATGCCAACAGAGTCATCCTGTCCGCTTTTAGTGATTACTTTTTGGAAACATTTCGAGGAAGCCTTGCATCTTTAGACGGAAACGTAGTCGAATTCAAAGAAATCGAGCCCCTTGCACTAAAGCTGGTAATTGATTTCATATATTCGGGTTGCATTGAGTTAAGCTTGGAAAGTTCTGAAGACCTTCTTCGAATTGCAGCGTTTTTAAAAATTCAAACCTTGATCGATGGTTGCTGTGATTTTATCGAAAAGCATGGAATTAACAGGAACAACTGCATAAAATTGCTTTCCTTATCGAAAGAATTTAAGTTATCCGAATTGAAAGAGAGATCTTTAGCTTACACTTACAACCATTTTGAGGAAATATCAAAGGAAAAAGAAATCCTGCTGCTGAATGAGATTGAATTAAAGGATCTGCTATTTAACGATAATCCCCATGGAGACTTCGAAGAGCACGTCTTTCTGGCTATGGTAGCTTGGGTGGAATATGACAAGGTACAGCGGCAACACCTGTTATTCCAGCTCTTGAAAATGGTTCGGTATAAGTATCTTAGCCCGAAGTTCATTGTTACACATAGGAGGTCTGTCTGCAAGACGGTGGAAAGCTACGAATTGATTTGCAGTTGGCTTCAATGGCACCTAGCACCAGAAACACTGGATATTGGAGAACAACCAATCAATTTGAAGCCCAGAAAAAGAGATAAAAAACTTGCTGTTGTATGCTGTTTAAACTATGAAGAAGTTGTGATTCAAACGTGGAATTCTGCGGAGGATTCGTGGTCAATCGAACGAAAAATACCTGTTTGGAAATCGAAAACTCATTATTCTGTGATTGAGATTGATGAAAGAATAATTATAGTTGGAGGTCAAATTAATAATTCAGAAACAAATAGCGTGGAATGCTTAAATCTGCGCACCATGAAGTGGACTGATTTGCCACCAATGCGATATGAACGCAGGTATGGTCAGTTGTTCAATTTCAACGGGAATTTGGTTGTTTTTGGCGGTTACAATAGAAACTCTGTATTTGTTTTTACGATGGAAATATATGATTTTTTAACCTGCAAGTGGCATGAACACCAAATGCCAGTACAATGGGAATATAGCGAAGTAGCTGCTTATAATGAAAAATTATACATTCTCAATTTTGAAAATGGCATTTTGCAATGCTATGATGACCACTCCAAAAAATGGACTTCGAAATTAATAATTAAAGAAGCTCTTACTGACTTTGGATTTGTTGCAGTTGGAGAATTTTTGTACGTTATTGGCGGTGAGAATGAACATATGGTTTCTACAAATTTTGTCAAACGTTACGATTTATCCAACGACACCTGGTGTAAAGTGAAACCATTGCCAAAACCCCAAAATCTCATAAAGACCAAAGTTTTCGATGATAAGATTTTAAATTTCTGTTTTAGTGAAAAATTGATAGAAGAATATAACCCTGAAACCGACACGTGGAGGACTTTAAGTCCTTTGGGAATCTGTGGTGAATATGTTGATACCTTTTGGTAGTCTTTAACACTCAAATAATTTGTAAAATATATAAATACAAAGTAAAGTAAATAAATACAAAATGTAAAATTGTAAAGTGTAAAATTTTGAATTATATTAAAAAAGTTATTTTAAAAAAGGTATTCTTAAACTGTTCCGGATATAGTAAACAGGGGAAGCTGTTTTCTTATACTTTTACGACCTTATATTTAGTTGGAAATCAATCGATCGATAACTAGATTTAATTTTTACTTGCGATTATAGGTACTATAAGGCAAGTTATGGATTCGTGCAAAAATATTAGTTCTAACAATCAAACATGACATTACGATGATAAGCAAGTCGAAAAAAGTGCTTCCGGAAATTCTGTCCATCTCTCTGTCTGTTCGCAATTCTATAGCCTAAACGGATGGGCCGATTTGCTTCAAACTTTTTTCAAATGCAGTTTTATCGTAAAACGTTATCCCGATTTCTATAAAATGTTGCACACAATTTAATTAATAATTTATTGAACAATTTTCAAAAACTTTTTTTCGTTTTTTTTTATTTAAAAAAAAATTGGTTTTCGAAATATTTTGAAAACTGGTTGATTGAATGCTTTATAAATAATTTTCCCAGATGAAAACTACAAAAAAAATTTAAATATTTTTTCAAAAAGTTTTTTTTTTTAAACTGGTTGAACAATTTTTAATATTTTTTTTCCTCTATAGACATTTAGTTCTCAAATTTTATTGCATACTTAGTTTTTCCGAGAAAACTCTTAAATTAATTAAAAAAAATAAAGAATTTTCGAAAAAAAAGGTTTTTTTTTCAAATTACATTATTTTTACTACATCGTTAAAATGTACATAAATTGGCCTTAAACTAACTTATAACTAAAATAAATCATGTCGCCTCAACAACAGGGGCCCGACGTACGTCAGATGACTTGAAACAATGCTATATTTTTACTTACATGATATTTTTGTTTGCATAATCTTTTAATTGAAATTCTTAATTATAATATCTGTCTTTTCTGGTGAAATGGATGTTGCATATGTTAAGGAGTCATCGGCATATAGCTTATAGCTTCGTTTTCGTCCCTGGGATGTTGGTAGGCTGGTCAGCTGTATAAAGGTTGACAAGTATGGGGCCCAACTTGGAACCTTGTGGAACTCCAGCGCTGATCGTCTTTTTTCGTGAATATTCTTTGTTTACCTGTACATAAGAGGATCTGTGGCTTAGAATTTTTGGTTAATCTTACCAAGTGTTCAGGTAGTCCTAGACTTGACAGTTTCAATATTAGTCCTTTTATCCAAACTGTGTCGAAGGCCTTTTCGATGTCCAGTAAACAGGCGACTGCCGTCTCTTTCCTGTTGAATCCGTTTGTCACATCGGAGTGCAGTCCAAAAAGCGAATGGATGGTGGATTGTCCTGCTGGTAAACCATACTGACATTCAGGTATGATTTCCCTTTTACTGAAGAAATGATGAAGCTTTCTCAAGATAAGTCCCTCCAGTATTTTGCTGACACAGCATAGAAGCGAAATCGACCGATATCCCTCGACACTAGTCCTGGGGGTTTTCTTCGGAACGGGCAACACTTCTCCCGTTTTCCATGTTTCGGGGAAGTAGCCTTTATTCAGGCAATTATTGAAGATGATCGTCAGCAGTAGAATGGCGAGATTTGGTAGCTTTTTAAGCACAAAGTTAGAAATCCCATCATTTCCTGCTGACTTCTTAGAATTTCCTCCGTGAATTATGTCAGTTACTTCCTTGATGGAAGTAAAAACATCTCTAGTTGGTCCAAGTGCTAGATTGTCCTTATTAAAGTTGGTGACTGAAGTATTAGAGGCTGAAACTTCTTGAAACTTGTTTCCAACTTCTTCGATGAATTCAGGAAGGTGATTGGGCGGGCGATCCTTGAGGGTCTCTTCAAAATGCTTAAGGAGGGCTTTTGCTTTTTCGGTTGGTGTTGTCGCCGAATGTTGCCCGTGCATTAGAGAATCAGTAATCGAGCTTTATACCCAAAGAGCTGGTTAATTTTCTTGAAGGCATCGGGTCCCGGTTTGATGTTCGCAAGTACTTTCCTGAATTCATCCTCCTGGTGATGTTTTACTGCTGGTTGAGCATGTTGTTGGTGCATTGAAGTTCGGAGTATATGCGTCTATACTCCTCGTTCCCTCTGTGGAACAACCTGTGATATATCCGTTGAAGCTTTCTGCGGAGTCTCTGTCTGTGAGCATATATGGCCTGTATATGTTCCGGCATATTCGCATATCGGTCTCTGCTGGTTTTTGCAGTCTTAAGCTTTTGTTTGAGAGATTGCTGCTGGTTGGGACTTCCGGGAGATCTCTTTCAATTTCGGAACGGAATGTTCTCCAGTTCACCATGTTATACCCGATGTGAAACTCTTGTTCTGGTTGTTCGCAGAATATCCTTTGATTAGGTCTAACCATCACTTCTACTGCCAGATGGTCGAAATCACTATCGTGTGCTACGCAATTGTAGTTTCGTAGTTCAGGTAGAATGTTGATGAAGTTCGACGTAACCAGAAAGAAATCCAAATGAGATAGAGTTCTAGGGTATGTTGATTTTGGTTGAGACACGACAACCAAAGAGTGATGCTCAGGATTTCCCGATTAGCAGTGTTGGTGATGATGTGCAAATCGTGATGTATGTCGCTTCGGGAGTCGGGAGTTTATTAGATTAAGGAGGTCCTTTTTATCGGGTTGGTAATTTGAAACAGTTTGCGTTAACGGAGAAATTTTTGTTTTGCTTTTCTAGGCGTTTTCCGTAGCTTTGAGTATCCCTACTGTTTCTATGGAGAAGATTGAAAAGTAAGGATGAGGATGGATCTTTTCAGCAAATATGAGATCTCTAATTGAATTTACTGTAGCATACCCAGCGTTATCCTTTTGTTTTGATCCATCAGTAAAAGGAATCTCCCAGTAGATTTTAGGAAGGTGGTTCAACTATTCGTTAAACATTGCAAAATAAATTTCCTTAAGAGTTTCTTCTTTCTTAAATTGGAATAGTGTTGTATTAATTGAGGTGTAATTCAGTAGCCACGGCATGTGTTTTTCGAGGGTGGATTTTTTGAAAGTAAGTTTGAGTCCGATGTCTTTGGCAAATTTCAAGGCGCTGTACAGTGCTGATGGAACTTTGGGAGTTTTTTTCCTGTTCAAAATTTTGGTTGCATCAAGGTGGATTTTGGATGTAGGGGAATGGTATAATTTTGGTAGAAGCTGAGTTGTAAGATATTCTTTTCTATCTTCAGTGGATGAAAAGCCTCCTTCGGCGAGTAAGTTTTTAATTGGGCTGGTTCTGTAAGCTTTGAGACTGCATCGTATTGCTGCGTTGTACGGTGGTTGAATTATTTTAAGTGTCGATTTTGATGAATATTGCAGCCGAAAGAGGGGATCCTTGCGGAATGCCACCATCAAGATTGTAAATTTTTGCGTGATAGTTTTTAACCTTGGCACGGAATTTTCTATGAATAAGAAAAGATTTCATGTAGTTGTACATCTTTGGACCAATCTTCCATTGTACTTTTTTATTTAGGATTATGTGGATTCCTATTCGTTAAAAAGCCTTTTCAAATTCGACTGAAACAATTAAAACATAATTCCTGCAGGATAGAGCCGATTAAACGTATTCATCTATATGTAGTAGAGAATCAAATGTGCTTCCACCTTGTTTAAAAGCAACTTGATGCTAACCTTTTTGGAAATAATTTGTTCCATTAATTTGCTCATACATGGGGGAAGAGGAATAGGACAGTACCGCAGGCAATATCCTCTCAAAATCAATCGGTTTTGAGAAATATAGGAATGAGATAAGTTTTGGGGGGAATGGTACCCCCCTGCAACCCCCTATTCACTATTTGGTAGAGTATATGTTAAACTACTTTTATATAAAGTTTAAACTCTTTAAAAAGTTAAAACAAAAATCTCGAACTAATTTTTTTACGAGATTTTTTTCTAAATATGGTCTTTTGGGATTTTTGCCCATTCAAGATTTTTGTGGGTTCTAAATTTGTTTGCATTCTTGATTACAAATTTGTTTTTTTTCGAGATTTTTGTCATTCGAGATAATGTCATGATCACAAGTTTTCAAGAAGTATGTAGCTCTTCTGTCTCGTTGGATTTTAAAGAACTTTTAAACAATAAAAGGAAATGCCCCAAGAAATGCCAGCAATCCCAGACCAATACAGAACGAAAAATAAAGAGATTTCCATGTATCTCGAAAGTCTACTCGCAGAAAATATAATCTTTCTGGAAATTTAAATATTTTTTTTTTTGAGTTTTCTACCTTGAAGTGGATAGGTTACATTATTTAACCTGAAACTAAGCCTTCCAAGAGCCATACATTTATTAATTGGATTTCAAACTAAACGGTAACAAAATTAAAAAACGTTTAGCAGAATAGTTAATGATGTTTTTTTTTTTTTTTTTTTTCAATTCAATTTTTATTAGTAGTTCAAACGTTACATTCATTTACAATAAATTATTTTATAATTTAATAGTTATAGAAATTTATTCTTTACACCTATAATATTTTGCATGTGGAAATGACAAAATTTGATTTAATTTTTTTTTTTTATAAGTATATTAATGATGTAATTAAGGAAAAAAGTAATTAGTTAATGAAATAACAATTAACAACAAAGTCATTAGAAGAAAAGAATATATAAGAAACAGATCTCAGGTGAAACCAGTAAGTTGATAACTGAAATTCGTGAAGATTGTTCTGTGTACAACACTGTTTCAAAAAATTTTAATATCGAACTATTTACCTTAAAGTTCTTACTAATTTTTAATTTGCAAAATAAATCAATAAAATAATAATCTGCCATGTCAGCAAGTGGACACGTCTTCAAAAACGACGGACATGCCACAAGTTTATCCGAAAAAATGTTGAGTTTCTATAAAGAACAAGAACTGTTTGACACCATCATATTAGCTGGGGATAATTGCGTTAAGATTCATGCCAACAGAGTCATCCTGTCCGCTTTTAGTGATTACTTTTTGGAAACATTTCGAGGAAGCCTTGCATCTTTAGACGGAAACGTAGTCGAACTCAAAGAAATCGAGCCCCTTGCACTAAAGCTGGTAATTGATTTCATATATTCGGGTTGCATTGAGTTGAGCTTGGAAAGTTCTGAAGACCTTCTTCGAATTGCAGCGTTTTTAAAAATTCAAACCTTGATCGATGGTTGCTGTGATTTTATCGAAAAGCATGGAATTAACAGGAACAACTGCATAAAATTGCTTTCCTTATCGAAAGAATTTAAGTTATCCGAATTGAAAGAGAGATCTTTAGCTTACACTTACAACCATTTTGAGGAAATATCAAAGGAAAAAGAAATCCTGCTGCTGAATGAGATTGAATTAAAGGATCTGCTATTTAACGATAATCCCCATGGAGACTTCGAAGAGCACGTCTTTCTGGCTATGGTAGCTTGGGTGGAATATGACAAGGTACAGCGGCAACACCTGTTATTCCAGCTCTTGAAAATGGTTCGGTATAAGTATCTTAGCCCGAAGTTCATTGTTACACATAGGAGGTCTGTCTGCAAGACGGTGGAAAGCTACGAATTGATTTGCAGTTGGCTTCAATGGCACCTAGCACCAGAAACACTGGATATTGGAGAACAACCAATCAATTTGAAGCCCAGAAAAAGAGATGAAAAACTTGCTGTTGTATGCTGTTTAAACTATGAAGAAGTTGTGATTCAAACGTGGAATTCTGCGGAGGATTCGTGGTCAATCGAACGAAAAATACCTGTTTGGAAATCGAAAACTCATTATTCTGTGATTGAGATTGATGAAAGAATAATTATAGTTGGAGGTCAAATTGGTAATTCAGAAACAAATAGCGTGGAATGCTTAAATCTGCGCACCATGAAGTGGACTGATTTGCCACCAATGCGATATGAACGCAGGTATGGTCAGTTGTTCAATTTTAACGGGAATTTGGTTGTTTTTGGCGGTTACAATAGAAACTCTGTATTTATTTTTACGATGGAAATATATGATTTTTTAACCTGCAAGTGGCATGAACACCAAATGCCAGTACAATGGGAATATAGCGAAGTAGCTGCTTATAATGAAAAATTATACATTCTCAATTTTGAAAATGGCATTTTGCAATGCTATGATGACCACTCCAAAAAATGGACTTCGAAATCAATAATTAAAGAAGCTCTTACTGACTTTGGATTTGTTGCAGTTGGAGAATTTTTGTACGTTATTGGCGGTGAGAATGAACATATGGTTTCTACAAATTCTGTCAAACGTTACGATTTATCCAACGACACCTGGTGTAAAGTGAAACCATTGCCAAAACCCCAAAATCTCATAAAGACCAAAGTTTTCGATGATAAGATTTTAAACTTCTGTTTTAGTGAAAAATTGATAGAAGAATATAACCCTGAAACCGACACGTGGAGGACTTTAAGTCCTTTGGGAATCTGTGGTGAATATGTTGATACCTTTTGGTAGTCTTTAACACTCAAATAATTTGTAAAATATATAAATACAAAGTAAAGTAAATAAATACAAAATGTAAAATTGTAAAGTGTAAAATTTTGAATTATATTAAAAAAGTTATTTTAAAAAAGGTATTCTTAAACTGTTCCGGATATAGTAAACAGGGGAAGCTGTTTTCTTATACTTTTACGACCTTATATTTAGTTGGAAATCAATCGATCGATAACTAGATTTAATTTTTACTTGCGATTATAGGTACTATAAGGCAAGTTATGGATTCGTGCAAAAATATTAGTTCTAACAATCAAACATGACATTACGATGATAAGCAAGTCGAAAAAAGTGCTTCCGGAAATTCTGTCCATCTCTCTGTCTGTTCGCAATTCTATAGCCTAAACGGATGGGCCGATTTGCTTCAAACTTTTTTCAAATGCAGTTTTATCGTAAAACGTTATCCCGATTTCTATAAAATGTTGCACACAATTTAATTAATAATTTATTGAAAAATTTTCAAAAACTTTTTTTCGTTTTTTTTTATTTAAAAAAAAATTGGTTTTCGAAATATTTTGAAAACTGGTTGATTGAATGCTTTATAAATAATTTTCCCAGATGAAAACTACAAACAAAATTTAAATATTTTTTCAAAAAGTTTTTTTTTTTAAACTGGTTGAACAATTTTTAATATTTTTTTTCCTCTATAGACATTTAGTTCTCAAATTTTATTGCATACTTAGTTTTTCCGAGAAAACTCTTAAATTAATTAAAAAAAATAAAGAATTTTCGAAAAAAAAGGTTTTTTTTTCAAATTACATTATTTTTACTACATCGTTAAAATGTACATAAATTGGCCTTAAACTAACTTATAACTAAAATAAATCATGTCGCCTCAACAACAGGGGCCCGACGTACGTCAGATGACTTGAAACAATGCTATATTTTTACTTACATGATATTTTTGTTTGCATAATCTTTTAATTGAAATTCTTAATTATAATATCTGTCTTTTCTGGTGAAATGGATGTTGCATATGTTAAGGAGTCATCGGCATATAGCTTATAGCTTCGTTTTCGTCCCTGGGATGTTGGTAGGCTGGTCAGCTGTATAAAGGTTGACAAGTATGGGGCCCAACTTGGAACCTTGTGGAACTCCAGCGCTGATCGTCTTTCTTCGTGAATATTCTTTGTTTACCTGTACATAAGAGGATCTGTGGCTTAGAATTTTTGGTTAATCTTACCAAGTGTTCAGGTAGTCCTAGACTTGACAGTTTCAAAATTAGTCCTTTTATCGCCTTTAGAATGGCGAGATTTGGTAGCTTTTTAAGCACAAAGTTAGAAATACCATCATTTCCTGCTGACTTCTTAGAATTTCCTCCGTGAATTATGTCAGTTACTTCCTTGATGGAAGTAAAAACATCTCTAGTTGGTCCAAGTGCTAGATTGTCCTTATTAAAGTTGGTGACTGAAGTATTAGAGGCTGAAACTTCTTGAAACTTGTTTCCAACTTCTTCGATGAATTCAGGAAGGTGATTGGGCGGGCGATCCTTGAGGGTCTCTTCAAAATGCTTAAGGAGGGCTTTTGCTTTTTCGGTTGGTGTTGTCGCCGAATGTTGCCCGTGCATTAGAGAATCAGTAATCGAGCTTTATACCCAAAGAGCTGGTTAATTTTCTTGAAGGCATCGGGTCCCGGTTTGATGTTCGCAAGTATTTTCCTGAATTCATCCTCCTGGTGATGTTTTACTGCTGGTTGAGCATGTTGTTGGTGCATTAAAGTTCGGAGTATATGCGTCTATACTCCTCGTTCCCTCTGTGGAACAACCTGTGATATATCCGTTGAAGCTTTCTGCGGAGTCTCTGTCTGTGAGCATATATGGCCTGTATATGTTCCGGCATATTCGCATATCGGTCTCTGCTGGTTTTTGCAGTCTTAAGCTTTTCCAAGGCATTGTTAACTGTTGTCTTGAATTGGAGTATGGCACTATCAATTTCGCTGTTTGAGAGATTGCTGCTGGTTGGGACTTCCGGGAGATCTCTTTCAATTTCGGAACGGAATGTTCTCCAGTTCACCATGTTATACCCGATGTGAAACTCTTGTTCTGGTTGTTCGCAGAATATCCTTTGATTAGGTCTAACCATCACTTCTACTGCCAGATGGTCGAAATCACTATCGTGTGCTATGCAATTGTAGTTCCGTAGTTCAGGTAGAATGTTGATGAAGTTCGACGTAACCAGAAAGAAATCCAAATGAGATGGAGTTCTAGGGTATGTTGATTTTGGTTGAGACACGACAACCAAAGAGTGATGCTCAGGATTTCCCGATTAGCAGTGTTGGTGATGATGTGCAAATCGTGATGTATGTCGCTTCGGGAGTCGGGAGTTTATTAGATTAAGGAGGTCCTTTTTATCGGGTTGGTAATTTGAAACAGTTTGCGTTAACGGAGAAATTTTTGTTTTGCTTTTCTAGGCGTTTTCCGTAGCTTTGAGTATCCCTACTGTTTCTATGGAGAAGATTGAAAAGTAAGGATGAGGATGGATCTTTTCAGCAAATATGAGATCTCTAATTGAATTTACTGTAGCATACCCAGCGTTATCCTTTTGTTTTGATCCATCAGTAAAAGGAATCTCCCAGTAGATTTTAGGAAGGTGGTTCAACTATTCGTTAAACATTGCAAAATAAATTTCCTTAAGAGTTTCTTCTTTCTTAAATTGGAATAGTGTTGTATTAATTGAGGTGTAATTCAGTAGCCACGGCATGTGTTTTTCGAGGGTGGATTTTTTGAAAGTAAGTTTGAGTCCGATGTCTTTGGCAAATTTCAAGGCGCTGTACAGTGCTGATGGAACTTTGGGAGTTTTTTTCCTGTTCAAAATTTTGGTTGCATCAAGGTGGATTTTGGATGTAGGGGAATGGTATAATTTTGGTAGAAGCTGAGTTGTAAGATATTCTTTTCTATCTTCAGTGGATGAAAAGCCTCCTTCGGCGAGTAAGTTTTTAATTGGGCTGGTTCTGTAAGCTTTGAGACTGCATCGTATTGCTGCGTTGTACGGTGGTTGAATTATTTTAAGTGTCGATTTTGATGAATATTGCAGCCGAAAGAGGGGATCCTTGCGGAATGCCACCATCAAGATTGTAAATTTTTGCGTGATAGTTTTTAACCTTGGCACGGAATTTTCTATGAATAAGAAAAGATTTCATGTAGTTGTACATCTTTGGACCAATCTTCCATTGTACTTTTTTATTTAGGATTATGTGGATTCCTATTCGTTAAAAAGCCTTTTCAAATTCGACTGAAACAATTAAAACATAATTCCTGCAGGATAGAGCCGATTAAACGTATTCATCTATATGTAGTAGAGAATCAAATGTGCTTCGACCTTGTTTAAAAGCAACTTGATGCTAACCTTTTTGGAAATAATTTGTTCCATTAATTTGCTCATACATGGGGGAAGAGGAATAGGACAGTACCGCAGGCAATATCCTCTCAAAATCAATCGGTTTTGAGAAATATAGGAATGAGATAAGTTTTGGGGGGAATGGTACCCCCCTGCAACCCCCTATTCACTATTTGGTAGAGTATATGTTAAACTACTTTTATATAAAGTTTAAACTCTTTAAAAAGTTAAAACAAAAATCTCGAACTAATTTTTTTACGAGATTTTTTTCTAAATATGGTCTTTTGGGATTTTTGCCCATTCAAGATTTTTGTGGGTTCTAAATTTGTTTGCATTCTTGATTACAAATTTGTTTTTTTTCGAGATTTTTGTCATTCGAGATAATGTCATGATCACAAGTTTTCAAGAAGTATGTAGCTCTTCTGTCTCGTTGGATTTTAAAGAACTTTTAAACAATAAAAGGAAATGCCCCAAGAAATGCCAGCAATCCCAGACTAATACAGAACGAAAAATAAAGAGATTTCCATGTATCTCGAAAGTCTACTCGCAGAAAATATAATCTTTCTGGAAATTTAAATATTTTTTTTTTTGAGTTTTCTACCTTGAAGTGGATAGGTTACATTATTTAACCTGAAACTAAGCCTTCCAAGAGCCATACATTTATTAATTGGATTTCAAACTAAACGGTAACAAAATTAAAAAACGTTTAGCAGAATAGTTAATGATGTTTTTTTTTTTTTTTTTTTCAATTCAATTTTTATTAGTAGTTCAAACGTTACATTCATTTACAATAAATTATTTTATAATTTAATAGTTATAGAAATTTATTCTTTACACCTATAATATTTTGCATGTGGGTATGACAAAATTTGATTTAATTTTTTTTTTTTTTATAAGTATATTAATGATGTAATTAAGGAAAAAAGTAATTAGTTAATGAAATAACAATTAACAACAAAGTCATTAGAAGAAAAGAATATATAAGAAACAGATCTCAGGTGAAACCAGTAAGTTGATAACTGAAATTCGTGAAGATTGTTCTGTGTACAACACTGTTTCAAAAAATTTTAATATCGAACTATTTACCTTAAAGTTCTTACTAATTTTTAATTTGCAAAATAAATCAATAAAATAATAATCTGCCATGTCAGCAAGTGGACACGTCTTCAAAAACGACGGACATGCCACAAGTTTATCCGAAAAAATGTTGAGTTTCTATAAAGAACAAGAACTGTTTGACACCATCATATTAGCTGGGGATAATTGCGTTAAGATTCATGCCAACAGAGTCATCCTGTCCGCTTTTAGTGATTACTTTTTGGAAACATTTCGAGGAAGCCTTGCATCTTTAGACGGAAACGTAGTCGAACTCAAAGAAATCGAGCCCCTTGCACTAAAGCTGGTAATTGATTTCATATATTCGGGTTGCATTGAGTTGAGCTTGGAAAGTTCTGAAGACCTTCTTCGAATTGCAGCGTTTTTAAAAAATCAAACCTTGATCGATGGTTGCTGTGATTTTATCGAAAAGCATGGAATTAACAGGAACAACTGCATAAAATTGCTTTCCTTATCGAAAGAATTTAAGTTATCCGAATTGAAAGAGAGATCTTTAGCTTACACTTACAACCATTTTGAGGAAATATCAAAGGAAAAAGAAATCCTGCTGCTGAATGAGATTGAATTAAAGGATCTGCTATTTAACGATAATCCCCATGGAGACTTCGAAGAGCACGTCTTTCTGGCTATGGTAGCTTGGGTGGAATATGACAAGGTACAGCGGCAACACCTGTTATTCCAGCTCTTGAAAATGGTTCGGTATAAATATCTTAGCCCGAAGTTCATTGTTACACATAGGAGGTCTGTCTGCAAGACGGTGGAAAGCTACGAATTGATTTGCAGTTGGCTTCAATGGCACCTAGCACCAGAAACACTGGATATTGGAGAACAACCAATCAATTTGAAGCCCAGAAAAAGAGATGAAAAACTTGCTGTTGTATGCTGTTTAAACTATGAAGAAGTTGTGATTCAAACGTGGAATTCTGCGGAGGATTCGTGGTCAATCGAACGAAAAATACCTGTTTGGAAATCGAAAACTCATTATTCAGTGATTGAGATTGATGAAAGAATAATTATAGTTGGAGGTCAAATTGGTAATTCAGAAACAAATAGCGTGGAATGCTTAAATCTGCGCACCATGAAGTGGACTGATTTGCCACCAATGCGATATGAACGCAGGTATGGTCAGTTGTTCAATTTTAACGGGAATTTGGTTGTTTTTGGCGGTTACAATAGAAACTCTGTATTTATTTTTACGATGGAAATATATGATTTTTTAACCTGCAAGTGGCATGAACACCAAATGCCAGTACAATGGGAATATAGCGAAGTAGCTGCTTATAATGAAAAATTATACATTCTCAATTTTGAAAATGGCATTTTGCAATGCTATGATGACCACTCCAAAAAATGGACTTCGAAATCAATAATTAAAGAAGCTCTTACTGACTTTGGATTTGTTGCAGTTGGAGAATTTTTGTACGTTATTGGCGGTGAGAATGAACATATGGTTTCTACAAATTCTGTCAAACGTTACGATTTATCCAACGACACCTGGTGTAAAGTGAAACCATTGCCAAAACCCCAAAATCTCATAAAGACCAAAGTTTTCGATGATAAGATTTTAAATTTCTGTTTTAGTGAAAAATTTATAGAAGAATATAACCCTGAAACCGACACGTGGAGGACTTTAAGTCCTTTGGGAATCTGTGGTGAATATGTTGATACCTTTTGGTAGTCTTTAACACTCAAATTATTTGTAAAATATATAAATACAAAGTAAAGTAAATAAATACAAAATGTAAAATTGTAAAGTGTAAAATTTTGAATTATATTAAAAAAGTTATTTTAAAAAAGGTATTCTTAAACTGTTCCGGATATAGTAAACAGGGGAAGCTGTTTTCTTATACTTTTACGACCTTATATTTAGTTGGAAATCAATCGATCGATAACTAGATTTAATTTTTACTTGCGATTATAGGTACTATAAGGCAAGTTATGGATTCGTGCAAAAATATTAGTTCTAACAATCAAACATGACATTACGATGATAAGCAAGTCGAAAAAAGTGCTTCCGGAAATTCTGTCCATCTCTCTGTCTGTTCGCAATTCTATAGCCTAAACGGATGGGCCGATTTGCTTCAAACTTTTTTCAAATGCAGTTTTATCGTAAAACGTTATCCCGATTTCTATAAAATGTTGCACACAATTTAATTAATAATTTATTGAACAATTTTCAAAAACTTTTTTTCGTTTTTTTTTATTTAAAAAAAAATTGGTTTTCGAAATATTTTGAAAACTGGTTGATTGAATGCTTTATAAATAATTTTCCCAGATGAAAACTACAAAAAAAATTTAAATATTTTTTCAAAAAGTTTTTTTTTTTAAACTGGTTGAACAATTTTTAATATTTTTTTTCCTCTATAGACATTTAGTTCTCAAATTTTATTGCATACTTAGTTTTTCCGAGAAAACTCTTAAATTAATTAAAAAAAATAAAGAATTTTCGAAAAAAAAGGTTTTTTTTTCAAATTACATTATTTTTACTACATCGTTAAAATGTACATAAATTGGCCTTAAACTAACTTATAACTAAAATAAATCATGTCGCCTCAACAACAGGGGCCCGACGTACGTCAGATGACTTGAAACAATGCTATATTTTTACTTACATGATATTTTTGTTTGCATAATCTTTTAATTGAAATTCTTAATTATAATATCTGTCTTTTCTGGTGAAATGGATGTTGCATATGTTAAGGAGTCATCGGCATATAGCTTATAGCTTCGTTTTCGTCCCTGGGATGTTGGTAGGCTGGTCAGCTGTATAAAGGTTGACAAGTATGGGGCCCAACTTGGAACCTTGTGGAACTCCAGCGCTGATCGTCTTTCTTCGTGAATATTCTTTGTTTACCTGTACATAAGAGGATCTGTGGCTTAGAATTTTTGGTTAATCTTACCAAGTGTTCAGGTAGTCCTAGACTTGACAGTTTCAATATTAGTCCTTTTATCCAAACTGTGTCGAAGGCCTTTTCGATGTCCAGTAAACAGGCGACTGCCGTCTCTTTCCTGTTGAATCCGTTTGTCACATCGGAGTGCAGTCCAAAAAGCGAATGGATGGTGGATTGTCCTGCTCGTAAACCATACAGACATTCAGGTATGATTTCCCTTTTACTGAAGAAATCAAGAAGCTTTCTCAAGATAAGTCCCGCCAGTATTTTGCTGACACAGCATAGAAGCGAAATCGACCGATATCCCTCGACACTAGTCCTGGGGGTTTTCTTCGGAACGGGCAACACTTCTCCCGTTTTCCATGTTTCGGGGAAGTAGCCTTTATTCAGGCAATTATTGAAGATGATCGTCAGCAGTAGAATGGCGAGATTTGGTAGCTTTTTAAGCACAAAGTTAGAAATCCCATCATTTCCTGCTGACTTCTTAGAATTTCCTCCGTGAATTATGTCAGTTACTTCCTTGATGGAAGTAAAAACATCTCTAGTTGGTCCAAGTGCTAGATTGTCCTTATTAAAGTTGGTGACTGAAGTATTAGAGGCTGAAACTTCTTGAAACTTGTTTCCAACTTCTTCGATGAATTCAGGAAGGTGATTGGGCGGGCGATCCTTGAGGGTCTCTTCAAAATGCTTAAGGAGGGCTTTTGCTTTTTCGGTTGGTGTTGTCGCCGAATGTTGCCCGTGCATTAGAGAATCAGTAATCGAGCTTTATACCCAAAGAGCTGGTTAATTTTCTTGAAGGCATCGGGTCCCGGTTTGATGTTCGCAAGTACTTTCCTGAATTCATCCTCCTGGTGATGTTTTACTGCTGGTTGAGCATGTTGTTGGTGCATTGAAGTTCGGAGTATATGCGTCTATACTCCTCGTTCCCTCTGTGGAACAACCTGTGATATATCCGTTGAAGCTTTCTGCGGAGTCTCTGTCTGTGAGCATATATGGCCTGTATATGTTCCGGCATATTCGCATATCGGTCTCTGCTGGTTTTTGCAGTCTTAAGCTTTTCCAAGGCATTGTTAACTGTTGTCTTGAATTGGAGTATGGCACTATCAATTTCGCTGTTTGAGAGATTGCTGCTGGTTGGGACTTCCGGGAGATCTCTTTCAATTTCGGAACGGAATGTTCTCCAGTTCACCATGTTATACCCGATGTGAAACTCTTGTTCTGGTTGTTCGCAGAATATCCTTTGATTAGGTCTAACCATCACTTCTACTGCCAGATGGTCGAAATCACTATCGTGTGCTACGCAATTGTAGTTTCGTAGTTCAGGTAGAATGTTGATGAAGTTCGACGTAACCAGAAAGAAATCCAAATGAGATAGAGTTCTAGGGTATGTTGATTTTGGTTGAGACACGACAACCAAAGAGTGATGCTCAGGATTTCCCGATTAGCAGTGTTGGTGATGATGTGCAAATCGTGATGTATGTCGCTTCGGGAGTCGGGAGTTTATTAGATTAAGGAGGTCCTTTTTATCGGGTTGGTAATTTGAAACAGTTTGCGTTAACGGAGAAATTTTTGTTTTGCTTTTGTAGGCGTTTTCCGTAGCTTTGAGTATCCCTACTGTTTCTATGGAGAAGATTGAAAAGTAAGGATGAGGATGGATCTTTTCAGCAAATATGAGATCTCTAATTGAATTTACTGTAGCATACCCAGCGTTATCCTTTTGTTTTGATCCATCAGTAAAAGGAATCTCCCAGTAGATTTTAGGAAGGTGGTTCAACTATTCGTTAAACATTGCAAAATAAATTTCCTTAAGAGTTTCTTCTTTCTTAAATTGGAATAGTGTTGTATTAATTGAGGTGTAATTCAGTAGCCACGGCATGTGTTTTTCGAGGGTGGATTTTTTGAAAGTAAGTTTGAGTCCGATGTCTTTGGCAAATTTCAAGGCGCCGTACAGTACTGATGAAACTTTGGGAGTTTTTTTCCTGTTCAAAATTTTGGTTGCATCAAGGTGGATTTTGGATGTAGGGGAATGGTATAATTTTGGTAGAAGCTGAGTTGTAAGATATTCTTTTCTATCTTCAGTGGATGAAAAGCCTCCTTCGGCGAGTAAGTTTTTAATTGGGCTGGTTCTGTAAGCTTTGAGACTGCATCGTATTGCTGCGTTGTACGGTGGTTGAATTATTTTAAGTGAATATTGCAGCCGAAAGAGGGGATCCTTGCGGAATGCCACCATCAAGATTGTAAATTTTTGCGTGATAGTTTTTAACCTTGGCACGGAATTTTCTATGAATAAGAAAAGATTTCATGTAGTTGTACATCTTTGGACCAATCTTCCATTGTCCTTTTTTATTTAGGATTATGTGGATTCCTATTCGTTAAAAAGCCTTTTCAAATTCGACTGAAACAATTAAAACATAATTCCTGCAGGATAGAGCCGATTAAACGTATTCATCTATATGTAGTAGAGAATCAAATGTGCTTCGACCTTGTTTAAAAGCAACTTGATGCTAACCTTTTTGGAAATAATTTGTTCCATTGATTTGCTCATACATGGGGGAAGAGGAATAGGACAGTACCCATTGGTGGATGTTGTATTTTACTTAGGCTTGGGAATAGGTATCATCGTTGAGGTTTTCCATGTTTGAGGAATCCTACCTTGGTCAAAAATATTATTAAAAAGCGATATTAAGCGTTGTTTTAATAGTGGAGGAGTATTTATTAGCATTGGGTACGATATGCGGTCGAAACCAGGAGTTTTACCTTTTACTGAATTGAGACAATTTTAAAGTTCTATTAAGTTTATAGGGATTTCAAATAATTGAGTAAATGTGAGTGGATGTGAGTAAAATAGTTGTCATTTAGAACCGAGGCTTTTGAGTTACGGAATATGGGAGAAAAATTTGAATCATTAGAATAGGACGACCAATGTTTTGCAAAATGTTCTGAGATTTCATTACAATTAGTAAGAGTGGTGGATTCAGTTACAATGACCTTTATACCATATGGACAATAGCTACTGGTTAGTGTTCTCATGTCAGACCAGATGTTTCTGCTGTTGGATTTAGGATTTATTTGCTCTGTAATTTTTTATTAAATCAATAATTCGTTTAATAGTCCAGGCAAACTAAGCCTGAAAATAATATATAAATAAAAAAAAACATGTAGTTAATGGGAGGGGTCCTCTCTAGCCGCAAAACTCGAAAACGGTTCATCGTAGAAAAAAAAACTCAGAAGAAAAAATAAAGTTGATAAAATTTCTTAAAATTTACCATGGCAATATATATAAAAATAAGGAACCGTTTTTGAGATATACTCTTTGAAAAATGGACAATTTTTCAAGAAAACAATTATTTTGCCAAACTTGATGCTCTAACTCCTTACCATTTTCTTAAATCAAAAAGTTGTGGAGCGTTAAGTTGTAGAGAATCAAATTTCGCACAAGTTTGCATAAGTGTTAATTTATCTTTAGCAGTTCAAAAGATACAACGAATTGAAATATAACGATAAATGTCAAAACTTAGTCATAAAATAACAAATCTTATATTTCGCAATAATTCCCTTGTAAAATATACCCCCAAAAGCAGTATTTTGGTGATTTTTCGATTGTATGTTCAAATTCCGCGTCAAATGAGACCATAATAATATGTTTTCGGCCACCCACCCCCAAACTACATTATGTAAGAGTTGGACCAATTTTCAACATCTTTAATTTTTTCTCAAATAGCTTTGTAAATAAACTCTTTATTATAAGAGTAGTGCATATAAAAGTTGTAGAATTGAAGTCTGCTTCCTTGAAAATTAAAGCTAGGCAGAAAGCGCGCCGTTAGTGGCGACTCCGGTGCCGATAGCACCAAAGGCTGAGGACCTTTTAGCAATTAAAAGGCAGAGATTCGGGGCGAACCAAGAACCTTTCACGTCCACTCATTTCACTCCTGGAGGTGCAATAATTATTTTTTCTCACCTTATTTCTAGTGTATGGATAGAAGGTGTGCGGATAGCTGGATTCAATAGCTTTCTGACAGTGCACCACTTACGTAGGATGCCAAAATAACAAGATATAGGCAAGAAAGGCCTACCTGACAATGCAAAATTTACTCAGCTAGTATCTCTACATCTACATAACGAGATATAGGCATGAGAAAAATTGAGTGAAAATATTAAATTTTTTGACTCAATTTTTCACATGCCTATATCTAGTTATGTGGTGGTCGTAGGTGAATGGTTCTTGCAGTGTTAAATAGGTATTAATTTCAGCTACCCGATCCACATATGACAAATTACTTGACAAAATTCCTGCGCCTTCAGGAGCGGATTGAAGGTTCGCATTTTGGAAAATAAATTTTTCACTCATGCCTTCAGATGGTTATATCTCGTTTTGTAGATATTCTAGCTGAATATGTTTTGCATTATCATATAGGTATTGAATCTAGCTACTTGATCCATGCATCATTTTTTATGAATTTCTATACAAACAAATTCTGTTTTTTCGTAGCTTGAAAAAATGTTCGAATTGTGTTTGCACTTTATTTATCCGATGATACTATGTTATGGTATACATTATGTAAATAGAAAATAAATTGCACCACTGGATCGCACGTACTTGCTCATATGTGCGGTCACATTGTAGAATAAAATTTAAGAAAATTAAAGTTAACATCAAAGCATTTACTCGACTTTTGTGACTTTTGATTTTTTTAATAAAGTACGTTAAATTGTATTGAGTGAAATAATTTAAACGCCATTTTATTTTATTTAGAAATGTTAAAAAGTGTTAATTTTTTTTCAAAATCCTAGGAACGGTTTTTAAATAAAACGGTTTTTTCATACTTCAGCTTTAGCTTCACCATTGTGTTCAGCCAGTAAGAATACAAACTTAAACACAAAATTAACTGTCTGTCTGTCTGTACGGATGAATTTTGGACTGAAGCCTAAACGGTTGGGCCAACCGTCTTCAAATTTAGAACTTAAGGTTATTTTGACATTCTTCAAAAGAGCTTTTTTCAGTTTCTTTTTCAGCTCAAAAATTAACGGTATACCTGTCATGTAACCCTTATGTAAAGGTTATTTTTTTTTTTTGAAAACGCCTCCAAGCATCTGTATGAAACAAAAATCTGCGCACTTTTTTACATTTGTTAAAGAAATAAAATGGAGTTTAAATTATTTCACTCAATACAATTTAAAGTATTTTATTCGAACAATCAAAAGTCAGAAAAATCGAATAAAAATGCTTTGATGTTCACTTTAATTTTCTTAAATTTTATTCTACAATGTGACCGCACATATGAGCAAGTACGTGCGATCCATTCAAGCAATTTATTTTCTTTTTCAATAAACACTGGAATTTTTTTTAGGAATGACCTAACCTGCTTTGGGCAGAAATGAAAACTGGTAATGGCAATTGTAATTTATTGTAATTCTTTGAACTGTGCCCTTGGTAAGGTTAAACGATTATAATTTATTATAGGTATACAGTGCATTCCACAAATTATGATAGGGAAAAATGATACTCGTTTTTATAAACGATTTTCGTTTTCCTGCCGCTCGTCAGAAAGGGCAAGAGTACGATAACTTAGGCGCCAAGAAATAATAACGGTTTTTTGTAGAACAGTTCAATACATTTTTTTCTATGGGAGGGGGGGTCTATCTCCCCCCGTTTGGGCGGTAGGGGCATTTTCATAAAAAAAGTACTTAAAGAATAAAAAAATTATACAAAACTAACGATAATACTTACAGGTAAGTTTTATACTTTTTTTTAAAGCCAATACTCCGTTCTATTTGCTAATTTTTAAATCAAGTGAAATCTATGCACAATTTTTGAAAAAACAAATTTTAAACTCAAAATTTGGGAAAAAAAACATAAAAAAAAGTTTAAAGTGTAATTTTTCAAAACTGTAAAATTATATATTATTTTTTTTTCTAAAATTCATTGCTCTTATTAATTCTTAATCAATACCTGAAAACTAGATGATTTTATGTCTTCTAGTTTTTGAGAAAATTAAAAATTACTAAAACTATTTTTTTTATGTTTGTTTTATTTTATTTATTTTTATTTTATTTGCTTTTTTGCTTGCTTATACATTACGGCGGCCGGCGTATAAACAGTGAGGTAGCAACCCCCCTGCTTGGGCACATTATAGGATTTGGGGTAGGTGAAAAGTTTGGTATATACCGTTATTTTTGTATAATTTTTTTATTCTTTAAGTACTTTTTTTATAAAAATGCCCCTACTGACCAAACGGGGGGAGATAGACCCCCCTCCCATAGAAAAAAATTCTTGTATTGAACTGTTCTACTAAAAACCGTTATCATTTCTTGGCGCCTAAGTTATCGTACTCTCCCCTCAGAAAGTGACGAAATTGTCTTCCAGCAATCCACGAAGTGACATAAATGCATATCCATAACACCAATTGCAAAACTAATACGCTCATCAAAAATTAATTTTCAGAATTCGTTTAAACAGCTATGACCTATTACGGAACTGCAAGGAGTTTGATTTTATTCCAAGAAGCACAACTTATCGTGATGTTTACAAAGCACCTCAACCATTTGTAGAGAAAACAGATTGTTGTGAAACAGTCTTGGATCCACTTCTTAATCGTATTCCCAAAAATGATTTCGAAATGCTTCCGTCATCAAGAAACAAATTTATGGATGACCATCTAGTGATGCCGGACGAAGGCAGAAAGAAAATCAATTTTCTTCGACAGCTGCGGTAACCATGAACAAATTTTCAAATTTTCAAATTTGTTATACTTTTTTCTTATTTATTTCAGTAATTCCACAAATATTTTACAATAAAAGAATTAAATTGCAGTACATATCATTTTTGAAAATAAAATACGGAGCTTTCAATTAATATAAAAGCTTTATGCACACTTTAAGCACATATTTAAAAAAGCTTTTAGCAAATGCCAAAACCTCAGTGCTGAGTAAGTTATAAGAAAGTAAAGCTCTTTAAGTAGTTGTTAATAAATTGCAGAAGATGTCATTGACGTTACATAGGCCTGTGCTTATAAAAAAAAAAAAAAAGAATTAATTGGGTTTATTTGAAGATGGTTCCCATCCACTGTCTTTAAATATAGAAAGGGTGATTCAATAAGAGGTTCCTGAAATTTTTTTTTCATTAAAACACATGATTTCAATGTATTGAAGAAAACCTTTATTTGAAGTGTTTGACTTTGGTTCATGCCATGTAGTCCAGTCGACAGGTCGTTTTCTGAACGAACATACCTGAACTTGATAGGTTACTTTTCGAAATCTGAAATGAAAAAGGACAGTGAACTAAAGACGAGTAGATACAAGACATATGTACATAACCACCAAAGAGGAATAAAAAGGGATGGACAATGTTTCATACGTCTTACTTTCCAATATCCATTTAAATGTAAGTTTTTTTAAATCAAGTTTAGCATTCTTGAATAAAAAAAAATTAGATAACATCAAAAATGACATTACGATCATAGAGAAACCTAAAAAAGTTAGTTCAAAAAATATCTGTCCGTCTATATGTGATTTTTTTTTTTTTTTTTTTTTTTTATAATTAACCGCGCGCACAAGGGACTATTTGTTTCCCTTTTAATGTAACACACTGCGTGGGCATTAGGAAGATAGGGAGGGGATAGATAGGAGGTGTCGATTAACATTGGTTTTGAATGTTTGCAAATTGAAATGGCAAGGGAAAATCTCGCCGGGTAAACCATTCCAAAGTCGTGTTGTACGGCTAAAAAAAGAATCCCTATATTTCACGGTACGTCCGAAATTGGGCTCAAGTTGAACTGATGGGCATTCCTAGCAAGACGAGTATTACGGGCGAAACTTTTAAGGGGAGGAATGCAGCTGGCTACCTCGAGTGAACATTTTTTATAAAAGAAACGATAAAATAAGGAAAGACATGAAACATTGCGTCGGTGTTCGAGAGGGGCAATTGTTTCAGCGGTAGTTCTATTTCCTATCAATCTTAACGCTCGATTTTGTATTCTATCAAGCAGGTGAAGCGATGTTTGTGAAGCACCTGCCCACAGGTGGGAGTTATACTCGAGTTTAGGGCGTATAAACGCATTATAAATTGTAGCCAGATCAGATGGGGAAAAATACTTCTTACACCGATACAGAAAACCTAAGCACTTAGCAGCATTCTTAGCGATTTCAAATATATGGTCGTTCCAACGGAGGTCGTCGTTGACACACATACCGAGTACTGAGAGCTTTTCGGTTTCTTCGATGTAAGTGCCATTCATGGACAATGGCGTTAGGGGTATGTTAAGCTTTAACGACAGAAGACAGCATTCAGTTTTCGAAGCATTAAACTCCACACGATTCCTATTACCCCATTTGACAATGCTGTATAAATCGGAGTTTAATGAGCTTAACATACGGCACCGTTGCAATTGTACGTCCGAAGGCGAAGGACGTGAATTATCGAACGAATATGAAAAGCTGAGGGTAGAGTCGTCAGCAAAACAGTTAAGTGGATTAGAAGTAACAGACAGAAGATCATTTATAAAAATGAGGAAAAGAGTCGGAGACAGAACAGAGCCCTGGGCCACACCAGCAAATATTTTGTTATTGTCGATGAGCGTTGGAACCTTTGAATTTGGTTTGTGTGGTTCTATTAACATACCTCAGAGTTTATACCATATAGCTGTTAAGTAAAAACTTCTCCGGCAACGGTGGCAATGAACGTGATAAAAAATTAAGAGTATTTTTGTAGGTAATGGCTTTCATTTGATCAAAAACAATTTTAGCAGAAAAGTCTATTAAAAATACCTTTCATATAGCTTTTTTTAAATTTTCGGCTTCCGGTAACGGCTCAATGGATTTATATCAAATTTTATATTTGAAATAAAATAGTTAGCCTAATTAATTCTGAGTACTAGCATTTTGAATATTTTTTTTTCTATTTGAATTGAATATTTTGTAAATTAAAAAAAAAAAATAAAAATTAAAAAAACAAAATTTTATCAAAATCGGTCCTACAATTTTCGAAATGCTTGTCATTTTTAATTCAATTAATTTTGCATTTCAAAATCTGTGGCAAAAAATAAGCAATTCTGTTTTCGTTCATTTTTCCGGACAAATCTGAATATGTAGAAGCAAATTTATATAAAATGATCTTGGTGGATCCTTCATATAGCGTTTTTTCGTTCTGTTTTATATACCCTGGATAGGTGCAGCTGGCCGATGTAAAGGCATCCTTACACCATATATCCTTACAAGCAGAAGGAATATCAACACTTTCGTCTTTTCTTCATTTTTTGGGGTTAAATGTGGATGTGCACAAGCATTTACAAAAAAAAGAAGAAATCGCCCTTTTAACTTTTTTGTATTTTATTCGTCATTATTATTTTCTTCTTTTTGCAAGGGGATTTTGAGAACGGGATCTTGTCTCGACAATAAGTAAACTGCAAATGAAATTTTTCATTTCGATCAAGATTTTGTAAAATTAAATCGGTCGTGAAATTTATAATAAATTCGTTGAGTGCAAAACTATAATTATTAATTATAAAAAAAAAATAGAATACAATTTAAAGTGTAATTTCATTTAATATTTATAATAATAATAGTAATTTCATTTAATATTTTAATATTTTTTTCTTTTCGAACAGGAGAACAACGGTAATTTTAATAATAATTCTAAAATTGTTCATAATAAGGCAATTTGAATTTATTCACGCACTTGTGTGCACCCATTTTTGTGAAGGATTCCCGAGTTATAAATGAATCATTAAAACGATTCTAAAAAGTGTTCCGCTTCCCAGGACTTTGGATATGAATTGAATCTAAAATGAATTATTTTTTGGTTCATGTAGTGGTTATTTAAATGAATACATAACATAGGCGCTTGTGCTTGTCCATCTTGAGTCATAAAAGAGTATTTTAAATGGTTTGAAACAATTAATTTATTATTCACTTAAACGAATAGTGAAATACTATTTACCTTCGTTTTAATGAACCATATTCCGACAATTTACATGATTTAGAAAACCTTCATTAAATGGCCATTTAAATGAATACATAGACGCTTGATTTCAGGGTCATAAAAAAATCATTAAAAAGGTTCAAAGATGTGTTCTGCTGCCCAGGAGAATAGATACGAATCGGATATAAAATGAATTCAGTTTCGGACGTTTTCTTCATTTTGGTGAATTATTTTTAATTCGTTTATGAAGAGAAAAATTTGCTGGGCTAGCATAAGAAGAAGATCTTGCGACCCAGCATTTTTTAAAATTTTATTCGACGATGTGACCGCACATATGAGCAAGTACACGTACCTGTCGTGCAATTTTTTTTATTTTCATTTCATTTCATTCAAGAAAAAAAAATGCGGCACCAAACATCTTGGTAAAAATCAGCGGACAGTTTCTTATAGCTGTGTACGGAGGCAATCCTGCCACCGAAAAGTCACTGAATGCGTATCGAAACAAATATTTCATCAAATCTGCAACCAAAATGACACCAAACATTGTCACAATTTCTTCAACTCAAGCTGCAGCTGTGGTTGCCGAAAGGCTGGACTTCATTACTCATCGGTTTGAAGGAGAGCTCTGTACAAATTTTTTTTGAAATTGTTGCTGATTTCGATGATAAAAATATAGAAGCTGAAAACAACGAAAAAACTCTACTGGGCGGTTATTATTTCTTTAGAAAATGCAAAAAAGCGTAATATAGTTTTTTTTAATCATAGGAACGGTTTCAAAAAAATGAAAAAACACCCCCAAGATACTACCAAATAAATAATAAATACCAAGTTTGAAATCAGACCATTCGTTTAAGTTGTAGAGGTGCGAACAGACAGACAGACAGACGGACGGAATTTCCGGACTTACTTTTTTGGAATGTTCTATCATCGTAATGTCATGTTTGATTGTTAGAATTTTTTTCGTTTTTCATTTTTGCTCTAGGTCGAAAAATAACGGTACCTGCCATACAATCTTTAAAAAAAAGTTTGATTTTCTCGAAAACGGTTATAACGATTTTGATAAAACTTTCTTGGTGCTATTTTTAACTTGCGATTTAGGTACTAAAATGCAAGTTAACTAACAATCAAACATGATATTACGATAATAGAGAAGTTGAAAAAAGTGGGTCCGGAAATAACGTCCGTCTGTCTGTCTGTCTGTCTATTCGCGCCTCTACAGTCTAAACGGATGCGCCGATTTGCTTCAAACTTGGTATTTAGTATTTATTAGGTAGTATCTCGGGGGGTGTTTTTCATTTTTGCTCTAGGTCAAAAAATAACGGTACCTGCCATACAATTTTTAACAAAAAGTTTGATTCTCTCAAAAACGGCTATAACGATTTTGATAAAACTTTTAGTGTGCAATTTTTTTTTACAAAAATACATGTTTCAGTTAGAACAATTTTTTTTGAAATTTGTACTATAACGGTATCTCTCATATAACCGGTTTTTTCAAATGCGGTTTTATCGTAAACTAATATCCCGATTTCAAAAAAATTTTGCACACAGGAAGTCATTTATAATTAAATTAATATTGCATTTCAAAATTTTCAAAAACTTTTTTTTTTGATTTTTTAAAATTTTGTAAAAAAAATTGGTTTTTGAAATATTTTGAAAATGGGTTGATTGAATTTTTTTAAATAATTTTCCCAGATAAAAACTACAGATTTCCTTATATTGACACACTAGAACAAATTTTAAAATATTTTTCGAAAAGTTTTTCAAAAAAACGACTTCTTAAAAAAACTGGTCGAACGATTTTCAAAATTTTTTTTCTTCGATAGACATTTAGTTTTCAAATTTTATTGCATACTTAGTTTGTCCGAGAAAGCTTTTAAGCTAATTAAAAAAATGAAAGTAGTTTAAAAAAAAAATATTTTTTTTTATTTTAAGAGACGTGTGGTTTTCAATCTGGCAATACTTCTTTCGGAGTTGGTCTTTTTGACAGCTGTCACTTGATTTATGCAAATCCTTTTCTTTATAATCAAGCTAAATTCTTGGCCATAACATTAAACTATTATCGTTTTATTTCTTCTTGAAAACCACACGTCTAAAAAAGCACCCTTTATATACATACATATGCAGCCACTAAGCAATTATCTAACATAGGAACACGTTCTTGCATTTTTTTAAAATTTATTCGACTATGTCACCGCACATATGAGCAAGTACGTGCGATCCAGTCGTGCAATTTATTTTACAACAATATATCTTTCAGTTAGAATGATTTTTTCCTAATTTGTTGTTGAAATTTGTTGTTGAAAAAAACCGGTTCTATGAGAGGTACCGTTATAACGTGTCATAGAAAACGCGTAAGTGAATTTGTTTTTAAATTTTGTTTTTAAATAAATGCATTTTTTTTTTATTTTTACCAAAAGTTGTTAAATAAAAACCGTTTTATTTAAAAATCGTTTCTACGATTTTGAAAAAAATCACACTGTTTTACATTTTTTTATAGAAATAAAATGGCGTTTAATTTTTTCCGCTGAAAACTCCTATGTACTTTTTTCGAACAATCAAAAGTCACAAAAATCCAATAAAAAACTTTGAAGTTCTTTTTATATTCATCAAATTTTATTCGACGCTGTGACCGCACATAAGAGCAAGTAGGTGTGATCCAGTCGTGCAATTTATTTAATTTTGAAAAAAAAATGTTTATAATCGGTTTTTAGATTTAAAAAAAAAAACGCAGTTAAGTACAATGAAAGTCACAAACTTATGAGTTCTAAAAATATGACTTTTTTGCTTTAAATTCATGTTTCACAAGATATATTTAAAAACTGAAGGTTTTTGTGAATTATCTGTTGAAAATCCATATTTTTTTAAGTTTAAAAGCATTTTGTCGGGATCTGACTCTCCGATATAAGAAAAGCAACAATTGACAGATAAGAATTGGTGGAGTCCTGCTTTGACCCCCATTTTGAAATCAGGTTTTAGTCAATATCTGCAGAAGGCAATAAAGATAAATCGATTTTTTGGAGTATTAAAATTAACCGACTCTTGACTTGTAACAATTAGCCAACTAATTAAAACGCAGTACTTGACTTCTGTTACATTTTAATTCAAAATAATTTCTTATTCTAGTTGTAATTTGTCTCCTATTACTCACCTTTCTTTGAATTAAAGTCTCTTTTACCAAAGCTGTACAAGCCAACACAAGCTTTTCAAAAACAATTGCTCTTCTCATTGTGGCACCTTGAACTTGACACTCACACGATTCGACTTTAACTGAACCATAAAACCATATCATTTTGTATTGTCATTAATGTAATGAATCGTCTTTCGTCCTTATGTGAAAGTAGTCATATGTTTTAGGTTGTTTATCATTCTCATTTATATTTTAAAGTTTCCCACTCAATAATAATTTCAAAGTAAGATGATATTTTTCATTAAACTTAATTGTTGAATGTCATTACCAAAAAGTTGCGTGTTCAATGATTATAACAATTTTCTTTATGTGTTATGTGATATAGAAGTATCTACTCATAAATTGATCAACGGGTTAGGATTGTAAAGTAAGTTTTCCAATAAGGACGTGAGAACTTTTATTTTTAAAATAAAACGCAAACCATTTGAGATATTTCAGAAACCTTATTATCGGCTTTAAGTACAATCAAAACATTTATGAATGGAACTCGACTTCGTTCATATGGCCACCGCGGGCACGTTTGGAACCAATCGACTGGCCCATTACTTGAGATAACACGCTCATCAAACTTACTTTTGAATGAATCGATTGTAAGGCCCAATAAAGTCGCCGGCATGCAAACCGCACCAGTTATTGTTTGTGGATGAAGTGGTGATTCATGAAGCAAATGTGGATTTTCACCCGACCACATTTTGCTTATTGACGAACAAATTGATGAGCCGAAAATAAGCTTCGTCACTGAAAATGATTTTGCGATGAAATTTATCATCTTGACGCATCTTCCTCACAGCCCAATCGAACGTACGTCGCTTCAAATGGTCCATCGGCTTCAATTCTTGAGAATGGAACTCGACTTCGTTCATATGGCCACCGCGGGCACGTTTGGAACCAATCGACTGGCCCATTACTTGAGATAACACGCTCATCAAACTTACTCTTGAATGAATCGATTGTAAGGCCCAATAAAGTCGCCGGCATGCAAACCGCACCAGTTATTGTTTGTGGATGAAGTGGTGATTCATGAAGCAAATGTGGATTTTCACCCGACCACATTTTGCTTATTGACGAACAAATTGATGAGCCGAAAATAAGCTTCGTCACTGAAAATGATTTTGCGATGAAATTTATCATCTTGACGCATCTTCCTCACAGCCCAATCGAACGTACTTCGCTTCAAATGGTCCATCGGCTTCAATTCTTGAGTCAGCTTGATCTTGTATGGGTGTAAACCAAGATCCTTACGCAAAATACGCCATAATGTGGCCCAATTCTTGAGAACGCCGTGGAATCGACTGATTTTTTTTAATAATTAACGCGCGCACAAGGGACTATTTGTTTCCCTTTTAATGTAGAACAGACGCGGGCATTAGGAAGATAGGGAGGGGAGATATAGAAGGTGTCGATTAACATTGGTTTTTAATGTTTGCAGATCAAAATGGCAAGGGAAAATCTCGCAGGGTAAACTATTCCAAATTCGTGTTGTTGGGCTAATAAAAGAATCCCTATATTTCACGGTACGTCAGAAATTGGGCTTAAGGGTGAACTGATGAGCATTCTTTGTGAGACAAGTATTACGGAAGAAACTTTAAAGGGGAGGAATGCAGCAGGCTACTTCAAGCGAAATTTTTTTTATAAAAGAACCGATAAAATAAGGAAAGACATGAAACATTGCGTCGGTGTTCGAGAGGGGCAATTGTTTCAGCGGCAGTTCTATTTCCTTTCAATCTTAACGCTCGATTTTGTATTCTATCAAACAGGTGAAGCGATGTTCGCTAAGCACCTGCCCAGAGGTGGGAGTTATACTCGAGTTTAGGGCGTATAAACGCTTTATAAATTGTAGCCAGATCAGAAGTGGAAAAGGCTTCTTGCATCGAAACAGAAAACCTAAGCACCTAGCAGCATTTTTAGCGATCCAAATATATGGTCATTCCAACGGAGGTCGTCGTTCACACACATACCGAGTACTGAGAGCTTTTCGGTTTCTTCGATGCCTTGGAGATATCAAGAGCAATAATCCTACTTTCACCAAAGCGATGTAAAGATTTGTTCCATTGTTCGGTGAGAATGAGATATGCAATCAGATCACCAGTAGAGCGATTACTGCCAAAGCTATACTGACGGTGGTGAAGAAGCTTTCGGTTTTCGAGATATTCCTTAAGCTGACGGTTAATCAGCGTTTCTCATAAGAGACACAACGACTGGCATAAAACGTAAGATTTTAATTTAATATATTATTTATTAAATTATTGGTAATAAAGATATTGGTCTGTTAGTAAGACTTCTTTTCATTAAGAGTTTTCCCTGGTTTTGGGACCATAATGACTTCGGTCAAAGTTCTAAAAGTTCTAAAAATGTGACATCTCGAATTCGGAAGTTTTCAGAGCTCCAATAAGTATCACCGGGTTTATTCAACAACTGCTCACCGTCAAAGGGTTTGAAAGTTTCCTCGAGATGATCGGCAAACAGTTCTTGTTTTAGCCCAGTCTCAATTGTTTGTTTGAATTGGTGCGGATTGTAATTTGGGTTTTTTAACATCTTTAATAGCCTTCCACAGAGAGTAATTCGTACTTTTTTCTTCGGAAAGACCTTCGAGATAAGTAGAAATCTCACGGTTTTTTGAATCTCTGATTGCATTTTTCAGTTTACTGGAGAGGTATTTCAAAATAGTTTTGTGTTGAGGAGCACGGGAGTGCTGCCATTTCTTACGTGCTTTTCTTTTTTCGAGTATAAGTTATTTAACTTCAATTGAAACATTTTGCACGTTAGGAATTGAATTTCTGCTATTTTGCGGAGTGCTCTTCCAGGCAGCATCTTGAACGATTTTAATAAATCTATTGACTTCATCTTCTAATTCAAACGGAGTTTGCAATGATGCTTCAAGTGCAATAGCATCTTTGCAATCTGCACGAAACCCTTCCCAATTCGTCCCGTTGTTTGTCAAAAATGGCGCACTTTTTTTCATTATTAGGCTTCCACTTACTGTCCACATGACTGGTGAGTGATCAGTAGGAAGATTATAGCAATCCTCGATCTTGGTATAGTTTTTATTAAAACCCTTTGCGATAAAAAAGTCAAGTAGATTTGGAGTTTTGGCTACATCCGTAGGCAAGTAAGTTGGTTTTTCGGTCGATAAAAAGTCAGCACTAGTTTCCATACATGCTTTAAAAAGTTGTCTCCCTCTGGTTTGTATGCGTCTTGATCCCCAAAACGTATGTTTTGAATTAAAGGCACCGCCTATAATAAACTTTCAGTGCTATATGTCGAACGTCTGTATTTTATTTCATTTTTGCTCTAGGTCGAAAAATAACGGTACCTGCCATACAATCTTTAAAAAAAAGTTTGATTTTCTCGAAAACGGTTTTAACGATTTTGATAAAACTTTCAGGGTGCAATTTTTTTACAACAATACATATTTAGGTTAGAACGATTTTTTTCAAATTTGTTCTATAACGGTACCTCTCATATAACCGGTTTTTTTCAAATGCGGTTTTATCGTAAACTATTATCTCGATTTTAATAAAATTTTGCACACAGGAGGACATTTATAATTCAATTAATATTGCAAATCAAAATTTTCAAAAACTTTTTTTTTCGATTTTTTAAACTTCTCTAAAAAAATTTGGTTTTCGAAATATTTTGAAAACGGGTTAATTGAATTTTTTGAAATAATTTTCCCAGATGAAAAATACAGATTTCCTTATAATGACATTCTAGAAAAAAATTTAAAATATTTTTTTCGAAAATTTTTTCAAAAAAACTGGTCGAATGATTTTCAATACTTTTTTTCCTCGATAGACATTTAGTTTTCAAATTTTATTGCATACTTAGTTTTTCCGAGAAAACTTTTAAGTTAATTAAAAAAGTGAAGGATTTTTCTATAAAAGAAATATTTTTTTATTTTAATAGACGTTTGGTTTTCAATCTGGCAATACTTCTTTCGGAGTTGTTTTTTTTTATAGCTGTCACTTGGTTTATGCTCAGTTTGCTTTGCCATTTCATAACGAATAGACTTATTCCCGAACAAGTTTGTAAATTGTGCAAATTTACTACCAAAATAATGGTTCGTTTCGGTGGAGCAGAGCATCGAAGAAGACCCGAATGAGTCTATCCGCCATCGCGCGCAACAATTAGAGATGTGCGCATCCTTGGTTTGCAGGCTTACAAAATCCAACTTGTGTAAGAATTGAAGCCGAACGACCATCAAGCGCGTCACACGTTCGGTAAATGGGCCCAAAACGAAATGGCCACCGATCCCGATTTTCACAAAATTGGGCCTCGGCTGGAATTTATTCGAGCCAGCGGCGGCGTAGAATGTCAAAATAACCTTAAGTTCAAAATTTTAAGACGATTGGTACAGACGGACAGACAGACAGACAGACGGACAGAATTTTGCCAGTAACTCAAATATGTTTCTCTATCATCGTTATGCTATGTTTGATTGTTATCTCAACATTTTTAATCTGCACGAATGCATAACTTGTATTATAGTACCTATAATCGCAAGTAAAAGCCGAAGAGAAAAAAAAGCTTTTACTTAACGGTCTTATGCCAGGTAGCGTTAATATTTGAGCTAAAAAAATTTTAAAAAAGGTCTCTGTAGAGTGTCAAAATATCCTTATGTTCCAAATTTGAAGATGATTAGCCAAACCGTTTAGGCTGTAGTTCAATATACATCCGTACAGACGGACAGACAGACAGACAGCTTAAAGAATTTTTATAAAAAAATATGGGTACTATTCTAGATGTATAGGTTATGTTTTGGTAAAAAAAAAATTAAAGATGGTTGGCTAAAAACATTACCTCCCATAGAACCGTTTTTTTTTCTTTGATTTCTCGAAAACTGATCATCCGATTTCAATCAGAATTGATATTCAGGAAGATGTTGGTAATTTTATTTTAAAATATTTTCGAAAACTTTTTTTTTTGTATTTTTAATAATTTTATTATTTTTTTTTTTAAATCAATATTTTGAAAACAGGTAGATGGATTTTTTTTAATTTTGTTTTTAAATATAAATTATTTGTTTGCTTAAGTTTGCATTCTTATTTTTTTTTTTTAATTTTTGAAAAAAGTTATTTAAATAAAATCGTTTTATTTAGAAACCCCTCCTACGTTAAAAAAAATCACACTTCCTTACATTTTTTAAAGAAATAAAATGGCGTTTAAATTTTTCCGCTGAAAACTATTTTACGTACTTTTTTCAAACAATCAAAAGTCAGAAAATTCGAATAAGAATTTTGAAGTTCCTTTAATATTTTTCAAATTTTATTCCAAGCTCTGACCGAACATAAGAGCAAGTACGTGCCATCCAGTCGTGCATACATCTATGATCTATTTTTTATAGTTTTGCTAATAATGGAATGTGAATATAACTATTTAGAACATTGATTACTCTAGCCGTCTATTACGTGACAGCTATTCTAATTTTTTTGTAGGGCCATTTAAATTTTTTTTTCAGAATGAATAGGTAATATAAAAGACTAATGTATATGTATAAGGTGTTGAATAAAATAAGTACATGAAAGAAGTTGAAATTGTCTGTACGTTACCATGGAATGTTTAACCCGACTGGACTAATAAAAGGTTTTTCTTTAATTATGCTAATTATCTCCCATCTTATTCTTTCTAAACAAAATTCTTCCACTCTTCTTGTAAAAAAGGCCGAAATAATGTTTGACTATAACAACATAAAACAATAAAATCGCAAATAAAAATCATTAACAGAAACTTTTTCAGCTATTTGATTAAAGCAAATTACTAGCATGCATACACTCTCTACCTCTTGAATCAGCTTTCCATTCAAATTGAATTACACGTCATAATATCCTTCATGAGCCAAAACCCTACCTCCAGCCACTTCATCTAACAATAAGCAACTGTTCATTATTCAACAACAGCAGGAGTAGAGGACGAGTAGCTCTATCACTCATCAAATGCCACTCTATCGACCTATTACGCAATTTACACCTGATGATGTCGGTCTTTCCGAAGCAGACACACAGGACTCACAACACGCACCCTTGGCGCTATAAATTATGACTATTCTACAGCCACGTGTGTTCGGTACCAAGGACCGTCAATCCACCCATATACTTCAATAATTTGAATAGTAATAATAATTGTTGTTGTTCTCGCAACTCAGACGCCATTATGCATTTCCGGAAACTGGTTTGGGAGTTGGGACAATAACAGCTGACGCACTTGCCTTGAATATTTTATAGCGCAAGGGGGCTTTCTCTATATTACTGTCAAATTTCTTGGCCGACATATCTACATACATTTTTATAAGGAAATACCCAGTTCTGGTTGTGTATGTAATGATAATGAGGATAGCATTGGCATTGGATATGGGCATGGATATGGGACGACTTAAAATGCCAGGAAAATAGAAAAACCTATATCCTACTCTGATCCTTCGACCACTTCCAAACATGTGTGGCAGATAACAAATTAAATCCAACTTAGACGGGTGGGTCCTGGAACCTTTTTCCCATTTCAAAATGTGTCCGAAGTAAACGAAAGTCGACACGGCGAAACGTTAACCTTAAATGTAAAATTGGCTTCGGAAGTAAATAACATACATACGTAAGTTGTCAACTGCTGGTTTCGACTAAAATGCTGCTGTGGTTTGGGGCATATAGGGGTTATCTGAACAATAGTATTGGGTTAAGGTCAGTTGGAAGGGTTGGAATAATTGAAAGAAGAAATACATTCCCTTTGTGTAATGGTCGAGAATGGAAAAAGCTAAAACCCAGCTAGATGGTTGCATATCCTGGTATAAGGGTGACTTTTTGACTCACCGAATCAGGGTTAAATTTATCGGGCAATGGGCTTAAAGTTGTTAAGAGAAATAGAGTAATATTGAAAAGATGCCCACAGAAAAAGTTATGGGGGTTAACATTTTGGCGACAAGAAAAAAATGGGTTGAAAAGAGTATTTTTACCCATTTTAAGCAACGGACACACTTTTCACCGTTCTTAGTTTTCTAATAGTGTAATTTAGCCAAAGTTGCAGTTGGAGTTGTAATAGTATTAGAATTTTTAGTTATGGTTGCACAAAGTACGGTAAAAATAAACACCCTTTTGAAAGTCGCTTTAACTTTTACAAATGGTTAAAATATCAATTCTGTTTTGATATTTGTGAAGTCCTGGGAAGGAGGCCATAGCTATTATATATGATAGCCATTTTGTTTTTTTATTTTCGGTTATTTTCATTTTGTTCTTTTTTTGGTTTGCAGATTTTGATCCAAAATTAATTCAAAATGCGTAGAAGACATGTAGCTAAAGTTGAAAACGATACAATGTTGTCTGATTCGGAATCCGACATTCATGAGGGTTTTGGCACTGATAATGATTCGAATGAAGATCCTGCTTGGCACCCGAAAGAAAATTCATCGGAAGCAGATGAGAACGTTTCGGATGTTATTAGAGACATTCTGTTGGAGGAAGAACATGAAGGTTTACATTCGGATGATGATGATGGCACAAGAAGTCTTCATCAGTGTAGTGAGTACGCTGGTAGGCACAAAGCCTTCGATTTTGTCGGGAAAAAAGGTGTTCAAATCGAAATTTCGAATCAAGCCTCACCTAGTGACATCTATTCCCATATTGCGGACGAAGCTCTGATAAAATGTTTACCTAGTTGATGAAACTAACCGTTTTGCGGAACAGATCATCACCCCCAAACGGAGGTCCAAGCATGGTCGGATGAACCAGTGGACTCCAACTGATGCAGCAGAAATAAAGAAGTTCTTTGGATTGATGATGTGGATGGGTTTGGTAACTTTTGGCCGAATGGAAGAATAATGGGAAATAAAAGGCATATACAACATGACGCTGCCTAGGAATATTATGTCCAGAAATCGATTCCAGGCCTTGCTTTCGATGCTACATTTTGCAAACAACGAGACAAGCAGCCAAACCAATCGACTTCGGAAGATTGAAAAATTAATTGATCATCGTCAAACCAACTTAAAAGACTTTTTTACCCTGGTGAAGATTTCGTTATTGACGAGAGGAGAGGTCTGCTTGTATTAGACAATATGTACCAAACAAGACTCATCGATACGGAGTGAAACTTTTCAAACTCTGCTCCACTGATGGATATACATGGGCTCTTAGAGTGTACACTGGAAAATCTGCTACGAGTGAGAGGGAAATCGGACTGGCCACAAACGTGTGTACGGAATTTTGCCAAGTCTTCTCAATGAAGAAAGATGTCTCTATGTTGACAACTTCTATACCAGCTACGAATTAGCTCAATACTTCTTGCAACAGATGACACATGTTGTAGGCACCCTCATAGCTAATAAGCGAAACCTGCCAAAGGAAGTCCTTCTCGCAAAGCTGAAAAGATGTGAAGTTGTTTCCATAGAGAATAATGACGGAATCGTCGTTTTGATGTAGAAAGACACCAGAGATGTAAGAATGCTTTCTACCAAACACGCTCCAGGTTTGGTACCTGCTTCAAACAGACGTTCTGCACCTGTACGCATCCAAGAAGAAAGTGCCCAACCTTCCATGAGCTCTAATCCACCTCAAGCTACAAGACAAAGAAGAACTACGCACATATTACCAACTAAACCTGAAGCAATTCTAGCATACAATAGAGGTAAATCTGGAATCGATTTGTCTGATCAAATGGGATCTTACGCACAACTCTCCGAAAAGCTTTTGTTGGGAACGTCAGTCGTTAACGCGTTGGGTAGTGTACAAAAATGTAACACAAACCAAAATTTGCAATCATAGAGAAAAACTTGTCGCTGAACTTCGCAATATGCCATCATCTTTATCTCGACCTGAGCACCCCCGAATCGAGCATCACCATTTGAAGGACAGGCTTAATGATTCTGGGATTAAAATTCGCAGAAAGTGTAGTATTTGCTATAAACGCATAACTAAAGAAAAAGGTCGAGTTTGTGCTAAACAAAAAGCAAGGCAGACCTACACTTTCTGTGAAGATTGTCCAGAACGGCCCGAAATGTGCCGCGATTGTTTCAGTCTGCAACATATGTATGTAAATAAATCCTAAAGCTCAACAACATTCCAATTTTTTTGAAAATAAAAGTAAAAAAGTTCCTAAAGTATTTCAAATGTTCGTAAATTGCTATAAGATAAAAATGTTGAAAATACGTAAGATAAAAATTTATTGTTTAAAAGTTCATTTAATTGTTAATTATATTTTGTAAAGAAATGAAATTATAATTTATTTTGACTAATATACTAATTTGGTTCGTCCCGAACTGTAGCGCCACCTAAGTAAGTAAGTTCTAATTTGAATTAATAATTAAAAACAAAAACAAAATTAAGTCTTATCATTTCAAGGGAAAAGTGACTGTAAAATCATTACATTCATGAAATTGCACATCACTGGGTGCGAGGGTTTTCGATTCGTATTGAAATTTCTTCCAAGTAGTTTTCAATTTTGATAGCCAAAGCATTATATGAATACATACCTGGCTATCATATTTGATAGCCACGGCACACCATTGTATATACATTGCCTATAGTACTATCATGAGACGAGAAAAAATCTTTTTCCCTAGAGCCGCTTGGAGTGCTAGTGTAGGACATTTTATTTGAGTGAGAGAGAATTAAGAGCATGGTTTTTAGTGTTATGCTTTGTGCTTAGTTTCCTGCGCATGTGCAATGTGACAATGTGAGGCAAGAAAAAACCGAAGGAGAACATGAAATAATTCAGTATCTTGTTTTGTTCATTGTATATATGTGTATAAACTGCTGGCAGTTTTGAAGTTAATATATAATGGTTAGCTTAGCTGAGGCTTAGTTTTTTGTAAGGATTTATACAAGATCCAACATTTTCATTGTTTACGTTTTTTTATATGGAATATGTACTTTGAGAACTGGTTCTTACATAAGTATTTATACATGCGTACGTCATTGACGAGACTTTTGATTTGAGTTTTTTAGGATTTTCAAGTTTTGTATGAGCACTACCTACATACATATTTGTCATATTTGTACATATATACATCATTGACCAGACTTTTGATTCGAATTCTTTAGGATTTTCAATTTTTTTACTATTCTATTATGAAGGTTGTCGTCTTCAAATAGTGTACACATTCATTCTTCAAATTTAAACACAAACTTACTTCTTGCTGTATTTATACAAAGATACAAAGGCCCTTGCAATGGATGGATTTTTGTTTTGAATTTTACTTTCCATTCAGATAGGTACCAACATATACATATGGGTACATAGATATGTATGTGTAGGTATCTATCTGAATGAACTATGTGCAGAAATGCAATCAAAAATTGTTTGTAAATTGATTTATATTATTATTGATTGATTATATATTATTGATTTATAGTAACAAAGATCTTTTGTTTGTTTGAGGTTTATATAATTGGAACTAGTTGACCCACCCAGCTTAGCTCGCGGGAAAGAAATTTATAGTTAAACCAAAATATTTCTTTGTACTAATCTTCTATAGAATTGCTAAAAATACCACGGGTTTTTTACATTTGTAACACCTAATTGTTTAATTTTTACTTGCAATTATTATAGGTAGGTACTAAGTACAAGTTATGCATTCATGCAGAAAAAAAAATTTGAGATAACAATCAAATACCTATAACATTACGATGATAGAGAAACATATTTGGCAAAATTCTGTCCGTCTACTAAACGGTTTGGCCAGTTGTCTTTAAATTTGGAATATAAGTTTATTTTGACATTCGACATAGGATATTTTTAATTTCTTTTTTAGCTGATACTTGAGATATAACCGTCAAGTAAAAGCTTATTTTTGTCAAAAACAGCTCCAAGAATTTTGTATGTAAAATAATAATAATAAAATAATGTGCTATACCTTTTTTAAAGCAAAAAGTCTGTTCAATCATATTATTTTTTAAATAAAGAATTTCAGAAAAAAATAAATATATAAAAGGCACGACTGGTTTGCACGTACTTGCTCGTGTGTGCTAATTTGTTTATTTAAGGGCAGGTGTAAGCTTTTGTTTTCTCGATTGAAATTTTTTCATTCAGTAGTAATCGAATAGTTTTTTACTTGCGATTTATAGGGACTATAAGGCAAGTTATGCATTCGTAAAAAAAAATCTAACAATCAAACATGACATTACGATGATAGAGAAGTCAAAAAAGTGGGTACGGAAATTCCGTCCGTCTGTCTGTTTGTCTGTCTGTCTGTTCGTATCGATATCTACAGCCTAAACAGTTAGGCCGATTTGATTCAAACTTGGTACATAGTATTTTTAGAGTGCTCTACTCGACAGTTTTTGGAATTGGCATTCTAGCTCCAAAACTAACGGTACCTGACATATAACTTTTAATGAAAAACTTATTTTTCTCGAAAACGGCTCCTACGATTTTGATAAAGCTTTTAGAATGATGTTTTCTATGCAAAATCTATCTTTTAGTTTAAATGGATTTTTGAGAAAAAAGTTTTATAACGTTACCTCCCATATGACCGTTTTTTTTTTCAAATTAGACTTTCTCGTTAACTAATCGACGGATTTTGATAAAATTTTCAAAATATGTAGTTTTTTATGATTTAAATAATATTGCTTATTAAAATTTTCAAAAACATTTTTTTCTTAATTTTTAATTTTCAATTTATTAATTTTTAAATTTCAATCAAGAAAACAACTCAACTCAACGGTCATATGGCACTTCCTTTACTTTAAGGCCTACAATTTAAATTTCAATGTCCCCTCTGGGGAATGCCAAAATAATCACACACACCAAGTTTAAAGATAATCGCTTAAGCCATTTAGGCTGCAGCTCGTTATACATACCTACTGACAGACAGACAGTCATTTTTTGTCGATCACTTTTTTAGACTTCTCTATGATCGTAATGTCATGTTTCATTGTTATCTAATTTTTTTTTTATATTCACAAATTCTAAACTTTACCTTATAGTCCCTATAATCGCAAGTAAAATTTGAAAAAAACTCCTGTGTAAAATGTCAAAATAACCTTAAGTTCTAAAGTCGATTGGCTCATCGGTTTAGGCTATAATCCAAAATACATCCGTACAGACAGACCTACAGACAGACGGACAGAATTTTGCCAGCAACTCAAATATGTTTCTCTATCATCGTAATGTAATGTTTGATTATTATCACTATTTTTGTATGTTCACGAATCCTAAACTTGACTCATAGTCCCTATAATCACAAAGCTACCTGTGCATAAAATTCAACATCAACGATAACGAAGCCAATGAAACGAAAATTCAAAAAATAAAATCATTGTCGATCCTCTTCGTTGTTCACCGTCACCGAGAACAGGATATACACAATACACATACACATGTGCTTATTAAGTTTTCCTTTTTAGTATCTCCCTCACCCTCGCTCACACCATCTACCACACCGACAACCGACCGATCGACCTGAATTTAGCTGAACATTTTATCAAAGATAATATAACAAGTATACCTACGTAAATACACACATTATGTAGGGATGTATGTAGGTACATACCTAAATATCTACCTACCCTCGAATATTTTATATGAAAAAAATATAAAACTCAAAATAAACTTATCAACCAGCTTAAACATATACCCACCCCCCAGACACCATTCATTTACAAAAGTCGTTTTTCTTCTTTTTTGTCAATCCTTTTAACTAGCCATCTCGTCGCCCTGCTTGTGTGAAGCAATCCAGTTGTGCAAAAAAAACTATACTCGCATCATTGTATATATGTAAACTGCAAACTGCAAAGAGTAAAGTACATGTTCACAGAGTTTCTCTTAGAATTCTCTTTGTTCGACTCGTTCGCCTCTTTCAATTTACCAAGTTAATTTTCCCTAGAGCCGCTTGGAACGCCACCGTCCACCGGTCGTCATGATAGTACTATAGCAGTCTATATACAATGCAAGTTACGATAAACTGGGTTCACGTTCCAGGAAATTCCTTTCCTGTTGAAGTAGTGTATTGTTTAACGCTTCTGCATACTTGTCAGCAAAAGCATTTTTCCACTTGTATCCAACCCGTATAGTCGACTCTTCTGCTTGCCTTTGATTATAGTTGTTGATATTTACTGTCATTTGTATCGGCAAGTGATCGGAAATTTCAGTTATAATTTATAATTCATCCATCGCATTATTCCATTCACTACTACTAACAAACAGCTTATCTTCCAGTTTATTGATATCATTTTCCCAGTTATTGCAATTCAAGTATACAGGGATTAAGTTGAGAGTTGAGTACATGTCGATACATCTTGATTTGCATTGAACTCAAGTCTCCTGTTTGCTTATAAGAACAATTAATGCCTTTTAGGTTATGTTTGTAGCTCATAAGAATTCCTCCACTTGCTCGACCCTTTCTATTTAGTTTACTTGCTGGTACCCCCATTAAGTTGTGTTCTGCGAAACTTGCTTCGAGTTTTTTTATAATTTTCCTCAGTTACATGTGTTTCAATGAGCACAAAAAATTCATATTGATTAATAAAATGTATAAAATCTATTATTTCAAACTTATTACCTAAACCTACAATATTATAGCTTAAAACTCTAGTTTTTTTGAATTCATAATTCTGGCAGACGGCTTTGGCCTACTTATAATTTTTAAAATTGAAATGTGCTCAAGTGTTAACACCTGCATTCGAAGCACCATGATCTACTCCATTCCTCGCTATTGTAGTAGATGTTGATATTGATGAACCACAGCTAACTTCATCTGACGTCTTTCGCTGGCTTCGACATTATGACATACATTGAATAGGACGTACAGGAAGACGTGTTTTCGAAAATAAATGAGGCCTCTTTCTTAATAGAGTGAGTTATCACATACACACAAGTATTAACACTGGGCGGAGTGCATAAGATTAAAAACCATCGTGGAGCGCCAAGTATAATGTTATAAAGCATTAAATGGAAATAAAAAGTTACTGTAAAATAGATTTAGATTTGTTTAATTTATAAAACTTACCCGTACAAAAATCTGAAAATATACAAACAAGTGAAAAAGCGACACCTCTTTTTTTAATTTTAAAGTTAGGTTTGTTTTATTTAAATAATTTATCACAGTTTTTTATCAATTTTACTAGAGGCATTCCCCTGAAATGTATTGTTTGATTAATTTTTTTTTGTCAAAATTGTTATATCACAGTGTTTTGTTATCTTGCTAGCTACATTCTACTTAAATGTTTCGTTTTTTATCACAGATTTTTCTTTCTCATTTTAAATTCTACTAATTTTGTCAATTTAAATAGCAACATTCCCCTGAAATGTATTGTTTGTTAAGTTTGGTTCTTAATAAAAATTGTTTATCACAGTATATTGTTAGCTACATTCCACTTAAATGTATTGTTTTTTTAAGTTTTGTTCTTATTGATAAGGTTTCATTTTTTTTTGATGCTATATAAAAGTATCTTGTTTTTAATAAGATTTCAATGATCATTTTGGAAATCTTTAAAAAAAATTCCTGAGGTTATTTCAGCTCATTCGTTTCACACTCAAAAACATTAACTGCATATTTACATCATTGGACGTAGATATAATACAGATAAGACGATACTAACATTTTCACAAAATGACAAATACCTTAAAAAAAACATTTTTATCAAAAAATATTCAAAATTCACAAATGTAAAAAAAATTCAAACATAAATTCATTCTACATGCACTCAACGTATTGAAGCGCCTTACCAACAAACAATGAAAACGAATGCAACCCTGACTTAAACTCTCATTTGACAGATAGTAATAGCAAGTTTCATTCAAATTTTAGGGATTTGATTTCAAAATCGAGATTTGATCTTTTCAATGAAACTTCTTCTATGATTAAATTGTAGTTAGTATTGGTGAAAGACTGTCACTCTTCCTTTGTCATTTGCATTTAGGGATGCAGCTTCGTTCATAAAAACATCGATATTATGATGATGATATCGATATTTTCGCGATATTTAAGAAAAATGTTTATGAACTGATTTTTTGATGCTCAATAAGCGGGTACTTCTTAAGTTAAAATACGAATAGTAATGAAAAAAAAAAACAATAACTAGCCAGCTACTTTTAATTCTGAAGCTTGTGTTTCATTGCGTTTGTAAGACATCAAATGTGATTTTAGTTAGCAAAACTAAATAATCGTAAGACCGTTTTTTTTGCCTATATTTCATAATATTAAAGGGTTATGTTGAAAAATAACCTGAAGTAAAATTTCAGTTTTTTTTTTATTATATACAACTTTTCTGCAGATTATTTTTGGATCAGAAATTAAACTTCGACGGAAATCGCAAAAAAAGTTTTCAAGCCCTAAACCCCCACCTTCACACACCTCCTCAAAAAAAAATTACCCTGGAGTAGCTTGTGAAATTTCAACATCAATTCTATATCATTTCTTTCTTGGAATTTGTGTTTATTTTGATTTTATCTCCCGGAAATAAATAATCGCAATTTCATAAATCTTATACACCAAGATAAATATGTCTTGCTTTTGCGGCAATTTGTTTGTTTTGTTTTGACAATTTTGTCTATGCAAATTGCTATATATAAAAATGTTGTGAAAAAAGTATAGTAATTCATCAATTCAGTACGTCTGGGCCGATTTGGCTCTATTTATTCCGTTGTTCGTAATTGCCAGGAAAAGGTTTTTACCTTGAAAATTGATTTTTTATATGGAATTTCATATAACACATATATGGCTTGACCGATTTTGAAAACATTTTCTAACTACGTTTACGTTTGTGGTTTTTGGCTATAATTGGACTGCTTTCGGTATCAAGAAAAGCTAGGGTAAGCCCGAGCAACGCCGGGTGGGTAAGTTAGTTTAATATAGAAATGACATTTCACTATTTTGAATTTTAAACTGCGTCCACGATGCGTGGTTTCGATTCTTTGAGAAAAGAATCGATTTTCTCTTCTTTTCAGACAAAAAACTGTTCTCAATTATCCAACACAAAACTGGTTTTACATGAAATTTCAGTATCAAACATTAAATTTGAGATCACTACGTTTTCCTTTTCAGAGATCGGACCTTTCAACACACGTGGCACTATTATCGTTCACCAAGAACGATGTATCGATGTTTAAGTGGGTTTCATCGATGTTTCGAGATCGATGTTTATGAATGATACATCGATTTCTTAAAACATCGATGTATCGCTTGTAAGTTGCATCCCTATTGACATTGGCAGAAAAGATTATTTACTTGTATGTGTGCATTCAGATCAAATCTTCCACTCCATCAGAGATCAAATCTTTCGTGATGAGATTTGATCTAGATTTGCTCTTCTTCTTGCAATGAAACTCTCGAAATTGAAAAAGATCAAATCTTTTGACAGAAAGAGCAAATCTTTTCTTGAATGAAACTCGCTATAAGTAAGTGAATTTTATCCATTGAAGATGTACATGTTTATTTTCAATTAATTTATTTTCATTGTTTAATACCACAAAAAAACTGTTCTAATTTGTTCTACAATATTTAAAATATATTCAAAACAAGACTTAACACCGCTTTACGTTTTACATAAAACAATACTTACCTGTGAAAAGAAATGTGTTCATACTTCTTAAAAATGCTGGTTTTACATGTTTTGACAATGCAGCTCATCCTGAATCTTGTTTTTCGTTTTTAAATTATGCAATTTTCTCACTAAATCACTTGTTTAATAAAACTTATAAAGCTTTATATCTCTGGATTAACAAATATCTAAATTTGAATGACTTTTTTTTTATTTACCGCCTTGCCAAAATGAAAGGAAGAACTGGAATTTACTACTACATGTATAACTGATTGGCTTCACTCACGTACACTGTATATGTACACAACACGTCTTCCTGTACTTCTTATTCAATGATGACATTAGTCCCTGTGTTTTTAACAATTTGTAAACAAACATTCTCGAGTAGATTTTCATCCAATCTATGTTTATCCATTATAGTCTTTAGTTCCTGCTCTTTATCATTGTATATAAACTGCCTATAGTACTATCATGAGACGAGAAAAAATCTTTTTCCCTAGAGCCGCTTGGAGTGCTAGTGTAGGCATATTTTACTTGAGAAAGAGAGAAATAAGAGCATGTTTTTAAGTGTTATGCTCTGTGCTTACATTACTGCGCATGTGCAATGTGACTGTGAGCGAAGGAGAATGAAATAATTAAGTATATTATTTGACTCTTTTGGTTGTTTTTGGTTAGCTGAATCAACCTGCCTGATGAACATGCATTTTGTTGGAAAAATGTGTGGTTTACCTACATTCTTGGTGAATTTTAAGAGGAAATCTCTTTGAATTATACAATTTTGTTGACTTATAAGCAATTTAAAAAAAGATGCTTAAGAAGGTGAGATGAATTAACTTGATGTTGATGATGTTGCTTACATTTGTTGTATATGCAAAACATTTGTATATACATTGTTTTGTATATGATTGACGTCATTGACCAGACTTTTGAAGTGATTTTCATTGTATATAGACTTTTGCTAGGATTCTTACACGATCCAACATTTTCGTTGCTTACATTTTTTTATATGCAATACATGTACAAGTACATATGTCATTGACCAGCCTTTTGAAGTGTTTTTTTTTTAAATATTCAATTTGGGTTTATCTGCTACCTATAAATTGAACGTTGTCGTTTTCAAAAAATGTACTCATACATTCTTGAAAATTTAACACAAACTTAATTCTTGCTGTATTTATTGAATGGATTTTGGTATGAATTTTGCTTTCAATGCAGATAGGTACACAAATTTAGTGAAAACTATGCATTCCAATTATTTTTCCAAAATTCCATTAATATTTTTCAGGCATTTGACAGCTGTTTATCGCCATTTACAATTTTTTGTATCCTTTTTTAGAGTTAATTGTTCATATTTGAAATTTGTTCATTTTATAATAAAAAAAGTAATTAAATGGATTCAAAAAGTGTGTTTTTAATGCCGAAAATGAAGTAGGAAGGCAAGAAAATATAAAAGTATACGCAGATAAGTGGTTCTTCTCTGCTCGATATTCCTAGCCCTAAGAAATAGTGATTGCTAGAAGAAGGTTCATATCAAGAGTTTTGGGCAGGATTACTCAAAGTAAAACATTACACATCATGAAGAAGAAAGAAAAAAGTCACCAAAAAATTATAAATTCTATTAAAGAGGCATTTTAAGTACAAAATTGAAGGTTTAACTAATGTTAGTTTTATTAAACATTTAGAATTTTTAAAGATCCACAATTTCAATTTCAATAGAATGAAAAACGAATCGTATTTGGGAATACGAAAATAACAAAGCGATCCGCCGCGCTTTTGGCAATAACCCCCCAGTTTAACGCCGTGTTCGAACGGCTACATGAGATGCACTTTTTCGAGAAAAGTTTTACTCTTGGAGGTTTTGTCATTTCCTCGCAAGAGGCAGTACCCCGGAAAAGAAGGTTGATATGAGCTGGATTCGAACCCAGACTCATTCGCTTAGCAGTCCGACACGCTAACCACTGATCCACGGGGCACTACCCCGCCAAGTACTAGCATTGCTTCACCAAGCAGAAATGATCGGGCCAAACCTAGACGGATTCCGGGCTAGCAAAGTAATGCAACGAAGTGGACAAAATTTGAGGGTCGCGAGTTGGAATGCTAGATGTATTATCGGTCGGAGCTGTAAGCATGAAGAAATAATGAAAGAAGGAGAGTAGACATCGTTTGTTTCCAAGAAACGAAATGGAGAAACTCTGAAAACTGCTCGTTTCTTGTTTGTTAAGACAAAGCATACAAGTTTTTTTTCTAATACAATACGGATCAGGGTAAAAATGGAATCGGTATCACTCTTGCAAAAAAGCTTTTGGGCAACATCTTGACCATTTCGAAGTCAAGCAACTTCGTTTGATGTCTTCAAAATTGATAATACATGGAAATGTTTGGAATATTGTTGGTGCATATGCTCTCCAAATTGGGTGCGAGCAGGTGGAAAAAGATGCATTTTGGCTAGATTTCTACAATCTTCTGAAAAACATGGCAAATGGGATATGGTACAAGAAATTCTTTTGTTGAAGACATCCTAAGTATGTGTCATTCGGTCTTATCTTGCTTAACACCGTGTTCACCCCTGAATATCTAACCCGCCAAATACTTATTTGATATGCTCAAGTTATCTTCATAATGAGCGATGGGGCCCATTTCCATCTCTTCGTGAATAAGCCAAATGATCACTTCTCAATATCTCATTATTATCACTGTTGCAACAAACGGTATCCGGCTCGGGCCCTTTCAATAATGCTTTGAGCGTCTTGGTCTACGCCATTCTTTCAACGTAAGCAAGGTCTGCCGCGTTGCCTTCTTCCATAACTTCAAAATACTTTTCGAGCTGGTTCCTCTTTGCTTATAGGAGCTAAGAGCTCAGCCTTACGAGTCTACCCAACTTCATTTTTTTCCCAACATAGCTATGTTTAGTGCCCCGTAGCTTAGTTAGTGTGTTGGACTGGTCGCTCCATCGGAAATGAGGTCTTTCCTTGGTTCTGACACCCCCACTTACGGCGTCGAAAACCTTGCGCGCTGGAGCGTCGATATTCATTAGCTCTACATGGCCAAACCATCTTAGCATATGAATAAGTATTTTTTTGACCAGGCTCATGTCGGTGTACAGCGCGTACAACGCGTTATTGTACCTTCTTCGGCACTCGTTCTTAACTTGATCGTAAACAGGACCATACATCGCGCGTACCACTTTTCTCGAATACCCCAAGGGCGCTTTCATTCGAATGGGAAAGTGTCCATGCTTCTGCACCATAAAGCAGGACCGGGATGATGAGTGTTTTATATAGCGTCTCCTTGGTTCTTCTCGACAGGGCTTTTTCCTCAATTGCTTACTCTTGATTTAAGTGTTCTTCTGCGCGTGCACAGCCGATGGGACGCTGATCGACGATCGACGGTTTTCTCTCAAATGCTACCCCCACTTATCTATCCGTATATTTGGTCTTCCGCGACCCGGATAAACAAGTGGAGTATAGTGTTTCTGGCCTGGAATCCTTTTTTTATTTTATAGCATAAAATCTATATATACATAAAACAAAGTCGTTTTAGTTACACAATTTATAATTCAAGAACGGCTGAACCGATTTCAATCATCTATAATTTGTTAGATTCGTCTCCGCCCGAATAGCATACAAATATGGAATTATTCATTTTAAAAAATGAAAATATTTGTGATTTCAAACTGTTAATCAAGAAAGTATATTTTTGTTTTCATATTGTCTGTGATTTGTTTTTTTTTTTTTAAGTAAATGTATAAAAGTTACCAGTCGTTTTATTTTGTTTCGTACGAGTGCTATTAACAAAAATATACCAAGACCTAGAAGATCTAATATTTCTCAATTAGGCCTCGTAATATTGAAACTCAATACCCGGAAGAAGAACGAGAAATCGCACGAGAAGAGCGATAAGTGAACCTGTTGTCGGGATCCAGAAATTGTATTGTGTTCAAAGTATCGCCGGGGGTAGTCCTTATATTGTTGATTTTGGTGAAAGTTTTAGGCAATCCTAACGTTAACTCAGCTGGTGATCCTGTTACCTTTAGCCCTGATAGGTCACCCAGGGGTGCAGATATGTACGGAGATTTTGTTTTCCCTGTATACATTTTCGCATTTTCGTATCAACAACATTAAATTTTAATGGCTTAACCGATTTTAAAAGCATTTTTTGAGAGTTCCCGACCCATAGAATCCATCCCTCCGTTGAGTTGTAATTTTCGACTTATTAAATACACACATTCTTACGAGGGGCGTCCCATAAGCATCGCATGCGATGAACGCAACGCACAAAGTAGAGGAACTTTTAACTTTTTCACTCCGGCAAACCGTTTGAGAGAACCACTCAAATTCTGAGCATTATATTTGACAACAACCGAATTCAGTATTCTATGGGATATTCTACAAAAATATCCTTTTAATTTATAAAAAAGTACTATTTGGAAATAAAAGAAGGTATTTTTTTGAGGGAAAATAATTGATATATAAATTGAGCTAAATGTTCACGGAAATGAAAGATATGAAAATTATTTTTTTCGACACTGAATTAAATTTTGTTAGAGGTGTACAATTTTGAACCTTATTTTTTTTCTCAAGAAAAGTCCCTTCCATCGAAGCACTAAGGGTTGAAATGTGTATTTGAAAGAACGTATTCATTGCGTACGTTCACGAACATAACTTTTGGGCTGGTAACCTTGCTTGCGTTTGGATTTTTTTGTTAACGAACAAATCCAACCAGATAGGTTACCTCTCAAAATTCGAAGCAAAAGAGAAACACAGTCAGCTGTTCATCAGCTGTTCACGTGTTGAGAAAAGTATCCACCAAATTTAAGGATACCTTTGGATTTTCTCTCTGTTTCCATCAGCTTGAAAACAGCTGTTCTTACCCATGCTAATTACAACAAAAGCAAGGTAACCTATCCAAAAGTTATGTTCGTGAACGTACCCATTGGGACACCCCAATCGGGACGCAACGGATTCTATGGGCCGTACCCAGTTGAACTGGGTAAGGGCAGGTGTTGTCGCGAGTCTATGCGTTTATGTTCTCTTGGATACCCTGTTGAATCAAACGCTATCGGTGACAGTTTTTAAAGGAATAAAATATTTATTCATTTTGTATCTGCTTTGGACATATAATATTATATACTTAGTTATAATTAAGATTGTAGTAGAATATTACATAAAATAAAAGAGTGCATTCAGTTAATTCATATTTTGTAGTTATATAAGTTTTTAATACAAAACTAGTATAAGTTAAGTTATAGTTTATATTTTTAATTGACTTTTTAACAGTAATTAATTTTCAGACAGACAAGAACGAGTGATTCTGTGAACTTTGGCAGCGATCAACAGAATTATTTTTTTACATTGAAATTTTGATTCATATTTTTAATGAGTCTAAATATAATATAAATAAATAAAAATATAATAAAATATAATAAATAAATGAGTATAAAATAGCAGTGTTTCTATAGATGTTTAGCTTACTTGAGACATGGCCAACCACATGTTATACAGAATTTGTAGGTACAAGCAATTAAGGAGACAACCCATAGAATCCGTTGCTGTTTCAAATATCCGTTGTTGTTTCAAATACACATTTCAACCGTTACTGCTTAGACGTAGGGAATATTTTTCATATCTGTGAACATTTAGCTCGATTTATATATTAATTAAAATACAATGGAGATAAAAGAAGGTATTATTTCCAAATAGTACTTTTTTTTATAAATTAAAAGGATAATTTTGTAGAATATCCCATTTAGTGCTAAATTCGGTGCTCAGAATTTGAGTGATTCTCTCAAATGAATTGCTGGAGTATGTGTGTATTTGATAAAGTGCTCAGCTCAGTTGAAAATTACAACTCAACCGACGGACGGATTCTATGGGGCTGGGCTTACGATTTCGACCCGATATGCGACGCGACGCTCGGTGGAAATATTATCGAAAATATAGTTTTTCCTCTATATATATTAATATCAACAAAATTAATTTTGAAAGGCTTGATCGATTTGTGTGTAGGTATATTAATAAGATTGCCTTTGTGGTTTTTTTTTATAATTGAACCCAATATGTATCGCTTTCATCGGTATTCAGGAAATCCATAGTAAACACGAGCAACGCCGTGTGTGTCAGGCAGTTATATTATAAATGTGAATGTTTGTATGCTTGGATGTTTGGATGTTTTTTCCCTAACCTCAACAGCTTAACGGATGTGGATGAAATTAGATAGGTAGATGGATAATGTGTTGGATTGAAACTAAGGCTAATTTTTTATTCAGGAAAAATGCACGGTTCCTGTGAGAGAGGCTTGAATGTGAAATACTGCATTTCTGGAGATTTGTTTGCTTCTGTGCCTTAACGACAGCCTGAATTTGTGAAGTTTCGTAGGCGGAAGAGTTGCGGCATTCACTATACTTTTAAGAGATATCGAAATATAGGAGATAGAGTTGTAAGGATATACTTAGACATATAGAGATAAAGAGGTACAGATATATATAGATAAAGAGATATAGAGATAAAGAGATACAGAGATATAGAGAAATAGATACGTAGAGATATAAAGACATGAATATATAGACAGTGCTCGGGGGCATTTTTAAGCGAAATCTCTTTTACCAACCCAAAAAATTCCCTTTTTTCCCATAGACCATTTCGTTTTTCCCTTTTTATTTCCCACGAAAAAAAACACAAAATTTCATTAAGCACCTTAATTAAGGAGTTTTTTTTTTATTAATAATATAAATAAGAGGATTAGTTTGAAAATAACAAAAAATATTAGAATTCATTCATGGTACATATTACATCAAATAAATTATATTAATTGGTTTTATATATATCGTTTGTAAAAAGCTTAAAGTGGCGATCATCGATCTCATAATCTATACAAGTTTGATTTTTGTTAACTAAAGCAGATCGAAAGACACAAATTGAGTTTAGTGTACTATTACTCATACAGTTTCGTTTTTTGGTTTTTACGTCAGTTACAATGCTGAAAATCCTCTCAGCCTCAGCGTTTGAATGTGGAAGGGCTAATGCAAACATAATTATTTTTTTTAGGTTTGGGTACACATATTCTCCATCAACGTCTTTTAAATTTAAAATTTTATTCCAAAAGTCACGGACACTTAATAAAAGAAGATTTTGCTTTTGCAAATCATTAAAATAGTTAGGAAGAGATCGCCACTCAAATACAACTTTATTGGTTTCAAAATGAAGAATTTTATTTAGATTTGTTAAATTTTTGCTGTTTACCCTTTCCGTAAAATTAAGAGCTACATTTGGATTTAGAAACTCTAACTCTAAAAGTAGAGGATCTTTTAGAGGAAATCGCTTTTTCATTTCATTAAAAGCCGTTATATACATATTTTTACAATTTCGTTTTGTCTCGATAATGATAGTTTCGTCAATTGAATTGTCTTCGAATAATTCTAAACATTTGTGCCCAAAATATATGTCTTCTACAAGCAAAACGCAGTCAGTCATACTGCTTTGGGCATCCTCATCGTTAAAAATGTTTTCTAATTTGTCAGGTCTTATGAAATTTTGAGCGATTGAAAACATAAGTTTTCTGCATTCTTCTGTAAAAGTATGAATCAAAAAACTTTTTCCTTGAAAAAATAAAAGTGCATAGTTTAAAAAATGTAAATAAATTTCAATATCTTTTCTTATTTCGCCTTTTTTCAAATGATTCTAAGAGAAAAAAATGTTTTAGAACTTCATAGTTTTCTAAAAATCTTTCAATGCAAGTAAAGCCATCTTGTTTTAGCAGGTTTTAGTATTTTTCAGCATTCAACTTCAAAAAAATTCTGAAAATCAATGAGCTCTGCTGCGGTTTTCCTGCTTTCAGAAACAAATGTTGCTACATCTCGCAAAAGATTGTGGCAGACTTTTGGAATGTTGTCACATGCAGAGCTAGCAACTAGAGCCGCAGAGTGACACAAGCATTTCAACAAGATTAAATTTAGAACATCTTCCTTAAGACTTGACACAAAAGAATTATTTTTCCCAATCATGACTGCTGCGTTATCACAAGCAATTCCAATTAAATTTGAAAAAGGAATACCTTTATCCAATAAATTATTTTTAAATTGAAGATATATATTTTGAGCCGACAGGTCTTTTGCATCTAATTCTATTATATCTAAAAGTTGTGTTATTGGAAGACAATCAATTTGTCCTACATAACGAACCAAAATACATAAATTACAAGAACAGATAAATATTGTTCTTTTAAAATTGTAACCAATTTTTCTGTTTCCACTTTGCACAAAATGTTTTTGTTGATAGATGAGCATTTTGTACTTGATAGAGTAATATCCTGGCAAATTTTCGAGTCATAGAAAGTAGTCCTTAAAAATGGTGTTATATTATGTTCAAGGAAAAAAGCTGACAGCTTTAATTCTGCTTTTTTGACTGCCTTTCTATGAGCATTTTGTAGGAATTTTGACACGCTTTGTGAATTTATGTTTCGTGAATTCAAGATGTGTTTGCTGCTTATTCTGTGTGTATTAAGTTCACTTTTACCTGCACGTACCACAATGTTACGGGGCTTACAAATTGCCTTAGTTTTATTTTTACACCTAAACGCAAATATATTTGATTTAAAACCAAAAACCATCAAATTGATAACGCATATATGTAGGTACTAACCAAACTTAGGAACTTAAAACAAATAATATTTATATTTATAAATTTTTTTTGTGACAGCAACTTCGCTTCAAATGAAAATTTAAATTTTATAAAACGAAAACAAAACTTCGAGACAGAATAATGAACCGTTATGATATTTACACATGCTTTCCTTCTTTTTCTTTAACCGTAAGCGGTATAGCTATTCCAGTTTCGAAAAAAATAATAAAAAAGAATGTCAAGAAATAATGTTATTATGTTTTCCTTGTTTGTGTGTGCAATGTGCCTGCTCGCTCATATGAGCATATTCATCACGAAGTTAGCTGAGATTGGGAAGAATCAAATTATGTTCGAAAATGAATTCGGAATTCGAGAAAGAAGAAAGCTTAAGCTTTAAACAGAATGAGTTGTAGTGGTGAAGCGAGTTGCTGTAGGTGAAACAATAAATAAAATCTTGGTTATCTATTTTTTGGATTAATTGGATTGGCAGAGTTCCCACAAAATCGGACAGATTTCCCTTTTTCGCTTTTGAGGTTGAAATTCCCTCTAAAATGGATTTTTCCCACGATCCCCAAGTACTGTATAGACATAGAGACAAAGAGACATGTAGATATATAGATATTTAAGGATATGAAGATTTGGAGATGTAGATATATATATAGATATAAAAATAGAGACATAGAGTTATAGAAACAAAGAAATACACTATTATAGACTATAGAGGAATATCAATTCGATTAGAAAAAACAGTATTCACTATCTTAATAAAAATAAATAATAATTTGACGAAAATCTTAATTTAACCAAAATGTTTGATCTTAAGTCCACGCAGACATCCATTTCACTAAGGGTTGAAATGTGTATTTGAAAGAACGTATTCATTGCGTACGTTCACGAACATAACTTTTGGGCTGGTAACCTTGCTTGCGTTTGGATTTTTTTGTTAACGAACAAATCCAACCAGATAGGTTACCTCTCAAAATTCGAAGCAAAAGAGAAACACAGTCAGCTGTTCATCAGCTGTTCACGTGTTGAGAAAAGTATCCACCAAATTTAAGGATACCTTTGGATTTTCTCTCTGTTTCCATCAGCTTGAAAACAGCTGTTCTTACCCATGCTAATTACAACAAAAGCAAGGTAACCTATCCAAAAGTTATGTTCGTGAACGTACCCATTGGGACACCCCAATCGGGACGCAACGGATTCTATGGGCCGTACCCAGTTGAACTGGGTAAGGGCAGGTGTTGTCGCGAGTCTATGCGTTTATGTTCTCTTGGATACCCTGTTGAATCAAACGCTATCGGTGACAGTTTTTAAAGGAATAAAATATTTATTCATTTTGTATCTGCTTTGGACATATAATATTATATACTTAGTTATAATTAAGATTGTAGTAGAATATTACATAAAATAAAAGAGTGCATTCAGTTAATTCATATTTTGTAGTTATATAAGTTTTTAATACAAAACTAGTATAAGTTAAGTTATAGTTTATATTTTTAATTGACTTTTTAACAGTAATTAATTTTCAGACAGACAAGAACGAGTGATTCTGTGAACTTTGGCAGCGATCAACAGAATTATTTTTTTACATTGAAATTTTGATTCATATTTTTAATGAGTCTAAATATAATATAAATAAATAAAAATATAATAAAATATAATAAATAAATGAGTATAAAATAGCAGTGTTTCTATAGATGTTTAGCTTACTTGAGACATGGCCAACCACATGTTATACAGAATTTGTAGGTACAAGCAATTAAGGAGACAACCCATAGAATCCGTTGCTGTTTCAAATATCCGTTGTTGTTTCAAATACACATTTCAACCGTTACTGCTTAGACGTAGGGAATATTTTTCATATCTGTGAACATTTAGCTCGATTTATATATTAATTAAAATACAATGGAGATAAAAGAAGGTATTATTTCCAAATAGTACTTTTTTTTATAAATTAAAAGGATAATTTTGTAGAATATCCCATTTAGTGCTAAATTCGGTGCTCAGAATTTGAGTGATTCTCTCAAATGAATTGCTGGAGTATGTGTGTATTTGATAAAGTGCTCAGCTCAGTTGAAAATTACAACTCAACCGACGGACGGATTCTATGGGGCTGGGCTTACGATTTCGACCCGATATGCGACGCGACGCTCGGTGGAAATATTATCGAAAATATAGTTTTTCCTCTATATATATTAATATCAACAAAATTAATTTTGAAAGGCTTGATCGATTTGTGTGTAGGTATATTAATAAGATTGCCTTTGTGGTTTTTTTTTATAATTGAACCCAATATGTATCGCTTTCATCGGTATTCAGGAAATCCATAGTAAACACGAGCAACGCCGTGTGTGTCAGGCAGTTATATTATAAATGTGAATGTTTGTATGCTTGGATGTTTGGATGTTTTTTCCCTAACCTCAACAGCTTAACGGATGTGGATGAAATTAGATAGGTAGATGGATAATGTGTTGGATTGAAACTAAGGCTAATTTTTTATTCAGGAAAAATGCACGGTTCCTGTGAGAGAGGCTTGAATGTGAAATACTGCATTTCTGGAGATTTGTTTGCTTCTGTGCCTTAACGACTTTTGGAATGTTGTCACATGCAGAGCTAGCAACTAGAGCCGCAGAGTGACACAAGCATTTCAACAAGATTAAATTTAGAACATCTTCCTTAAGACTTGACACAAAAGAATTATTTTTCCCAATCATGACTGCTGCGTTATCACAAGCAATTCCAATTAAATTTGAAAAAGGAATACCTTTATCCAATAAATTATTTTTAAATTGAAGATATATATTTTGAGCCGACAGGTCTTTTGCATCTAATTCTATTATATCTAAAAGTTGTGTTATTGGAAGACAATCAATTTGTCCTACATAACGAACCAAAATACATAAATTACAAGAACAGATAAATATTGTTCTTTTAAAATTGTAACCAATTTTTCTGTTTCCACTTTGCACAAAATGTTTTTGTTGATAGATGAGCATTTTGTACTTGATAGAGTAATATCCTGGCAAATTTTCGAGTCATAGAAAGTAGTCCTTAAAAATGGTGTTATATTATGTTCAAGGAAAAAAGCTGACAGCTTTAATTCTGCTTTTTTGACTGCCTTTCTATGAGCATTTTGTAGGAATTTTGACACGCTTTGTGAATTTATGTTTCGTGAATTCAAGATGTGTTTGCTGCTTATTCTGTGTGTATTAAGTTCACTTTTACCTGCACGTACCACAATGTTACGGGGCTTACAAATTGCCTTAGTTTTATTTTTACACCTAAACGCAAATATATTTGATTTAAAACCAAAAACCATCAAATTGATAACGCATATATGTAGGTACTAACCAAACTTAGGAACTTAAAACAAATAATATTTATATTTATAAATTTTTTTTGTGACAGCAACTTCGCTTCAAATGAAAATTTAAATTTTATAAAACGAAAACAAAACTTCGAGACAGAATAATGAACCGTTATGATATTTACACATGCTTTCCTTCTTTTTCTTTAACCGTAAGCGGTATAGCTATTCCAGTTTCGAAAAAAATAATAAAAAAGAATGTCAAGAAATAATGTTATTATGTTTTCCTTGTTTGTGTGTGCAATGTGCCTGCTCGCTCATATGAGCATATTCATCACGAAGTTAGCTGAGATTGGGAAGAATCAAATTATGTTCGAAAATGAATTCGGAATTCGAGAAAGAAGAAAGCTTAAGCTTTAAACAGAATGAGTTGTAGTGGTGAAGCGAGTTGCTGTAGGTGAAACAATAAATAAAATCTTGGTTATCTATTTTTTGGATTAATTGGATTGGCAGAGTTCCCACAAAATCGGACAGATTTCCCTTTTTCGCTTTTGAGGTTGAAATTCCCTCTAAAATGGATTTTTCCCACGATCCCCGAGTACTGTATAGACATAGAGACAAAGAGACATGTAGATATATAGATATTTAAGGATATGAAGATTTGGAGATGTAGATATATATATAGATATAAAAATAGAGACATAGAGTTATAGAAACAAAGAAATACACTATTATAGACTATAGAGGAATATCAATTCGATTAGAAAAAACAGTATTCACTATCTTAATAAAAATAAATAATAATTTGACGAAAATCTTAATTTAACCAAAATGTTTGATCTTAAGTCCACGCAGACATCCAGTTTGAATGAACGTTATTTTTGTGCTTAAGTTGGTATTCTTGAATTATTTTTTTTTTTAATTTTTAATTAATTGCTTGTTTCGTCGTCGTGTAATCAGGTTTCCGTCCTCTCTCTATCTTCTGTTCTGTCCTGTATCAATGTCGTCTTGTGTATTTGTTTGTTTGTTTATTAATACGTTAAATGCTAACGTTAACATTATAATATTTAGTATTATACATACTTTAATATTCTTAAATATCTAACTTTTAAATTAATTAAATACAAAGTTTCAAAGCCTTTGAAAAAAGAAATTATATTAAAATCTTTCGGATTCAAAGTTGTCATTTGAACAAAAAAACTAGGAAAAATAAATTGCACGACTGGATCGCACGTACTTGCTCTTATGTGCGGTTACAGCTTGGAATAAAATTTGAAAAATATTAAGGGTACTTCGAAGATTATTTTCGATTTTTCTAACTTTTGATTGTTTGAAAATAGCACGTAAAATAGTTTTCAGCGGAAAAATTTAAACGTCATTTTGTTTCTTTAAAAAATGTGAAAAAGTGTGAAATTTTTTTTTCAAAATCGTTAGAGCCGTTTTTAAACAAAACTTGTTTTTTAACAACTTTTTTTAAAAAAATAAAAAAAAAAATTCAAGAATACAAACTTAACCAGAAAAATAACGTACATTTAAAAACAGAATTTAAAGAAAAAATACCAAGCCGTTTTCAAAATATTGATATTTCAAAAAAAAAAAATAAAAAATTATTAAAAATACGAAATAAAAAGTTTTCGAAAAAAAAATTATGCAAAATTACTCCGGCTACCGTCATCTTCTTGAATATCAATTTTGATTGTAATCGGATGATTAGTTTTCGAAAAAAGTAGAAGAAAGAAAAACCGGTCCTATGGGAGGTACTGTTTTAGCCCACCATATTAATTTTTTTTTTCACCAAAATATAATGCGTACCTACAGTAGTACACTGATTTTTTTTATAAAAATTCTTGGAGCATTTTTCGAGAAAAATAAGCACATAACGGTTATATGACAGGTACCGTTAATTTTTGAGCTAAAAAAAAAGTCCTCTGTAGAATGTCAAAATAACCTTAAGTTCAAAATTTGAAGACGATTGGTGCAACAGTTTAGGCTGCAGTCCAAAATATATCCGTACAGACAGACAGACAGAAACACAGACGGACAGAATTTTGGCAGTAACTCAAATATGTTTCTCTATCATCGTAATGTCATGTTTGATTGTTATCTCAAAATTTTTAATCTGCACGAACGCATAACTTGTATTATAGTACCTATAATCGCAAGTAAAAAGATGAGGGAATTTATTAAAAGTTTTAATTAATTGATTAAGAGGACTGTTCTCGCCATAATTTGATCAAATTTCTTCTTAAACTTGTTCGACTCAAATTGAAATTTATTCGACTTAGAGCAGTTGGTGATGAAATAGATCCATTCATTATTTTAGTTATAAAGCATAATTTCAAATATTCTCTAGGAACAGCAAGAGATGGGAGGTTTATCAGTTGTAGTCTTTGAATGTATGGAGGTAATATAATTCTTCCAGACCAAGGAAGAAAACGAAGAGAAAATCTTAAATCTTCGTTGTATGCTTTCTATTCTATTAATGTGAATATAGTAGCATGGCGCCCATACAACGCAACCATATTCAAGGATTGGCCTTACAAATGAAACATAGAGTTTTGACAACATATGGATCACGAAACTCAAGAGAAAATCTTTTGACGAACGCAAGTGTTTTGTTTGCTTTTTTTATGATGTAGTTATAGTGATCGGTAAAAGATAGTTTTGGGTCTAATAGAATTGCAAGATCGGAAAAACTAGATAATTTACACAAATAAGACGAATTCAACACATAGTTATAAATAAGTAAATTATGTTTGCGTGTGAAACACATTGTCTTACACTTGTCAATTTTTAAAAACAAATGATTATTATTGCACCATTCACAAAATTTAATTAAATCGTGCTGTAGTTGTTCACAGTCTGCGCTGTTGTCAATTGCTCGAAATATTTTTACGTCATCGGCATAAATTAATGTCATTGAATGTTTAAAAACAGAAGGGAGATCATTAATAAACAAAACAAATAACAGAGGTCCAAGATGACTTCCCTAAGGAACACCAGAATTTACATTAAATTGATGTGATTGGTTATTCTTAAATACAACGCTGTAGTACCTATCCTTTGGAATGAAGCTATCCATAAGACAAAGCCTTCGTTAAGTCCATTTTTTTTTTAATTTGTGTAAAAGTATTTCATTACTCTACTTTATCAAAAGCTTTACTGAAGTCTGTAAAGATGTAATCTACTTGCAAGTGTTTTTCAAAAGCATCTATACAAAATGAGGAAAATTGCAATAAATAAGTGACTGTTGATATCTTTTTTACAAAACCATGTTGGTTTTCACATATAACAGAAGAACAATTAAAAGATAGAACGTCACAGACCAACAATTCAAACAATTTAGGAATAGCGGATAATTTCGCTATAGGACGATAGTTTATAATTAAATTTTTAGGACATTTTTTATGGATTGTCGTTGAAAGAGTATTTCCAGAGAGAAGGAAATTTGGAACTTTGAAGTAATTCATTGAAAAGAATAAATAGCGGATAGGATAGGTAAGACACATATTTCTTTAGACGGTGCAACATCTGGACCGGGACTGAAACATTCATCAAGTCTTAAAATATTATCATGTATGGAAACTTCGGAGATTGAAAAGTTTATGTAATTAAGATGTGTATATTGTTGAGTATTCAAAGAAATAGGAGAGGAAGTGCTTTGCGAAGGAATGTCTTCAAAGGCACTTTTAAAATAATCCGCAACAATGTTAGATAATGTCTCTGGATAATGGCTTTCCCAATCTTGATAAATCATTTTTGCTGGATAAACGTGGCATTTCCGCTTTTCATTAACATATTTCCAAAATTTGTTCGGGTTCATTTCAGTTTTTGAAATAAACTCGGAATATAAGTACATAATTTGAATAGTAGATAAAGTCAATTTGCAGTTCTTGATAAACTCTAACTGTCTCTTCATTCTTAGATAAATTAAACCTCAAGCAGGCCTTGTTTCTTTTATTTTTTAAAGCCTTTATATGCAAATCAAACCATGGCGGATTATTGTTAAATCTTCTAAGTTTTCGTAATGGAATAGTTTCTAAGAAGCAATCAAACAAAATTTCATGAAAAAGCGAAATATTTCCATCTAAACTTAAATTTGAAAATAAGATATTCCAATTTTTATCGATAAGTAAATTAAAGAACTGATTAAAATTATATTTTTTGAAATTAAATACAAGTTGATCTTTAGTTTTATTTAGAGTTTAGTTGTAATTAAAGAGACTATTAAATACTTCCGTGATTGTGAAGATTTATTAAAATTAAAATTAGATTACTACAATTAGAAAAATGGTAAGCAAGGTTAAAGTTTGACAAAGGAATGACAAGCTAAAAAAATGACAACTGAAATACCAGCAGTGCTGCCAATGAAATATTACATATTTATTAGACAATCGCCCTTGGAATTGCAAACATTTCTTGCAAAGCATATATCGTGGAGGTCGCCGTAGTCAATGATAGCTCAAACACGAAAGGAAAACTGGAAAAGGAATCCACAACTATTAGCCACATACGAGAAAAGAAAGGACCTGCAAAATCGATGAGGATTCATTCCCATGGCTCAGCCGCTTCAGGCCACGATGAGTATTGCTGCTTGGGTTGACTTGCACTTAACTGGTTGAACACGCCTCTGAGGACTTTTTGATCGCTTGGTCGATGTTAGGAAACCAAACATATCTGCGCGCTAGTTGTTTCATGCGAGTTTGCCCCCAATGGCCCTCGTGAAGCATTTGTAGAACCCTATCTTCGAGCAATCTTGGTATTACAACACGAGTGTGGTACGTGTGCAGCAACAAAATTTTACTCTGCAGTGAAAGAGCAAACTTTCGATAAAAATAAGGAATGAAATTTACCTGTGATTTCGGTAGTATCTGCGGCCACCCATTTCTGACATAGTGAGAAATTCGATTGAGGACTTCGGCTATCTTAGTATGTACTGCGATTATGTCTGCGCCTATCGGGAATTCTGTAATAACTGACTCATAAATCTGGTCCACTGTCAGCATTTCTTTCTCTTTTTTATCAAATTCGACGTCATCTCCCATCGGCAAGCGAGATAGAACATCAGCATTAGCATGGTGTTTTGTGTTACGGTAATAAATAGAATACGTATAGGCCTGAAGAATGAGTGCCCAACGTTGCAGACGATGAAGAGTCATGACAGGTAATTTTTTGATGGATGGAAAAGAGTGATTAGTGCCTGATGATCAGTGAGTGTAAAGATCGAAATGTCTGCCGTAGAGGTACTGATGATATTTAGTGACACCAAAGATTATTGATAGGGCTTCTCTCTCTATTTGCGAGTATTTTGTCTGACGCTCGTCCAAGGTTTTTGATGCAAAAGAAATTGGCTTTTCTGTACCGTCTGGGTAGCGATGTGAGAGAGCAGCTCCGATTCCAGTTTTTGATGCGTCAGTTACCAGAATGAGCGGTAGTTTTTCATCAAAATGAACTAATTGAACAGCTTTGATGATGTCATCCTTCAATAAACTGAAAACTGTATTTTGTTCCCTCCCCCATACGAAGTCCCTTTCATGTCTTCTTAGTTGATTCAAGGCTGAGGCCTTTGACGAGAAATTAGGAATGAACTTATTATAGTGGTTTATTTTTCGAATGAAAGATTCTAGTTCTGTTATATTTTTTGGAGTTGGCATTAACTTTATTCTTCTTCTTCTTTTCTCGGTTGGTCTAAAACCTCTTGCATCGATTTCGTGTCCAACGTATTCTAATTTTTCTTTCGCAAGGTAACACTTTTCTTTTCTGCATTTGAGATTATGTGCGGAAAGCCTTTCTAAAAGTGTATTGACATTATTTCGGTTTTCCTCATTATTTTTCCCTGTGATTATTATATCGTCTAGGTATACTGCACACCCAGGTATACTAGCAACTATGCTTTCCATAGTTCTTTGGAAAATGCCAGGTGCGCTCGCTATTCCGAATGGCATCCTTTCATATTGAAAAAGCCCAAGAGGAGTATTTATAACCATTAACTTTTTTGAAGACTCAGTGAGTTCGATTTGAAGATAAGCGTCACTTAAATCGATTTTAGTGAATAATTCTCCACCGCTAAGCTTATGGAACAGCTCCTCAATTCTTGGAATTGGATATCGGTCAATTTCGATTTGAGGACTTACAGTGACTTTAAAGTCCGCACAAATTCTTATTTTTCCGTTTGGTTTTTTGACCACAACAATCTGCGCAGCCCACTCAAGATATTTTGAATACCAACCGATTAATTTCTGAACGCACGTCGTCATAGAGCGCGAAAGGTAGATTGTATGGCTTGTGAAACTTAGGACGAGCATTAGGTTTTAAGACAATATTTGCTTTAAAAGTGGAACAGTGTCCGAGTTCTGATGAAAATGTGGACTGAAATTCATTTCTAACGGCTTCGAATGCTAGCTTAAGAGATTCTTGGTCTATTTTGAGACATTGAGGGTTTGAAGGGCAGCATTGGTTGAATACACTGATATTCTTAGGCATCTGTATGCCGAATTCCAATCTTCGAAACCAATCCATACCGAGAATATTGGATGCGCTTTGACTATCGACTACTATCAAGTTCAAAGTCTGATTATTAGAACCTAAGGCTACATCAAATTCTATTGTGCTTTTCAATGGTAAAATACTACCACCATATGCTCTTAAGATTTTCGCTGTGGGAGTACATGGCGGTTTGTTCAGGTGCTGATAGCCGTCAAGGCCAATTAGCGAACAGGACGCACCTGTATCTAATTGAAATTTAAGAATTTGCTTATTGACGCTTACAACTACAAATAACCTATCTGAAGCACCATGGCTTTGCTTGACATCATGGCTATTCCTGACTTCGAATTGTGACACTGAATTTAGTAGGCCTACGGTACTTACGGTTTCGAATGGTTTGATCAGATTTACAGTTTCGTGCTTTTTCCTCTGCCATTTTGGAAGGTCTTGTTTTTGATTGTACGACTGGGCAGATCGATGGTGTTGAATGAATTCTGGAGCTTTTGATGACATACAAACTGCTGCAATGTGTCCGACTCTATTACATTTTTACTTGCGATTATAGGGACTATAAGGCAAGTTATGCATTCGTAAAAAAAAAAAAAAAATTCTAACAATCAAACATGATATTACGATGATAGAGAAGTCAAAAAAACTGGGTCCGGAAATTCCGTCCGTCTGTCTGTCTGTCTGTCTGTCTGTCCGTATCGATATCTACAGCCTAAACGGTTGCGCCGATTTGATTCAAACTTGGTATATAGTATTTTTAGAGTGCTCTACCCGACAGTTTTTGGAATTGGCATTCTAGCTCCAAAACTAACGGTACCTGCCATATAACTTTTATTAAAAAACTTATTTTTCTCGAAAACGGCTCCTACGATTTTGATTAAACTTTCAGAATGATGTTTTCTTTGCAAAATCTATCTTTAAATTTTAATGGATTTTTCAGAAAAAGTTTTATAACGGTACCTCCCATATGACCGGTTTTTTAAAATCAGACTTTCTCGTTAACTAATTGACGGATTTTGATGAAATTTTCAAAATATGTAGTGTTTTATGATTTAAATAATATTGCTTATCAAAATTTTCAAAAACATTTTTTTTTTAATTTTAATAATTTTTTTAAAAAAATATTTTGTTTTTTGAATATTTTGAAAACGGATCTATAGATTTTTTTTAAATTTTTCTCCTAGTATAAACTATAGATTTCTTAAAATTGACATACTAAAAAAAATTTTAAAATATGTTTTCGAAAAGTTTTTCAAAAAAAACATTTTTTTGAAAAAACTGGTCGAACGATTTTGAAATGAAAAATTCATAAAATAGAAAACAGCAAAAGAAATAAGATGGCTTACAACATTTTTTCCAAAAACCGTTATGAGTAGTGTTTTTTTGAATTCATAAATTTTTTTCCCCAACATTTTATTTCATATTGCTCGGCTAAGCCCTAGCCAAGCCATTAGTCAAATAAAAGAAAGTGACAACCTACATTACATACATACTTACGTATTTTAAAGTATTTTTCATCATCATAAAAGCACAGAATAAATAAGGAAGCCTTTGATAAACACACAAAAACAACTAACAAATAAAAAAAACTATTCGATTACTACTGAATGCGAAAATTTCAATCGAGAAAACAAAAGTTTACACCTTCCTATAAATAAACAAAACCACTGTGTTAACTTTTAATATTGTCTCTATATCTACTGGCTGAACAGTAGTTGGAACACGTATCTTAATTTTAGTACCTACCTTCCTTCCAACCTTATTATAGGTACATAAATCCTTTATAATTTCCATTGGTCCCATATTGGGACGTATAAAGGTCCCTTTACCTAGCATTATTGCCATACTGCTGATTCCGACGAATCTTTATGCCAGTTGTTCAAATTTTTCCATACCAAAATGAAAATTTAACTGAAAAAAGTCCTTTGTATCTTTCTATTAGCAAATTATATTATAAACAGTAAGCAGCAAGTGGAAAGATAATACTACACTAAAAAACTGCAAAAGCTAACAATCCTATATATTTATGTGTTTATCCCTTTGTCGTGACGCATGTTCGTTCGAGCTTCACCCCAAAACGATTCTAAGGAAGTTGCACGTCATACAAAAAATATTAAAATAAAATCTTTGTCAAAAACACGCCTGCACTTAAAAAGGATTAGCACATAAGAGCAAGTACGTGCGACCCAGTCGTGCCTTTTATATACAAACCGTTTTGTTCTTATAGTGGAAGCACTGAGATCGCTTGTGAGTGGAATCACATCCAGGGCACGACTTATTACTATCTCTCCGGACACTTTTACCACCAACGCTATTGTTATTAACCCGCTTACCTCTTGAACGTTGATATATTGATTGATGGACGGCATTTACATCTGCTCACCTTTTAGCTCACTGCAGGTTTTCGTAGTTTCTTCATAGAGTTGTGCAATCTGAAGAACCTCACCCAGTGTTGGATTTTCTTTTTGTAGAGCAGCTGACCGAACCTTATCATGTGGGGTATACAGAATGATCATATCCCTAATTTTAGAGTCTACATACGACTCCCCACAGCCTCCTTTTTCACAGATGAACGAGCATTCCTTGGCCGTTTCACGCAGCTCTGCCTCCCAATCAGAGTATGTTTGGTTAGTTTGCATGATTGTTCTATAGAACTTGAATCTAGATACAAGCATGTGAGGTTTTTTTCAAAATGATTAGTTAATTTTTCAATTAATTCATTGTATGATACTTGCGCGACCTTTTCTCCATATAATTTTTGAAGTAGATCCAGTGACTCACCACCGATCCAGCTAAGCAGACAAGCACGCTTCGTGTCGTCTTCAATCACGTTGTTTGCGATGAAATGTTGTTGAAGTTGTAGAAGATATGTGCCCCAAGTTTCTTTGGATTTATCGAAGCCCTTGAAAGGAGAAACGAATGTCTGTTTTACGGGTTTTTTCTCCAGTATGGTCTTAAGAAATTCTGGGTTGTAATCTTGAAGTTTTTTTTAGAATAGCTTCAAGGGTTGCGGCGTCCATACTCGCGTTGATGACTTACTTCCTCGTCACCAGTTGTTGTAATTAAAGAGACTATTAAATACTTCAGTGATTGTGAAGATTTATTAAAATTAAAATTAGAAAAATGGTAAGCAAGGTTAAAGTTTGACATGCTAAAAAAATGACAACTGAAATACCAGCAGTGCTGCCAATCAAATACTACATATTTATTAGGCTGGAACTTTAAGGATGATGTTGCATCAATTGGAAACACATAAATTCAATGAAATAGTTAAGGCAGGATTGTGGCGATCTACTTCAACAAGTCTTGAATCGCATGAGATAACAGCAGCATCGGTATTCATTACATCAGAGAAGTATACCAGATCTAATATTCTTCCATTTCGGTTTTTTACCCCATTTAGCTGATTTAATCCAAAAGAAGCCATTCCATCAATAATACAAAATTCGTTTAAGTTCGATGCGTTGACAGGCAAAAAGATATCATTGTTACTAGACTGGGTCCATTCCAAATTGGCAAGAATGAAGTCACCAATTACAATTACTTCGTCTTTCGGATCAATTTTGTCAAATATCGTTTCCAAAGTATTGCACAAATTTTAGTAATCTTCGATGTTAGAGCTGGGTGGAATATAATGTGGCAACCACATGAACATAATTAGATGACATTTTTATTTTTACACATAACACTTCAAGTGCTGTGTGCAGGAAATCATCAGCAAGTGAACAAATAAAAGAGGTTCTTACTGCTATTAATAAACCTCCTCCTACGGTAGCTGCATCATTTCGGAAATGTCGATCACGTCGAAAAATTTGGTAGGTATTTTCAAACTACTCAGTATTAGAAAAAGATGAATTCAACCATGTTGTATGGCGCCGAGGCATGAACTCTATCTAAAGGGGATAAAGATATCATTAGTCGTTTCGGGTTTAAGATTCTTCGTAAGATTTTCTGCCCTCTCTGCGTTAACGGGCTTTGGAGGAAAAGGTTCAGCCACAAACTATACGAGCTGTACTGAGATATTAACCTGGTCAAAAAAATACGTATATCACGTTTAAGATGGCTAGGTCATGTAGAACGAATGGATAACAATGTTCCGGATTCGATTCCATCGCAGAGGGTAGACGCAGTCAAGGAAGACCTCGCCTTAGGTGGTGCGCTCAAATGGAGGACGACCTCAACCAACTTGGAGTGCGAAACTGGAGGCAGCTAGCCAAAGACCGAGCTGGCTGGGGAGACATGTTGGTTGAGGCCCCGAATTGAAGCTCCACCTATATAAGTAAGTAGGTTCGAAGTAGTTATTGTAGTAGTTTGAAGGTGAAGTTCTAGTTGTTGTTGTGGTTTCAGTTTTACGTGCTTGGATTTGTGATTGCCGTATAAGTTTTAGTTTCTGTTGAAAGTCAAGTTATAGTACAAAATTGTAGGTTTTTTTTTTTATAATTAACGCGCGCACAAGGGACTATTTGTTTCCCTTTTAATGTAACACACTGCGCGGGCATTAGGAAGATAGGGAGGGGAGAGATAGGAGGTGTCGATTAACATTGGTTTTGAATGTTTGCAAATTGAAATGGCAAGGGAAAATCTCGCCGGGTAAACCATTATGCTCGAAATCCGTCATCTAATGGGGCAGGTGTGTTTTTCTCCAACTTTTCTAGGATATTTTTTAAATGGAGAAACAAACAGGATTTTGCTGAGTATTTATCTGAATTCCACAATAAAATGCATATCCATAGGCGCAGTATGAGTTTCTGGGCAGCAGCAGTATCATTGTCTTGCATTTCATTCATCATCTGGCAATGGAATCGATAGGTTAGCCACATATAAGCATGCTGCAAGCTGCGCTTTGTTGAGTATGGAATTTTCAGGAGTAGATTTTTTTGTCAGTACTCGTTCATCTTTTTTTCCTAGAGTTTAACGTGCCTGGTGGAGTGTTTTGTTCGCAACACGAGATAAAGATACTATATAACTACATCTAGATAGGACACTAAGGACGGCAGGATTTACCAGTGAAACAAAGAGACATTCGACTGGTGAGACCATTTTAATCAAGTTAAAGGATAAATATTATAGGAAAACTCGAACAAGAGTGTGGCACGTCCCTCGATTGCAGGACACAATACAAACATACATGACATAGTATGAGCTGGATGCAGTTTGACTGCAAAGTGAAGTGAAAGATAAACATTTCTGAGTCTGAGTGATTTGTGTTTGCGGTTTGTGCAACTGAGATTGGGGGGTGTTTGGTCCTGATTTTCCTGATTGGATAGAGAGAATCGATGTCAGGAACAAGCGTAGATAGTTTGCTGGGTTAAAAAAGGAATCTGAAACAATATGGTTTTTGTCTTTAAGTTTCGGTTCGATTTAAAATGTGTGATGTGTGGACCGCACTCAGTATTCAGGAGAAATTGAACTATATATTTTCATAACATTATTAAATGTTTTTAAATCAAATTGGAAATCATCAATTTGAAATATAATCCTTCGTCGAAGAGTTGAGTTGTGATTTCAAAGTTTGTTTGGAAATGTTTTCAACTGCCTTTCTGATGGGAAAACTAAATTTTAACTTAATTCAAAAAAAATGGATTTGAAATCTATTCATTTTACTGTGTGTGCTAGAGCACTCTCTTGAATTAAGTGTAAGTTTACACAACTTCGTATGCATTTATCGGATTAGTTGTTGGAATATACAAACTACAATTAGCTTAATTGATTTGTTTGTGAGATTATTTGGATTGTTTGATGTAAGCCAAGTGATGACTGTCGAAAGGTCGTGAAGGTTATTTCAGGACTTTTAATAACGCAATGAATCCCACAAACATTAAGATATAAAACAAAGGATTGTCTTTTCCATTTTCCTTCGACATTGATAATTACACTATTTGTATTTTATCGCCTCTAGGGAAATCTGACCATTTTGTCATTTCTATAATTTTCAGGTTCCAACAAAGTCCAGTTTAAGAAAAATCCTCTTGGAGAACCTGGTAAAATATGCAAGTTTAGTTTTAGGAGTGTCTATCAACTCCTACTCTCACCTCCACGTGGTGAACATCGGGTGCCTGGTGCCTGGTGCTTCAACTGGAAATTGGGTTCCAACCCCTTTGGAAGGTTGTTGGTGGCAGCAAACGAGAGAGGGGAGGGGGAGGAGTTTTACCACCAAGGCACTAGTTTTTGCATCCAGGCAGCAGCGGAAGAATTCTCTAGATGGAATCAACAGTTCCAGTCAGGCTGAACTACTTAGTGAATAACTTATATGGACTACTACGACGTTTTCGGAGCTCAGGCCTCTAAGAAACGGTTTATCCGGCTCTTCGTCTTTGGAGTCACAATAGAGACCTGGTCGTCCAGGTTGTGCCATCGGGGTAACTTCCCGGCCATGTCAAAAACTACTAGTTGCGAAGCATCCACAAGCCTCGGATACAGACGGATTCACTGATGACGAACCCTGCAAAGGAAATGAGGACAGCTAGCCGAGATATAACCGTCTATCAAGAAGTGCGATGGGACGGCCCGGGCAAAAGGAAAATGAAAAATTGCTATATTTACTATGGCAACTGCTATGCACAACAAAAATAGCATTTATTTGGATGTGGATTCGTCGTTGGAAGCAGGCTTAGCAAGAGGTTTTGAGCTACAAATGCGTCAACGAACGCCCCATGACAATCCGCATCAAGGCTAAATTTGCCAATATAAGACTTATATGCGTGCATGCCTCTACAGAGGAAAAAGATGATGACACCAAATACATGTTTTCTGAGCTTCTGGACAAAACATATGAGCAGCGCCCTAGGTATGACATTAAAATTGTAAGAAGTACACTGCGCGAGCATTAGAATAATAGCGATTAACATTTAATTAAAAAACCAGGGAAAATATCGCCGGGTAAACTATTCCAAATTCGTTTTGTTCGGCTAGAAAAAGTATCCCTATATTTCATGGTACATCTGAAATTGGGCTCAAAATTGAACTGATGATCATTCCTTGCGAGATGAGTATTAAGGAGAGGAATGCAGCCTTAGAACCGCTTTCTTGTTCTTACACAAAGTAAAGGAATCGGAATACTGCTATACTCTGTTCAATTTATATTTTCAGTACAGGGAAGAAAGGCTATTGCCTTTCACTCTTACTATTATGGATTTTATTAAGCTATCTACATTACAGAACTCTCATAAGGTTGCCGTAGTGAGCTTTATAAAATACTAGCTTCTACCCGCGACTTCGTCTGCTTGGACTTAAGATTAAGCATTTTGATTAAATTAAGTTTTTCGTCAAATTATAATTTATTTTTATAAAGATAGTGAATACCTTTTCTAATCAAAGTGATAACTGAATATTTCTTATTTTTTTTTTATTTCTATATTTTTATATCTCTTTATCTTTACAACTCTACTACCCTATATCTCAATATGGGGAGAGTACGATAACTTGGCCGACAAGATTTGATAAAGGGTTTTTGTAGAGTGGTCAAAAACAAGCACTTTTTACTATGGGTGAGGGGGGGGGGTCTCTATCCCCCCGTTTAGGAGGTAGGGGCATTTTTAGAAAAAATGGTTTAAATTGAAAAAAAAATATATAACAAAACAACGGCAACACTTACAATAAAGTGCTATACTGCATTTGAAAGCCAGAAGTTTGTTTTATATTCCTGCATTTAACTTAAATTACTCATGTCAATGGTTTTTGAGGAATTCGCATTTAAAGTCCAAATTTTGATAAAAAATGTGAAAAAAAAGTTTAGACCGATTGTTTTCAAAATTGTGAAATGAAATTGTAAATTAGCTCACATATATGTTTTCGATGTAACTATCAGTTCTTCTATGTCTTCTAGTTTTTGAGAAAATCGAAAATTACCAAAATAGTAAAGTGCTTGTTTTTGACCCCTCTACAAAAACCCGTTATCAAATCTTGTCGGCCAAGTTATCATACTGGTGCCCTCTATATGTCATATTAGTATAGTGAATCCTGTAACTCTTCCGTCTACCAAACTTCACCAATTCATGCTGTCGTAAAGTCACAGAAGTATATCAAACAAATCGCTAGAAATGCAGTATTTCACATTTAAGCCTCTCCCAGAGGAAACGTGCATTTTTCCTGAATGAAAAGTAGCCTATGTTTCAATCCAGCACATTATCCATCTACCCACCATCATCCAAACCCGTTGAGCCGTTGAGGCGTGATTGGGGAAGAAACATCCAAACATTCAGATCTATAAATAAAGAAAAGAACAAAACTTCACAAAAACAATGATTCCGAATTGTAAAGCGCAAGCAATAATCTCCGACTAAAATAGCAAAAACCCGTTACAATGCAGAAAAAACCACAGTTGGTTGTACATTCCAGGTGGTTGACATTACTTTCCAAGCATTCCAGACTTTATCTCAACTTTTTATATTCATTGTTTTCACTAACTTATTCATCGACACTTTTGATTTGTTGTTGTTTGCCGTATAAAATTTTACTGCGCTGGTTATACCTTACCAATTAAACATGCCTTATACTGCATTTTTATTATATGGCTCCAAGAATTATATTTATGTATTTAAAAAAAATCAGTGCAAACAGGCAAGCATTATATTTTGGTAAAAAAAATTAATATGGTGGGCTAAAAACGGTACCTCTCATAGGACTGTTTTTTTTCTTCGACTTTCTCGAAAACTATATTGATATTCAAGAACATGTAGGTAACCTAAGTAATTTCGCATTAATTTTTTTTCGAAAACTTTTTTTTTTGTAATTTTAATAATATAAAAAAAAATTTTTTTTTTTGAAAAATCAATCAATTTGAAAAGGGGTAAATGTATTTTTTTTTTTAATTTTGTGTTTAAATGTATGTTATTTTTGCGCTTAAGTTTGTGTTCTTAATTTTTTTAAAAAAAAGTTGTTAAAAATTTATTTAAAATTAAAATTATTTAAAAACCGCTTATACGATTTTGAAAAATAATTCACCCTTTTTTATATTTCTTAAAGAAATAAAATGGCCTTTAAATTAGTTCAATCAATACAATTTAACGTACTTTATTCGATCAATCAAAAGTTAGAATAATCGAATAAATACTTTGCTTTATTCGCTTTAATTTTCGCTTTAATTTTCTGAAACTTTATTTTACAATGTTGACGCACATATGAGCAAGTACGTGCGATCCAGTCGTTCAATTTATTTACATAGGATACCTAAAGACGGTTCTATTGTAGATATAACACTTAACGGAATCATAGTGTTCATTCATTTAAGACTAATTTTCTAATATATTTATTAATATGTATAATAAAAGCAGCTATAAAGCTTTTTAGTTTAATACTTTCAATAAATGTGTATAAACAGCTTAAATTCTTAATAAAATTATTAAAACACATTCGTTCCCTTAGTCTGTAGACACAACAAACTGGTCTTACAGATTTAAAAAAAAACATGTTCTTAGGCCTTTTTTACATTTATGTTTTATTTTTTTTTTGTCTTAAATACATACAAATAACAATCAGCAAAAAGACAAAAATATTTATGTACCTATAGATTCTTAGAAATAAATAGTTCTACACTCAAAAACGAATTTCGAAATGTATGTATATGCGTATATTTATTTATTTATTTATTTATTTATTTACTATATCATCGTGTAGAATTTACATTGAACTCAAATAGACTACGAATATTTACAACAAATAATAAATTATAATTACAAAATTGTGTTCATAACTAAGCAGTATAAGGTTAACATATTTTTAAATGAGATTTTACTCAAGTGAAAGCTTATGTCAATATTGTTTGAAGCTATATTAGTCTCTCTAACACAGCGAGTTATAGGCTCATTCTAGGTCAAGGCATAGTTAACCCTATGGGGTCTTTCTTGAAACAATATTCGGGTTCTTAGTTCTCGAGAAGGATCATATAAGTCAATCAAAGATAGAAGATAAGGACATTTTATATGATATGATATAATATCTCTGAGCAATATTCAAAAATTGACCTTACATAAGCAATGTAGATTGATTTTAGAGTGTAGGGATCCTTCAGGCCATACGAGTTACGAAAGATAAAACCAAGCATGCAATTAGCCTTATTCACAATAAATTCATAGTGCTTAACAAAATTGAGCTTAGAGTTAAAAATAACTCCTTTTTAAGGAAATTCTATCAAGAATATTATCGGAATAAAAGGACGAGTAAAAGAGAAGCATTGACATTTCGAAATATTTAGCGTTAATTTCGTTGACTTCACACCATTCGGAAAGCTTGATTGTGTCGTCTTGGAGCAGCATACAGTCGGTCAAACTCTGTACACATTTAAAAAATTTGAGGTCGTCTGCAAACATTAGGCAATTTGAATTCGAAATTACAGTTGGTAAGTCATTTATAAATAAAAGAAACAAAATTGGACCTATGTATATGAATTTGTAAAAATTGTAAGATTTGTAGATGTTGATCTACCAGAAACAAATCCGTGTTGAAAAGGAGAAATTTTTTCTTTTAATAAAAATTTTAATTTATCGCAGACTATTTTTTCGAAAAGCTTAAAATAGAAAAAATAAGACACAGTATTCCAGATAGAATGGTAGCACAATTGGGAGGGGCTTTTTCTACATCTAATATGGAAATATTCAAATGGCCTATTAGTATATTTATTAGTTATTAGTACAGTTATTAGATGGCCCTGAAGAAACGTTGTAGAAGTTGGGAGTACTTAAATAATTTGACTTAAAATAAATCAAAAAGGCATCACAAATGGTCGAGAATTTTCCAAAATTGCATACTTTTAGGAATTCCATTTGAATTTATTTTATTTTGTATGTAAGTCCAAAAACACTTACTATTTGTTTTTTATTTAGATTCCATTGAATATATTTCACTTTTGTATAGGAATTTGTTTAAAATATTAAAACTCTTTTCGAGATCCAGATATTTCACATGTAAATTGTCACCAGAATTAGATTTTGGCATCATGTAAGCATTGTTCTTTTTATTATTTAAATTAATAACCGTTTTGTTAAACCAATGTGGCTTTGATGCATTTTTATTTTCGGATTTTGGGACATATGCTTCAATTGCTTACCTCAGAGAACTAAGAAACTTAGTATAATAGCTGGACAAATCATCAGCGCAAATTAAGGCCGAAGGCATTGGTAAATTATTTATATAACTCGCTATGCTAGTGTAGCTAGCTTTTAAGAAATTGTATTTAAATAATGATCAGTAATTACATTTGAAGAAGTTAAGAATTTGAAATTCAAATGTTAAAACGATGATGAACAGAATTTGAAAAAAAAAATAGGATAAGGAGATTTATATACAGATATATCTAATTCCATATCAACGAATAATAAATCAAATATACGATCTAAATTATTCTTACAATTGTTCCCTTGAACCAAATTATGTGACGTTAATGAATCAATGACTAAAGAAGCACATTCTTTTAAAACATTAAATAGTATAAGATATGACTCAACTACATCAAAAACCCAATTAATACTTGGAAGATTAAAATCTCCTACTATAGTTACATGTTGATTCATATTTAGTTTTAAAATGTAATAAGTAATATTCATTATATGATCTTTATATAAATCTAATGAGCTATACCTACAAAAATTAAAAAAATACACGAATTTTATTTATTATATTATTTTATTTGTCATGGATGCATCAAGAAGTCCCTATATTCGGACATAGATTAACCCTTAACTAAAGTCGTGAAAATTTGCTTGGCTTCTACAGTTGTGGGTCCACTGGACCCAAGCTTTTTGATACCCCAATAAAAATAAAAGTATAACATATTTTATATATTTTTGTTTTACTAAACTTTATAAGTACTTAAACAATAACAAAACAAGTTTTTAAAAATTAACAACAGGAACATTCATTTTTATTTAATATGTGCACTTTTATCTAGCAGTCATAATTTATATAGCTTAAATGTATTGTTTTCAAGAAAATATAAAATTAAATACTAAAAAAAATATATTCTATCTATACATTTTTTTAAAATTTCAAAACGTATTGTAAAAATCAAATTAAAATTTTGTTATGGAATATTTTTGACAAAGGTCAAAGTCAAACAAACTATAACCACAAGCATGTTTTAAACAAGTATAAAAATTTGGCAGCTGCACTTAGCACACAAGTGTTCTGAACGTAACTTGCTCTGTTTGTTAATAAATAACAATTAAACAATGCAAACTTTAGCACAAAAATGATATTCATTAAAATACAAAATAAAAAAAAATTCAACTTAGGCGTTTTCAAAATATAGATTGTTCAAAAAAAAAAAAAAAAAACAATTAAACAATGCAAACTTTAGCACACAAATAATATGTTTTCATTTAAATACAAAATTAAAAAAAAATTAACCTACCCGTTTTCAAAATATAGATTGTCAAAAAAAAAAAAAAATAAAAAAGAAATCGTTAAAAACACAAAAAAAAGTTTTCGAAAATATTTTAAATTGAAATAACTACATCTACCTTAATATCAATTTTTGTTGTTGTCGTGTGACCAGTTCACGAGAAAGTCGAATTAAAAAAACCGGTTCTATGGGAGGTACCGTTTTTAGCCCACAATATTAATTTTTTTGTTTACCAAAATATAACGCTTACCTAAAGTAGTACACAGATTTTTTTTTCATAAAAACTCTTGGAGCCGTTTCGAGAAAAATAAGCTTTTACATAACGGTTATATGACAGGTACCGTTAATTTTTGAGCTAAAAAATAAATTGAAAAAAAATTCCTCTGTAGAATGTCAGAATAACTATAATTTCTAAATTTGAAGACGATTGGTTCAACCGTTTAGGCTTCAGTCCAAAATACATCCGTAAAGACAGACAGACAGACGGACAGACGGACAGAATTTTGCCAGAACTCAAATATGTTTCTCATCGTAATGTCATGTTTGATTGTTATCTCAAAATATTTTTTTTGCACGAATGCATAACTTGTATTACAGTACCTATAATAGCAAGTAAAATTTGACACTTATTTCTGAAACGCACATTAATAAGGAAACTACTAACAATATATGAGATAATGCAAGCAATGTGCAGTCAATGTTAAATACTGACTTTCGACATATTGCATCAATAAATTACCTCCCTCGGGTGCATAATAGCTAAACATAGATTTCATAAATCTTTTTTGAAACTATCCAAGTATTTTAGACGATGACTTAAATTCCAAGCCAAGATGCATATCAACAAGAGCAGGACAACTTTTCAGAGTCGGTGATACTCAAAAACTCACTCCGAGAACTTCCAACTTTGAAATGTCACATTAATAGAACTTTTTGACGTTATAAGAAAGCACAAAAACAAAAACCTTCCGGTCGTTGTCTGATAAATGCACGCACATTACAAGTCAATGGAAAGTAGCCGAAGTTATTATGGTTCCAAAACCAGTGAAAACTCTGACAGACTTCTACTGGTTATTACCAGTAATAACGGGTGATTTTTTAAAAGCTTGAAAACTTTTTTTTTTTAAAAAACGCATAAAATTTGCAAAATCTCATCGGTTCTTTATTTGAAACGTTAGATTGGTCCATGACATTTACTTTTTGAAAATAATTTCATTTAAATGTTGACCGCGGCTGCGTCTTAGGTGGTCCATTCGGAAAGTCCAATTTTGGGCAACTTTTTCGAGCATTTCGGCCGGAATAGCCCGAATTTCTTCGGAAATGTTGTCTTCCAAAGCTGGAATAGTTGCTGGCTTATTTCTGTAGACTTTAGACTTGACGTAGCCCCACAAAAAATAATCTAAAGGCGTCAAATCACATGATCTTGGTGGCCAACTTACCGGTCCATTTCTTGAGATGAATTGTTCTCCGAAGTTTTCCCTCAAAATGGCCATAGAATCGCGAGCTGTGTGCATCGAACGATAGCGATCGCCATTCACCGTAACGTTGCGTCCAACAGCATCTTTGAAAAAATACGGTCCAATGATTCCACCAGCGTACAAACCACACCAAACAGTGCATTTTTCGGGATGCATGGGCAGTTCTTGAACGGCTTCTGGTTGCTCTTCACTCCAAATGCGGCAATTTCGCTTATTTACGTAGCCATTCAACCAGAAATGAGCCTCATCGCTGAACAAAATTTGTCATTTTCGTCAATTTGTCACATTTCGAACCGAACACTGATTTTGGTAATAAAATTCAATAATTTGCAAGCGTTGCTCGTTAGTAAGTCTATTCATGATGAAATGTCAAAGCATACTGAGCATCTTTCTCTTTGACACCATGTCTAAAATCCCGCGTGATCTGTCAAATACTAATGCATGAAAATCCTAACCTCAAAAAAATCACCCGTTACCTATCTAAAGTATTTGAGAAGTTATTTTTCAAATGCCAACTTTCAATTGTAGGAGAGAAACGGCTAAAATCCTGAACGAGCATTGGATCAATCAGATAAATAGGTTGTAGATACCATCGCTTCCTCCTCAGGAAAAAGATACGCTCAGAAGATGTAACCCAAACACGGTCTATATGCTCATGCATAGGCTTCCCATGCCGGCCATGTAAGAACTTCTATTGTGATGAAAAATAATATGACGGAAGACATTCCTTTATCATTCTGAACGTTCCGAGAAGCAAAAAATCGACTCGGACCACTATCTAGTAGTATCTATAATCGAAAGTTAAAAAGCGATTTCGGTCAATTGCCACCATATGACGTTGGTTGGTTGGAATATCCGCAGCCATTTTTATGATAATGTAATTTTTATATCAATTTTATAAATTTCAAATATCTTGACTGATTTTAAAAATTCTGTTGCATGTAATACCATGTTAAGCTGGTAAAATTAAGATTTACTTGGGAGCTGAGACGTTGGGATCCAGAAAATATATTATATACCCAAACGACACCGGATGGGTCAGCTAGTTGCAAATAAAAATACTACGTCTGCTACTAAAATTTGAGATTAAAAAATATAGTGAGATTATTATTTATCTCGAAGGTGTAAACGCAGAAATTATTTATTACGAATTACTCTCTGCCGAAGTTTTTCAAAGGTATAACAAATCAATGTTACAATCAGGACCGATTCGAGCAACCGAGAAAGAAAATCCTAAAACAGATAAAGTAAAGGAAGATCTGTTTAAATCTTACTCATGGTTTAGAAAATTATCTCAGCCCGTAGGTCAAAAATGTTATAGAAATGTTTGCATTTGATCTGATGAAAGTCGTAATCGACTGAAGGCTGCACTTTTTTTTTAATATTTATCCACTTTTCTACTTGTAACTGGCAAGGTAACATTATTTTACCTGGCAATAATTAAGCCTTCCAAGAGCCATAAATTTATTGATTGGATTTCAAACCAAACGGTAACAATATTAAAAAAAAAACGTTTAGCAGAATAGTTAATGGTGTGAAAAAGTAATAAGTAATGAAATAACAATTAACAACAAAGTCATTAGAAGAAAAGGATATATAAGAACTAGATCTCAGGTGAAACCAGTAAGTTGATAACTGAAATTCGTGAAGATTGTTCTGTGTACAACACTGTTTCAAAAATTGTTTATATCAAACCATTTACCTAAAAGTTCTTACTAATTTTTTAATCTGCAAAATATATCAATAAAATAATAATCTGCCATGTCAGCAAATGGAAAACACGTCTTCAAAAACGACGGACATGCCACAAGTTTATCCGAAAAAATGTTGAGTTTCTATAAAGAACAAAAACTGTTTGACACCATCATATTAGCTGGGGACAATTGCGTTACGATTCATGCCAACAGAGTCATCCTGTCCGCTTTTAGTGATTACTTTTTGGAAATATTTCGAGGAAGCCCTACATCTTTAGGTGGAAACGTAGTCGAACTCAAAGAAATCGAGCCCACTGCACTAAAGCTGGTAATTGATTTCATATATTCGGGTTGCATTGAGTTGAGCTTGGAAAGTTCTGAAGACCTTCTTCGAATTGCAGCGTTTTTAAAAATTCAAACCTTGATCGATGGTTGCTGTGATTTTATCGAAAAGCATGGAATTAACAGGAACAACTGCATCAAATTGCTTTCCTTATCGAAAGAATTTAAGTTTTCCGAATTGAAAGAGAGATCTTTAGTTTACACTTACAACCATTTTGAGGAAATATCAAAGGAAAAAGAAATCCTGCTGCTGAATGAGATTGAATTAAAGGATCTGCTATATAACGATAATCCCCATGGAGACTTCGAAGAGCACGTTTTTCTGGCTATGGTAGCTTGGGTGGAATATGACATGGTACAGCGGCAACACCTGTTATTCCAGCTCTTGAAAATGGTTCGGTTTAAATATCTTAGCCCGAAGTTCATCATTACACATAGGAGGTCTGTCTGCAAGACGGTGGAAAGCTACGAATTGATTTGCAGTTGGCTTCAATGGCACCTGGCACCAGAAACACTGGTTATTGGAGAACAACCAATCGATTTGAAGCCCAGAAAAGGAGATGAAAAACTTGCTGTTGTATGCTGTTTAAACTATGAAGAAGTTGTGATTCAAACGTGGAATTCTGCGGAGGATTCGTGGTCAATCGAACAAAAAATACCTCTTTGGAAAATGAAATATAATTATTCTGTGACTGTGATTGATGAAAGACTAATTATAGTTGGAGGTCAAATTAGTGATATAGGAACAAATGGAACAAATAGCGTGGAATGCTTAAATCTGCGCACCATGAAGTGGACTGCTTTGCCACCAATGCGATATGAACGTAGGTATGGTCAGTTGTTCAATTTTAACGGGAATTTGGTTGTTTTTGGCGGTTACAATAGGAACGCTGAATTAGTTACTACGATGGAAATATATGATTTTTCAACCTGCAAATGGCATGAACTTTCCGAACTTAGTTCATATAGCAAATTATCTGGTTATAATGGGAAGTTATACATTCTCGATTTTGAAAATGGAATTTTGCAATGCTATGATGACCACTCCAAACAATGGACTTCGAAATCAATAATTAAACAAGATCTCCATGGCTTTGGATTTGCTGCAGTTGGAGAATTTTTGTACGTTATTGGAGGTCGGAATAATCAAAATGTTTATACAAATTCTGTCAAACGTTACGATTTATCCAACGACACCTGGTGTAAGGTGAAACCATTTCCAAAATCTCAGTGTTACATAGAGACCAAAGTTTTCGATAACAAGATTTTCTGTTTTAGTGAAAAATTGGTAGAAGTATATAACCCGGAAACCGACACGTGGAGGACTTTAAGTCCTTTAGAGATCCGTGGTGATTTTTTGAATACCTTTTGTTGTTCTTACCCCAAAAAGTTATAATATGATTTAGTCTTTAAAACTTATATTATTTGTTAAATTTGTGTAATTTGTAATATTGGTGCTTGACTTAAATAAAATGTAAAAACGTAACGTAAAAAAAATTTAATTATATTAAAAAAAAGTTGTTTTAAAAAAAATATTCTTAAACGTTTATGTTCCGGTTATAGCAAAACGGATAAGCTGTTTTCTAGTGTTCAATCGGCCAAGAACTATATTTAATTTTTACTTGCGATTATAGGTACTATAAGACAAAAAAAAATTAATTCTAACAATCAAACAACAACAGGTCGAAAAATAACCGTACCTGCCATAAAATCTTTAACAAAAAAGTTTGATCTTATCGTAAACGATTTTGATAAAACTTTGAGGGTGCTATTTTTTTTACAACAATACATATTTTAGTTAGAATTAATTTTTCGAAATTTGTTTTATAACGGTACCTCTCATAGAACCGGTTTTTTTCAAATGCAGTATTATCGCAAAACATTATCCCGATTTCAATAAAATTTTGCACACAGGAAGATATTTATAATTCAATTAAAATTGCATTTCAAAATTTTCAGAAACTTTTTTTTTATTTTTTTTTTAAGGAATATCTCGAAGATCGAAAGCTTCTCCATGAGCCATGACCGATAGTATGGCTTCCGCAGTAACTGTTCCACTGGATGGCATATCTCTTCGAACCGTGGAACAAATTCTTACATCGCTTAGGTGAAAGTAAGATTATTGGCTCATGATTATCTCCAAGGCGTTTAATAGAATTTGGCATGAAGCTCTCTTATCGGAAATGCCTTCTTTTGGGATCGATGATACTCTTGTTCGTTGGATTAGAAATTATCTTCTGAACCGTTCAACACAAGTTGTATTGGACGGATTCAAGTCTGATTCCCACAAATTAAATGCTGGTGTGCCCCAGGGCTCAGTTCTTTTGCCAAATCTTTTCCTCATTTCTATAAGTGATCTATCTGTTACTTCTAATCCACTTAACTGTTTTGGCTGCGGTTCTATCATCAGCTTTGCATATTCGTTCGGTGATTGACGTCATTCGTGATAAGCTCATTAAATTCCGATTCTCAGAATCAGTTTTCTGTATCAATGCATGATCTGGCTACAATATTCACAAAGCGTTTATATGCCCAAAACTCAAGTATAATTCACACCTCTGGACAGGGGCTTCGCAAACATCGCTTCACCTGCTTGATAGAATAAAAAATCGAGCTTTAAGATTGAAAGGAAATGGAACTGCCGCTGAAACAATTGCCCTTCTCGAACACCGACGCAATGTTTTATGTCTTTCCTTATTTTATCGCTTCTTTTATAAAAAAAAATAGTTGTTACCCGCGACTTCGTCCGCCTGAAATTTATCAATCTAAAATAATAATTTTCGAAAAATAAGAAAACCCAGCGCCACCTGTGGGCGCTTTAGTTATAACTTTCAAAATGAGCTCCCTGCCTGTCAAAGTCTCGTCAAAATCGGTGCAGCCGTTCCCGAGTTTACACGGAACAAACAGACAGACAGACAGACAAACATTTTTAAATGGTGTTTTTGTTATAAGTACTGTATATCTTTGCGTATACATCAAGTAAAAGGCTGTTATTTGGATTTTAAAAACAGACACTTCATTTTTATTTATGTGTATAGATGTTCAGTCGAAGTAGCCAGCTGGATTCATCCCCTTAAAAGTTCCTCCCGTAGCACTAGTCTCGCAAGAAATGTTCATCAGTTCACGCATGAGCCCAATTTCGGACGTACCGTGAAATATAGGGATTCATTTTTAGCCGAACAACGCGAATTTGGAATAGTTTACCTGGCGAGATTTTCCCTTGCCATTTTGATCTGCAAGTATTCAAACCCAATTTTAATCGACACCTCCTGTCCTTTTCCTCCCTAACTTTCTGATGCCCGTGCAGTGTGCTCTAAAAAAATGTATCGATACGGTTTGCGACGTTGATTCTCGTAAGATAAATGTAATGCCTGAATTCCTCAACGTAGTCATCTTTGTCCGCAACTGTTCTAACAAGGATATATTAGCCCGAATATTAGCTGAAGAACCTCATGATATTTTTAAATAATTAATTAACAGTTATATAATAATAAAACTAATAAATAATTAAAAACAGTTAAATGCAGGAACACTGCTTTTTCTTTGAAAGCAATGTAATAGATTGTATGTTTTTATTTTTGTTATATAAATTTATCATTGTAATTTATATTTAATGTAATCTTATTTTGACACTTTGGCCTAAGCAAAATGTTTTCTTATGAAAAAATTATCGTCCGTAAACCGACTTTACAGACAAATAAATTTTATTTCAAAATCTGTCTTGTCGACAATAAAACCTGATTCGCATTATGGTCTTGTAAAATTTTCATACACCACATGTTCCCCCTTCCAAGTTGTCACTTTTTTATTTCCATTTGTCTGTTTTTTTTTTCGTTTGAAAAATTGAGTCTTAACTATGCCATTAATCAAAAGACTTACCCTGGAACATCCCCGATGACAACTGGTTTGTCCACTCCATGCCATGCCGCCCATCAATTGAATCCGCTTTTTGTTATTGTTATTCGACAACTCCAGCTCCAGAATTTATCTTCCATGGAAGCCATTAGATAGGCTTATGCTTTTGATGAAATAACGTCTGCCAGGTAGAACAGCAGGTGCTTCGATATTAGTGCCTAATAAATTAATCATTATACAGTAGAAGTCCTTCCACATCCTGTGAGACAACGAATCTTTAAGTCAGCACCCTATATTCTTTATCAAGTTTTGTAGTCACAGTGAATTTTGTTAATAGATTCCGAAACACTCCTTCCCAGCTTGTGGTTGAAATAAAGCTATACAAGGATGTCTTGAAAATTTCTTTGAATAATAAAATTACTCCACGATGACTCGGCATCTGTCCATCATTTAGTGTGGAATTAAATTGAGCGATGACTATAATTTAGGTCGGGGTGCCCCGGACCACGAAAGTCCCCATCAATTAAGTTCTTGGACATGTTGTACTTAAGTTTGGCTGTGATACTACATTTACGAAGTTCAAAGTAACAGTTGAACACGAAAGTGAAATATTCAAATTTATTTGTAACTGCGGTGACATTACACCCTTGTATCATGGGGTTAGTAATGCAAAGTTACGGAGAAAGGGGTGGTAGGGTGCTAACCGGTGAATATAAGGATATTTGTTACAATTTTGTTAGGAGACAGTATCCCGCTATAAATTCTGGTTAAAGCAAACCGAATAATTTAAGGACGTTTCTTGTTGTTTGTTTTCATATGTCCGATCAGAAACATGCCTTGGGATTTGAGATAGAATTCAGTTTGTATCCTTATTTCGGATTTTCTGGATCTAATAATAATTATTAAAAACAAAATTGAGGACACATTCATTGCATGATATGATTTTTATTCGTTGTTAAATCACGAATCCTTCCTTTTGGTTGCCAACCAAATATGTTAGAATTTCAAAGCTCAACTCTCACATTAACTAAAATACGAAGAAAATCACATTCCTTTGTCAATCTTAAATGTCACTTTCCTCTCAGAACACTCTTAATTTCCGCTGATTGTGACACTTCCACCTCCTTATCAGGTATTCATTGTTCACACCTCATATCTTGTATTGTTGTATGCCCATGAACCCAATTAACGTTTTCAGCACCAGACATGAAGAAGGATATATCGTCCTTCATTATCATATACCTCTACATCATCCACTGTACACATATCTCCACAAGCATCAAGGATATTCTTATACTTGTAACCAAGTGAAGCAACAACCACACTCAGGAAACAAAAGAAATCCACAGGGTGTGGTCAATGCCACAGGATCAGCTTATTATTTGCTCATCAGTTTATATTAGATTTGATCCTTGCGGAAGTCTCTTTGTCTCTCGTTTGCAACAACAGTTGTTATACATAGTTGTTTTAGGATGTTCCAAATCCCTTGGTACTTATGGTTCCGACAATCCCATCGAAGACACCAGGTTGATGTCAGGCGAAATAAATTGGAACGCATTTTAATCGGGTTTCCTTCAATAAGCATACACGATGAAATAAGGCTCACTCTTGGTGTAGGGTGTTCGTCCTTCCCCGCACAGCCTTGGTATAGGATGACAGAGTCCTTGGAGTTCCAACACTTATTGGAGTGCTGATAGGAGTTGTTGTTGCTGTTGCTGACTCCTGTCGGTCTGTGCGTTGCGGTTGAAGCTGTTCCTTGGATAGTTTCTGGGGATGTATGGGTGTCCCTGTGCTCACAAAATTGAATGGAAGGAATCAGAGCAACTCATTGCAAGCGGAAGTCTAATTCAATTCCCTGTATCATTTTGTGGGAGTTCTGAGTCCTGAAGTCCATCAGGCAGTTTATCTTGACCTGAACCAGCAGCAACCGCACCTTACATATGCTAATGTATTTTTTTTTGTTGTTGCTGGTTATGTTTTATATACGCTGGATAGGAGGGGGGTATGGTCCAGCATTTCCATCCATCGATCGTCCTTCTGCATAATATTCATCTCTCGGTTGCGCAATTAATTTGATTTATTGTGCTTTAGGACTCTGTTGGCCGGATCGACAAGTGGCACACATTATTATTGGAATATCTGGATTTAATTGAATTGCATTATAGTCTCGTTCCCGGCCTTTATGTTACGGAGGCTTACCATTTGCATACGTAATTGCAACGGAGGTTTTGCGCTCTCGACATTGTGCAGATGTCCGGTTGTGGGCGGAAGATTGGTGTCCGGTCAATTTAGCTTTCGGTTAGGAAGGTGTTGATAAATGGAACGATATAGTGTTGCTGTTGAGTATATTGGGTAGTTAACAAGGATATTACAATAAGAGGATATGGGGAGTGCTTAGATATAACAATCTGTTCTTGAGAAAATATACAAATTTACAAGGAGATATTATTAATCATTATCTTGCAGGGTGTTTTCTTGGTAATTTTGTTGGTATACTTATTGTAATGGGATGGGTCAAGACCTCTTGGCAAGACTTGAAAGTCTTTTTTTTTAATCTTTTTTCAACACAAGACGAGGGTTAAATACAAAAAGCTATCAATATCTGCCTGCAGAAGACTGCGGTCGTCGCTAGACTTAATTGTCTTAAATATCTTCATGTCATCAGCGAATACAAGAACGTCACTTGATTGTATGCATGAAGTAACATCATTTATTGCAAAATGAATAGTAAAGGACCAAGGTGGCTTCCTTGAGGTACGCCAGATTGGGCCACGAAGGGGTCTGAAAGAAAATTTCAAAATTTTACTTGGTAGGATCGATTCTCTAGGTATGATTTGATCCAAGCTAAGAAATAAGGAGGAAAACCAAAAGCTTTTAACTTGAACAGGATTATTTCGCGACTTAGTTAGTCAAATGCTTTTGAGAAGTCAGTGTAAATTCAGTCAACTTCATAACCTTTTTCTAATGCATTTGAACATTTGTGGGCTGTATTGTTGGCGTTGAGTTGGTTTGTGGTGTGTGGATATGGATATGTAAATATTTTGTGTTGATAAGGGTTTATGTTGTTAAGGAACAATGTTGTGATAGTGATTCATGGTTGTGATATGATTTGCTTTTTATTTTGAGAACATGTAAAAATGAGAATTGTGGTTTTTGGCATACGCCATTTGCGCCATTCGGGATTGTGACAAAGGCCATACATTTGTTAGCCTATGTGGTATTTAGAAGATTAGTAATAAAAGATTACTTGAGTAGCTACATATATATAAGTAACAGAAAAAACTGAGTTTATTTTATCAATGACAATGCCAGCGCCATCTATCGGCAGGGGTCGGACCGCTCTATAAACCTTCCTTATCACTTGTACAATAATTTGCTTTTAGCACTCAAGAGAATTGTGTGCATAGTTTTCGAGACTATATCGTACACCCACACACAAGACAGTCGGAAAAAAAAATTTCATCGTTATACATAGGATAATATACGATATATCTTTATGAATTGTAGCCTATGTGTTATTCTGATATGTAAGCTATATTATTGTGAAGTTTTATCAAAATCCATTCAGTAGTTTTTGCGTGAAAGAGCAACAAATACGATATATCTTTATGAATTGTAGCCTGTGTTATTCTGATATGTAAGCTATATTATTGTGAAGTTTCATAAAAATCCATTCAGTTGTTTTTGCGTGAAAGAGCAACAAAGATACAAACATACATACTCACAAACTTTCACGTTTATAATATTAATAGGATAGTGAAACATTCATTTCATTATTGGTGAAGATTTTACTTTCTGAAAAAAAAACATCTACATATAACTAAAACATGATAATTGTTAAATAGAAGGAGAGTTAACTTTGTTCGGATTGATTTCACCTAATTCAAATCTTGTATATACGTAGTCCTGCCATAAGTTCTGTCCCTAACTTATAAGACGACAAAAAAAATTATTGATCTGTAGTTGTTCTCAAAATATATATCGGACAAATGGATACCTCAAGTAACAGTTATGAGTCAGTTGAATTTAATATGCGAAACGATAAACATGGAGTGGGGCAACAAAGAAAACCGCGTCGCTATTATTGCACTGCACAAATGCAGTAAAACTCCCACTGAGATTTTCGAATTGCTGAAACCACTCAAAATATCGAAAAAATTCATCTATCGCGCTATAAAACGGTACAACGAGATCTCCTCTGTTGATGATAGAGCAAGAAGTGGCCGACCTCGCCAAAGTAGGACGCCAGTAGTGATCAAAGCAGTTGTGGAAAGAATCCGAAGAAATCCCCTCCGCAAACAGAAAATTATGGCTCGAGAAATGGAAATACCCACAAGAACGATGTCACGCCTCATAAAACAAGACCTAAGGCTTGGCACTTACCGTAGATGTAGAAGTACTGGACAACGCCTGACTGAGGCTCTGCGCAAGATAAGAGCGACAAGATCAAAGGTGTTGCTTCAAAGACACGCAAACGGAGGACACAAAAATATTCTTTTCACAGATGAAAAAATTTTCACAGTGGAACAGAAATTTAATCGCCAAAACGACAGGATTTACGCCCATAGTTCCAAGGAAGCTGCTGAAAAGGTTGGAAAAGTCCAAAGAGGCCATCATCCAGCTTCAGTGGCAGGACTACGTAGAAAAGAGAATGAATATCCAGCGCTTTGTCCGTTTGGTGAAGCAGAATTATTATTAAATGAGCCTCAAAAAGTTAAAATGAAAAGAGACAATAACAAAGGATTACATACAATTGAATAAATTCATGAGAAATTTCAATCACATGTATCTTAATACCATACATATGAGAGAAGAGTAAGAAATGCCAGAGAGAGAGATAGAGATAGAAAAAAGAAGAGAGAGAGAGGTGCGCAGTGAATACAAATTATATAAAATCTAAAATTTGAGTTTGATATTTATGAGTCCTTGGTAAATCCTTGGATAATTAGTATCTTTTTTTTAAATGTTGTTTTACTCAGTAATTTTATGTATGCTTTAAATTTTTCTTTCATTAATTGCTACCTTGCCATTACCGTTGGATATAAATTTGAAACAACCAAACACAATAGACACTCTTTCTTTTTTCATTGAATTTACCTAATACTGTTTGTTAACCCTTACGAATGGCAAAAATGTATCTAATAGAACGAAAACGGACACAACTTCATTTCAAAATGATGATTATGCAACAGTGCCATCAACATAAACAACAATAACAAGGCCTATAAATAAATTTTTTGACGAAAAAGTCGTTACAGTGGAGGAAGCAATCGAGTGTTTTAGGCAAGGCTTAATTAAAAAAAAACTGAGCTATCGGGGATTATACAAAGCAAAGAAGTTTTTTATAGGCATTTCAAACTTAAGTTTGATGACGATAGGTCTTTAACTATTCGATTTTCGTATGATAGCAATTATAATTTACGCACACTCAGCATCAAATGTTATGAGTATCATGAGTATGAAACTGAAAGAGTTTTAAGCAATGGAGAAGTTGAGGTCTTCATGAAAGAGGATCTCGAATATAAATCTGATGTCGAATTATTGAATTTCAAATCATTAAAACAATCATACCATATGAATATCTCTTAAAAAAATTTCATTTGTCAATAAAGATTTTAAAGAAAAACACAAAAGATGTTTTATTTATTTTGGGATAGGTATCCAAGAGTTATGATCGTCTCAAAAGCCGAGCCATTTTACAAGTATTCTTTCTTTTTTCCTTGAAGTACATTCTCAATCAGATACGTATTTGGGAATTTAGTTTTTTGAAGTTCCAACTCATAGAATCCACCTTTTATAGGGTGTCCTTGGTAGTCTTTTAGTAGTATGTTATTGGATTTTTACACTTTGATTACTTTGAACATTTCTGTTGTCCAATTTGGTGTGTATCCTTTTTCAAAAATATGTTTGTTTTTACTAATTCTGACAGAATCCATAATTTTAAACTTAGGTGTTATATGTATTTTAATACGATTATAAATTTTGGAGAGTAACATTTTTTCGTGTGCAACCTGCGCTTCAGATGGAATCATTTTTATCGTACGACGAAAAGAATTATTGCACTCTTTTGTAAGCTGTTTTATTATATCAATCCAACGATATGAGCCATTTAAACTGAATTCTTTCCACATAGAAGCTTTCTATACAACTGTGAGAAGATATCGATCATTTTCATTTCCCGGTGAATACAATACCATCATAACTCGTCTTTTTGGAAAATTCCTTCGAGCAGGCTTATGTAATTCTTCGACAAAGTTTCTTTGACTCATCTTTTATTTGAATGATAAAGAACAAAGTGTTTATTCTGTTTTATGTATATTTAATAATTAAATAAAAATATTTCTTTGATAATAACAAGTTTTTAATCACATTATTTTAATCTTTTAAACAAAGACATTATTTTTTTGGTTATAAAAAGCGCATGTATCATTTATCAGGGCCATTTTTACATAAATTTGAAGACCATACGCAGTTACCGAAATGACAAACATGTTTTGATGTTGTGGTAGATGTATTTATAAATCTGTATCTTATAAATCTGATTACAAAATTCAAAAGCTCCTCATGCTCTTCCAATATGTTATTCTGATGTGTTTTTAAGAACTGTAAAATTTCATCAAAAATTATTGAAGTATCTATGTTAGACATAATTATTGAGTTGTCACACTGCACTGATTAGTTAAATACTGAAGTCGTGAAATAAATGTTTAAACTTAAATAATAGATTTTTAGATATTTTGCTTTTTATTTTCTACGTCATTAAAGATTTTTTTTCAACAATTTCGTATTGAATGTATTCTCTAAGATTTTCATGTGTTTCATCGACGTATTTTTTGATAGCAGCAACTTCCGGTTCTACTGGTTCTTGAACATTTTGTAAACGTTTAAACATAATGTCCTAATTACCGCTTTCGGTTTTCAGAAAACCCTCACCAGGTGACCCAGGCAAACCTTGCTCTCCCTGTTCACCTTGTAGTCCCCGATCTCCTTGTTTTCTTCTGGGTCCCCTGGGTGGGATTCTATTAGAGAAACGACCAAATTTTTATTGTATAATATTTGCTTCCTTAAGTTCTTCAATGATTGAAATAATTTCTTTAGAGTGATTGTTATGTCCAGCTTGTTGTGAACCAATAAGAAATCTAATTCGATCTACAAGTTCATTGGGATTATCCCAAAATATATAGGCGCAAAATTATAGACAACCTATTTTTAATACATTAGCTTCACACTACTTAAAATGATTAGTTCTTTACTAAGTTTTTCTTAATTATAAACAAAATAACCTCTTCACTAGTTAAAATCAAATTTGAAAGTTTGAGAACCTTAGGGAATTTTGTTGTTATTGGATTTAGGCTGGGTTTGTGTGTATTTTTATTTTCAAAATGGCGCTTTGTGAGAGCGAGCCGTCATTCTCTCTGAGAATTTTTAGATTCACACTAAAAAGATAATGCAGGGGATTCCTGTTATTAAAAATCTAGCTTCACACTAAGAAAAATTCAGTTTTTGAGTCGTCTATAATTGAAGAACTACACTTTTAATGTTAGTGCCAAATTTTATTTGCTTTAGTTTGGTATTAAAGCGTCTATAATTTTGCGCCATAGTCTTTATTCAATTTTGACAATTGCATTATTCCGCTCCCCGAAAGTATTTGTTGTGGTAAAGATGATAATGATGGAGTATTAGAAGTATTTGTTGTTAATCCGAATAGTTTACTTATAATATGTTTATACTTGTAACCTCAATTGCCGTCTACTTGCCTCTTGTTATTATGATCGATTCTATGCGCATTAGTGTCTTGTAGTATGATTTTGTAGATTTTTAAATCTTCATTTGTGTAAACTTGTTTATCGGGGTTTTTCTTCAATATAAGCTCATTTAATCCATCTGTTCCTTCGAAGGTTTCATTTTTAATTTCTATATCTTTTCCGATAATTTTCAACTCATTATTTCCGATGTACCACCTTCCATGTTTTAAATATACTCCATACGTCATACCAAGTGTGTTGGAATTATTTATAAATAAATCTAAGTATTTTGTAGGTGTTACATGAAATTGTTCTTGTGACAAACGTTCCGTAAAGCTATGTTGTCTAGACCTATTCTTAGTTCTTTTTGGAGTACAACTATATCGCGAAGATTTAAATCTTACATATAAGCTAGATATATATGCCATTCTCTAATCAGAAACAATCAAATTCTCTTTTATCACGACAAGACTAGTAATTGATTGTTCTCGTCAAAATGAATCAATCAAAACAAGACTAGTGGATGTTAAAATAGAGCTTAAAACACTAACTCTAACTAACTAAATTGTTGATGATCGTATAATTGAGTATTATCCATTAAGTGGAGAAGTTGTTAAACATACTTAAATAAAGTGTTCTGACAAATATTAAGGCAGTATAAAAAGTAAACTTGCTGAAGCCAAACCTTAAACATGAGTACATATTCCGTAGACTTACAAGGATTTAGAGGAATAAATAACGAGTTCATTTTAACGGAAATATCTTTGCTTGTGGACGGAAACCACCAGCATTTTATTCTTACACCACCATATCACTTCCTTTATCGTTCAGAAGACAAGTTCACTGGTTACATCGGAATCATCACGGTTTTACCTGGGGTGAAAGAGGTACAATTTCACAAAGTTCGAAGTTTATCTTCGAGGAAAAATTCAAAATGTTGTTTAGGTAAAAGGTACCGAAAAGAAACAATGGCTATAATGGTTTCTCAACAACGAAAACGTAGAAGTCATTAACCCATTACCTGCCACTGTACTCAATTGAGTACAGTATTTTTTTACATTTCAATTTGATATTTCAAAAAGTAGGCTTTGGTTTTAATTTCTTTTGACTGAAAAGCAAGCATGTACATGTGTTTTGTCATTGGAAATAATTTCGTTGAGGTTGAAAGCTATTTTCAAGTTGTTTGCTTACCTTTTGTGTCGTGCAATTTTTTTTCAAGCCGTTTTTGTGTCTGCGAAAGTAAAAGGTTAGTTAAAATTTAAACTTTTGGCTAATGTGTTTAAAATCAATTCTGTTCGTTAGGTTATTTATCTAGAAGAAACACTGCAAGTAGATCTTAAACAAAGTATTTCTTCTTGTTCATGGTAAGTTACCACTTTGGGTTCGGGGATGTAAAAATAGGCCCACGGTACGGATGTGCCTGCAGCAAGAGTCTGCTAAAACATCCTCCCCTATAGGTCCGGGGGGAGAATTGGCCTATGGTCGGGTTGCCGGAAGAACGGGTTGCCTTCCAATACCAAGTCTAGTTAAGCAACTACCACTTTATCCGTAAGAAAACGTGGTAGTAACCCTACTTCAAGGTGCGTATTCAGGGAGTGTCCTAGTCTTCACCTTGGTTGACTGGATTACTGAACTGTTGCCTTACTGGATGGTGGGCTAGCGACTTCATGAAGTTGAACCATAAGTGCGTCTCATGAGAGACGGGCGAGGCCTCACCTAGGGTCTAAAAGTAGGTACCATGGGTTAACAGGAGCCCCGGCTGATTACACGAGTTAGTCTCGGTAGCAGTTGCCTGTTAAAATTGAGGTAGGCTCCCTTGTGGGAGCTTCATGGGGGCTGTTGATTACTCCAAATGCGGAAGCGAAAAGGTATCTTTGGTTTCTGGGAGGATGGCACGGTTTCGTAAGAAACGTGTTTTCATTGTCTTATTTAACCTTGATACTAGGGGTGCATGATAGGCCCTGTTTCTTAGCAAGGAGGATGAATTTACAATGAGAAATTCATCATTTGCTACTAGAGTGGTTTATCGGACCACTCTAGTTGATAGTGTGGTCTGGTAAACCACTTTAGGGGTCTTGACCGCCCCAAGGGAACCCCATAAGTTGGTAGGCCCACCGTGGAATTAAGCCTTAATAGGCAGGTGTCCACGTAAAGCCTCTTCACGATCTGTTCATGGTAAGTCATAAACAAAATTGGTGTAATCATTTGAGTACACTGGCCAAAAATGTGTTAATTTTTTTTTCGCTGGATTTGTAGAGAAATGGCTTTTTCAACAATTAATTGTAAAAGCTTTTATGGAAAGCGCTATTCAAATCTCTACATGGCTATTGATGATATCCCAGATAATGGAAACGAAGTAGATATAGTGGTTATTCCGCCGCATGTTGATATCCAAACAGACGAGGAAGATATATGTGAGCATGACTTGCTTGATCCCCATATTCCCATTTATATTCCAGGAGCAGTAGAGGTCGAAATCAATAATGGATTTGAAAGCGATCCCACTTTCTTATCTAAGGCAAGAAAGCTCAGCTAGAGGTGAGTCTCAGAATACTGCTCCAAAATGGTCAAATCATGTGGTTTATTCTACTGAAAGGGCTGAAACGTTTCATTATTTGGAAAATCTAACCAACGTAAAAGAACAGTTGGAATTGGAAGACGAAGTTCATATCTTTGAACACTTTTTCAATGATGTGATGAATTTGATTGTGGAGCAAAGCCGGATATACGCACTTGACCAAAACTGTCATACATTCTTATATACAAAAGAGGATCTGAAAAAGTTTGTTGGCATAATGCTTTTTTCCGGATATCACACTTTACCGCAAGAGTCATTGTATTGGTGTTTAGACGAAGATACCAGAATTCCGTTGGTTGCTAACGCCATGTCCCGCAATCGATTCAAAGAAATCAAACGCTTCATTCATTTGGCCAACAATTCATTCATTGACGAAGCTAATAAGATGGCGAAGGTTCGACCTTTGATGGAAATGACTTGCCAGAATTATCAAAAATGGGTTTTTTTCATGATAAACTCTCAATTGACGAAGCGATGATAAAGTACTTTGATCATCATTCCGCAAAACAATTTATCCGTGGAAAGCCTATTCGTTTTGGATACAAGGAGTGGATGCTTTGTAGAAGCGATGGATATTGCTACAATTTTGACGTGTATTGTTGTGCCAAAAATGTGAGTCAAACAAATAAGTGTTTACCCCTTGGATCACGTGTGGTGCTTGATTTGCTGGAAGTAGTAAACACACCAAGTGACCACAGCGTATTTTTCGATAATTATTTCACCAGCCATGACCTTATGGCGTTATTCGTGCTGCAGGTACGGTTCGTGACAATAGGACAAAAAATGTCCACTCAAATCTTTGAAGACGGCAATGAAGGCAAATCGTGGGTACTTCCATCACAAATTTGATAAAAACAATAACATCTTGTTCGCACGTTGGAAAGATAACGCTGTTGTAACCGTCTCAACTAATTACAATAGCTTGGAACCTCTAGGGAGAGTCAAAAGATGGTCAACAATAGAAAAAGAAAAGGTAGTCCTTCCTCAGGCAAAGCCATTAGTCTCATATAACAAGGGTATGGGTGGTGTCGACCTTCATGACCAATTTGTCAACAATTACCATATAAAAGTAAAGGGTAAAAAATGGTGGTGGCCATTGTTCACACATATGCTAAACTCAATGATGGTGAATGCTTGGCGACTTCATTGTTTAAAAACCAATGAAAAGCGCAGTCTCCTTTTATTTGTAAGGACCATAACAAGGACTTATTAACGTTCAGAGCCATCAACAAAAGCTCCAAATAAGCCAAATGTACCAAAAACTATAGTTCGCAGTGAAGGAGGACATTTCCCTGAAAAAATTAAAAATCAACTACGATGCAAGATATGTTCGAGCAGAGTTCGATGGATATGTGGGAGGTGCCAAACTACTCTTTGTATCGAAAAAGAATGTTTCAAGAAATTTCACTACTAGAAAGGGCCCATATTTGGCCACTGTTTGAGTACACTCCTCTAAGTACCAAACTTGAAAAAATATTTGTATTTTTTTTTTTTTTTTTGGTTGAATATATCACTCATTAAACAGTATTTCAAAGGTTTTTAAATTATCTTTATTTTTAAGGTGCTTGGTATTTAATGGGTTAACCTTGAAGACAACAACTACCGATGTCCTAATTTAAAAGTTCTTTAAAAATGTATCCAGATATGACTTTGATTAAAACATTTGTTTTGTACTTTTAAAATTAAAAGAATATTTTTTGGAACTATGTCCTTTATTTTCGATATTCATACGAGCTTGGGCTGTAGTGTACGCAACGATGCTAACATTAACTGAAGGTAACGATTTCGCATCTTCTTCCTTCCTTACAAAATGGACTATTACATTCTCATCATTTATAGGTAGAACGTTACAAACTTCCAAGTATGGGTTTGAAAGAATTTCGTACAATTCAGAAAGGCTTTTCACAATACAGGTTTTATTTTGGTTTTCTCTCGGACCAAATTTTCCCTAGAATGAATTAAAAATAAGTTTTGAAAAAGATCTTTTACCTTCGTTCTTAGAAATGTTAGAATAATCTAATTGAATATTTTCATGTTCGACGAAATGGGATATGTAATGCCCTTTTCTTCTTCAGTCTCAAAGTTTTTAGGCCACCCCGAAGCTTCTTACTTTATTTTTAAAAATTTGTTCATCATTGAATCAAAGAGTCCCTTGGAATTTTTAGCTTTATTGTATTGTGCCACATCACGAGTTTGTATACTTTTTCTGACGCTTTTACAACCTCTTCGATCCAAGTTCCACAAATCGAACGTTCATCATCCGAATGATGGCAAAATTTATCCCTTGATTTAATGTTGCTACATGTAAAACATAATGTAAATATAAGTTTGTTATTTTGTTTTACTGGGAGAACAGGGTGAAATTAATTTTCTGGAGGCAAAACTTTGCATTTGATAATTTCACTAATATTTTTTAATTCCATGCTAGACATTAAAGAAGGCTCAGTATACAGTGTGGGATGGCCTATAGTGCCGTATGCCGTATTTACACACCCATGGATAACAGGAACACACATCAATGTAGTTAATTTTTTCTTTATTTTTACATTTGTAATACATAGTGGTATTACCGGTTCTTCCTCCATAAAAAGCGTCTCGAGGAATGAGTGGTGATTTTTCAATAAGAGGATGTGTTCTTAAGAACTTCTTGTCTTCTTCGTTCATGAATGATAGTTGATTCTTAAACTCGCAACTCCACATTTCATTGGTATTCAATATATTTAAAGTGTCAAGTTCATCTCCTCCTAGAGGGTCATTCCTTCTATGGGTCAAGCATACTGGATGTCCGTGAAAATAGCAGCCTTGAAATTCAAAAACTTGACCAGTTTCTTCACAGTACCCATCCACCTTTACACCAGCAACAACAACTTCTTTTCCATTAGCAGCGTAATTTATATGAATGTTGCGATTGTTTGCTTCCCAAATAAGCCATTTAATTGAATTTTTTGAGTGATTGTCAACATTTCTATAACCATTCTTAGGTATCAGACCAATGGTATTGTCAAGGAGAAAGTTACGTCTATACACAAGACTGCAAGCCGAGGCAATAGTTGTAGATTTTTGGAATGGTTCAACATTGCTCTGTATTAAAAACAACTTTCTAAATTTCAAACAAGCATCTGTGAGAATTTTTACATCACTAACACAGTATTCAACTAGATCAGGTTCCATATTAAATTCGTCGTTTTGGTGTTCTTCATGTCATTTGAGAAAATGTTTCCTGTCCTCAGCTTTCATGGCATCAGGACCGTAATACTTCTCATTTGGTAGCTTTCCACCACATTTTTTGTTTTTAGTTAAGTTAAAAAAAATGTGGGAAGTATCCTTTCTTTAACGAGGGAGACAAAAAAAGCCTTTGGTAGCTTAGATAGTGCCATTGGAAAATAATTTACTCAATCCAAGAACTTCACATTAGAAATTTCAAAAAGTAAAATTTTTGTTCCACGCATTATTAATGAAGGTTTCAAATCTTGTTTCTACCAGAATGTAGTTCAATATAAATTGTTGATCGTAAGCCTGGCCGTTATGTGCTAAGACAATGTTTTTCTTGAACTCTTTGCAATCTTTAAGAATGTATTGAAGAGATGTAGGCACTATGTTTTCACTTATAATTTGTTGTCTGAATTTGCAAACATTACAAAAATATAAGTTTTGAACTTCAATGCAAGCACTACACGGTTGTTGAAAAAAACACAAGTTATGTTGGTGTATTTTTAGCAAACTTTCATCAGTTTTATTAAATTCAAGATCTTCCTGCCTTTTTTCAAGATCATAGAAAATGTAGAGGCATTTTTCAGTTTTTGGTGTTCCTCTATATGGCAAGATAAAGCATTGGTGTTCCTGCTGAACAAACTTTTGGCATTGCTTAATAAATATTTGTTGCAAAAGTGTTCCCTGTTGCTTTTATTATTTTCAAACATTCCCTGCACCGTTTTATCTCTTCACACATTGATTTTTTACTTGCACCAGCTGATTTGTGGTTGTCAAAACATGCTTGACCTCTGAACTTTCTGTAGCAGAAGCAGTCTCCACAAAGAATTTCTAAAGGCACCTTTTTACAACTCGGTTCTTTTTGGCATTGTGGGCATGTTTTCTGACATCTGTAACTAGATTTGTTATTGTACGGTTGATGGCATATTTCGCAAAAGAAGGAACAGCAACACGCTGATGTCAACGAAGTTATGACATTATAATGTTTTTTGCTGTGGAGTTGATTGAATTTTTTCTCTACAACATTTTCATTAGTTATTCCTTCGTAAATTATTGATCTTCCTCTGGTTCCATACTCATACACCGTGATTTTATAACCCCGTAAGTGAGATTGGAAAAGCTGCAACTCTGGAATACCGCATTCATCCATAGGAATTTTAACTTGCGCGTCATTTATCAATTGCTCTGCCTCTTTTGTTTGCCTTTTTCCTCTATCCTCCTGAAGACTTTTGTAGTCAGTTGCTTTATTTGCAAATGCCTTTCCAACTACTAAAGCACGCGAGAGGCATAGGTTATCCCTATTTTTGATGGTTACAATCCCTCGACGTTTTATACATTCTTCGTCGAATGTATTCTAAAACAATCCACTACACCTTCCTTTCCCAGTAGGTAGTTTTACACTACTGACATTTACACAAAATGAATCAGTGCTGAAACCCTCCGAGTTGCTTTGAAAAATCTTCGATATCATATCCCATACATCTGCCGAACGGAATTCACTAGCAGTTTTGAAGTTGATCAAGCCACTCCCCCCTTTCATCTGAAAATCCCCTACCACTAAAAGTCAGTCCTACCTTGTCTTCCGGGGATAACTCCGCAAAAGAGAAATCCAAGATGTCTTCTATTGCGCCCTTGATCCAGTTTGTTGGCTCCATATTATCCGGGATTGACTTTACCTTAAATTCGATAGAATCTCATAGCGCTATAAAAATAAATTTCATTAATGAGACTCATTTAACACTTAGATATAAAAAAACTACCTTTTAAGCCGCAATATCGTTTAATTTACTTTAAAAAAAAACTTTAATTTACTTCAAATAACGTACTACAACAATATAAGCCCAACTCGTAACCTTAATTTTGTTATCAGCTTGCTTTAATATTAATAAGCAAATCAGACACCATAAATATAGACAAAAAACACAAAGCAAAATGCTATCGAAAAACCTGAAGATAATTAAAAAAAGGGGCACGACTGGGTCGCACGTACTTGCTCTTATGTGCCTAATTACATTGGACGACAAGATCTTTGACAAAAACAAATAACATTTACGTTGAAAATAACACAGTTTGAACTTATAAAAACTATAAAAACCTTAATACTTAACGGTTTTTAGTAAAAATGAAGGACGCCATCACTCGTCTTAAATAATAAAGAATCTATGAAAAAAAGTATTTCTAAAATTGTAGGACGGATTTTGATAAAATCCTGTTTTTTATTTTGTAGTTTTTTGAAAAAAAAATTTTTTTTTTAATTTTGGTATGCAATTTCTTAGAGTGTATTAATATACATGTAATTGTAAAATTTAAAATATTTTTTTCGATTAGTTTTAAAAATATTGATTTTTCAAAAAAAAAAATTCAAAAATTAATTTTAATTAGAAAAAAAGAGTTATTCAAAATTATGATGTGCAAATTAATTTGACTATCTAGATCTTTTCAAATATAAAATTTTACAGAAATCCATACAGCCGTTACCGAGAAAGCCAAGAATTAAAAAAATACCGTTATATGAAAGGTCCCGTTATTAGACCTTTCCCGTATATGTGGCTCTGATCAAACGATAGCCAATACCAATAAAAAAATTCTGAAAAATGTTCATCAAAATCGTTGGAGCCGTTTTCGAGAAAAATAAGCTTATCATAAACGGTCGTATGGCAAGTACCGTTATTTTTAGCCCTAAAAATAAAATTTCAACTACCCCTCTGAGAAATTCCAAAAGAATCACACATATAAAATTTGAAGGCAATCGCTTAACCCATTTAAGCTGCAGATCGATATACACCCGGACAGACAGACATTATTTGCCAATGACTTTTTTAGGCTTTTCTATGATCGTAATTTCATGTTTGATTGTTATCTGAATTTTTTTATATTCACGAATCCTAAACTTGCCTTATAGTCCCTATAATCGCAAGTAAAAAGTGAATGCCACCAAAAACCAGAAACCATTTTAAATAAATAAAAACAACGCATAAAGTTTTTTTGATATTTTGTTCATGTGTAAATATTTTATTTTTTAATCATTTATTAAAATCTAGCCGTTTCTGACTAAACATGAAAATGTCCTCGTCATCTTCATCCTCCTCTTGAGCCCTTGATGCCTCTGGAAGCTCAAACTTTAAGATATACGGGCTATATTTTCCAGGCCCTTTTTCGCCAATTTTCAGCTCGTAACAAGGCAGTTTAGCGATTTCCTCTTCCGTCAATTGTGTAAAGTTTTCAATGTTTTATATTTGGGCACCACAAAGACAAAAAAAAAATTGCAGATAAAAACTATCTTGGAATGAATTTTATTTATCAGCATAAAGACAGTGGTTTTCGAATTCAACATTACACTCACCATACTTTGCTCTAGTTAGGTTTTTCATAAAAAACAAACAATATATCATTTGGCTTCTTTTTTAAAAGATAACTTAAAAATAACAAATTTCCACAGCCGAATTTATTGTTATCATATCCAATTCTCACAATTTGTTTTTCGATAATATAAACTTGCATACACCAAACTTTGTTTTTAGTTTAATAAAAATATATTTTTAATTTGAATACCATATCAAACAAATTTACCATAAAGAAAAAGCTGACCTTGAACTGATTAAAGTATATGCATTCATTTATCCCACATCGCCCAGGATGAACTCCATTGTACAATTCTCATTTTTACCAGCTCTTAAAATAAAAAGCAAATCACATCACAACCATGAATCACTATCACAATATTGTTCCTTAACACAACATAAACCTTTATCAACACAAAATATTTACATATCCATTTCCACACACCACAAACCAATACAGCCCCCAAGACGACCCGTGACGCCCGCGCCCCTCAGCGCTACACACACACGCCGCCAACCGCCACCAAACACACGCCACAAGACCAGCCGCCCGCCGCAGCCTGCCGCCTACTAGAAGACAATCGTCTTCAAATTTTGAACTTAAGGTTATTTTGACATTCTACAGAGGAATTTAAAAAATTTTTTTTTTAGCTCAAAAATTAACAGTACCTGTCATATAACCGTTATGTAAAAGCTTATTTTTCTCGAGAACGGCTCCAAGAATTTTGATGAGAAAAAATCATGTGTGCACTATATTTTAGTTTTTTTCTTCGACTTTCTCGAAAACTAGTGATCCGATTTCTATCAAAATTTATATTCAAGTAAGTAAGTTTTTTAATTTTTTTAAAAAAAAGTTTTTAAAAAAACCGTTTTATTGAAAAACCATTCATACGATCTGGATCAAAAACTCACACTTTTTAACTTTTCTCGAAGAAATAAAATGGCGTTTAAATTATTTCACTCAATACAATTTAACGTACTTTGTTCGAAAAACAAAAAGTCACAAAAATCGAATAAATACTTTGATGTAAACTTAAATTTTCTTAAATTTTATTCTACATTCTATGAATACACATAATGAGCAAGTATATGCGATCCAGTCGGACAAGTTATTTTTAAAATACTTTGGCACAATAAATTTTGTTTACTGAACAGGAGGGATCAGTGGAAGCGGCAAGGACCACCCCCAATCTGTCCAGCCTAGCCGGGCAACGAAAAGCTGCTTCGCAACCTATCCGTGATATTATATGCCTACTTGACTTCACAAAGTTCTGATTCATGGACCTGAAACGGTAGCTTCTGCATTACTTTGAATTGGACAACTATCAGAGGAAGCTCAGGAAGCCAGGTATAAAGACATTCAGAGATTTCGCGAGAGTTATTCAAGAAAATGTTCTAGCAAACAAAACATGGAAGTTGTCTTCAATTGCCTTTTGCTTTCTTCAGACCCAAAACTCACAAGTATGCGAGAGTTGCCAAAGAGGATCTCACAAAAATTTTCTCCAGAGACTATAGCCATGTTGTGCCGACCAAAAATAATTTCTTCAGATAAAAAACATTAACAGCGACAGCAGCTTCTTCTGAAGATTTTTATGGTCTTCTTTTGATTGATATGTGGAACATATATTTGCATATATTCGTGAACTCTAAAATTAACCTATTTTTAATCCGCCATTTTTAGGGCGAACATTTTTCTAAAAGATATAATAATCGATATTCAAAAATGTTACTACAAGTTAGGACTAGAACTGTTATATGAGACCGTGTTAAGCGATATTTACTGCCTCTTCAAAATCAGCCCGATACCCACCCCCCCTCCACACCAACTGATTTTGACGTATCAACAAGCCAAAAATTTAAATCAAACCTTATATTAAATACATACAAACAGGTTCCTTCTAATGCCTACAATCCTCCCCCCAACCTTCAACACTTCTTAATACTATTTTAGGAGTTTAACTTAATTTTTGGCACTATTTTCTTTGAGTTATTACGTCTCTAGAGGTTAATGCCATGTAGTAGAATACCCCTCTGTGCGCTTTTTCAATGTATGTATGTATGGTATACCCGAGCAACGCCGGATGGGTAAGCTAGTGTTATATATAATGAGATGAGTTGATGAGTGAAAAGAATTTTCGCTATTTCTTTGCGTTTTCTCAGGGTTTCCTGGTTTATAAGTTATTTTGATAGGGGGCCAAGATAAATGGATCATTCTAGGACAGAAGGCGATGGGAAAATCTAAAGAAAAGACGTTCAACGCTCTAGATTCTCGAGATGTGAATCTGCATATGTGGGGACCATATTTGGCTAGCGTATTAAAGTAGCAATGGTACAAAGGTTATGTATAGGGATCGGGTGACGTATAGGGGTGAAAGAACTCTTTGAACCGAAAGGATAAGTGCGCCACGAAGTTGAGCTCTCGATCACATAATATTCCGGAGTCGCGAACTGTAACCACATTAAATATGGATTGATTATGGAGAAAGTAGATACCATGACAGATGTCTATGTCCACGTGAAAAAGTTATTGATTGGCATTTGGAAATATTTAGCTCCAAGCAGTTTTCGAGGCACCAGACTGAGAAGAAATTGTCTTGAAAAACTTGATATCATCAGCGTAGTGAGGTGTCACTAGCTGTCAACATATGATGGCAGCTTCAAAGAAAAGAGCCTTATTTGCATCAAACTCCTCTATCTTGATTACTAGTTAGTTAGTTAGTAGATGGTTTAAAATTTAAGCAGTGATTTAGACCTAAATCCTAAAAAGGAACAATTCAAATTCATTCGTTTAGTCAAATATATTTTTTTTGTTTAAATTTGCGATGTTCCTCGTCAGTTATAAAAATATATTAAATCTAACTTTTTCTTTTGCAAATACTCACTTCTAAACAATTCCTCCGTCTTTAATATCTTCTGTTGATGACAATAAGGTAGCTTAATAAATGTCTATTAGCGCATCCTGGCAATGATTATATTACCACCCATATGGCAGTCTCCAGCCAAGCAGGCATCGCTTATTCAAGACTACATAGAAACACATGAAAACAACCCAAAAAATCATACAAAATCCTCAGCCGTTATAAATCACTAAATACATACATATATGAATTATTTTTCAAAAGCCAAATAATGGGCCCTACACGTGGGGATTACGAGTTTAAAAAAATCCTACACAACGTTTATCATGCGAGCTAAGCACAGATATCACATGTAAAACTCACAACTTGGTGGCTTACGCGCCGTGCTATATCCTTTTTCAAGCAGAAATACACCTTTGGCGAGGAACACGATATCATCATCGTTATCCCTTGGAGGCAAAGCGAAAAATTGCCTTTGCTTATCCCTTCTCCAACCCAAACCATTCAAACGATGCATAGGGGGGATAGAATATGGGGTGCTTGGAAGATCATGTTGGAACACCATGTGTGCTTGATACTGCTAGAGACGTAACAAGGATTCACTGTACCAACTCCATGCAGAGAGAATAGCGACATTTAATTTTATGACCCAACAATTTTTCGTTAAGCTTTTCTTTATGATATCATGTAATATGACAAAATCCACGGAATGAAGATACATTTAGCGGAATTTTAAAATTCCAAATGGAAAGGCAAAAGTTAGATTTTCCAGGGGTTGGTTATAGGCTGGTGGGGAATTGAATTATTCGAAGCAATTCGAAACAGTTATTGATGCTGTTTTAAGCGTCTGAAGTTGTAGCTGTTACATTTGTCTAATTAATTTTTATTAAAGAAAAGCAATGCTGATAACAGAAAAACAGATTCACCTAGTCACAAAATGGAGGTCAATAAAAAAGAATGATGTAAACGTATTATACAGTTTCAAGGCTACAGCATTCAAGATGTTCTGCTTCATGACTTACAGGCTTAATACGAAATCAAGTCACCTTTTGAATAGGTTACAGTCTAAGAGCTGTAGCAACGTCGCTATATTCGCTATATTTTTACACCATAGTGAATCGAAAGAAATTTCATGTTAAAAGTTCTTACCCGCCAACAAATTTCCAATTGCATCCGAAATAAATCCCACAATGACCTTCACAGCGCACAGTTGAGCCTTGAGCAGAATACGCACTGATTGAATTAGATTTTTAACCATCATTAAATATTAACATGCATTTGTCAGTTTGGTAACTAGTTCCGTATTTTTCCTCGGGTTTATTATAGTAGTTGAGGCGGCCTTAGGAACACCTACCTCATCGAGTCAATGAAAACTTAGACATAAATAAATGGCAAATTACATAAAATGTACAAAACCGTTGGTCGAATAGAGTTTTTCTTGTCCGTTTGGAGGTAAAATGACCACTTTCGAATGCGTTTTTGTTGAAGGAACAAATGGGGTATCAAATAAGCTAAGACCATCAACGAACTTAATTAAATAAATAAATATAAAATAATTTTCGCGACAGCTCCTTAAGGAGCCAACGCCTAGTGACTAATACTCTCAACCATTCCTCTGTGTGTGTTGTTAATCTGCAAGATGGACGAGATTTTGGCACTTGTTAAGTTTGTACGACCAGCAGATTCTTAATGCAGACGGTCTAAGCTTTCATTTGAAACCCCATTTGTTCGTTGACATAATGAGATAGGATAACACCAAACCGGAAGTGGCAATTTTACCGTCATACGGACAAGAAAAAGTCTGCCCGACCAACGGTCGCTTTTGTGCATTTTATGTAATTTGCCATTACTTAATGGTTAAATTTTCCATTGACTCGAAGAGATAGTTTTCTTACGGCCGCCTCCTGGACTATTAACTTCATCAACATCGAGTGTAGCTTCGGCTGTGTGGCACGTAGCGCCGTCCTGTTGAAACCAAATGTTACCAATATCCTCTTCTTCAATTTTTTGTGAACAAAAATTTGTTCAACATGGCCCGATAATGATCGCCATTCATTGTAACGGCCACTCCTTGCTCATTTTCGAAAAATGGCCCAATTATGCCTCTGGACCAAAATCCGCACCTACAATAACTGGTTTTGGGTGTATCGGCTTTTCAATGTATGCGTGCGGGTTTTCTGTGCCCCAAATGTAACAATTTTGCTGGTTTACATACCCGCCAAGATCAAAATGAGCTTCATCTGAAAAAATGATTTTTTTTTGGCAAAATCGGCATCTTCTCTAAGTCGATCGCAGGCAGTAATGTCGCAATATTTCCCAGCGTATACATGACCACATTCGTTCAGCGGAAGGATAAAACTAAATATCTGTCAAATCTGACATGAGCTAAGTGTTACCATTCACGAAATAAGCACTAGTTGAAAAAAAAGATTTTAGAGCTTTTAAAATGATGGATGTGGAGTATTTGTTTTGATCTTTTGCATTTATTTTAATAAAAGCTTTTTCTTAAAAGAAGTTATTTAGGTAGATTCTCGTAGTGCACGGTTTGTTGATGTTTGGTATATTTTTTAGGATTTGTATTGTGAAAGAAAGTGTTTTTAAGTGAATTGTTGTGAATATAACTCAATTTTTTAAGAATTTTAAGATAATTGTGCCTCGTCGTCTAGTTGGAATTATCTTTAAAATCATCAAATGACTTACATAAGTGCCGGAATAAAAAAAATTGTTGGTGCCACGAAAATAAAAATTCACGACTGGATCGCACGTACTTGCTCATATGTGCTGTCACATTATAGAATACAATTTAAGAAAGTTAAAGTGAACATCAAAGCATTTAGTCGATTTTTGATTGTTCAAATCAAGAACCTTAAATTGTATTGAGTGAAATAATTTAAACTCTATTTTATTTCTTTAAGAAATGTTAAAAAGTGTGATTTTTTTTTCAAAATCGTAGGGACGGTTTTTAAATAAAACTGTTTTTAACAACTTTTTTTAAAAAAAATTAAAAAAAATAATTCAAGAATATAAACTTAAGCACAAAAATAACATACATTTAAAAACAAAATTTAGAAAAAGTCGACTGTATTCAAAATATTGATTTTTGAAAAAAAAAAAATTAAAAAATTGGTAAAAACACAAAAAAAGAGTTTTTGAAAAAAAAAAATAAATGTGAAATCGGAGCACCAGTTTTCGAGAAAGTCCAAGAAAAAAAGCCCATCCTATAGGAGTACCTACAGCACTAGGCGTTAGATCTTATCGCCCAAGGTCATAACGCCCAATTCACAAAATTGTCATAGCACCCAAAAGCCAAATTCCCTTAAAAAAAATAAAAGCGAAAAAGCGCCAGAAAGCCCAAAAGAAATGCCAGAATGCCCAATATTTTTCTCAAATGTCATAAGGCCCAAATTGAGAAATGTCACAAAGCTCAAGCGAAAACTTGGTTTTGATTTTGGTTATTATGACATTTCATTTGGGCGGTTTGACATAAACTAAGAGATTAATGACGTTTTGTATTTGAGAATTCATCGCTCATGCTCTTAACACCCAAAACAGAAATGTGACCCAAAAAATAAGAAGAACATCGTAAAAAAACCCAAATATGTAATAAAAGAAAAAATTGCGCCGCTACTTCACTGGACCCGTTATTTTTACACGAAACTTAATAAAATTACCTTGCCCAAACATTTTGAAAAAAAATTCTGATGCCACTTGAAAAATTAAAAAAATAAATAAATAAATTTATTGGCGCGACAGCTCCTTAAGGAGCCAAGGCCTAGGGACTTATACTCTCATCCATTTCTGTGTTTGCGTTGTTAATCTGCAAGAATGGAAGGGACCTACAGTTTACCGCCGAGTCCGAACGGCTACATGAGATGCACTTTTTCGAGACAAATTTTACTCTTGGGGGTTTGGTCAGTTCCTCGCAAGAAGCAGTACCCCGGAAAAAAAGGTGGCTTTGAGCTGGGTTCGAACCCAGGCTCATTCACTTAGCAGTCCGTCACACTAACCACTAAGCCACGGGGCACAAATGATAAGTAATACCAACAAAAAAGTTCTCACAAATTTTAATCAAAATTGTTAGCCGTTTTCGAGAAAAATAAGCTTTTCCTAAATGGTCGTTGAAAAACATTTCAGAAATGTTTCTTTTTTTCTGAAAGGTTTTTTAAATGCTTCTGAAATGTTAAGAAATATTTCCGTGTTTCACATTTCTGGTTCACAGGTTTTTTGTTTTTATTTTTTTTTTTTTCATGATGATAAAACACGACGCAAGGAATGCTCCTTTTTTACAATCCATCTTGTAGTAAAAAAAACTGGAAACATAAAATGGGAAACAAATAAACATTTCAGAAATGTTTCTGACAGCGCCTAAAATGTTTGAAATGAAATGTTTTTTGAAGCAAATGGGAAACATTTCAGAAATATTTTTAAGTAAATGTTTATTTGGTGTTAAGTGACTAAAAAATAAAATCGAAACTCTAAAACATGTATACAGACATTTTTTCCGTGTCTATCTTCTCAACGAAAATAACACCAAAGGCAACAACTCGCCATCAAATAAATTGCACGACTGGATCGCACGTACTTGCTCATATGTGCGGCCACATCGTCAAATAAATTTAAAAAAATGCACCACTGGGTCGCACGAACTTGTTCTTATATTAGATAATTCCTTAGTGGCTGCATATGTATGTGTGTTTTTTTTTTAGACGTGTGGTTTTCAAGAAGAAATAAAACGCATATAGTTTAATGTTATGGCCAAGAATTTAGCTTAATTTTAAAGATAAGAGTTTGCATTATGTTTTAAAAATGATTTCGGGGGAAGTGACCGCCGCGGCTGGCTCGAATAAATTCCAGCCGAGGCCCAATCGGGATCGGTGGCCATCTAATTTTGGGCCCATTCACCGAACGTGTGACGCGCTTGATGATCGTTCGGCTTCAATTCTTGCACGAGTTGGTTTTTGTAAGCTTTCAAACCAAGATCCTTCCGCAAAATCATTCATAAAGTGGATGGGCAGGGCACATCTCCAATTGTTGCGCGCGATTGCGGGTCTTCTTCGATACTTTGCTGTACCTTCACTTCTTCACTTAATAAATAAAATAATAATAAAAGAAGAATGTGACGTCATAAAATATCAAGATGGCGATTTGTTTACCTTTACGAGAAAAACTTGTGTTTCTGTGTATCATGGGCAAACCAAACTGAGCATAAATCAAGTGACAGCTGTCAAAAAGACCAACTCCGAAAGAAGTATTGCCAGATTGAAAACCACACGTCTATTAAAAGAAAAAAAAAAATTTTTTTAGAAAATTCATTCATTTTTTTAATTAGCTTAAAAGTTTTCTCGGAAAAATAAATAAATGTTTTTTTAATAAATAATACTGTTTCCCAGGTTTGTTTTTAGTCAAAATAAATGATGTCAATTGATTTGCCATCGATTGGCTAAAGTGTCATGTTTTAAATCTTTTTCTAACACACAAAAATATCCAATTGAAAATTTTTACTGATCGCTATAACTGGCCACTTAGCTGAAGCGAATAAATTGACCAGACTTTTGATTCGAATTCTTTAGGATTTTAAGTTTTGTACGAGCACTGGTACTGCTTATATATATATATTTGTCATATTTGTACATATACATACATACATCATTGACTTTTGATTAGAATTCTTTAGGATTTTCAATTTTTGTTTACTATTAAGGTCTTCAAAATATGTAGGTACACATATTATGTATGTACATTCTTAAAGTTTAAACATAAACTTACTTCTTGCTGTATTTATACACAAGTCCTTGCAGAAATGGATTTTTGTTTTGAATTTTGCTTTCCATTCAGATAGGTACCTATATATCATATACCTACATACATACATTATGTATAGCAAAAATATTTCATTTGTTTGAGGTTTACATTTGTAATACCTAATTGTTGGTGGTTGTTTGTATGCAGGTGTACAATTTTGTTTTCTTGATTGAAATGTTTGCATTCAGTAGGTATATTTTTACGTTAAAAGAGAGTAAGCCTTCTGGGGAAATCCTAAAAAAACGCGCCTACTATCTTACCTCTTGGTGGTGTGGAAAAAGATAGATTTAATTTGATTAGATTTTTTTTTTAGATTTAGTTTACGGTCTACATGTTTCTGTTTTCGTGAAATTTGAATAAACAGTTGGTAACCATTTGTGTGAGAATTATACCAATTTAAAAGGCCCAGTATGGCAACCATTTGAGAGCTTTAAAATGGAGATGGCTTATTGAAATCCATAACAGTAAGAGTGAAAGGCAAAAATCCTATCTTCCCTGTACTGAAAATATAAATTAAAAAGAGTATAATAATTTCATATTCGCCGTCTTTCTTTTTCCTACCTCACGTCACATTGCACATGCGCAGCGCTGTAAGCCAAGCACAAAGCATAACACTAAAAACCATGCTCTTATTCTCTTTCTCACAAATAAAATATCCCTACACTAGCACTCCAAGCGGCATGTGTGTTTATGATTTTTTCACGTCCCATGATTTGTTCACGTCCCATTCATACAATGATAAATACTAAATACCAAGTTTGAAGCAAATCGGCCCATTCGTTTAGGCTGTAGAGGCGTGAACATACAGACACAATGATAAATAATATTGTTTATTAAAATTTTCAAAAAAAGTTTACACCTGCCCCTAAATAAACAAAACCACTGTGCTAACTTTTAATATTGTCTCTATACCCACTCGCTTAACAGTAGTTAGAATGTGTATCTTAATTTTAGTACCTACCTTCCTTCCAACCTTATTATAGGTACCTAATATCCTTAATAAATTTCTATAATACCTACCCACACTATAAGTTTATCGATCCATCAAACATAATTAAGCTATTTTAATTAATTTGATTTCAGAAAGTAAATTATTGTTATTGGGGCCTATATAGGTCCCTATACCTAGCATTATTGCCCTACTGCTGATTCCCACGAATCTGTATGCCAGTTGTTAAATTTTTCCATACCAAAATGAAAATTAAACTGAAAAAAGTCCTTTATATCTTTTTATTAGCAAATTATATTATAAACAGTAAACAACAAGTGGAAAAGATAATACACTAAAAAACTGCAAAAGCTAATAATACTTTATATTTATGTGTTTATCCCTTTGTCGTGACGCATGTTCGTTCGAGCTTCAAACCACAACGATTCTCAAGAAGTTGCACGTCAAAAAAAAAAACATTAAAATTAAATCTTTGTCAAAAAGACGCCTGCACTTAAAAAGGATTAGCACACGGGAGCAAGTACGTGCGACCCAGTCGTGCCTTTTATTTAACTTCTCTATTATCGTAATGTCATGTTCGATTGTTAGTTTTTTTTTTGCACGAATCCATAACTTGCATTATAGTACCTATAATCGCAAGTAAAAAGAAAAACCAGTCTGGCCCTAGATGGAAAATAGACGATTTCGATAAGGGTGCCACCAAGAGATTAGGCCAGCTCGGGATGTTAAAAAAGATACATTTTATTTGATTTTTAAGAATAAAGATACAAATACAATTTTAATAAAAAAAAGAAGATAAGAAAGAAAAATAAATGGCATGACTGGATCGCTCATTGCGGTCACATTAAAGTGAACATCAAAGCGTTTATTCGATTTTTGTGATTTCTGATTGTTCGAATAAAGTACGTTAAATTGTATCAAGTGAAATAATTTAAACGCTATTTTATTTCCTTAAAAATGTAAAAAGTGTAATTTTTTTTCAAAATCGTAGGAGCGGTTTATAAATAAAACGGTTTATTTTTAACTACATTTTTAAAAAAAATTAAAAATAATAATTTAAGAATGCAAACTTAAGCAAAAAATTAACATATTTAAACAAAAAAAAATTGAAAATTAAATTTGTTTTTAAATTAAATACAAAAAAAAAAGTTTTCGAAATAAAATTAATGCCATATAATGTGGGCTACCTACATCTTCTTGAATATCAATTTTGATAGTTATCGGTCACCAGTTTTCGAGAAAGTCGAAGAAGAGAGATACCGTTTTTAGCCCACCGTATTTTTTTTCACCAAAACAATGCTTACCTACAGCAGTACACTGATTTATTTGCATAAAAAATCTTAGAGCTGTTTTCGAGAAATATAGGCTTTTACATAACGGCTGTATGACAGGTACCGTTAATTTATAAGCTTAAAAAAAATTGAAAAAAATCCCCTGTATAATGTCAAAATAACCTTAAGTTCTAAATTTGAAGACGATTGGCCCAACCGTTTAGGCTACAGTCCAAAATTCATCCGTACAGAAAGACAGACAAACAGGCGGACAGAATTTTACCAGTAACTCAAATATGTTTCTCTATCATCGTAATGTCATGTTTGATTGTTATCACAAATTTTTACTTGCTATTTATAGGAACTATTAGGCAAATTATACATTCGTAAAAAAATTTGTAACAATCAGACATGCCATTACGATGATATGGTACATATTTGAGTTACTGGCAAAATTCTGTCTGTCTGTCTGTCTGTCGGTGTGTACGGATGTTCATTGAACTACAAGCGTAAACGGTTTGGCCAATCGTCTTCAAATTTGGAACACAAACAGAGCCTTTTTTAAATTTTTTTTAACGCAAATATTAACGGTACTTGTCATATAACCGTTAAGTAAAAGCTTATTTTACTTATCCAAATAAGACATAGTCTTTTATAGTACATAAAACTATAAAAGACTATGCCTTATTTGTACAATGTACTTAATAAACTGAATTGAATTAAATGTAAATTATTTTTTTGCTCAAGTTTGCATTCTTAAATTATTTTTTTTTATTTTTGAAAAAAGTTATTAAAATAAAATTGTTTTATTTAAAAACCTCTTCTACGATTTTCAAAAAAAAAATCACACTTTTTCACATTTTTTAGGTAAATAAAATGGCTTTAAATAATTTTACTCAATACAATTTAAAGTACTTTATTCGACATTATATTTGACCAGTATTTTACACCCTTCATAAAATATTGTAGGTGTACACTTGAAGAAGAATTTTTGAAAACTCAAAAAAATCAATATCAACAGTTCGCACTTACACAGGTCCCTCCTTTTTGGGGCATTGAAACCATGCATCACCTTACCTTAATTGGGCCTATAATCCGGAATAGACTAGGGCCTCATTAATAAAGCTTCTCCAAGCAGCTTGATTCCAATTAGCTACCTTACTTTTCGTACGTAAAGTTGGTCGAGGAATTCTTTAAGCTCGCGCACCACCTAAGTCTTTATTTACTGGACTCTGAAATCGGTGAAAAGATGGCGGGGTATCGAGATAAGGTTAGTGGCTTGTATCTAAGATCTGCCGTAGGGTTAATATTGGCAGACTTTCCTGAATGAAAGGTGCACTATAATGTACCGTTCAGTTTTTTGACGTCTCTTAATTTAGCTAAGTTCAGAGTGTGTTTCTTAAGGATCAGGCAACCAATACTGGGATTCCAATAATCTGACTTGTTTTCTTCTCAACATTTCTTGCTTATTAGTTGGTTCAACTTTCTATCAATTTTTACAAATCTGTTCTGTACCTACTCGCTAATATTTATATACGGAAACGCCTCTGGTGGGATTAGCCAATTCAAACGCACACTATCAAAGTATTCATCGTTAGGGGATTAAGCCCAACAAATTAAGCTGGTCATCGCTACTCCCACGTGACTCCGAAGCTTGAAAATATAAAGTTCTTATAATTTTTGCTTAGTAGTGTCCCATGGCTTAGTCCTTAGTGTATAGTGTGTAGGACTGCTAAGCAAATGGTAGGGGTAGACTCCCCGCCAAAACCACTTTTTTTTCCAGGTACTGCCTCTAGTGAGGAAATGACAAAAAGTAAACATTTGTCTGGGAAAAAAACATCTCATGTTCGGACTCGGCGGTAAATTGTAGGTCCCTTTCACTCCTGTAGGTTCACGACTCACACAGGAGTGGATTATATGTCAATAGGCTTTGGCTTCTTAGGGAGCTGTGGCGCAATTAAATTTATTTATTTATTTTTTTTATAAATTTGCTTATGATGATTCTGTTGCATAGATTCCGAATCGTATACTTAAGTTTTGTTTTCTCTGATTTTCAAGTAAATATCAAAGGCACTGCCGATAGCCCGAATCTTTTCCATGATGTATGGAACAACCTTAAACCATCCTAAGCCCGTATAGAACATTTACCCTAAATCAATGTGTCTGCTGAAAGTCGCTATTCTCTCAGGACAAAAGCTCCTCCATCCATTTTGCATAAGAAGTTACATTATCAGCTTTGAAATTTGGCAACACAATGAGCTTTCATCAACGTACTTTTGATAATACCCGTAAAAGCTGATGCCAACAAAAATATGAAATATCACGATGTTGCCATAAGTGTTCAACCTAAGTATTTAGCCGGCAAAAATAAATCTGGCATTGAATTCATCTTCAACATCACTTAAATAAACTTCAAAGATTCATCATCAGCTTCAACAGAGATAGTGAAAACTTTATAATGCGCATCTCGTAAAAAAACAACTTCCTTCGTACAATTATCAACTGTTTGTTTTTTTTTATGAGAGGCATCACCACTTTATAGCTGGAGAACTTATCTTCGCAATTACATTTGCATTTCACTGCTTCTTCCTCGGATGGTGAAAGCGTTGTCGTTGCCATCGTCATCATCGCTGTCGACGGAAACTTAAAACCAACATTACAACGCGTAAGAGTAACGACTTTCAATGTAATCTCTAGCCCCCTTATGCACACTTTGCATAATTAGCATGTTTGCCAGGAGGCAAGTCAACGTTATCATCATCGCATACACACCTACACGAGGCACGACTATCATCCAAGTGCAATTGTAAAATTTTAACTTTTATTGCATCCCTCTATCTGGTTTGCCTGTTCTCACCCTTATTTAACGACCATTAATGAAAACAAGTCGAACGGCACCACGTACGACACCCCAGCACCGCCGCGCCACTAACACTGTGTTACAAACTTTATGTTATCTCCTAAAATCCGACTATTTATTTTGTTCTGTGATGACGTAAGACATTAAAAATCATCGAAGTCTGTATAAGCTCCGAATTTGTGTGAAGCTCAATATTCTAAATCATCCAGTCCCACGTCCCAGTCCTCCAATGCAGTTTTCACCACAAAGAAGCAAAATAAATTATCGTTAAATGTAAATATTTCTTTTTTATTACATAAACATCTGACCCAAATTGGTGTGTTGTGTGTGGTGCATACTTTTAGGAGGGTTAGCGGAAGGAAGGCTCATAAGCTCGCTCGAATGAAGTGCCCCATAAAGTTTGAAGGATTTGTAGCAATAAAAAAATAATTCATGTCCTGTGTAACTTCGGATTATGGACCAACATGGTATATGTGGATGGCCGGGCCAACAAACCATTCAATTCGCCTGCACACATACATATATCGAAGTAAAACAGTTACTGTTGGAAATGAATTAAGGACATATAACAGGGGCTTACGGAGGCTCTTGAATCCTAATAAAAACACATGCACGAGCAATATAAACACAGGACACACCGGATATCTGAATATGAGCTATAACTATGGGAGGATTTTGTACTTACACATTTCTTTATAAACATTTATTATAGAAAAGACCCGTGAATGAGAAAAATATTTGGGATAACCGCAACGGTGTGCTGGTGGCATAATAAAATCCCACCCATGTCGTTCCTGAATTCAAAAGTGTTTTTTATATTTTTATTTTAAATTACGTCTACTTTTAAAGATGTAAAATTGTACAAAAATAAATATAACGAATCTGATAAATAAGATCTTAAGATTGTTTCTATTTATTCTGCATGCATGTGCGCCATCGGAAATGCCGAACCAGCCATTTAATATTTTTAATGTTTTCAGGAGTGCATACAGGCGGTCGATCGATTAAGGTACGTGGAATTCTTTTTTCTTTCTTTGGCCAAAAATGAAAACACGACCAGGTTTTAATTCTAATTATTTTCTTTATTATGTTATATTGCTTTTGTTTTCTTTCTAGTTGATCACATTGTATATAGACTGCAGACTATATACAATGAGCTAAAAAAGAAAAACGCCTCTTGTATTTCTGTGTATCATGACCAATTTGATCTGTCAAACTGTGGATTCCATTTTGCAAGTGGATTTTGATGATTGAGAAGTTGTATGTTCTGGGCTTTCAAGAAAGTATTGGTTAAGTTAAGATATAAAGCTACAAACACACTATTAATTTTTAAGTATACAATTATTTCTGATGTCAAAAAAGTGTAGTGTTTGGAGGAGCGTGCGTAGTGTGTGTTTTTGAAAAAAGGGTAGTAAAAACACTTCTATTGTAGTAGGGGAGCAACGCTGGTCACTAAGCTTGCACTTTTAGAGATTTGCCTGTTATATTTAATGTTTCGTGTGTTTAATTTTTTCTGAGTAGAAGGAAGCTGAAAAGATTGAAAGTAGTCAATTTTTCCAAGGAATCCAACAAAGGACCTGGCCCTCCAGGTTGGGGGTTGTGCGTGGGGTTAACAACCCTGCCACGGAAAAAAGAAAAAGTTGCGAAGCGACCAATAGCCTCGGAAAAGGACGGATTTACTGTTGACGACCCGGAAAAACGAATCAAGGACAATGACCTTCGGATCTGCACGTGGAATGTTAGAACTCTTAACAGACCACGTGCATCCAAACAACTAGCGGAGGCCCTAGACTGCTACAGAGCAGGAATTACTGCCATCCAGGAAGTGCGATGGAATGGGCCGGGCAAAAGGAGGATGAAAAACTGTGACGTGTACTACGGTGATTGCGCAAGAAGACCACAGCGTTTATTTGGGTGCGGATTCGTCATAAGCGGTAGACTTAGGCAAGAAGTCTTGGGCTTTCGACACGTAAGTGAGCGACTTGTGACAATCCGTATCAAGGCTAAATTCGCCAACATTAGCCTAATATGCGCTCATGCCCCCACAGAGGACAAAGATGACGCCACCAAGGATGACTTCTATGAGCTCCTCGAAAAAACCTATGATCAATGCCCTAAATACGACGTTAAGATCGTACTAGGCGATTTTAATGCCAAAATAGGTAAAGAGGAAATCTTTGGTAGGACTGTCGGAAAACATAGCCTACACGACACAACGTCTGAAAACGGACTTAGGCTAATTGACTTCGCAGCGGCACATAACGTCACCATTGCAAGCACACGGTTTCCTCATCTCGATATACACAAAGGGACTTGGCGACACCCAGATCAAAGAACCGTCAATCAGATTGATCACGTTGCGATCGATGCAAGACACGCCTCCAGTATTTTGGATGTTCGCACCTTCCGAGCAGCTAACATCGACTCGGATCACTACCTTGTTGCAGCAAAGGTAAGAATGCGAATAACCCGAACTCCACAACAACGGAGTAATACTGTGAGGAAGTATGACGTCGGAAAGCTGCAATCGCAAGAAACCGCCAGAACCTATGCCGATCGAATATCCCGTAACCTCTCAAGAAATCCAGTACCGCCAGCATCAAGTGCCGAAGATCAGTGGCAACACTGCCAACAAGCCATCAGAGATGCCGCAACTGATGTGCTAGGTTTCACCAGACCACCACCACGAAACCTCTGGTTTGATGACGAATGCAGGCAGGCCCATGCAGCCAAACAAGAGGCATATAAAGCGACGCTGCAAAGAAAGACGAGAGCTGCTCGCGAGCTTTACGAGCAGAAAAGACGGGAAGAACACCGGCTTCTCCAAAAGAAAAAAAGAGAGCATGAGAAGCGCGCGATCGAAGATATTGAGAGATGCTACTCCAGGAACAACGTGCGGAAGTTTTACCAACAGGTAAAAAGAACATGCCAAGGAAAAAAATCCCGCACAGAAGCCTGTAGAGATAGGAATGGAAACCTCGTAGTAGAGTCACAGTCGGTGCTGAGTACATGGAAGGACCATTTCTGCAGACTGTTAAACGGCGATGAAGGCCAAAATCCCGCTGTCAGGCAGAATGAACCATTCAACATGGATGATGACAGACAAAACTTCCGTCCACCTGACCAAAATGAAGTAAGGATAGCAATATCTAAACTCAAAAACAACAAAGCTGCTGGACCCGACGGATTACCCGCCGAACTTTTTAAAGCGGCCGGAGATGACCTGGTGGAGTGCATACACCAACTCATCTCTAAAGTTTGGTCAGAAGAAAGTATGCCTGATGAATGGAACCTCAGCATCGTTTGCCCGATTCACAAGAAAGGAGACCCTCTAAACTGCGCTAACTATAGAGGAATAAGTCTCCTGAATATCGCCTACAAGATCCTCTCTGCCGTACTATGTGAACGCCTGAAACCTTTCGTCAGCAACCTGATTGGCCCCTATCAGTGTGGTTTCAGACCAGGAAAGTCCACAATCGATCAAATGTTCACGCTACGGCAGATCCTGGAAACCACCCAAGAATTCCAAATCGATACCCACCACCTCTTTATCGATTTTAAGGCCGCGTACGATAGCATTTATAGAGACGAGCTATACAGAGCCATGTCAGGTTTTGGCATTCCCACAAAACTCGTCCGACTGTGCAGGATGACGATGGAGAACTCTCGCTGCTCCGTCAAGGTTGGTTCCGACCTCACAGAAGCTTTTGACGTCAAAAAAGGATTCCGACAAGGTGATGCGCTATCGTGCGATTTCTTCAACTTAATACTTGAAAAAATTATAAGAAACTCGCAAGTCAATTGTAGTGGGACAATTTTTTTCAAGTCTGTGCAATTGCTAGCATACGCTGACGACATAGACATCATTGGCAGAACTCGGCGAGCTGTCACTGGAACGTTTGCTAGCATTGAAGCTGAAGCGGCTAAGATGGGACTAGCAGTCAATGAGGCCAAAACGAAGTACCTGCTGTCCACAAAAAGGGACACACAACACCGGCGGATTGGACAAAACATCACAATAGACAGGTACAACTTTGAGGTAGTTAGGGACTTTGTGTACCTCGGATCCGCTATAACATCTGACAACAACATCTCGTCAGAAATAAAGCGAAGAATTACTCTTGCCAATCGCTGTTTCTATGGGCTAGGAAGGCAATTGAGTAGCAAAGCCCTCTCTCGAAAGACAAAGGAGACTCTTTATAAGACCCTAATAATCCCAGTCCTGCTCTATGGCGCCGAGGCATGGACTCTATCTAAAGCGGATGAAGATATCCTTAGTCGTTTCGAGCGTAAGATTCTTCGGAAGATTTTTGGCCCTATCTGCGTTAACGGGCTTTGGAGGAGAAGGTTCAACCAAGAACTATACGAGCTGTACAGCGACATTGACCTGGTCAAAAAAATACGCATATCACGTTTAAGGTGGCTAGGTCATGTAGAGCGAATGGACAACAATGCTCCGGCTCGCAGGATCTTCGATTCCATCCCAGAGGGGAGACGCAGTCAAGGAAGACCTCGCCTTAGGTGGCGCGCTCAAGTGGAGGACGACCTCAACCAACTTGGAGTGCAAAACTGGAGGCAGCTAGCCAAAGACCGAGTTGGCTGGAGAGGCATGTTGGTCGAGGCCCAGGTTCGTCCCGAACTGTAGCGCCACCTAAGTAAGTAAGTAAGTCAATTTTTCAATCTAGAGCTGGATTTTCGAAGGCTTTTGGTAAGTTAAAAGTCAATTATAAAATGAATGCTACATTTTTCAGTAGTTTTGTTAAAACAGCATGAAAGGAACTGATATTCGACGCGCAATCAACATGTAAATATATATACATCGACCATAAAGGGAATACAAGCCTAGTAGTGAAGGGTGTATCTAATGAGCAAAGAAAGTTTTTAAATATTTTCATTGGATTTTTATGATCGTGTCATAACATGTTGAACGCTTCCAACGCAAAGGAGGTCTGAACCCCTAAACAACAAACCTTTACGAGAAATACTAATTCACGATGTAAATTGAAGGTTATATGGGGGATACAAAAATAAAATTTACTCTTCGTTTATCAACCAATTCGAATGCGTTTTAATTACAAGTTCAAATTTATTTTTTAAAATTTTAGCGAATTTTATTTGTTTTACCTAACATTTTTAATCCTTCGAGTCGGAAAATTGTGACTCTTCATAAATATTATTATACAAATTAAATTAAATTTATTGGCGCGACAGCTCCTTAAGGAGCCAAGGCCTAGTGACTTATACTCTCAACCATTCCTGTGTGTGTGTTGTTACTCTGCAAGAATGGAAGGGACCTACAGTTTACCGCCGAGTGTCCGAACGGCTACATGAGATGCACTTTTTCGAGACAAATTTTACTCTTGGAGGTTTTGTCAGTTCCTCGCAAGAGGCAGTACCCCAGAAAAAAAGGTGGCTATGAGCTGAATTTGAACCCAGGTTCTTTCGCTTAGCAGTCCGACACACTAACCACTAAGCCACGGGGCACTACGAAATATTATTATACAATTATTGTTTTATTTGCATTGGTTTAAGAAAGTTGAAATGTTATGAAACGATTTAATAAAATACTCATTTGTGTTCAGGGAAAAATAAAACACAAAGTAAGGGTTAAAGAAGTTTAACAAAATTTAATAAATTAAATTCACTTAACAAAACAGCGCGCGTGGGATTTGATAATAATATAAAATTGTGTATTTTGCAAATAAACAAAAAAATTTATTTTGACATTTGTCAATTAAAAACTGAAGAAAAACTCTAGTCTCCCGGCTCATTTGATTGAACCCAGGTTACACTGTATAGATTGTAAAATCACAAGCTCTCATTGGTGTGAATTTTAATATTTATTAAGAAATTCATTAAAATTTAAATTAAATAATATTGTTTTTATTTTATTCAATTCATTATTTGAAAATTTAACTAATATGATTTATCTTTTTGCATGTTTTTTTTATAATTAACGCGCACAAGAGATTATTTGTTTCCTTTTTAATGTAGAACACACTGTGCGGGCATTAGGAAGATAGGGATGGAAAGATATTAGGTGTCGCATCATTTGAAATTTTATTTGTGGAAAAAGAATGGATGGTCGTGTACCCAACAGCACAATTGGTAGATAATGATTTTCTCATTTATTAAAAAATAAAAAAAATTATGAAACTCCCATTAAAATGCTTATTAATCAATTATAAAATATTTTTTTTTTTTTTTTTTTTTTTATAATTAACGCGCGCACAAGGGATTATGTGTTTCCCTTTTAATGTAGAACACACTGCGCGGGCATTACGAAGATAGGGAGGGGAGAGATAGGAGGTGCCGATTAACATTGGTTTTGAATGTTTGTAGATCAAAATGGCAAGGGAAAATCCCGCCGGGTAAACTATTCCAGATTCGTGTCGTTCGGCTAAAAAAAGAATCCCTATATTTCACGGTACGTCCGAAATAAGGCTCAAGGGTGAACTGATGAGCATTCCCTGCGAGACGAGTATTACGGGAGAAACTTTTAAGGGGAGGAATGCAACTGGCTACTTCGAGTGAACATTTTTTGTAAAAGAAACGATAAAATAAGGAAAGACATGAAACATTGCGTCGGTGTTCGAGTGGGGCAATTGTTTCAGCGGCAGTTCTATTACCTATCAATCTTAACGCTCGATTTTGTATTCTATCAAGCAGGTGAAGCGATGTTTGCGAAGCACCTGCCCAGAGGTGGGAGTTATACTCGAGTTTAGGGCGTATAAACGCTTTATAAATTGTAGCCAGATCAGATGGGGAAAAGTACTTCTTACACCGATACAGAAAACCTAAGCACTTTGCAGCATTCTTAGCGATCTCAAATATATGGTCGTTCCAACGGAGGTCGTCGTTGACACACATACCGAGTACTGAGAGCTTTTCGGTTTCTTCGATGTAAGTGCCATTCATGGACAATGGCATTGGGGGAATGTTTAACTTTAACGACAGTAGACAGCATTGAGTTTTCGAAGCATTAAACTCCACACGATTTCTATTACCCCATTTGACAATGCTGTATAAATCGGAGTTTAATGAGCTTGACATACGGCACCGTTGCAATTGTACGTCCGAAGGCGAAGGACGTGAATTATCGAACGAATATGAAAAGCTGAGGGTAGAGTCGTCAGCAAAACAGTTAAGTGGATTAGAAGTAACAGACAGAAGATCATTTATAAAAATGAGGAAAAGAGTCGGAGACAGAACAGAGCCCTGGGGCACACCAGCATTTATTTTATGGGAATCAGACTTGAATCCGTCCAATACAACTTGTATTGAACGGTCCAGAAGATAGCTTCTAATCCAACGAACAAGAGTATTATCGATCCCAAAAGCACGCATTTTCGATAAGAGAGCTTCATGCCAAACTCTATCAAATGCCTTGGAGATATCAAGAGCAATAATCTTACTTTCACCAAAGCGATGTAAAGATTTGTTCCACTGTTCGGTGAGATATGCCATCAGATCACCAGTGGAACGGTTGCTGCGGAAGCCATACTGACGGTCATGGAGAAGCTTACGATCTTCGAGATATTCCTTAAGCTGACGGTTAATCAGTGTTTCCATGACCTTAGAAAGAAGGGATGTCAGTGCTATGGGTCGGTAGGAGGAGGGGGAGGATGGGTCACCTTTCTTAGGGACAGGCTGGACAAATGCTGTTTTCCATCTTCTAGGAAAGATTCCAGAAGAGTAGGAGCGATGGAAAAGCTTACGCAGTGGCTTTGCCAGTGTGGAAGAACACCTCTTCAGAAGAATCGGGGGTATACCATCCGGGCCAGCGGATTTGTGTATATCGAGATCTTTGAGAACTCTTGCTACTGTACGAGTGCGGAAAAACATGTGTCCCATGGAAAAATTTACATTCTCAAGTACAGGAGGGGCAACGTTGCTTTGAGGCAGCGTGGAGCTGGCAGCGAAATGGGCGGCGAGCAAGTTTGCCTTCTCTGAAGAGTAAACAATTGGTTTGTTATTGTCGATGAGCGTTGGAACCGAAGATGTCGAGGAGTTTTTTATATTTTTTAACGAATGACCAAAAATTTTTACTGCCTTTGGGACACTGCAGAATTTTTTGCCGTAATTTTTGGTCATGCAAAAATTTGGTTCTTTCTATAACGGAGTTGCATGAGTTCCTTGCTTGTTTGTGCTTTTTCCGATTTTCCTCTGTAGGGTTGGCTTTGTAAGATCGGAAACTTACTTCTTTGAGCCTGATAGCTTCTTTACACTCAGAATTAAACCAAGACTTTTCTTTAGGTTTGATGCTTTTTACTCTGTTAGGAATAAAAGCACGCATACCTAGAAGAATCACATTTGTGATCATTTCAGCACTGGCATCAATGTCACTATCGAGGAAGCATAGTGACCAGTTAAAGTTTCGGAAAAAGAAATTCAGGCCGTCCCAGTTGGCTTTCTCGTATTGCCAAACGGTCCTGGTGGGAAGTTTTTCTTTAACTGGATGGGTGGGGGATGAGAAATTAGCTGAAATGATACAATGGTCTGAAGTGCCAAATGGAGAAGTTACACTAATGGTATATTTATCAGGGTGAGAAGTAAGAAACAAGTCAAGAGTATGGGCTGCTTGCCCAGCAACATCCGGTATACGCGTTGGCACATCGATCAATTGGGTAAGGTGATGTAACCCGGCAAAGAGCTCGACATACCTTCCTTCGGGTGTTGTCTGACCAGAATAGCGGAGCCAGTTGGAATTGTGTACATTGAAATCGCCCGCAATAACGATTTCAGTGCGAGGACAAAGGGAAACAATTTTCGAGATGGAATCAGACAGTGCATCAAACTCGTTACAAGTCGAATTACTGTCAAGATTTGGACTCCTGTAAATAAAACAATAATGAATGACATGCTTGCGGACAGTGAATTTGAGCCATAAGAAGTTAAAGTCCGTGTTGGAACATTGCCCATATTGGGGAAGGCTCTGGCAAGCAATATCATTCCTAACATAGACCACGAGACCATGATGAGAAAAGAGTAATGGCACCAAGCTATACCCATGTAGAGCAAATTCTGATAAATCAGTATTTGCTCCAACCTGAGTTTCACTTAATGCCAAAACAGCTGGCCTGTATTGAACAGTGTAGACGTACACGTGAAAGAAATTCTTTCTTAAACCACGAACATTTGAATTCACGACACAAAAAAATATAAATACAGAAGAAATAAATTGCACGACTGGATCGCGCGTACTTGCTCTTATGTGCGGTGACAGCTTGGAATACAATTTGAAAGATATTAAGGGAACTTCAAAGTTTTTATTTGATTTTTCTGACTTTTGATTGTTTGATAAAAGTTCGTAAATTAGTTTTCAGTTGAAAAATGTAAACACCATTTTATTTATTTAAAAAATGTGAAAAAGTGTGATTTTTTTCAAAATCGTAGGAGCGGTTCTTAAATAAAACGATTTTATTTTAATAACTTTAAAAAAAGAAGTTTTCGAAAATATTTTAAAATAAAATTACTTAGACTACCAACATCTTCCTGAATATCAATTTTGATTGAAATCGGATGACCAGTTTTCGAGAAAGTCGGAGAAAAAAATGGTTCTATGGGTGGTACCGTTCTTAGTGCACCATCTTGAATTTTGTTTTCACCAAAACATAACTTACAACAACTGATTTTCTTTTCATAAAAATTCTTTAAGCCGTTTCCGAGAACAATAAGCTTTTATTTAACGGTTATATGACATGTACCGTTAATATTTGATCTAAAAAAAAAATTAAAAAAATCCTCTGTAGAATGGCAAAATAACTTAATGTTCCAAATTTGAAGACGATTGGCCAAACCGTTTAGGCTGTAGTTCAATATACATCCGTACAGACGGACAGACAGACAGACAGAATTTTGCCAGTAACTCAAATATGTTTCTCTACCATTGTAATGTCATGTCTGATTGTTAGAATTTTTTCATATACGAATGCATAACTTGCCTTAGGTATAGTCCCTAAGTAAAGTAAAAATGAATAGTCTCAATAAAGTTTCTGTTTTCAAAATCGAAAATTGTTTCTGTTTTTTTTTAAGTATCGCGAGCCACGACTATAACCCGCGCACCTTCGGCCGCCGGGCAGCGGCCAAATTTATATTATAACTGTCCGCATCGGACTGGACGTTCGACCTGGCCGCCTAAGGCGCGCCTTTTCTTTGACCGAAAGCAATATAATATAATAAAACTTTTAGTTCTTTACTTTCTTTTTCGAAGGTGGATCAGGGTTATTCTTACCCGTTTTTTCATTGCCAATTTTCTGTTAATATCTAAAAGTCCACTGACCAAATATTAAAATCAACCTACTAATCTATTAGATATGTATCTGCCCAAAACGATTTGGTCCATCAAATGTTACATGCCATTCAAAATTACATATAAAAACATTCCAAACATAAGCAAAAATCCATCAACATTTCGAACATAGTTTCGCAATAAAATTTCAATCATGTTTTGCACACAAATTCATTTTAAATTACTTCAGCCAAACACCAACAATGGACCCCAAAAATAATGTGCATCAACAAAATTCCATTCTCGCAGTCATTAACAAGGAGACACAAAATGAAATACACAATGCCACTCCACTACTAGGACAGGACCTAGGAGGACTTCGACTACGACGACAACTACTACGATCGTCTATCTGATTTACATTCGAACTTTCCAACTAAACATGGATTTCAGTTTTTGCCACGCCCGGCCCATTGCGTTCCAAAGTTTCCAATTAAATTTCAATAAATCCCCATTCAGATCATCCCATAATGTGGTCACGGACATCAACCCTATAGGACCGTTCTGTTCACTGTTCACAGTGTATCTGGTTCCCTTTTGTTGTCCGCTCCGTATCTAATTGTAATTACAGTCTGGAGCAGGGGGAAAGGGGAAGTTGATTCCGCAATACTCAGCTAGAGCACCAGAACCATTAGCACACTTCTATGCTTGCATGGAATCAGCCAGCACCTCCTGCATCTAAGTAGTATTTCAAAATTATTAGTTATGTAAATTTACTAAGGGAGAGGCCCTCGAGCAACGGATACTTAACCACACTTTTCAGCAAATTTCAAATGTACACACTCTTGCGATTTTGAGGGGTGTTGGCGGTTGGGGTGTTGAACGACACAAAATGCATGCACCGTATATTCGCATCCCCTATATCAGTTCAACCGCCCGTGCATATATTTGCTCATGATGGGATATGACATTGTTCGCGGATTTAGGGGGGGGGGGGCTGGGGACGGTTGCCTGGTTGCTGTTGCAGCTGCATCTGAGCCTCGGCAAATATGCAAATGAAATCTGTAACGAGTAACGAGGTCTATACACACATTTGTCCCGAAAAAAGGGCATGTCTCTGGTGCTGTTCGGGATATATATAAGGTTCTTTGAAAAGTTTTGGCGAAACAATTTTTTTCGTTTAAATCTTACTTTCTTGACGCCAACGCCATATAGCGTGGGTGGTGATGGTGGCGGATGTGGAGGAAACTTTTACATAATGCGGAGAGGCTTGGAATTGCAAGGCTAAAAAAATCTTTTAGCTTAAGTGGTGGAGCAAGCAGATGTGGCATTGGAGGGAGGCATCTGAATTCTGACAAAAATCTCTCCTTTTCTCGGATTACTTGAGCTGAAAGTTTTCTTCTTGCAATGCAACATGGTACCTACTACTCGGGCACGGATTAGCTTTTGGAGGGAAGAGAAGGCGCATGCCGTTAGTTGTCTTATAATGTCAAATTAACAGTTCAATTAGTCGATGTGGCAAACGGCTAGCGCCACGCCGGTCATTTCTCCAATGAACCACATGTTATCCACTCCGAAATCTTCCGATTGAGCGCAGCTCTGTACTGCTCACAGGCAGGCGGCACAAAACCCGGGTTTGATCATTTATAAATCGAAAACTAAGTACATGATGGCTTCGTGTGCGAGAAATGTTGGTCGAACGATCGGGGTAGTGAAGGAGTTATTTTTATTGTGGAAGGTATCGTTGTAGACACTATATAAGTTGGAAGGATGGCGTAGACTTGGACGCGCAAAGCCTTAAGGTACGAAACTGAATAGCCAGCAAACGGGGCGTATGGAAGAACTTACTGGTTGAGGCCCAGATTCGTCTCGTAGAGCCAAATTAATGTTCAAGGTAGATAATGTTAATATAGATTTCTCTTGTTTTATTTTTATTTTTTTACGGGGTCCGCGCACAAAGGATTAGTGTTTCTCTTTTAATATTGAACACACTGCGCTAGCATAGGAAGGTTAGGGGAGGAGGTACAGAAGGTGTCGATTAACATTGGTTTTGAATGTCTTCAAATTGAAATGGCAATGAAAAACCTCGCCGGGTAAACTATTCCAAATTCGTTGACGGCCAAAATCCCTATATTTAACGGTACGTCCGAAATTGGGCTCAAGGGTAAATCTTTGCTCAGCACTATTATAAGTCCGCCCCTGTAGTCGTCCCTGTTTACCTATTACAGCACATACGAGCGACATTTTGTAGCACTGCCACTGCATCTAAGTCCGTACACAAGCCAGCCGCCACACTTCTTTGCAGCTGTAAAGTAATTAGATAGTTACGTGTGTAATTTATGTTTCAAGTGCTTGAAGGATAATTCGGCTGAAACGTTTCGCTGCGTTTCGGTAGGTGAATATGTGAGTGATACTTGCACGTTGCACAGTGCCACACACAACACATCGTAATGCAACTCATACGATTTTACCATAACTCTGCGAAAGGATGCGGGGCCTTAATCTAATTTGCATACGTTTGCGTTTGCAAATGGACTTTTGTTTGTTTTTAATTTTTTTTTTCGTAAATTCTTGTTTCGTTGACTTATATTTAAATTAAGTTGCAGAGTTTGTTCCGCAACTGATGTGGAGTTTCGGGAGAACTTGATCTTTAGTTTGGGCCGGATGGTGTGTGCAGGCTGTAAATTACTCAGTTGTGTTGTTGAGGTTGGCATTTCCATTTCCGCCTGCTGGTATCTTAAGTTTAGTATATATATTTTTGTTTGAATGTCTTCGATGGCAACAAAGGATTATTAAAGAGTTCTTTTGTCAACATTGAGTGGAATGCAGAGGTTAGGTGTAATTTTTTTTTTCAAGAAATTAAGTTTGGGAAATTATTCAATCAGTCCCAGCAGATATGTATGCCGAGAAGGAATCTGTGGCCATGGCATCTTCTTGTTTATGATTTGGTTACCTACTCCTGCATAAAATTTGGGATTTTCCTTATGATTGAGCCTCTATTTCTATTTAATGTATCGAAGACAAATCCAGGGAAGTGAGTGCTCATAAGTGACTCTTGGGTTTCCGTGATGAAAACCTGGTCTCTTAAGGAAATCGGGGGGCATTGGGGACCTTAGGAATGACTTTTCTGAACCTAGCAGCATCATTTGTAGACTCTGTTTTCGTCGAAAATTTTTGACAGGCAGCCCTCTTTGCAAATATCGTTTGTCTTCTGGTTATATTTTTGCTGGACTTATAGAGATTCCATTTGGAAGGCTCATTAGTCAATACTATACTTAGCTCTATTGAAAAGTCTCCTTGATTTTTCCTGAAAGGAGACAACTCTTGGAACAATAAGGGTACAAGTTAACGTTGTTTGCCTTTATTCGTGGTCCAAGAACTTACGTAGGTATTGAGAATGGCTGACGTTAGTTCGTTAACACACTTTTCTTAACATCAGATCAATCAGCAAGTTCGGTATCGTATCGGCCGATTAATGAAGCCAATTAACTGTTATAAGCTTTTTATATATAGGGTTTCTGTACGGCTTTCTATTATCCTTCAATTATCGGGAAAGGTTAAATTGCTTTAAACTTTCCAGTTGCTGATCACAATAATAAATTAAAAAAAAACCCACTGAACTCTTGCGTTGATACATAAACTACGCGATTGAAGATGATGGCCATTGGCATCACAGCCTGAGGTCCCAACCATTCCTGCCTAATGCTGTCACCGGTTTCAAACCTTCATTTGGCCCTTTTTAAAATACAGAATGTAATTCTTGGATCTTAATCTGCAGATGTTTCCTCTGTTGATGCATGGCTTTATAAATAAAAAAAACGGGATTTATCGAACCAACAAAATTTCTATTCATATTTTTTATAATTATATTTTTATTATTAATATCTAACAAATATATGCATACGCCGCCGAAAACGCATTTTTTGACGTTTTTTGACTTTTGGGAAACCACTTAAAATTAGTCGCATCCGAAAGCTCTTGCTTCCCTGAGTGCGAATATGTATGTGACAGACGTCTCACAGGTGCCAAGCCACTGACAGCCGCCGCCTAAAACGTTTTTTTGGCGTTTTTAGACTTGGGAAACCACTTAAAATTAGTCGCATTCGAAAGCTCTTACTTCCCTGAGTGCGAATATGTATGTGACATATGTTTTACAGGCCTTGAATCCCATTACTGACGCTATTTGCTTGGCCTTGTCACACTCAGCTTTTTGTTTTTTGTTTATAGACAAATTTTGAGCTCTCGAAAGGCTTCTCAGTTAGCCAGTTCACATTTCTTGATATTCGAGTTATAGTCGAGTTATGGGCGTATAAACGCTTTGTAAATTGTAGCCAGATCAGAAGGGGATACCTATATAGAATACCTAAGCACTTAGCAGCATTTTAGCTGTCTCAAATATACCGTCGTTCCAACGGAGAGCTTTTCGGTTTCTTCAATGCAAGTGCCATTCATGGACAATGGCATTGGGGGTATGTCGTCAGCAAAACAGTTAAGTGGATTATAAGTAACAGACAGAAGATTATTTATAAAAATTAAGAATAGAGTCGGAGACAGAACAGAGCCCTGGGGCACACCAGCATTTATTTTGTGGGAATCAGACTTGAATCCGTCCAAGACAACTTTTATTGAACGGTCCAGAATATAGCTTCTAATCCAACGAATAAGGGTATCATCGATTCCAAAAGCACGCATTTCGATAAGATAGATTCATGAAAAACTCTATCAAATGCCTTGGAGATATCAAGAGCAATAACCTAATTTTCACCAAAACGATGTAAAGATTTGTTCCACTGTTCGGTGAGATATGCCATCAGATCACCAGTGGAACGGTTGCTGCGGAAGCCATACTGACGGTCATGGAGAAGCTTACGATCTTCGAGATATTCCTTCAGCTGACGGTTAATTAGTGTTTCCATGACCTAAAAAAGAAGGGATGTCAGTGCTATGGGTTGGTAGGAGAAAGGGAGAATGGGTCACTTTTCTTAGGGACAGGCTGGACAAATGCTGTTTTCCATCTTTTAGGAAAGATTCCAGAAGAGTAGAAGCGATCGAAAAGTTTATGCAGTGGCGGCGAGCAAGTTAGCCTTCTCTGAAGAGTAAACAATTGGTTTGTTATTTTCGATGAGCGTTGGAACCGGAGATGTTGAGGAGTTTTTAATATTTTTTACAAATGACCAAAAAATTTTACTGCCTTTGGAACACTGCAGAATTTTTTGCCGTAATTTTTGGTCATGCAAAAAGAAATTAAAAATTAGCTGAAATGACACAATGGTCTGAAGTGCCAAATGGAGAAGTTACACTAATGGTATATTTATCAGGGTAAGAAGTAAGAAACAAGTCAAGAGTATGGGCGGCTTGCCCAGCAACATCCGGTATACGCGTTGGCACATCGATCAGTTGGGTAAGGGTTACATCAGCTTACCCGATAAAGAGCTCGACATACCTTCCTTCGGGTGTTGTCTGACCAGAATAGCGGAGCCAATTGGAATTGTGTACATTGAAATCGCCCGCAATAACGATTTCAGTGCGAGGACAAAGGGAAACAATTTTCGAGATGGAACCAGACAGCGCATCAAACTCGTTACAAGTCGAATTACTGTCAAGATTTTGACTCCTGTAAATAAAACAATAATGAATGACATGCTTGTGGACAGTGAATTTGAGCCATAAGAAATTAAAGTTCGTGTTGGAACATTGCCCATATTGGGGAAGGCTCTGGCAAGCAATATCATTCCTAACATAGACCACGAGACCATGATGGGAAAAGAGTAATAGCACCAAGCTATACCCATTTAGAGCAAATTCTAATAAATCAGTATGTACTCAAACCTGGGTTTCACTTAATCCCAAAACAGCTGGCCTGTATTTAACAGTGTAGATGTACACGTGAAAGAAATTCTTTCTTAGGCCGCGAACATTAGATTAGATTACCATCTTTTAGTTGTGGATTAATGTATGTAATGTATAAAAACAAAAATTACCCACGAAGTTCCTTTTATTTATGTGCCAAAAGATAATAAATAGAATAAAGTAAATATTTCTAATATCTGTGAAAAAAAAAACTGCTAATTCCCAGAATCCCAGAACTTAATCAAATATTTATAAACTAAAAATTTAAAAGATACGCATAAAAGATTTATTATCTAGGAATGTACCAACGTCATATTATAATTATTATTTACACAACATTGCTGTGCTGTAATGCAAACAAACTAGACGTGTTTTTTTTCGTCGTCCGATTTAATTCCTTTTTTTAAGTAATACTCTCAGTTTAAGTCATCAAAATTAAAGAACATTGTCATTTGTCAATCCTGCTCTTCGTCTCTAGAATTGAACTGAATTAATCGCTAGTGCCTTACTTATTTTTTGTGCTTTTTTTTTTTTACTTTTGTAATCCAAAATTAAATACAATATGCCCCCTAGAACAACTAAGCGAACCCGCACACAACAACAAAACAGTGATACCGATTCCCCTGCGAGAGATAATGATGTAAGCAACTCAAATGGCATTGCTGACAAACTGTGGAGCCGTATTGAAAAGAAGTTGGAGGAGTGGATGCTGACATTTACTCAATCGTTGGATGCTAGATTCGCCGCCTTAGAAGAACGACTAAATTCCAAGATTGGTGAAAATGCACTATTTTTCGACCAACAGCTAAACAAAGCTCGTCAAGAGGTAAAACAACTTGCGCTTGTCATTGATCAATTGGAGAGGGATAAAATTAGTTCTGATGCTGTAATTGTTGGCTTGCCTGAGTTCCCTAATGAGAATTTGGAAAACATCTACAACAAGATATGCAACACTGTAAATATTACGCCCCCACACATACAAAACATTTTTCGCGCTAAAACCAAACAACATACCCTCACGGACTCCAACATCATACTAAAATTTATAGATAAGCGAAGAAAGCAACAATTTATGCAAGCAGTAGCGAACTTTCGCAAAACAAAAAAAGCTCCGCTTGGCCTCTCTGATATTGGCATCGATTCGCCAAAAAGCTTTTTCCTTAATGACAGTCTGACGAAAAACAATTATCAGCTGCAGCGCTATGCACTACGTTTGAAGCGAAAGTCTCTTATATCATCAGTGCACACTTTCAATGGTCAAATCTTCATACGCACAACTAACAGCCAAAATTCAATAGCCATCCACAACATCGATGATCTGAGGAATGCCGTCGGACCCGACAATAATAATGATTTGAACTTTCATGGTACTTAAAATTGAAATTATTTTGCAAGATTTTTTATTTTTATTGACTGTTTTCTTTTTACTTTGTTTTCTTTTTTCTTCTTTTTTGTCGCAATTCGATTTTTCTTTTTATTTGTTCTTATTTTATGTTCAAGTTGTTTCAATTCAAAACATTACTCTATTTTTCTTCCTTCTCATTGCAAGTGTAATTAATGTTTACAATGTTTATGTGTTCGATTATGGCCTCATTTTTAACTTTTTATCTGTTAATGGGCAGCAACAATGATGCTGGCTTTCACAGCATAAACGAAAAAAATAAATTTTTACTTAATACTCTTTGCAAAAGTGCTAATGGTTTGCATATTTGCCACATTAACGCTCAAAGTCTTGTTAACAAATTTGATGAGTTTAAAATGATATTTGAAGATAGTTTAGTTGACTTATTTATTCATATTTGACAAGTCGCTCGCAAGCAGTCTCGTGCAATAATAAACTGTCCTCGTATCTTTCCGTTAATACTGGTGTTCCCCAAGGATCAATATTGGGACCTTTACTGTTTTCTTTGTTCATAAATGATTTGCCATCTGTTTTGTCATATTGTCAGTATCATATCTACGCAGATGATGTCCAACTATACACTTCTTTTCCTATGGGGAAGATTGACGTTGCGTTAGCTAAAATGAACCATGACTTGCAATCCATATACAATTGGTCGACCAGAAATGGACTCAAACTGAATCCTGAAAAAACGAAATCCATCCCGATTGCTAAAAATAAACTTAATCTTGAAAACATTCCGCCCTTATTTTTAAATAAATGTCCAATTCAATTTGTGTCCCACGCAAGAAATTTAGGTATAACATTCAACGATAGACTGACGTGGGATACTCATATTAACTCTGTAATTGCTAAAATTTATGGTTCACTCAGAGGTTTATCTGTTGCTAAATCTATTCTATCAACCGAGGTCAAATTAAAACTCGCTAAATCACTTATCTTACCCATATTATCATATGGATGTGAATTGTTTTCAGATCCTGACTCCCAGTCACTTCAAAAGCTTAAGGTTACCATCAATGCTACTGCACGATTCGTTTTTAATCTTAGCAGATACGATCATGTTTCGTCTTATACTCGTCAACTTTTAGGATGTAACTTGGAAGCCTTCTTCAAATATCGATGTTGTTCTTTTCTCTCTAAATTAATTGTTAACAAGACTCCTCACTATCTTTTTAATAAACTTAACTTTTGTTCGTCTCGTCGTAACATTCTTCTACGCTCCTCGATGTTTACTACATTGACATCACGCAGGCAATTTTTCGTTTATGCTGTTAGACTGTGGAATAATCTTCCCAGTCGTCTGAGGTCAAGTATCGAACACCGAAAATTTCATGAACTTTGCTTTGAGCATATCTCAAATTTGAATTGAACATACTTGAATATATTAATATTAATTTTTGTTTTATATAACTTTTTTTTTTATTTTATGTTTCGTATTGCGACTTTAAAGTTTTAATTTTTCAATTTTTCAATTTTTTAAATTTTTTTAATTTTTTAATTTCTTTAATTTATTAGTAATTTTTATTTTCATCTTTTGTTCAAATTAATAGTTTATAATATCTGTTTTCTTATTCTTTTTTTTAATTTTTGTAATTATGTAATTTTTAATAATTTGTGATTATGTATGTATTTAACTATCCTGTACATCTTTAAAGTTAAAGTTAAGCTCGTTGTACAGATGTTTTTTATTCAATAAATATCAAATATCAAAATATTAAGAATCTTTATTTTGTAAAACAGTAGATTTTTTTCACAGCTTGCAACCAAATAATATTGGCTTATGAAATGAGAGCCATAATTTAGCATTTTTCAATCGTAAATTGCAACTTATGAAGATCAATTTACTCTCTTTCTTGAAGCATTTCCATCTTAATTCAAAAACATTTTGTCGTTATTTTACGAAACTTTATTTTAATTCACAAATATAATTTTGAAATCACTGGCGTGGTTGCATTTGTGTATAGTTACTTTTAGAAAACATAGTTGGCACTACAGCTGTGAATAGTGATGTATGTATGTATATCTCAACCAAACATGGATGCTTTGTGAATCTGAAGGAACGCTGTAAAATATTAGGAAATGCACGAAAAATATTGACTCTTGTTGCATTATAAATTTCAAACATACCTTTTATATAAGTTTCCAATTTTTGTGTTCTTGTCTTTGTAATATTAGCTAAGTGAATCAAAAATTTTAAAGAAATGTTAGAAATTATGTTTAAAAGCAGTTATAATTGTTTTCATTGGTTTTAACTTACATACATATTACTTATAAGTGCCTAGTCACAGTTTCTTACACATGTTTCGAAGCTATTGAATGTCTCGCCGGGCCGCGCCGCTATCGCAGCAAAATTGCTTGAAAACAATGATTTTTTCCTAAAACGAACTTAACCGCTTGGCAACAAATGACCTACTGAACATTAAAAAATTAAAAATCAAAAGGGAAACAATAACAATAAAGCACACGTACCACAAGGCAAGCGACCGTTAGGTAAATGGTAAGACCTGACATAAACATACATATGTGTAGGTACATAGGTCGTGAAAAAGATTTCAAACAAAAATGTTTATATTTTATTCTATTTTATGCTTGATTCTGTAATTCAGTAAATCAGCAAAATATTTTTTTGCTTTTTGCATTTTTACGATAGTGAAATGATGTTAGTGTTAAATCTCAGATCATTAGTAAATTTTATTGATTTTAACGTTCAGTGGTTGTAAATCACGAAATATTTTTCTCAATTCAAGATTCACAAGTTGCAGAAGTAGGATTATTCCTTTGAAGTAGTAAATTACGCCAGAAAAGTTATAATTTACAATTTAAGGTGCAAGCTTGAATTTTGACTTTTAATCATAACTTTCAACTTTAAAAAATGTTGCAATTTGAGTTGATTTGAAAGCTAAATTACCAATTTTTGGATCAATTTTAAATGCAAAACTGGTGATTTACGAAAAAAACATGTTTTGTAAATTACAACTGAACATTTCGCAATTACTGATTTTTCAATTCTCTCGGTGTGCATTCTTGCAGAATAAAAATTTTGAGAAAACAATCAAACATGGCATTACGATGATAGAAAAGGCTAAACAAATTGTGGCATAAAAGGTCTGTTTGTCTGTCTGTCTGCCTGTGCTGGACCGCCTACAATCAAATTTGATATTCAGTAGATGAACAAAGTGATTCGACATAAAAAATTGTACCTACGAATCCTCATTGCTCGGAGTTGGAGCACTATTCTTATTCACTGGTTTAAAAAACTTTAGAATTGTATTACTTATCTTAGGGGCCAGTTATAGCTATCATTAAAATGCATCATTAAAAAACTTTAAACCGATTTTTTACATGCTTTCCTTTGATTAGTAACACAAATGATATACCAATCTATAGCAAATGATACGAAGAATTTTTTTCAACAAGAAAAAACCAATTTGCACAAATACTTTTTATTAAAAATGTATTTATCTCTTTTCCTGATGCAAATTCGTTTTTCGTGTCAGCTGATTGTTTTTTGACAGAAAGTGGAACAACTTGTTCCACTGATTTGAATTCCAATTTCGTTCAGTTCCAATGATAGATTTCTATCCGAAAAAAAATTTCGTGTGTATCTCAACCAGGAAAATTTTTCCAATGACAGAAAATTTCAATGATTGCTATAACTGACCTCTCAAAAAAATTCCAATGATTTGTTTCAATGATGCATTTCAATGATAGCTATAACTGGCCCCTTACTCGTATTTGTTGACAATAACTTCGAATTCGGGATGATAATAAAACTACCGGTATAGGTATAGCACACAAATCAAAAATATTTCCATAATTAATTGAAAAGAAAACTCCACCGACTTACTTTTAACAAAGGCAGAAAAAGAATGAGTTCTTTCGATAAAATGGTGATAGAAAATATTCAAAATGGACAACTTTGTTTATTTCCTTTCTTTAACTTAAAGTTATCTATATAAGTCATTTACTTTACAAAATATTAAAAGAAATCATAGTATGAATTTTTATAGATAGTGAATTTGTATAAATAAAGTTTTCTTCCTCATAATTTATATTTCATATATGCAACATGCACTGACTAAAAATTCAAATTATCATTGGGCTATTTACTCAAATATTAAACTATAACAATGGTACTTATTTTTTCAGAGAAAATAGATGGACTTTTGTTTTTTCATGACAAAAAAGTGACACGGTGTTTTTTATTTTAGAAAATGGATCCTCTATATTTTTATTCCAGATTTTTCGGGAGGGGTTTGATCCTTCTGTTGTGGCGTTCTTGTAAATTGCAGTTGTGTTTTGTTCTTTGTATCGTGGAATTCTTCTTTCCATCGTTTGAGTTATAATTCCATCCATCTGAAGCAGGAATCCATCGATCTCTTCAAAAGATTCATGTCCATGTCATGTCATTTGGAGTAGAAATGTCGTTCGAATAGAGTCCCCTAGACATTGCGTTGGTGAAACATGGTCAACGCGTCTTACTATAATAGGAGTCAGCCACACATTATCCAACATAACAAGCTAGTTCGGAAGCTCTATAACGGTAGCAAGTCCACAGTGATCACTGTCGTACTCGAGACTCGACTGTCTGTAATAAGTTTCTTATCCCTGGAATACTCGAAGCATGTTATCCTGCTGTTGCTGATTGGCCACTTAGTACTAGAATTTTGATACTAGATTTAGTACTAAATTTTTTTGACGTGAATTGTGAATCGTGGAATTGTATACCTATGGTGTAAGCTAACGGGATTTATGTTGGTGTTGGTGTCATCAATGTTTTCTTATGACGTTATCACGTAAAATTATCGTCCGTAAGCCGGCTTTACAGACAACCAACTTTTGTATAGGTATTTCGGATTAGAACGAATAAGGCCTATGGTTTGGTATGTACCAGGAGTAAGAGTCATCCCTACCTATAGTTCCTGAACAGAATAGTTCAAAGGTTTGGGTCGCCGGAATTACGAGGGTTCCAAGCACCAAGTTCAATTTCAACCACTGCAACAACTCTATTTAGAGTTCTTGATGTTTGATTAATGTCTTTGAGTAAAATATCTTTGGGGACTTGCTCATTTTATTGTCATTTGTAGACTTAATTCTAGATAAAATGAAAAAAAGATTTTATAATCATAATACGAATTAATATCGTACTTGGAATTTAATGCGCATAGCAAACATAACTTGCTTTAATAGAAGTTAAGTTTATTTTGTTCTTGGCTCAGCCTACCCTAATAAACACACTCGTATTTCAATTCACCATTCATTCAGGTTTCCAAACATTTATCTATAATCCACCATCGATGTTATCTCGGATAAATCCATTTCAAAAACATTTTAATACAACAAAATTGCACTCAAGGGCAGTACTCTGCAAACTTCGAAAAACTCGTACAAACTTACTCTCAACGATAGTTTGAAAATGATTTAATCATTTTATTCCTATACTCGTGAATTTCCATATAATTTCCTCGTAGCATTCAAGGACCATGAAAATGTTCTATACAACAAAAAGTACACCTTCTCGCTCTCCCTCAGCATCCATATGTAGGGTAGGTCTGTGTAAGCTGCATAAAAAAACAAAACTCGAATAAAAATATATTTTTCAGCTCACGGGTAGGTATGTAAATTCCATAATCCTTTTCACCAACACTCCAAGTTTTTTCATGTACGTATTTTTTTTTGATAAATTCATTACATAAATTTCAAAATTTTCAAAACTTAAAAGTGCCCTGGGTGAGGCACCACACACACACTGAATACACACACTTTTTAACCTGATCCACCGAATCCCGAAGGGAGATTTCTAAACTCTATTCTCATTGTATATACAACCCCCAGACCCGGTAGAGCCGTTAAAGTGTCTCCGGCACACATAATGGCATCAAACAGGATATGCACAACTATACCACCACCAAACCATCACCATCGCCATGCAGTTTTGGGCGGACCGGGCCAGTTACCAGTTATCATCACCACATCACCGGCAGCGTTGCAGTCGTGTGTTATTGAAAAACTTCCGGAATACAAATTCAATGGCGATAGTAGGTATTTGTATCTGCGGTGGCGATATGGGACAAACAGCTTTAAATTTTTCGGGAAGACCAATTTATTTGAATTTTTATCGGATAAATCGCAAAGCTGTCACTGCGTGCATTTTTCATTGGCAATTTGTTTGAAATTTTATCCTCAACTGATGGCGCATATGCAGGCAGGTGCAGTGTGCATAGATGCGAGATTGCGAAGCAGATTCTTGTTTTTTTGCGAAACGAATGGGGCGCCATTTGTGAAATCACCAACAGGCAAAGAAAAAGTTTCGATGAGAAATGTGATTTGTAATAGAACCAACCACCGCTGCCTCTGGATTAGAAGGACGACATCAATTCAAGGCATTTCCAAGAAAAATCAACACCTTGGCACTTTTGTCCAACTTTGGGGTTAATTGCTTTGGAATAATCAAGGCCCCGACGGATACTTAACTCTTTCGAAGGAGTGTTGCCTTAACTTGTCGGTTAAAAAACACATTTGTTGAGGAACCTAACTCCATCAGCATGATTTATGATTTTAATTTCTTTTAATCCGATTAATCATTGCATGAATGCATTTCTCGACGCGGTAGCAGGCTTTAAGTTAAGTAGGGAGCGAGAAATTTATTGGAGCGACAGCTCCCAGCTCAAGGAGCCAAGGCCTAGTGACTTATGCTCTAAACCATTTTTGTGTGTAAGCGTTGTTAATCTGCAAGAATGGAATGGACCTACAATTTACCACCGAGTCCGAACGGCTACATGAGATGCCCTTTTTGAGAAAAATGTTTACTCTTGGAGATTTTGTCAGTTCCTCGCAAGAGGCAGTACCCCGGAAAACAAGGTGGCTATGAGTGAGACTCAAACCCAGGCTCTTCGCTTAATAGTTCGATACACTAACCACTAAGTCACGGGGCACAACAGTACACATGCATAACTAAGGTAATATATATATTGCGTAGGTTGTCAAAATCTGGTCGTCGCTTTGAAGTGCGGACCATAAATCGCGCGTACTACTTTTCCATCCAAAGGGCGCCTTCATCACAATGGGAAAGGGTCCATACTTCTGCACCATATAGCAGAACCCCGGTGCTGAGTGTTTTTTTATAACTTTTCCTTGGTTCTTCTGAATAGGGCTTTATTCCTTAATTGCTTAATCAGCCCAAAGTAAGATTAGCAATAGTGATTCTACGCTTGATTTCTGCGCTTATGTCATTGCCCGTGTTTACAGCAGAGCCCAGGTAGAAAAACTCACTGAACACCCGAAGTTATACCTGTCGATCGTTTTTTAAAGATAGTGCTTGATGTTGCTGTTGCTTGGCTTGAGTGTTGCTGTTGCGTACTATCTTCTCAAGTACAATGTTGAAACAGCCTTGCCTCAGTCCTCTGTTGGTGTTAAAGGTCTCCATAGTATCTCTGCCATTTTTGACGGAGCAGTGGGCATTTTCCATTGTCATCATGGTAAGACGAATCAGTTTAGCAGGAATTTCAAAACTAGACATGGCTCGGTGCAGTTCGTCCCTGCTAGCTTCAGCATAGGCTGTGGCGGTCGTTTCCAACATTGAATTTCCTCTGTGTGGTTGTTGATCGCCTAACAGCTTCCATTGATAACCGTACTCGAAGTTAAATTTATTGGTTAGTTCATCCGAGGCATAACTATTTATTTTCATTATATGACCGGCTTGTGAGGCCTGTGCGTGCATGAGCATATAAATTGTTTTTGGGTTGGATCTTCAGAGCGCTTTTTTTCTCCTACTCCTAGTTCCTGAGAAGGTGACTCAGATATGTACATGAACAACGGGTTGGATCCATCTTCGTTAGTTCACTTTTCAGCTATCCAGTAGACACCGGGTGCAGGTGACGATGACACCCACTAAAGTAAACCAATATGGAAGGGAATAAAAGTGTTTATTTGGAAACGAATACAATCTTGTTCTGCTTATTGATTAACAGAAATTGATTAAGAAACATCCTAAACTTTCCCATATACACTTGGTCCGTTATGAGGGAACTTTCTTTGCTGCCTGGCAAAAGTATTTCATCTTGTTCCTTGCGTCTGGTTTTCATCGAGTTCCGAACTGAAAAAGAAGTTCACAGCATTCGTTACTAATGACTGTTTGTACGAGTTCAACATGATGCTATACTGATTCGTTAATTCACCGTACTCCAAGCTGCCGAGATCAAGTAAGCTTAAAAAATACGTGACGCTGAGATCTATTCAGATGATGATGATGATGAAAGAAGATGTGAAGAAGTTGGAAAAGGTTCTTCAATATATTAAAGCTATCGGTTATTTTTTCAAATTAACACTGAATTTTGTGGCTACTACAACTCACCAAAAGCGATCAGAAGATCGAATGGACCGATTTTTGATCATCGAATCAGCAATCTTCGTTCGTAGAATTTTTAATAAATCTCCTAGTCCTAGCTCCTTACAACCTGGAATGCGATCATGAAGTACGCACCAAGGCGTCATCACTTCATCAGTAATGCTCACTGCCCTCCAGGTGCAGACACATAGAAAAAAAAACTAACGGCCAGTAATCTTGTTCAGTAGGAAATTGACGGACAACGAGACGGACTTTCACTGCAATTAACAGTAAGGGGTAAGCAATTGTTGTCACTTATTGCAAATTAATTGTGTTAACCAGTAAATCAGAAAAAATCGTTTCGACAGTTAGGCGCTGGTCGTCTAAGCTTCAGGAATTCTCATCAGAAACAAGCCATCAACCAGGTACAAAGGCGGCTAATCTTGATGCTCTAAGGGTACAAGCGAACGAAAATTAATTGAACCCAAAAGAATCATCATCTTTATGGATTAAATGTTTATATCACTGATAACGATTTTGACTATAGGCTAACTACAATACAAGAACGGAATACAAAACTGCAAAACGAGTAACGAATAAAAAGAGGTCACTTATTAAAACGTGTAGGCTATTTTGCCGCTTGCAAGACGTATTGGTTTCCGAAGATTAAGGAATACACATTGCGTCGAGTTTGCATTCGATAAGTGTAAGGGATGGTGAATCGGATGCGAACTGAATCTGCCAAACGTGTTCCGCTGCCTTTCGTAGACCTCTATCAAATGACCGTCCTCCATAGAGAAGAGAGATACTAGGTACGGCCTTGCAATTATGTACAACTTTACGTAATATTCCTTCCGGAAGCTGGAGCCGGTTTTCCGAGGGCCAAAACATGATGTCTTCAGACAAGGCTAAGCGTTGGTATAAGCTCCTACAAGAAGCATTCAGTAATGCTAGTGAAAATGACCTTGATGATAATGATGATGATGATGATGATGACAATGATGATGATGATGGTGATGATGATTCTGGGGACATGATCAATGATCATGAATAAGGATGACCGAACTCTAGAGCTATAAATAGCTATAGAGAAGAGAATTAAAATATAACTTTATCTTGATTGCTCATTTGTTTTTAGTTTTAATAGTTTTCGAGTTCCGTGGTAATGGAAATTCCCACATTTGGTGAATCTTTAATTCATTTGGTATCAGGAATTGTATGCAAAGAATTAAAGGAAAATGACTACTCTTGAGTATCGCCAAAATGTTTTGTAGTTTCTCCAATGGATAAGCTAGCTGCATTACATCTCTGAAGCAATTAAACCGAGTATTGTTCGAACTGCTTAGAAATCTCATGAACTTTTCAATTGAGCCAAATTTTATCCTGCTTGCAAACTGTTTGATTGTTCGATTAAACCAATCATTTCTTATGCCATAACTTCGGGAAGGAGTAGATGGTACTAATCTCCTTCAAAAAAAAAAAAAAAAAAAAAACATTCTTTAAGATGAGGACTCGAAGTGATAAGTGTTCGAAGAGTTTAGTGTTCAACAATATAAGATCAGCAGCATTGAAAACTTCAACAAAGAATTTAGAAAACAAGCTCCAACAACTGAGCTTTCGTAGATCCTAGAATCCCTGGGTTAGACAACAAAAGTAATTTTTTTTGACGTGATAACTTCTTATAAATCGATGACAGGCTACACATACGAAATAACATGACTCGTGCTGATAAGACTCATGCTGATAATGCTGATGAAACACATGCTGATAATGCTGATAAGAAAAATGACGCACGCTGCGATACTGTGTTCTTTCAACCAAAATCGACCGTAAGCACTACGCGAACAAAAGAACAGGCGCAAATTCCCAAAATAAATCCACTCAAATTCAAAAAGTACAAGAAGAGAAAAATAAATACAAAATAGGTGGAGTTTTGTTAAGATAGGCTTTACAGCCAACCAACTCTTTTTTTTAAATTTATCATTGACCAAACTGTTTCACCTGTGAAATTCTCCTGCGAAAACAGGGCATGTTCCATCACAAGGATAGTTTTAAGTTTTTCTCAAAACTTTCTGAGTTTCCATACACACTAGACATGGTTGTGTGAGTGTGTCTGTATGTATGAAAACACTTAGAACTTTTCTACCAAACGTTTGTAATTTTTTTCTCTCGTTATTTAAGTTTTTTTTTTGCTTCTTCAACTTTCAACAGCAAACGGAAACAGTGTATAAAGATACACTGAATGATGAATGTATTTTAGGTGCGTTGCGTTGCTAAAATAAAGAAGAAGGATGACGACTTGAACTTAAAATTTCTGCCTTGCACTTGCACCTTTTGTATCGTCCCCCCGCACCCTTTTAAGGAAAAAAATGTATTTATGTATATAAGGATGACTGAAAAATAGGGGTTCGAGGTTAGGATCAACTTATATAGCGTTGCAGTAGTGAAGCGTTTGCGTTTGCTTTTGCCGACGTTAATTTTTGTTTGAGATTGTGGAAAAGTTTCCGTTTCTAGTTAGTGTTGTGTTAGATCCTTGAAGCATAAATAACACGTTGAAAGAGTTTGATGTTTAAAAATTTAAGTAAACACTGTATCATGAAGTTCAAATTGAGTTGTGTGTACTTTTTTGTTTAGCTCGTTTCTGTTTCTGTGTAATTTTGTGTAATGTGAGTGCTTTTAATCATTAAGTTTTGAAATGCACTCTTTTTTAATTTTGAAGTTTAAAAAAGAGATTCATGTATAATTTTTTTTGCTAACCTAATTGAAACAACAAAGAGCTCTGGGGGAATAAAGTGGTTAAGGAAATAGTCATAAGAGAGTTAGGGGCCCACAGGGCAAGAAATTAAAAAACTTTCTGTTGAAAACTAAATATTGATAATCAGTGAAAAGCTTTGTTGATTTTAGCCAAATGAGGCGGAGTCCAACATTTCTTGCATTTTACACATTTCTCAGCGTGAGAGCGGGGAGGAGTGCTACCATTACGATACTTATCCTGCTTCGATATACAGCGAAAGTATTATTAGGAAGGAATCAATGGTGGTGTGAAAATACAGCCTGCACGATATCGCTTCTGATAACGGATTGAGTCTTATTTCCTGTGTTGTAGAACGAAATATTTTTAAAGCTAGCATGCAGTTTTCATAAACCGATATTTCCAAAGGGACCTGAAATCTCCTCATCAATCAGTTGTCAACCAGATTCATCACATTCTTATCGATGGAATGCACTACAAGGTTATCATTAATTTTCTGAGGGGGGAACGTTGATTGGGACCACTACCTAGTTGTAGTCAAGGAAGAGAAGAAGTTTTGACCTAGGATTGCAATCGCAAGATATCGATAAATTATAACTTCATAACCTACAAGGTGGGCAAACAGAAATCACCCTGTTGGAAGATGCTCTCATTTTTGCTAATGGCCGCCAATGTCAAATCTGTTTTGACATTTGTGGACTAGACAGATGCAGAATACAAGTGAACAAGCCATGGATGCATGATGCCGACATGAACCGATATTCTGAAGGCGGCGTTTCCGGGTCGCCTCATCACTCGAACGAATTCCCTGCTGGGAAGATGCCATAATTTTTACTTGCAATTATTATTGGTACTATAATGCAAGTTTTGCATTCGTGCAGATAAAAAAAAATTGAGATAACAATCAAACATGACATTACGATAATAGAGAAACATATTCAAGTTACTGGCGAAATTCTGTCCGTCTGTCTGTCTTTCTGTCTGTACGGATGTATTTTGGACTGCAGCCTAAACGGTTGGGCCAATCGGCTCAAAATTTGAACTTAAGGTTATTTTGACATTCTACAGAGGAGTTTTTTCAATTTTTTTTTTACCTCAAAAATTAACGGTACCTGTCATGTAACCGTTATGTAAAAGATTATTTTTCTCGAAAACGGCTCCAAGAATCAAAAAAAAAAAATCAGTGTACTACTGTAGGTATGCATTATATTTTGGTGAACAAAAATTTAATATGGTGGGCTAAAAACTGTACCTCCCATTGGACCGGTTTTTTTTCTTCGACTTTTTCGAAAACTTATGATCCGATTAAAATCAAAATTGACATTCAAGAAGATGTAGTTAGCCTGAGTAATTTTGCATTAATTTTTTTTCGAATTTTTTTTTTTGTATTTTAAATAATTTAAAAAATTTTTTTTTTGAAAAATCAATAGTTTGAAAACGCGTAAGTAATTTTTTTTTTAAATTTTGTTTTTGAATGTACGTTATTTTTGTGCTTAATTTTGTATTCTTGAATTATTTTTTTGATTTTTTTAAAATAAGTTGTTAAAAAATCGGCTCTGACGGTTTTGAAAAAAAATTCACACTTTCTTACTTTCTTTCCTAAAGAAATAAAATGGCGTTTTAATTTTTTTCACACAATACAATTTAACGTACTTTATTCGAACCATCAAAAGACACAAAAATCGAATAAATGCTTTAATGTTCACTTTAATTTTCTTTAATATTGTGACCACACATATGAACAAGTACGTTCCAGTCGTGCAATTTATTTTATGTTATACGAATTTGTGTTGCCCTCATAATGTTTATCGCGAGAGCATTATAAGTAAGGGAAGGCGGGACAGAAGGTGTCGATTAACATTGGTTTTAAATGTTTTCGAAAGGGAATGCTGAGGGAATTCCTCGCCGGGTAAACTATTCCAAATTCGTGTTGTTTGGTTAAAAAAAGAATCTCAATATTTCACCGAACATCAGAAATTGAACTCAATAGTGAACTGATGAGCATTCCTTGCAAGGCGAATATAACGGGTGAATCTTTTAAATCGCGGAATATCGCTAGTTTGATTGAACATTTTCTTATAAAAGATACAATAAAACCAGTAAAGACAGGAAACATGGCTTCGCTGTTCAAAAGGAGCAATTGTTTCAGAAACACTTATATATCCTAGTAATCTTATCTTTCTGATTTGTATTCTATTGAGCAGGTGTACGATGCTTGAGAAGCACCTTCCGAGATGTGTGAGTTATACTGAAGTTTTCGACGTGTAAAACAATTAGGAGAATTTTAAGTGATTCCAAATATATTATGTACGTTCTAACGCGGGTCGTTGGCGACATAGATTCTTAGAATTGAAACCCTTAAAGTTTCTTCCATTCATGAACAATGGCATGTATGGAAACGGTAGGAGGATGGCAGGGAGGAGTCACTTTTCTTAGGGAAAGGCTGGAAAAATGCTGTTTTCCATCTTTTAGGAAAGATGTACTTGTGCGGAAAAAGCGTGTCACATGGAAAAATGTACATTCTTAAATAATACAGTAGTGGCAACGTTGCTAGGAACAATCAAGTCACAAAATGGAATAAAAAGTTCTTCTTAAATTTATCAAATTTTATTCGACGCTGTAACTGTTTTTATCATTGATTAGCCTAAATACATTTCCCTCATATTTTGTTCAAGAAAAAAAGTTTACTGTTCTTGATTTAGTTTTTCTACATTATTACTTTAACAGGCTGCAGCTCGGTGCACTCAGAAATACAAAGGGACCTCTAGACAGAAATTGTTTGTCCCATTTTTAGGCTTCTCTATAATCTTAATGCCGTGTTTGATTGTACTCTCAATATTTGTTTATATTCAAAAATCTTAAACTTACCTTTAAGTACATATAATCGCAAGCAAAATAAATAACTGGATCGCACGTACTTGCTCTTTTGTGCAGTCACAGCATGAATAAAGGTCATGACCATTTTGCTATGGAGCCTGGGCCTAAAGTGTACACTGTACACTAATGAGTTTGGTTTCAAATCAATTCTGAAATTAAGCTCATTAAGTTAAGTTAATTTTTCCATAGATGAAATACTTTTTTCTAAAGAAACTTGGTAAAATATAAGGCGGCTGCCTACAGTATCGATATTGCTCAGAGATTCAATACTCAATAAGAAATCACCAAGTGTTCAAAATTTGGCTAGTATGTTCTTATAAAAACAATTAATATAAAATTTAAAGAATTTTTTGAGATATAGACAGAATCTTGCGTATAACAAAAACTCCACACACAACTAGCAATAGTTGTTTCTTTTTGCAATATCTAATGTTTATATAACTCAAATATGTATCTCTATAATCGTAATTGCATGTTATGTATCTCAATGCTCGAATGGATGACCTGTCTTATAGTACCTACCTTTAATCACAAGTAAATATATATAAAGACAAGTTATAAGTGTTAGAGACATTTTTTTTTTTTTTTTTTTATATAATTAACGCGCGCACAAGGGATTATGTGTTTCCCTTTTAATGTAGAACACACTGCGTGGGCATTACGAAGATAGGGAGGGGAGAGGTAGGAGGTGCCGATTAACATTGGTTTTGAATGTCAGCAGATCAAAATGGCAAGGGAAAATTCCGCCGGTAAACTATTCCAAATTCGTGTTGTTCGGCTAAAAAAAGAATCCCTATATTTCACGGTACGTCGGAAATTGGGCTCCAGGATGAACTGATGAGCATTCCTTGCGAGACGAGTATTACGGGAGAAACTTTTAAGGGGAGGAAGGCAACTGGCTACTTCGAGTAAACATTTTTTGTAAAAGAAACGATAAAATAAGGAAAGACATGAAACATTGCGTCGGTGTTCGAGTGGGGCAATTGTTTCAGCGGCAGTTCTATTTCCTATCAATCTCTCGATTTTGTATTCTATCAAGCAGGAGAAGCGATGGTTGCGAAGCACCTGCCCAGAGGTGGGAGTTATACTCGAGTTTAGGGCGTATAAACGCCTTATAATTTGTAGCCAGATCAGATGGGGAAAAATACTTTTTACACCGATACAGGAAACCTAAGCACTTTGCAGCATTCTTAGCGATCTCAAATATATGGTCGTTTCAACGAAGGGCGTCGTTGACACACATACCGAGTACTGAGAGCTTTTCGGTTTCTTCGATGTAAGTGCCATTTATGGACAATGGCATTGGGGGAATGTTTAGCTTTAACGACAGAAGACAGCATTGAGTTTTCGAAGCATTAAACTCCACACGATTTCTATTACCCCATTTGAAAATGCTGTATAAATCGGAGTTTAATGAGCTTGACATATGGTACCGTTGCAATTGTACGTTCGAAGGCGAACGAATATGAAAAGCTGAGGGTAGAGTCGTCAGCAAAACAGTTAAGTGGATTAGAAGTAACAGACAGAAGATCGTTTATAAAAATCAAGAAAAGAGTCGGAGACAGAACAGAGCCCTGGGGCACACCAGCATTTATTTTGTGCGAATCAGACTTGAATCCGTCCAATACAACTTGTATTGAACGGTCCTGAAGTTAGCTTCTAATCCAACGAACAAGTGTATCATCGATCCCAAAAGCACGCATTTTCGATAAAAGAGCTTCATGCCAAACTCTGTCGAATGCCTTGGAGATATCAAGAGCAATAATCTTACTTTTACCAAAACGATGTAAAGATTTGTTCCACTGTTCGGTGAGATATGCCATCAGATCACCAGTGGAACGGTTGCTGCGGAAGCCGTACTGACAGTCATGGAGAAGCTTTCGATCTTCGAGATATTCCTTAAGCTGACGGTTAATCAGTGTTTCCATGACCTTAGAAAGAAGGGATGTCAGTGCTATGGGTCGGTAGGAGGAGGGGGAGGATGGGTCACCTTTCTTAGGGACAGGCTGGACAAATGCTGTTTTCAATCTTCTAGGAAAGATTCCAGAAGAGTAGGAGCGATGGAAAAGCTTACGCAGTGGCTTTGCCAGTGTGGAGGAACACCTCTTCAGAAGAATCGGGGTTATACCATCCGGGCTAGCGGATTTGTGTATATCGAGATCTTTGAGAACTCTTGCTACTGTACGAGTGCGGAAAAAAATCTGTTGAGTGTCGATCCTAAGCTCGTTGAAGACGGATGTCGAGGTGCGCGCATAATTAGTTAAACGTAGTCCAAACAAATAATTGTTGCGCGTTGTTATCGCGAGTGCTTAAGGAAAAAAAAAATAATACACGCTCGTTGAGAAATTAGAAAAAAACCCCTCGCGTGTGCTGTAAAAAAAAAAATAATAGTGTTCACTCGCGTCGTAGGATGAATGAAAAAGATGCCCACTCGCGCTGAAGAAGAAAAAAAAAAATAAATAAAACGCATTCGCATAACAAATTATCCTCTATTCTGTCCCAAGACCTTTGTGCTTAACTGCCTCTTTCTTATCTACTGTAGGCATCGTATGACCATACAATGCTTGCGGTAAATAGATAAGGGCATCTGAATTTGTCTTATTGTGCTGAATGTTTGGATTGATTTTTTGTAAACAGGCTGTCTTATGGGCATAACACCTAAGACAGTTTGATTATTACAGAAGTTAATTTTGATTTTCACTGCGCAGTTCGACTTAATCAGAGTTGTGTTTTGTATGTAAGTATTTTTAAATGGTAAGTGATTTTTGTGTCGTGTATTCAAATGTTCGTGGTTTAAGAAAGAATTTCTTTCACGTGTACGTCTACACTGTTCAACACAGGCCAGCTGTTTTGGCATTAAGTGAAACTCAGGTTGGAGCAAATACTGATTTATCAGAATTTGCTCTACATGGGTATAGCTTGGTGCCATTACTCTTTTCTCATCATGGTCTCGTGGTCTATGTTAGGAATGATATTGCTTGCCAGAGCCTTCCCCAATATGGGCAATGTTCCAACACGGACTTTAACTTCTTATGGCTCAAATTCACTGTCCGCAAGCATGTCATTCATTATTGTTTTATTTACAGGAGTCCAAATCTTGACAGTAATTCGACTTGTAACGAGTTTGATGCACTGTCTGATTCCATCTCGAAAATTGTTTCCCTTTGTCCTCGCACTGAAATCGTTATTGCGGGCGATTTCAATGTACACAATTCCAACTGGCTCCGCTATTCTGGTCAGACAACACCCGAAGGAAGGTATGTCGAGCTCTTTGCCGGGTTACATCACCTTACCCAACTGATCGATGTGCCAACGCGTATACCGGATGTTGCTGGGCAAGCAGCCCATACTCTTGACTTGTTTCTTACTTCTCACCCTGATAAATATACCATTAGTGTAACTTCTCCATTTGGCACTTCAGACCATTGTATCATTTCAGCTAATTTCTCATCCCCCACCCATCCAGTTAAAGAAAAACTTCCCACCAGGACCGTTTGGCAATACGAGAAAGCCAACTGGGACGGCCTGAATTTCTTTTTCCGAAACTTTAACTGGTCACTATGCTTCCTCGATAGTGACATTGATGCCAGTGCTGAAATGATCACAAATGTGATTCTTCTAGGGATGCGTGCTTTTATTCCTAACAGAGTAAAAAGCATCAAACCTAAAGAAAAGTCTTGGTTTAATTCTGAGTGTAAAGAAGCTATCAGGCTCAAAGAAGTAAGTTTCCGATCTTACAAAGCCAACCCTACAGAGGAAAATCGGAAAAAGCACAAACAAGCAAGGAACTCATGCAACTCCGTTATAGAAAGAACCAAATTTTTGCATGACCAAAAATTACGGCAAAAAATTCTGCAGTGTCCCAAAGGCAGTAAAAATTTTTGGTCATTTGTAAAAAATATAAAAAACTCCTCGACATCTTCGGTTCCAACGCTCATCGACAATAACAAACCAATTGTTTACTCTTCAGAGAAGGCAAACTTGCTCGCCGCCTATTTCGCTGCCAGCTCCACGCTGCCTCAAAGCAACGTTGCCCCTCCTGTACTTGAGAATGTAAATTTTTCCATGGGACACATTTTTTTCCGCACTCGTACAGTAGCAAGAGTTCTCAAAGATCTCGATATACACAAATCCGCTGGCCCGGATGGTATACCCCCGATTCTTCTGAAGAGGTGTTCTTCCACACTGGCAAAGCCACTGCGTAAGCTTTTCCATCGCTCCTACTCTTCTGGAATCTTTCCTAGAAGATGGAAAACAGCATTTGTCCAGCCTGTCCCTAAGAAAGGTGACCCATCCTCCCCCTCCTCCTACCGACCCATAGCACTGACATCCCTTCTTTCTAAGGTCATGGAAACACTGATTAACCGTCAGCTTAAGGAATATCTCGAAGATCGTAAGCTTCTCCATGACCGTCAGTATGGCTTCCGCAGCAACCGTTCCACTGGTGATCTGATGGCATATCTCACCGAACAGTGGAACAAATCTTTACATCGCTTTGGTGAAAGTAAGATTATTGCTCTTGATATCTCCAAGGCATTTGATAGAGTTTGGCATGAAGCTCTCTTATCGAAAATGCGTGCTTTTGGGATCGATAATACTCTTGTTCGTTGGATTAGAAGCTATCTTCTGGACCGTTCAATACAAGTTGTATTGGACGGATTCAAGTCTGATTCCCATAAAATAAATGCTGGTGTGCCCCAGGGCTCTGTTCTGTCTCCGACTCTTTTCCTCATTTTTATAAATGATCTTCTGTCTGTTACTTCTAATCCACTTAACTGTTTTGCTGACGACTCTACCCTCAGCTTTTCATATTCGTTCGATAATTCACGTCCTTCGCCTTCGGACGTACAATTGCAACGGTGCCGTATGTCAAGCTCATTAAACTCCGATTTATACAGCATTGTCAAATGGGGTAATAGAAATCGTGTGGAGTTTAATGCTTCGAAAACTCAATGCTGTCTTCTGTCGTTAAAGCTAAACATTCCCCCAATGCCATTGTCCATGAATGGCACTTACATCGAAGAAACCGAAAAGCTCTCAGTACTCGGTATGTGTGTCAACGACGACCTCCGTTGGAACGACCATATATTTGAGATCGCTAAGAATGCTGCAAAGTGCTTAGGTTTTCTGTATCGGTGTAAGAAGTACTTTTCCCCATCTGATCTGGCTACAATTTATAAAGCGTTTATACGCCCTAAACTCGAGTATAACTCCCACCTCTGGGCAGGTGCTTCGCAAACATCGCTTCACCTGCTTGATAGAATACAAAATCGAGCGTTAAGATTGATAGGTAATAGAACTGCCGCTGAAACAATTGCCCCACTCGAACACCGACGCAATGTTTCATGTCTTTCCTTATTTTATCGTTTCTTTTACAAAAAATGTTCACTCGAAGTAGCCAGTTGCATTCCTCCCCTTAAAAGTTTCTCCCGTAATACTCGTCTCGCAAGGAATGCTCATCAGTTCACCCTTGAGCCTAATTTCGGACGTACCGTGAAATATAGGGATTCTTTTTTTAGCCGAACGACACGAATCTGGAATAGTTTACCCGGCGGGATTTTCCCTTGCCATTTTGATCTGCAAACATTCAAAACCAATGTTAATCGGCACCTCCTATCTCTCCCCTCCCTATCTTCGTAATGCCCGCGCAGTGTGTTCTACATTAAAAGGGAAACACATAATCCCTTGTGCGCGCGTTAATTATAAAAAAAAAAAAAAAAAAAAAATGGAAAAATTTACATTCTCAAGTACAGGAGGGGCAACGTTGCTTTGAGGCAGCGTGGAGCTGGCAGCGAAATGGGCGGCGAGCAAGTTTGCCTTCTCTGAAGAGTAAACAATTGGTTTGTTATTGTCGATGAGCGTTGGAACCGAAGATGTCGAGGAGTTTTTTATATTTTTTACAAATGACCAAAAATTTTTACTGCCCTTGGGACACTGCAGAATTTTTTGCCGTAATTTTTGGTCATGCAAAAATTTGGTTCTTTCAATAACGGAGTTGCATGAGTTCCTTGCTTGTTTGTGCTTTTTCCGATTTTCCTCTGTAGGGTTGGCTTTGTAAGATCGGAAACTTACTTCTTTAAGTCTGATAGCTTCTTTACACTCAGAATTAAACCAAGGCTTTTCTTTAGGTTTGATGCTTTTTACTCTGTTAGGAATAAAAGCACGCATCCCTAGAAGAATCACATTTGTGATCATTTCAGCACTGGCATCAATGTCACTATCGAGGAAGCATAGTGACCAGTTAAAGTTTCGGAAAAAGATATTCAGGCCGTCCCAGTTGGCTTTCTCGTATTGCCAAATGGTCCTGGTGGGAAGTTTTTCTTTAACTGGATGGGTGGGGGATGAGAAATTAGCTGAAATGATACAATGGTCTGAAGTTCCAAATGGAGAAGTTACACTAATGGTATATTTATCAGGGTGAGAAGTAAGAAACAAGTCAAGAGTATGGGCGGCTTGCCCAGCAACATCCGGTATACGCGTTGGCACATCGATCAGTTGGGTAAGGTGATGTAACCCGGCAAAGAGCTCGATATACCTTCCTTCGGGTGTTGTCTGACCAGAATAGCGGAGCCAGTTGGAATTGTGTACATTGAAATCGCCCGCAATAACGATTTCCGTGCGAGGACAAAGGGAAACAATTTTCGAGATGGAATCAGACAGTGCATCAAACTCGTTACAAGTCGAATTACTGTCAAGATTTGGACTCCTGTAAATAAAACAATAATGAATGACATGCTTGCGGACAGTGAATTTGAGCTTAGAGGATAATTGAGATTAGAGGATAATTTGTTATGCGGCGTTTTATTTTTTATTCTTCCTCAGCGCGAGTGGGCATCTTTATCATTCATCCTACGACGCGAGTGAATATTATTATTTTTTTTTACAGCACACGCGAGGGGTTTTTTTCCAATTTCTCTAACGAGTGTGTATTATTATATTATTTACTCACTGAAACAATCAACACAAACATTACAGGCGAAAGATCAACCGAAACAATTATTGCCCTTCGATTGGATTTATATAACATTGAATTCAATATTAAAATGGAAATGCAACAACACTAGAGATTCATTTTAATTTGAAATTAATTCATTTAATATATTCTTCTATTCAAGAAGATATTTTATTCGGTTGCCCTTATAGTTTTCTGCTTTGCTACAAAAGGATATAATATGTTTTTATCAGAATTTATCAGATGACATCTGTCAACTTTCTCCATACCTTTATTTTAATTTTATATATTTTATATTAATTTATTTCGTTAAATACGCTCTTATAGTCTTTCTGTCTATATGATGTAGCAAAATGACATTCCGGAGCAAATTTTCTAACCAACATGAGATGCATTTCCAATTCAACACATATTCTTCTCCTATTTATTATCGAAGAAAAAAAATTGTCATCCATCATCTTCATCATCGTCATCATCATCATCATCATCATCATCATCATCATCATCGTCATCATCATCATCAGGACTCAGCATCAGCATCAGCATCGTCAGATGTTCTTCTAATGAAACAGATATTTTTCAACAAACAGTTTTCACATCAAAGAAGTGAACAATTTATTTGTTTATGAACTTTCTAGAAATAACGTTACCAATAATTTTTACAAAATTATTTGTAATATGCAAACATAATGTTCGACAAACTCTTGATATCTCTAATAAACTTGCATTTCACTCGTCAATTCTCGCTGGTTAATAGAATCATCAATCATGGACACTTTCACAGTTAGCTGTTGCAATAGGGATCAATGTTGCCTTTGATCGACCAGATACAAAATCTTCTCCCTTAGTTTTTTTCGAACAGTGTTAACCCACAATACAAAACAGGGATTTGGAAAAAAGTTCTCGTGCAACCGGAACTTTGAAAAATGTACATATATTTGTATATTTTTAAAATTGTCTGCCATGAACATTGAAGTCACATATTTGTTACCATTCTTGTTTCCCATAAGGATACGTGAGACATGGACCCAGGAACAGGACAAGTGAATTGTGAAGACAACTCCCTTAACTTGTGTTCCAAATCAAATAAGACTGATTACCCAGAGCTCCTTCTATCTGGGGCTCTGGTTGTGCATCAAGCCCAACTAAGATATCTGATGATGAATGCAGCGTTGTACATACACTCGTAAGGCGAATATACCGTAAGAATTCTTCAAGAAAAGTCCTTGATTTTTGTTCATTTTCGATATTTGTTGTCGATGTAGAAATGGAAGCACTAATGCGTTTGATCCTAATGCTGTTGCCTCTCATAGGGGCTTCATCAAACATGCATCCATCAACTCAAGGGAAATGAATTGATTACTCTGTGTTTTTGTAACGAAGGAAACCTCAAGAAGTAGTAAGAAAAAAAAAACAAGAAAACGCATAGACGCACAAGTTTTTGAAAGAAGCGAATTTAATTTTTTTTTTTTTTTGGAAAACACATTTTTCAAGTTGTGTGTTCTTATGATCCATGGTTAACGTGTTAACGTATACATAAGCAGTCTCCTCCTACTTCAAATCTTAAGATTTGGAAAAACTTGTAGAAAAAAGAATTTCGAAGACTTTCTTCTTTGACTTTTAAAATTTGCCCAGAACAATCGGGAGAAGTAGAAGAAAAGAAAAGAAGAGGATGATGATGATGATGATGATGATGATGATGATTATGAAGATGATGTCACGATTCAATGGTGAGACATATTAAAAGGAAATGGTACATAATATTATGATACTGTTATGTATCAGCAAGTGTATAAGATGAATGAGTCCATTCACCCAAATTACGACCTGAAGAACAGAGCTCTGCTGAATCATTTTTACATTCGAAATAGCACCACGCAATGTCGATCTGAGATACTTGGTTTTACCGGGTTTAATGAAGACAATCTGGCAAACGCCACCAAATTGACTGAGGAAACCAAACGATGATATTACGAAGCAGTCTTTTGAAGACTAAGAACAACATGGAAATCAACAGTCCTAGCAGAAGCTAATTCCCAGAGAAAGACGTGGCTACAGTTAAGATATCTAGCTGCAGACCGTGAAGAATGGAGACATTTTGTTGGTGACCTATGCCCCGAGCGGGGTTACTGGACCTGATGATTTCGGCTTAAAGGCGAGACATGACACAATTCATGCCGCGTCTTAGCTAGTATCGGCTGTCCAATAGAACAATGCTGAGAATCAATGCAAGGGTTCCTGCCTGGTTGATTTGGAGAAGGCTTTCGACACCGTATGGTTAGAGGGGTTTATCTGAAGCTAACCAGATGGGGCATAAGTAAGCCACTGTTATATGTGCCTTACGACGTGCTTAATGGCAAAAAGTTTGTTGTCAAGAGTGGCAATGTGACATCTACCACAACGTTTGATATTAAAAACGGTGTGCAGCACGGAGGGGTGAACTCGCCGATTCTCTTTAGTATTTACACCAGCGATCTCATTAGGACTCTACCTCATGCAACGATCTAGTTGCGAACAAAACAGGTCCAAAAACTGAAGTCATCAGAATTCTCTTGCAACGTGATTTCGATAAAATTCAAAAATATACTGGTGATTGGAAGCTGAAAATTAACTTCCAGAAATGTCAAACTATCCTAATTAGAACCCTTTGTCTAAGGCTTCTAGGGATACGAGACAGAGCTCACGCAAGCTAGTGATCGCTGGGCCACATGGACATCCACTGGCGAGTAAAAGTGTAGTAAAGTACCTTGGCATCTGGATGGATCAGTTTCTATATTTCAACCGACATGTAGAGGCTGCTCTGGCCAGGGTTAGGGGAGCTTTTGCCCTAATAAAACGGTTGTTTTATAGCAGACGCCTTGACAGTAGGGTGAAAGTGATTTGCTACATGGCCCTCATACGTTGCACCATCTCTTATGGAAAAGATTTGTTTGTTTGAGAGACAGTGTCCTCGGACTTGTCTCAGTCTTTACAAACTGAAAAAAAAACTTATCCGGAATTAATTTATGGGTTAACTCTTAGAATCGATACGGAAATGTTCATTAAAGCATCACTTCTATTTCGATTTAATCGTTGCTAATTAAAGTTCGACGAACTTTCCAACCCATCAAAAGTCTATAACTTCCCAATAGCAATGCCAGAAATCATCAGCAACAACGAAACAAATTGGTATTTCCTTCTTGGGTACGGAAATCATCTAATTCAATTAATTTGCAAAATCCCTTGTCATCACAAAATCAATTTTGTTTTCATTTCACTCGAACTCGAACAGCTTTCTATGTCCCAAACGTAAGAAGTGGCAAAATTGGATCCCGACGACAAGATAAAAAATCACAAATCGACCAACACAGCGGGGAGAAAGTCAAAAATCAAAAGTCTATAAAATGAATCCTTCCACTTGAAAATATTCTCATCTCATAAAAATGATTTTATCCTCTTAATATCGAACGACCTTTAGAACAGAATATACATTTTTATATATTGGTGCATCTCCTCCCCTCATTTTGTCGCCATTTCTTTTAAACTTCTCGACCCATAACTGTATGTGAAATATTCCAGGAAGATTCCCGCTGTCTCTGTCTCTCTTTCTGCTTTGTCCAGATCTACTTGCTGCAGCAAAACCGTTTTTTTTCAATTTCAGCCCTTTTCGAAACATAGTGGCTTTGGCTAGGATTTCACTGCACTGCGATTGTCTTTGGGTATACGAAAGACGTTGGCATAAGGATGTCTTCAGATTATTGTCATTATTATCGAAATTCAATTGAATTCTGCCATCCCCCTGCCCTTCGCACCATCTACAAAGCCAGAGCTGACTAAGAAGATGATGGCGACATTTTGTCCTCAGAAATTGGATTCAACCGTTTTCAATATTTTTTTTTGCCATTCTATAAATTTTCAAGAGTAGAAGGAGCTGGAACATGGCAGGCAGGCAGGCACTGGCACTGGCACCGGCACCCTGGGCTTGAAAACACTTTTAACATGTATCAAGTGAAGAGTCCCTATTCTCGAACACTTTATGTGCCCCACTTGTAGTTCTGCTTGTGTCCTTGTTGAAAATCAATTTCTTTCATTGTCTGAAGTGTTCTACAGATCTTGCAATTTTTTTTTCTGCTTCCATCTACCATTATTAAAAAAAAAAAACACTGTAAGGGTAGATCTGTGTTCATGTGTCTAGGTGGAGATGTGGGGATGGAATGAGAATGACGCGTTATGGGGGTTGGTCTTGGTTGTCTTATTCTAAGGGCGCATTTAATCTTTCAATTCATCGATTTGGGGGAAGATAAGAATGGAATCAGTGTAAATGAATTGTTGAATGCAATATTTTATCCATCCTTGAGGGTGCGAAAAATTCCATTGCAAGTGGTTACAACAAGTAAGAGGGTTTGTTTTTATTTTTTCTTTTTATTGGATTGGGAGTCTTAAACTTCAGTGGGACTGCTATCAGAGGAGAGATTATATTATTTGTTATTGAGAATGAACAATAGCATGTCTTGGAGATTGGGAACATCTGTAACGGAAACGTATTTGTTGGCTTTCGTAATTTGGGAGTTAGATACTTGAGGGAGTTTAAGAAATCAAAAATTTCGTAAAATCGATTTTTCATTAGTTTTAGTTTAGATATGACTTTCGAGATAATGTTCTTCAAATGGTTTCGATTTTTGTTCGATTACAGAAGTTTTATTATATACGGTTTTTAGAAAATGATGTGAAATTTTTTTCATATCAGGTGCTGAAATAAAAGGCAGTAGAGCACAGGGAAGCAACATCACCTGGCTTTTTGAGGAAACTTGGTCTAGGATCAATGAACGTATAAAGAACTGAATGCTCGCATGGCAGGAAAAGAAAGACACGAGCTAGAACCTTAGTATTGGGTGAAAAAGAGAGCGATTGACGGTAGTGTACGATGTGACAAACGTAACTGACTGGTGCCCACTGCTCAAAATAACATCTGGGTAATGATAAAAACCGATTTTTGTTCAGCTCGGATGAAGGCCAGCTCAGAATGTAGAAGGCGCATTGCTGCTTTTTTACACAGATTGAATGATGACAATGTGCAACTGATACCTACTGAGCTGCCCGATGCAACGATCCAAAAGTTACCTTCTATACGAAGGTAGGTTGCCGAAATTTGCAGTCCAAAATTGAGTCATACAGGAGTGAATATTATTGCCAATATTATTTTTGTTGGTGATATGCGATGTTCTTTGCGCAGGCTTCAAGGAAACGGAGGAATTCGATGGACTTGTTCATCCTACCTGAAAAAAAATATTGATTATGCCGACGACGCGTGCACTAAGAGTGTTGCCCCCCAACTGATTGAAAGCGTAGTGTTTAGGAAAAAAAGTAGTAGTAGTGTAGTAAAAATGTAGTAAAAAAAACAAAATAATTTTACAATTTTTTTAATTCTTTAGTTTACTTTTAAATATATACATAGGTATATATAAATAATAAACAATATGTGTATACATATATAAAAAGCTATGGGCAGCTTTCCAAAAAAAAAACCCCATATGCAGCCGCTAATAGGCAGCCGCTGTTGTCTTATGTCCCAGTGCAAGGTTGTGCCTGTGCTAAGAATCTATTCGCAAACGTGTTTTATATGTGTTTTGTTTGATAAGCTTATATTTCTAAACATTTTTTTAATGTCTATCTACACGCATATATTTTTTTTATGAGTAAAAGCACACAAATCAATACAATTCAAGTGAATCGTATGCACCTTCCATCACGGTGATAAAATGCAATGAATGTATCTGTCAAAAATGAAACGATATGAGAAGGAAATTTGAGACACTGCACAGAGTTTTAAAATAATTTATGAGATTCGTGCAGATTTTGGATTCTTCAGCCCATCTCTTTCCTTCTTATTATAAATCATTCCTTCTCTTTTACATTTTGATTCAAGTTGCATGTGCGCTCCCGTCAATGTGACCAGGCAGTATAGATTCCAACACGCCCAAATGCTACCTTGCAACCTTCTTAAACAATGTAGCCTGCAATATCTATGCAAACACACATTTCAATACACATTTCAAACGATACTTTGTGACTGAAGTAAAAAATGAAAAGAATATACAGGGTGGCACACGAATCGTGCTACAAAAATAAAACGTAATAACTTTTTTTCTGTGTGAGTAATCGGCTTATTTTTTTTTATTTTGTAGGTTACTATTTAGATTTATAAAAATGGATGCTTGGGATACGGAGAAAAGAATTTGGATAGTGCAACGGTACCATGCTTTGCAGTCCGTCATTTCCGTCCAAAGGGAATTTAGGCGGGAGTTTGGCGATAATCCCCCGAGTAGATGGACCATTATGAGGTTTGTAAACATGTTTGCCGAATCTGGAAGCATCGCACGAAGGCCGTACCATCGAGATGCCAATGTTCGGGTTCAGGATACAATCGCAGCAGTAGCATCTGCAATACAGGCCAATCCGAGCGTTTCGACCCGAAACTTATCGGGGCAAATTGGAATTAGTAGACGGTCATTACAACGGATACTTCATGACGATTTAAACTTGTTTCCGTACAAAGTCCAAATTACTGGCAAGTTAAACCCTCAGGATTTGCCTGTTCGCCTGGAATTTTGCCAAAAAATGATATCCATGGCCGAAGAAGACAACACATTGATCAATTGTTTGTTCATGTCTGATGAGGCCCATTTTGATCTTAAAGGCAATGTAAAACAGCAAAATTGCCGTATATGGAATGAGTCTGATCCAGAAATGCTCCATGAGACGGAACTGCACCCAGAACGAGTCACTGTGTGGTGCGCAGTTTCATCAAGGTGTATTGTCGGGCCGTACTTCTTTGAAGAAAACGGTGTAACCGTTACTGTCAATGGGGACCGTTATTTAAAGATGTTGAAGGAGTTTTTTTTACAAAGACCTGCGCGGAAGACGTATACCATTCAACAGCGTTTGGTTTCAGCAAGATGGAGCAACTGCACATATAGCCAGACCAGTTATGGCGGAGCTAAACAAAAAATTCGCAAACAAATTAATTTCTAGGAACTCCACTCTTCGCTGGCCCCCAAGGTCACCTGACCTGACTGCACCAGACTTCTTTTTATGGGGTTATGTCAAGCAAGAGGTGTATAAAACGAAGCCCAGGAATTTAACTGAATTAAAGCAGTCCATAACGACAATAATTGAGGCGATCCCAACTTCAACTCTTCAGGCCGCAATGAATAATTTTTTGACCAGGTGCCGCATATGCGTGGGAGAGCGTGGAGGTCATTTGCGGTCTAAAATCTTTAAAAACAACTAACTATTTAAAATAAAATTTAATTTTCTAACCAATAGAAAAAAAATAAATGAAATACATCGATTAAAAAGAAAGTTAATTGAATTTCTTATTGTACCACAATTGGTGCGCCACCCTGTACATACATTTATTTTAGAAAAAGAAAACCAATCTGATCTGTCAAACTATGGATTCCATTCTGGAAGTGGATTGTGATGATTGATATAATTTTTTTTTTTGGTACGTCAGATCAAATTTTTTTGATCTGAAATATGATCTGAGAAAAAAAATGTTTTTCGTTTGGTAACAGATCAATGTTATGTTCGATCTCAGATCACACACACTACAGTAATTTTACATTTCTCAAGCGTTAAATGTTCTTGTTTATTTTTTAGCATTCTGTAAATTTCTTTGTGGAAAAAGAATTCTTTTTAGAAAAGTTTTTAAATAAAAATAACAGATTAAATCTGTTTCAATTTCTTTTGGGCGGGAAATAGATCAAATCTGCATTTACAAAAAAAAAAAAAAATCACACGAGAATGTTGGATGATCTGGACTGAAACAGAAAGTAATGGTTAAGTTAAGATATAAGGCTACACACACACTATTCATTTTTAAGAATAAAATTATTTCTGATGTCAAAAAAAGTGTAGTGTTTTTAAGAGCGTGTATAGTGTGTGCTTTTGAAAAAAGTGTGGTAAAAACACTTCTATTGTAGAGGGGTACGGGCAACGCTCCCACTAACTCGCTCATTGGATTAGGGATCTCCATCAAATGACAGCAAATGTTGATAGAGAAGCTCCACTCAGAGAAAAACGACAGGTAAAAAGGCGCATTACAAGGTATATGTTATCTGATACAAAATGAGAAAAAAATTAGAAGATTAAGACGGGTAAATTAGTTGCTTATCAACAAGGTTATTTAACAAAATATCTTGTTATACAAACATGATATATTGTAAAATTAAATATATAGTTCATTCAATTCACACTTTACCTGATGGCATTGTAAAATTTGCCCTTTAAATGCTCATTTCACTCCGAGTAAACAGATCATCCTCTTCCTAATTAAATTTATAAGTGGATAATGTTGATTCATTGGAAACCCCATGTGAATTCAACATGAACAGTCTTGTAAATTTTGCAATGGGTCATATCGTTTCAACAGGTTAGATTTTTGAATTTAATAGTGCATCAAGTTGATCAACTGAAATTCCCGTGTAAATTCAACATAAAAGCTAGTACTAATTTGACAATGGGTCGTATAGATATCACAGGAGAGCATTGTTCTTTTTACAGTGGATTATGTTAATTCATTGAAGTAACGTGGTTATCAGGATCAATTTGACAAAGTGTAGTGTAGATTTTAAACGAACCCATTGTAAATTCATGTCGATTCATCAGCGGCTTCGTGTTGGTTTGGCATTGTTTATGTACAGTTTTAATTGAACATTGTTATTTTATCACTTTTGTGCTATCAAGTCAAAATCATGTATATTGTAAACAATTAACACCATCAATCCGTTTGAAAAATAACAACATGATAAATGGTTAGTTTTTGGTTTACTTAACACTGTTTTTTCTCTGGTTGTGAAAAAGTGGGGTTGAAAATCGATTCCGGCAAAACAAAGCTTAGGAATCATTTCATCTTCTCTAATAAATATTTCCCAACAGCCGGCAGTGAAAGTACAGAACTTTCAACAACTTATAACTTACTTTTAAGACAAACGTGTTTTTATATTTCTCTGCAAAGTTTGCATTTATAGACTGTATTTTGTAGTAAAATGGCTCAAATTCGTTATGGGTTATTCGTCATTTAGGACTTTGCCATATGTGGTGGAATATGTTCGCAAGTGTTTTTTCGACAATTATAGAACTCTATAGTGCTCAAAAATATAAACTTAAAACTGAAATAAAACATAAATCAACAAAAAATTATCTATACAAAAATGTTCGTAATAGCATAATCATATTTGGGGTGTGGCGTTCCACAAACATACCTATGTTTCTATCAATTAAAAAAGGGGATTATACATACATAAAGGGGTCGACCTTTCTTTTTGCGCTGCGGCTCCAAAGACAATTGAGGCAATGGCAATAGCAAGAAGGAGGGCAATTTTCAATCTACGCCGGCTTATCATTGCCGGCAATTTCAATTGTTCGCGATTGTTTACAAATAATACAACGGCAGCCATTTTAAAAAAAGAGAAATTTGAGAGAATAATGCCTTTGCGATTAGCAAAGCAATAATTGTCTTCCATCTCTAGGCAATATGAGGGCAATGGCAATGAAAGGAGCAATTTATTGCCTGGAATATTACCCTGGGTGAGAATTTGTAATTATATCCCTCAAATGAAGAACCACAATTTTACGATTTTTAATTTTAATAATTTTTTTTCAACCCCGTAGAAACGGTTTTTAAATTAAACGGTTTTTATTTAACAAACTATTTTCTAAAATCAAAAAAAAAAAAATATTTTAAGAATTCAAACTTAAGCACAAAACTAACCTACATTTAAAATAAAATTTAAAAAAAATCACTTACGCGTTTTCAAAATATCGATTTTTCAAAAAAAAAAATTGTTTTTAATTATTAAAAATATAACAACTTTTTTTTTTAAATATTTTAAATTAAAATTACCAAGGCTGCTTACATATTCCTGATTATTAATTTTGATTGTAATCGGTTAACCAGTTCTCCAGAAGGTCGAAGAAAAAAAAACCGTCTTATGGGGGGTACCGTTTTTAGCCCACCATTTTAAGTTTTTTTTTCATCAAAACATAAACCGCACTTACAGAAGTACTCTGATTTTTTCATAAAAATTTGAGCGGTTTTTGAGAAAATAAAATTTTTACTTAACGGTTATATGACAGGTACCGTTAATATTTGAGCTAAAAAAAAAACTAAAAAAAATCCTCTGTAGAATGTCAAAATAACCCCATACACTAAATTTGAAGATGATTGGCCAAACCGTTTAGTCTGTAGTCCAAAATACATACGAACAGACAGAGAGAATTTTGACAGTAACTCAAATATTTTTCTCTATCATCTCATCTGAAAATTTTTAATCTGCACGAACGCATAACTTGCATTTAAGTACCTTATATCGTAAGTAAAAATAAATTGCACGACTGGATCGCACGTACTTATTTACGGTCACAGCGTCGAATACATTTTGAAAAATAAAGAGTGTTTTTTTTTAGACGTGTGACTTTCAATCTGGCAGTTCTTTTTTCCGAATTAGTCTTTTTGATTGTTGTCACTTGACTTATGCTCAGTTTTGTTTGCCATTTCATAATAAATAGATTTACTTTTGATCTACGTTTGCAAAACATGCAAATTTACTATCCAAAATAATGATTCGGTTCGTGCGACGCATTGCACGATGCGTCCAGTATTCCGTTGACATAATCGCCCGTTTATCGTTTACTCTAGTGGATAATGCGCATCCTCAGACATTGCTATTGCTGTTGTGGAGCAGGGTATCAAAGAAGACCCGAATGAGTCCATCGCGCGCAACAATTTGAGCTGTGACCATCCACTTTATGGAAGGTGTGCGGGCTTACAAAATACAGCTCGTGCAAGAATTGTAGCGCGTCGCAAGTTGTAAGGGCCCAAAACGACAATTCCGTTTTTCACAAGAAAAATTCGTTCAGCGATGAAGCTCACTTTTGGTTGAATGGGTACGTTAAAAAGCAAAATTGTCGTATTTGGAGTGATCATAATCCACAAGCCATTGTTGAGACGCCGTTACATCCTCAAAAAGTCACTGTTTGGTGTGCTCTGTAGGCAGAGGGAATCATTGGTCCATATTTCTTCAAAAATGAAGCCGTCCGTAATGGTAAAGTCAGTAAGGAACGTTATAGAGCCATGATTAATGACTCTTTCGTGCCTGAATTGGAGGATATTGATGTGGACGACCGTTGGTTCCAACAAGACGGCGCAACATGCCAGACAGCCAATGAAACAATCAATTTATTGAAGGAAACTTTTGGTGAGCGTGGCTTCCAAGATCGTGCGATTTAACACCGCTAGATTATTTTTATAGGGTTGTGTGAAGTCGCTTGTCTTCGCAGATAAGCCCGAGACAATTGACGCCTTGGCGGATTATTGCTGACATACTGCCCCAATTGCTGCAAAAAGTGGTCGAAAATTGGGCCTATCGGTTGGAATTTATTCGAGCCAGCCGCGGCAGCCACTTGCCCGAAATCATTCTTAAAACATAATGGCAAACCCTCGCCTTTATAATAAAGCTAAATCCTTGGCCCTAACATTAAATTATATGCGTTTTATTTCTTCTTGAAAACTACACTCCTAAAAAAACAGCCTTTATTAAGGCTAGGCGCGCATGAACCTGTAGACGTAAGTACATTTTATATCGATGGTTCGATATCGGGACCGTTGTCATTGAAACGTAACTGTTCTTCTTAACATCTACAACATTATATTTCTCATTATTGGTATATATAGGAATTCTGTTACAATTGTCATGTATGTAATATATAAATGGTATTCAGCAAAAGTACAGTACGAATATTTAGTATGAGTACAGTATGAATAAAAGTTTACATATTGAGGTTTGTTTACACAAGTTCAAAATAAAATAAATTTTTTTTTTTTTTTTTATAAAATAAAATTATATTTGTTTTATAAATGAATTTATGATTGGTTTGGTCCCCACAGTACTCCTTTGATAGTAATGATGGTATGCTAATTTAATTTTGATGGAATGATTACTCTTTGTCCTGATCGAGTTGTGGTTGGAACTGGTAATGTATTTGTATGACATTTGTTCTCCTGTTTTTTTTGGTTTCGGAATGCTTGACGTTTTTGGTTCATCGATGTCGTCAGCGTTTAAAAAAGCTGCTTTTAACCTGTCAATAGAAACGTTTTTTATATTATTTTTGATTTTTATTGAAAAATATTTTGAAGATTTTTTTAAAATAGTATAAGGTCCTTCGTATGGTGGTTGAAGCGAAGTTCTTACACTGTCTGTTCTGATGAAAACATGAGTGCAATTTTGTAAGGACTTCTGAATGAAAATGTTTGGTGTACCGTGATGCCTTGTGTTGTTTGGTCTTATTGCAGACATATTTTTACGTAGGCTTTTTGAAAAATCCTCTGAAACATTTTTCGGTGGATCCGCAAGATACTCTCCTGGCAAGCGAAGTGTCTCACCGTAGAGAAGTTTAGCTGGTGTAGCGTCCATATCCTTTTTGAAAGAAGATCTCAATCCTAATAAAACAAGTAGTAACACTTGGAACCAATCCGTCGTCTCATGACACATGAAAGCAGCCTTCAAAGAACGATGCCACCTCTCGATGATTCCGTTGGATTGTGGATGATAGGCTGTCGTTCTGCAGTGTTTGATACCTAAAGTTTGATCAGTTCCGAAAACAGCGTAGATTCGAAATGGCGTCCTAAATCTGTAGTGATTTTGAGTGGGACGCCGTGTCTAGCTATCCAACAATGGAGTAAATTCTGAACAACCGTTTCAGCTCTGATGTCTTCCATGGGAAATGCCTCTGGCCACCGTGAATATCGATCTATAAGTGTAAGAAGATACCTGTACCCATGTGATGTGGGCAAGGGGCCAACTATATCCATGTTGATATGTGTGAGGCGCTGTGATGTCAGGCTATATGGGGCGAAATCTGACTTGTTATCGCGGCAAATTTTGAATTTCTGACATTTTCGCAATTTTTTACAATTTTGGCGCAGTCTGTCCTCATCTTTGGCCAAACGAACCGCTCTTAAACTAGTTTGATTGTTTCTCTTACGGCAGGGTGAGATAAACTATGAAGATGTTTGAGAATCGATTGTCTGCTCTTCTCGGGAACAAAAGGGCGAATTTTTGATGTCGATGTATCGCAAAAGAGTTTCAGTTTTGTATCTGGAAATGACAGAAGCTTGAGTTGCAATGAAGTTGAATTACCTTCCTCAAGTAGAGATTTGAGTTCTTCATCATCCATCTGCTGCTTGGCGATCTCTTCAACATTTATTAGTTGGGAAGTGTAAACAGCATTTATCCTGGATAAGAAATCTGCAACTTCATTTTGTGTTCCAGGTTACGTGCAAAATAGTTGTTGTAAACTGACTAATGAAGTCTAGTTGTCGAATCCGTCTTGGCGATGCTCTGCTCAGGTTCTGCTGGAACGCATAAATCAACCGCTTGTGGTCTGTGTAAATGGAAAATGACCTTCGTTCTAACAAGTGCCGGAAATGATTCACGCCTTCATATATAGCCAATAGCTCACGGTCGTAGATGCTACGTGTCTTCTGAGTTGGTGTCGGTTTTTTTCAAAAAAAAACCGAGAGGTTGAGAAACGTTGTTAAATACTTGGTTAACAACAGCGCCAATAGCAGTGTCCGATGCGTCAGTAAAAAGATAAAGCGTTGCGTTCGGTACAGGGAACGCAAGAAGTGAAGCGTTTGCCAAATCGGACTTGCATTTTTCAAAAGCAGATGTCCAAGCGATGGGTGTATTGTCATTCTTCTTATTACCTTTAACAAGGTTGAAAAGAGGAATTTGATTAACTATAGCATGAGGAATACATTTTCTATAAAAATTTATCATTGCGAGAAACTTCTTCAAATCTTTGGCAACAACATTTTTTTTATAGTCTGAAATATGCTTAACTTTCTCTGGTAAGGAATTAATCCCATGCTGATCAATAAAATATCCTAGAAATTTAACCTGTGATTTACCAATATGGCATTTCAAAGTGTTTATTTTAAGGTTATACTCACGAAGTCGCAAAAATACTTCCTCTAGATGCTTTGAATGCACTTCCTGATTTTAGATGCAACCAACATATCAACTATGTAAGAAAATGCATAGTTTAAACCGTTTAAAGCTTCGTGTATGTAACGTTGCATTGTTCGGGCTGAATTTCTCATTCCGTAAGGCATAAACAAGTACTCTAGTAGGCCAAACGGTGTTGTAATAGCAGTCTTTGGAATGTCCTCCTGTCGAACTGGGATCTGATGAAAGGCGCACTGCAAGTCAATTGTGGAAAAAATTTTGTTTCCATCTAAAATGTTGGCGAAGTCCATGACGCATGGAAGCAGGTCGATCTGGCAAGGTGTTGTTATTGAGGGCTCGATAGTCGCCACAAGGTCGCCAGTCCCCGTTGGACTTTTTAACCATATGGAGTGGACTAGCCCAGTTACTTTTTGATGGCCTGCGTATACTTTTTTCCATAAGATAGGTGAACTCGGGTTTTGCAGCAGCTAGCTGTTCTGGAGACAATCGTCGAGGTTTAGCAAAAACAGCTGCACACGATGTAATGATGCAGTGTTCGGCGTGAGATTTCCTTTGCATATTTGTTGTGTTGAGCGATGTGAGGTCTTTGAAGTTCTCAAGTAAATCTGCAAACGGGTTTTTAAAATCAAAAGCTTTTATTTCGCATTTGCCTGAGGCGGGTTTTTTGTTGGATGACGTTGATTCTCGATGGCGTGATGGTGTGCGGTTACGATTGCGGCGATATATGACTTTTCGAACCTGTCGATCCGGCGACTAAATTCTTCGATTTTTGTTTTTAGGCCGTCCTCATGAAAAGTTGTATCTCGTTCTCGATGTTCGATTCTGGACACATAATGCACATGCGATGTGGTTTCGAGAATTGTATCAGCTACCTGCACGAGTTTCTTCATGTCTTCGCTTTTAAAAGCTGCCAGAATAGCTAGAACTTCTGAGGGTAGACGTTTTAGCCAGATGTTTTTTAGGAATTCTTCTCCAACTGAATTTCCTGCTAGGCCTTTTAACTCGTTAAAAAGTTGTGATGGATTTTTATCTCCTAAGTCCACGTCCGACAACGGCATTGAATCGTGAAAAGTCTGAGGTTATTCGACATGTTGCGAACTGTGCCTCAAAAAGGAGATATTTTGATTGATACACGCATTACCTCGTTTTCACTGTTGAATACTTGACCTGAAGTGTTTAAGTCACCGCGGGCTCCATTGAAATTTGTTCTTACATTGCTGTCAACATTTGGAGGTTCATTGTGGATAGCATCGTTTGCTGTTTTTTCCTCATTTTTATGCATTTTATAAAATTTAAGCGAGAAGTAAAAGTATTTCCACGCAGTTTTTTAGCGGCAATTTCGGGGTCACCAATTAAAGACGTAAGTATTTTTTATACCGATGGTTTGATATCGGGACCGTTGTCACTGAAACGCAACTGTTCTTCTTAACATCTACAACATTCTATTTCTCATTATTGGTATATATAGGAATTCTGTTACAATTGTCATGTATGTAATATATAAATGGTATTCAGCAAAAGTACAGTACGAATATTTAGTATGAGTACAGTATGAATAAAAGTTTACATATTGAGGTTTGTTTGCACAAGTTCAAAGTTAAATAAAATTATATTTGTTTTATAAATGAATTTATGATTGGTTTGGTCCCCACAAACCGATTGCACACGGCCGATTGCCATCGGCGATAATTTTGTGACTCTTTACAGATTAGCAAATCGGCCATGTGAAAAATCGTCCATGCGCGCCTAGCCTTAGGGAATTTCAAAGTTTTTGTTCGATTTCTGTGGTTTTTGATTGTTCAAAAAAGTACCTACAAGTTTTCAGCCGAATAATTTAAACGCCATTTTATTTCTTTAAATATGTGAAAAAGTTTGATTTTTTTTTTCAAAATCGTGGGAACAGGGTTTAAATAAAACGATTTTAACCACTCTTTTACTAAATTAAAAATAATAATTGAAGATTGCAAATTTAAACACAAAAATATTCTTCATATTCAAAATATTGATTTTTCAAAAAAAATTATAAAAAATTACAAACCATCGTGCAAGACGATGAAAAAAACCAGTCCTATGGGAGGTTAGCGTTCTTTGCCTACCATCTCAAATTGTAGTTTAGGCTACAGTTCAATATACATACATCCTTGCAGCAAGGCAGACGGACAGACAAACAAACAGACAGAATTTTGCCAGTACCTCAAATACAATATTTTATTAAAAAAAATTATTATTGTTTTATGTTATCAATTATTTATAAAAGAAAATTGGTAGATAATTAATTTTAATTAATTAATTAATAAATTAATTTGTATAATTTTCTTTGACAGTTTAATAGGGGGGGGGGGGGATATCATTGGTAGTCTAAGCTTCCGTTTTCTAGAAAAATCGTGCTGGAGCTTCAGCCGCCATTTTCAACTTAATAAAAATTTTACTTTGACCCAAAACTCCGCCATTTTTGATTTCTGACAAAAATAGTACAGACAAATCTTTTAGGAAATAAAATTTTCTACACATGTTTAATCGAAATCACACGAAACGAAGTTTTCCGAGCGCTCGTATTAACATTGAAGTTGTAGGTACTTCTTAAATATGAGCTTATGATGTAAAATTAGTTTTCAGATTTAGCTACTTTACAATCTTTAAAGAAATCTCTCTTTTCTGTTGTCAGCCAAGCAAGAAGCTTGGTTTCAGAAGGACCCGATATCCAATCAACTGCCACTTAACAGCTCATAAAGGAATGCCATTTCTTCCCAAAAAAAAAACAATACTTAGCATATTCCAACAGATATTCCACAAAAGTCTTTCCTTTTCGCTGCCTAATAATAATAATATTCTTTTTCGAAATCCCTTCTCTAGTGTAAAGCAAAAAAAAAAAATACGTACGTATCTACTTTTGGAAAAAACTTTCGCAATATTGAAATTCGCATCTCCGATGCAGTTGGCTGCTTCTAGCCTCGAACAACACAAGAAGTGTGAATTAATTTCAAACTTAAATTAAGAAACTTGAGCAATGTCGAGAGACGTCAGTGCACAGTAATGATACCTTTCGCAAAAAAAAAATAAATAAAATAAAAATAAAAAAAAAACAAAAAAAAAAAAATTATGAAAGCACATTTCAAAAATTTTACCAATTTATATACATAATGCAGTGCGGCAAGTGACAGATGGGGTTGCTTGCGACGTTTTCAACTTTTACTAAGCATGGGAGCTTGAGGGTTGCGACTGCTGTATATTATACTCTTTTCCGCCACCTTCGCATAGTTCTGGGAGAAATTATGCAAATGTCCTGGTTCTGGCCACATTAGTGCCATGATATCAGGACTGTATTTCTGAAATTAAAATTGATGCGGTTGTAGCCAATTAGATTTGGTAAAAAAAGAGTTGGGTTGCACGTATAATCACTTGGTGGTTGTTGATTTCAGTATAATTATGGTGGCTCTGTGGATTCTTCCGAGTAGGGTATACAGAGTGACTCCAATGATTTGGGACAAAAATGAGTAGATAAGGTCAGTGAAGTGGAAGGAAGAGTTGTTTTTTTGTTGGCTTATGGCTTATGGGTGAAGTTGAATTAATCGGACTAAGATCAGTATAAATCCATTGTGAAACCCTCATTGTTTTAAGTCACATAAGGATGAGCCTTTGCACGTAATTCTTCGTGTTTTTTGTATTTGCTTTCTTTCGGTTGCCAACAGACCAAATGGAAATATGTCTTTATTGGTCTTATTATTGCCATGTATATGATGCTACTTAAACTGCCGCAGGATGTTTGGCTTTCTACGCCGATGTAAGAAATTCTTTTCCCCTTCTGATCTGGCTACTATCTACAAAAATTATATCCGTCCAGGATAAGAAAATCGAATCACTTGAGTATTTTGGATTGTACTCAAAGGAGAACCATCAAAATGATTGCATATGATGACGTCATTAGAACAACCACGTCACTTAAACATAGACGGAATATTTTATTGTCTCTCTGTATTCGTTCGTTTTTTCGGTTGCACACAAATTTACCATGAAGCCCAATATCCGTACAACTCGAATTTGGAACTTTTGTTCTAAGTCTATTTTCCCATCGTATTATGAAAACATTTTAACATTATTAACATCAAGGTTACCAGCATCAGCCACGTCAACAGCATCAACAGCATTAGCAACGTCAACAGCATCAACAGCATCAACAGCATCAACAGCATCAACGGCATCAACAGCATCAACAGCATCAACAGCATCAACACATCAAAAGCATCAACAGCATCACCAGCATCAAGAGAATCAAAAGTATCCACAGCATCAACAGCATCAACAGCATCAGCAACGTAAACAGCATCAACAGCATCAACAGCATCAACAGCATCAACAGCATCAAAAGCATCAACAGCATCAACAGAATCAACAGCATCCACAGCACCAACAGCATCAATAGCATCTACAGCATCAACATCATAAACATCATCAACAGCATCAACTGCATACACTACATCAACTGCATACACTACATCAACTGTATCAACTGCATTAACTGAACCAATTAAATCAACTGCATCAACTGCATCAACTTAATCAATAGAATCAAGAGAATCAACTGCATGAACTAAATCAGCTGCATTAACTGCATTAATTGCATCAACTGTATCAACTGCTAACCTGTATAAACAGCATCAACAACATCAATAGCATCAACAGCATCAACTGCATACAATACATCAGCCTTATCATGAATCAACTAAATCAACTGCATGAACTGCATTAACAGCATCAACTGTATCTACAACATCAGCAACATCATAAGCATCAATAGCATCAAATACATACACAACATCAACTGCTTCATAACAAAAACAACTGAATCATCTGCATCAAGTACATCAAATGAATGAATAAACTCAACAGAATCAACTGCATCAACTGAATCAACTGAATCAGCTGCATCAACTGCATCAACTGCATCAACTGCATACACTACATCAACTGCTTCAACTGCATTAACTGAATCAATTGAATCAACTAGATCAACTACATCAACCGCAAACCTGTATCAACAGCATCAACAACATTAATAGCATCAACAGCATCAACTGCAACTGCATACACTACATCAATTGTATTAACAACATCAATAGCTTCAACTACATACACTACATAAACTGCATCATATCAGAAACAACTGAATCAACTGCATCAACTGCATCAACTATTCAAGTGCAGCAAATGCATCAACGTATCAACTTTAAAAAAATTAAAAAAAAATCCGTTTTACTCTTTACAACATCAGCTATCTGCCTGTGAAAATCCCGTAATATTAAGGGCCCATTAATCGAGATAAAAACAATCCAATGCCTCAAGTTGGACCAAATTACACACAGTATTGAAAATTTCATCAACATCGGTTCAGTAGTTTCGGAGCCCATTAGCGCCAAACATCGTGACACGAGATATTTACTGTAAAGATGTAATATTTTCCTTAGTTATAAAGCTATCTTAAAGATTCGGGGTATCTGCATCCCAGAAAGTGTATGCTGTTTGGTGACTCCATTCAGGGACTTATCTGACTACCTTGGGTCCATCAGACTTTTACAAAAGTGATGGGTTGCAATGCTAATTTGTTGAAACTTTGACGGAATTAATAATATTTTGTATGGTTGTGTGGGTATTGTTATGAACAAATTGATTTAAGGCTAAGAGTTTCTCTATGGGGTTGGTAAAGTATTGTGTTTAAGACAGATATTGACAATTGTCCATGTCTATTATTAGTACTGACTCAAACGTTCTCACCTTTTATTCTATATCGGCAAACTATTCTGGACTCAGGTTCTGTATGATGCACAGCTTTTTCTTCCTTCTGTTCAAGAAAATTCAGCACTTTAATTCCTCCTGGAGCATAGGGCACCATCCTACAATCTATATTAGGAGAAAACTGTTTAAGCTGTGACCACGACCGCAAATTCTGGGACTGAGCTTCCATCAAAATGGTTGATCTATTTGCTCTTCTTGACCTACCAACTCATCGTCCACTCAAGCTTATTGGACAAAGTAAATCGTCAAATGATTGCAAGTTTTGCAAAGTAAATTTCCAAATGCTCATGAAGTAGAATTCTGGGAATTTACAAATAAAACTAAATTTCTCCAAACAATAAATATCTACAAAAAAAAAATCTTAAGCTATTCCCATATCCGGAGTTTGGGAGAAACAAATTCATAGAAGGCAGCAAGAAATAAGATCCAATGACAACAACCATCCCAGAAAAACCTTAAAACAAAACAGCATCAGTAAAAAAAAACACCTCACTCAGGGTAGACAACATACACAATTGTACTAGAATATTTAAGGCAAAAACTTTCCAAATCTCATTTATCATGTCTGCCTGGGTATTTCATTGCTGCTCTGCAGATTCCCGAAAGAAAATTAACGACATCAAAATAGTCTTCCTTCTTCAGCTTTGTTCCTGCGTAAAGAACAAACACAACAAAAAAAATGCTGCTACTGTTTCCAGACTTAACTGACTGCCACCCGAAATGGAAGTTCCATTATCATTCCATCAAAATGAAGATGGCAGAGCAAAAGCATTTAAAAAATAATAAATACCCTGTTGAAGCAGCTGCAGTTTGTTGCAACGCACGGACAAACAAAATGGCAACAACAGCACAAACCATTGGCTGTAAAAATAAATAGCATGTCTGTCGGGCAGGAATACTGTCACTGCATCCAGCCAAGCGGAGGATTCGAACATTAATCCTTCGTTTCGCCCTCAGAAGTAAAAGTTAAAGTAAACATTGCAACGAGGTTTAGGTATACCTAGAATATAGCAGAGACGGCGGCGACCCCATCCTGGGACAGGCTATATGACTTTCCGTCAAGCTTACGTCATGCTCTTTATATCCTCGTCGACATTTCTTCATTTTGAATTGTCAAGGATTTGCACCAAGGATATAAGTATCTATAAAGATACAGCACAACTCTGTGCTGCGGTGACATTAGCAACACTCTATATAAGCAAAAAGCACACCCGACCGTTCTGACGAGGCTCAAGTCCGGACTCACACCATTCATTTATGCAGCAGAGGGCCGTCACCGCAGAACTCAGGATGACATCTGGTCAAAACATTGCCTGTCCTAATAAATCAAATTCAATACAAGATTATTTGACAAGACATGTCGGCCATCAGATATAAGTTACTGTATCGTGTTTGGGACATGATGACGGGCAGAGTGTGTGCGTGTGTCGTCAACTGGTCACCGTCGTATTTATTGAGAAAAGACTGTCATTTCCATTAGTTTTTGGTTAGGTTATCCTTTTATGTCCTTACATGCGGGTTTGATATTTAGACTGCCTTCCTGTTAAGGAAACAAACTTCTTTCTGGGTTGACATCACTAACAGTGTTGTCACGTAAGGGGCACTTGAGGCATTTTGGTTGATAGTGATAAAAAAGGGTTGCAGAGTCTAGTATTAAGATTTCATTTTGTCGTATTGTTTCTTCTTTCAATTGATTTGCTCAATAAAGCTTTCCAGCTAATAATAATCAGTAGGGCTATGTGACCCAGGAATTTCCTTAGTAACACAACTCAAACTCAACTCAAAAGCCTTCCTTACTCATCCACTTTCTCTGACCAAGTCCGCCAAAAAGAGTACTTTGTTGGTTGTTACCTATTTACATTTGTAACACACAGAAGGAGCGATTTATTTCTAAGAATTCTTCTGGTAAAAGAGTAAAGTTGAAATGCGTCAAACAAAGCTATAATGGTTTCGTTTTTAAATAGCTAGAAAATCAAGTTCTCGATATGAAAGCTTAAAATAAGATATCAACTGATTAAAACAGAATCAAATTAAATATAAAATAAAAGGAATCATCGAGGAGGAAGCAGAAAATATTGAAACAATGCCAAATAATGTAATAAGTCTAAGGGTTTGCTAAATTCCTGGAAAGCAATGAAAGAGTGATACAGAACCATAGAAGAAAAGTGCTAACCGCTTATACGAAATTGAATTTGGTTGTTTAGGGACAGACATAGAAGACTGAAGTATCGTTTTGATAACATCAGAAAATAGAAGCGGTCATTAATTCTCTCGGTAAAATTTCTGCTCTGGCCATTATGAGAGCCAAACCATTTAAAAGAATTTCCCTTTCCGACTTTAATGAACTTTCTGTTATCCTCATATAATTGGTGCACTTTGTGATATCTCCCTTCTTATGTATGGGACATATGATGCCTTTTTGCCAATCTTTTGGCATTTCTTCGCATTCCCATACGTTTCATGAATTGTGTGATGTAGTGTTAACCCTCCATGTTGGATCAGCTTGCCATGTATGCTATCGGGTCCCAAGGCCTTGTTATTTTTGAGCTGACTAATCGCCTTTTATATCTCTTCAATGCTTGGTGACTTCAGCATGAGGTATCTCTTGAAATTATGGAGTTTCCATTTCTTCTGTGAGCTTACCCTTCAGCAATTCATTAAAGTATATCCGATGGCTTTAGAATGCCGTCAGGATGGAAGATCAAATTTCCGAAGCTTTGGAAACCTAAGATCTGCCTGAAAGTTATTTGGCGTAGAAATCGCCAAGGATAATATTAACGTCATATCTAGAGCAGACATTGAGGGAACTCTCTACAATTTTGTTGTATGAATCTCTTTTTTATCTTCTTCGGACTCCAAAGTAGGTGCTGATGTTTTAAAATTAGCTTCGCACGCGAAGGGTGCATAGCCTTTTGTTTATTGCATTAAAGCCGATTATGGTAGGCTTAACTTTTTGCCCGACTAAGACGCCTAATCAAAGAACATGTTTTTTGTGCCAATCCAGTCCAGCCTGTACCTAAGAAAAGTGACCCCTCTCTCCTTTCTCCTACAGACCAATACCACTTTCGTCTCTTCTTTCTTAGTTCATGGAAACGCTGATTAACCGTCAGCTTAAAGAATATCTCGATGACCGAGGCTTCTCCATGACCGACAGTATGGCTTTCGCAGTAATCGTTCCACTTGTGATATGATGGCATATCTCAACGAAGAGTAGAACAAATCTTTACATGGCTTTGATTAAAGAAAAAGTTTGGCATGAAGCTCTGTTATGGAAAATTAATTTATTTCTGGACCGTTCAATACAAGTTGTATTGGACGGTTTCAAGTATGACTCCCACAAAATAAATGCTGGTGTCCCCCAGGGCTCTATTCAGTCTCCGACTCTTTTCCTCATATTTATTATTGATCTTCAGTCTCTTACTTCTAATACACTTCACTGTTTCGATGATTAATCCACCCTCAGCTTTTCATATTCGTTCGACGATTCATGTCCTTCGTTCGGACGTGCATTCGCAACGGTACCGTATGCTAAGTTCATTAAACTCCAATTTACATAGCTAAACATTCCCCTCTTGCCATTGTCCATGAATGGTACTTGCATCGAGCAAACCGAAAAGCTTTCAGTACTCGGTATGTGTATCAACGTTGCGCCGCGCTGCGGTGATCTCCGTATATTTGAAATCGTCAAAAATGTAGCTAGATTATGCTTAGGTTTTTTCTATCGATGCAAGAATTTTATTTTAGCTGCTGATCTGGCTAAAATGTATAAAGCGTTTATGCGCCCAAAACTTGAGTATATGTCCCACCTCTGGGGAGGTACTTCTCAAGCATCGCTACAATTGCTCGTTAGAGTACAAAACAGAGCGTTAACATTGACAGGAAATAGAACTATCTCTGAAACCATTGCCGCTCTCGAACAACGACGCATGTTTCTTGCCTTTCCTTATTTTATCGTTTCTTTTCTTTTACAAAAAATGCTCATATCACTCCAGGTCTCGCTCGGAAATCGGAATGCACATCAGTTCACGCTTGAGCCCAATTTCGGAGGTACCTCGAAATACATAGATTCCTTTTTTTAGCTGAACAACACGAATTTGGAATGGTTTACCCGCCGGGGTTTTTCCTTGCCGATCCTTCCAATGCACGCGCAGTGTGCTTACATTAAAAGGGGAATAAATAAACCCTTGTGCGCAAATTACGTTTAGTAAAAATTTATGTTCTTAAAAAAATCTTTATTAAGACCTATCGGTCTGAAGTCTACAATATTCATGATTTACAAATCATATTCGAACTATAATCAAACCTACTTGTCAAGGTGAATTCCAAGAATTGAAGAGGGCAGGAAATATTCCAGAAGCTAACTCAACAATTCCCACATGGGCAATAACAATTGATAATAAAATGTATAATTGACAATATTTCAGAATAATACTGTATCCAATATCCAAACGTCGCCGTAGGCTTCTATGGAATTCGAGTTAGAGGTGAATGAATTGATTATATGGCTCTTGTTGGTTTGTCAGGTGAGAGTTATGGTGCGGATGAGAGGGGCGTTTAGGCGAAGACGTAACTCGCGCGTTAAAAAAAAATTGAAAAAAAAAACAATAAGTCTTGTTTGAAAATCAGTATCCAGCCAAATATACGGCTCGCTATGTAGAGTGGATGAACATCGACGCTCCAGCGTCTAGTTGGACTCTAGAGCCAGAATACAGCCATTTTTACGACAATAAGGCTGCTGTTAAAACTTTGATTCATCTTCTTTAATTCACTTTAATAAAAGGAGGCGTTAACTTGCTTTTAACGTGAACTAATCCCATTATGGGCTCAGTTAACGCAATCGCAGTAAAAAACCAAATAATCCCTTAAAATCAACTTTAATGCCAAAACAGAATCTCCAATAACATACCACGAATAATGAATACTTTAAACATCCAGCTTGTCATTCCCCAAACTCCAGCTTCATTTAAATTTCAAAAGAAAACTAAATAAACCCCAAAACGAAATTCATTCCCGACTTCCGAAAAATTCGCGCACTTTTTACTTCCACTGAAAATAAAAATAAAAAAATATCCTTATCCTAACAAAAATAAAGAGAAAAAAAAATTATTCCAAGAACTTAAGAATATCCTTGCATTTTCCCTTTATACGATGTGACACAATTGGAATTAAGAGCAAAGGACGAAATGAAGCTGCCAAGTGAATACATGAATAATGATAATTTCGGAATGGACCATTTCTATGCCACTTCACAGTGCATTTGTATGCAGTGACAATGAGAAGACAGGACACTTCTCCTTTATTTCAACACTCCCAGCCATAGTAACAGCGACAGAAGTTGTTGAAGTCCTTAGCCAAAAAAATATTACTCCAAGCCTTCCGAGGACGGAAAAAATCTCCACCAGGAAAGGACGAAAAGGACTTGAATCTCTTAGCGCGTCCAACTTAAAAAATATTCCATTCTATGCGGTTTAAGCTGTTTGGAATAGAATGCCAGAATGGACACTTTGGCACGGGATGTGTAAACAATAAGAGAGTTGCAAGAAGATGCATTTATTTATGAGCAGGCGATGATAAAGTTGGTGTTATCACCTTTTGGCAACTTCAAATTAAATTCAATCTCATAAAAGCCAAGAAGGACGAAGGAAGTTCGCAATTATTATATCAAGTTGATTGAGGTCTAGCGTTTTCAATGTCAAAGGCTAAAAGGCGTTTTCGCCTGGTCTGTTTTCCTTTCCAAAGACCACCTCATGTTTATGCACTGAATAGAAACCACTAACATGACCATTATGTTTTTCCTGCCACAAACGGCACTACCCTTCCTTGTAAAACATTTAAAACATTTTCATGTTCAGTAAACAGTAAACCGCATTTCATAAATTCCATGTTCAACATTAAACTAAATTCCCCGCTGAGTGTGCTGTCAATGGGGTTGGTTTGTACTTTAAATTAAAAATGAAAAACCAAAACCTCTAGTGTAAAAAAATATCAGGAAGCATAATGTGGCTAGGACTTCTCTCTATCTGCAAAAAAAAAACAATCACAACTCATTTTGTTTTCAATGCCAATAGCTCACAAACAAGGTGTTTGTAGAAGTCAGCAACAAAAAAAAAATACTTTCATCCCCTTTAATTCCCTGAACAATCCGCAATAACAACAACTTTTCTAATCGACAAACATAACCCCTAGAGAGCTAGGAAAACATTCAAACCAGGTGGCAAACATAAATTTCTGCACTCCAGCCGCTTGCAAATGTGGCCAGTCGTTTTGGCAAAACAATAATAGTCCGCCGGTACGGCAGTGTTGTTCAGAGAAAAGTCCTGTGATATTGTATCCCAAAAAATACACTCAGCACAGTGCAGCATGTGTCCTTGTTTTCGCCATTTCCTAGACTCCTGGCAAATAACCATTACGGTCAAAGTGGAAAAATAGTGCGTGTGGAAAATGTTCATGGTTGGCAATTTCTAGCTCGATGGGTTCTCCCATGACGGCGGCACCTGAGTGGTCCACCAGGGATTTTGGAAAAATTAGGGAAGGTAAACACAACAGCAAGAGTTAACATTATTGGAATCTCGTGCCTTAGTCAAAGACTACGTAAAATCCAAATGTCTCAGGAATAAACAACATAAACAAAGCTTAAATCTATGTTGGGGTTGCCATATTAATTTTTCAAAAGAGTTTTTTTCTTTTCGGTGTTTTCCTAGCAAACATGGAGAAAAACAGCTTAGTGGCTTAGTGGTTAGTATGTCGGACTGCTAAGCGAATGAGCCTGGGTTCGAATCCAGCTCATAACCATCTTCTTTTCCGGGGTACTGCCTCTTGCGAGGAACTGATAAAACCTCCAAGAGTAAAATTTTTCTCGAAAAAGTGCATCTCTTGTAGCCGTTCGGACTCGGCGGTAAACTGTAGGTCCCTTCCATTTTTGCAGATTAACAACACACACACAGGAATAGTAGAGAGTATATGTCACTAGGCCTTGGCTCCTTAATGAGCTGTCGCTGTTCTGACGAGATTTTGTTGTCAGATGTTATAGCGGATCCGAGTTAAACAAAGTCCCTTACCACCCTCAAAGTTGTACCTGTCTATTGTGATGTTTTGTCCAATCCTCCGGTGTTGTGTGTCCCTTTTTGTCGACAGCAGGTACTTCGTTTTGGCCTCATTGATGCCAAAACCTGACATGGCTCTGTATAGCTCGTCTCTATAAATGCTATAGTACGCGGCCTTAAAATCAATAAAGAGGTGGTGGGTATCGATTTGGAATTCTTGGGTAGTTTCCAGGATATGCCGTAGCGTGAACATTTAATCGATTTTAGAGATGAGTTGGTGTATGCACTCCACCAGGTCATCTCCGGCCGCTTTAACAAGTTAGGCGGTTAGTCCGTCGGGTCCACCAGCTTTGTTGTTTTTTAGTTTAGATATTGCTATCCTTACTTCATTTTGGTCAGGTGGTTCATTTTGCCTGACAGCGGCATTTTGGTCTTCATCACCGTTTAACAGTCTGCAGAAATGATCCTTCCATGTACTCAGCACCGACTGTGACTCTACTACGAGGTTTCCATTCCTATCTCTACAGGCTTCTGTGCGGGTTTTTTTCCCTGGCACGTTCTTTTTACCTGTTGGTAAAACTTTCGCACGTTGTTCCTGGAGTAGCATCTGTCAATATCTTCGATGGCGCGCTTCTCATGCTCTCTCTTTTTTTTTTTTTGAGAAGAAGTCTTTTCTGCTCGTAGAGCTCGCGAGCAGCTCTCGTCTTTCTCTGCAGCGCTGCTTTATATGCCTCTTGTTTGGCTGCATGGGCGAGGTTTCGTGGTGGTGGTCCGGTGAAACCTAGCACATCAGTTGCGGCATCTCTGATGGCTTGTTGGCAGTGTTTCCAATGGTCTTCGTCACTTGATGCTGGCGATACTGGATTTCTTGAGAGGTTACGGGATATTCGATCGGCATAGGTTCTTGCGATTTCTTGCGAGTACAGCTTTCCGACGTCATTCTTCCTCACAGGATAACTCCTTTGTTGTGGCGTTCGGGTTATTCGCATTCTTACCTTGGCTGCAACAAGGTAGTGATCCGAATCGATGTTAGCTGCTCGGAAGGTGCGAGCATCCAAGATACTGGAGGCGTGTCTTGCATCGATCGCAACGTGATCAATCTGGTTGACGGTTCTTTGATCTGAGTGTCGCCAAGTCCCTTTGTGTATATCGAGAGGAGGAAACCGTGTGCTTGCAATGCTGACGTTATGTGCCGCTGCGAAGTCAATTAGCCTAAGTCCGTTTTCAGACGCTGTGTCGTGTAGGCTATGTTTTCCGACAGTTCCACCAAAGATTTCCTCTTTACCTATTTTGGCGTTAAAATCGCCTAGTACGATCTTCACGTCGTATTTAGGGCATTGCTAATAGGTTTTGTCGAAGAGCTCGTAGAAGTCATTCTTGGTGGCGTCATCTTTGTCCTCTGTGGGGGGATGAACGCATATTAGGCTTATGTTGGCGAATTAAGGCTTGAACAATTTATGGCATTTAAAAATGATATCATGTAAATCGTTAGGTCTAGGTCTGAGGTCGGCCATTCGGAAGGTCCAATTTTGGGCGACTCGTTCGGGTATAGCGACTGGTATCTCGCGAATAACATGAGCTTGGCTTCCAAAGCTTCAATCGTAGCTGGTTTATTCCTGAAGAGACCTTATATATAGTCCAAAGGTTTGATATCGCACGATCTAGGCGGCCAATTTACCGTAGCAAAAGGTGAAATTAAGTGCTCACCAAAATGATATCTAAACAAGTCCATTGTTTTACGCGCTTATGGCTCTTAGCGCCGTCTTGTTGAAACCAGAGCTCACCGAGACCATGGGCTTGAATTTCAGGAAGCACATAGTCCTTTACCAAAGCACTATAACGGTTACCATTGACGGTAATATTCTGGTTTGTGTGATTTTTGAAGAAATAAGGACCAATGATTCCACCAGCCGAAACCACTCCATACTATTGTTTTTTAATGGATGTAATATGGTAGCTCTTGGTACTCTTCGGATTGCCCATCAGCCCAAATAATGTAATTTCGTTTATTAGTGTATCTTTTGAGCCACAAATGGACTAAACAAAATTTCACGATAAAACACGGGATTTTCATTGAGTTTTTCCAGAGTCGATTCACTGAAAATACGACGCAAAATGAAGTCGCCTGGCATCAATTCTTGCACAAGTAAAATCTTGTACGCTTTTAGGCCGAGATCCTCATGTAATATACGCCAAGTTGTCGAATACGATAAGCCAAGCTGTTGAGAACGACACGGTCCTCGCGTACACCCTCAGCTACAGCTGCTATATTCCACCACTACATTTTGGATGTGGTCAAACCGGTCGAGTATTATCCACTTTTGTAAACTGGAACTCAGATTTGCGAATGGTATTAACAATAGTTAGATCGATTATGCGCACCGTAAGTTCTTCGAATCGCACGAAAAACATTTCTCACAGAACATTGATTTTCGTAATGCAGCTGAACAATTTGGAGTCGCTTTTGTGGTGTGAGTCTTTCCATGATGACTTGCCAAATGATACTGAACAAAAATGATAAAGCTGTTTGGAGGAATCACGCGTGATCTGTAAATAAGCCTATTGAAAATCAAATCTCAGGATGAATCACCCGTTATAGTCAGTTAAAAGCTGTTGGATAAAGACGATATCAGGAACTTTGCGACGTTTCTCGTGAGATTGTAAATCAAACTAAAAGGAAGAGAACGGGGTAGTGAAACAAAAAAATTTACGATGAACTGCTTCAATACGTAAAAACTAACGAGTGGGTTGGGTAATATGATAGGGAAAGACATCGTAAGTGAACTTCAAAAAAGAGGAATTGATTTTAGAGAAAAGATGATTGCTTGCTGTAACAACGTAGTTATCTACGTCAGAGGAGTAAATTAAGTCTAGTTGACGGTCCAAACTAATATTAACCCCATTTAGTTGGTAAAGATCTAAGTCGGTTAGACGATCTTTAAATAGAATCTTTTTTTATGAATTTATTGCGATGTAGCTAGATTCCTCGTCGGAAAGAAATTATTTAACTGAAAAGTCTAACAATTAAAACGATGTCGGTAGATTCGATGTAGATTAGATGTAGAGTCAAAGGCATCAACAGAAATCTGATTCTTGTAAAATTGTTTAGTTTGTTCTGGTCTGATATTTTTTTTTTATAATTGATATAGCTGCAGACTATGAAAAAAGCATGTAGATTTAACACAAACTTATTCAAAAGTATTGGAGTGTCAATATTTAAAAAGAATGGAGTCGAAAAAATTATGCAATGCTAATAAAACATCGCGATTTGAAGAATCAATAAAATTTATAGTTCCGCTCCGCCTACCCGAACAATATTAAAAACTGTGTAAGAAAGTTCGCAACAATTAATTATAGGGACATGTTAGTTTTCGTCAATGCATTGCATACACATAACATCATAGGGAAGCTTTTGAGAATTTAAAGACTAGATGTTTTAGAACGATTTCCTCGGACATTTTCAAAGTACAATGATATTAATATGGGAGGATTGAAATGACATTTAAGACACATTAAAAACTCCTCAACATCTTCGGTTCCATTCCAACGCTCATCGTCAATGACAAACCAATTGCTTACTCTTCAGAGAAGACAAACTTACTCGCAGTTCTTTTTGCTGCTAGCTCTAGGTTGCCTCACAGCAACGTCATTCCTGTAATTTAGAATGTAAATTTGTCCATGGGACTGATTTTTTTCCGCACTCGCACATTAGCAAGAGTTCTCTTACCCAATACCCCAAATTCTTCTGAAGAGGTGTTCTTCTACACTGCTAAAGCAACTCCGTAAGCTTTTCCATCTCCCATACTCTGCTGGAACCTTTCCTAGAAGATGGAAAACAGCATTTATCAGCCTTTACCTAAATAAGCTGACCCTTGTTCCCTAGCATTTACGTCTCTTCTATCTAAGGTCATGGAAACGAAGAGCGAAAGCTTCGTCATGACCGATAGTATGGCTTTCGCAGCAGTCGTTCCTATGGTGATCTGCCATATCTCACGGAACAAATTAAATGCTGTGGTGCCCCAGGGCTCCGTTTCTCTCTCCGACTCTTTTCCTCATTTTTATAAATGATCTTTTGTCTTTAAATTTCAATCCACATAACTGTTTTGCTGATGACTCCACCCTCAGTTTTTCATATTCGTTCGACGATTCATGTCCTTCGCCTTCGGACGTACAATCGCAACGGTACCGTATGCTAAGCTCATTATACTCCGATTTACACAGCGTTGTAAAATAGGGTGATAGAAATTATGTAGAGTTTAATGGTTCGAAAACTGAATGCTGTCTTCTGTCGTTAAAGCTTAACATACCCCATTGTCCATGAATGTCATATGCATCGAAGAAATCGAAAAGCTTTTAGTAGTCGGTATGTATTTCAACGACGATCTCCGTTGGGATGAACATATATACAAAAATTCACCCGTAATACTCGTTTCGCAAGGACTGCTAATCATTTTCAAAAAAAGTATTTCATCTCTGGTATTGCACTCATTAAATCTCTTGCACATCTTTCTTGTGTCCGACGAAGGGGAAGTACTCCTGACGACACAGAAGTTGCTGGAGACAACAACACAAACATAGGAGTCTGAAGATGAGGAGGAAGAAATAAGTTTGCTTTAACAAAAAAAGTGCTCCGAGTTTAAAAGGAGAAAAGAATGATGGCGGAAAGGCTCGCCAAAGAGCAAAATGAGGCATCCTAACTAAAGCCCCTCCAGACGGTTGAGCAGCAGTCGCAACAGCAAACTCAACAACAACCGCCGATACAGCTGCAGCAACAACAACTTTGGCAGTTGCAGCCACAACAGCAACGAAAACAAAAACAACAGCAAAAGTCGACCTAGATGGAAGCTAAACAACAACAACGTCCAAACAAGCACAAGTGCAAGAGCAGCAAGAATAACAGCACCAGAGAACACAGCAGCAAAATCAAGAACACATTTAGCAGCCATAGCAGAGAAAGCAAAAGAAAGGTGAGGTGCCGCTTATTAATACCTATAAAATGGATATAAAATAAACCATAAATATATGGTTATAATTTTTTACTCGGGATTATAGGTACTATATCTAAGGCAAGTTCAGGATTCGTTAATATAACAAAAAACGATATAACAATAAAACATGCCTAAAAAGTTAGCAACAGCAAATATTTCTGTCTGTCTGTCTAACCGTCTGTATTTATAACGAGCTGCATCCTAAACGGCTTAAGCGATTATCTTCAAATTTGGGATATGATTCTTTTGGCATTCCTGAGACGCGTTTTTGAAATTTTATTTTTAGGGCCAAAAACAACGGTACTTACCATATAACCGCGTTTAGGAAAAGCTTGTTTTTCTCGAAAACGGCTCCAATGATTTCGATAAAAAAAAAAATTGAGTGTATTTTGGTGGCTATTGACTATGACTTTATCAAAACCGAATATACAGGAAAAGTCTATTAATTTCATGTAAGGTTTTTTTAATTTTTGACTTTCTCGGTAACGGCATATCAATATCTTTAATAACTTTTTTTAATTAATACATTTTTTTTTGAATATCTATTAAAAAAAAAATTATTTTAAATTCTATGATCAGATGTATATTTAAATTCTAAAAAATGCATACCAAAATAATAAAAACAAAATTTCAAAAAACTAAAAATAAAAATCAATATCTGTCTACATTTTCGAAATACTTTTTTCATAAATTCGTTATTATACATGACGGTTGATTCCGTTCTCCATTTTTTACTAAAACCGATTCAGTGTTGTAATTTTGGCACTCCAGAGTACAGCTATAAAAGATCTCGAGTTCGTGGGGCCAAGCCTTAAACGACTGTCAGAGCCAGACGGGAGCAACGGAAATTACCGTTTTTCCTGGTTAAGTAGTTGCCACTAGCAAAGCTGGATAGTTTAAAGAAAATTACCACCCTAGACTACCAGGTTGTCACTGCAGTCTCGCTGCGTGGAATGCAGCAGATGAAAATTATTGTATTATCGCTGGAGATTTGAATGCCCAACATGAAGATTGGGGAAATCAAATCCAAAATCCAAGGTGATACCATCTTTAAGATTGGGTGGGTCGACACCATATTGAGTATAAAATCGACTTTTTGCTACAGAAAGACCATTGTTCCCAAGGAGCGGTGCTTTTCTAAATCTTGACAGTATGTGAGTCTGTGGGCCAACAGACAAGAAATTGTTTACGGACGTTGAATGCGACAATGACCACTGCGGACTTACCTCCGTCATACAGCTACAAAACGAGATTTTGGTGTTGGATGAATTTGTGCCTGGGCGATCTTACGATTTTAGTAAGCCACGTAGGCCACGTTTCTCCAAAACCTTGATTAGAGAACTCCGCTCAAACAATAGTTCTCCTCCAAACGACAGGAATCTATCGAACGTAGAGATCGATGGATACCTGCTTCAGATGGATTGACTTATAAAACAAACGATGGAAAGCACAATCCCACGATACATAGAAAATAACGCAACTGAAAATTACAAGAACACGACAGTAAATTTAAGACACTGAAGTCGTCAATCGAAAATTTCAACTCGCTCATTAAACAAAATTACAGATTGTCTATTAACTCATACTAAAATAACAGAATTCGAGCCGTTAATTCTAGTGAACAGAGTATGTTCTTCGAGATAAATAAAATTTTCAGAAGAAGCAATCAAAACGATCTTCCGTGTTTTAAGCTGCAGATAACGACAGACAACGAAAACATACCCATGACTTCAGGAATAGATCTGGCAAACGCCGTGTTAAATGACGAATTCTTTGTGATTGGAGATCCGTTGGAGAAGGTTGAGACAGTGGGTTCTGCTTTTCAGCAAGTGTATAAGGTGAATGTGTCTATTCGCCGGAATAACGACCTGGAGGACAGAGCTTTGATGAATCACGTTTACCTTCGAAATAGCATCACGCCGTTGATCTGAGAACTTAGGTTTTACCGTGTTCAATGAAGACAATCGATCTTTACATCTTTAAAGAAAAAGTCGATGATATACCCAATATTATACAACGACATCTCCCTGAGGATGCAATAGACATATACTACACCATGATACACAGAATACAAGGTATGCTCACTTCGATGTGGTGTGACGTCACAATCTTGTGGTTCTGTTTACAAATAGTAAAACAATTTCGTTTCATTTGATTATTTTTATTAATTTTCACAGTAATTATTGCTTAAGAATATTTTGTTTAGGTGCTTAATTCTAAAATATAATCTTCACCTAAAAAATAATTGCTTAACGTTAATATCAAAAGGCACAGCTTCTGCTTTTTTTAAGTGTGTTTCGAAAAACTTTCCTTCGGTATATACAACTTCTTTATTGTATGTTATAAAAATATTTTCTAAAGCTTTTATATTTTTAAGGAATTCTTCGCTTGGCTTTATAAGCCTGGCTTTATAAGCGTGGGTGGATCAATTGTCAGAAGGTAGACAATTGATCCACCCACGCAAAACTGGCTGAAGTACTTAGGGCATTGGTTACTTTGCACTTCTTGATTATAAACCCGGCAAAATATTCTATAGCGTCCTTCAATTCGTCGAATTCGAGTGAAGCAATTTCGTCGTCTTCTGTTTTCAGTTCGATATTGTTCACTTCAATAGTTTCTGGATTCATCTGTGAAGCAAGGACTTTTGAAAACATTTGAGCAACTACCTAATTGGTTTTCGTTGCAGCATTCTTCTTTCATTTCAACGTTGCTGTAGTCACTCAAATGTTGTGTTGCATCGGACCGTCCTGAAATGTTGTAGAGTAAAGCAAACTAAGCAATATTTAGGTATTGAATACTAATTTTTTTTTACTAACTAAGGACAGCACGAACATGTACATATGTTTTATTGAATATTAAATTATCTTACCCAAAATTCAGGAATGTAATCTAATTTTAAGTCTAGCGGTGTTGGATGATCATGAATAGGGCTAATAGGACAATTCTAAATAAACAACTCTGCTTTTCAAATTCTCAGAAGAACATGACGTCACAGCCCAAGCAAAATGGCGGTTTAGGTATACTTTGCGAGCATACCTTGTATTCTGTGTATTATGCACTACACTGTTCAACAACGCGCTGAATAATGCATATTTTTCAGTGAGTTGGAAGACAGCTATTGTACATCCTCTCCCGCAAAAAGGGTAGAGATAATTCGAATCCGGCAAATCTCCGGTCGATAAGTATTCATCCGAGTATCAGCAAGGTTCTCGAAAAAGTTCACAATAGAGCTCTGTCCAAGGGGGCCGAGGACAAAAATATAATTCCAGACAACATGTTCGGCTTTAAGGCGGGGCATGACACAATTCATGCCGCGTCTAACCTAGTATCCGCTGTCCAATGAAACAATACTAAGAATCAATGCCCATTTGGTTGTTTTGGAAAAGGCTTTCGACACCGTGTGGTAAGAAGGTCTTTATCTGAAGCTAACCGGATGGGGCATAAGTAAACCACTGTTAGGCCAGTATGAAAAGGAACCTCTCCACCTCCTCATATGGAGAAATAGACTTGTTAAGATGTAAAGATTCAGAGATGTAGTGTTATAGAGATATAGAGATAGATAACTATAGGAGATACTGAACTATAGAGATGTAGATACAGAGATATAGAGATATATAAGGATACGGGTATATGGAGATATTGAGATGTAGATGTAGAGATATAAAAATATAAAAATATATAGAGACATAAATATATAGAAATATAGAAATATACAGTTATAGCGCAATGTATCACTTCGATTAGAAAAACGGTATTCACTATCTTAATAAAAATAAATTATAATTTGACGAAAAACCACGCGGACGAAGTCCGGGTAGATGCTAATAAATGGGTGATTCGGGTAGTCACTTCATGAGTTGTCAGAAGAAATTATAAGGTGATAAAAAACAATGAAAACAAGAAGTCCTTGTTAAAACAGTTCAAAAGATAATGCGTGTAACGCCTATTAGGTGGAGACTATAGATTTCACGGAATCGTCACACTTTTATTTTCAAGTTTCAAAAGACTTAGGTTTGGTTGCGCTTGCAGTAAAAAGCTGTTGTGAGTGATATTATTATAATAATACTTCCACTGGAAAGAGACTAGCGTGATAGCGACAGGAGACTGATTTGCGGCAACAAAAATTCTGGAAAGTAATACAATTAGAAAAAGAATTCATAACATAAATATGATTCAAATCAAATGCATAAAAATACATGTAAACTGCCTACTGCATCTGGCTTTTGTTCTGAACAAGACTTTGACCACTTAATGTAAGACCCGAGATTGAAATTGAAATTAAGCGGCTAGAGATCTCCGTGATATTTATGACGGAATCTGACCCTTACATTTCAAATCTGAAACATCGCATTCCAGCTTCCCTTAAAATAAACACAAAGCGTATAAATCCAAGTTCTTCCTTAATAAACACACTTTGGCATCACTGCTCCAAATTGTCCAACAAATTTTAATTTATTTTCCGTTGTGATACATTGCTTTCGCCTGGCATCCATTACACCGCATTTCATGGTGGTGGTGGTAATGGCCGTAGCAACCACCAGTACTGTAATTTCGATTGTGTGTACTTATATATATAACTCTGCAACAATACTGCACTGAGATATACGGTGACAACGACAATTACACTAGCAGAAATGGACGCTTCTGTATTTTGGCGATAATTTAGGCGATACCGTAATAACCATTGCATCTGAGCAACCGATGTAATGGTGGCAACTTGGTTATCGGCATCACTTCGTTACAACTTCCTCCCCCAAACATACAACTTGTTTAAAGGGAATGATATATGTATATGTAAATGTATATTTATTTATTTTTTTGTTTATTTGGTGGCAAGTCGTGACTTATGAGGACATAAATTCCAATGTTGGACGGTCCAACCGTTGGGCGCCATATACTCACCGACAGCAATGATCCATTTTGTTGGTTGGAATGGTTAACATTGAACGCATAAAATTTGCATTTTCACTTCCAGTTATTATATTGTTTTTTTTTTCACTGTTTCCTGTTTATTTCTTCCCTTTTTTGGATCAATAGTGTTATCAGTAGATAAAGCGGAAATAATGGATGCTCGCTGACCCTTTGCGTGTGCACATATTATTTTCCACAATATTCACAACATAATTTCTGTACCAACCAGCTGTCAGTTTTTTTTCAGCGGATGATTATGAATGTGGCTTATTGGAGAAACCAAATCGAACAGAACTTGTTTATTTGAAAAATATGTAAAATCATGCATTTAAGGTTTTTTTTTGTAGATGAGTTGGTAGAAAAAAACCATTGAAAGATAATGAAATGCATATTTAATGTATTCATTGTGTAACGAATATGGTATTCAGAAAAATAGCATATAAAAGTATGTCAGAATGTCAGTGGTGAAAAAATTATATTTGACATGATTGATGGACAAAATAATGGTGTTTTGGTCTGTTACTTAGATAAGGACATCATTCAAATGTCAGAAATATACACGGCCGCCTACAATAATATTTGAAAAAATGCATATTTTTGAATAAATTTTTAAAATGAGGGAAAATAATGGTTAAAATTGTTGGATTGCCAAAAGTTATAAATGATTTGGAAAATGTTGGAATAACAGCCATACAAAATGAAATAAAATCTGTAAGCTAGAAAGATGAATTATTAAGAATAAAAAAAATTTCTGAAAACACATTTTGATAGTATAAATTCAAGGCGGGCGTCAATTCTCGTTTCGGATTTTGCTGTTTAGTTTCTCTATGACATTAGCGCAAAAATAAAATCTCTCTAGTGATAAGAACTGTGTGTATTAATGGCCAACGGGCCATGTATGATTTCAGGTGTTCGGCTTAAAGCATTTTCACTGCACAGTTCGACTTAGTCAGAGTTGTGTTTTGTATGTAAGTATTTTTTAAATGGTAAGTGATTTTAATGTCGTCTATTCCAACATTTGCGGCTTAAGAGAGAATTTCTTTCACGTGTACGTTTATACTTTACAATAAAGGCCAGTTGTTTTGACATAAGCACTAAGTGAGACTCAGGTTGGAGTAAATTTTGCTCTACGTGGGTATAGCTTGGTGCCACTACTGTTTTCCCATCATGGTCTCGTCGTTCATGTTAGGAATGATATTGCAATGTTCTAACACGGACTTTAACTTCACTGTTCGCAAGCATGTCATTTTCATTATTGTTTTATTTACAGGATGCTCTGTCTGATTCCATCTCGATAATTGTTTCCTTTATCCTCGCACTGAAATCGTTATTGCGGGCGATTTCAACGTACACAATTCCAATTGGATCCGCTATTCTGGTCACCCGAAAAAAGTATGTCGAGCTCTTTGCCGGCTTACATCATGTAAGTTGATGTTGCTGGGCAAGCCACCCATACTATTTACTTGTTTCATACTTCTCTTTTCACCCTGATAAATATACTTTATTTTTTGGCACTTCGGACCATTGTGTCATTTCAGCAAATTTCTCGTCCTCCACTCATCCAGTCAAAGAAAAGGCTCAAAGAAGTAACTTTCCGATCTTACAAAGCCAACCCTACAGAAAAAAATCGGAAAAAGAACAAACAAGCAAGGCACTTATGCAACTCCGTAATTGAAAGAACCAAATTTTTGCATGACCAAAAATTAGGGCTAAAAATTCTGCAATGTCCCAAAGGCAGTATAAATGTTTGTCAATTTGTAAAAAAAATATTAAAAACTCTTCAACATCTTCGGTTCCAACGCTCATCTTTAATGACAAACCTATTGTCTACTCTTCAGAAAAATTAAACTTCTTCGCCAGCTCATTTCGTTACCAGCTTTACGCTACCTCACAGCAACGTTGCCCCTCCAGTACTTAAAAATGTAAATTTGTCCATGGGACAGATTTTTTTCCGCACTCGTACAGTAGCAAGAGCTCTCAAAGATCTCGATATACACAAATCCGCTGTCCCGGATGGTATACCCCCCATTCTTCTGATGTGGTGTTCTTCCACACTGTGACCCATCCTCCCCCTCCTATAGGGATTCTTGTTTTAGCTAAACAACACGAATTTGGAAAATTTAATCGTCGCTTAACCCGGGAAGTCTTTTAAATTGAAATATAAATAAACAGGAAACTTGGACTTTGGCAGATGTTTTCAAGAAGAGCCTTCAGACGCCCACCATAAACGAAGGGATCTAAAAACAAAGGCTAACGTCAAAACAGTGGGTTCAAGTGGTGAAAAGTCTTCTCGTTCTTGTAAACGACGAGCTACTTTACTTCTACTGGGTTTGTTCCAAAATTTGGGATTTTCAGCGCTGAAAGAAGTCAAAATACTTTCATGCGTACATACCCTTAATTGGAGCAAAGCCAAGAGCGATGGACTGAAAGATAAATTTGAAGGAATTATTTTAAAAGTTCCCAGTGCGAATTGGCAGTTCATGGTGTTTAAAGAGCCTACCAAAACTGGCCAAGAGGCCATGCAAAAACTTTAAGACAATGGCAATACTTCCATTAACTGGGCACCAATCATCCAATCAAACTACCGAGAAAAAACAATAATGAAGGTCGTTCAACTAAATATTCAACACAGTAAGCTAAAATTTGACAACTTAATCTCTTTATTGTCGAAAGATAATATTGAAAATTACCATTACACTGAACCCATTTATCAACAGAAGCAATATCAGGGGTTAAAGATCCAAGGACTACTGGACTACATCCTGATGACAACTGGTTAGGTTTGGATTTTCGGGATTTTGGTTTCCGAGATTGTGTCCGTCTCTCTCTCTTTTTTTGTATTATTTTGGATTTCGGGACTTGGGCTTCTCAGAACTTTGAAATGTCGGGAGTCTGGATTTTCTGTTTTTTCGGGATAAAGTTTTTTTTTCAGGATTTTGGCTTTTCGGGATCAACTAAATAATATATACGAAAAAAGTGGCGTGGGCCATAGACTCGTCTTCAGCATATAAATCTGCAGGGCCTGATGGAATAATTCCGATTATGCTCCAATGCTCTAAACAATATCATTGTGCCTATTGTGGGTGAAAATATTCTCAACCCATCCTGGTGTTCGATGTGTTGAAAATAAGTGAGTAACGGGTGCTGTTGGCCGCTGAAGGAGAAACCTGACGACCTAATCACCTTGTCCTGCTCTACTATTCCCAGAACTTCATTATGAGTTTCTATCCTGCTCTTTGTACAAGTCTTATTATTATCAGCGTTTCCTTCGGATCAACTCCCGAGATATTTGAGAAGGTGTAAATATCGAGTTTGATTACTCGTTAGTCGGTGCCCTCATTCTCCAGCCAAGGAAGTACTCTAAGCTAAGGGCATATCTAAAATCCAGAGAAAAAAGGTTATATAGTTCGACAGTTCTGTCTGTGTACATATGTCTGTCTTAGACGTCAAACCCAATATAATAATAACAAAAATACAAAACAAGCTAACAAAAACTTAGTGAATTAAGCGTCTTTAAACAAGTATGTACATATATCTACCATCATGTGATTGACATTATCGAATGGGTTCCCAAAAATAAGTTTGGAATCAGCATAATATTTGTTAAGGCTATATTTTTTGTCAACTCATCTAGTCTAAATTATATAAAAGCTGAAGACTATTTCAAAAACACATCAGTTAATCAAAGTTTTTCATTTATCAAAGAAACAATCAAGCATTATGAAAATTCTTTTCTTCGTTTGCGCCTTCTTTGCGTTGGTATGTGTAGTACTCGATCAAAGTCCGTCACTACCAGCACAAAATGGTGGTCTGTCACCACCACCACAAAATGGTGGTCCGTCACCACCGCCAAGTCGTGGAGGCAATGTTGGAGGCCCTTCACAACCACCAAGAAATGGTGGTTCACCACCACCACCACGTCGTAGAGGCGATGATAGAACTCCTCCACCACCACCAAGAAATGGGGGTCGTCACCATCACCACCATCTTCACCATCTCCTTAAGGGAATAATTGAAGTCCTTCGCCGCCACCAAAAGGAATGGGTCCAAGTGGTCCAATGTAGAACTTATAATCTTCATGAATAAAGTTAAAAAAAGATTCATAAAAATTGCTTATTGTTTTGTTTTATTGTATTGCTTAATCAATTAACGACCAGCTATACGCAAGAAAGAGGAGACAATTTTACCCTGTTCAATGAATATTCCATGGAATAAAAAATTCAACCACTTTTAACTACTGCTTCCGGTGTTCACAATTCAACGAATAAAAATCAACTGTATCTCCTACCTACAACAACTTCAAACAGCGCCACCTAATGTCCATTCATTCATACCCATTTTGAACAAATTTGTTTGCTTTTGTTAAAAGCCTTTTTTATAATTTTTCATATGCCCGAGAAACGCCGGTAAGGTCAGCTGGTTTTCACACAAAAAAAAAGCTTGTTGATTCCTTTCTTAAAAAGAATAAAAACAAAATACTTTGCTTCCATTATTTTAATTATTACAAAACACATCCAAATTCAATTCAAACAGTCCTCAAGTTTCACTTTTCTTGTGGAATTTTTGGAGCTGTATCCTTGCAAACACTTTGTGCGACAAATTCAATCATAGTTCGTGTTGGTCTTCCCGTCATTCCTTCACGAATATATTCGAAATCTTTGCCATTCGAGTACATCACACTTGTTGCATCCTGCAAAAAGTACAAAAAAAAAAGATGGAACAATTTAAAGGAATCATCATAAACCATCATCTTACAATATGCATCCATTGTCCGCATGGTACAAACTGTCTCAAGAAAGCCGCCGCTTTGCATGGCTTTCCGCCCGATCCACTACCGAAGTTTTGCAAATCGGATGCAATACTAGATTCAGTCACCAAATCTGAGTAATAATTCCAAAGCGGAAGCCTCCAAACTCTGTCGCCTGTGTGGATGCTGGCATTTTTAATTTGTTGCCACAAGAGTTCGGAGTTGGTGAAAACACCATTAGCTGCCTCATCCAGTGTCTGACGCATGGCTCCAGAGGTTGTTCCAACGTCCACTATAAATTTGGGACAGAAATGCTGAGCATAGTGTAGAGCGTCTGCTAGAACCATCACATCCGCATGGTCTGTGCGTTGAATCTCAATACTTTTGCCATTACGACATCTTACTGCATCACCTGGACGAAATGAATTGCATCCCACCACATTTTCACACAACGGAATCAGAGCTCGGATATTGACTGGAAGACGGAGACTCGCAACAGCTTTGCATGTGGCCACTACAACAGCTGCTCCAGTCATGGCGCCTCGCATAATCTTCAATTCACTTTTTTCCTTTAAATTTAAACCGCCGCAATCGTAGGTTGTACCCTGACCAATGAGCACAATTGGTCTTTCGTTTCTTAGTCCACCATAGTAGCTGAGCTCGAGGAAAATTGGAGCTTCACAGGAGGCTTTTCCCACTGCTAGAAAGGCGTTCATTTCTTGACTCTCGGCCCAGCCTTCGGCTTTGACCTCCACGTTGACACCAGTCTTGCACAAAACCTGAATGACTTTCCCAGCAAAGGCTGTAGGTGTCAAAAGATTCGCTGGCGTCTCTTGCAGTTCTCGACACAAGTTTTGAGCAGCAGCCTTCTGGAGGCCGATCCGCCATCCATCAACATCACAAATCTCATCCTTATGCGTGTACAGGTCAATGCTAGGTTTATCTAGACGATTCTTAGAGTCCTTCAGCTCTTGGTAGGCCCAAATACCCAAAGCTGCACCTTCTGCCGCCGATTCCGCATGACCACACGGTTCCACTTCAATCCGTTCTGCATTTATTTCGCTCAGTTTCATACAAGCAGCAGCCACCGACCTACGAATAGCTTCCTTGCGTTCGTCAATCATCTCGAAAGAGTTAAAGCCTAAGCACTCATGACCAAGTCCAACCACTGCTACTGCCGAATAATATGGAACTTTCTCAGTTTCCACAGCGAACAATATCCTCACTTCACCCCTCTTCGGCATCGGACCAGACATCCGAAGTACTTCCAATAGTCGTCCATCGGTTTTCAGGGAATTATAGCGCATTGCTGCAGGAGTCAACTGGCCAGCATCGTATTTGTCATTCTCATCGGCATACACTCCCAGAACGAGTCCTCTCGATGGAGACTCGGCACAGATTTCAGTCTGAGACAGTGCTAACAAATGGCTGATGGCTTGATTGGAATAGCTTCTTACAGAATTTAAGAGTTTCCTTTCGATGGGTAGACGCGTGGCAAGTTTCAAAATACCGAACATAGTTTCGAAATTTCTTTTGAAAATTATTTTCACAGAAAATTTACGATTTTTAGTAATGAAATAGAATCTAGTATATTTATGTACTTAACACGAAAGCTTTCAAAATGGAAATAAATTCGTTTTTAAAAAATTCTGAAAGCTTATCTGGGAAGTTTGCTACGATCAAATAAAATGATTAAATTACAAATTAAGTTGTTACTAGCCTTGAGTAGTGACTTTAAGGTATTAAAGTCTCATCATTTGGTGGCACTAGACTCAAAATTACACACAAACTTGGAGGAACCACAATGAAAATAATCCCGATGTTGCGAAAGGTTTCAGTAAGGAGTTAATCATTTGATGGTATTGTTAAGACTTATCGAACCCTAATCGCCATTTTATCGTAAACGACATTTTTTTACAAAATCAGTGAATAATGTAATTCGAAAGCTTACGCTTTTACGCATGTATCCTTATCATTAGTTTTTCAATAAGACTTTTTAACAAAGAGTTACAGAGAAAACAAAATTTATCGTAATCGACATTCATATATTCTGCTCGGTCCGTTTTGAAGCTCAGGAAATAAGAAAAAAAATTGTTTTCTCTAAAATTTACATTTTGTCGCTTACAATAAAAAAGCGGTTAGGGCTCGTTATACTCTCAACCAATCCTGGTGTTCGATGTGTTGAAAATAAGTGAGTGACGGGCGCTTTTGGCCGCTGAACCTGACGACCTAATTACCTTGTCCTGCTCTCCTATTCCCAGAACTTTATTATTAGCTTCTGCCCTGCTCTTTGTACAAGTCTTATTATTACCAGCGGTGAAAAGGTGTAAATATCGAGTTCGATTATTCGGTACCTACATTCATCGGCCATGTTTCACATGACAAATGTATCTCCGTCCTTTTTGGAGATAACTATCGAGAAAGTGTTCAGAACTGAACTCGTATGTTCAAGGATTTTCATTGGGTTAAGAAATGTGCACACTATATCGCAAACGCCATAATGGAAGTCATGATAGTTCTATGGAATATTTACTTATCACGTGCTATATTCCAACTAGTTGGAGAAAACTAAATGTCATTTCCATTTCGAAAGCTGGGTGGGCGGTATACTGAACTAAAAGATTTCAGACCATTATAATTGTAATCCACTGTTTAACTGAATAGACTGTATGCTTCACAGGCTCTCAATATACACCTGTGTGGTGTCTTTAACGGGCAGATCAGAACTGAGTGATAAGAAACTTACGAGCAGAAATTTACAGGTACACCACAGGGAGGGGTTCTATTTCCACTGGTTCGGTAACTGGTTTTCAACGAGATTTTAGTCAAACTAAATCATGGACATCCAGCCCGCAATCAAGGCCATATCCTTAATCGTCTTCCAAACTGATTAACAACAAACAAACCCGATGGATCCCCGAGCACTGTGAAATTACGGGAATGAAATGGTTGATAAACTGGCCAAAAACGTTTCATCCATGGAATCAAGCCGAATTGTACCCTGGGTACTTGTGCTACTAGAAAATGAAAAAAAAAACAGAGTTCCCGAAATATTCCTGATAGTCTCAAACAATAGATATTCAACACTTGTCAACATGTCAGTTTTTAAGAATACATTTTAAAGCACAACTCAATTCAAACCGACATGAAAGAATTGCCACAAGCACATCTGCAGGCTTATGAAGTGGGTGTCAGAACCAGAACTATGATACAGTTCCGCTGTAAATGCCTTAGCCTAGCTCAGACAAGAAAACAACACTTGGAGAACATGGCAGCGAACATCCTAAAACTCACCAAAAATTCAAGATGGCGTATTCCCCATAAAATATCTTATCGTTCCCAACTCGCCGTTTCTACCAACTTCTTTGGAACTATATTATAACGGGTGATTTTTTAAGAGCTTGAGAACTTTTTTTAAAAAAAAAACGCATAAAGTTTGCAAAATCTCATCGGTTCTTTATTTGAAACGTTAGATTGGTCCATGACATTTACTTTTTTAAGATAATTTCATTTAAATGTTGACCGCGGCTGCGTCTTAGGTGGTCCATTCGGAAAGTCCAATTTTGGGCAACTTTTTCGAGCATTTCGGCCGGAATAGCCCGAATTTCTTCGGAAATGTTGTCTTCCAAAGCTGGAATAGTTGCTGGCTTATTTCTGTAGACTTTAGACTTGACGTAGCCCCACAAAAAATAATCTAAAGGCGTCAAATCGCATGATCTTGGTGGCCAACTTACCGGTCCATTTCTTGAGATGAATTGTTCTCCGAAGTTTTCCCTCAAAATGGCCATAGAATCGCGAGCTGTGTGGCATGTAGCGCCATCTTGTTGAAACCACATGTCAACCAAGTTCAGTTCTTCCATTTTTGGCAACAAAAAGTTTGTTAGCATCGAACGATAGCGATCGCCATTCACCGTAACGTTGCGTCTAACAGCATCTTTGAAAAAATACGGTCCAATGATTCCACCAGCGTACAAACCACACCAAACAGTGCATTTTTCGGGATGCATGGGCAGTTCTTGAACGGCTTCTGATTGCTCTTCACTCCATATGCGGCAATTTTGCTTATTTACGTAGCCATTCAACCAGAAATGAGCCTCATCGCTGAACAAAATTTGTCGATAAAAAAGCGGATTTTCTGCCAACTTTTCTAGGGCCCATTCACTGAAAATTCGACGTTGTGGCAGATCGTTCGGCTTCAGTTCTTGCACGAGCTGTATTTTATACGGTTTTACACCAAGATCTTTGCGTAAAATCTTCCAAGAGGTCGAATAACACAAACCCAATTGCTACGAACGGCGACGAATCGACATTTCACGGTCTTCAGCAACACTCTCAGAAACAGACGCAATATTCTCTTCTGTACGCACTGTACGCATTCGTGTGGTTGGTTTAATGTCCAATAAAGTAAACTGAGTGCGAAACTTGGTCACAATCGCATTAATTGTTTGCTCACTTGGTCGATTATGTAGACCATAAATCGGACGTAAAGCGCGAAACACATTTCGAACCGAACACTGATTTTGGTAATAAAATTCAATGATTTGCAAGCGTTGCTCGTTAGTAAGTCTATTCATGATGAAATGTCAAAGCATACTGAGCATCTTTCTCTTTGACACCATGTCTGAAATCCCGCGTGATCTGTCAAATACTAATGCATGAAAATCCTAACCTCAAAAAAATCACCCGTTACTTAAGAGTTGGTCTTGGAATTTTTTGTTATTATTCCTGATATACAACAAATTATAATAATTTGAATTAACAATATAATTCCTATTCTTAAATGATGATTTATTTGTATAAATATAAATCCTATCATTAAAATTAATAAATATAAAATAAGTTGAATGATATCAAGAAATTGTTTAATTTAAATATTAATTTTGGAGAATAATGACAAAGAATAATTTTTTTTCTTGAAGTGCATACTTCTAACCAAGTCTAACCTGCAGCTTTGAAAAGTTTGGTAGCTAGGCCATCGGTTCGAGCGATTTCATTGGTCATAAGACTATGGCTAGTTTTACTTCATCCAAATCGGGTAAGCGGACTTGTTGTTCTACTTGGCCCAGGTAGAATTTTGCATGACACCTAAATTCACTTCTTTATCGCCGTAATACAATCTGCAGAAGTGGTTATCCAAATTCTCAGCATCGCCTGCGATCTAATATGATCTTCCCTTGATCGTAACCTTGCAAGATTCAGTTTGAGCTCTGTAGCTTTGACAGTTTCTTGATGAAACTTCGAACTCATTCCTACAGTAACAGCCCTCTATTTCCTTAATTTCGCGCTTCTTATGATCACTTTTATTTTATTTCTGAAAAACCGGTTTTCCCTTTTCTTCTTCTTCTCGTGGAGCCCGCAAGTAGTTCTGGCCCTTCTGTGCTGCGCTGCCTTGTGTGCTTCCTGTTTAGCTACAAGTGCTTGCCTTCATCATCAAACCAGGGGTTTCGGTTTGGTAGCTGTGTACAACCCAGCAATTCAGAAGCGGCCTCCGTGATGGCGTTTCGGAAATGTTGTCAATGTTTCTCAATATTTTTAACACTGGCAGGAAGAGACTCCTTTGAAAGTTATTAGAGATTTCATCTTAAAAGGACTTTGTGAATTCTTACGATTGCAGCCTCAATCAAACTTCTTCACAATTTTAACTCTTCTTGGCATTGGTCGAGATATCGGCAGCCGTAGCTTGGTCATTGATTTGCGAATCAATGTTTCCTCTTCGGAAAGTTCGTACATCTTTGATTCTTTTATTAGCCGAACAACACGAATTTGGAATATTTTACCCGACGGGATTTTCCCTGGCCATTTTGATCTGCAAGCATTCAAAACCAATGTTAATCGACATCGAAATTCTGTCCTTCCCCTCCTTATCTTCCTATTGACCCCGCAGGTTGCTCTACATTAAGAGGAAAACCCCTTGTGCGCGCCCTAATTATAAAAAGAAAACTTACTGGAGCAGTGCCTCACGTCGATCGCAATGTTGTCAATCTATGGAATCTGGCCGTATTTCAAATGGTGCAGAGTATTAAGTGGGATTATACCTTAATTGTTAAAATTAAAATTATTAAATAATTTAAGCGTTTTGTTTCTCGTGGTTTCATAATAACAATACAATCCCTCAGGGATTAACATGTGCATTTTTTAACCCGTTTCCAACTCTTCCCCGTGGAACGTATTTAAGTGCTTATGTTTAACATGTGCCATAGTTTATTTCCTTTTACTAACTTCAGCAACTATTTACAATGTCTGCACCATGGTAATGCCACATATTGTTGTTGTTGTTTCTAGGGCAATATGTCGACCCTTGCCACTGAATTCGCCGTGAAAAGCAATACTTTTTTTTAACATAAAGGCCTTTCAATATTTAATCCCCGGTAAATACCTCGCTGAAAATTCCACTTTCCACTGTTATTAAAAAATATTAAAGCAAATATAATAAAAGAAATTAAAAAAAAGAGTTCCACCAATTTTAATGGTTCAACGAAATAAGCTTTCAAAAGTCGCAACGTGTACACATTATTACGACGCATTTACATGCGTACTTTTATAATAATTGCATTAATTTCCTTTATGTGCAATTAAATTTTTGTGTTTAATCAGAAAAAAAGGATTTTTTTGTTCGCTACATTCCATGTGTGGATGCGGCAGGGGGTGTAAAATTTAAGTACAAAATAAATTTCCTCAAAGTGAAATTTGTTGAAAAATTAAGCTCATGCAAAGGATATTTAACATTCCCGTGGAGACGATAATGCTTTATGGACGGTCGTAAAAGGCTTTTCCACAGAATGTCTAATAAATCACACAAAATTGTTTGCCAGTTTGGGAGAATAACCTGGTGGGAATAAATTAAATCTTTGTAGTTAATTCAGCGGGATTGGGATGATATGAAGGTCTTACCTATAAGGGTTGTGCAAATATGTGCCGTTGAAAAGTTACTTTGTTTGCACTGGAGATGGTAAGCCGAAGAAAATAGGAGATGCTTGTAATATTTGTTTGTAAGTCGCCTAATAGTCGAATGAGCGGAAAGCTACGACACGGTGCTAAGCCCCCTAATTGGGATGGAGGGGGTGCTGGGTATTTGATCTTGTGGATAGAAGGTTTGGTTTGCAAAGGCAATGAATGTTCGTTGTTTGCTGCTACCAACAAATTTTCTATGTTTTCGTATCTTTTCATATTCGATTTTAGCTTTCTGATAACGCAAAAGTATACAGAAGTGCGTTGGACCTATTAGTATTTGGGAACACTAACTTTTCATAGAACGCGGTCACGTGAAGATGTGTTACATAGATATAAATACATTTTCGCGTGATAAGAAAAAAACAAAGACTTCACAGACAAAAAAAGGCAGCCTGGGAAAAATATTGTCTGTGAAAGGGAAAGAAATAGAGAGCGAAAGGAGAGGGTAATCGATCCTGAAGGCATTCTGGAGCGCAATGAAGTGTACTTTAATGAACTGTCGATTGTTCAGCTCACGGAATAAATGGAGAATCCGTAATTTCTAGAGGTATGCCTAACCATTTCATCTCAATTTTGTTAAAAATGAGAGGTTTTCTTCTAAATTTTGCAAAAAACAGCTTTATTGTTATGATACCGTCTTTTAAATCGGTGACAGGCTACACGTACGAAATAACATGACTAATGCTAATAAGACTCATGACTCATGCTAACAGCGGTACTATGGTTCTTCAACGAAAATCGATCGTAAGCACCAGGCGAACATGAAAAAGAACAGATGCAAATTCCCAAAATAATTCCACTCTAATTCAAAAAGAACAAGAAGAGAAAAAGAAACACAAAAAAGGCGGGCTTTTGTTATTCTTGAAGCTATTCTTTAAGTTTGTAGATAGTTGTAGGCATCATCAAAAGAAGTCAGAAGATTTCTCTCTTTATAATATTGATACTCTACGCTTGTGATGCATCTATCTCTATTCCACTTCATCGGCCGATGGCTCTGAGTAGAAGAAAGACAGCGGCAGCAGCAGCACGCAAGACGCAACCTACCCGTGAACCGGCTTTTAAACCTTGCGATTTTCTGATACATGTTGAGAAACGTATATGTGGTGGCGGGGGTACAAAAAGTCACTAGTTTATCATCCATATTCTCCATTGTGCTATCCTGATTTTGTGTCAATCTGTTTGATATCTATTCATCATTTGTAGGTTATGGTAGGCTGTTTGTTCTGAATTTTAGGGTTGTTGTAGGTTGCTCCGAAATAAAGGAGAAATCATTGTAAATAAACTTCTAGCAGTCTACCTATATACAATAATACAATGAGAGAAATACAAAACGTCATCTTCTTGTGAAATCGCAGCATCATTTGTTATTCGAGCTCGATCCCAAACTTATTCTGAGCACCAGAAAAACATGAGAAAGACCAGGCGCAAATTCGCAAATAAAAATCTACTTAAATTCAATAAGTACAAGAAGAGAAAAAGATATACAAAATAGGCTGGGTCATAGAATAACTATACTATAAAGAAGGAAATCTACTGCCTTCATTTGACAAGGCCTACAAGCTGGTCAAATAAGTATTGGTGTAGAACTGTCAAAAAATTGACGCCGATTGAGAATGTGGTAGTGCTGAACTGTCAAATAATTGACGCCGATTGAGTGTAGTAGTCAAATAATTGACCTCTTCTTTTCAGTTCCCTTTTGTTTCTCACCACGAAATTGGGCGTGTTGGAAGATACTTAATAATAAAAAGCGCCATCCCGAAATTTGACGTCATCAGTGACTCAAACTGACTAAATTAAATTACCATTTTTGGAAAGAATCCGAAGTGGTATTGGACTTAAAATGTGTATTAAATCAATCAGATAAGACATTGGACCAAACCTGTATCAATTAAAACTTACTTTCCCGTTTTTTTTTTCTAAAACGGAAATTATTTTTTTCAACAAGGGGCACTGATGACGTAAAAATACGAAAGTCACTATCTTGTTTTCCTGTATCATGAGGAGACACCAGCAAGTTACTCGAATGCAAGTTGTTATACTTTATTATTTTTTCCCTGCCTTTTACATATTGTGTGCTTGAAAACTCTATATAAACGTTTAAAACTGGTTAAATAATATTCAAGAGTTTCAACCATTTTACCTGATTCCTAAACTGATGATAGTGTATTGATTGTTCTAAGAATGAATTTAAACAAGCATTCGGTCAGAAGAACACCTACTATGAATATTTGCAAGATTGTATTATACAAAGTAGCGATAAAGGTGTACTTTTTAACGTTAAATTATCTTTCTTCACACCATATAATAGGCGTTTACACAGGAGTAGAAGCCTAGTCAAACATAGCGTGTTCTGACGCCGCGTTGTAATATATAGTATAACAAACATATCCCAAGTCACATAGAGCACGTTTTCAACGCCGCGTCAAGTTCCACACTGCGTCAAAACGTCGCGTTGTGATAATGTACAAATTTTTTTTTTAAGTCTTCGTTAAACAGAACGCATTTTTAACGCGGCTTAGAGATTATTTTACGCTGTGTTGAGATAACTTTGACGCGGCGTTCCAAAAAAAATTTGTTTTCAATATTTTGTGTTTTAGGATAGCTCTCTGTCTGACGTTATCTAACACCGTGTTAAAATAATCTGAACACAGCGTAAAATAATATCAACACCGCGTAAAGAAATCTTAACGCTGCATTAAAAACGAAGCCTTTTTGACCAAGCCTTAAGCAAACGCGAATAAAAAAAATTAAGCAATTTCTACAGAAACTATCGCTTTTATTTTATTTTTACTAATCGAGAAAGTTAGTAAAAAATTAATTTAATATTTAATATTAATAATTAATTAATTATTATAAAAGTCGTCGCGTCGTGCGACGGAATACGCTTCTCCATTAACGCTTTAAGAAATAATGCTGTTCGTTGAACACTTCCCGCTCAATATGTTGGAGTTTGGTGGAGGTGAGTTTCTAAAACGTCAACAAAATGAATGATATATTACATTTTAGCGCGAAAAAAACCATTGCCATCCTTGTAATGTTTTTCTTGATTTGGAAGTTTTGTGCAAATTTAAGTGAAAAAAACATCAACAATAAAAATAATATTAAATAATTTTGAATTATTCTCACCAGGCACGATGACTACGTCGTCGTTGTCTTCCGTTTGTGATTGTTTGTTTTTTTGGTCGAAGTGAAGTGAAACTGTGAAACTTTGTGAATTTCTTTTTACAAAAAATCGTTTTATTTATTTATTTATAATCAACCCATATAGTATACCATATAGTATACCCATAAAGTATCAACCCATAGTATACAATACTAGTTAAAATGGAAAAGCAGCAATTGTTCAATTGTGTAATGGGGTGCAAGAAGTATGCCCACACACTTAGAGCACCCAACGATGAAACGTGAGTATTATTATTGTATTATTAAACATCATTAAATCATATTTTGATCAAATATTCATAATCCTCCTCATTCATCTTTTATTTCGCCTCATATCATGTAATCATGGTACCTATTATATAGCCCTTATACTTAGTTTAAAACTTCCTCTTTTCAAAGGTGCAGTGTTATAATCCGCGCCCGAATATGAATTTTTATCATTTTACAGCTAACTACCTGATCCCCCAAGGACTTTGACTGACACCAGTAAATGTGACATTGTTCACAATTAAATATTTATACGGATTGGTATCTTTCTTTTAGTCCTGCTTTTTCAACGGATATATAGGTTTGGTATAGTTTATATTATATAGGTATGGTATGAATTGGAAGAAGAATCTTAAAACTTGTAAACTTTTATCTAGAACTTTAGATATTATACATCATATATTTATTATATTAATTATAATTTATTTATTTTATAAATATATAAATTTTTCTTCTAGCACTTCTAGGAGATATCCTTAATTTTATTTTCATTTGTATACATTAACGTTGCATTTGGATTTCAAAACACGTTTTTTTTAATCTTGAGTCTAAATGGAAAACTTTGAATGCAGTTTCTTGGACGATGCCAACTTGAGTCTGGAAATGTAATTTTCTTTTTTCAAGGATTTCTAGGTTCGAAGATATCTTCAATTTTATCTTTATTTTTATACATTAACGTTGCAATTGGTTTTCAAAACATGTTTTTTTTAATCTTGAGTCTAAATGGAAAACTTTGAATGCAGTTTCTTGGACGATGCCAACTTGAGTCTGGAAATGTAATTTTCTTTTTTCTAGGATTTCTAGGTTCGAAGATATCTTCAATTTTATCTTAATTTTTATACATTAACGTTGCAATTGGTTTTCAAAACATGTTTTTTTTTTAATCTTGAGTCCAAATGGAAAACTTTGAATGCAGTTTCTTGGACGATGCCAACATGAGTCTGGAAATGTAATTTTCTTTTTTCTAAGATTTCTAGGTTCGAAGATATCTTCAATTTTATCTTCATTTTTATACATTAACGTTGCAATTGGTTTTCAAAGCATGTTTTTTTTTTTAATCTTGAGTCTAAATGGAAAACTTTGAATGCAGTTTCTTGGACGATGCCAACCTGAGTCTGGAAATGTAATTTTCTTTTTTCTAGGATTTCTAGGTTCGAAGATATCTTCAATTTTATCTTCATTTTTATACATTAACGTTACAATTGGTTTTCAAAAGATGTTTTTTTAATCTTGATTCTAAATAGCAGCAGAGAAAATTTTGGAGAAAAAAGCTTAATCTCTCCAAATTGCTCAGGTGCCATAGCGTATGTAACAACCACTTCACAGAAGTGATGTTTTCAAACATACAAATGAGCCGTATAACACAAACAGCTGTACCCGACATAAATCTGGTTATGTCGGATGATTCCGTTAAATGGACTACGCCACCTCTATCCGACATGGATATGCCTATTGCGGAAGAGCCTACTGGGTCAGGATGGGTCAGTGTTGGGTTCGAAGATGACATCGGCGAACACCTCACTGATGCTAAATGCCCTCTCTCAAATGAAGAGGCTATGGACGACCCTTCGACAGAGTTCATAGAAAAGGTCTGGAGGGTTCGAGGAAGCACAACGAGAAGATGAACCTTCCACAAGCCTTGTTGGTCAAAAGGTAAGAAATAATTCCGTTCAAACTCCAAAAATTTCTATCTAATGATACCCCAAAGAAGGTTTCTCTGAGGAAATTACTTAAAAGTACTCAGAAAAATCTTCTTATTTCTGAAAACCAATACCAATCAACATTTTGTGCTAACGAAGAACAACTTAGTTTTCTGCAGCATGCAAAAATGGTACTTAAATCCATTAAAGTCATTGACTCGGAAGGTAAAAATATGACCAACCATTTTTCATTCATCAAGGGCTGGCTACTTAATATATCGTCCCTTATAAATATGTGGGAACACCTTAAGTTATGTGACTTCAGTTACATTCTTACCAGACATTTTAATCAAGATTGCCTGGAAAATTTTTTTGGCGAGGTTCGGAGTTCTGGTGGGAATAATACCAGAGTAACGGCTTATTCTTTCATGAGCAGTTTCCGAAAAATGCGGGGACTCAATTATCTGAAGGTCGTTAAGCAAGGTAATTGCGAACCCCTTAACTATGAAGATATGGAAAACATTTTTCAGCGTAGTCCCATTACTGCAGTTTCTTCGTTGGTTTCAACAAAATCAACAAAAAATAATAAATTGAAAAAAAAAGAAATACATTAAGAACAAGATAATTGAAACCCCCAAACAAAGTAGGAATTTTACTTACTTTTATTGTTCCAGCATCAATCTCCACTGTATCGTTCTTGGTATCATACCATGGCTCTCTCTTCAAAGCCAGCGGCTCTAAGCTTTGACTTACTAAAATGACGCGACATTTTTCTGGAACAAGTTTATTCAGAAGGATAGTTGTTAGCTCTGGTTCCCATTCATTTATTAAGTACGGCGCCGTTAGAACTTCTTTTAGCGGATACATCTGAAAAGATTAAAATGAAAAAGAACGATAGTGGTGTCTGGGTATAACTGCAAACCTGCATAGAAGCAACCACACTGGTCACCAAGTTCTCTGGCAAATCCTTGTCCTTGAATCTAAAGTGCATTTGATTGATATCACAACATTCGTCAAAAATCCATTTTTGAGGACCTTCTCCCCTCAGCATTCGAAAATACTAATAATAAATTTTATTTTAAAAAAATGTTTGCAATAATTTTTGTCTCTAAATTACTTGAAATATGGTATGCACGATATCGTCAATATGCTCCAAACCATCCTCTGTTAGATCAACAACTATTTCAAAGAAGCCAAATCCTCGAGCTGTGTTATTATGTCCAGCCATTAAACTTAAATAAAGTCAATTTTGGTAAGATATTCTGATGACAAACCCAAGTGAACCAGGTAACTGTCAGGCTAAATAACATTTTTTCCAATTTTACAAGCAATTTTAATTTATTATAAAAAAATCTTACCGCAGATTTGTAATGTTTGCTCAGGTCTTCTGTAGTGAAGCTGACTGTCAGTGAACGAACATCCTTAACAGGTGTAACCAGAAACTTTTTGCCATATTGACTTTCATCAAAGGGATCTCCACGCCAATTCGGTAGTTCAACTTTTTTGTTTTCAATTTCAGCAAATTTTGAAATTACCATTTCTTCCAATTCGTTGGAGACTCTACCGAAAACAATACACTTGAGTGACGACTAACGTTTTTTTTTCTTTAAGTTTACCTTTTCCAACCACAGCGAGACTCATTATGTTAGAGGAATACCATTTCTTATGGAACTTTAATAGTTCCTCTCGCACGTCTATGTCCATACTTTTTGGCACATCACACAATGACTTTTTGTTGCCACTTCCAAATTTACTGTACGGATGATTGGGTTTCGCAAGATGTTTATTAACTTGCCTAACTCTCCAAATGTCACTTGAGAGATTTTTTTCATACTCGGAGTGGACCTATTTAATGGCGGGGAAATTAATTTAAAAACATATAATAAAATGTGCGGAACTTAGGGCTTTTATTTCACGATCAGTTGCACTTGGAGTGAATAGTGGTGAAATGAAAAACTGAGCAAACCGATCCAGAGCTCCAACAAGCTTATCAGACGCAACATGAAAATGATATCTCGTCATGTACAAGTACTTTGCTGCGTTGCAACTGCCGCTGTTCTGGGCAGCATGCATAGCAAAGCCATTTTCTTGGGGATACTTTTCGGTGCCAAGGAAGAGCAAAGGCTCGCATAAATCAGCCAATCCAGGTAGATTATCGGATAAGACCTGTGACTTGCAAAAAGATTAATGATGAACCTAGATCTTCAAGTTATTGCATCATACCTGGATAAGTCGTCAAACTATTTCGGTTTCTTGACTGGGATCTTATTGGCGCATGGTTCTTCCATATTTGAAGTTGTTTTCTTGGCACTGCTGTTTTGTACAAAAGATGCTTAATATTGATGTGTTTTGTAATATTCGTAAGCCTGAAAAAAAGTTTTTTTTTAGACAATCAAAACAATTTTCAGCATACCTGAGTAGTAAATGCGATTCACACATTTTGAAGTTCAATCTAGCCAAATTAATCAACATTAGCATTTACTTTTTTAATGAATTAAATGATTTTTTTGAGATTTTCTTTCCAATGCCAGGATAAAATTAAATTTTCTCAAACACAAATAACAATTCACTGACAGTTGTTGTCAACAAGAACAAAATGAAATGTCAAAATTAACAAAACTCACCACATCGTTTTTTCTTTGTTTTTAACGCCGACAGTGAATGATATACGAAAGAGAACACGAAACACAATGAATGATATACCAAAGCAACAACGAAAATTGAGGGTTTTGAGGCGTGGAACGTACGAAAGTTTTTCCTCTATATAATATATTTACTCTATGGGCTGGGTTTTGTTAAGGTAGAAAGTAGATTTAGATATTGGGGTGTGTGTGTGTCGATTTAACGAGAGGGTTTGTGGGTATGATTTAACGGGCTGTATGTTGGTGTTGCAGCCATCAATATTTTCCTATGACTTTATCACGTAAAATTATCGTCCGTAAACCGACCTTTTTATAATTAACGCGCGCAGAAGGGACTATTTGTTTCCCTTTAAATGTAGAGCACACTGCGTGGGCAATAAGAAGTTAGGGAGCAGAAAGATAGGAGGTGTCTATTAACATTGGTTTCAAAACCATCTGCTTGCAGATCAAAATGGTAATGGACACTTTGGTCGAGTAAACTATTCCAAATTCGTGTTGTTCAGCTAAAAAAAAGAATCCCTATATCTTACGGTACGTCCGAAATTGGGCTCAAGGGTAAACTTAGCATTCCTTGCGAGACGTGTTTGACGGTAGAAACATTTAAGGGGAGGAATGTAGCTGCCTAGTTCGAGTGAACATTTTTTTATAAAAGAAACGATAAAATATGGAAATACATTGCGTCGGTGTTCGAGAGGGGCAATTGTTTCAGCGACAGTTCCATTTCCTTTCAATCTTAAAGCTTGATTATGTATTCTATCAAGCAGGTGAAGCGATGTTTGTGAAGCACCTGCCCAGAGGTGGGAGTTATACTCGAGTTTAGGGCGTATAAACGCATTGTAAATGGTAGCCAGATCAGAAGGGGAAAAACTTTTTGTATCGATATAGAAAACCTAAGCACTTAGCAGCATTTTTATGGTCGTTCAAACGGAGGTGTTCGTTGAAACACATACCGCGTACTGACAGCTTTTTTAATGCCAACAAATATTCAGGCCGTCCCAGTTGGCTTTCTCGTATTGCCAAACGGTCCTGGTGGGAAGTTTTTCTTTAACTGGATGGGTGGAGGACGAGAAATTAGCTGAAATGACACAATGGTACGAAGTGCCAAACGTAGAAGTTTTACTAATGGTATATTTATCAATGTAAGAAGTAAGAAACAAGTCTAGAGTATGGGCGGCTTGCTCAGCAACATCCGGTATACGCTTCGGCACATCGATCAGTTGGGAAAGGTGATGTAACCCGGCAAAGACCTTCCTTCGGGTGTTGTCTGACCAGAATAGCGGAGCCAATTGGAATTGTGTACATTGAAATCGCCCGCAATAACGATTTCAGTGCGAGGACAATGGGAAACAATTATCGAGATGGAATCAAACAGTGCATCAAACAAATTCTGATAAATCAATATTTATTCCAACCTGAGTTTAACTTAGTGCAAAAATAGTTGGCCTGTACTGTACATTGTAGACGTACGTGAAAGAAATTCTTATGGATGAAGAAAATTTGGATGGATATTAAAAATAATTGCGTAACTCCAGATAATAAGGAATAAGTAGAGATGTTCGAAGATTCCCTTGGGAAGAACGATTTTTTCATTCATTTGTATAACTCATTACTAAAATAAACGTAAAGCTAGACAAAAATCCTAACATCTTAAATTACGTATTTATTTATTCTTATGCATTTTGGCTTAAACGTCCTTTCATTTTAAAACTAGCTGACCCACCCGGCGTTATTCTGGTAAAATAATAATATTCTGTATCCCGACAGCAGCGCCACTTATCGGGTCCAACAGTAACTAAAAACAATCAACGTAATTGTGTAGTTAACAATATAAAAATATTGTTGATATGATTAAATTTAAACAGGTAAAACTAAATTTTCGTTAATATTTCCACATTAGCGCACCCTATGTGGTAAATTTTTTTTAAAGGCTTTCTTTTTATTATTTTCATTTCAATATAATAAATAAATATATGGTAGTACCCCGTGGCTAAGTGGTTAGTGTGTCAGGCCGCTAAGCGAATAAGCCTGGGTTCGAATCCCGCTAATAGCTACCTTCTTTTCCGGGTTACTGCCTCTTACGAGGAACTGACAAAACCCCCAAGAGTAAAAATTGTCTCGAAAACGTGCAACTTATGTAGCCGTTCGAACTCGGCGGTAAACTGTAGGTTCCTTCCATTTTTGCAGATTAACAACACACACACAGGAATGGTTGAGAGTATAAGTCACTAGGCTTTGCCTCTTTAAGGAGCTGTGGCGCCAATAAACAAAAAATTAAATAAATATATAGCATAACATACATAATTAAGTACATATATCGGTATTTACCAATAACTGCAATTAATAGAAAAGAGTAAGAATTTAGGTAAGGGTGCGAATTTCGATTCCAAAGTAAAACTTCGGTACAGTTTTAACTTTATATACTTTCTTACTTACTCAGATGGTTTTGTAGTTCAGGGCATACGTGGGCTTCAACTTACAGTTATTTTAAATAAGCTTGATGCTTGGTTGATGTCCAAATGTGCACTCTGAAATTATTAAAGTCAGTTTCTTACTGGTCCACACTACCTCTCTCCGTTCGGGTGCGCTTGCAGTAAGAGTCTCCCTCCCCTATAGGTTCCGGGGTTGTAGAGCTGTTTGAGGTTTACCTGAAGTAAAAGTATTCTAATCACAAATCCCTACCATCACCAGATCGGGAGCAGAATAGTTTTATCGTTTGGGTGCGCCGGAAGTAAGAGGCTTCCATATATCAAAGTTGGTTTTAGCCACTGCTGAAAAGGTGTAGGAGCTGCGGGTCTAACTGCTGGCTGGCCGTGGCAGCGATGAAGTTGATCTGGGATTACTGTTATGATAGACTCTCCGGAACTGTACTTCTCATCACAAAAATATAAACTTTTACCAGAGTATCTTGAAAGAAAAACAAAATATCAGCAGCTAGGCCATCGCCTCCGGTGGCTTTATGGGTCTTAAGCTTATAGATATATCAAAATTTAGTTCTGCTTCATAACAGAATTTGGTTCGGCATTGTCTTTGTGCAGTCTGCAGAATAGCTTTTTCCATTTTCTAGGCATCTAAATTATATTCTAAAGGGTCTCCCATTAAGCGCTTCCTAACTATAAATTTAAATAAAACAAAGTGTGTGTAATTTATCATCGACATATTTTTATTCGTTTGAATGCCCTATCGATGTCATTATATGTGGCATATAACATCGTTTTAATGGCGCGCGTCCAAAGTGTCCAATTTTCCATAACTCTATCGCATGAATCTGGATGGATTTGACCGATGGCATTGGTTATGTTGGCTTTAACCTGCGATTTAAGAAAACCCCACAAGAAAAAGTTTAATATAGTCAAATCACATGATCTCGATAGCCAGTTCACATCACCTCAACGTGAGATGACCTTTCCCTTAAATCGCTCATGCAGAATGTCCAATGTGAAGCCCGTGGCGCCTTCCTGTTGAAACCAGATGTCGTTGGTGTCCATATCATCCAATTCAGGCCAAAAAGGTGGTAATCATCGACCTATAGCTCTCGGCCTTGACGGTGATGACCTGACCAACATCAATTTCATAGAAATATGGACCGATGACGCCGCCAGTCCAAAATCCACACTAAACAGTGACTTTATCTGGATACATTGGACGCTATTGGATCTCATGTGGAATTGGCCTAGAGCTCCTGGGTCAGTTGAATTTTGTACCAAGTCAAGACGCAAGATTCGCCAAGTTGTGGTCTGTGAGTTCTTGTGAGCGACGCGAGATCGACTGCATGGGATTCGCCTGCACATTCTTGCGGATGGCATTAATGTTTTCGGCAGATCTTGCACTTCGTTGATGAAACGGAGTTGGTTGATTGTTTACTGAACTTGTGGGCACAAATTTATCCACCACACTGCGAATAGTCCTCTCTGTAGGACGATTATGGCAACCGTACAATGGGCGAAGCGCGCGGAACGTTGCCCGGACACACATTTTGATAAAATAATTTTATCGTTTGCACTGTTGTTGAATGCTATATCCATCCATGGTGGTTTGGTAAAACAGACTGAATAAATGATAGGCAATTCGACAGATGTAGCTTCAACAAGATGGGCGCTATCAACGGTCAAAGTTTGGAAGTCCCTATAGGAAGACTCGCCTTATGGTTCTTACAAAGTTTCCAGATTCGGACTTCCAGAAATAAAACATGAATGCCTGATGCGACTTTGAGCTATTTCACGCTCAATGTTGGCTCTGAGCTCTTCCAACGTCATCGGCTTGTTGGCATAAGCCAATGACTTAACGTGGTCCCAAAGAAAATAGTCTAGATGCGTTAAATCGCACGAACGAAGCGGCCAATCGACTGGCCCATTTCTTGAGATAACACGTTCATTAAACCTACTCTTCAAAAAATTCTTTGCCCATCACGGCCTTGCCGTATATATTAGAAATGATGTTGCATACCAACATCTACCACAATACGGTGTTTAAATACAGATTTTAACTTCATGTATTAAAATTCACGGTAAACAAGCGCATCATGCATACTTGTTTAATCTATAGAAGACCTAATTTGGACAGAGTGTCAACTTCCAACGAATTTGGTGCTTTGTCAGACTACATGCAAAGTATTGTTGCCTGTCATCCTCACACTGAAATCATTATTACGGGTGATTTCAATGTACACAATTCAAGTTGGCTTCGCTATTCTGGCCAGACAACAGCCGAAGCCAACCCGAATTCCTGACATCACAGGCCAAGCCGTTTTTTACCTCCGATTCAGATAAACACAAAATTCGTGTTTTTTCGCCTCTAGGCACATCACACCATTGTGTTATTTCTGCAAATCTCTCGTGCCAACAAAACCCAGTTGAAGAGAAACCCCCTAGGAGAACCGTTTGGCAATACGAAGAGCTAACTGGGACGGTCTCAATAATTTTCAGGTTCTTTAACTGGTCGCTCTGCTTCCTCGGTAGCGACATAGACTCCAGCGCAGTAATGGTAACAAAAGTTATCCTCATAGGTATGAGACATTTTGTCCCGAATAGGTCAAAAAGTATCAAACCTAAAGAAAACTCATGGTTTGATTTGAGCTGTAAAGAGGTTGGCAGGTTGAAACTGGTAAGTTTCCGATGTTATAAAGCCATCAAAACCGAGGAAAACCGGAAAAAGTTTCTGCAAGCTAGAAAGGCCTGTAATGTTTACATTCGAAAGACAAAATTTTTACACGAACAAAAAATCCTGCAAAAAATACTGCAATGTCCCAAAGGCAGTACAAATTTTTGGTCATTTGTTAAAAACGTAAAGAACTCCTCGTCATCATCGGTTCCTACGCTTGTCTCTAAGCTGTTGTCAGTTCTCAAGAAAAAGCAGATCTGCTTGCAGCCCAATTCGCTGCTAACTCAACGCTGCCAGCAGGTGTTAGAACTCCTCCTGTACTCGAGAGCGTAAATGATTTCATGGGACCAATCTTCTTTCGCACTCGCACAGTTGCAAGAGTAATAAAAGATCTTAACATACACAAATTCGCTGGCCCGGATAATATCCCCACAGTGTTCTTCTGGCAAAACCATTGCGTAAGCTTTTTCATCTGGCCTATTCCTCTAGTCTCTTTCCGAGTGAATGGAAAACAGCATTTGTCAAGCCTATCCTTAAAAAACGCGAATCTTCTTCTCCCTCAAACTATCGACCAATTTCAATTACATCCCTTCTTTCCAAGTTCATGGAAACGCTGATTGATTTTCAGATAAAGAAATATCTTGAGGATCGAAAGTTGTTTAATGACCGACAGTACGGCTAAAAATGCGTGCATTTGGACTCGAAGAATCTCTTCTTCATTGGATTAGTAATTACCTTTCAAAACGTTCAATAGAAGTTGTATTGGACGGATTGAAGTCTAATTCTCACAAAATAAACGCTGGCGTGCCCCAGGGCTCTGTTTTGTCTCGGACTCTCTTCCTTATATTTATCAACGACTTATTACCTAAATAAACAACTAATCCTATCAATTGTTTCGATGACGACAGTACTCTCAGCTTCACATATTCGCTTCCAGATTCATATCTTTGTTCTTCGGATATGGAATTGCAACGGCAGCGTATGAAAAGTTCATTAAATTCTGATCTTGACAGCATTGTACAATGGGGAATAAGAAACCGCGTAGAATTTAATGCTTCGAAAACACAATGTTGTTTTTTGTCGTTAAAGCGAAATATACCCCAAATGCCACTATCCATGAGTGGCACTTCCATAGAGGAAACCGATCACCTCTCAGTCCTCGGTATGTGCATCACAGACCACCTTCTGTGGAATGACCACATATTTGACGTTGCCAAAAATGCTGCGAGATGTTTAGGTTTCCTTCGAAGATGCAAGAAGTTCTTCACCCCGTCTGATCTGGCTACAGTATATAAAACATAAATTTGCCCTAAACTTGTGTATAATTCCCACATTTGGGTAGGTGCTCCTGTAACCCACTTGAGTTTTCTAGATAGAATACAAAAAAGAGCTTTAAAAATGATAGGCGATCGAACAATAACAGAAACATTTACATCTCTGGAGCACAGACGTAATGTCTCCTGCCTTTCATTATTTTTTCGCTACTTCCATAAACAATGCTCTAGCGAAATAGCCAGTTCCATTCCTCCCCTGAAACGATTCATTCGTAATACTCGCACTGCAAGGAATGCCCATCAGTACCCTTGAGCCCAATTTCGGACGTAATGTCAAGTACAGGGATTCTTTCTTTAGTCGTAATACGCGAATGTGAAATGCCTTGCCAGACTCTGTTTTTCCATCCCACTTTGAAGTGCAGAACTTTATAACAAATGTGCATCGTTACCTCCTTTCACATCTGTCCCTATTTTCCTAAAGCCCTCGCTGTGTTTAACTAACATTATAAGTCAAAATACCTTTAGTGCGGGCTAATTATAAAAATAAATCGATTGTTAGGTGTGATGTGTGCTTATGGCGCCATCCTGTTGAAACCACATGTCGTCCATGTCCATATCTTCTAATTCGGGCCAAAAATAATCGGAAATCATGGCGAGATAACGCTGGCCATTCACAGTAACGTAACGATCATCATCGTCGACGAAAAAATATGGCCCAATAATGCCGCCGGCTTGCAAACCACACCAGACAGTTATTTTTTGTGGATGAAATGGTGATTCATGAAGCAAATGTGGATTTTCACCCATTGAGCCAAAATAGAGCTTCGTCATTGAAGATGATTTTGCGATGAAATTCAACAATTCAACGCTTTTAAAGTTGCGGTCACCGACCCCGAATTTCGGTAGAAAATTTTTATAATTTGTAGACGTTGCTCGCTCGTGTATTTTAAATAAATAAATTAATTTATTAGCGCGACAGCTCCTTAAGGAGCCAAGACCTAGTGACTTATGCTCTCAACCATTCACGTGTGTGTGTTGTTAATCTGCAAGAATGGAAGAGACCTACAGTTTACCGCCGAGTCCGAACGGCTACTTGAGATGCACTTTTTCAAACAAATTTTACTCTTGGAGGTTTTGTCAGTTCCTCTCAAGAGGCAGTACCCCGGAAAAGAAGATGGGTATGAGCTGGATTCGAACCCAGGCTCATTCGCTTAGCAGTCCGACACACTAACCTTTAAGCCACGGGGCACCACCGCTCGTGTATTTTACCAATGTTGAGTTTACTGAATAAATTGACAATGACAGTTCGATGATTGGTGAAAAGGTGCGTTCACAAATTAAATTCAAAATTTTCAAGTCCCTATTGGAAATCCCGATATAAAAAAGGTATACCTAATGGCACTTAGCTTTTCAAAATATTTTAAAAACACAGATTTAAGATTATCTTGCTAACAAAATAAATCCCTTTTCCTTAAAATAAAGCATTCATTTTAAGCCACTTTGGCACCATAATTAAAACATTGCTTTTGAAACTAGAAAACAAAATGCAGAAAAGTTTTGTCTACTAACAACGAGCAAATTATATAGATTTAATTTCAATTTTGCGATACAGGTTCATATGTGTATCTATATATGTATATATTTATATAATATATTATGTAAAGTTTTTCAATTTTACAAAATACAGACCAGAATATCTGTTCGTTTGTGCCGTCAAGATTAATTAGACCGTAAACAAATTCAATAGGCTTTCCGTTCCATCTCACATCTTTTTCAATTCAATCTTTTATCCAACCAAAGTGCAATGGTTTTCAGACAAAAACGGAATTCGTTAGCAATTTCCATTTCGATTGATTTCATTCCCAAAAAAAGTCCTGTCAAAGCTTCTAACCAAAAATAGCCATCTATTCCATCACCGATGTAAATCAATGAATTTAACTAAAATTGGCTGGTCGCCGCCGCCACCACCGTGTCGTCGTCATGGCAAATGCACAAAATAACCCACTACCCCTCCCCAACCAAATGGCAGAAGCGTTTCGACAGAACAGCAGACAATTGGTTGCCATAGCCGAGTATCCCGCGAGAGATAAAAAAAAAATAGAGTCCTTCGACATCAACACCGGACCGAGGACAATGCGCCTCCAACAACGTATACAGCCTGCCTTCCTCCACTATAATGAAATAACGACCTTAATGGCAGTGAGTGGCCTTAAATTGATCACCCCCTGTCATAAAATCAATTTGTAAATTTCATTAATTTAGTTTAATTATCGAAGTAGAGGGCGCAGTGCGCACATTGTGAATAACGGCAATGGTTTGGCATGCCATTGTCCGGGTTCGGGCCAGAGTCAGTAAAATGATACATCGGGTTGGACAGGCAGCGGACAAGCGGAATATTAAGCAAATTGATGCCAAGTTCGCGTTCGTTTTACAAGTACTTTTGGGTTGTCCTCTCCACCTCCGGTCAATGGTTCACCATCTGCCAGCCGGATAATTAGCATCCGTAGAGTTGATTTGGGTTGAGACTCGAAGGAATAAAAAAAATTAAAACAAGAAAATGCCAAAGGAAAAAGCCCACCCCTGTTTCGGGTATATTTTTCTCATTTGAATACCATCGCACCCTACCCAAAACAAAAATATACCCAGAGTTGAGTAATGAGTTTTCTTAAGCAATCGGTATAACCGACCGGACGGACGGACGGGCGTTTCTTTTAATTTAGCACGCGCGGTGGGTGACTTTTCGTTTTTAATTTTCGTGAAAACTTTTAGGCTTTTCCATGACTCGCCTTCTCAAGGAATTTTGTTCGCTGTCCGTGGTAAAAAAAAGAGTTCGAAGATAAATCGTTTTTATTTGATTTAAGGGTTTGATATTCGAGATGCTAATACCGTTGGTTGTTGTTTTTTTTTGCTAACGTCCTTACGCTTGAAATATAGGGTTCACTTTAAAAGCTTTTAAGGGGTTTTTGGCACGAAATCAAGAAAATAATTTCGAACTTGTTTGGGTGTTGTAAACAAAAACAAGTTGTTTTTGTTTTTTTTTTTTATCTATTTAAGTTAAGATAATTAAAATTGAAGCAATGACCATTGCCGAATGGTTGTATATGAAAGATTTGTATGTGTCTGAGGACAAGGTTAAACTTTGTAAAATTCATTATATTCAGATCTTAATGATGTTGAGTTACTGTTTAGAGTTACTTCCTAGAACCTAATAATTAACATATACATATAAATAAATAAAACATACACACACACACAACAATGATTCTTCACGGTTCCTACATAATACTAAATTATAATAAAATAATAAATTATTTTTCATTACTGAATAAAAATAAAAAAAAAAAAAAAAAAACTTATGAAAAGCTGATAGTACCCCATGTCAGTTATTCTCAGTTAAAAATTATATGTTAGATCAATCAACACTAATTTTATAGTTATAGATTGATTTTATTGTATTCTTTTTTCCATCATTTAATCATATAATTATATATTTGTTAATTAGATTTAAGTGAAATGAATGCAAAATAAATTGAATTGAATTGAATTGAATACAAAACACCACCGCAGCTGATTAAAAAAACAATGTAGTGAATACATATCATCACTATATAAATAAAATTTAAGCAGTTTCGGCTGACCGCGCATCACGCGAAAACGACACAAAGAATTTGAACAAATATTTTTTTTAATTAATAGGATATTATTTACTCCAGTAACATAATGGGACAATTTTTGTTTTTAATAAATTAACTAAATTTTTTATTCGAGGTACTACCTGTTGCGAGGAAATGACAAATCATCTAAGAGTAAATTTTTTCTCGAAAAAGTTTATCTCTTAGCTCTTTGGATAACGGCGGTAGATTGGGACCTACAATCATCCACTCCTGCAAATTCACAACACACAGAGAAGGAGGAATGGTTAAGAGCATCACTAGGCCTTAACTCCTAGGTAGGTGTTGCCCCATTAAATTTATTTATTTGTTTTTATATGCAGAAGCCATAGCTTCATATTTGGTAAATTATGTCTTTAAATTATATTTTTTATTATATTAAACAAAAATCTACCTACCAAACCTCGTATATCCTCTTTATAGTTGAGGACTGAAAGCCGAAAAAACAAACCCCCAGTCATACAACATTTTACATTTAAGCAACAAGCATTTTTACAGTTTAAAAATTTGCATTTTTTTCAATCCGAATTACGTCATACTAAATTCCATTACTTTATTGTGATACTATTAAATTATATACAATTAAAATAAATATAATAAAATGATAAAGAAATCGTGTCACAGTTTTGATCGCCTTATAAGTTCTGTTTTAGTCTTTTTTTGCTGTGAAGTTTATTAAAGTAAGTATTTGTTTACGTTTTCAGAATCTTTACATCACTTTTATAACTATATAGAAAGTTAGTATATAGATGGATTGAAGAATATTGAAGACATCCGTTTCTAACCACCTCTCTAATATTTGAATTTTTTCGAAAGCCAAGAACGAGCAAATCCGTTTGAAGACTTATGTAAATCATTTAGAGTTTTACTTCAGGTTAGGTTCTTAGTGAAAAAGCCTTGGCGTACGAGAGCCTTTGACTAATCGTGGGCTTCCTGTATCCACAGAACTACAAATCCTCGTGACAATGCACCAAATCGATGTTGGTACCTAAGTTATTTCGACTAATAACAGAAAAAAAAAACGAAATATGCAATATATCCTAGGAGCAGTTCATGGAATAGTGCAATCTACAGTTGGAAAAAAATAATTTAAAAAAACATTGCAAAACGCATTGCGGCAATATTACACCATTTAATAAAATTTCCTCTTTCACCTGCGCAGTTTAACCGAAGTTCAATTTTATAGGATAGCCATGTTCCTAAATGTAATAGGAGTAATTGACTGCACCCTGCAAATTAAGCTACCAACTATGACAGCAGGGCATGTTATGGCTGGCCATTATATAAATAGAAAAGGTAAGACATACTTGCAATTATTTAAAACATAATTTGATGCAAAATATGCATTTTTTTACCTATTTTGTAAGGTTATTATTCGCTTAACGTACAAATTGTATGCGATTCTAACTGCAAAATTATAAATATCGTTGCAAGATCCCGTAGATCTCGTCATGATTCCAACGTATGCAACAACTGTGTCCTGAAAAACAAACTAGAAGCTAGTTGTTTAAATGTTCATCAGGGAGTCTTGCTTGGTGATTGTGGATATCCATGCTCCAACTTTTTTTCTCACACCACTAAGAAATCGAAGACATCAAAAAAGAAGAAAGGTATAATAACAGCCTAACTTCCACAAGGACTCCTATTGAATACCTCAATGGACAGTTCCAGTCAAAATTTAAAACACTCCTAGATCCGCTAAGAGTGGACTTATATACAGCTAAGAACGTGATTGTTGCTGTGGCCGTTCTTCACAACATAGCTAAGGAGAGAAACGTTACCTTCCTTGAAGAGTTTGAAGCTCAGACATCATTGCCACAGGAAAACCTCAACGACGAATTTCAATATATAGGTATAGGAGAGTATTTAGAAATACGTTTATTAATAATTTTTTTTTTAACCATAAAGTGTTCAAAATTAAAATAATTGTATTGTATGTATTTCTTTCATTTGAAGAATTTCCAGAGAATGTTTTCCACTCAAATGTTTTGTCATTGCTTGGGCTTGTTGAAAAGTTCAGCTAAATACGCAACTTGTAACAAGTGCATTTCTGTTGTATTACTTGTCGGCTCGCAATTTGTTTTTTCCGTTCCCCCATAACGTCACATTTCGAAGTCGGCTCTTTTGGTAGTTGTTTCAGCTTACCCAAGAGGTCGCGTGTTGTGGAGCAGACCTTGTCTCGATAAAGAGAACGAGAGTTATTCGTCAGTATTTTTTTTAGAATTTTCGCGTTCATCGTTCTTGGAAGCCGATGCCGAGTTAATTTGTGTGGCGCTGGATATCGTCAGATGGGAGCATATCAGCACCAATGCCATTGGTAGGAAAAAAACTGTCGATGTCAAAGAAAATAGTGTCTTTATCCAGCTGCTCTATGATCATGTTCTCGACCAAATCATCAGTCGGATCAGGAACTGAAATAGAAAGCATATTTCCAGTGGCATTAACTGCCTTTCTCCTGGCCGCTTTTGCCTCTTTTGCAGAAACTTTCATTCTGGACTATTGCTATCTCATCTGCTCAATGCTCCTTTGATATCCAGAAGCCGCCATACCACTTTTGATTGACTCCCACGCTGCTTTTTTGCATGAAATCATTTTAAAATCGTTCCCTTTATTCTCAACGATTTTAATGGACTTCTCAACCAATTGTCGAAAAATGTCCTTTTGCGACAGATCCCAATTTTGCTTACGGTCTAATAATAAATAATAATGCAATAAAAATCTTGTTACCTACCATATGCCAAACTTCGTCTATGCTGTGCAGAAGTCGAATGGTCAGATAATTGCAAATACCTCGGTGTTATTTTGGATAATAAGTTAACTTTTCAACCTCACATTTCAAATACAGTGAATAAAATCAATTTGACAGTAAGAACTTTATAACCATTTATTAATAGAAAGTCAAACCTTAGCATGCTAAATAAACTAATATTATTTAAAACCATTTTTCAAGCTATTCTTTTATATGGGGCACCAGTTTGGTTTAACTGCGCTCACACTCATATCAAAAAACTTCAAGTTTGCCAAAATAAAATACTTAAAATGATGCTTGGATTACCATGGTATTACTCAACAAATAGGCTCCATGATAAGGCGAATGCTAATCTAATACTATTATGTTCCTTATAAGTAAATTTCGAGAAAGATTTTATTTTAATTGCACTTATTCCGAAAACGAACTTTTTCGTCTACTTTCAAATTAATATAATATTATTATACTATTGTAACTCACTGCTTAAATTGTAGATTATGGGAACACAGCAATACTAGATTTAAGTATCATATAAGGGTTTTTTTCCAGTAGCATTTTCCCTTAATATAGTAACTGATTTCATATTATCTGCCTTTCATTATATAAACCAAGAATTGAAGTTGTAAAGAAAAGAACAAAATATTTCTATATCACTTACCTACATTGAAATGTAAATCAATTACTTGTATATTACGCAACAAATAAAAAAAAAAAAAAATAATGCAATAAAATTTGAAAACTAAATGTCTCGAAAAAATGAAAAAATAATGAAAATTGTTCGACCAGTTTTTTTTAAGTGGTTTTTTTTTGAAAAACTTTTTGAAAAAATATTTAATTTTTTTAGTACGTAATTATAGAAAATCTGTAGTCATCTGGGAAAATTATTTGAAAAAAAATTCAATCAAGCCATTTTCAGATTATTTCGAAAACAATTTTTTTGAGTTTATGTTATTGAAATCGGGATAACGTTTAACGATAATACTGCATTTGAAAAAACCGGTTCTATGAGAGGTACCGTTATAAAACAAATTTCCAAAAATTTATTCTAACGAAAAGATATATTGTTGTAAAAAAATAGCACCCTCAAAATTTTATCAAAATCGTTTTCGAAAAAACAAACTTTTTGTTAAAGATTATATGGCAGGTACCGTTATTTTTCGACCTGTTGTTGTTTGATTTTTTGCCTTATAGTACCTATAATCGCAAGTAAAAATTAAATCTAGTTCTTGGCCGATTGATTTCCGAATATAGAGTCGTAAAAACATAAGAAAACATATCCGGAACATTAAACTAAAACGTTTAAGAATACCTTTTAACAACTTGTCTTGTTTTTAATATAATTCAAATTTTGTCACGTAACGTTTTCACAATTTGTATAAGTTAATGCACAAATATCTTACAAATAATATGAGTTTTAAAGACTACATCATATTATAACTTATTGGTGTAAGAACAAAAAAAGGTATCCCAAAATCCACCACAGATTCCTAAAGTACTTGAGGTCCTCCACGTGACGGTTTCAGAGTTATATTCAAATTACACCAGGTGTCGTTGGATAAATTGTAACGTTTGACAGAATTTGTAGAAACATTTTGTATATTCTCACCGCCAATAACGAACAAAAATTAACCAGTTGCAGCAAATCCAAAGTTACGGAGATCTTTTTTAATTATTGATTTCGAAGTCCATTGTTTGGAGTGGTCATCATAGCATTGCAAAATGCCGTTTTTAAAATCGAGAATGTATAATTTTTGATTATTAGCAGCTACTTCGCTATATTCCAATTGTACTGTTATTTGGTGTTCATGCCACTTGCAGGTTGAAAAATGATACATTTCCATCGTATTAACTAATACAGATTTCCAATCGAAACCGCAAAAAACCAAATTCCCGTTCAAATTGAACAACTGACCATACCTTCGATCATATCGCATTGGTGGCAAATCAGTCCATGGTGCGCAAATCTAAGCATTCCACGCTATTTGTTAATGAATTTTCAAAATGCCCTCCAACTATAGTTAGCCTTTCATCAATCACAATCACAATCACAGAATAATAAGTTTTCGTTTTCCAAAGAGGTATTTTTCGTTCGATTGACCACGAATCCTTGGCAGAAATCCGCGTTTGAATCATAATTTCGTTCCAGTTTAAACAGCTCAGAACAGCAAGTTTTTCATCTCCTTCCCTCCAATATCCAGTGTTTCTGGTGCCAGGTGCAGGTGCCATTGAAACTAACTGCAAATCAATTCGTAGCTTTCCACCGTCTTGCAGACAGACCTCCTATGTGTAATGATGAACTTGGGGCTAAGATATTTATACCGAACCATTTTCAAGAGCTGGAATAACAGATGTTCCCGCTGCACCTTGTCATATTCCACCCAATCTACCATAGCCAGAAAGACGTGCTCTTCGAAGTCTCCATGGGGATTATCGTTAAATAGCAGATCCTTTAATTCAATCTCATTCAGCAGCAGGATTTCTTTTTCCTTTGATATTTCCTCAAAATGGTTGTAAGTAAGTGTAAGTTAAAGATTTCTCTTTCAATTCTGATAAGTTAAGTTCTTTCGATATGGAAAGCCATTTGATGCAGTTTTTCCTGTTAATTCCATGCTTTTCGATAAAATAAAACCAACCATCGATCAAGGTTTGAATTTTTAAAAACAATGCTTTAGTGCAGTGGGCTAGATTTCATTGAGTTCGAATACGTTTCCGCCTAAATATGTAGGGCTTCCTCGAAATATTTACAAAAAGTAATCACTAAAAGCGGACAGGATGACTCTGTTGGCATGAATCGTAACGTAATTGTCCCCAGCTAATATGATGGTGTCAAACAGTTCTTGTTCTTTATAGAAACTCAACATTTTTTCGGATAAACTTGTTGCATGTCCGTCGTTTTTGAAGACGTATTTTCCACTTGCTGACATGGCAGATTATTATTTTATTGATATATTTTGCAAATTAAAAATAAGTCAGAACTTTTAGTTAAGTAGTTCGATATAAACAATTTTTGAAACAGTGTTGTACACAACTGTGTTGTTATCAACTTACTAGTTTCACCTGAGATCTAGTTCTTATATATCCTTTTCTTCTAATGACTTTGTTGCTAATTGTTATTTCATTACTTATTACTTTTTCGAACCATTAACTATTCTGCTAAACGTTTTTTTTTAATATTGTTACCGTTTTGTTTGAAATCCAATCAATAAATTTATGGCTCTTGGAAGGCTTAATTATTGTCAAGTAAAATAATGTTACCTTGCCAGTTACAGGTAGAAAAGCCTTCAGTCATCATCAGACTTTTATCAGATCAAATGCAAACAGAAGAAGAAGTATTTTTATTTGCAACTAGCTGACCCATCTGGTGTCGCTTGGGTATAGAATATATTTTCTGGATCCCAACGTCCCAGCACCCAAGTATATCTTAAATTTACCAGCTTAACATGGTGTTACATGCAACAGAATTTTTAAAATTAGTCAAGATATTTGAAATTTATATAGTTGATATAAAATTACATTATCATAAAAATGGCTGCGGATATTCCAACCAACCAACGTCATATGGTGGCAATTGACCGAAATCGCTTTTTTACTTTCGATTATAGGTACTACTAGATAGTGATCCGAGTCGATTTTTGCTTTTCGGAACGTTCAGAATGATAAAAGAATGTCTTCCGTCTATTATTTTTCATCACAATAGTCGGCATGTGAAGCCTATGCATGAGCTTATAATTTTGGTTAGATTTTCTAAGCGTATCTTTTTCCTTTCTCCTAGTTCCTGAGGAGGAGGCGATGGTATCTACAACCTATTGATCTGATTGATCCAATGCTCGTTCAGGATTTAGCCGTTTCTCTCCCACAATTGGAAGTTTGCACTTGAGTAATAACTTCTCAAATACTTTAGATAGGTATTACTTGTAATAACCAGTAGAAGTCTGTCAGAGTTTTCACAGGTTTTGGAACTATAATAACTTCGGCTACTTTCCATTGACTTGTAATGTGCATTTATCAGACCACAACCGGAAGGTTTTTGTTTTTGTGCTTTCTTATAACGTCGAAAGTGAGTATTTTATATTGACTGCACATGCTTGCATTATCTCATAAATATTGTTAGAAGTTTTCTAATTAATGGGCGTTTCAGATAAAAGCGTCAATTTTTTCCTTTGCCAGATGTCTTATAATTCTTTCACTTACACTTTTCCTCAGTCTATCACGCTTTTTTTGAGTTTTAATTTCATATAGCTTAGTTCAAAATTTAAAGTAGATTATTTTTTCAAAATAAAAAATAAAAAAGTAAAATGCACGACTGGGTCGCACGTACTTGCTCATATGTGATAATGTGAATGTGAAAATTAAAGTTAACATCGAAGCATTTATTCGATTTTTGTAAGTTTTGATTCTTCGAATAAAGTTTGTTAAATTATATTGAGTGAAATAATTTATACGCCATTTTGTTGTTACACTTTTTCTTCTTATTATTTATTAGTTTTATATTTAATTAATCAAAAAAATAATTGACCGCCTCGTCAACTGATAAGGATAAAATAGGGGAGAATTAGAAGAGAAGTTAAGAAAAAAATAAACGAAAAGATTATGCAAAAAAAAAGTTTAACAAGCAGCACGATAAGAAGCTGCAACCAACGATTTTGATTATGATATGATTGTAAAAATTTGTGACGAGCAAAAAATAAGGTGGTTGATTAATAAATTCAACCAAATCGAAATTACAGTGATACTTGCAATAAAGTGAGGGCGCTAGGAATTTTTTTTTATGAGAGTAATTTAGAACAAAAATTCCAAAATCCTAATTTTTGAAGTAGGTCTAAAAACAGAAAATAAATAAAACACAGTTTCTTTTTAGGTCCCAATGGCATTTAAAGAAATATTTTTATTTGGGAAACCTTGGAAACCTTGGATAAAAACCCAAATTTTTTTCGATGACAATTTTTTAACAAAGAAATCAAACAAAGAAACTCCAAACAAAAGAATTTTTAGCAAAGAAATTCACCAAGACACTATGGGCCGTTAACGGTACAAGGATCGGTAAATCGCGTTTTAAAAGAAATATAAAACTCAACAAAATTAAATTTCAGAGCAAAAAAAATTACCAAAGTGGAATGGATACACTAAATAAAAAGACAAACAAATTCTACTTATCTGTTTTTTCCTCCTATCTCCTCGATTTTGTTTTCTGCTCAGCTGAAATCTCTCCTCGAATCTCCTTTTTTTTCTAATATTTTCTTTTCCCACCTAAAAATGTGAAAATTACTTTTCCTCGATTTTTTTCCTTTTTACTTGCGATTATAGGGACTATAGTCAAGTTTAGGATTCGTGAATATCAAAAAATTGAGATAACAATCAAACATGACATTACGATCAAAGAGAAGTCTAAATAAGTGATCAGTATGTATAACGAGCTGCAGCCTAAACGGCTTAGGCGATTATCTTCAAACTTGGTGGGTGTGATTAATTTGGCATTCCCCAGAGGGGAAATTGAAATTCTATTGTTACCCCTCAAAATAACGGTTCCGGCCATATGACCGGTTAGGAATATCTTATTTTTCTCGAAAACGGCTCCAACGATTTTAATGAAATTTTTTGAATTTTTTTTTGTTGGTATTGTCTATTATTTGATTAGAGCCATATATACGGAAAAAGTCTACTAACGGGACCTTTCATGAACGGTTTTTTTAATTTTTGGCTTTCTCGGTTACGGCTCTTTGGATTTCTGTTAAATTTTATATTTAAGAAGATATAGGTTGCCACATTATTTCTGCATATCAACATTTTGAATAACTTTTTTTTCAAATTAAAATTAATTTTTGTTTTTTTTTTTTTTTGAAAAATCAATATTTTGAAAATTTTTATAATCACATGTATTTTAATAAATTCTAAAAAACTGCGTACCAAAACTTAAAAAATAATTTTTTTTCAAGCAATAAAAATAAAAAACAGGATTTTATCAAAACCGGTCTTACAATTTTCGAAATACATTTTTCATAAATTCCTTGTGGTTTAAGACAAGTGATGGCGTACTTCATTTTTACTAAAAACCGTTACGTATTGTGGTTTTAATATTTCTTATAAGTTCAAACTGTGTTATTATTCAACGCAAATTACTTGTTTCTGTCAAAGATCTTGCTTTCCAATGTAATTATGCACATAAGAGCAAGTACGTGCGACCAAGTCATGTCCATTTTTTTAATCTTAAACATTCTTCTTCAAAATCCAACTATCAGCTCGGTAAGCTCTCACCAGAGTGGCTTTTCTTGCTTACCACAAACTCATTCCACCTTCAACCATCACTCACAAATTCACATATTCAGCAATTCGTTTCGTTGATCATCTATTAAGACCCCGGCTTCCTGGAAAGCTTTTTCGCTTCCATGGAAGCCTCCGTTGTCCAATCACAACGAAACATCTCTCTTACTCTCACATTCAAGAATTTCATCCAATTGTTGGATGTCTTTCCAAAACTCGCCGAATCAAATGGCCGAGTTCAGATTCCCCTCAAAAATAATTTCTTTTCCTTCGAGAAAAATTAAAATAAAAGGCACGACTGGGTCGCACGTACTTGCTCTTATGTGCTAATCCTTTTTAAGTGCAGGCGTCTTTTTGACAAAGATTTTATTTTAATATTTTTTGTATGACGTGCAACTTCCTTAGAATCGTTTTGGGGTGAAGCTCGAACGAACATGCGTCACGACAAAGGGATAAACACATAAATATATAGGATTGTTAGCTTTTGCAGTTTTTTAGTGTAGTATTATCTTTCCACTTGCTGCTTACTGTTTATAATATAATTTGCTAATAGAAAGATACAAAGGACTTTTTCAGTTAAATTTTCATTTTGGTATGGAAAAATTTGAACAACTGGCATAAAGATTCGTCGGAATCAGCAGTATGGCAATAATGCTAGGTAAAGGGACCTTTATACGTCCCAATATGGGACCAATGGAATTTATAAAGGATTTAGGTACCTATAATAAGGTTGGAAGGAAGGTAGGTACTAAAATTAAGATACGTGTTCCAACTACTGTTAAGCCAGTAGGTATAGAGACAATATTAAAAGTTAACACAGTGTTTTGTTTATTTATAGGAAGGTGTAAACTTTTGTTTTCTCGATTGAAATTTTTGCATTCAGAAGTAATCGAATAGTTTTTTTTATTTGTTAGTTGTTTTTGTGTGTTTATCAAAGGCTGCCTTATTTATTCTGTGCTTTTATGATGATGAAAAATACTTTAAAATACGTAAGTATGTATGTAATGTAGTTGTCACTTTCTTTTATTTGACTAATGGCTTGGCCAGGGCTTAGCCGAGCAATATGAAATAAAATGTTGGGGAAAAAAATTTATGAATTCAAAAAAACACTACTCATAACGTTTTTTTGAAAAAATGTTGTAAGCCATCTTATTTCTTTTGCTGTTTTCTATTTTATGAATTTTTCATTTCAAAATCGTTCGACCAGTTTTTTCAAAAAAATGTTTTTTTTGAAAAACTTTTCGAAAACATATTTTAAAATTTTTTTTAGTATGTCAATTTTAAGAAATCTATAGTTTATACTAGGAGAAAAATTAAAAAAAAAATCTATAGATCCGTTTTCAAAATATTCAAAAAACAAAATATTTTTTTAAAAAAATTATTAAAATTAAAAAAAAATGTTTTTGAAAATTTTGATAAGCAATATTATTTAAATCATAAAACACTACATATTTTTAAAATTTCATCAAAATCCGTCAATTAGTTAACGAGAAAGTCTGATTTTAAAAAACCGGTCATATGGGAGGTACCGTTATAAAACTTTTTCTGAAAAATCCATTAAAATTTAAAGATAGATTTTGCAAAGAAAACAACATTCTGAAAGTTAAATCAAAATCGTAGGAGCCGTTTTCGAGAAAAATAAGATTTTACATAACGATTATATGACAGGTACTAACTACTACTAAACAAATGATAGCCAATACCAACAACAAAATTTTCAAAAATGTTCATTAAAATCGATGGAACGATGGAAAAATAAGCTGATCCTAAACGATCATATGGCAGGTACCGTAAGTTTTAGGCCTAAAAATAAAATTTCAATTTCCCCTCTCGGTAATGCCAAAAGAATCACACACCCACACACCTGGCGTTTAGGTTGCAGCTCGTTATACATACTAACAGACAGACAGACAGACATTTTTTTGTCGATCACTTTTTTAGCCTTCACTATGATCGTAATGTCATGTTTCATTGTTATCTCAATTTGTTTTATATTCATGCATCCTAAACTTGCCTCTTAGTCCCTATAAACGCAAGTAAAATTAAATAAGTTGTTTGAACAACTAATCCGGAAAAAATCACCGTGAACACCGTAATGATCATCATCATCTACATTATCATCCTCATTATCATCATTATCTTCATAATTGTCATCATTATTGTCATCATCAATTCCATCATTGCCATCATTATCGTTATCATCATCATAATAATCATCCATCATCTGAGGTGTATAATGAGTTTTCCCAGAAATCTTTGTCGAAACCCATAATTTTTTTTATGGAGAAATTTATGAAAGAAAAGTTTTCTTTTTAACTGTTTATTTTTGGAAGTTGTTAGCTAATAAACATTTAAATTTGGATTAGGTTACTGCTTTAATCCAACGAATGCAAAGCCAATTATTCTCCAAAAACCCATTTTTTTTTAAATTCGAATCACATCAAGTGAAACTATTAAACTTGTTGAAGAGGAACATTGCTCTTTGATAACCAAAAGCAAGAAGCATAAATCAACATTTCCGCAATGTAACGAAGCAAACCGAAAATCATGCGCTCGAATGGTTCGACACAACTGGAACATTGTAACTTTAATGTTCGCCATTTCTTGTCTATTCCATCCTAAATAATCCCGCCTGGGTCAACAATTTTCAATATTTTCAAATTCACATCATCCAGCTATGTTCGAGTACACTTGCTTCCATACTATACCTATATGGATGTACATTCTGTGTAAACATCTATTGATTGAGCTGGACAATAAAATCCACCCCTTCGGGCAATACAATAATGAATCCATTTCTGTATGGTCTTGCTTTGGAAGAGCTAGGAGCGAATAAAAACTTCGTATTGCACAAATGAGATTGCCAGGGAGCAGCGTGAGCAAGGACCTCTTAAAACAATGGGTTCACAACATCAAAGCTCCTCCGCACTGTCATTGTGACTTTAATACTACTGAATTGTCAGACATCCTGGCGGTGGCATGCATTGTCAAACGAAAGGGTATAGAAATGCTACTGTTGCTGTTGTTAACTCACTCCGGAATTCAGTGCCACAACATAGCATTCCCAACGCATGGCTATACTGTCGTTCACAATGAAATATAATCTCGAATTTCCCGCAATACATTTATTCAATGTATCCTTGGCTGGGGCTCTGTCAAGGATGTTTATGCGAATTGTGTTGTTTAGGTATGGTAGTACGAAACAAAAACAATCTATATTGTGATCTTGCATTAACTAGAACAGCAGCAGTAAAACCACATCCTAGTTTTTGGCATCAAAACTAACAGACCGACAAATAATCACACACGAGGATGTCTGAGGATACGTTTGTTTGGGAGGAAAATGCAGCCAGAAATGCGAATTTACTCGCGATTAATCAGCGTCCCATTATTTATGCTCATTTTCTAAACAATGCCACGACGACGAGGATATTTGCGAGTGAAAACAATGGAAAACTTTAATTTTATACTGAAGGCGAATGTTTGCAAAATTTTCTTACTATAGTTCCTTAAGGTTGGAGTTGTGAATAGGTTAGGTATTATACAGTGGGGGTTACAAGGCCGGAAAATAAGATTTTTACTTTAAATTGTTCCTTGTTTACAAAACTTCAATGACATTGATGCAGGAGACAGGACAGAACCGAAGAAAGGGAGAAAACACATAACACATAACATAGCAGTTGGTTTTCGGACGGTCCTCCATCCTACTACTAAACACGCGCAACGATGCTTGATTTCGTTGATCTCACGGGAAGCGAAGCAGTTTTTTTTTAATGATTTTTATTCAATTAATTTTATAACTACTTAAATCTAGACAAAAAATCTTAAAAACTAGTTAAATCTATTAATTTAATTACTGGCCCTAATAAGCGGGCGCTATAAGTTATTCTATATTTTATTTTAATTGCCTTTCGGCCTAAAATAACTTAAAATTATGTCGAGAGAAAGGGGTTTTATTTGTAACCGGAAAATTAAAAAAACACTGAGTACCAATATTAGGGGAAGCGATACTGTTAACTTAAAGATTACCAAAATACACATATCGTTATACCCAAATCCACTGGCCCAGATAGTATCTTCATCTTTGTCTTACTGTCAACCAATTGCACTTGAGTCCCTTCTTTCTAAAATCACACACATCCTGATAAGCTTATAGTTCGGGTAGTATGAACACCTACCTACCTCATCGAGTCAATGGAAAATTTTGACATAAATAAATGGCAAATAAAATAAAATTTACAAAACCGCTCGTTAGACAGTCTTTTTCTAGTCCCTTTGGCGGTAAAATGGTAATTATTAACTAAACTAATCTTATGCTACGCAAAAACTTAAAAACCAGCTTAAATATCAACTTAACTAACTTACTGGCCATATGCGGGCGCTCTAAGTTATTCATTAACTTAACTACTTAACTTAGTGCCTTTCGGATTTATCTCGGGAAACAAACTCGGGTCACTAGAATTAACGGCTCTAATTCTGTTTTTGTTATCTAGGTATGAGTTAATAGAAAATCTGTAATTTTGTTTAATGAGCGGGTTGGCATATTTGATTGGCGACTTCAGTGTCAGTGGGATTGTCTTGTCCATCGTTTGTTTCATAAGTCCGTCCATCTGAAGCAGGTATCAATCGATCTTTACGTTCAATAGATTCCTGTCGTTTGGAGGCCAAATGTAGTTCAGATGGAGTTCTCTTGTCAAGGTTTTGGAGAAACGTCGCCAGCGTGCCTTACTAAAATTGTAAGATTGTGCTGTCAGAAATTCATACAAAACCACAAACCCGTTTGGGAGCTGTATGACGGCGGCGGTATATTGATGCAGTGTATATCGGAAAAAGCAAGGAACTCATGCAACTCCGTTTTTGAAAGAACTAAATTTTTGCTTGACCAAAAATTACGGCGAAAAGGCAGTACAAATTTTGGTCATTTTTAAAAAATTGTAAGAAACATCTTCAACATCTTCGGTTCCAACGCTCATCGCTAATGACAAACCTATTGTTTACTCTTCAGACAAGGTAAACTTGCTCGCAGCCAATTTAACTGCTAGCTCTACGCTTCCTTACATCAACGTTGCCCGTCCTGTACTTGAGAATGTAAATTTTTCCATGGGACAGATTTTTTCCGTACTCGTACAGTAGCAAGAGTTCTCAAGATCTCGATATATACAAATCCTCTAGCCCGGATGGTATACCCCCCATTCTTCTGAAGAGTTGTTCTTCCACACTGACAAAGCTACTGCGTATGCTTTTCCATCGCTCCTACTTTTCTGGAATCTTTCCTAGAAGATGGAAAACAGCATTTGTCCAGCCTTCCCTAAAAAAAGTGACCCACCTTCCCCCTCCTCTTACCGACCCTTAGTACTAACATCCCTTCTTTCTAAGGACATGGAAACACTGATTAACCGCCAGCTTAAGGAATATCTCGAAAGCTTCTCAATGACCATTAGTATGGCTTCCGCAGCAACCGTTCCACTGGTGATCTGATACATATCTCACCGAACAGTGGAACAAATCTTTACATCGCTTTAGTGAAGGGAAGATTATTACTCTTGATATCTCCAAGGCAAGAGATTGGCATGAAGCTCTCTTATCGAAAATGCGTGCTTTTGGGATCGATGATACTCTTGTTCGTTGGATTAGAAGCTATCTTCTGGACCGTTCAATACAAGTTGTATTGGACGGATTCAAGTCTGATTCCCACAAAATAAATGCTGTCTCCGAATCTTTTCCTCATTTTTTAAATGATCTTCTGTCTATTACTTTTAATCCATTGAATTGTTTTGCTGACGACTCTATCCTCGTTTAATATCGGTTTATACAGCATTACAAGATAATAATAATAATACAACTTAAACTATGTGTCTGAAAGGCACAATGCCTTTTAGAATGCAACCAGATGTTGCACGACACTAGTTAGAAGAATTGGAGAGATAGAAAATATTTTTTTTCGGCGCAGTAGATCGAGAATCAGGCGACTATTTTCTCACTGAGAACACACGGACCGTTTAGCTTGTACTAGGAGTTAGAAAAATTGCTTCCCAAACTGAGAGCCGAACTAAGGATCTCTCGATTAACAAGCAAACATTTTATCTTATCTTAAATTTCTGACACACGACCATTCAATCCACTCCTGGAGAGTTATATTTTTAGCAGATTCATGCATCAGATATTTGAACTTAATACCTATTTAAAAATACAAGAATCATTCACCAAGGAACTTTAAACAACGAGATATAAGGCTTGAATGAAACATGCATTTTCTTACTCGCGACCCTTCAACCCACTCCTGTAGGCGCAGTTATTCTTTCACGAAATCTGTCATATATGGACCAGTTAGCTGGATTTGATACCTATCTAACAGTGTATGAATCTTTAACCTAGCACATCTAAATAACAAGATAAAGGTGCATATCTCAGTTAATTCGCATAAATCTTGTTCAAAATGATGCATATCGCAGATTTAAACATCTGCTAGAACACTGGTAGCATTTTGTTTTTTTTTTTTATAATTCTGAAATCGGTTTTCTATACTGAAAGTAATCCTTATGGTCAAAACAGATGTGCAACAGTTTCCCATGAAGCCAAAATAAATTCTTATGAGGGAACCCCATCCATGGGTCTGCATGCAGCCCGCTCTGCGCGACGTCTCTATTCCTAAAATGGATGCCTAGTTTCATTGCAGCCAGAAACAACAAACGAAAAAATGGGCACGACTGCGTCGCACGTACTTGCTTTTATGTGCATAATTACATTGGAAGGCAAGATCTTGGACAAAAACAAATAACATTTACTTTGAAAGTTACACAGTTTGAACTTATAAAACTTATCAAAACCACAATACTTAACGGTTTTTAGTAAAAATGGTACGCCACCATACGTCTTAAATAACAAAGAATTTATGAAAAAAATATTGCGAAAATTGTAGGACGGATTTTGACAAAGTCCTGTTATTTATTTTTAGTTTTTTTGAAAAAAAAATATTTTTAAATTTTGGTATGCAGTTATTTTAGAGTTTATTAATATACATGTGAAAATAAAATTAAAAAAATTTTTTTTTGATTAGTTTTGAAAATATTGATTTTTGAAAAAAAAAAATTTAAATTAATTTTGATTAGAAAAAAAGTTATTAAACATTTTGATATGCAGAATTAATTTGGCTACCTAGATCTTCTCAAATATAAAATTTGACAGAAATCCAAAGAGTCGTTACCGAGAAAGCCCAAAATTAAAAAAAAACCGTTATATGAAAGGTACCGTTAATAGACTTTTCCCGTAAATTTGGTTCTAATCAGATGATAGCCAATAACAACAAAAAAAACACAGAAATTTTTACCAAAATCGTTGGAGCCGTTTTCTAGAAAAATAAGCTTTTCCTAAACGTTCATATGGCAGGTTCCGTTATTTTAGGCCTAAAAATAAAATTTCAATTTCCCCTCTGGGGACTGCCAAAATAATCACACACACCAAATTTTAAGATAATCGCTTAATCCGTTTAGGCTGCAGCTCGTTATACACACTGACCGACAGACAGACAGACTGACAGACAGACAGACATTTTTTCTCGATCACTTTTTTAGACTTCTCTATGATCGTTATGTCATGTTTTATTGTTATCTCAATTTTTTTTATATTCACGAATCCTAAACTTGCCTTATAGTCCCTATAATCGTAAGTAACGGGTGATTTTTTTGAGGTTAGGATTTTCATGCATTAGTATTTGAGAGATCACGCGGGATTTCAGACATGGTGTCAAAGAAAAAGATGCTCAGTATGCTTTGACATTTCATCATGAATAGACTTACTAACGAGCAACGCTTGCAAATCATTGAATTTTATTACCAAAATCAGTGTTCAGTTCATTCACCGTAACGTTGCGTCCAACAGCATCTTTGAAAAAATACGGTCCAATGATTCCACCAGCGTACAAACTACACCAAACAGTGCATTTTTCGGGATGCATGGGCAGTTCTTGAACGGCTTCTGGTTGCTCTTCACTCCAAATGCGGCAATTTTGCTTATTTACGTAGCCATTCAACCAGAAATGAGCCTCATCGCTGTCGATAAAAAAGCGGATTTTCTGCCAACTTTTCTAGGGCCCATTCACTGAAAATTCGACGTTGTGGCAGATCGTTCGGCTTCAGTTCTTGCACGAGCTGTATTTTATACGGTTTTACACCAAGATCTTTGCGTAAAATCTTCCATGTGGTCGAATAACACAAACCCAATTGCTGCGAACGGCGACGAATCGACATTTCACGGTCTTCAGCAACACTCTCAGAAACAGACGCAATATTCTCTTCTGTACGCACTGTACGCATTCGTGTGGTTGGTTTAATGTCCAATAAAGTAAACTGAGTGCGAAACTTGGTCACAATCGCATTAATTGTTTGCTCACTTGGTCGATTATGTAGACCATAAATCGGACGTAAAGCGCGAAACACATTTCGAACCGAACACTGATTTTGGTAATAAAATTCAATGATTTGCAAGCGTTGCTCGTTAGTAAGTCTATTCATGATGAAATGTCAAAGCATACTGAGCATCTTTCTCTTTGACACCATGTCTGAAATCCCGCGTGATCTGTCAAAAGTCAAATACTAATGCATGAAAATCCTAACCTCAAAAAAATCACCCGTTATTTAGGGATATTTTTTTTTCTTCAATGTCACTTATTTTTGGAACTTATCAAAATAGTCCAGGGGTAACGCTGCACTTTGCAATTAATACACCAATACTTAAATTCCAAAAAGTATGCACATCTGTTTTAGGGACAGCGCTGCATGCAGGCAGCATCTCTGCACATCTGTTTTCGGCTTTAAAAGATAAGAGTTTTTTTTGCTGATTTGTTTTTCGAGCCAAAGCGTTGCGGCGGAGAGTGGTCGGAAAAGGGGAGTGTCTCATTTTTTTGAGGACTTCCTGAAGTTCCGTCTACCAATGATACACAGAAATACAAGGTATGCTAAGTAGACTCATACAAATCGCCATCTTGACGTCACAATCGTCTTTTATTTCATTTATTAAGTGAATATATTTTTTTTACGGTTTAATCGATTTTTTTATGACTATAAGAATAATAAACATAAAAAACAATAAAAAATCCGCAAATTAATACATTTATTTACACTCTCTAAGAACAAAAATCAGAAGAATGTGACGTCACACGCATAATCAGCCAAAGTGAGCATACCGTCTATTTCTGTGTATCATGCGTCTACCCAGCAGTCAGTCGACTTCAAGAAAGAACATCGTGCGTTTGCCTGTGGGGCTTACTTTCCCAGCAGTCGTTCCATAACGCACTGATACGGTGAATTCAGCTCGCTATAGAGAGATGATTGAATAATTTTTCAACTCAAAACATTGTATATACTGTGATGTGGCAACAAGTTTAGATATTCGGAGGATACATTTTGTAAATTAACGCCACCTGTTGGATTCATTGTGTACAACAACCAACATTCATTGTGTACAACGACCATGCGCCTAAAAGTATGCTACATATTTGCAACATGTTTTAACTGAGTACTAAATCGAACTTGAAGTACTAATTCGAGACTCGAATTAGTACCGACAGCTTAGATTGTGCCAGAACCAGACAGAAGCTTCCAGAAGCTTGTAAACTTGTATAAATACAAGAGTAGATTGCATTGAAAGTTCAGTTTATTTTCGAAAGTGGAATTGTTAACAACTGGAAGTATTAGTAAAAAGTGATTGAATTGAGATTAAATAAAAAGTGTTGAATTATAAAAACGTATTTGAATTGTGAATAAGTGAAATAAGTTAAATTGGTGTTATTTAAACTGAAAGACGTTGTGTTTTATAAAATAAAGAGATTTGTTTTATTATTGTGGAATTTTGATTGAGTTTTATTGGTCGAAACCCAGGCGAAAATATCACATTGGTGTCAGAAATTGGGGATAAAACTCAGTAAAGTGCTAGAAAATTCCATAGTGACATTTTCTAAAACAGTTTCGGTGACTCATTTAATTGTGAAAGTGGAATTTTCCAGAAACTATTGAACTGATTGTGCTATAAAACTGTGAATAGCGAGTATTTTTGTTAAAAATAGTGTTGGAAAAAGATCTTTCTAGAAGAGACATTAAAATAAAACTGACTGTGTTGCGAAAAAAGTGTTTCAGTTACATAAAATGGGTCGCAAATTAGAACAATTGACAACAGCTGAGTTGAAAGAAGAATTAGGAAAACGAAATCTTCAGACTTCGGGGCTGAAAAAGGAACTATTGCTCCGACTTCAGAATGCTATCACTCAGGATGGTGGGGACCCGGATACCATGCTGTTCGATGTTGAAGAACAAGGGAGAGAATGCACAGTAAGTACAGCCGATGAAATGCCTGCTTTCATGAAGTTGCTTCTGTCGAAATTCGATGCTCTGGAAAGTTCCTCGAAAGAACAAAAGAATTCGTCAGAAATGCTGCAGAAGCAACTAAGCGAACAGCAGAACGTTCTCGAGAGCAAATTTGATGGTCTCGAAAACAAACTTGATGCACAGAATGTTCTCTTTGACAAAAGACTTCAAACAATCGATCAGAAATTCGAAGCCAAAATAGAAAACTTGGAAGAAAAGTTCGGAAGTGTAGAGCAACAGTACGAACATCTGGCTAAGGAGTTTGATTCTTTGAAGAAGCAGAAGGTTCAGGAATATTCGAGCGACGGTCCACGAAGAAAGGAAATGCAGCCCCCTGTCTTCGATGGTCAAACATCATGGCCAATTTATAAGAGGCAGTTCGAAGCTGCCGCCCTGACGAACAACTGGGACAACGAAGACAAATCAATTGCTCTTACGCTTGCGCTCAGAGGAACAGCTGCCGAATTGCTGCAGACCATTCCTGAAGACAAACATCATGATTATGATGCCATGGTCAAGGCAATCGAGATGAGGTTTGGCGACGACCACATGCAGCAAGTTTACCGAGTCCAGTTGCGCCGAAGGGTCCAGACAAGAGGTGAAACGCTACAACAATTGCAAGCTGACATCGAGCGCTTGGCCAATTTGTCTTATCCCAATACCAGCAGGGAAATCATAAACGAACTGGCAACCGATGCGTTCACTAATGCCATTGCAGATGGAAAACTACAAATGGCTGTGAGAATGGCAGGTAAGAAAACGCTCGCTGAGGCTTTAGCATTTGCCCTGACAATGGAAGCAGCAGACCAAGCTTCGCAAGGTAGCCATCGCGTCAGGGAAATGGCTACGCTAGAGTGCTCATGTCAACGTGTCGACATTGAAAGACAAAACCCGAACACAGCTCGAGGTCAAATGAGATGCTGGAATTGCAACAAGCTAGGACACCTACAGCGACAATGCAGATCTCCACAGGTAAGCTGCCCACATAGCGCGAGAAAAAGGCCTACTGACAGGGATATCGCTTACCCTACCGGGCATGATTTGGGGATACATCAGTGTGGAAAGCGCGTAAGAACCAACTTTGCAGAGCAGAAGTCGGTTGATGGAATGAATGCCCCCAGGACCATTATCCAAGTTGGGCAAACGAAACGCTGCAACCAGAGTTTGACAGTGGAGACCGTCATCGCCAACAGAAAATGTGTGGCCACTATCGATACGGGTGCCACGGCCTCCATAATTAGAAGAGGCCTTGTCCAGACGTCCTGGCTACACAACACCAGCTGGAACAGTCTGAAGGCAGCTACTGGAGAAGTAGCACAAGTATACGGATAGGTACTTCTGAAGATAAAACTGGCAGGGCTGACCTTCGCACATGCATTCTTGGTAGCTGACATATGCGACGACTGCATACTAGGTGTGGATTTTATGAAGGCACATGAAGTAGTACTAGACTTTCGAAGGCAGGTGTTAAGGTATTCAATCGTCGAGATTCCAATGGTGTACGGAAACGAGAATGCTGTAAATCTTCGGACGATCATAAGCAGTGATGAAATTCTCCGGCCATCTTCAGAAAGAGCTCATCCTAGGTGTTTGAACGGTAAGAAAGACGAAAGTATTTCTGTTCAGAGACTAAGGGCTGAACCTGTAAAGGGTTGGACTGCGGAAGAACTTCGTAATGCATAAAAGGAAGATCCTGACATCGAGCCCATTCTTGTATGGAAGGAATCTATGGATAAGCCGAATGCAAGAGACATCTCCGACAGAAGTCCTACCTTAAAGGCATACTGGGCGCAGTGGGACTCTCTCCATGTAAAATATGGTGTTTTGTGGAGAAAATGGGAAATGCCGAATGGAAGATCCTTTAAGATGCAGCTTGTGGTGCCACGGTCGAAAGTGCAGGAGATTTTAAGGGAAATGCACGATGAAGAATCCGGCGGGCACTTAGGAATCAACAAGACACGGAAAAAGGTACGGGTACGTTTTTATTGGTTAACTGTAAGAAAAGATGTCGAGAGATGGTGTCGAAAGTGCACCACGTTCAAAGCTGGTAGAGGACCCAAAGTCAAGGCAAGCGCTAAGATGCACCAGAACACAGTGAGCGCCCCGATTAAAAGGATCAACGACACACACCAAAGAACCCAAAGCAATATAAACATTGCGAGAGACCGCCTGAGGACCAGATACGATGCGCGAGCAACAGCACCTGAATTCAATGAGGGAGATCTGGTATGGCTTTACAACCCACATCGCAGAAAAGGAGAATCGCCCAAGCTTCAGCAGGACTGGGAAGGTCCCTACCAAGTAGTTACGCGCATTAATGACGTCGTTTTCCGAATCCAACGAGGACCAAGAGCAAAAATGAAAATTGTCCATTTGGATCGACTGCATCGTTACCATGGAAACAATGATGATGTGCTTGTTCGGGACGAACAAAACTAAGAGGGGGACAATGTGATGTGGCAACAAGTTTAGATATTCGGAGGATACATTTTGTAAATTAACGCCACCTGTTGGATTCATTGTGTACAACAACCAACATTCATTGTCTACAACGACCATGCGCCTAAAAGTATGCTACATATTTGCAACATGTTTTTAACAGAGTACTAAATCGAACTTGAAGTACTAATTCGAGACTCGAATTAGTACCGAAAGCTTAGATTGTGCCAGAACCAGACAGAAGCTTCCAAAAGCTTGTAAACTTGTATAAATACAAGAGTAGATTGCATTGAGAATTCAGTTTATTTTCGAAAGTGGAATTGTTAACAACTGGAAGCTAGTAAAAAGTGATTGAATTGATATTAAATAAAAAGTGTATTAAAACGTATTTGAATTGTGAATAAGTTAAACTTGGTGTTATTTAAACTGAAAGACGTTGTGTTTCATAAAATAAAGAAATTTGTTGTATTATATTGGGAACCAGATACGATGCGCGAGCAACAGCACCTGAATTCAATGAGGGAGATCTGGTATGGCTTTACAACCCACATCGCAGAAAAGGAGAATCGCCCAAGCTTCAGCAGGACTGGGAAGGTCCCTACCAAGTAGTTACGCGCATTAATGACGTCGTTTTCCGAATCCAACGAGGACCAAGAGCAAAAATGAAAATTGTCCATTTGGATCGACTGCATCGTTACCATGGAAACAATGATGATGTGCTTGTTCGGGACGAACAAAACTAAGAGGGGGACAATGTGATGTGGCAACAAGTTTAGATATTCGGAGGATACATTTTGTAAATTAACGCCACCTGTTGGATTCATTGTGTACAACAACCAACATTCATTGTGTACAACGACCATGCGCCTAAAAGTATGCTACATATTTGCAACATGTTTTTAACAGAGTACTAAATCGAACTTGAAGTACTACTTCGAGACTCGAATTAGTACCGAAAGCTTAGATTGTGCCAGAACCAGACAGAAGCTTCCAGAAGCTTGTAAACTTGTATAAATACAAGAGTAGATTGCATTGAGAGTTCAGTTTATTTTCGAAAGTGGAATTGTTAACAACTGGAAGTATTAGTAAAAAGTGATTGAATTGAGATTAAATAAAAAGTGTTGAATTATAAAAACGTATTTGAATTGTGAATAAGTGAAATAAGTTAAATTTGTGTTATTTAAACTGAAAGACGTTGTGTTTTATAAACATTTTTTATAACATTTCCCGATATTTTACCAGTATTTCATACGGTTTTGCTATTGGTTTTTATTCTGTATCCACACCAATTGGCAATTTCAGCGCGCCTCATTGCGACTTGAGTCAGAACTAAATAATTATGCTCCATGATAGTACTATAGAGAATGTATTGTGACGTTTTGGTCTGGGGTTCGACAAATAAAACTTAATCAAAATTCCAATATAATACAACAAATTTCTTTATTTTATGAAACACAACGTCTTTCAGTTTAAATAACACCAAGTTTAACTTATTCACAATTCAAATACGTTTTAATACACTTTTTATTTAATATCAATTCAATCACTTTTTACTAGCTTCCAGTTGTTAAGAATTTCACTTTCAAAAATAAACTGAACTCTCAATGCCATCTACTCTTGTATTTATACAAATTTACAAGCTTCTGGAAGCTTCCGTCTGGTTCGAGTCTCGAATTAGTACTTCAAGTTCGATTTAGTACTCTGTCAAAACATATTGCAAATATGTAGCATACTTCTAGGGACATGGTTGTTGTACATAATAAATGGTGGTAGTTGTACACAAGGCCCATGTCCACCCCGGACTGAAGCGCCAGCTAAGAAGAAGTTGTACACAATGACCACAGATGTCGTTAATTTACAAACAAAATATATCCTCCGAGTATCTAAATATTTTGTTGCCACATCACAGTATATACAATGCCCAAAACTCGATAAACGTGACCGTGGTAGATGTGTAGTTTCAGAAAGATGGAGCCACGGCCCATACACCACAAACATCGATGGATATTTTGAGAGAACATTTCCCCGATCGTCTAATCTCCTCCAGGGGCGACCTTCCATTGGTGCCGGCTGACATGATTTGGCTCCGTGCATTTTTTTATGGGGTTACCTTAAATCTGTAGTTTATACCAATCGCCTCGGCCCCTAAATGACGCTAACATACCATCGATATGCTTCAAAAAGTTCGGCTGAGCTTCGAAACGCGGGTAGCTCATCGAAAATGGAAGCCATCACTTCTTGTCCGGCATCATTTTTAGAACTGTGTAAATGAAAATTCAGATCGTGTTTGACAGGAATAAAAAAGTTGTGTAATGGTATTAAAATATGTGACGATCGATCTTCACGTCACGTAAATGATTTAAGTTCTCTCGATATTTTGTTCTGATTCCAGTTGCTTAGAGAGAGGTGTGTCCCAGTCGAAACCACATATTCACAGACTGGTCCCAAAAAACCAAGACGGTGTATAACTGAGCTATGTCAGATAGATCAGTTCGCTTGCTGATCCTTTCGGTTTTGTTGGGTTGAATTCGCACCACAAATGTGTCTGATGTTGGAATCCACCCTTGACCAAGAGTTTTGATTTGTATTGTATTATCTATATCGAGATGAAGTTGTAGCGCAACGTCATCATTCGGAATGTTTTTCAACAGTCCTTGATCATTTGCACACCATTTCCGTAATGTAAACCCACCGGTTTTTAACAAGGCATTTATTTGATCTTGCATTTCAATGCTTTGAGCTCAGCTATTAGATCCTGTCATAGCATCGTCAATGTAGAAATTCGTCTATAAGGCCTCTGCACCAAGGGGATATTTCCTTGTAGACATTTTGTGGCCAATTACGGTGCTGAGGTGGTGCCGTGTTGAGTTGGTACACTTGTAATTCTTCTAACGGTTGGTTTCGCCACAAAATTAATTGAAACTGCCGATTCTGTTGGTCGACGAGTATCTGTCGATACATTTTTTCGATGTCGGCAATAAACACGTATCGATGAAGCCGAAAACGAAGAAGGGTTGTGTTGTGAAAAGTTCATCCTGAATGGTCGACCCAGTTGACAGTAAATCGTTGGCTGTAATTTTTGCAGAAGCATCGAAGACCACTCGCAACTTTATTGTCGTGCTATCCGGTTTGAGAACGCAATGATGGGGTAGGAAATATTGGGTTCCATGAATTTGATTAATGTCAATCTTTTCTATGTGTAAGAGAAATTGGTAAGTGTATTAAAAGTTTGGATAAAAAGAGAAAGAATATTATGATAACAAGAAGAGAACTACACTAATTTCCTTTTCCTCATTCCTTTTTGAGTTCTTTAAATGCATGTCTCCTCTTCTTTTTTGTGTGTCTGAAGGAGTTAGTTGATGCCAGAACTTTAACGTTATCAGTGCCTTCGTTTTTTTTTAAAGTTTCTTTATTCGTTCTAAAAGCATAAAAAAAAAACATTAAATTAATGAATAACAAATCAAGAACTACTGAGCTTTAAGTAGTGTTGTTTGCGTCCTTTGGTTTTGATTTAAGCTATAAAAATCGGTTTGTAAAGCGAAATAACGGGTTGTCTGTGGCGGTTGCTCATTCTCTGGTTCCACTTGAGGTTAGTTGTGTATCTGAGTCAGTTTCCCCAGTTAGGACGTTAACAGTCTGGTGGTGTGTGTGGCTACCGCCTGATGCCTAACTCAAGTTGTGTGTGTGAGAGATGAGTATTATCGTCGGTTCCTCTCGATCGCTTATACTAAACACTTACTAAGATAGATACAGAGTGCAAAATCGTGTGTACGTCGCTACGCCGGTTCCCCTTAACCGAGATGGCTAAGGAGTGTGTGGAGAGCTAACATGGTTCTGTTGTGGCATTCATTAGTTTTGTGCTCTTTTCTTTTAATTTTCTTATTCCGTATTATCCTTTATTTTTAAGCATGAGAATCCACTTATTTCTCTTTTACTTTGCTATGCAGCTCAAAGTGTTTTATTTCTTCTCTTTGCATTGTTGCCGATGGACGAAGATAAATAAAGTTTAAGTTACATAGTTTTGAGAACTGAATTTGTTACGAATAAAAAAAAAATATTTTGATTTACCTACGATGTGAAATTTTGTCTTTTATTACACATGTGGCTAAGCTGGTTGTATTCTGACATGAAGGTTGAATATTGTTCTTTCAAGCTGCTTTTTTAAGCCTTTTTTCCAGGGAGTAGAATTTTTGAAGAGCAAGACTCTTTGATGGTTGGGTGCTGCATGAATAGGGTAGGTACTGAAAGGCATCAAACAGGTGATGCACAGTTGCTGCAACTATCTCGTAGGCATCAATTGTACTTATTTTACCTCCCCGCGGTAACCACCGGGTACTGGTCTGTCCATCCGGACATTCCTGCTAAACTTGTAAGCTCGAGTGTTGAACACAGAAAAAATAGCAACACTATAATGCTCTGCTGTAATGACTGTTCTGATCGATTCGCAGAAGTCTTGCACGAGCCCCTCAGAAAGAGGACGTACGGCGGATGAGCCCAACCAATTGAACCAACGGTGACGTCAACAGTCAACGAATCAAACGCCCTAATGAGCTACTTCGACGTATTTGGAGGTGAGGTCATTGGGACAAATCAATGCAAGTCAGGGCATTGAAATAGAGATGGTGGCGGATGAACCCTTAATGGGCCAACGGCAGCGCTCATATCCTCGAAGTGGGTTACTGACTCCGGGTCTCCGGTTCCTTTTGTCTAAGGAATCCAACAAAGGACCTGGCCCTCCAGGTTGGGGGTTATGCGTGGGGTTAACAACCCTGCCATGGAAAAAAGAAAAAGTTGCGAAGCGACAAATAGTCTCGGAAAAAGACGGATTAACTTTTGACGACCCGGAAAAACGAATTAAGGACAACGACCTTCGGATCTGCACGTGGAATGTTAGAACTCTTAACTGATCACGTGCAGCCAAATAACTAGCGGAGGCCCTAGACTGCTACAAAGCAGAAATAACTGCCATCCAGGAAGTGCGATGGGTTGAGCCGGGCAAAAGGAGGATGAAAAACTGTGACGTGTACTACGGCGATTGTGCAAGAAGACCACAGGGTTTATTTGGGTGCGGATTCGTCATAAGCGGTAGATTTAGGCAAGAAGTCTTGAGCTTTTGACACGTAAATGAGCGACTTGTGAAAATCCGTATCAAGGCTAAATTCGCCAACATTAGCCTAATATGCGCCGATTCCCCCACAGAGGACAAAAATGACGCCACCAAGGATGACTTCTATGAGCTCTTCGACAAAACCTATTAGCAATGCCCTTAATACGACGTTAAGATCGTACTAGGCGATTTTAACGCCAAAATAGGTAAAGAGGAAATCTTCGGTAGGACTGTCGGAAAACATAGCCTAGACGACACAACGTCTGAAAACGGACTTAGGCTAATTGACTTCGCCGCGGCACATAACGTCACCATTGCAAGCACACGGTTTCCTCATCTCGATATACACAAAGGGACTTGGCGACACCCAGATCAAAGAACCATCAACCAGATTGATCACGTTGCGATCGATGCAAGACACGCCTCCAGTATCTTGTATGTTCGAACCTTCCGAGCAGCTAACATCGATTCGGATCACTACCTTGTTGCAGCAAAGGTAAGAATGCGAATAACCCGAACACCACAACAACGGAGTAATACTGTGAGGAAGTATGATGTCGGAAAGCTGCAATCGCAAGAAACCGCCAAAACCTATGCCGATCGAATATCCCGTAACCTCTCAAGAAATCCAGTACCGCCAGCATCAAGTGCCGAAGACCAGTGGCAACACTGCCAACAAGCCATCAGAGATGCCGCAACTGATGTGCTAGGTTTCACCAGACCACCACCACGAAACCTCTGGTTTGATGACGAATGCAGGCAGGCCCATGCAGCCAAACAAGAGGCATATAAAGCGACGCTGCAAAGAAAGACGAGAGCTGCTCGCGAGCTCTACGAGCAGAAAAGACGGGAAGAACACTGGCTTCTCCAAAAGAAAAAGAGAGAGCATGAGAAGCGCGCGATCGAAGATATTGAGAGATGCTACTCCAGGAACAACGTGCGGAAGTTTTACCAACAGGTAAAAAGAGCGTGCCAAGGAAAAAAAAACCCGCACAGAAGCCTGTAGAGATAGGAATGGAAAACTCGTAGTAGAGTCACAGTAGGTGCTGAGTATATGGAAGGACCATTTCTGCAGACTGTTAAACGGCGATGAAGACCAAAATCCCGCTGTCAGGCAGAATGAACCATTAAACATGGACGATGTCAGACAAAACTTCCGTCTACCTGACCAAAATGAAGTGAGGGTAAATATACAGAGCCATGTCAGGTTTTGGCATCCCCATAAGACTCGTCCAAATGTGCAGGATGACGATGGAGAACTCTCGTTGCTCCGTCAAGGTTGGTCCTGACCTCACAGAAGCTTTTGACGTCTAAAAAAGGATTCCGACAAGGTGATGCGCTATCGTGGGATTTCTTCAACTTTATACTTGAAAAAATTAGAAGAAACTCAAAGTTTGGCCCTATCTGCGTTAACGGGCTTTGGAGGAGAAGTTTCAACAAAGAACTATACGAGCTGTACAGCGACATTGACCTGGTCAAAAAAATACGCATATCACGTTTAAGATGGCTAGGTCATGTAGAGCGAATGGACAACAATGCTCCGGCTTGCAGGATCTTCGGTTCCATCCCAGAGGGTAGACGCAGTCAAGGAAGACATGGAGAGGCATGTTGGTTGAGGCCCAGGTTCGTCCCGAACTATAGCGCCCCCTAAGTAAGTAAGTAAGACTCTTTGATGCTCCCAATGCTTGTTTATCGGCTTTGAATGTAAGTTGGACAACACACCGTCCTTCTAGACTTCTGGTTGTACTTTCGGCGAAATATTTTTCGCATTTTAATTCTTCCTATGTAAAAGATTCTTTTGTTATCTGGACTTGCTTTACCTTCCAGAAGTTTTCAATGTATTCTTCAATTGAGATTCTACAAGTGGATATTTCCCTTCCAATTTAGCTCAAACTATCCATCTAAGATGCGTGTTTTGTAAAATTGGCAATCCTGTTCCTAGCTGAATCTTTCTTTACCGTGAGCAATTGATGGTACAGTTCTGCTCCAAGTAAGATGTCGATTTGACCAAGCTCGTTGAAGTGCGGATGTGCCAGTTTTAAGTCGGTTGGAATTACCCAGTAAACAATGTTAATTTTCCGAGTTGGTTGCCTGGAAGTAATTTTTCGTAGAACAAAAGCTTCCGAAATTAACTGTGAACTCAGATGTTCTAGAACTGAATTGAAGACTCTTGCTTGCTTGCTTGGTTCAAAGAATTTGCATTGTTTCAGTGAATTCAGGAATGTTCAGTTTTCTTGACAGATTTTCTGTTATGAAATTGAGCTGCGATCCCCAGTCAAGCAACGCTCGGCAGTTCATTATGTTTCCTTCAATGTTTTCAATGCTTTCTGAATGAATTCGTAGAAACCTTGAGCATGCAAATAGTTTGTGATTTTTGCTTTTGCAGTAGTGGCAGATTGGTTTGGTGGTATTGCCTCCTGCCATTGACGTGAAAGATCTTGCAGCGGTGATACAAAAATGTATTATTTCAGTTTTCACAGAGACTTCTCATTTTGTCAATTTATGATCTCGCTTAATGCGATTTTCGAACTCATTGTGATAAATTGGAGTCACAGTGTATATCAAAAAGTACTAAGTAAATGATAAATGCTGTAGCTTTTTTTCAAATTTTATTTATTTATTTTATTTTCATTAATCAATATTTATTAAATAAACATTCAAATAGGTCGTAAAAGTATTCAAAAAATAATTTAATACCTATACCTACCTAGTAAATAAATAAAAAATACCGGAAACTGCCGGAGAATCGATCCGTCCCATATCATTTGCCTTTGCTAACCCATCCAAAATAAGTCTAAAATTTGCGATGAAACATTTTTCAACATAGAAAACGTATTTATGAGTCAAATTTGATATTTGCTTGTCTTATCTATCATACAATAATCTGTTCGTATATAGAGACATACACGCAAAACCAACCAAATATTTCTTGTCATCAGCTAAAATTCAAATTCTGTGAAAGTCCATCACTACAACCCTACTAGTCCAGTCATTACGTCGGAAAAATGGCATACAAATGCAAGTGAACTGAAAAATCAGATTTTTGGATATGTTGTAGAGGGGGCTCAAAAAAGCTTAACTTGAAATTGTCCACCAAGATTTCCCTATGAGCTTTCGCTGCCATCTTGGAAAAGGAGCTAAATTTGTTTTTTTCCCAATAATTCGGCTCTACGTAATGATCTTCCAGGTAAGTTCGGATATTTTTGTAATTGGTTACCATTTATAACCACATGTTTTCTTACAGTCGAAGAATAAAAATGGACGTCATTAAGGGACTCCTTCAGAGCTTACTTCAATATAGACCAGAACGTCCCCAGCGGCTCTGGAGCAACGAGCAATGTCAAATGGGTACATTTTCGAGCTCTAAGTTTTTTGCCTCCTTATTTAAAGATTCCAGCAGAGTAAGTATTCTTAAAACTCTTAATTAAATCCAGGATAATAATTTAATTTGGTCTTCAGCGACTGCGGGAACTTTAGTGAAGTAGCCCCAACTGCAACTGAAAGGAGTCCCTTGATTGCAAGCCCGGCGGATGTTGCAGTAGATGTGGTGGATGTGGTAGAGGTTGTGGATGTGGTGGATGGTGTCGAAGAAAACACTCTTTCCCCGATTTCCACCATGAAGAAAAAAAAGCAGCAGAAGCGAAAGGTACCTGCTGATGAGCCGTTTGAAAGGGTGTTAAAAGCCATTGAAAATCAAAAAAGAAGGCCGATGGAAGCTTTTTTCGAAAGCATTGCCGAACAATGCGAGCATTTTAATGCAAGGCGCCAAGTGCGCTTCCAACAAAAAAATATTGGAAATCCTTGCGGAAGAGCTCGCAGAGGACTAAAAATACCTGATAGTTTTAATGTTATAGTTTTCATTTTATAAGTGCAAGTGAAATGATGCTGTGGATTATTTATTTTTGTTGTTTTTTTTTTATTGTTTTTATTGTTATGTTTAGTAGTTTTTTAAGTTTTACTAATGAATTTTATGAATTTTATGAAGTTTAACATAAATAAAAAACAAACGAAGAATCAATTAGTTAAAAAGTTTTTATCCCACTGATACTCGAGGTTCCCTTCGTTGACAAACCAGTCAGCGAAGTTGCTGCGGATATTGACAGCGTTGGACGCCGGTTGGTTTGCTCTAGTTTCGTGGTCCACTAAGTTGAAGGTTGAGCTATCGGTGGGTTGACTTGGTGTCAAAAGTAACTTTTCTTTAGTATATTTGAGAAAATTGTTTAAAATGCAGCAACATAAAATTAAGGGCTTAGCCAGTTGCATTTGAACTTCGAGTGGTTTTAATAATACCCTCCAAGTATGCGCAAAGATTCCAAAACCACTTTCTACCATTCGTCTTGCCCTGGAAAGTCTAGAAAAAAGTTGAAAGTTGTCTTTATTTATTAGTAATAAATAAATTAATGAATAATTTACCTGTAGTTATATATTCTCTGCTTGGGTGTCAAATGAGTTCCTGGATATGGGGTCATAAGGTCATATTTCAAACCAAATGCTTCGTCTCCGACAAGAACGTAGGGCATAGGAGTTACTGTATCGGGCAATGGCACATCAGCAGGCACGTATAGGTTTTGGGGATAGTTTAGCCAAGCTTTTCCAAAGTTGGAGGATGCAAACACGGTCGGGTCAGCGTTTGAACCATAGGCTCCTATGCTTACCATTACAAATTTGTACTCTGCATCCACAATGGCCATTAGCACAGTGGAAAAACATTTCTTGTAATTGAAATGAAGACTTCCAGATTTTCGCGGGGCAAACATGCGAACATGTTTCCCGTCAACAGCTCCAGGAGAGTTAGGAACATTCAGTGTTAAAGGAAAGAACTGGCAATCTTTTCCAAATCTTCTGGGCTTTTGTAAATTTTTATTGATAGCTCGGATGGTTTCAACATGCACTTCCTAACTGTGGTATTACCCATTAAAAATCGGAAGGATAAGTCTGCAAAACTTGCACCAGTTGCAAAAAATCTGAAAGAATACAAATTCAATAACTTGCAATAGAGATCGCTTCAATTTTCTTACCACAGGGTCAACACTAACTTTTCCTTGGCAGTAATAAAGTCAGGTCGATATAAGTTAAATTTTACTCTTATATCTTTGCGTATTTTCGATAAAATAAAATTGAAGTGGTATCGACCCATTCTAAAGTACTCAAAAAATTTAATTGGGTACCTTTCAAGCAAATGCATGAGGAAAAAGAACTCTCCTTGTTGTCTCCGGATGCGATATAAAGGATGCACTTGAAATTTTCGATTTTGTCGTCGATTTCTTTTTAAAACAAGCAAAGTAATTGCAAGGTTTATTAACGTTGTTTTTTTTCCACGCGTCATTTCACTTTAGGATTTTTAATATTAAACAAAATATACTTAAAACAAACTAATATTTCAACCAAAATAATAAAATCAAACTTCTTCTGTCTATTCTGTTTGACATTTTACGAAGCGAGTGCTTATCAAATGTCAAAAAGAAACATTCCATAGGCTGCTTGACAGCCTTCCAATTGACATGTTTTTTCTGTTCGCTATAAACGATCTTCAGAAAAAAATTCCTGTTTTTGATCGTTCCAACTTTTTCTGATGGTTTTCAATGATCGCTATAACTGGCCCCTTTCTCAGAAAAACAGGAAATTGAAAACGCTCATTGGGCATCAGAATAGGACACACAACCTACACATACCCTTGTTGTGCTTGTTTCCCTCACCAAACGGCATACCATTCCCAACCACAAATGCCTTAAATTTTCTTCATTTGAAGGAGGTATCTATTGTTTTTTTTTTTTAATCGAAATTACTCCATCTTTTGGTGAGTTTGTGAACTAAAAATGTGTATGATCTTCGAAAAACGTTATTTTGAACAAAATGTATAGGTTTATAAAATGTACTATATTTCAAAAACGTGTGACTTTTTTAAAACATTTTTTTTTCTCAAATCGTTGAAGAAAACATATTTTACATATTGCAAAAGTTATGTGGTATTTGTAATGTATTTAAATCAGAAAAAAAAAACATTAGAAAACAATAATCAAAAATACAAATTTTCAAGGCCGGATTATTCAAAAAAAAATTATATGAAAAATAAAAAATCTTCTCCAGACATTTTATAGATCTGTTCATTGCCTTTAAAACGAAATATATGGTTTACCTCGTTTAAGCCTCTATCTCACTTACACATAACTTCGGTAGATCGGTTTTGAGCATTTTTTTACGAAACAAGTCACGGAAATATTGAAATAAAAAGAAAACAAAATCGAAAATTAAAAAAAAGCTTTCAGGGGTTTCAAAGCCAAAATACCATTCTTGGATACGCAATTTAAATTTTTGTAATACATTTACTTCGGACTTCAAATAGATGCAATCCGTTTGTGCAATTTTTCGCTTTTTTCAAAAAAAAAAGGGCGGAGGCCTCTTAACAAAATAATTATACCAAAAGTAACCTAGAATGGAATAGCAAAGTAATACAGTGAAGCTGTTTATTAAATACATTAAAACATTCAGTGAAGCTGTATGATGGTTACATGATTAAAAAAAATATACAGTGCCAGCTGTATGTTGGTAGTTGGTTATGAATTTATACCCCCACTACTTTTTTTTATTACCTTCTAAAATCAGAAAGTTTTTTTGCCGTACCCTGAATTTAAATTTTTTTATGGAGCCATGTGTTTGTTTCCTGGGCTATAAGACAAGTAATGGGAACACATCAACAATTTTATTTGGAAAATGGAAACTTTATTTAAATAAATAATTGATTTTCAATTACAAACCAACAAAAAATCGGCCAACTTTGGTTTCCAAAATGCAAGTAAACACAAATTCACTAAAAGGGATGGCGCACCCTTACTCACACTTGCCATTGAATGCGTTCCTTTTTCAATGCAGTAATGTTTCCACTGCCACACAATTGCATTGCAAATTCTGTTTGCAAACAACAAATGCAAACACAGCCATCACTTGCCTGCCAGACTGTGTGCAAACAAAAACACCCCACGTATATACATTGTCCATCGCGTTAGGTTAGTAAATACCGTCATATCTGCGTATGTCTTCCAAATATTCCGTCCTTGTTGGGCAACCATAAAGATTTTCTGCTGAAAGGCAAAAGGAACAAGAAGTATTCTATTTCCAAGTAACTGTGACCAGGCTTGGTTCATATATATTCTAACAAAAATCTTCCACAATGTTCATTTACAATAGTCAAGTCATCCTGGAGAGTACAAAAAGTCACAAAAGTAAATCAACTCCCAATCCGAAGGATATGGATAAGTTGGTATGGGAACAGGATATGTCTGTCCACCCAAGGTGCTTAGATGATTGAGGAGCTTTGTGAGAAAACTCAAACACTCCAGTTGCACTCTGATCTCCCGGAGTGGTCCACCGCAATTCTGAATTCAGCTCAGAAGGCACAGTGGATTTCCTTCTTCTTAGAATACATTTCTAATGGATTCGAAGGAAACTCCTTTTGTTTTTTTTTTGTTTTTTTTTTAAACATGGCTCCTTGATGTCATCTCTGCTACATATAAGAAAGACTGCGACACTAACGTCACCGAAGATTCGAGCTACTCTGGGACATGCCAGATGCAAAGGCCATTCCATTCCATAGGGAAGCCGTCTACATTTGTGCGTCTTGAACTGTTTGCGAAAACAAATATTTACCATATCGTCCTGCGATTGTAAATCGAGTGGGAAAAGGTCCCGTAATTTATAGTTTGCATTTTCCCACATATATGTACGGTATGTGGTGAGAGTGTGATGTGATGCCAAAATGAAAGTATCCTGGTGAAAATAATTTGTAGAAAGCTTAGTCCTTCTCCTTATAGTGAAATGTTATTGTAGTTGTATGTTGGAATAAGAACTCATACATTGAGATTGGATTAGGAATAATGCACCATGGGTGGTAATATTTATTTTGAAATAATGCTTTGGCTCCTACTGTGTGTCTTGTTAGGGAAGCAGGACGTGCTTTAAGATGTGGGCAGGTGTTTAATTTGGGTTATATGCTATTTGGCAAACATCTGAAGGAAACTTAAGGCCTCAGGAAGTTATTATGAATTAATCAGGAGATCTAAATGGTTTATTGTTTTCTTCCTTAATTACCAAATAGATTTGTGTAAGGATCAAATAGGAATCTGGGATCCTAAGGTATTCTGGACATATGTTTTGAGTGGAAATCCTACGGATAAAGCTGCAAATTTTGTGGTGGTTATTATATCTAATGAAATTCTTTGAAGTAGTAAAACATAAACGAGACTTTTTGAAAGGATTTGTCCGTTGCCTGTATAGGAGGGCAATAAGATAGCAAATTCCGTCAGGATTACTATTTGCTAAACATAATGTTCAAACTTGAAATAAGGAACACTGCTCCGGTCGTGGGTTTTTAGAATATTTAACTATTGCAATATTTAACTTTATATATGGAAAACAGCTTATTTTTTAGTTTTTTCTACGAGTAAATCTACAGGGTTTTTTTTACAAGAAGAAGGAGATGAAATTATGATAGCACAATATTTGCCAAGTAAAAGGTGTTTTTTTTTAGACGTGTGGTTTTCATAAAGAAAAAAAAACGCACATTATTTAATGTTATTGTCAAAAATTTAGCTTAATTATAAAGATAAAGGTTTGCCATTATGTTTTAAAAATGATTTCGGGCAAGTGGCCGCGGCTGGCTTGAATAAACTCCAGCCGAAAGGCCAATTTTCGACCACTTTTGGCAGCAATTGGAGCCGTATTTCTGCAATAACACGCCGAATATCCTCTTTCAAGGCGTCAATCGTTTCGGGCTTATCTGCGTAGACAAACGACCTAACATAACCCCAAAAAATTAGTCCAGCGGTGTTAAATGGCACGCCACAGGGCCACAACCCACGACTTTCTTTCAATAAATTGATTGTTTAGTTGGCTGTATGGCATGTTGCGCTGTCTTGTTGTAACCAAAGGACGTCCACATCAACATCCTCCAATTCAGGCACGAAAAAGCCATTAATCTTGGCTCTATAGCGTTCCCCATTGACTGTAACATTACGGCCAGCTTCATTTTTTAAGACATATGGACCAATGATTCCCTCTGCCCATAGAGCACACCAAACAGTGACTTTTTGAGAATGTAACGGCGTCTCAACAATGGCCTGTGGATTATAATCACTCCAAATACGACAAATTTGTTTATTAACGTTTCCATTCAACCAAAAGTAAGCTTCATCGCTGAACAAAATTTTCTTGTGAAAATCGGGATCGGTGGCCATCTCGTTTTGGGCCCATTCACCGAACATGCGACGCGCTTAATGGTCGTTCGGCTTCAATTCTTGCACGAGATGGATTTTGTAACCCGCACACCAAATCCTTTAGCAAAATCTTCCATAAGTGGATGGGCACATCTCCAATTGTTGAGCTCGATGGCGGATGGACTCATTCGGGTGTTCTTCGATACTCTGCTCCACAGCAGCAATAGCGTCTTCGGGGCGCACTGTACGGCGTCTCTGAGGATAAGCATTATCCACTACAGTAAACGTGGTGCGTAGTGGTGTTGTAGTGCCCCGTGGCTTCGCGGGTAGTGTGTCTGACTGCTAAGCGAATGAGCCAGGGTTCGAATCCAGCTCATAGCCACCTTCTTTTCCGGGGTACTGCCTCTTGCGAGGAACTGACAAAATCTCCAAGAGTAAAATTTGTCTCGAAAAAGCCCATCTTATGTATTCTTGCAGATTAACAACACACACACTGGAATGGTTTAGAGTATGTCACTAGGCCTTGGCTTCTTAAATTAAAAAAAAACGTGATGCGAAACCGATCCATGGTTCGTCGAATTACCGACTCTGCTGCGCGATTATGACAAACGAATATTAGACGCAGCGCTCTAACCGAACCATTATTTTGGTAATAAATTTGCACGATTTGCAAACGTTGTTCAGGAGTAAGTAATTGTCTATGAAAAAAATTCACTTTATGTAAAAAACAGTTTTTATTCTGATGCATTTATATGATATACATATATATCAGCAGCCTAAACCGGTTAAGCGATTGCCTTCAAATTTGGTGTGTGTGATTCTTTTGGCATTCCTCAGAGGGTAAATTGAAATTTTATTTTTAGGGCTAAGAATAACGGTACTTGCCATACGACCGTTTAGGAAAATCTTATTTTTCTCGAAAAGGGCTTCAACGATTTTGATGAACATTTTTGAAAATATCCTTTGATAAGAACCACATATACGGAAAAAGTCTATTAACGGGATCTTTCACATAAGGTTTTTTTTAATTTTTTGATTTCTCGGTAACGGCTTTATGGATTTGTACCAAATTTATATTTGAAAAGATCTAGATAGCTTAGTTAATTTTACAAATCAAAATTTTTAATAATTTTTTTTTCTAATGAAAATTAATTTTTTTTTTGAAAAGTCAATATTTTTAAAACTGATCAAAAAAATTATTTTAAATATTATAATCACATGTATATATTAATAAACTCTAAAAAACTGCATACCAAAATTAAAAAAGAAAAATTTCAAAAAACTAAACATAAAAAACAGTATTTTATCCAAATCCGTCCTACAATTTTCGAAATACTTTTTTTCATAAATTCTTTGTTATTGAAGACGTGTGGTGGCGTAGGTACTTCATTTTTACTAAAAACCGTCAAATATTGTGGTTTTGATGGTTTTTATAAGTTCAAACTGTGTTACTTTCAACGTAAATATTATTTGTTTTTATCAAAGATCTTGCCTTCCAATGTAGTTAGGCACATAATGTGCGACCCAGTCGTACCTATTTTTTTAAAATCAATTCGCAATAAGTGGCGCTGAAATTACCAATTCGTGTCGATATAGAATAAGAAATAAATTGCACGACTGGATCGCACGTACTTGCTCATATGTGCGGTCACATCGTCGAATAAATTTTAAAAAAATGCACGACTGGGTCGCACGAACTTGTTCTTATGTTACATAATTGCTTAGTGGCTGCATATGTATGTATATAAAGGGTGTTTTTTTTAGACGTGTGGTTTCAAGAAGAAATAAAACGCATATAGTTTAATGGTATGGCCAAGAATTTAGCTTGATTATAAAGATACGGGTTTGAATTATGTTTTAAAAACGATTTCGGGGAAGTGACCGCCGCGGCTGGCTCGAATAAATTCCAGCCGAGGCCCAATTTTGTGAAAATCGGGATCGGTGGCCATCTCGTTTTGAGCCCATTCACCGAACGTGTGACGAGCTTGATGGTCGTTCGGCTTCAATTCTTACACGAATTGGATTTTCTAAGCCTGCAAACCAAGATTCTTCCGAAAAATCTTCCATAAAGTGGCACATCTGTAATTGTTGCGCGCGAAACGAACCATTATTTTGGTAATAAATTTGCACAATTTACAAACTTGTTCGGGAGTAAGTCTATTCATTATGAAATGGCAAACCAAACTGAGCATAAATCAGGTAACATCTGTCAAAAAAAAACCAGTTCCGAAAAGAGGAATTGCCAGATTGGAAACCACACGTCTATTAAAATAAAAAAATATATTTTTTTTAGAAAATTCTTTAATTTTTTTAACTAACTTAAAAGGTTTCTCGGAAAAATTAAGTATGCAATAAATTTTTTTAAACTAAATTTCTATCGAGAAAAATAAATATTCAAAATCAATTAACCAGTTTTTTTTTTAAAGTCGTTTTTTTTTTTTTGAATAAAACTTTTCGAAAAAATATTTTAAAGTTTTTTTCTAGTATTTCATTATAAGGAAATCTGTAATTTTCATCTGGGAAAATTATTTAAAAAAATTCCATCCACCCATTTTCAAAATATTTCGAAAACCAAAATTTTTTTTTATAAAAATTTTAAAAAATCGAAAAAAAG